>JANDEH010000011.1:33092145-35492145 GCA_024610705.1 Tetragnatha versicolor | reverse complement strand
CCCTGGGACGTCTGGGACTGGGTTTCGTCACTGACCGGGGATTCATGACCAAACCCAACTACAGCGCCCTCTGCTTCTTGGGCATGGGGTGTCTGTCTCTGGCGCTGCCTTGGACCAAAGGCTTCAATGTCACCATGACTGTCGTGTTTAGCTATGGGTTCATATCTGGAGGCATCATGATCATATTTCCTGGGATGGTGACCCAGTTTATCAGTAAGGACTTAAGGACAATGGCCATGGCATCAAGGACTTTGTTGAATGCTCCGATGAGTTTGACTATTTCACCTCTGATAGGTAAGTAATTGGTATCTTTCGAAATGGTTGATCAGTAAAGAATATCCGATTGCTTGAATTTTCAAAACTGTTTAGGAAATCTTTAATATTTCTTATTTTTATTTATACATGAAAGAGAGGAATGCAACAAGGATTTATCCCCTGAGATCGTTTAATCCATTTAGGTGACGAAATAATATGTACTTTAACTTACGGGGTATACCATTATAAATGTAAAAATAAAGTACTCTTAAATTAAAAAATAAATTAAAATAAAATATATGAACAATAAATCAAGAAATGAACTATAACAAACTGGGCGCCATAAATTTCAGGGTTTTATATGCGGCATTAGTGATATGTCCACAAATAATTAACCAATTGAAGTGCTTGCAGCAACAGAATGAACTAACTTCAATAGAAATAAATAAATAATATAATAAAACATAAGAAATTTGGGTAAAAATTTCGATTACAATCAGAATTATAAATTTAGTTCTCAATACCGTTGATAGTATAAAAAGAAACTATTTAATTTTTTTACATCATTATTTTACAACAGAGATTTTAAAAACGTGAGAAACATCATTGCATTCTAAACTTTGCTAAATAAATAAGGTAATAAAGCTGTCAAAAGATTCCTAAATAGTATTTTGTATTTCGAATATTTTAAATTGGGATCCTTTAACGAAGACTTTTATGTGTTCGATGTCAGAATTAAGTAAACAGCACCTCTTTGAGCTAACATCTAAGCATTCAAAACTGGTTGTTATACCAATGTTAAAATTATTAGTCTTCATGGTCATGAAAATAGCATAGTATTCTGTTATAACCAGATTAATTTATCTCATTCTTCTATTTTTAGGATATTTCAGAGGATATTTGGGTTCATATGACTACATATTCTACATTGTAACCTCGGTATCAGTCATTTGTTCAGTGACATCGTGGTCAACTCCCAAAATGGCTGCTTTCAGAGACATGAGGAAAGAAAAGAAGGACAAATTGAAACATAATCTAGATCCTTATGCATAACGTATACTTATAGAGTCCAGGGAATAATTTATTTTTTACAGTTTTTTAATTATATATGTAAATATTTAGTGTGATTAAATTTTTTAGTTTTTATATAATTATGAGTGTTTTATTGAAAGGAACTTATTTCAAACATGCACAGTTTACAATGCAAGTTTTAAACTTTTTAAGTAAGCAACTAAGCTTTAAAATTATTAGTTTTAAATAGTAACTCTAAATGACTTAATAAATTCAACGATCATAAAGTTGTCACATACTTTTATCACATTCACATTATTTACTTTATCACATTCACATACATACACATACTTTACACATACACATACTTTTACACATACATATACTTTTACACATTCACATACTTTATCACATTCACATTTCACATTATTATTTATCACATTCACTTTATTACATATCACATAGTTGTCACATTCACAACGATTATAAAGTTTTCATAAACTTTCTAGCATTTAGAATTTTCATCTAAAATTTGAAACAAAATTTAAACCAAGAGAGTCAGTTGTTTCCAGGCTTCATAGACAAAGAAAAAGATAATTCCATTGAACGGAGAACACCTTGAAACTTTTTGCTTGTCATGAATAATAAATAGAAATGAAACATTTTTCTATACATATTGGCACATCCAGTAATTTTGATAAGATGGAGTGGAACATAGTGTCCTTTTTTATTCAAAACGTAAGACATACATTCAATTTTCTGCACAAAAACATGCTTAAAAATACGTTATTCAGACGATTCGAGAAGAAAAAAGTTTCAATGAATAACTAATACGTCACTGACTATGTATAAAGCCTTCCTACACAATTACACTGCATTTTTATCCAGCTCTTGTTTGCAATGAAGCGATATGGTCTGGACAGCGCTGAAAGCTGGGGCATCGCGGGGATTTCCATAGTCATCAACTTCCTGATTCTGGCCCCAGCTCGGCTGTCAGGGGTACTCTTTGTAGCTTTCATGGAACGATACGGAGTCAACAGAAAGCAGGCCTCACTACCCTTCACCGTGTGCTACGTACTCAGGACATTACCAGGTGGGTGGTTCAATAAGGTACGTCGAACCGCACTTATTTCAGCGGACCAAATCGTAATAGTGCGGAAAGCTTGCCTACTCATGACAGTAACTTGTGTGTGAAATTTTAGCCCTATCAAATAATATCTTCTATTCTGTTTTTTGGCCTAAAGTTTTGACTTTTTACCAAAAATTACTCATCATAAAAAAAGATGCTTATAATAAAGTTACAAGTCCCAAGGGGGTCTGGGGGTGCTCCCCCAAAATTTGTTTGGAAAGTTGACCCAAAAAACAGGGTTTGGTCTACTCGTTTAGTACCCTTTATCGCCTCCTCCCCTTATATCGTCCCTCAAATAATACGTTTGTTATGGGGAAACCGGGGGTTCCACTGGAAAATTATAGATTTTAACATGCAAAAAAAGGTGGTTTTTAAACACTTTTGAGGGACATAGACGCCCTCTTTTGAGTAGGCACTGGAATATTTAACGCCTAAAAAATGGTTCAAAAATTTTGGGTCGGGCCCATGGGGGGGGGGTCCAGACCCGGGGACCCCCCCTTGGCTACGCCCCTTGAAACTGTTTGAACTGAATTGCAAAGCAATTTTTCGGTGGAAAAATTACTTAAACCCACAGGCATCAATTGTAACTTCTTATTATGAAAGTGACCTGATGGAAATGCATTAAAATAAACACATTAAGCTATTATAAGTTGTATCATCAGTGGCGGCTCGTCCATAGGAGCACAAGAGCACGTGAACACCCAGTGAAAAATTAGAAATAAACCCAAATACAAAGATACACAAATATCAAAAGAAAACAATACATAAATCCTTCCCAATTTCTTTTTCATACTCAGAATCAAGTTTCTACCCCCCCCCCTTTCACCTGTCAGCAAAAAAATTATTGCAGGAAACGCGAAAGTTTTGTGTTTATCAAATAAAGAGAATACTACATTCTTATTTTTCTTTCCTTATACGCACGTGTGAGCGAAGAAACTGAATGAGTCGGAAGAAATCTCGACTTCTCGCCGGAGAACATTTGGGCTTACGGCAACACATTGGAGATCCCCGTGCGCACAGATTTTGTGTGCCGAGGCTTACGGTTTTGAGGTTAAGCTTGCTTTTTTGTGGTCTGGATTTTTTTTCCCGGATTGGAAAACGAGATAAGAACCTTTTGAAAGTATCATTAAACTTTTCACTTCAGCTAATTTGTAATAATTAATTCTTTTGTTACTGGTTATTTTTTAAAGTGACGTTGGAGTACATATCACCTGTATTTTTCACAATCAATTGTTCTATTAAGCATATATAACAAGCACTATGAGTAGAAAGACCCAGTGCTCTTGTCATGCTCCTAATTAAAAAAAAATATGATTAGGTATTATGCATGATTTTAATGAAAGTGTGAAAAATTTGTTTGCTTCAAAAAAGGTTAGACGAGTGGACATCATGCATAAAAGTTGTTTTTGAGGTATTATGTTATAGGCTAGGGGTATTATAAAAAATAAAGGCCTTCTTTATCATAAGTTTTGCTTATTTCCATTAAACGCATGTTTAAAAAATAAAAATGCATGCAGTGAAAAATTTAGGAAACTTAAAATAACTCCCCTGAAATAAATAAATTTGTTGAAAACAAGTTTTCTTTATGTATTCGTCCAACATCCCTTCTCTTTCTTGCTCTTGTGTAAATTTTAATTCATATTACAAAGGGTGTGAACACCCTGTTAATAAACTCACGAGCCGCCACTGTGTATCATAAAAATATAAAATTTCAATGCAGTAAATGAACTAGTCTTTTAATCAAGGCAGAAAGTTTTAACTGCTACAGGTTAAGGGTGGTCCGTCAATGATGCAATTTATTGAGACAAACGGCCGTATTCACCGCTAACTTAAACGGCGATTAATCGGCAGTCAAGCTTTTGATTGGCAGTTAAAGAAGGAAAACCACGCTCGTACATAAAAGTTAAAGATAACTTAATTTTGGGAGAATAATGACACAAATCTCAATTTTTAGCTGTCTCAAGATATAAAAAACAAAAACACATAAGATTTTCAAAAAATATAGTTACCACCGGCCAATAATAAGAGATCCAAGAAAGAAAATCCGCCCAAAATGATGATTGAAGAGATCACTTATCATGCCTAAAAATCATATTTAAAGGTGTAATTCCATGCACTTAAAATCATACATGGAGTTCAGGCATATAATCCTTTACAAATAACAGTAATTTTTTTTCGCTAAATGACTCGCATGTTGTTATCACTTCCAATGTGTAAGGAACTCTATTATCTATGAAGGGCTCCTGTTTGTACCCCCCATTAAATTGGTCTCGGAGCACATTTCACTCATTTAGATCCCATGGCATTAGTTTCATTGATAAGAAACTAATATTTTTGTCACTAGGGAGCTACCGCTCGCTATCGCTCACCAACCCCCGTAAACTGCTGACGCAGGACCTTTTGGAATTGCTTCGCAATTCCAACAAATTCCAACTCACTGAACTTAATACACTTTATACAAATACAAATACAAATTTTTTCGACCAGCTACAGGCTCGAAGCCCAAAAAGGCTGGTCCATTTTTAACAATTTACAGAAAAAACGTCAACCAACTTTCCAAAAACACGTCACCAAATCCCCTCCATGAATAAATCTCCCTTAAAAGTTTGAATGTATATCAACTCGAACTTATCAAAAATTTAAACGAAATGTTTTTAAAAATATTCGTATTAATTATTTTTAATCTATGATTATAAAAATAACTAATTCTAATTGTTTATCAATATTCGGACCAAAGAAAACCCATTATTTTCAAATAACTCGTTAGTATAATATGCCTAGTGTTTATCATTCATATTTTTTTAAACCCATACTTGTTAAACAATACTGTTAAAGCAATTGAAAATAATAAGAGACAAAACATCACTCTATGTTTACAATTAATTTCGATAAAATCAGACTAAAAATTATAAATATTGGACAAAAAATGTGAAATTTTAGTACAAAATAGCGTACATGTAAGTTTTTAGAATATGTTTTTATCAGTCTTTGAGTGATATTTCATCAAGAAAGTACTTTTTTAAAAGATGAAAAAACATGTTTCATCTTAAAATGAAACGTCAATCGGTCGTTGTGATTGGATGCATAATAATTTGATTGACAGTACTTTCTTTGTAACTGCGACCTTATCCGTCATCTAAAAAAATGGAAACATTTTAAAATTGAGAATTTTTTTAGAAATTCTAAGGGCTTATTGCACATCCTCAAAAGAATCAGAACCGTTTGATACCAGAAATGTGTTATACGGATCACGGATCAGTTATTAAAAAGCCTTTCTCTGGAAACCTTTCACCAAAAACTTTTTTTTAGAATAGAGAGATTATTACTAAAAATAAAATAATCCTTAATTTTTGGACATGGGTGTGGCTTTCCACCAATAATAGGTTTGACTCCCGGATAACCACAGGTCAGATTAGAAGTGAATACAGCCGTTAGTGGTCAACGGATGAGTTGGAAACCACTGCTTTGCAGAAACTGACTAAACGCTATTGAGTATTTTACATCAACTGTGGGAATTTACTGCACTGTAAAAAATAATCCTGTAAAAACAGAAAATTTCTGGCAGCAAAAGTTGCCAGAAAAGTTTTGTAAGCAGAAAAATCCTGTAAACAGAAAAAAGTTGTAACCTTTACAGATAAATCCTGTAAAAAGAAACTTTCTGTCAAGTGAAGTACATATTTTTTCTGTTGCCTCACAGTAATTTTCTGCATGTGCGCATGCGTATCAACTTATTTTAGCTGGGTTTTTTAAGTTTAATAAATCAATAAACGGGGATAGAACCCACGACCTACCGCATGCTAAGCACGCACGCTACCGCTGCTCCAACGAGGATTCAGTAAAAGTAGAAATTATACGAAGATGTTCTTCTTTCTCCACGAACTGAAACTTTCTGTTTAAGTACAGATAAGCTAAAAAACTAGAAAAAAAGCTGTTTTTTACATAAAATAAATAGAAGTGCGGTGGGAATGTTACATGACAGAATATCCCTGTAAACATGAAGTCATTTTTATTGAAACTTTCTGTTTTTCTACAGTTTTTTACAGTGTGGATAGAACTTAAGTCATTCAACTAAAGAGACCAAAAGTGTATACACTATGGCACTCTGAACTCACATGATATGTAGGGGCGTGAAACTACCGTGTCAATAAGATTACTATTTAAATTTAATGGGGGCTATTATAGCCTTAAAAAGCTATAATAACAAAGAAAATGTGTTGATCAATCCTGTATAAAATTTCTTTATGTAATGTAGAAAATTAAACCGAAGTTATTTTAAAGTTAAAGCTTCAGAAATTCCAAGTATAATGAGACTAGTGAAATAATAATAATTTTTTACTAGGCAAAAGTTTTTTAGCATGATAATAATTTTTCATTCTTTTTTCCAGAACAGTAATTCTTGTTAGAGGACGTCCATAAATTACGTGAGGTCAAAAAGGGGGGAGGGGTTTGGAAAAATCTTAACCAAATCTCACCAAGGGAGGAGGGGGGTCGAATAAAATCTCACGTCAACTTTTCAGTTAGAAATTATACGATTTTCTTTTTTAAGTATGAAAAAGGAATACACAGATAAGAAAAAGTGGTGATGTTTCACGTCACCACCCCTTATTTCTGTGTGTTTAAACTTAAACTCTGTCTTTATTTCAAAATTCCCGTGATCAATTTTAGGCTTAATTTCTTCTTTCTCAGTTTGAGCGAACCGTTGGCTTTTTCCATCTCTTTTACATCATAAATTCTCTCAATCAAAATTATGCGGTTTTGCGCGCCGTTTGCCTATCATCTTTCGACGCTCTCACGCTCGTAGCCTTTCTTGTAGTTTTCGATTCCTCCTCTCTGTCACCTGACAACTTTTTCGTCCAACGTAATCTTTTTATCTCCAATATTTTAAATTAATTGTGGAGATAAGCACATGAATGTCCAATAAAGAAGTTGCATGTGTCAGATTTTCAGAAACAAACAAGTGTTCCGTATAGTTTTTTGTATGGTAAAATGAAATATCTAGTCAGTTTTTCAAAAAAATGTACAGGTAATTAAATATTTTAATTTAAAAGTCGAGAAAAAAACACGTGACTGAAAACGTTTATTGTTTAAACTATAAGATGACGTCAACAATAATACCATCAACTCCATTGCTTTACAACAATGTTTAGTATAAGATGACGTCACATCCAAACTCTTGGCGTTTTCGCGCGCTTTTAAAAAGGGGATTTTTGTTAATTTTTTTGGCAATCAAAAAATTTCTCGATCGGCCTCAAATTTTGGGTAGTTGCTTATTTTTGCAAGAGGAATCGATTAAAAAAATAAAAAAAAATCATGCAACTTCCTCATTGTCCATATAATGAGTAAAGAAGATATCTTAAGATTTTAAGCTAGATATTGTATAATTTTAAATTAGTCATGTGGGATTTTTGTAATAAAGAAAACCTGATGATAACATCTCCCAACAACTCCCCTCACATCATTAGTAATGTAAAGGTTTTAGATGCTATGAAGCACAAAATGCAAACGAATAAAACAGAAAATTATTTTAAAAGTTGTAAGTAAATATCTTGTGTGGGAGGGGGTCCAGCAAAATCTCATCAAGGGGGGAGGGGGGGGGTCCAGATTTTGGAAAAAACACCTCACGTAATTTATGGATGTCCCCTTAAGTTTGTTTTCAAAACTACGCTTTTTTAAATGAGACGAGAAATATTTGATAAGATACCGATTTTGACGAAATATTTGATGAAAAACATTTTTGTTGATTTTTGTCATAAAGGTCCTCTCATCGGATACCTCGGTGTAAAATTTGGAATCAGAAAAATGTCCATATTGGGGTGCATGTTATCTACTGTAGGAATAGCTGCCTGCTATATGGCCGAAGAAGTAACAACTGTAATAATCCTACTAGGAGGTTTTTATGGTAAGATACCACATCATATGAAAAATCTTTAATACGACACATGCAAACCATGAAAGATATTTTTAAAAATTTAACTTTTTCTTTTTATAGGTTTAGGATATGGATTTGTGTGTTCTTTACTTCCCGAATTTCTCAATCGGTCGTTCTACAAGCATTTAGCACAAGCTAATGGCCTTACAATGGGAGGATCAGGCCTTGGAGCCTTCCTCATGCCACTTCTCGTCAAGGTTCTCATCAACGGTTACGGAGTCTCCGGAGCGCTTTTACTATTGGGAGGGATTATAATGCACAGCATACCAGCTTCAATGCTTCTCAGGGTTTCTAACTGGACTAAGGGGCCTCTAAACAATCCCCATCCCAAAGAAAATGTCTTAGGGAAGATTCTGGACTTCACGAAAATTCCTGACAACGCCTCCAACTTCAGAGTTCCCAAAGATGAACCTAAAAACACTCAAAAAGGTTCTTTAACGCTTCAAATGTCAGAAAAATTGACAAAAGACCAAATCCGCACCGAGTCCTTTCCTCAGTCTGAAATTCCCGAAGATCCCACCAAGAACGACCCTAGGAATAAGACACCATTTTACCAACGCACAGTCAGACAATTGAACCAAATACATTCGAACAAAACAGGCGTACCTTTGCTACTGGCGATTCATAAAATACGACACAGCCTTACCCCAAACGACTCCATTTTTCGCAAACGTTCGTCAAAGGTCCCGAACGTTCAAATCGAGAAGAAGCTAACGGCCACCGAGTCTTTCCGAGTGTTCCTGGACCCAGCCTTTTTCCTCATAACCCTCACTCAAAGCTCCTACTTCTTCATGATGTTCATCATGTGGACCATCATCGTCGACTTTGTCAGGGACAAGGGCATTCCCCAGAGCGAGGAGGTCTATTTCGTCATGTCCCTCTCCCTCTCGGATACCCTGGGGCGTCTGGGACTGGGCTTCGTCACCGACCAGGGCTTCATGACCAAACCCAACTACAGCGCCCTATGCTTTTTGGGCATGGGGTGTCTGTCTCTGGCACTTCCTTGGACCAAAGGATTCTATGTCACCTTGACTGTCGTGTTCACTTACGGGTTCATATCTGGAGGCATCATGATTATATTTCCTGGGATGGTGACCCAGTTCATCAGCAAGGACTTTAGAACAATGGCCATGGCGTCAAGGACCTTGCTGAATGCTCCCATGAGTTTGACTATTTCGCCTCTGATTGGTAAGTTATTAGCACTTCGAATTAATTTTTCTCTTGGTTTGAAAGGTATTAAACAATTTTTGGGCAGTTATTAAAGATTGGACATTAATTCTTGAATATGTTGTTTAATTTTAATTCCTAAATTATAAAATATTATATACTCATTTTTTAATTTCTAGGATATTTCAGAGGACATTTGGGGTCATATGATTATATCTTCTACATTATAACCATGGTATCAGTCATTTGTATCATAACTTCATGGTCAACACCCAAAGTAGCTACTCTTAGAGACTTGAGGAAAGAAAGACTGAAACAGGATGCCAATGCCCTAGCCTAGTTTATATATAGCTCAAAGATACTTTTCATACTTCATATCAAATGCATATTTTTGTTATATAATTCTTTTAATGCTTTATAGTTTTGTTTTAGCATTAATTAACAGAAGTTTTATATTATTTACCTAAAATAAATATTTTAGATATTAATTTCAGAAAAGTACGCTAATATATTTTTATAGGTTTTCTCACAATGTCAGCTAGCAAATAGCATGGTTAAAACAGTAATGAACTTCAAAATCTTGAAAAATAATGCTATTGTGTTTATACAATTTCTGAAAGGATATCGAAAAGTAACTTACATCTTACAAAAAAATTTTGTGCATCTGAAAAATTATGTGAACGGCCGTTCATTCACTGGGAAAAAGCCCTACCTCGTGAATTTTCGTGGGTTTTTAGCTTAATCGATCTATAATAATGTAAGCTAAACTAGGTATAATGCCCAAGGCTTAAAATTGAGCAGTATTTAATTAATTTGTAGTCTGATTTTATCGAAATTTATTGTAAACATCATAGAGGAGATATATTGGGTTGTCCCATAAGTTCTGTTACTTTTTTCGAAATTTCGTGTTTGAAATTTTTTTATGAAAAACTGGTAATAGGTGGAGATTTCAAACAAAGAGGATTTTGATCTATGTATATTTATGAACATAACGTGTGAATTTGGTAGTTCTCATGATATTATTTCTTTTCAAAATGGCGGTTTGAAAAAAAGACAAAAAACGACGATTTTCAGGTAATTTTTGTCTTTTGTTTAAAAAACTGGGAAGAACGCATAATTCATGGCTAAAAAAAGTTTTACAGTATATTTGAAATGTTTCGATTAAGGTGTCATAATTTCAAGATGATTCAATAAGTTTAAGGTAGGAAATTTCGGCGTTAAAACTTCATATATTGCTAATTTCACGTGTTTTTCAAAGCACGCCCATTGTTTTTCTAAGCAGCTGGTATGAAGCAAATAAGAGGCAGATGTTTTTTGAACCATAACGCTTTTTTACACAGTTTAAACATTGAAAGAACCTTTTCATATTATAGGTGAATAGATATATTTCTAAATTCCAACGAGTTGTTTTTATTGTACCTTTTTCGTATGAAGCAAATAATTGCTTCGTTCGCATAGCGTATAAGTTCAGCGAGTGTAATTCGGATAAGCTAAAATGTTGCGCGCTTTTATTGTGCGCACTACTTTATAAACTTAATTACAGAGATAATTTAATATACTGCATATTTTGAATACTGGGGTCTATCTGTAAGCTTTTTTGTTGTTTTTGATGATTTTTTGTGAGAATTTCTTTGAAATGACTAACATTACTGAGGAAAGTTTTTTGCAATTGATGTTATGTTTGAGACCGAAATTTCCTAAGTTAAACTTATCGAATTTTCTTGAAACTATGACATTTTAATCTAAATATTTCAAACATACAGCAAAAAATTTTTTAGCCATGAATTATGGGTTCTTCCTAGTTTTTTAATCAAAAGAAAAAAATTACGCAAAAATCGTCGTTTGCGGTCTTTTTTTCAAACCGCCATTTTGAAAAGAAATAATATCATGAGAACTACCAAAATCACACATTATGTTCATAAATGTACATAGATCAAAATCCCCTTTGTTTGAAATCTCCACCTATTACCAGTTTTTCATAAAAAATTTTCAAACACGAAACTTCGTGAAAAGTAACAGAACTTATGGGACAACCCAATATAACAATGGAGTGAGCTTTCCCATTGAATCGCCTTCAAAAAAAAGTAACCATCATCGGCATGGGCTCCTGGCGATGATTAGCTTGTTATCGCTTTACTTACTTTACTTTACTTTATCCTACGCCCGTTCTTGGCCTCTCGGCCATCTGACGCCGAGCCTCCCAGTAACGACCGACGATGTCGTCGGTCGGGTGATGGTACAGTGCAGGGCACTGCCCCAGATGATCCCCATCCATCCTAGTATGCCCGCAGAGCGGGCAGACCTCATCAGTAACCAGGCCGAGCCTGTGCAGGTGGACTCCCAGGTAGTCATGGCCGGTGGTGAGACGAAAGCGGGCTACAGCCTCGGATCTTTCCAGGTGACAGATTGGGATAGGCCTAACCGAAGCAAGGGTCTCCCACTGCTTTCCGAGACTCTCAGCTGTCTGGGCCGCAAGAGCAAACTTGTTCACATAGGTGTTGATCATATGTTTTGCACCTCATCCCGAGCACCCTCAGCCCCTTGTCTGGCCCTTGCATCAGCTTTTTCGTTGCCAGGAATTCCAACATGGCTCGGGACCCACTGGAGGGTCACAGACCAGCCTTGTGTGATAAGCTCTGCTATTTTAAGCCTACATTGGATGGTGCGTAAACAGGCGGTTGGGGTGTTATTGCTCACAGAAAAAATTGCCACCTGAGAATCGATTCTCAGGGGCCAGGTCTGCATTTAGCAGTTGGTTTGTGGCCTCGTGGACAGCGGAGATCTTTCCGTCATAGTTGGTGGCATGTCTACCAACGGCCAAAGAATCCTCAAAAAGTCGGTAGAACCATCCGGCACCTGGTCCGTTTGTTTCAGGTAGATATGAGCCATCGGTGTAGATGTGTAGCCATTCATCGTTGGGATACCTCTGCTCTATAGTATCTAAGGCGCAAGCCTTAAGCTCATCGGGGATGGCCTCAGTCTTTTTGGATGTCAGGTTGATAAGAGTCAGTTGTTTAGTGGGCAGTGCAGGTACAACTGTAGTATAGCACTGTACTGTACAGGGACTCTGCGGGATGCTAGCAGTGGCAAATTGTATTTTCTCATAAGAGATTCCGCATGTGTTAGGGCGAGGTCTAGGTCTTGAGTCTCTGGGTAGCACATTTGTACCCATCCCAGTACTTCCAATCGACTCTTCCAGATCTTTCCCAAAATTTGAGAGTAAATTTGTCACGACGGATACCCAGGGGCTCGATGCCAGTCTGGAGCTGCATTGCTGTAATTGGAGTGGATTTGGCTCCACCAGTTATAATTCTGAAGGCGTTATTTTGTACAACGTGGTATTTTTTAAGGTTGGTCGTGCTAGCTGGAGTCACAACTTCACAACCATAGTCCAAAACTGGGCGGACATAAGTGTTATCGCTTTATTGACAATTTCAAGACTATTAAAGGTTATAAAATTATCTGAAAAATTTCGTGATCTAGGAGTAGTAGTTTCGGAGTGATTATGCAGAAACACTAAATATTTTTATTGTAGTTTTATTTCCTAATTTACTAACTTTTACAAATGGAAATATTTTAAAATTGAGATTTTTTTTATAAATTCTAAAGGCTTATTGCACATCCTCAAAAGAATCCGGACAGCTTGATACCAAATATGTGTTATACGGATCAGTAATTAAAAAGCCTTTCTCTGGAAACCGTTCACCAAAAACTTTTTTTTAGAATAGAGAGATTTATAAAAGATATTTATTACATCAACTACTTATTTTAATAATTAGGACCTAAAACTACTTAATTTTAAAGATAACAGTAAGAGTAATCGAGTAGATTTATACATGCACAGAAAGCAGTACGTTTCCATTGATTCACATAGATAAAAAAATTAAAATCCAAATTATTGCTAAAAAAAGTTGAAATATTTTCAAAAAAAACTGTCAAACAAGAGTCCTGAAGTAATAACTGTTAACGAACTGATCCGAAAATTTGCTTTTTTCCTCTTCTACTAGGCTTTCAACCATTAGACCTGATAGGGAACCGATAGCAGTGGATCCTGCCATCGTCCTATTTTTAGGACACCCTGTACCGATAAAACTAATCAAAGTTAGAGGATTTTTCAATTTTATGTTTGTACATGGGCCTTAACTAGCCCTAATTTAAGTTTTTATGAGAAAATATTAATTTCTTCAATGCTTTGCAGGATATGGGTTAATCATCCGTAGAAATCAAGGAAATCCCCAGCCTCAAATTACAAAAACGAAATTGAAATTGCGGAATTTGAAACGAGATTAGCCACTACATGTTCCACTTGAACATGCAACTTTATGTTCCTTTTTTAATCAAAATCGTATTGTGACTGTTTACTATTGCATGGTTCCAGTCTCTCTCTTTTTATTATTTAATTATTAATATTTCGGTTAAAGTTAATTTAAAAGAGATACTATCTGGTTATGGCTGTCTTTGCACCGCTAAATGATTAGTTAGTATAGTGTAGATGTTTCTCTCTAATCCTATCACTGGTCTTCAATAAAAGTAAACAGTTTACAATGATATTTTCATAGGATATCAAATATTCTATTGCAGTTATTTTTAACCTGTGGTCTACAGAGAATTATTACAAGTTTCATTGATTAGATTAGATCAGTGTTTCCCAACGTGGGGCACACGCCCCACCAGGGGGCAATATCATTTTCTAGGGGGGCAATTAGAAAATTTTCAAACAAATTGACCCCCAGGTGGAGCCAATACAGGGGGAAAATTAAAAAAAAACTTTTAAAAAGAAGTTTATCAAAATCTGATCCTATTATCCTATCTGAGAATGTATGTCTGAAATCTGGACCAGTATGTATCAAAACCAAGTTGACACCCTGTTTTTAGAGGCTAATGTTCAAACCTCTTCTGGGGTATGACCCAAGATCTCTTTGTTTTTAGAACGCTTATATATGAAACTTTTTTACATTAGGTTCATCAAAATGCAAATCTTACCTAAAAATTTCCCATGGGTATGGAAAATTTAGAAAGGCTTTGGTGGGGCATGGACCGAAAAAGGTTGGGAAACACTGGATTAGATGAACTACTCTTTAGAGATCCTTGGTATGAAAGTTGATAATTGCTATTCCAGATTAGTCACTTCGACCTTGGTCTGTAGGATGATTTCAGGTTTTATTGATTTGTTAAAGTGTCTGATGGTCCGTGTATAGGAAAAGTTCTAGAATCACTACAATATCCTATTCCCAGCTTTTTAGTTTTAGCCGTGTCTGTTCTGATTGGTAGGTTGAAATTTCTCTTGGAAATTATAAGTTTCTTTTCAATAAAATGAAAACCGGGGATGGAACCTATGAACTGCCGAATGCTAAGCATGCATCCTACCACTGTGCTCCAGAGGAGATTCAGTAACTTAAAAAACACATTATAACATGTTTCTTATTGGGTTAACTTTTGACGCAGGCACAGTGTTACGGATTGCGAAAACTGACGAGCTGAGAATAAGGGCTTATGTCCCGTTTCTGGGAAAATTCAAAAACCAGAACACTCAATTTTAAAATGAAAATAATTTAATTACAAAAAAAAATTACAACACTGCTCCAACTATTTATGCCGAAAGATGTTTCTGTGTAACCAGCTGGACTTGGCGACATTCTTCGTCTTCAGTTCGGGGGACGACGGACAGCTCTTATGCGCCGCCGTCGTCGGTATGTTCTTAACGTCCTCTGTGGTCAGAAGCAGACTCTGCCGACACAACTCCGTCACAGTGGACATGTCCTTCTTTCGCTTGCTTCTCTTCAGCCTCATCAGGGTGGACGGCATCTTGAAGTCAGAGTTCAACACCGCTTTGAAGATGGAAGAACTGGACAGGGACTTGGACGTCTTAAGCGGTTTGTCATCTTCGTTTGCTACTGCCGTCGGACCGGGCTTCGGAGGGTCGTTCCCCCTCGTCATCATTCTGGACTCGCGACAGTTCTCGGCTGCTCTCAGCATGACCAGGTTCATGGAGTCCATGGAACTGCAGGACATGCGGTCCACCATGTTGGACTGGTCCACTTCGCGGGACGCGTTGAAGTTGAGAGAGGTGGGTTGGGAAGAGTCTATCATGGGGATGGGGGTGGTGTGGGAACTCTGGGCTGCGATGAACTTCTCTTTGGCTACCCGGAGGGCTTCGGAGCGGGCAAGGGAAAGGGGACTGGACGGAGGGCTTTTCGGAAAACTGGCGTTGGAAGTCTTGAAGCACAGAGGGGAACTGAGTGGGGAGTAAGCGGAAGGGGTGTTGGGGGTGCTGCAGAATCGGGGGATGTAGTCAGGGGTAGCGCTTCCACTGATGGGGGTGGATATTTTGCGGACAGATGCCGGGGAACTGACGTTACTGGACATTGGGCTTTTGTAGGTTTGGCTTTGGGCTACTTTTTGGTTGTATCGTTCTATTAATGTTCTGACATTAGGTGCACCTGCTTTGGACACTTTCTTCGCACAGACTTTCCTCCACTCCAGCTGAGGTGCAGAAGGGGATTTTATATACTTGGGTTCAACCTCCTGGTTGCTGGTGGTGTTGGTCCGTTCGACTTCTGTTGTAGAGCTTTTTGTGAGAACATTCCCTCTGACAGTCAGCATGTCATTCATTTCCTCTGTAGGGGTGTTGGCCCTGTCTGATTCTTCATCCACTGCCTTTCGTTTTCGAGGGGATTGGTCTTGGGTTGGATTAGGGTTGGAAAAGGGACTTTCAAAGTTATCGAGGGACACCAACCGCATCAGTTTTATGTTGTCCTTGCTGGACTTCGTAACCGAATGGGCGTTGCTTGTTGAGGTATCCGTGACTTCTGTTTTATGGTCGGAATGTGAAATCTTCGGGGTTTCTATGGGGGAGTGGTCCGAAATGCTGGAGTCCTTTTCCGAACTGAAGCTCCGTTTCTTCGGCATGACGATCGTCACGGTCTGTTCCTCGTGGAGTGCAGCAGACGTCTTCCGCTGTTTCCTCTTCGGGAATTGGATGGTGATGGTCGGGACTTCGGACGTCGGACTCTGCGGCTTCTTGGAAGTGGTGGTGGTGGAATTGTCCACTTCCGTTCGAGATTTGTAGTTTTCTTTTTCCGAAGAGTTTTTCGTCGATGATGAATCTGACTTACGAAACGAAGCCTTGGCGTCCATCTTCTTGGAGTTCAAAGAGTCGGTGGAGGTGGAATTCGATATGGGGTTGGTGACCCCTTTGGAGGGTATCAGCGCATCAGGAGACTTTAATCGCTTCTTGGACCGTTTCTTCTGCAAGTGTTCCCTCCTCTCCACTGCCGTTTCCTTCTTCGTCTTCTCACTCATCGACCTCACCGGGGACTTCCCCACCCCTTTGCAATCCTGCGCCTCCACCAGAACCGGAATCTTCGAATCAGACGACACCTCCCTCAACCAGTTGTTCTCATAGTTCCTCAGTACTTCCAGGTTCCCCAAAGAAATCACCTGCTGCAGTATCCTCTCTTCGCTGATCTTCCTCTTGATCTCTTCCTGTAGGTTCCTCTCGCTCTGCTGTTGTTGCTTCCTTCTCAAATAGGGTGGAGTCTTCATCGACGAATCACCGAGCTTCTCTCTCGGTTCTCGGAATGATTGACACTTCTGAGGAACGTTGTCCGGTTTCTGGAGGTCCCGGTTGGTGTGGAAGGTGTTGGATCGCTTCCTGCCGAACAGTTTCGAGGCTTTCTGTATCTTCTTTTTCCTGAGTCCGTTCGCTCGGGGTGACACTTCGCCGTAGGACATGAGGAGTCGTTCGGTGTCTTTGAAGCCGGTGTTGTAGCAGACTCGCGAGTAGTATTCGTCGGAGGAGTCGTCCGAGTAGGTGGAGGAGGTGTCCTTCTTGGGTCGGATCTCGCTGGAGGAGCAGAGGTTGTCCGCGGAGCTTCGACGGACGGTGATTTTCTTGGGGTGCTCTTTCAGTGGGGGTTGAAGTTTCTTGAAACTTCTTTGAGACTGTTGAGTAAAGATATAAATTAATCAAAATTCAATTCATAAATTGCGATATAGTACTCCAATTTAATACTGCAAAAGACCAAGGATTTGGTTTTATGGCAGATCACCAAGAACTCAAAAGTACCCCAGGTCTTCTATAGGCTTTGGTTTTGGTTCTTAAACGGAAAAAAGTAGGTCCTTTTTTCTCGTCAGAAAATGAAAAGGGTCTTTAATTGATCAGTAATAAGTAAAATTCCCTTAGAGCAGTGTTTCCCGACCTTTTTCAATCCACGCCCCACCAAATACTTTCTAAATTCTCCATGCCCCCGATTATACATACGTTTTTACAATAAAATATTCAATTTAAAAACTTAATTGGTATATTTAAAAAAATATCATAACAATGTTAATGAGATCTTTACAGATCCGTAACCAGACTTTAGTTTCGGGGGGGGTGACTCAAAGTTTTTTTGAGGTCCATCCTTACCAGTACTTTTATGGGTTAAACTTTAAATTACTTAACCAATAAATTTGGGGGGTCTGGGGTTTTTCCCTTTTAAAACTTAAGAAATTTGCCCCTTTAAAATAGTGTTGAGGTCATTCTGAGACCATTTAGAGTACACCCAAAGAGACATGCTCATTGTAAGTTGCAGAGATTAAAAAAATACAGTATATAAAGAGACGACTAAGTTATGAGGGGGGGCTTGGGGGACCTAGAAAACTCTTGGAATTTGGAGGGGCAATTTAGTTGAAAATTTTAAAATTGTACCCCTGAAAGTCAAATTGTCCCCCGGTGGGGCGTGCGCCCCACGTTGGTAAACACTGCTCCTTAGAGGGTCTTTCAAAACAAAATTACTCATTCTGTTCCTAAAAAATCAAATTTTGAACAGAATAAAGTAAAAAAGCCTCATTACACATAATTGCAGGAATTTCTGCCCGAAAATAGCTTAGTCAGAATGTTGTAGAAAAAACCTGAATAATTTTTCGTATGTGAAATTTCAGAAATTTTATTCATATCACAAAGATAAAGCCAGAAAAATTTAGAATGGTAAATATTAAGTCATTTGCATTTTGGTGATTAAACATTTATTGGGACCTTTCCTGCTTGCACCATGTGCAATTTGGGGGAGGCCACCGCCAAACACCTTTTGGAATGCATGGGACTGGTGAAGGAGGAACTCCATAGGAATCCTAACTTGGTTTTGGAGCTTTTAAAAGTGAACTATATCATGGATCTGGTCTGATCCAGACCAGAGGGATAAGGAAGAAGAAGAAGAAACATTTATATTTGACAAAATAAGAATATATTACTAGCCTTTAAACGCAGGAAAGTTACGTATTGTAAGTATTAAGCTGTTTGACTAGTTATTGACACTAATAGTTGACATTAAAGTATTGACAACTTAATTTAAAAGAAAATAAATAAATAACAAACCTCCAAACTCTTCGTTGAAGACTGCACATTCGAAAACTTTCCAATCTCTTCAAGGTATTCTGTAAATTTTTTTTGAAAGAATAGAAAAAAGTCAATTTTGGATATTCATTTGTATTACAATTTTGGATATTCATTTGTATTACAATTTTGGAAGATGGTAATATTTTGCTATGAACTTACTAGCCAAAGAGGTAGAGCTTGAGCCAGAAGCCAGCTTCAACACTTCTTTGTTGAGCTCTTGAACTGTATTCGCAAGATGAGTCGCTGTTAAATCGTCCTCTGATGAATTGTTGCTATACAGCTTCGTTGCAATTCCTACGTAGTCGGGATCGCATGGTCTCTATATAAAAAAGAGATAACCTTTATCATTTATCTACTGCATTATGATTTTCTGCAATATTTTTCGGGTAAATATCTTTTTTGAGTCACTAAATTGAAAATTAACGGATATACATAAATAAAATAATCATCTTTGGAAAATTCAATTCGCTAGAGCTAATTATTTAAATTGAAACTATTGAGTAATGTCAGTACACGGAGTGCTTAATATTATCACAATACAAAAAAAAACTCTGGTTTCTTATCGCCCGTTTTTAGTCTTAAATAATATTATAAAGATAATTTCTTTTGACTAACTACTTTTAAGGGAACATAAATGACAATCATGGGAATCCGATCAAAATGGCAGCTGAAAGCAAAACTGCAATTCAATCTATTCGCCCCCATATTTCCCGCTAAAATACTCATCATAGAACCCGTGCCTTATTTATTCTGGAAGAGTAAAACTGAAAGAGTATTCCTGCGAACTGAAGAGTAAATCTTGCAAAGAAGTTTTTCATAAATCATTCTTAGGTCCATACACATTCAATAAATTAAATGGAGCTACATACTCAATAATAGTTATGCAGATTTTAAAACAAATATTACCAAATTTATAGAGGTATAAAAATCATTAGAAATTATCTTTATAGTAAATAAATAAAGCTCTATCGCGTTGTCGAAAATCACATGGAAATTGCATTTTGTTGATATCATGGCACGAGCTTTTGCTCTTATGATGTCACAAAAATATTTATTATCTTTGGTTTCTTTTTGTTAATCAAATTATCAGTTATTTGTACTACTTTGCGTTTCCTTGTTGTACTTTCTTTGTTTTCGCTTTGTGTCTTTTCTGTGCGTGAATTTATGAATCTGTGTTAAATAAAGTTGATTTGATTGATTGATTTGATTTCATTTGCAAGGTATATTCGTGAAGATGGTTATTCTATGTAATTTAAAAGTTGGTGGAACTTGTAATTACCGTCAGAAAATAAAGGGTTTAAGTCAGATGAAGCTGGTAGTGTTGAAGTATGATAACAAAATACGTTTTTCGCGTAAAAGAATAAATTAGTCAAGCGAATATAACCAAATTTAATTAACTCATTTGCAAGAATATCATTGAAATATTTCACTCTAAAAATGGCTAGATTATAATAAGACATGCCCCTCACAAATTTTAAACGAAAAAGACTACTATAAGGCTTACTATAAGGCTTAAATTTACTTGAAGTAATTTCTAAATATTTGTTTATGACATTTTAAAATGTATGAATTTAAAGACATATGATTCTAGTGATATTTCCTTAAATATAAGACTACGATAACACCTCTTCTTCCATTTACTACTTCATTTTACATTTTTTCAGTCTTGGAAACTAGGTCGCTGATGGTTTTGTGCAAAAAAAGGCAACTAGAAAAACATCAATATAGAGTAACCTCGAGTAAAGGGGCCTGGTTCCTATTTATTTTTTTTCATAAATATGTTGGATTTAGGGTGGGAAAACAATAGGAATGCAGTTAGAAAGAAAGTAAAAGAGGAAACAGAAAAAAAGAAGGAATAAGAAAGATGGGGAACAGAGAGGAGAATGATGATGGAAATGGAGAAAAATGAGGACAGAATGATAAAGGAAGGAGAAATGAAAAGAGAAAGAAAATGAGGTATGTAAGAGGATAAGGAAAGAAAAAAAATGAATGGGGAAAAAAGATAAAAGAACACTAAATCGACAAATCAAGTCAACAAAATATCTCAATCATAAATGGAGGGCTCAGAATTAAAATGGACCAAGTCCACTTTTTGTCATTTTTCAGTTAGCAATGCTATAACATGCACCAACTATATAAAATTTCAGTGCAATAATGAACCAAGTTCCAGTTCTGTTAATATCCGCTTGGCAGCAGCAAGTTCTGTTGCGTTAACATGTAAATTCCTATGAAGCTTTAACTTTTAACGTCTGTAGCTCAAAAGTAGCTAAAGTGGACTTGGTCCATTTCTATTCTGAACCCTCCAAATGTTGCTCTAAATTAAAATTATTCGAGGTATTCCTTTACTGCTGATGTAAGATTTTTCAAAATACGATATTATTGCACGATGCCAGAAACCGGCATAGTGTGAAAAGAAATTAGTCAGGCCAATGTGATTTACCGTTTGACATGTCGTAGCAGGGGGTTCTTCCGATGATCTGGACCTCCACTGTGCGTACTTGGACCTCTTCCGGAGGGCAGCCGAGTGGGTGTGCTGCTCCGTTTCCTTCTTGACGCTGGACAAGTCCCGGTTCAGGAGCTCCCACTTCAGCTGACAGATCTGCCGAGTCTTCTGGGAGAGCGTCTTCTCCAAGTGTTGGGTCTGTAAAAAGTATCAAAGTGTACAGCTAAAAATCTGTTCCACAAAACCAGATCCGTTATGGTATGGAAATTCGGGTACACTTATCGTACCGAATAAGGATCTAAAAAAATCTTTCGATTCGATTCCGGAATCGATTCCTGTAGTTCGATTCAGGGGCGAAGCTAGGGGGGGGCGGTCCGCCCCGGGTGTCACCCCGAAGGGGGTGACACCCAAACTAGTGAACTTGACACTTTTTCAAGTTGTATGCTTTTCTTGAAAAAAGAATTTTGAATTCACTCTACTAATGAAATAAATTAGGGTTTAACAAATCGGGTGTCACCCTCAACACACCCTCCTTGAACAAAAAAATTTATCATCCTGGAAAATAATCAAAATACTCATAAGGCTGGCTACTTAGGAGGGGTGACACCCACCCAAGCTTAAAAATTTTGAACACAGTTTTGAATATAAACGTAAGAAATATAAGTGGGGGAATTGATTTAAATAATTAACAGTTTTTAGGGGTATAAACTGGGGTGTCACCCATCGAGCTTTATTTAGATGATAAAAATTTTCTCGATCACACATAAATATTTTTATTGAGCGAAAAAACCATGAAATAAATAAAAAAAATTATTAAATGAGTTATTAACCCATTTTGAGAGGTGTGTCATCCCTTTAGCTAGTGGGGATATCAAAGTTTTCCAAGTAGTTCAACAAAACATATTTAACTGAAAACTACTATGGGATATAAACTCTTCAACCCGGGTGTCACCCATTCATTTAGCTGGGAGGTGACATTCAAATTTCAAACTCTAGTTTGAATAGTTTTAAATGCCAAGGTAAAGGGTTCACACAGAAAAAAGTCCATCGAATATTTATTTTTTACAATCTTAAATGGGTAAATTTTAAATTCACATTTTACCCCAGAAAAAATCTGAATACCCCAACTGTTTCCTCTTCTGGTTTCGCTAGTCATCGTTTGAAAATGTTTCCCACATAAGAATGGTTTTATCAGGGGTGTCACCCAGTGTCACAAATATCCAAACATAAGTTTGTACACTATATTTAAAGATCACATTTCAAAAATTTTTCTCGGGAAAAGCCCCCAGACCCCCTCCTTTGGTTACTTGGAACTCTAGTAACTGCAATTTTTTTGTATTAAGTTCAGCAAAATGCTAATTTTAGCTAGAATTAATGAGCTAGATTGAGCCTATTAAAAAAGCTTTAGGAATAATATTTTAGGCCCCTCTCGAAAGAAATTTACCTGTACGCCAATGGATTGAATTATCCGAATATGTTGAGCCAAGGCCGTATAAAAGCTCCGAAATTCGGACTACGTTGTATACAAAAACAAGTTAAAATCCTGTTTTTAGGGTAAAATTTCCAAAAATTTCCTAGGAGAGGACCCCCAGATCCTCTTTTGTACTTAGAACTTTGGTTAAAATGCAAATCCCACCTAAAAATGTGTATCTGAAATTCGAGCTAAAGGCCTCAAAACTAGTTAAAAATTTGAAATTTTGAGTCCAATTTCTAAAATTTTCTGGGGGAGAACCCCCAGACCCCCCTTTGGCAGTTCGAACTTTATTATACGCAACTATTCCTATATTCAAAACTTCATCATGACGAAAATTCCGTCTAAAATGTTTTAAGAAGCTACATTAAACCTATTTAATATGATGCGATATGCTTAACCCGTTGGGACTCGCGGGGTCATTTTATAACCCCAAGCTCACACAAACATTCCATTTAACGGAAAACTAAACACCTGGGGATTCTTTACTTCTCAGTAGCTGGGTTTCTGACCCTTATCTACATGCCTGAGAAGTTTCGTGGAATTCGGATTATTTTTCCGCCCCCCAGACGCATTTTGTTAGCTTTTGGGGTAATGGAATGACCCCCGCGAGTATCTTCGTTAGTGCTGCACATCCGTTTTTTCGTACTCCGCCTTCTATACAACCCACTGATAAGGGCCCAAAACATGTGTAAACAAATTTAAAGAAATTCTCAGGGGGTTCTATTTAATTTTAGTACAAAGAAAAGGAAGACACAGGTGTGGGTACTTTCAATACTGGTCCCCGTGACAGTTTTATGACTTGTAATTCACCAGACCACTGTATCCCGCCCCTTACATTCTTTGCTTTTGTATTGAATGGGAAAGGAGCTAGGAAAGTGTATTGAGGTAACAAGTTTTAGAAGAAAAAATACCCTAGTTTGAGTGTTAGGAAAAAATGTTGGAAGTAGGATAGAAAAACCACTTGTGTCTGTAATTTGTGTTTAAATTTTTTTTAGCAAAGCCCACGTTAATACCATTTGTGATAATTGTCTTTACCAAAAGAAAGCTTTAAGAAATTCATTATATAGTATTTTGAAGTAATTAAATTAATTTTTACGTTGAAATTATTTGTGTTAGTTTGTTACATATGTGTGTATTGTGTAATAAGAAAAATTAATATCAAACTCAAAAAATTATTTCTCAGCGTAGAAAATATTGCAGATTATGTTTTCTTAATCAGTTATGTTTTAAAGTATAAAAATTTAATGGTTCCGACTAAAAAAAATATTTTTAACGATGTAGAAAAGAGCGAAAAGGTTGGGGCTATTCCATAACCCCCGCGAGTCTCAACGTTCGCCCGGGAGGCGCGAGTCCCACCGGGTTAAGAATAATTTTTGGCCCTTCCTGAAATAAATTTCTATATACGGTTTGTACTGAAGAATAAATGGTAAATTAAAACCTTGAATTTTGAGGTAATAAATTAAATGCCAATATAAGAACACAAATATAAAATGGGGTTCCACCTAAAACCCTCAGTTCTAGACTGCCACGTGGCATTTTATTCCTCCTGATTCCCCCATTTTGGTGGTCTTTGGGAGGCAGGAGTGAAGTCAACAAAATTTCATCTAAAACGTATTCTTTCTGATGTTAGACTAAATTACGAAGATATGACGACCATCCTAAATCAAGTCAAAGCGACTTTAAACTCACAACCTCTATGCCCCCTATGGTGTCGCAAATTTTATAATTTTTTATAACCGAATTCCAAAAGGGGGGTGACACCGAGAGCTTCCGCCCCGGGTGACACCCATGCTAGCTACGCCACTGGTTCGATTCCAACCTGGAATCGATTTCTTAGGGCCAGTATTGAAAAAGGTGAATCGAACTTATCTATTTCAATCACTCATCAAAGATAATTAAAAATTATTATTAATTTAATTAGTAATCAGCAACATATTAATTAGTTATCAAAATACTAATTAATTAGTGAACAAAATTGTTAATTATCTGCATTGAAAAATTAAGTACGATTCCTAAGATTCGATATCTGCTGGAATCGATTCCTTCAAAGGTTCGATTCCTTGGTATCGATTCCAAGGAATTCGATTCCAATTCGATTCTGGAATCGATTATTTCAGAAATATTTAGAACCCTAGTACCGAAATAGATCCCCAAGTGTAAACGGACCCCTAGATTTGGGAAAGTTACACAAACACCCCCTAGGTCCTAGGAACTGTGCCACAATACGGATGTCAAATGCATTCACAGTATTAAATAAAGTTTAATTATATTCTCTTTAAACCTACTGACCTGCTTTGTAAGCAGCGCGGACAAATCTTGAAGTCTTTCTACTGTGTTAGGGTCTAACTGGCTGTCACGTTTGGTCCCAGAATCTAAAACAGTAGTTACCATAAGCAAAGTTATTTACAGTACACAATTTAAGGTAGACAAAATATCTTATCTTTCAGTCAATAAACTATTCTTAATAGATAATTGTCTACATCTATACTCTATTCATTTAGAATTGGCGCTTGAGAAATTGTGCTTTCCCCCAAGCTAGTTACCCCAACCATAGTTAAGCTCTTCGAGCAGCCAATAGTCTTCGTCACTTTGACGTGGATAGTTGCTATGGTTACCGATAGGTGGTGGGGGAAGGAGATATTTTCAAGCGCCAGTTTAAAATGAACATAGTATAATTACCTGTAATCTCCATTATTCATATATCTTGCTGCACATATTATACTACTAGTATATTCAGAATATTCATAGAAATATTATTAGTCTTTAATCTTTTGCTTATATTCATCAGAGTGTATGAGTACCTTGCTTAGAAGATCCAGCTGCCTGGAGCTCTCGCATCTTTTCTAACAAATCCAAAGTCATGGTCTCTTGTTCTTTTGAATGGTGTCTGAAATTGACCTAAGGGTTAAAATTAAAAATATAATCCGCAAAATTATATACTTCTGAATCATATACTCATTTCCTACTACTTTTGAATAAATTATTTGGTCAATAGAGCTTAGTCGTTGAGAGATATTTGTCAGTACGGGGTTCGAATCTTTATTATTAGGAAACCAACCTTCAATAGCAATTCCAAATTTCATAGAATTTATAATGAATGGACGAAAGGGATAAAGAAGTTGAAAATGATGATGATAATTTAAATAAGGGATGAATGGTATCAGAGCAATGGAGGTGGTGGAGAGGATAAAGATGGACGAACATGGATATGAGAGGGATGAATATTAAGAGGATTAGAGGAATGAGGAGGATAAGAAAGATGGAGAAAAGTAAACATGATGAAAGGAATGAGATGATCAACCCCAGACTACTCTCTTCGCTTTCGAAAAAAAAGTAATTTTTTAAAAAGAATCAACCTTTCATCAAGAATTAATAGCTGTTACCTCGACAGTCTCCCGTTCGCATCGGAGTTTGTCCGTCCAACTCTCCAGGTATTCGATCCTCTTCCTCAGCTGCATCATAGTGTGCCGGCATCCCTGGACGTCTCTGGGAGAAGCTCCCTGTTGGTGCATCTCCCACAACTTCTCACGGTAACGTTCTATAATAAAAAAATTAATACATCGAAAAGCATCTTGGAGATATCCATAAATTACATGAGGTGTTTTTTTTTCACGTTTTAATCTCTCTTTCCCCCTTCCCCTCAGCTTCTCAAAGTAGATTTTTACCCTATAAAGTACTTCATAAATTGTTTAATACTTTGTTCTAATAGGTACTTTTAAATTTCTTTTGGGTGTAAAGGATAATTTTTAATCATCATTCTATTCCGTTTTCTGTTCCGTTAGAAAACACCAATGTATTTTACGTGCCAAATATTCAAATGTATAGCTAATTTTTTTATTGTTGGCGTTGGTAATAAGGTATTATAATATTGTAATTAATAATAATTGTTGTAATAAGGTTGGTATAATATTTCAATTGTTTTTTTCTATGTTCACAATCACTGGCGTCTAAAACAGTTCGACAATACTTAATGGGACAGATAACGGAATTCATGAGCAAGAAACATTTTGATCAATAACTTTAACATTTTTTTCGATCGACAATAATGATCTGTACTAAGTAGGGGAGATTGGGGATTCTCGATCCCCAATTCCGTTTTAAATTTTTTTCTGCTGCAAATTATCATATTTAAATTTTTTATATGAACAATGGCATGCTATCCCTCTCACTAAATAATATTTTTTATTTGAAATAAAATAATTGTAGTGAAATGATTTTTAAGTTTTTTTTACAAAGAGATCATGTATCCTTGATGTTACTATAAAAATTAACATTTTTGTCTTTTTAAAAAGTTTCCTTTCCACATTCAGGCAATCATTTCTTGAGCTAAAACAAAAAGACTGAAAGAGACCAAGAGTTGCTAGATTTTGTGAACAAGTAGGTATAACTTTAAAATTGTGGCTAGGTATCAAAGCTCTTCTCATTGATTTTGGTATATTTTTAGCTTAGGGATCAAGTATTCCCAGTCTCCCCTAACATTTTAATCTTGTAAAAATTGATTGATGAACTTGTATTGATCTAATGTTATTGTTGATCAAGGTGATAGAAGCAACATCATTTTCAAAGCTCATATGAACCACCAGTTGATTAAAAAAATACTAAAAGAACCTCGTAAAGTGTCTTACGCGTTTCTTGCACGTGGTGCTCGTGCATCTCATCCATCTTTTCGTCCAGGATCTCCAAGTTGTTCTCCAGCCTCCTGCAGATGTCCTCCTTCTCCTTCAACTGCTCCAGCAGGATGACGTTCTCCTCCAGGAGTCCGAAGTAGGAGTCCTTCCTGCCTCCTCCTCCTTCACCTCTATCCTCGAAATCATACTCTTCCCCGCAGCTCTCTTTGCTGATGGCAATGTCAGGCGCTTCATCTTTCTTTATCCTCACCTGAACGGGAAAAAATTGCTTGTAGGGTATGCTGTATAGGGATAATACAAAAAAGAAGTTTCGGCGTAGAAACCCTCCGTATGTAGGTGGTAAAAACACCTCAAATGTTTTTGATCACTAATTTCTAATAATGTTTTTTCTGATCAATATTGTCAAATTAATGTCAATCATAATGCCTTATCAATATTGTCACATAAGTTAATGAGTTTGTGGTGCCGTGTGGTGGAGATCTTTCTTTAAATTTTCAGACTTTTTGATTTGTCTTGTGGCAACCTCAGAAATGGCTTTATAAATCAGAATTCTCGAATAACGCTTGCTGCTTTTTCTTTTGAATTGACCTTACGTTGCCTTTCTCGTTAAACTTCAAAATATCTCCCCAAGGCACTAGATTACTCGGATTTTGATAATTCTCTATTCTGGTTGTTAGTGTTAAATTTTTAATTGTTGTTAACTTTACAATTGTTAATAAAAAAGATGTTTAAACTTAAGCCTTCTTATTGAAGAATGGGAAACTGAACTTAATTCCTAAATTTTTGACCACTTGGATTAAGCTAGGTTTAGGTGGCTAAAGTGGTGACCCTTTCTACGTGGGAGATGAACGCGCGATTTTGCCTTTGCTAAAAATGTTTTGGAAGTTTTTTTTTCCAAATTTAATGATCTTTGAGGTTTAAGTTCTCACTCGTTGGGGCTGTATTCTGTTTTCCGTTGCACTCAGATTTACTGTCCCCTAAATTTCCCCGATTGTATTTTGAACTTCAGGCACTATGAATAAAGAGGTTGCGACCGCTGCGATCGTTGAGGATCCCCAGGTTGCTAATGTGGCCGTCAAACCACCCCCCTTCTGGAAGAGCAATCCAGCTCTGTGGTTTGTACGTTTAGAGGCGCAATTCGATTTAGCAAGAATTACAGTTGTTACCTCTTGGGAGCTGATTTGCGAATATTACTCTGTGAATAGTTTAGATATTTTATTTTGTAAATCGAAGAAGACGATTTCTGTGCTTTTACTTTTATGATAATTTTGTGACGTCAATGTCTGTCTTTTTATAAATATATGTTGATTTTAGTTTGAGAATGATTGATATGATTAAATTGATGTAACTTTGTTTGCCGTAATAAAGGCGATTGATTTTAACCAGTGATGCTTCCTTAGTCTGATGAACAACGAGTAACATTTTTTTGGTGTCAGAAGAAGCGGGATGAATTGGTGCTGGCCATTGTAGTGTTGTTTAGGAGTTGTAGAGAGGTCTACTTGTGGTTGCTCGTCGTTGTGTAAGGCTACGGAAGTTCGGTGTTTGGATTCGCAGTAGTGTTTGTGAAGTCAAGTTGCTGGGATTCTCGAGTGAAGGCTCGTTTTGATTATACGTAAGTTGGGTCGTGTATTATCTTTAGTCTAGTTGTTATTTGGATGCAAATGCGATTAGGTTAGACATTATGGTTGGATTAGGTTGTAGTTATTGAATATTGGGTCAATTGGTTTGGATAGGGATAGTGTATTTGATTTGTGTGGGTTACAGATTAGACCTATAAAATGGAGACTAATATTAATTCCTTGAGTAAGGATGAGTTGGTAATGTTAGCGTCTGAGCTGGGTATAGAGTTAAAAAGTGATAAATTTATTGAAATTAGAAATTCAATAGGCGCGAGTGAGATTTATCAAACGGAAACCGATCTAGTTAAAACCATAATTAAATCTGTTAGAGAATCTGCAGAGGCAGAAAAAAGGGATAAAGCAGATAGAGTGTATTTAGAGAAAAACAAGCTTAAACTAGAAAGTGAGAGGCTTGAAGTTGAAAAAATGAAAGCTAGTCCAAATCCGGAAGTTGAGGCTATTAGGTTGAAAAAAATAGAAAAAGAGCTGGAATTGGAGAATTTACGTAGGGAAAGATTGCTTGAGAATAAGGGGGAATCGGGTGATGATCTTGAATCCTTGATCAAAAGTGTTAAAACGTTGACTATTTCTGTACCTACGAGAGCAGAATCATTTAATCTCTTTTTCAAGTCAATCGAGCGGGCTTTCAGAACTAAAGGGGTACCGGAAACTCTAAAAGCAGAAATATTATTAAATATATTAGGTGAAAAGGTAAACAATTTGATGGTTTATGTAAGGGAGGAAGACATAAATGATTACGAAAAACTTAAATCCATAATTTTGTCAGAGTTTCAGCCAACACCCCAGGAGTGTTATAACTATTTTCGATTAGCTCAAAAGAGGCCTTCGGAAAACTACGTGCAGTTTGCGACAAGGTTAAGCGCAAATTTTGAGTATTACTGCCAGCTTAGGAAGGTAAAAGACTTTAAATCGTTATGTGAGCTTATTGTCTCTGATAAAGTATTTAGTGAGCTTGATCGTGAGTTGAAATCTCACATAGCCGTGAAGCAGGGTGAGACATGGTTCGAACCAGCTACTTTAGGTAGAGAGTGTGATATATATTTGTCTTCAAAGGGGAAGCAAAAATCGGAATCTCTTTTCGCAAAATCATTCTCGGGTAATGATTATAGGAAGGATGAAGGTAATTATACTAATAGGTATCGAAAGTATAATTCTAAAAGTGTTTCTAATGTATATGTATCGGGAGTGAGAAATCACACTTGTTTGTGTAAGGGTAATCAGAATAATCACGCATTACAGTATTGTCCTAACTTTAAAAACTTGTCAGTGAACGAAAGGTTTGAATACGTTAAACAAAATAAACTTTGCTTTAAATGCCTTTCTTATGGGTGTAATGCCAGATACTGTAAAGCTAAAAATTGTTTTTGTGGGAAACCGCATCATAGTATGATTCATTTTCCTAAAGAAAGTAAAATTGTTTCGAAGGATGAGGGTCAAAAAGAAAACATTGATACTAGAGAAACTCAATGTAATTCTTCGGTTTCGAGATCGAGTAAAATTCCTTCTGTGCTACTGCTCACTTGTAGTGTATATGCGAGTGGAATAGGAAAATCTAAATTTAGTAAAGTAACTCGAATCCTGTGTGATAATGGATCTGAAAGAAGTTGGTGTACTAAAGATCTAGTAACTAGCCTTAATCTTAAACCGATCAGAGAGGAAAGGTTGTTAGTTTTTTCCTTTGGTTCAACAAAACCTATAGAAAAATCATATGAAGTAGTTGAGTTAAGACTGTCCAGTCGATTTAAACCTAATCAGTTTATAGAAATAGAAGTTTTAGTGTCAGATACTATTACAGCGGCAAACGTTTCTATTCCAAATGTAGATTTACAAAATTTAATCAGTTCACGGGGGTTATATTTAGCCGATTGTTGTGAAAGTGATACAAACATTGAGGTGTTAATCGGTGCAGATGCGTTTTGGCAAATTGTTGAATCATCTTCGTTTGAAAGGTTAAACCAAACGATTACTTGTGTGCCAACAATATTTGGGTTCGCTTTACAGGGAAGTCAGGATGGGAGTGACCATAGTGTAAAAAGAGCAGTATCCTCTAACTTTTGTATAGCTGCTACAGATGTTCAAGTCTTATGGGAACTCGAGTCTTTGGGAATAAAAGAAAGGGAAGAGTTGAATTTAGCTGATAAAGCCATAATAGATTACTTTGAGAAAAATCTTAAATTTGTAAATGGGAAGTATGAAACTGACTTATTATGGAAGTTAAGTTACCAGGAATTGGGAAACAATTACTTTTTGGCTAAAAAGCAATTTAATGAGTTAGAAAAGAGTTTTAAGAAAAGTGATTGGGTTGCCAAGGAGTATGGGGAGATAATAAAGAATCAAAGTCAAAATGGAATCGTAGAAGAGTGTGAGAGGGGTGATCACGAGTATTTCATGCCACATAGAGCGGTGGTTAGAGAGGATAAAGAAACTACAAAAGTTCGAGTAGTCTTTAACTGTAGTTCTAAAACAAAGGGGAATATTTCTCTTAACGATTGTTTAGAAACAGGTCCGAATCTGAATCCCAATATTTTGGATGTGATTCTAAAATTTCGAAGTCACAAAATAGCATTTAACGGGGACATCGAAAAAGCTTTTCTAATGATAGGAATTTCCGAGAAGGATAGAGAATTCCTAAAATTTCTTTGGGTTTCAGACAACTCTAGTAAAAGGCATAAGGTCATGAGAATGACAAGGTTGCCATTTGGGTGTAAGTCTAGTCCATTTATTTTGAGTTGTACAATCAAACATCACATCAAAAAGTTTGAAGAGAGTAAACCAAAATCAGTTAAAATGTTAAACACGTCTCTTTATGTCGACGATTTGTTTTTTGGTGCTGATAGTGTAAATGAAGCATTTGAACTGTCCTCAGATGCAGTAGAAATACTGAAAAGGGGGGGATTCAACTTAAGAAAATTAAGATCTAATTGTAGAGAGTTAGAAGAAATGTGGATTGAAAATGGGTTAAGTAAGGAAGAGAGGGAAAATAAACAGTTAAAAGTTTTGGGGTTAAATTGGGATCCCAAAAAAGATGAGTTAACTTTAGAGCTAAAAGGTTTATCAAATACATGGAAAGCCTTGAGAACCAGTAAGCGATGTGTACTGCAAACAGCAGCTAAGATTTTTGATCCAGTGGGTATAATTGCTCCTTTTGTTGTGCGTATTAAATTATTGTTGCAGGAAATTTGGGAAAGAGGATGCGATTGGGATGATGAGCTACCAGATGATTTGGGACTAAAGTGGGTTGCTTGGTGTAAGGAAGTTAGCGAATTAGGTAACATTGCCATTCCAAGGTATTGTTTTCAGGATTGTAAGGAAGGGCAAGTTGAGATACACATTTTCTGCGATGCTTCGCTTTGTGCGTATGGAGCCGTTGGATATTTTAGGTACGAGGATAGCAATAGGGATGTTAGAGTGTCGTTTATCATGTCCAAGAGTAGGGTGGCACCAGTGAAGAAATTGTCTTTACCTCGCCTTGAACTTATGGGGTTGGTAATAGGTGCTAGAATGGGAGACTATCTTAAGGGTATTTTTAAAGATAGAATTAGAGAAATGGTTTATTGGAGTGATTCTATACTATTGCGTTGTGTTGGGTTAAAGGCTGTGCTAAAAGGTGGAAGCAGTTTGTTAAAAACCGAGTTATCGAAATTCAGGGTAAAACCAGTCCGAGTGAATGGGGCTACTGTCCTACAGATGATAACCCCGCGGATTTGTTAACCCGAGGTGTTTCAGTGGAAAATTTAGTAAGTAATAATAAATGGTGGTACGGTCCAGCTTGGTTAAGTTTGGGAAGCGAGAGTAGACCAGAGCAGAGGGTAGAGAATAGGGTAGAGTCTATGGTAGAGTCTATGGTAGAGACTGTAAATAGTTGTGTCGTAAAAGTAAACGTGGTTGAGGAACTTTGGAATAGGGTGTCAGTCTGGAGCAAGTTGCAGAGGGTTGTAGCATGGTGTTTGAGGTTTCTAAGAATAGTTAAAGGGGATAGGAAGCTGAATCCTTTCTTAGAGACAGGGGAGCTACAGGAAGCGCATAAAACTATAATTAAAATAGTTCAACGAAGTGTGTTTAGTGACGAAATAGCACTGCTAGAGAAGTCTAAGGTGGTAAAGAAGAGTCCTTTAAACAGTTTAAATCCATTTTTGGACAATGACGGACTTTTACGTGTTGGTGGGCGTTTAAGAAATGCTAGCCTACCTGAACTGGTAAAACACCAGTTAATATTGCCAAAAAATCATCCTGTTACGAAATTGATAGTGCGATATTATCATCTCACCTACATGCATGGAGGCATGCAGCTGCTTAATTCTGCTATCAAGCAGAGGTACTGGATCGTTGGTGCAAAATCTGCAATTCGTAGTGTATTACGAAAGTGCATAGTTTGTGCCAGGTTACGAGCTGAGACTGCAATTCCATTGATGGGAGACCTTCCATCAGCTCGAGTTAATCCTGGACGAGCGTTCCTACGTTGCGGAACTGACTTTGCGGGTCCTTTCCTCATCACACCTCGACGAGGAAGAGGTGTAAAGCCACTTAAGATGTACGTTTGTGTTTTCGTTTGCTTTTCAACTAAAGCCGTGCATTTAGAGATCGTAAGTGATCTCAGCACTGAAACTTGCATAGCGGCTTTAAAACGGTTCATTGCGAGACGAGGGAAACCTCTTGAACTGTTTAGTGACTGTGGAACTAACTTTGTTGGTTCAAAGAACTACCTAAAAGCGTGTTCTTTAAAAGCCATAGGTGACTTTCTCACGGGGGAAGAAGTTAAGTGGAACTTGAATGTTCCATCTGCACCCCACTTTGGAGGACTGTGGGAGGCAGCAGTCAAATCGATGAAGTTTCACTTGAAACGAGTGATAGGGTCAAATGTTCTTTCACAGGAAGAGTTTTCCACTGTATTAGCAGAGGTGGAGGCAGTTTTGAATTCGCGACCTTTGGTTGCTACGTCAGATGACCCTGGTGATCTTTCAGTGATCACGCCGGGCCATTTTCTTATTGGCACGGACCTCAAGAGAGTTCCTGAGCCGGACGTTACTTCTGAAAAGATTCCTTTCCGGGAACGGTGGAGTCTCTTGACCCAGATTTCTCAATGTTTCTGGAAGTCCTGGTCAAAAGACTATTTAACGCAATTACAGGTGCGTAAGAAATGGAAAACACCTAGTGAACAGTTGTCGGTGAACGACATTGTTCTCATAAAAGATGACAACCTAGCCCCACTAAAGTGGAAATTGGCAAGAGTTGTAAAAGTTTACAGGGGATGTGACGACATAGTACGAGTTGTCGATTTAAGGACCAGTTCTGGAGAACTTAAAAGACCAGTACATAAATTAGTTAAACTACCAGTGGACGTTTAATTGAACTGTATTATTTTGTGTTAACGATTTGTTCTGTTTCAGATTCTCCAAGTGATTTAGTTGAGAATAATCTATTTTTGAAGTGAATTTTGTGTATTAATTTATTTTGATGACAGGTGTCATGGGGGCCCAGGATGTTACCTCTTGGGAGCTGATTTGCGAATATTACTCTGTGAATAGTTTAGATATTTTATTTTGTAAATCGAAGAAGACGATTTCTGTGCTTTTACTTTTATGATAATTTTGTGACGTCAATGTCTGTCTTTTTATAAATATATGTTGATTTTAGTTTGAGAATGATTGATATGATTGAATTGATGTAACTTTGTTTGCCGTAATAAAGGCGATTGATTTTAACCAGTGATGCTTCCTTAGTCTGATGAACAACGAGTAACAACAGTAGATTCAACCAAATTCAATTATGTGCTTTCTGCTATGGATTCTGACATCCTCAATTCAGTCAGTGATATCGTGATGAGGCCTCCTGAAAACGATAAATACGAGACGCTTAAAACACGTCTGATCGGGGTACATTCAGAGAGCCAGTCTTCAAAAATAAGAACTTTGCTCCAGAGGGTTGAATTGGGTGACCGGCGACCATCGCAGCTCTTAAGTCACATGCGTTCCCTAGCAGGTGATGGTGCTGGAGAATCACTGTTGAAGTCCTTGTGGCTGGGGCAATTGCCAAGCATGACCCAAACAATTCTTGCTGCCCTCAGCGACGATCTAAACAAGTTGGCTACTGTTGCTGACAACATCAACGACCTTACAGCTCAACAGGGAATAAACTCTGTCTCAGCCGCAGCAGAGCCGATGGTTGATAAAACTGAGCAGCTGGAGCTTCGAATTGCCGAGTTAACTCATCAAGTAAGTAAGTTAACTGATTTTGTGCATCGATCTCGCAGCAGGGGACGCAGCCCAAACTATTTCCGTAATCGTAGTAACTCTCGTAATAGGGTAAAAAATACCAAGAGGCCAAAGATGGATATTGTTTTTACCACACTAATTTTGGAAAATTGGCTAGAAGATGTATCGCCTCTTGTTCCTATGATTCGGAAAACTAAGTGGGCGCTCGTTTTTCCGCCAAACTCCCGATCGCCTCATTAACAGAGTGTTATTGGCTGATTCAACTTCAAGATTAACGTTTTTGATTGGTACAGGCGCGGACGTTTCCGTAATTCCTAGATCTTATGCCCCACTTGCCAAAGAAACTCACGATCTAACCCTGTTTGCTGCAAACAACACAAACATATCGACCTATGGTACAAAAAGGATTGTGCTTGATTTGGGTTTGCGACGTCAGTTTGCTTGGTCCTTTGTGATCGCGGACGTTCGCCAACCTATAATTGGTGTCGATTTCTTAAGACATTTTAATTTATTGGTAGATGCAAAACACAAAAGGGTAATTGATGCAAATACTAAGTTGTATTCAAATGGCAAACTTCCTGATATTAATTCTTTAGCATCTAATTTGACTATTCTGATTGGAAAAACTAAATTTGATGATGTTTTGAGCAAATATCCAGAATTGTTCAACCCTTCCCAAACAATCAAAACGGACAAGGATAATCAGGTTTTTCATTTTATTGAAACAAAGGGACCGCCTGTCTTTTCAAAACCCCGGCGCCTTGCTCCTAGTGTTTTGAAGGCAGTTTGTGAAGGCAGTCCATTGCTTCTTCATCGGAGGATGAACATATTGAGCATTTAAACCAGGTGTTTTTGCGATTGAGAGATTATGGGCTTAAATTAAACCCCAATAAATGCATTTTTGGAAAACCGTCGGTGAAATTTCTGGGTTGCCTGATCACTGCCGAAGGTGTAAAACCCCTCCCTGATAAGGTCGAGGCTATTACAAACTTCCCCAAACCTGAAACCATTTCTCAGCTCAGAAGATTTTTAGCCATGATTAATTTTTATAGACGATTCTTACCCCATGCAGCTGAAAAACAAATTCCTCTTAATAAACCTCTTAATAATCTTCTTAACTTAATTCCTAAATTTTTGACCACTTGGATTAAGCTAGGTTTAGGTGGCTAAAAGTTAAATGGACCAACCTTACTGGGCCTCACTCCTGTAGATGGTCGTCAATATTTGTATTTGTTTTTGTATTTAGCATCATGTGACAATACATGACATACAATCATGACAATCAACATGGAAGGTACCCTGGATGGGTTGATTTTTAAGTAGAAAATTACCCGACTATTTATTCAATTAAAAAAGACGCCGAGACAGTTGTCTCCGTTAAAGCTCTGGATAGCAATGGAGAGAGGAGTGCTCGCTCCATACAGGAATTAGTCTACGTGAGAGAAAACAATAAAATCATTCAGTCAAGAAAAAAATTAGTACATTCCAAAAACCCATGGTTTTATTACATCACGATTTTGAAATGAATTAATTCAAAAGGAGGACTAATCAATAGTCACCACTTTTTCCGTTATATAGTCGGCTAGAGAGACTAAAAGCTCTCCCTCCGCTCTCTTGCGTTACCTTCCTATACCGTGCTGATGAGCCCTAACAAGGGCGAAACCAGTTCACGGCTGGAGGCGACGCTTGAGAGCTGGAGTTTTCTCACAATTAATTCAAACTTTAATATCATATTTTTTGGAAGGCAATTTCAAACCAGTGTTTAAGTAAGATAATCGATGTTTTTTAGTGATAGGGATAGAAAATGAAGCTGGCAAAGCTAGATATTAGAATAACGAATTGCTATGCGTTTGCGCAGCTGGTTTTGAAATGGTTTTAGATATACGTAAAAATGTTGATCCTAACAACTGATCAAAAATGGAAATATATACTCAGAAAAACGCTTCAATTTTTTCCTGCTGAATAATCATTAAAATTATTTGAATTTGTACGATAAGGTGATGAATCAAATAATATGTGTTAAGGATTAACACGGATCTCGCAATACTAACGTTAACTAACCTTCACGAGTTAAACACAGACCATTTGAAAGTTAGAAAACACAAAAATAAAAATCACAAATGACGTTAAGCACTACCACATAACAACGATTATCTCGTCAGTTAAGGCGCCACATGACGTAACTATTCAGATATCAAACTTTATTCACATTTTGATGACAGAATGATACAAACGGTTCACAAAATCCAACTCTAAGGCTAAGCACGCACTAGAGACTTTTGTCACGGCGACAGAGACAAAATTATCACCCTGGCTTTTGCAAGAAGCTAGAGCGCGCGCATTAGGCAACGAGACTCTTGGCCGATTGCCAAGAATCTCGCCATAGAGATGCATTGCTTTCGAGTGACAGTTATGTTCTATATAGTCGCGGCGACACAAGTCTAGTGCGCGCTTAGCCTAATTATGAGGTGCTTGTTGTAGCAACAATGAGCTAACTCCAGCAAGTTTTCATTGGAGTTACCTCCCCCCCCTTGGTGCTGCAAGCACCTCATATGCTGTAATCACCAGTTTGGTTATCGCTTTACTAATGAAATTGCATGGATAAGATTTCTAAAACGGAGAAGATTTCTCCTGAGTTTCATCATGTTCTATATCGTCTAAGTAAGCTTACCATTAGGTACACTTTTAGGACTACCCGGGAACCCCGCAGAAACCTAGTTTCTTTCTAGTCTGGTAGGTAAAGAAAGTATGGTAGGTAAAGAAACCAAATTTATTTACCTATACACTAGGTAAAGAAATCTAAATCCATGCTTTTCTCAAATTGTGTGTTTTTGGACTTATACCACTTTCATCCTCCACTTTCTATACAAACTAGCGATTTACGTCATTTAATCACTCAGGACGGACAGTAAAAGTGAAATATAGTGTGAATGAGCCTTCACAATCGATTAAATCCATTCACATCAATTAATTCCTGAACAAAGCAACTTACTGTCTTGGTCACAGAAAGGCTCGCCCCATTCGCCAAAGCCGCCAACGCATTCAAATCCGGCTCCGAATTGGCCCTGGACGCCTGCCTGTCCACATCATCCGGACACTTGACGGACGGTAAGGAATTGGACGAATTGTGCGACGGCTGTCCGATCTCCGCCACGCTGGACTCGGACCTCGACAAGACCCTCTGCATCATCTGACCCCCAGACAGCATGCGACTCGAGTCCAACAAGGCTAAAGTGGACAGTTCTGGACCAACACCCTTCTTGGTCTCCCACTCGTAGAGTTTCCTAGTGAAGGCGTCCGATATCCCTTCGAACCGGAACTCTCCGGCTGAAGTCCTGACCAGCACTTCCCGTTTTCCGTCCGACTTGAGCACTGATTCCTTGAGTTTTTCTAGCCTCTGCGCTCTCTCCTCGTACTTCCTCTTTTCCTTTAGGGATAAAAATATTGGTTAATATAGGGCACTTTGGGATAAAAATAGGATAATAACCGTTTCCAAGCAAATGGATAATTATTTATTGAGAATTTAGGTGAAAATTTTCCTAGAAGTGTCCACTATTCCCACATTTGAATACCTTTGCATCTGCTTTACCTTTTCAATGGAATTGTCGTGTATTCGTATGCGCACCCTAGCGGGGTATGTGTCTTGCGGGGAAGCCCCGATGCACCTCCCCTACCGCAAACCCCTCACTTGCTCCGTAGTCGCAGTGGGGAAGGGAGCCACTTGTTTTTGCTGGTACTATAAATAAATCAGTGTTTTGTTACTAAGCGTTGCTCCCTCTCTATGTCCCTATATTTTACAGCATGCCCCGATTGAAGCTGGAGAAGTCACCAGGACAGATAAGTTCCCCTTTGTATGCTTATTTCCTATTTGTATTCACACCAGGCCCCTTTATTATTTAACTTAACCCCGACTGGTAGTCGAAATGATATATTAGGTTAAGTGTGTAAGTTTGTAATCAATTATTTAACAGGAATTTTAAAGTGTAACTTTTAAAATAATATACAGGGTGTCTTGAAAGGTTGGTGCCAAACTTAACAAGCAGGTCTAAACAAGATTTTCATTGGATCTCATGTTCACTAATGTAAAACTGTGTCCGCAAGAGTGCAATGATGTTCGCCAGCCAAGGGAACCAGTGTAAACCAAAACTCATTATATTCTGCCGGTAATTAGCAGAGAAAATCACCTCCTTTTTCAATTTCAATTCATTATTTTTTCATACCCTCTTCAGCTGGCGAACATTGTTCTCTAGCGGACCTGGTGTCGTCTCCGCTAAAGTTTAATTTCACGAATGTTAAAAAACAGCGCCGCAAAAATTTGTTGATTACTTAGTAACTTAGATCCAGTAATCTGGTGACTAGAATCTCCAACTAAGTGAATTGGTTTACCTTCACTTTTCTAACCCTAACCAAACGTACTCACAGTTTCAAGCAATTCAATGGTCACCACTCTTAAATTATGTTTATTTTTAATTTATGTTTGAAAATTGGAAAGCGAGGGTCAACTACTGGAAACCCCTTTCTTTTAACGAGGAAGTGCGAGACGCAGAAACACATAGTTTCGGCGTTCCACAAGATTCTCCTTCAAGTTTATGAAGCTGATTTTTTACATACTGTTTGCATTATTAATAGCTTTCTTTGAAAATATAATGAACTTCTGTATCTGTCTACGTTCGGACCCCTTTTTTTAAAAAAAAGTATAATTTCCTCTTAACGTTTGGTGTTTTCAATGAAGTTTAATTTAAAACCAATATATTTAATGAAATTGTAACAATATTTTAATAATATTTGAAATAAATGGCAAATTTGTGTGAATTTTAACCTAAATTTTATACTTCCGTTAACATATGCTCACTTAATTCAACTGAAAGTATTTCAATTTCCATGCTGCAGAATGTTCTTTAAACTCTTAGCTACCAAATAAACTAAAAATATTAGATATATTTTAAAAACTGATCATTTTAAGACAATTTTTGTAAAATAATGCAATTTTTTTTATTAAAATGACCATTTATTGGACCAAAAAGCTTCATAAATTTTTTAATTGTGATCCTACAGCTTAGTTAATAGTTTATATATAGTAGATAATAAGAAGTACAATGTTTTAACAAAATTTCATCCACATACACCAAAATCTTACGAAGTAGCAAGTGTTAACGTTCATATAAATAACTAAAAAACAAGCTTTGCAGAAAATTCTTTTAAAAATTTAATTTTGAAAATTTCAAAACATAAAATGTTGGAAAACCCTCACAATTGGATCTTGGACACAATTGGATTTACAGGATCTTTCTGCTTTAAGTTTATAGATTGAAAGTTCAGTCTTAAGCAGAAGTTAAAGTGTAAAGTTGATAGTTTCCGAAAAGGGCCATTTCAACGTAGACAGATAGTACCTTAATAAAAGGGGAAGGGGAGTTTTTACTTGTTTCTTATTACCCCAAGAGACTATATCTTATATCTTATTACCCCACGAGGGGTAGTTAGAAACAGGTCAGTTATTTTGCTAACTAAAATAATTAAAAATCGAATGAAGGTATTAATATAATCTCTAAAGATTATTCTATAACCCCAGTAATTTTCAAAGATTTTTATTAAAAACTTTTCGATATATGCCTAGTTAAAAATTAGTCTTAAGTAAAGTACAGGTTGAGCGTTATAAGCAGCTCTATATTTGTATACAAAATATTTGAAAATCATGACAAAATTAATCAAATGGTGTTTCTCTTATTTCATTTTGTGATACTAATTGGTTATTCTCCCCCAAAATCAACTAAATTTTTTTGCAAGCTCAGTTTTTTCAAGGTCAGTTCTACTTTCTCTGTATAAACCCAGTGCTACCCCATTTCTTCAAGTTTTAATGGTTCAGGAAGTTTACGAAGACACCCTCGAACCCCATTCCCTGTGTTTCAATATTGTTTTTAATTAAATTCCACGAAAAATTGAATATAAAAAAACAGACTTAATATTTTAATTTACTCACCATAACTTAAATTAAAAAGTAAAATTGATATTAACTGTCGATCAAATTACTTATAAATTTTTTAACAAACTTTAAAGTGTTGAGTAAAAGTTGTCTTTCAACCCACCTATTTCAGGAAAATTAAGTAGACATAAAATTAATTGAATTTAAAGTTTTAACTTGATAAATGAAATAAGAACAATAAAATATCAATATAATAAAGTGAAAAATTCGATAAATTAATTTTCATGCATAAAATGCTAGTGTTTCTTATCACCCCATAATTTTGATAAATGGGGTATTAAGAAACAGGGCACTTTTAAGAATGATCCGCAACCCTAAATTGAAGAACAAAAGGTGAATTATACAGGGTGTATCTGAAATGGTGCAACAAACTTTCAGGGATGATAGTACTCATCAAGACGCACAATAATCGGTATAGAATGGGGGTCCCAGACCAATTCCCAGGGAGTTAAATATGGAGCGACACCCCAAAAAAATCATTGAAAAATTCAATTTGTAGAAGAACTACTATTGGTAAAAACTTAATTATGGTCTCAAAAATTGTGGTCTTTAAAATTACCTCAAAAGTATTCACTTTAAAATTTGTTTTATTATGAAAAAAGTTAAAAATCACAAAAAAAATTTGAAAAATCTGCCAAAACCTTATTTTGTATTTCGAAATCCTTTCTTTTGATTTGATAATCTGAAAGATCATAGTTGAAAACCCTTAAGTCCAAAGTTTCACGTAAATACAATCAATATTAAACGCTTGAGATCCCCTGTTAAAGTTTGTTTTTGGGTGCGCAAGCAGTTTTCTAGAGCTGTTTCCAGAACAGCAGCTGGAGAAGTAAAAATACTCCTTGACTTTTTTAAGAGGAGTGAATTTCAAAAATAGCATAAACTACATACACAAAGACAAATTTTATATAACAATGCAAACTTTTTTATGGACAAAAAGTAAGGATGAATCGAATCATAAATGTTAATTTAATAATACCAGAAGTAGGTTAGCTGAAATTATGCTAAATCTAATCGAATAAGGTTTTTTAAATTCTCATCCATCAAAATTTTACGGAGATGATGTGCACGTATACGTTCAAAAAATAATTAGTTTTCACTTCCTTACTTATAAAATGTCTTTTTTCTTTTTCCGATCATTTGTTTTTTCAGTTACAGCGATTTTTCACTTTCGAAATAGGTGCATCCACGCATCTAAGGGAGTTTCAATGTCAAATAATTCTTTTTGCCTATCAATGATGTTGGGAACAGAGGATTGGCATCAATGCCGCCACTATTAAACATTTGTTGATTTCGTTGGGGCGCAATACATTTTTAAGCTAAACCTTTGTTAAAAATCCAAGGCGTGAAAATAAGCCTGACTTGTTTTTAAAGCGTATTTCCAATTTTCAATACGTGAAATACGCTCTCAGAGGCGTTAAAAATATCTCTGATTTTAACCTTAACTATAGCACTAAAACTATTGGCTTATAGAGAAATATTTTCTGGGTTGGATTCAGTACGAATTTGATAAATTTATATCACAAGACCCATACCTAGATTTTGGTTCAGAAAAGGATGAAAGTATTCCAAATCCCTAAAAAAAAATGTAGCTTTTAGAAATAGTCTAAGGTAGGAGATTTGCATCTTAATAAACGTAATATAGAAGAAAGTGTGGGTGAGATACAGAGTTCCAAGGTGAAATAAGGGGAGGGTCTGGGGTCCCTCAGAAAATTTTAGAAGTTTGATCTTTAAAAGGGGTTCTTAAGGAGTTTTTACTCGTTTTTGTCCACTTGGTCTAAATGTCGGTACGGACACGGGCCATGGATCACGTCCTCTTTCTGGAGGTATCACATCCCCCTAAGGGGGTGCCCCCACAGTTTGAGAACCACGTTGTTAAGTTTGGCACTAACCTTGGCAAGTCTCTGCTTTTCCTTCTCGATCTTCTGCAGCTCCTTCTCCAGCCAGGAGAGGTCCTTGATCTTGGCCTTGACGGCTTTCCGTCTGGAGGGGTCCTTGGACTCCCAGCCTTGTGGGGACTGTGGGGTCCCTCGGATGCGCTCCCATTCCTGTATCTTGCGGTAGAAGTCCTCGCTGAGGTTCCGCTGCAGTTGGGCCATGAGATCAGATGAGGACACTGCCAGGGCCAGTTGGTGGACGTGGCTGTCGCTGCCGACGCGGGAGAGTTCTCGGCCTTCGCAGTACGAGTCAGGGGAGTTTTCTGAAAAAGATGAAGAAAATATACGGAATTATTTGGAAAGTGTTTAACGATTACTTCACAGTTTAGGTCTTAACTCTAAACCATTCAGAAAATGCAATCTTGAAAAAGGCAATTAGCAGCATTTCACTCGGATACATCCCAAGTTTTAACCTAAGGAATTGCATTAAAATTCGCAAATTTTGCTAAAAAATCATTCAGGTTATTATAGTTACTAATAAATTTACAATTTTTGAGGTAGTTTCCAGCTTTCTTTCTCTCTTTTGACTTTAATAGTTAAATTTATAAAATTTCTTTGTCCCCCTGAAAATAAATACCTCTTAAAAATTTGCTTATAATAAATTTAAAATAGGGCATAAAATTTGAGGTAAGAAATAAAATAGGAGATTTCTTCAAAATAAATATTGTGGTTACTTTCTGAACGACATTGGTTTCGTTCGAACTTCAGGAGGATGGACACGAACCGTAAACGAGACGCGATCGTAGTAACTAGAATGAAAAATGCATTCTATAATGACGTAGCCACAACATAGTAAATTCAAGAACCAATCATAGAACTGGATTCTTCGTTTGCTTTAACCATGAAAGAGAACGTTAGAAACTCCAACTTAATTACAATCACGTAGTGTTCGCTGAATTATGTCCATTCACCCTCAACTATACTTCACAGCAACGTTTCCTGAACCCAGTACGTCACTATGCGGAAGGAGAAAGTGGGTAAACACAAAGCCTGTAGGGTTGATAGGAGGAGTTTCGGAACGCAAATCGTGATAAAAAAGACACTATATATGTTACGGGCAAAGTGATTAATTGGACATTATTAATAATGCAGAGGCCCAGAGTAGAGGCGGGCAAAGTGATAAATTTCATTGATAAATGTCATTGAATTTATCACATTGCCCTCCTCCACTTCGGGCATTATTAATAATGCCCGAATTATCACATTGCCCGTAACACATACATGGGTTTAACGAAATAATTATATTTTAAAATTGACGTTCTACGTTTCACTGGAAATTCAGACACCGCGATGGGAACTACTTTGTTTGTAAGTGACGTCGTAGGGTCAACTAACGTTGTTGTCTAGTATAGCAGCAAATCGAGTCTTGAACACTTTCAATAACTACCTTCGATAATATCGAACGTAAAGTTCCCATCATCGTGATTATTCGGACTAGTCGGGGTGGACAAAGAATGATGTTCCCGCTCTCCCTCCTTCTTGCCCTTCCACGCCTTGGTCATCCTGTTCCACCTGGACTTCCTCTGCAGACCAGGAGAAGAACACGGAGAATGTGACCCACTCCCGTCTTCCGGTTCCAGAATAATGGGAGGGGGTTTCACCCCTTTCTGCTGCTTAAGGTTCTTCGAGTTTAGGTAATCCATAAAATCAATTTCGGGATGGCTCTTGGGACCGGATGGAACATCGCAGTCCGAGTGGTCACGACGCAGAGATCGTCGTTTGATGCTGTCTCGGTGTCTTTCGATGATGGTCTTGACCCTTCCCCAGGGACTCTTTCCCCTTTTGCACTCGTCTTTGTCAAATTTGCTGTAGTCCGGCGTCCTGTAAGAGTCACGCTCGATGGTTGAGGCTTTTGCTTTTAGTTCTGAAAATAGAATGGCTAAAGTCTTACAATTTTCAAAGAATGAAAATGAAATGGATATTTTGAGTAGATTAAAAATAGTTGGATGAACGATAAACACTATCTAATAGTAGAGAAAGACATCGTACAAAAACCAAAAACCGTGTCAAATTATTAAAAAAGCTAAATGTTTTAAAGTTCTTAGCCTATTTATAAATTTAAATAAGCCCTATTAATTCGTGATAAAGGAATATCCAAATAATACAGCATTCATTGTCTGATAAAGCCAAGTAATATTTTTATAAAAATTAAATAATGCATTTTATCTTTAAAATTTTAATGTCTGTAAGTGATTAACATCTATAAGAAATCTGTTCGAATTTTTTGAGTCAATTACTGCTACATTTATTCAAATACCTGTAGAATCTCTATAGGATGTCAACTTTTCACTTCCAGGACTCGGTGTGGATTTTTGCCTTCGCAAACCTTCATGAGGTGTTTCTAGATGACTGACGTACTTTTCAGAAGAGATCGACATCTTTTTCCACCTTTCTAAGAGCAAACGTTCGTGATTAACCCTCAATCATAACAAGTGATAACAATTTACACGAGTGTCTTATAAGTATGATCAAATTATAATCTTAAGTTTTGCACTTTAAAAAATTAATTAAAAATATGAGAACTAGGTTACTCTAGCTCAAGGCTAATATAGACAACCCTTGGTAGATTAGGTAGTTTGTAACTATTCTTATGTAGAATATAGGTATACAGAGAGTTTCAAAAGTCCGTTTCGCGGCTTTTATTTGGAACTAACATGTCGTAGGGTCACTAAAGTAAGGTCTACCCCTAGGTAAGTTACCCTGGAGAATCCATTGAGATCACTTACAGCGCTCTTAGCGGCGAAATAAAAAAGTTAAAAATAATTTAAAAACTAAAGGAGATAGAACAAAAACCTCAGTGAGAGTATTGCTGTCAACGATATGAAGAACTCACTGAAAAAATATTCATGAAAATATCGCAAATATTTGCGAAGATATTAGCATAAGAAAATAGCACTTTTCAGGCCTCAAAAAAGAAAAAGTTCGTAAATTTGCAAATTTTTCAGTGTTATTGTGTAGTGATGTGTTTTTTTAGTTAAATGAAGAAAAATTTAATCAAGAAATCATAAAAACTTAAAAATTTGTGAACTTTTTCTTTTTTGAGCCCTGAAAAAGTGCATTTTCACATGCTAATATCTCCACGAATATGTACGATATTTTCATGAAGTTTTTTTTCAGTGAGTTCTTCATAACGTTAGCAACAATACTCTCATTGAGGTTTTTGCTCTATCTCCTTTAGTTTTTAAATTAATTTTTTAACTTTTTTATTTCGCCACTAGGGACACTGTAAGTCATCTCAATGGATTTTCCAAGGTCTATTACGTAGGGGTAGACCTTACTTCCGTGACCCTAGGACACGTTGACTCCAAATAAGAAGCCGCGAAATGGACTTTTGAAACACCCTTTCTGTATATTATAATTGAGTAATTCTCGAAAACTTGTAATTAAGATACTTTTACTGGTAATAAAGCTACTCAAGAGGTAACTTTAATTAGGTTACTTTGATTGGTAAAAAAATACCCATGAGGTAACTTGGAACTATACTAGACTGCAATGCTCCTTGACCCTATGACGTCACCATGCGGAAAGAAAAAACTGATTAAACAGAAAGCCTGTTGGGTTGCTAGGACGAGTTTCAGTACGCAAATTGTGATAAAAAGACGCTATGATATACACAAATTTAACAAACTAATCTCTCTAAATTTAAGTACTCAATTTCACTCAAAATTTGCACTGGTAACAACAATATTTGCTCTCAGCCACGGTTAAGCAACGTTACGGTCTAGTATAGGCAAAAAATGGTATACCAATGTTTCTGTGCTTTCTAACTGGTTAATTGTTGATGATATAGGAATGATGAGGAGAGTACCTTCTTCGAAATCCACATCGATCTCCCCGATGGAGGAATGTATGGAGGGACACTGTTGGTACCAAGTTGGACTGGCCGCGTGTCTGTACACCACCTGCCTTGACTCGTCCGAGCGGCGGCGAGGACCCAAGGTTGATTCACCTTCGCTTTTCACTTTGATGGACCCTTTACGCTCACTGCAAAAAAAAAAGATGGAGTGACTCTGAGTTCAGGAAATATGCAGGATACACTATCATTGATGCACTTAAACACTAAAAGTTATCTGCTCAGAACAGTTTCGTTAGTTTACTTGACTTTGTAATTAAATAAAAAAAACTCATCGGCGCAAAAGCCCTAGTGGGGTAAGGCGTACGATGCTCATCTTTACTTTCATGACCGTGGGGTCTGGGGTACAAAAGGCATATGTCCCGGTTAGGTTGTCAGCCTAACGCGAGACCCCCAGTGTTTAGTTCCCAAGCACGTTTGGTCTATTGATCCACTGAACAGATGAAAGGTTGAGTCGACCTTGCCAAACGGGAACTGAACCCCAGACCTGCGGCGTAGAAGCACGGAGCGCTACCACTACGCCACCGAACGTTTATTCAACTTAGAAACTAGAGCATTGAAAAAGTAGTTGTGAGTGCGAATGTGTGTGTATGTGGCGTACACAAGAGTACCTCACCTTCGTGCTTTGGTCCTGGCCACTGGGTAACCCGAAGGAAGTACTACTGATATCAGCGTGTCTAATGAACATTGTGCACTGTCATTTAACCCTTTCGAACCGGCTGGGGCTGTCCCACGGTGGAAAAATTTTGAAATTACGACTGAGGCAACATTATATCCCAGTTGCTGAAAAACTTCAAGGAACAGAATAAAATGCTCCTAATGGATCTAATGGATATCTCATCGCAGTTGCCCCCCAGGAGCTCAAACAAGTACATAAAATTGCACTTTTCTGATTCCCTTGCCGTATTGAAAGGGTTAAACTCAAATACTATTCATTATGTGTAGATACTAAATACACCACTAGTGCACGAAAAGTACCTCTCCCAGCCGAAGGCCTCCTTGACTTTGGACCACTTGGGGAAGATCCTCCTGGACTTGGGGTCCTCTGCTAGGTCCTCGTGTCCTACGGACTTGCTGCGGCCCCTGCGCTGCGTCGTCTGCGGATTGCGGCTGCGTCGGCTCAGGTAGCGCGACGGTGACCGCTCCTCCGTGACGCAGTGCGACTCCGTGGCGCTCTTCTTCAACTTGTACGGCATCTGCTGTACTTGCTTCTCGGCTGCTAGGGCGTCTTCGGAGCTGTAATCACCGCCTTCGCAGATCTAGGGATAAAAGAGTAGATTAGTGATCAGAGTGTATTATTTTTTAAGACAAGGTTAGATAAATAGCTTTTGATGTTTAGCTTGTCTCTCTTCGGAAGGCAGCTGAGAACTACGAAAACGTGCCATCCACAACTCAAGATTCCGCAGTTCTCAGCCACCTTTCGAAGAAAGACAAGCGATATATACCTAATGTCGAAATACAACAATAAAAAGGATGATATTACTCCTAGATCCAGAGAACATTACTCAAATATTAGAATGGTAACATTACGTAGTAAAAATGTACTTAACTTAAAAATGAACCTAAAATTTTTACACGAACTTTCCTCCTACACAATAGTGTTAGGCACGTGATTTTTGACGATCATGAAAAGTACAGCCCCATTTAAAGTTTTTTGCAATCAGTTTATTAGTTTAGAAGAAAGGCAGTTAGTTTAGAAGAAAATTACAAATACCTTTGACTCTGCTTTAACATTGCTTTGATTTGAAAAAAATCGAGTTAACATAAGTAGCATGATTCTGTACTTACGAATTTCCTTTAAAAGTTAAGAAACGCTAAGGTTCTAAACCAAACTGTAACGGCTCTCACAAAAAGTCTATTCATCAATTTTACATTCTCTCATCTTTCTCCATCAAAAAATAAGCTAACTCCAATGGAAAGCATTTTGTTGGCTCATTGTTGCTGCATGTATTTATTTTTTCCAATGAATTTTCAGAACTTTTAATGCATTTAAAAAGTTTTAAATATTAACCTTGGAATTTTCTTATGTCATTTGTATGTTATCTATCAGCGTCTTTTCCTCAGTTAATTTTAATTGTTATTTTGGTATGGAGTAAGCGATACTTTTAAGAATCGATCCAAAGGTATCAAATACTTTTGCACTCAAACTACTTGAAGCAATTGACGATATTAGTCATGACGTCACTTGCTTGTTTGGTGATTGGTTCCGTGATTGCAAGTAATTCGGTACGGAACCAATCACAGATGGAATAAACGTATCCAAACAAGCAAGTGACGTCACACTAATGTCGTCTATTCAGTTCGGTAAAGTAAAAATTTTTGGAAGAGGAATTCATCCCGGGGCATGTTACATTCTTCTATTCGTATTCTTCATTAAGTCCAGCATTTAGAAAGTTTAGGAATCCCTTTAACGGTTTTTAGAATTTTTCCATTTTATCAAACACTTTCTCCCTCCAAAGCAACACCAAACAAAAGCCGGCATCTCACACAAGTGACATAACTCGAGTAGAAAAATCCTTTCAAGACGCCGAATCCTCCTCCTGCCATCTTTTTTTTCGAGGCCGTGAACTCTAATCTTTGCAATGGCGGAGAGCCATCTTTCTGGAAAACAATGTTTGGTTGTAAATCTTACACTTCAGGGCCTAAATTTAGAACCAAGGTAACAATCCCAGATATTCCTCGTCTCCAACAAAAAGGATTTGACAAGAAACAGCGCGTGGAAGATGACAAAAGCTATTATTTCATGCGGCCCCCGAAGAGGAATGCTGTTCTTTTGAGACTCTTGATAAGGAAGTCAGATGCGCAGGTTTCCAATTGAAATAGGAATGTCTTACCCATTTTAAAGTTCTTCAGTTTACTTTGTGGGGTTTTAGGAACTCGAACTGGTGTTTTGAAAATAAAAAGTGGTTGCAAAATAAGAGCATCAATTTATTAAATTGTTATCGAGTAATACCACAGATGGAAAGAAAGGATGGGGGAAAATTGGGTACTTCGTTGTAGGTAACGACTACAAGTATCCTCAGAGTTATAAAAAAGTTTTATTTTAAGGATATGGGGAGCGTTTTAGGTGGTTTAAATTTGGAAATTCTTCTAGATAACACGAGAGTTTTAAATATGAGTAGATTCTTAATATATTACGTTCACATGATACTTTTTAAAAAAATTTCTGGGTGTTAAACAGCTAAAGTTTAAAATGTTGTATCCCTCCTAAGTTTTAAGAAAATTCGCCTAAATCACTAGACTCCATTAATTGTTTAGTTGGGCAATATGTATAGAAAATATCACAAATGAATGAAGCCTCATTAGTGAAGAAGGTATTAAAAATTAAGAAAGGAGCTTGAAATTAAAACAGAAAATTAAACTGCAGAAAATTAAAACAGGAGCTTGAAATCAAGAAAATCAAATCATCAAGAAAATTCTTAGCAGATCCAAATAACCCTTCAAATCCTTGACCGACTGAGATTGCTAGGGAAATTTTTTGACGGCTAGTATTGAACGGGTTTAACAGTTCAACTTGTATTGTATAATTAAAAGCTGAAGGAAACACTAAAATATTCAAATAATTTTCAATACTTCGAATTAAAAAAATAATTTTAATTTAATAAGGAGTTAAATACTCATATTGAGAAATCTTCCAATCAGAGCAATGATTGAGATATAAATTTCCCTTTAACTCCAACTCACCTCCTTGTGCATATCGTGAAGCGTCTTCAGATCCTCCAAGTACTGCACCCGCTTCTGCAGCTTGCTGTTGGTGTCCCTGAGCTCGCTCAGCTGTTCCATGAGCTTGCACAGGTTGTCGAGGTGGTCAAGCCCCACCTTGGTGGCCGCAGGGGGAGGGCCCCCGCCGGGGCTGCGACCGCCCCCCGCCATCGAGTCCGCTGACCGGTGGTGCTCGCAAGGCTCCTTCTTCGGAGGGATGGACATAACGTATTGGATGAAGGCCGCTTCGGACTTGAGGGCTTCGTCCATAGACGCTCTAGGTTGAAAAAGTATTATAATTGAAAACACTATTGCAGAAAGAACATTGTCCTGAGAAAGAAGAACGTTTCGGTTATCTATCCCTTTAAAATTTGCCAAGCTATTTTGGACGACAAGGATTAGAAACATTGCTAATACAAATACAAATTAAGTCGACCAACTACAGGCGTAAGCCCAGCAAGGTTGGTCCAGTCTTTTTAACCCAAACTACCGAAATCCCAGTATCTGTCAATTTTCCTCTTGAACTTGTTTACCCCACTTGAATTTACAATTGTTTCAGGCAACGCATTCCATCTATCCACTACCGCTACCCTATAAAAAATAATGCCTTTCTACAATCCGTCTTGAACTTTACTTAATTCAATTTAAAATTGTGATCCCTTGTTCTATTACCCGTATTGAAATCTAGTCCCTCTGTGTCCCCTTGCTTTATCATTTTGCTTGCAATGATTGCAAACCAATTAATTAAAATAGACAGTTTTATTGATTGTTAACAATGAAAATTTAGAAATATTTTAAATATTTTGCGTCTAAAATATTTGGCGATTTTTGATGGTACCGACCTTAAATTACTTATATTTTTTTCAAGAATTGCATAACACGTTGACTGACATAATAGGTGTGAGTTTTGAATACAACTCATATTATGAGTTGCATTCAAAACTCACACCTTCTGTGTCCGAAGAGGATTCGTGAGGTAAATTAACTCTTTTCACACTCTATTTTTCCTTTGTGGGCTCACGGACAAAATTTTCTTTTTTATCGAAACAGTCAACGTGTTAATGTTCTGAATCTTGACCCTGGTAAACAACTCTACCTTTTTTCTCATAAACAATTTGAATATTTATTCATTAAAAAATATTTTTTTGTAAATTTTAAGGATTCATAAGTACTTTAAAATCATTTTAAATAAAAAGGAGGTTGTTATATAAGAGGTACTAAACCAGTGTTTGAGACTTATCTACAATTACTGCAATCTTTATTATGATGACCTTTAATATTCTTTTTGATAACTTAGGGACTTAAAAACAAAAGTAGGGGAGACCGGGGCTAGTTTTCCAACCTAAATGCATTTTCTTTCCATACATTTTATTTTTGCTTATTTTTGGATTAACAAGATTTCATTATGATCCTCGGACTGTTCTCTACAAAATGTAGCATTCAAATTTCATTACGATAATTAGTTTTTTTACAAAATAGGATTAAAGGCGACCATGTCAGGTTGGAAAATGTGCCCCGTATGCGGGGCAGGTTTTCCTACAGTAAGGGGCAAGTTTTCCTATAGTACTACTCGCTCAAGTAATACAGATTGCTTTAGGAAACCTTGATTGGTTTACCAGCAGACTATCATTCCTAATATGGGATTGCGAAACTATATCATTGGTTATTCACATTTTCTATTTCTGCGCTTTGAATAGGTGTCTCTTCTCTCTCTAAGCCCGAGAATACGATCCTTCGAGTTAGTTGTTTGGTTGATTGTAAGACTTTGCTGAAACTTAAGCCTTTTAGGTAGCTATCTGAAATAAAGGCTGGAATCAAACGATCATGCTGGTTTGAATTCTAGTCGTAAAGGTAATTCATTCAAAATTTGGCGACTTATCTATAATTTGGCGAATTCAAAATAAATGAAAAGGAAGTGGTAGGTTTGTTCGTAGAGGATCAAGCTTGCAATCGAAAGATTGCGGGATCGGTCTCAAGTCTTTCGTAGTAGCAAATATCAATATTTAATATTATATCTGGGTGTTTCTAGAGGTTTGATCTATTTAAAGTTACGGAGGTAATGGGTTTAACCTTTTCAGTACTAGCATCTTCAAATTTTCTGTATTTCGTTTCTATTAATGGATTAATTATTAATCATGTAGCATCCTTTGTTAGCGGGCCTTGGCCTGAAAAGCAAATAAATATTCTATTATATTCTCTTCAAATTTTCCATATAATTCAATAGCAATCTCGAGGTTCTTAGATTGAAAGAAGATCATAGAAATTAGACAGTGCCGAATTAGACAGTGTTTTTCATCAAACGGATCATCGTTTGGCGATCAGAAAAGAAAAATTCGCGTCAGCATTGTAATCATTATTAGTGATCGTTATTTTGACGATTATCTGCCTGCATTATTTTTTGATTTTTATATTTCGCTCCGAAAATAAAAATAGTTTGTTGCACGAAAGATCACCAAATTACCAATTCATATATTCTGAAATTCTCGATTAATCTGAAAATACTGAAGAGAACACATATCCTCAAAAATTAGGTTAGGGGTTTTGGCAAGGAGGGAATGAGTTGATGTTGAGTTTATTGCTTTACCAAAATATTTTTCATCATAACTAATTGATTGGTATCGCTCAAAATTAATAATTTTTTTTAATCAAAACCAATTAAACTCAAATATGATTATGATTTTTATACCTAAAACCAGGCTCGATTCTTGCGATTTTACTCAATACTTAATAATCAAACCAAGTCTCGACTATCAATTCCGACATTCAAAATCTAACCCCGTGAAATTGGTGTTATAATCACTTGCTGAGTTTCTTGCTTTCAGGTTCAAACACTAGCGACTTTTAATAAAAAAAAAGAATGGGCACAAACATCGCCTATCAATCAAAATAGAGGTTTGAAGGATATTCTCCCAATAGCGCAAGCCTCTCCATTGTGTTAAGGGGACTATCATCACTGAAGGGAAATGTGACAAGGTGAACACAAGGGTTGAATTAATTATACAAAAACATTTTAAAAGTGGTGGTCAAGTTTTATTTATATACTTGTTTATTTTGAGTACTGGTCACCATTATAATATTTAATATTAATTTGATGATATCTACCGCTTTCCAGGGTTACGTATCGGTTCTGGGGATACCCAAAATGTCTTTGGATATTCACTGCAAAGTCTGGGATGTATAACTCCTTACCTTGTGATATTCAAAGGTCTGAATACTACATGGGAACAAATTACCGTGCGGAAACGGGGCGGAGTGTAGATATAATCTGAAACATTTCTAAGTATTTCAGAGTGAGGTTCCAAAAGAAAAGTAAAGAAGCTTATGAATTTAAAAAGTTAGAAAAAGCAGTGGAAAAGAAGTATTGTGTTTGAACGGTTGAGAGCAAATTAGAAGTTAAGTTACAATTAATTTGGTCTGCATAAAAGCTAAGGTTTTGGTCCAAAAGAGGTCCTCTTCAAAATGCGACAATAATATTTTACTTTCGGATTAAAATTCTCGTTGATTTGAAAACATTTATAGCTAAAGAAGTTGGAAAATATTGGGGCTAAATTTGCATAGATTAGTATAAAAAGTAATTTTTTCAGTTACGCTGGGGGAGAGCTCTATTTGAACCTGGTTCCATGTCTTGGTAATCATGCACTCTAACCGTTGAGCAACCTGTTTCTATTCTATAGTTTCAAGATATTTTAAAATTATGATCTAGGTTTCAGGCCGTATCCGCATGTAAAATCCAACATTGAATTGCATTGAATAGATGACAGGATTGATAAACTTGATTCAAAAAGAAAATATATCTAACACACATTTATTTAAGTTAAAACATTTGTAAAGAATTTCTGAGTTAAATCCGAAAAAATGGATCAAGTATTGCGGGTTAAGGTTGCCACAATATTTGCAAGTCATATCTTTGGCGATTGAGGATTTGCGCCAGTTTTAAAATTGAGATTACCTGCTGAAAGCAGGAGCTTAAAGAATGGAAAATACGACAAATTCATAGTTTAAAAACTATTGATAAAACCATCTGAAATTTGATTTCCTCATGAGTTTGTCGCCAAAAGCGATCAACTTAAAAATTCTCTGAGGTTTGCCTGTTTTTAATTTTTGATACAGAATTTTAATTGTTAATTATACTTGTAGTAAAAGAAATAGCATCAGAAAAGTCTAATTATACTGACACTATATGTACTTTAACTACAAGAAAACCAGTTTTAAAAAGAAATTGAAAAAATTCTAGTGGGACTCGAACAAACAGCTCCATTAGAATCGTTAGCTAGCGGTACGGATTGGTTGTTTGGTTTGTGCCTGAGCCACAAAATCGTTGGAATATGTGCCCCATTCTACTTTAGGAAAACCTGCCCCAACTCAAATTTTGACCTTTGGGAGCCCCTGTACGAGTGGGGGTTCCACGTTTTTGAAAAACAAAAGCATGGTTCGATAGAGTTAAAAATCCTCTTTCAGTACAAGTATTATCAAATTAGTCAGTTAAAATTTAAGTGGCTTTTTTACATTTTTAGTAAAAATCCAAAAGTTTACTCAAAGTGTTAAATATTGAAAAAATCGCATTTGTGACTAAACTAAAAAAGATATGAAACTGAAAGTACATCATAATGTGTGTGAAGTGTTGCTTTATCATCCAGTTCATTCGTTGGGGTGATATGATTGCTCATTTAAAAATAAAAGGCGTTGGAAAATTTGCCCCAGTGGAAAACTAGCCCCGGTCTCCCCTATATGAAACTGGAAATGAAAATCACATAAAAAATTGACTAAATAGGTCTATAGAGTTTAAGCTTTTGCAAAGCAAATTTTATCATTCACGAAACATTTATACCTGGGAGAACTGCTGTCCAGTTTTCGTGCAGATTCGTTCGCTCTGAAACCACTGCTTTGTGCATCAGTGGGGTCGGCAAAGACAGAGAGTGAACTGGCAGAAGAGGACTCGAGGAGTTCTTGAGAGTGGACGCGGGATCCAATGCCTTTGTCCTGCAAAGAGTCTGCAGCTGGGTCTTCCATGGCGAAAGTTAATTTTCAAGTTGGAAACTTTTAAAATTATTTTTATGATTTGAACCTGAGGATAAAATTAAAGATTTAAGATGCAGTGAGGTTATGAAATTCAGTAAGGTTTTAACAAATAAAAACGAATATGAGAGTAAAACTTTGAATATAGTTTTATTTTGTTAATAGGGTTGTTTAGAGGCAGTAACTTTTATAGACTATCTCTCTTTCCTTTTTCTCTCTCAGAATGTTATGGTTTATTTAAATTATTTTTAGATGTTCTGTCATTATGTTACTTATTCTCGAATCATTTTATCAAAATACTTACAGCATAGATAAAATATATATATATAAGATTCTTTTCAAAATTTTTTTTGCATCACCTCATGAAATTTTTCAGCCCTAAAAATAAAAAAAATAATAATTTCATGTTTTGGTTCATAAATAGTAAATACAAATATTTTTTATATACTTTATACAAATATTCTTCCTTAATACTTTATGGAATATTAATAAAAGAAATTATCTCTTAAGATATTTTAGAAAGCAATCCAATAACTTAAAAATAAGCAATTACGCATTCAATGGGACTCAATTATAATAAAAGAGAATAAATATCAAATTAAATCAGTAAAAGTATAAAATCCCCTTTTAAAAAGTCCCATTGAAACAAGTCAAAATAAATATTGATTATTTTTAGGAAGAGGTTAACCAAATCTCACAAGTCTTCTATAATGATATAATATAATTTTCTTACATTAGAAGCTTTAATGATTTCCTTAAAATTTTAAAAATTGATATCCATATACAATTCAAAATAAATATTTGGGGTGCTGTGAACTTAGTTTCTTCCTAATTTCACAATACAAACTAATTATTTCATCAAGACAAATTAATATGGTAAAAGCAAGGAATCCCGCTTGCACTTCGATAGTTCCTTGACTCTAAAGTGCTTTTACTATTACGTGGTTTCGGAACGCTTAATTGTTCTCTGCATCTACCTTGGCCCCTCCCCAAGACTTATTTTTTTACCCTCAGAGCGTCTGTGGTCTTACGAAACAATTAGTTCGCAGACGCATCTGCTGGCATTTCCCCGAGTAAACTCTTTCAATGTATCCTTTTTCGTGTTAACGAGAGAAGACTCATTAGCAGCATAGCTGTAAGTAGTAGTACTACATTGCCTGGACGGGTAGTGTTACAACTAGCTGCTTGCCGAAATATTTTTAAGTGAGACACAGGATGAGTTTACAGTCAGTGATTAGAACAGGACTACACAGTTGGAAATTTTCTATCATTTTCCTAACTACTGTAGAATCTGGTTCCTTGATTGGTTCTTAGCGCTACGACGTATTAGCTACGTCATCATCTATTGGAAAGTTTCAAAGTTACGATCGTATCGTCCCCTTTTAATGAAGACCACCCATGTAACGCCCATATGTTCCTGCTTTTATCGTGGCCCCAAATTTTTAATCCATATTCTAAAGAGCTCACAAAATAGCTCTAGATCAGTGTTCCCCAACGTGGAGCGTGCGCCCCACCGGGGGGCAATAGGATTTTCTTGGGGGCAATAGGATTTTCTTGGGGGCAATTTGAAAATTTTGAACTAAATTGCACCCCAGGTGGGGCATGGATAACCAGGTTCTATTGACTATCCAAGAAAGATTTTTGAGAAAAAAAGATAGGGGGCATGGAAAATTTAAAAAGGCTTTGGTGGGGCATGGACCGAAAAATGTTGTGAATCACTGCTCTAGATACCAAGAGGTATTTTCCAAGAACATCGTACGAGCTGTAGGAATTCAAAAATTTACATCTAAGTGAAAAAATGATTATTTCATCTATCCAGAATCTAGACCTAGACTGAACACCCGGTTTTTTTTCATTTTCTATGTTCAGTTTTTGAACTTCTATTATTCAATTTTTTAATCGTGTTTTCTCTGTATCTAGGGATTCTAAGAGCATGGAATAAAAAACTGTGGTTCACATAAAAAGAGCACGTTGCGCTTCGTCACGTATAAAGATGGGATCTTAGGAAAAAAGGATTAACTGTAGCTTTCGAGAATACGTTTAATCATGAAAATTTAAAGTATTGTTCTATCCCCAACCTTTCGATCACGCGTAACATTGTTTACGTTTAACCCTCAAGAAATAAGATGATATTCGTACTAGAAGTCATGCCATTTGCCATATTTCCCAGTCCACCCAGCACAAGGAATGGATTTAGGAGTCGTGAGTTTTCATTTAAAACAAGATTGGTTAAAATCAGTTTTACAATTAAATCCCATATATTTGTTTAAAAAATACGATTAGATTCTTTGTCTACCTGACTGTTGAACCACCGTTGGACTATAGCTTTGACCTCATTACTAGTAACTACTGTCCAGCCAAGAACATCTGCAGCCAACAGAAACCGTGGAAACTTCTTTAAAAAAGTTTAGTACTTTTCTTGGAAAAACAAGGCAGCTGGCTTGCCCACTTTTTTCAAGTGAATGTTATAAGAAAATTACAAGAATGTTCCAATACTGACACTGGTATTTCTGGAAATACCAGTATACCACTGGAAATACACTGATAGTATTTCTGATTAATTTTATCACTATGTCTATGTTATTTTCCAGGAACATTAATGGGAAAAGTAGGCAACCTTGCTGTTCAGTTTCTCCAAGGATAGTGTCAGATTTTTTGCAGTGATACAAAAGGTGAAATTCCAACTGGTCTGGATTCTCCCAATAAAATGACCGGCATCTACAGTCCATAGGGGGTTTCACAGTCAGCTGGACTAATTCTGCAACAGTAGCATCTAACATTTACAGCTAGGGTGAAACAAGCGTTTGAACTAGTATGGCGAATATTGCTGATCCAAAGATAGTAAAAGGGTCACGTGATTTTGACAACGCTGGGACTAGTACTTCGGAGGGGAGACATATGGAAGTTGAGGGGCAGTTAATCGAAAGAGGAAGAGACATTTGCTCGTATATAGAAGCAAGACCCCAACTATCACCGGTTACCCAACTATCGGCCGTGCAAAGTCTGTAAAAATCACGTGACCCTTTTACTATCGTTGGCTGATCAGTACATGGAAAAAGATAGTTGTGTTCTTATGAAAATAAGTTCTCTGATTCAGTCTCGTATTTGCAACCAGAGTGGTGGACAATACGACGAACACACTCTAGATGACACTTTCCCTCCGATTTGGCACACTTCCACCAGATACTAAGAGAGGTCCCGCTTTTGGAAAGAGCGGCATCGAGAGATCGTATCTGCGACCGGCACAGAGCTCAGGGCTTTAACGAACCGAGCCACCCGCCCGTTTGTTCCCCAGACTTCATTAATAATGCGGCGGTAAACACAATGTCACCGAGAAGAGAAGAGATGGGGCGGTTTCATCCCTCATTATTGATGTATGGGTGAAGACGGCGCTAAACGAGAGAGAAGGTAAATGAAAGGAGAATATCACCATTATCTCTGGTTAAGCGGACATTAAGTGTAAAGTCACAACTCTCAAGCGTCACCTCCAACCGTGGATCGGTTTCGTCCTTTTCAGGACTCATCAGCACGGTATAGGAAGGTAACGCAAGAGAGCGGAGGGCAAGTACTAGTCTAGCCGACTATAACTGAAAAAGTGGTGACCATTGATTAGACCTCCACTCATCTGCTGGAATGACAATGGCATTCTTAGGACAGATTTAATTCCAGAAAGGCAAGGTAAATGAAAGGATAATCTAACCATTATCGCTTTACCTTCCTATACCGAGTCCAAGGACGAAACCGGTCCACCGTTGGAGGTGACGCTTGAGAGTTACGAGTTTACACTGAGAGAGAAGGTGTTAGGGAGCGTTTACACTTGTGTACGGATCTGTTGCAATGCGGTTATTCGGTACGACCAATAGACCAATTACCACAGAGATAGAAAAGGGACGTCATATTGAACTGCCTCGCTGTGATTTGTCCAATTTGTCTTGCCGGGTTGCGGTCGTATCGAAACAGATCGGGTAAGTGGAAACGCTGCTTCATTTGCGTTCCGCTCTCAGATTGAACTGCGCTAAAAGGATCCGTTCATTTGACCGACCGACATCTCAAACACCCGACTCTGTTTGCATTGGAAACAAGCGCATGATTTCTGGAAAACGTACCTGTAGGTTAACTGATTGTCGATATTTTTAAGCAGATCCGCGCTTACTGTGAACAAAGAAAAATGCGGGAAATTGCTTTTACAGCAATCTTTAGAAATAACTTTCTCTGGACAGATTCGTTTATGCGTATTCATTGCGTCAAACATTAAATAATATAATATAATTATTAATTAGAAAGAGGAAGACTATAGGTATAAAAAATTATTGATTGATAATTTTTTAAATTAAAACACGATGTAAATATCTTACGCCCAGCACTATAGCTTTTAATAACCTCTTTTAATTTACTCTCAGAATATAGTTACAGGTCGAAAAATTTCCTCTTTTATGTTTTTGTTTATATCGGCAACACAACGATAAGCAATTCAAAAATAAACAAACACACATAAACTGCCTTCAAGCAAAAGTCAATATAATCTATATCTATAAACATCAATTCCATGTTTACTATCCAACTACTTCACAACAATAAAAAAACAATAAACCAAACGGAAATAAGGGGACATCCATAAATTACGTGAGGTGAAAAAGGGGGGGAGGGGTTTGGAAAAATCTCACCAAATCTCACCAAGGGGGGAGGGGGGTCGATTAAAATCTCACGTCAACTTTTTAAGTTAGAAATTATACGATTTTCTTTCTTTTTTAAGTATGAGAAAGGAATATATGAGAAGGAAGGAGAAAAATTATTTTTAAATAATCTCACGTGGGGGGAGGGGGGGTCCAGCAAAATCTCACTAAATCTCACCAAGGGTGGAGGGGGGGTTAAGATTTTGGAAAAAACACCTCACGTAATTTATGGATGTCCCCTAAGTATAATAAAAAACCTAATCTAAGATAATCCCTTGATATAGCTAAGTACCCAAGACTTGTCTTTCCGTCAATGAAGATAACATCTTCCGCCTCGTCATCATATTTCGTCATGATGATGAAGTAATCCCGCAGAAACGGAGTCCAGAAAAATCATCCATTCACCTTTCTGGAGATTCATTAAGAAATTCCAGTTCAGCGTAGGTATATGAGAGATGAAGATCTGCTCAGCGGTGGAGTCATTCTTTAAATAACCTCGTTATCTTCGAGGGTCTCTACCTACTGAGGGGAAACGTGGTAATTGTGATGGTATGATTCACGGTGACAGTCTGCCGTCCCAGGTTACAAAGCCCGCACAGAGGTTATTCGAATTACTGCGTGTGAGTCATTAGAGGATCCCAGGGGAGAGTTATGTATTTTTAAATAAGATTTTGTTTGTTAAGTTCAAGATCGTGTCAACAGTATTCAAGCACAGCTACAGTGAAACACCGTTACAACGAAATTTCCGTTACAACGTAGACATTTTAAGGTCCCGTGAAGTTCGTTATAACGGGATTTTACTGTATTTCATTAGACTGTCTTCGGGTCTGTTGTCGAGGGATGTGATTGGTTTCTAAAAGAATGATATCTTTTGGATGGATACATTTTATCGAATGAGGTCTGTAAAATATGCATGAGAACAGGGGTATGTTCAATTCCGTTAATAACGTTCCCGCTAAATATCGCCTAGCTCTTTTGAACACTAAAAAGTAGAAATATTGCTAAACAATTTAAACTCAAAGATTAAAATGTTTAGTTAGATCAATAACTGTTCAATTTATCAGTAAAAGCCAGAAAAATCTGTTGACATTTGAGTAGAGGGTGTTTAAAAGAGCTTGGAGATATTTAGCAGGAACGTTAACGGAATTGAACCCAGGGGTTCACAAAGTATAAGACTCGCCAGCTCCTAAAATGTGGCCCTCGGTTAGCCGATAGGAACTTCTGATTTTCCAGTTCATCTTTATTTGTTTTAATTAGGGGATAGAATTTACAAAGAGGAAAAATATATTTTAAAATTTGAGTTAGTTTTAAATAAAGATTATCTTAATTAAGATTTAATGAAAATAAAGAATCGGACATATTAGGTGCAAAACAAAAATTCAATCACAGTGAGGTATAATCGATGCTCGCATGATGAGCTAGCTGTCTTGGAAGTTCAGCTGAATACAATAGATCCCCTTCGTCGTTCCTTGCTGACGAAGGGTAGCCATTGTATCCTCGAAACAATTGTACATTTTTGAATTTTTAACTAACGTGCAAATAAAATTCCGTTGTCTTTTCCAGAATTTTTCATTATCTTTGCACGGAGGATTTTACTCTTAATTTACCTGGGTTGCAAATTTACGAAGATTCCCAATGTGCCATCCTAGCACTTTCCAAATACTTTATGGTTCTACACGACGCATCTGGTGAGCTCAAGTACCGCATTTATGTATAGAGCGCCCACCTAAGGTAGACGTAGCCGCCACCCAGAGCGGCTATTTCGAGCACCCAAGCCATGGTCAGGGCCGCGGGTTTATTTAGGGCGCTCTTCTCTCGCCGCCGCCGACAAAATAAACGAGTGGATGAAACCCCTCCCATTTGGAGCGATATTTCACGGCGCGGAGCCCATCCATCTTGCGCCGCGCTGCGCAAAACGGCGAGGATCCATGCGAATTATTATTTGCACCTCTAGGAACTATACTCTGTTCATTTTGAACTGGCGCCCGAAAATATTTGCTTCCCCACCACCGAATAAGTAACCATGGCAACTATCAACTTCACAGCGACGAAGAAGGCTTACTATTGGCCGCGCGAAGAGCGTAGCCATGGTTACGTGTTTAGCTGGGGGAAAGCACCTCAGGCGCCAGTTCAAAATGAAAAGAGTATAGTTGGTGCGTGGAGGAGGATGACATTTGGATTGATCGTGTTGTGGGATCGTTTGGGCGAGAGTTTGGGTATGTTGGTTTTTGTGTTGGGAGGATGGGTTTTTGAAAAAGGGGGGATTTTAAGTGAGAATAAAGAGAAGTTAGAGAAGTGAAAGGGAATGGGGGAGGGAAAGGGAAGGAATGGAAGAGAGAAAATGGAGAGAGGGAATGTGGGAAGAAGGAACTAGGGAGAGAGAAGGGGGAATACAGCTATTTTTCTAATTTAATTCATTTCGATAGAGAAATATATTTAATTTTTTTTCGAAATCTGATCATCAGTTAAATTTAAAAAAATTAAAAACTACAATGCGCACAAGGGTTCGCGAAAAAAGCGGGATTTGGCGCATGCACACTAGGGTGGGTCAAAAATATTTTTTCACATTTTCCCAGGGGCACAGCGACAAAAGGGTGCCAAATGGTCTCAAACTAATATGTGTAAAATATTATTCGATTATAATAACTCTTTTTGCCTCCCGATTGGCCTCAAAGTTTCGATTAATATAGTAATTTCATGCAAAAATGGACGAACGAAAATCAAGCTTTTACCTCGATTGCACAAATCCGTCATGAATATAAATGTGCACAATGGAATAAAAATCATCATTGAAGACTATAAAATAATTATAAATGAAACCAGAGTTGAAATACTTTACTTGTAATACAACATGTTTTGAAATATCTCAATGGTTAGAACTGGCAATCAAAAATTTCTTGTTGGAATCATAAAAATGTGCGAAACCTTTATTGTCGGTTGAGTAGGATGGTAAAAACATTAAATTTTTAATAAAAATGGATATGTCAGAAGGTGGGTACCTTTTATGGGTTATAAGTTTCAACCCCATGGAAAACATTTGGATAATAGTTTAAAAGTTGGGATTTCCTGGAAATTTTTAGGCATATTAGGAATAGTCCATCCCAAGTGTCCCCATGTGATTCCCTAATGTCCAAAAATAAATTAAAACCACATTTTAAGAGTCAAATTTTGAAATATTTTCTTAAGAAGAGCGGTAGATCCCCGTTTTCAGCATAAAGCTCAGTATTATCCCATAAGTTTTTAAATTAGCTACATTACTTTTCAAGCTTTTTACTTTTTTAAGCTTTACTTTTTATCCTTAACAGTTAAATTTTCTATATTTTAACTTTTATGAATGCATAAGGGAATACTAAGAAGCTATTTTGAGTCAATCCTCAAAGAAGTATAATTTTATGGGCCTGGGTTTCAGTCAATTGCAAAAGTAAAAAATTAGACTGAGAAATAGTTAATTAGTAGAAAATTAGTAGAAATAGAAATAGAAATAGAAAATTAGTAGAAAATTAGACTAAATCATGACTGAGCGAATCATAACTGATATTGCCTATAAACGAACTATCCATTCGACAATTGTTTCAACATATTTTTGCGATCATATTTGGATTCCAAGACCAGCCAGTGAAATAACTGTCTGCTGAATTTCGAAAGCGCGACATATTTATGAAAAACACAACTATTTCTATTTTGAAAAATTGAAAATACCATTTCATACCGACCAAACTTGAGGGAGAATGTATATGAACTACCAATATTTAAAATCTGTACCATTGAAAATCCGTACCATTGAAAATCCACTATAAAAAGAGATTCATATTCTACGGCTCTTGTTAATATGATAGCATATTATATTGCCATTTTGGCAGTTATTTTTGTAGTAATAATGCATGAAGGTGACTAATGTGATTAAAATTGCTTTTAAATACCCTTATTTGTGAACTTAAATAAGTTTTCGACAAAAAAATTTAATTCATAAATTTTTTTTAAATATTAAAAATTACATATTTTTGTTCTATTTGAGGCCAATCCGGAGGCAAAAAGAGTTATTATAATCGAATAATATTTTACACCTGTTAGTTTGAGACCATTTGGCACCCTTTTCTTGCTGTGCCCGATAGAATTTGCAAAATTTTTTTTTCGCCATAGGAAAATGACCCACCCTAATGCACACTCTTAAAACGACAGTCTCAAAACTGAGTAAAAAAGTACTCAAACGGGCTCCGATCCAAAAATACTCAAATTTGAGAACATGAATGTACTCATTTCTGAAAATGCGCGTACTCAAAAATGAAACATCATGGCTCATTTTTAAGTTCAAGCTCAAGATGTTTCATTTTTGAGTACGCACATTTTCAGAAATGAGTACATTCATGTTCTCAAATTTGAGTATTTTTGGATCGGAACCCGTTTGAGTACTTTTTTACTCAGTTTTTAGACTGCCGTTTTAAGAGTGCAGTCACTTCAATGAACAATGGTTAAATCCTTTCCTTTGAAAGTATTGATTGGTTGAAGATTTGGGAGAAAGCAGAGGTGAGGTCACGTAAGCCACACCTCCAATTCTAGTGATCGTAATTTTTGAAAATTAATTTTAAATACAATCTCTCTATATTAAAAAAAAGTTACTGTCACCGCTGCCGCCGCTGTCGCCGCCGCCGCTGTTTCAGAAAATTTTATTTTTGAACTCTTTGAACTCTCATATCGCAAAAACTAATTGATAGAAATTTATGAAATTTAAAATGTTTGTAAAGGAATATTTGGGGCACATTCTCGAACAAAAAGCTAACTGATGTGATAATTAGTACTGGAGTATTTTTAAGGTCAAAGTTGAAGTTTTTCTTTTTTCGCCGCGTAATCCAGTTCAGCAAAATCTATTAGCAGCAGAACTACGATTTTTTGCAGCCTAATACTCTGAAGTATGAAGATGTGCACTACGTCGCCCTTTTTTCGAATTTCGAATTTGGTTTAGAGTAATTAATTTTTTAATTTTCGAAATTTTTGACACTTTTTCGTTTTTTTCTATCTAAAATGAAAACTAATCACGGTATCAATATGATTTTTTAAACACTTATATTCTTATTTTTTAGAAAGAGATTGCCATTTAGTTCCTTAAAAAATTCTAATTAGTTTTGGAGTAATTAAGCATAAAAGTTTCATTTTTTTCATAGTTTTAGTAGGTCTTTATCAGACGTGTTTAATGTTTTTAAATTTTATATTTGCCTGTTCACTAGATTGTCGCGAGCACGGATATTTAAATTTAAAGTTTTGAGGTGCACATGTTTGCTCTAAGTTTGCTAGCGATATAGCATAGACTTGTTTAATAATCTTTTAAAGATACTTCGATATTTTTTGAAATACTAGAGAAATAAATAATTTAGCTATTTTGAGTGTTATTTGTGCCGATGAAAGGAAGAGGATTTTCGACAACTTGTCTCTGCTAAACTTTTGACAACTTTTTCTCTGCTAAAGATCGATTGCAGATATTACAGATCGCTTCGCGATCTGTAAACAGCTGCATAGCAGTTACGGGGGTTGGTGAGCGTAAGCGAGCAGGGGGCGGTAGCCCCCTACCCATTAAATTATTGATAATTTAAAAAGGAATATTTCAGTAATAATTTTATTTTGATATTTTCGTGGTAATGATCCGAATTAAGTTATAGAAAAGTTTGAGAGATAAGAAGTTTCGATATTAAATGATCATCAACCACACTCTGTTCATTTAGAATTAGCGCCTGAGACGTAATGTATTAGAAGCATTTATAATTCTAATTATCGTCGAAAAAATTTTCATCTGCAATGACAAGTCAGCCTAAGCAGAAGTAGTTAAAATACTGTAGAAACAATCGGTCACTGAAGTTGAATGATGATTGTTATTAAGCATTGTTGAGCGTTTTTGATCCTGTTTCAGGCGCCTATTCTAAATAAACAGACTATAAGCAGACAAGTTCCAGGTTGTACTGGATAGTTGAGATAAAACAAGCGAGCTCTGCTCGCTAAGATCGCGAAGCGATCTTCAAAGAACTGCGAAGCAGTTCCGGGGGTTGGTGAGCGATAGCGAGCAGGGGGCAGAGCCCCCTAGTAATGATAAAAAAATCTAAAAACTTGAAGAACTGCGTTTTATAACCCAATGATTTCCAATAGTCGAAATCTTGAATTTCTACAAGTGTTGTATTCCCTATTTTAAATGAGAAAGAGGATGAGAGATTGAAAATGAGAAGAGGGGAAGTATGAGGAAATCGAAAAGAGATAAATATGGGGAGAAAATGGATGGAAGAACTTTGTTTTCTGATGTAGGATTGACCGTTTTGGGATGCTTTTTCAATTTGAAATATAAAAAAATACACATCTAGCAATGTTTTAAATATAATATTAAGCCAATAGTAGAGATAGAAACTTAAAACATGATCGGTCAAGTGATATACCACCAACCGCAACCCTCAAAACCTGACTGTAGAAAAACCTCAAGCGTGTGTGTGCTATTTTTAGAATCAAAGAGAACCACAGACAGTATGTCGGTCTCAAACTGCAATCAATTTCTGTTGGTTTCTCTCATAAAACTATTTTAAGACCACATTTAAAATCAACTCTGGCAATAGGGAAAAAACTATTTTCAACTATCCGGTCCTTTGTAAAAAAAACCTTCTTTAAATAGTTTGAAAGTATGTAACAACCTCTTTTATTAAAGCTTAACATAGAGTAACTTTAAATTCAGATACAAACTGGATTCGACTAAATTTGATTGACATAGGACCACCTGTGAATCCATCTTTTCCTCACATTTCCGTAACTGTAAAACCGTTTTTCCTTCATTGTTATCAGTATGCGGCAAAACCAACTTTTGTAAAACATACTTTTCATTTATAAGCGGGGGATTTTTTTCCTCCAGAAACTGAAAAGATTAGTTTGATCAAGCTCACTAGAGTTTCCCTTTTCACAAATATAATTATAGTAACCATATGTGCTACTTTTCCATCATTCTCTATCTCTCTCCTATCTTTTTGTCTTTAATTTTAATCCTTATTATTTTGTTTTATTTTATGTGTATTGTAGTGTTTTTCTTGTAAAATTTTAATTACTCCTGTAAGCCCCGTGCTATACATTGTGGTGCACGGGGAGCTTTTTGTTTGTTTGAATAAAAAATTTAATCCTTAAGTATCCTAGTTTCACTCGTACAAAACACTAACAAACACTGGTTTTTAAAGAAAAAAACTTGTTGATAAATAAAAAGATGAATTATACAAATTTTTTTAGCAAGAAAATAAATTTTGTGGAAAAGCAATGCTTGATTTCTAGGAAGACGAATGGCGGAACTTAACTTTCTGTTGGATAATGGATGTTCAGGGTGAATTTGAGTGTGGGGTATCCCCATTCCCAAAGAGAAATTCCAAAAACCTCTTCTGGAGGAGATAGTAGAATTCATTTTTGTGGCGAAATCGCTGTTCTCTACCATGCATATTTTATACATACTACATAAGTTATGTACGCGTTTATGTGACAAAATATGCAACGCTTAGCTTTACTGCCGCTGACAACCAACCCATTAACCGCTGACAGACCACAACTAAACATTCCAAGAACCTCTGGGGTTACTTAATAGGTTGCATTCCGACGCGTCAAACCCACCTCCTCCATCCCATTCGCAATTGTTTTGGAATGCGAGGAACTGGGTCGAAGTCCAAGATGTTGTCAACCTCCTGGTTCGCTTTTCCCTCGATTGTTTACGCCGCGCGCGCCATTGCGATTGTGTATGGTGGGCTATTTCTGGCCCAGTATGTATGCGATGGCTCGGCCCAGACAGGTACTACTACGAAGTCATTTGGCAGCATTCCGTGATCGCCAATGGCTTCGCTTGGCTGCCGGCTGTTTGTTTTAATGGTTGTGTGCAGGAAGGGGTGCCAAGTATTCCGTAAGTGATACGCGAGCGGGGCGGACACTTTGGCGAGACAAATGAGCGTTGAGAAATGGATTTGTGACGGGGGTGAGACGTTTGTCTTTTGGGTGGTGAGGCGCCCGTTTTGCGGAGAGGTCAAGTTAATGAGGTTTTAAATGTGTGGGATGGAATGAGTATGTGGAAATGTAAGCTATTTGGAGAAATGACAGTTTCAAATTTGAGTAAATCGATGTTCTCCTTCTTGGTATGAAACTTTTTGGTTCAAATATGACGACCCAATGCTTTCAATTTTGAAACCCCAGACATACTCAGTTTCAAACAATTTAATAGTCACCACTCAAATTATGCTTATTTTTTGTTTATATTTGAAAAATGATATACTTGCAATTCATCGAAAGTAACATTAAGTTGGTGGGATAACGTATAACACAACGTTGTGATGTCGCACCAGGCGTGGATCCAGCACGGCTCTAAGGGGGGGGGGCACTATTCCAGACAAGATCCCCTTGTGGTACCATTGGGGGTCCTCCTCCAGAAAAAAAATTGAAATTTGACATGTAAAAGTAGGGTTTTAACTCATTTTTTAGAAACGTTTTGAGTCTAAGGGGGCGCTTTTCAAAACTATTACCTTTACTTTTTGACCCAAAATGTCAACATTTTGAAGATTTTCTAAAAATAAACACTGAATACCCCTTTTTTGATACTAATGAGGGGGTATGGGGGTCCTCCCCCAGAAAAATTTTTGAAATTAGACCTGTAAAAATGTGGTTTTTACTCATTTTAAAAATATTTTTGGGTCTCCAAGGGGGGCACTTTCCAGAGTGCCACCCCCCTGGATCCGCTACTGTTTCGCACTCAACTTACTGGTCTACTTCCTACGTCTTAGTAACGTGGCTATATGGGTATCATAACTGTAACACATTGCCTCCTCTTTATAAGAATGTCATGGACTAATTAAAAAATGAGTACATGATGCTTTATTTTTGAGTATCTGCACATTTTCAAAAATGAGTACATGCATGTTTTCAAATTTGAGTAAATTTGGATCGGAGCCTGTTTGAGTGCGTGACATACTCAGATTTGAGTAGTTTTACTCATATTCGAGACTGTCGTTTTAAGAGTGAACAAATTATATTCGAATTGCTTCGATTCAGATCATGTATTTCTGAATTATTCCAAGCCGACAGGTTTTGCGTGAAATTATTTATTTAAAATTTCATCTTTTGCCCTTTAGAACTTCTTTCTAATATACAAATAAGAATGAAAGAAAACTTTGTGATTACAGAGAATGGAAAAAATTAATAAAAGGACATCATAGAATAGAATTACTGACTAAGAAAGACAACGGGAACTATAATTTTAGAAGGATGACTTGAGAGAAAATTGAAAGGTAGATATATCAATAGAATCACAGAGAGATTGGTTTGGTTAATGCTTTATGGCTCAGAATGAAGTTATATCATGTAACGCAAAAAAGAATCAATAGCATTTGGAGCTATGTAGTGATGGGCGATTACTTGAGGAGTTAACTCAGTGAACTAACTCCTTAAACTGAGTGAAGGATCAAGGAGTGGGGAAAAAAGAGTGGTAGCTCAGTTGTACTTTTTAAAATTTACCTTTTTAAGATTTAATTTGTGGTATTACCTTGAAATCCTTGTGATATTACCTCCAAGAAACACTAGATGGCAGCACGCCGCCGGCTGCCGGTGATTATCATCTATGAGATGAGCGAGCGAAGGGTGCGCCTACGTAATCCGTTGCCATAACAACCCACTTTGATCAGAAGAACCGAAGGAATTAAGTCTTCCTTTTAGGAGTTGAAAGGAGTTGACAGAGTTAAAAGAGCTGCTTGCTCCTAGTCTCCACTCTTTGGGAGTTATTTGCTGTGTGCTCTCAACTCCTTTGATCCCAGGAGAGCTGGGATTGGGAGCAGATGGCCTCAGATCGGTCTTCCCACTCCGACAATCCCACTCCCAGGGATCAGATAGTTCATAAGAGTTAATTCCTCACTCCCAGCGGTTTCTTAAGATCGATTTTCGGAGGCCATGATTGTTTAGGGGTCATCCATAAATTACGTGAGGTTAAAAAGGGGGGGAGGGGGTTGGAAAAATCTCACCAAGGGGGGAGGGGGGGTCGATTAAAATCTCAAGTCAATTTTTTAAGTTAGAAATTATACGATTTTCTTTATATGAAGCACAAAATGCAAACGAAATTATTTTTAAAGGTTGTAGGTAAATCTCACGTGGGGGGAGGGGGGGGGCAAAATCTCACTAAATCTCACCAAGGGGGGAGGGGGGCCCAGATTTTGGAAAAAACACCTCACGTAATTTATGGATGACCCCTTATTATACACCTCTTCTACACGGCACTGTGAGCGTGATTATACATTGTCTTAATCACAATGTTTAGGTTGACAAAATTTGCTGCACTTAATTAAAAAAATATTTATGGTTTTATATTCTCACGATTATCAAGTTCTAATAATCCTTTAATATTTAGATATTCCATTAAAAATTTCGACGATTAAAAAAGATTGCGAAAAGATGAATTTCGTTAAACGAGCTGCCATTATTGAAAGGCATACATTTACTACTTCTGACAGCTATTGTTAATTAAAATACTAGTTGTTAATAAAAAATATTTGATCTTGAACGAAAGGATTGCTGTATAAATTAATATTTTAATGGTTTAGCAGTGTTTTATTTGATTAATGAGGCGATTGATTTGGATTTAAAAATTAAATTTTCAACTGATTTTTGAGAATTGAAACACGAGCTATGATGGTGTCTTCAAAGGGCGGGAAGGAAGGAAGGGTTTGTAGTTCATTTCCGAGAATGTTGGCGTCTTGCCAAAACCTTCTGCTCTAGTGTGTTTTTTGTCTCAAACTCGCCATTTTTTAGATGAATGAGTGATTAAAACTAAATTACTTATTAGAAAAATTTTACTGGTTTTTCATTCTGGTGACCATTACTTTCCAGTAAATTTAGAATAGTTAAAGTTTGCAGTAGAATGTTCGCGGATGAAATTGGATTGGATGCCTGAATTCGAATTGTAAGATAGGTGGTTATTTTTGAAGTGAGTATTTTTTCTTTTGAAATATACCTAGTATTGCTGATTAATATATTAAACTTGATGTGTTAGTGTCTGAATATTTGGTTCTACGGTCGTTTCCCCTACTGGGGAATTTCCTTTCCCTCTTTCTTCTGTTTTGTAGGTAGGTTTTTGTTAGTAAATTGTTAAAAAAATTTCCAGTAAGCGAAATATTAAAGGTTTATTTCCGTTTTCGTTTACAGTTCAATATAAAAGCTTTTATTTTTTGAATGACTTTTCCGGCATACTTTTTAGTTGATATATGTACGTAGTTAAGATTAAGAAGTTATATAATACTAGCGCTGACGCGCTAGACACGGGCTTCGCCAGTCCATACGTAAAAAGGAGCATTTTTATGTTCATACTACAACAATCGATGTTATACCTTCAACAATTAATATTATATTATCTTTAATTACAACAATTGGTGGTTTTGCCATGATGTCATGGTTTAGGAATGAAATACGGGTTTTTTTAGCCGAAAATAGACCAAAAAAGTTATTGGGATGCTTCAATTTCAAATTATTATTCTTCAGGAAACTTTCTGGGAGCGAGTAGCTTTCTGGTATGGTTTAAAGTGAATGTAGGTTCGAAAAGTTTAAAACTAAAACGGACTTACATTCAGATGAGCATTCATTTATGTATATAGATTTTGGGAGTTACTGAGTTACATTAAAGAGTTAACTCCTTAAGGTGAGTGAGTTACTCAGATCTGATCTTGCAAAAGAGTTGAATCGCCCATCACTAGAGCTATGCAATAGCAGGGAGAAAAGAGGAAAAGTATAAAATTAGATAAAACTTTAAAACCAAATAAAAACAGCACAATATTAAAAACCTCAGAAACGGTCGTAAGCTTTTTTCAACTTTTTTAATACTGTGATGTCTTTACGTTGCAGTCTTTATGGTTTTTATCTTATTGAGTCAGGATATAAGTTTTTATCTTTAAAAAAGTATGAAAGAGAGAACGAGAGATATCGATTAGTCACAAAGAATGGAAAAAGTAAAAGAGAATAAATTAATGAAAGAAAAGAGTAAAAAAATGTAGCGGAAGAAAGGAAATGGAAGAATGGAATAATAATGGAAGAAAGCAAAATATGTAATGAAATAGAAAAGATAAAAAGAAAGAAAACAGAAAAAGAGAACTAAAGAGAGATAGCAAAAAAATCTTGTGCAAATGTTGACAACTCAATTGAAAAAAAAACGTTTATTTTACACAATTTAAAAGTTTTAAAGCAGTCGAAAATTGTTTCGGGGATCATTGGATCCCCTTCATCAGTACTGAAAGGCAAATATAAACATCAAATCGGCAATTTAAACAAAACAAGAAGGCAAAAAGTTACAGTTTAAGTGAAAATACAATAGAGGGAAAACACAGGTTACTGTTATGAGTGAAAAGTACTCCCTCTATTGTATTGTCACTTAAACTGTAACTTTTTGTCTTCATGATTTGTTTAAATTGCCGATTTGATGTTTATATTCGTCTTTCAGTACTGATTAAGGGGGTCCAATGATCCCCGAAACAATTTTCTACTGCTTTAAAACTTTTAAATTGTGTAAAATAAACGTTGTTTTTTTTCAATTGAGTTAAAGAGAGATAGTTGTGAAAAAAAAACCTTTATTCCAGTTGGTATTATCCTCATTAAGCTAATAATCTATTAATTTAACAATTGGTGTGTCGTGCCTATTAATTACAAAATTAATTGAATCGATCGCAAATGGTTGGATTTGACTGAATTGGATTGAGTAACAGCCACATGTAAATACGACTTTCCCTCACACTTCGGTCACTGTAAAACCTGTTTTTCCTTTATTGTTATCAGTATGCAGCAAAATAAACTTTTGTAGGACCCGTCTATTGAAGCGAGTAAGGTTTTTCTTTTCATTTTTTTCACTTTATTGACCTTTTAAAGTAAATTTTATCAAACGAAAATCATTATTCGCATATTGATCAATTTATTAACAGTTTTATTAACGTTTTCCCTCTCTAATTTCTTCCACCATCATTTGTAGTTTTAAGTGCGAAATTCTTCTTTCTATGAATCAAATTAATTCCGAAATAAACTGGAATTTTAGATAACTGAGAATTAATATTACTTAAAATAGAGAAAGTTTAACCATAAACAATCATTTATAAATTAAATTTTATAAATGAGTTTCCTATAAAGGAAGCGTTTGCCAATTTAATAATAGTTCCATGAAGTTTTGCAAAACAACGAACGGCTTAAACTGATTGATCCAACCCAGTAGCACACAAAAAATACTTCCTAAAAGAACGTACCAATTGCTGGTAAACAACCCAGAATATTTGTTTCCCCACTAAGTGCTCCGATCCCGGTAACATTGCACTGCATAGGCAGGCGCACACACACACACAGGAAGAGCGTCTGTCTTCCGAAACCGTTTTTCTTTCGCTTTCGTAAACACGAGCAAGTGAAAAAGGTCCTATGAATAGATTCCGTAGAACGTGGACGGACGGTTCGCTCGTTCGCACGTGTAGGATTTCCCTCAACAACGAACGCTGCGCGTCAAAACGGGGCGCAGAACGGCGCGGAACGAATCGGAGTTGGAACGCTTGGGATTGATGTAAGGCCGTTCTCGCCAAGTTGATTTGATTGGGAGGATGATTTGTTTGAAGGGGTCTCCGTTGTTTTTTTGGCAGTGGGTGGGCTTGGTTGATGATTCATTTTGAAGGTAGAAATTTTAAGTAATGAAGGGAGAATATACATTATACAGGGTTTCACGAATCTCGTAGGGGTCTTTTTCGTGTCTCTATATAGGGCCGACGTTCTTGGGGTCATTCCATCTATGATCCGTATTCAGTAATGATTAACTATGTAAGACTATTGTACAAATAACTGCAAGTTAATTAAATTGATATAAAAATAAGAATTATATGATTAAAGCCTGAGAAGACAAAGAAATACAACACTCCACTCAGGTCTCTTCATCAGGGAGACAGGACCCGAGCGGAGGGGGTGTTTCTGAAAAGCAGAGAACCAGAAGTTCTAAATTACTTCTGTCCCCAACAAGAAAAGAAAACAGAAATACAAATGTATAAACATACTGTTGAATTTGTGTTCTGATCTTAAACAGCAGTCTAATTTATAAATTACTAGCTGATTTGCCCGGCCTTGCGCGGGTGGAGTGTATTAATTCCTTTTTAAAGTTCCCCCAAGTTATAGTATGTCCGATTTTTCGAATCACCAATAACCCCGGTGTCCCCAGTACTTTTTCCATATCCTGGTGTTCTCGATAATTTTCATAACCCGGTTTTCCCGGAAACTTTTCATATCCGGGTGTTCCCGGTACCTTTTCATATCCCGGTGTTCCTGGTACCTTTTCACATACTGGTTTTCCCTGTACCTTTTCTTATCCTGGTTTTCCTGGTACCTTTTCGTATCCCGGTGTTCCCGGTACCTTTTCATGTCCCGGTTTTCCCGGTACCTTTACATACCCCGGTTCCCTATAATTTTCATATCCAGATGTTTCCAATACTTTTAATCCCGGTATTCCCGGTTCCTTTTCCCCATCCCAGTTGCAACTGTGATATCTCATTCCATCAAACATTTATCCTTTCCATGTGATAAAAACAATCCAATCGAAATCATCTCTTTTTTTTTAAATCTAGTGTTTAAAATCTTTGACTGAATTTTCATGAAGTATTCCCGCTATCCTTTTAAAATTCTACAAAAAATTAATTTCAAAAATCCCTCGATAAAAAGTTATTAAGTAAGCTTGTCTTCTTATTAATAAAACCAACTTCTTTAAAAGCTTCTCTGAAAGAGTAAATACAGATTGCTAGTTATAATAAAAAAATCTAGTGATTATATTCTAGTAAACCATTCCCTATGAAACAATGAAATTTTAGCTCTGTTTCCTTGGAAACTTTTAAATTCTTGCTATTTAAATATATTTATTTTTGAGAAATTAAAATCTTAAAGAAAGTAAATTAATTATTTTAATTTACTTCGGTTTTCTGATAACTGTTATAATATTTAAATACAGATATTCACACTGTTTTTCTTCTTAAATTTCGTTGTAAATAATAAAATATGTATAAATGTTAATCAGTTATATTTATTCAAGTGAGGCAAGACGTCGCCTTAAGATAGAGAAGTAAACACTGCAATTTATGCATTTCAACAATGCACAATGCTATTTCAATGGGTAAAACGGAGTCGAAAAAGCGCCGAAAAGCAGGGAAGGAGTAGTTCGATTTTAAAATCGTTTCTTATTGCGCGTCTAATGGCTGAGTGGAAGGTCTCTATCAAATTTCAAGCCAATCGGTCCGGCAGTTTTGGAGATTTCGTGATGAGTGTTAGTGAATGAATGAATGAATGTGTCAGTGGTATTTGGATTATATATATATATATATATATATATATATATATATATATATATATATATATATATATATATATATATATATATATATAGACTAGCTGATTTGCCCGGCCTTGCACGGGTGGAGGGTATTAATTCATTCCAGCATTCTACAGAAAAGGAAAGAAAATGCCCTTCTATATTTAAAAAAACAATCTAAATTTCAAAGAACTATCTAAATCTAAAATCAAGTAAAATATATGCATGGTAGCTATGAAAAATTTTTCAATTTGAACCCAGCTTCGAGTGAACTAAAAAGAGACCAGAAGGTTAAGAATTGACAGCTTACAATCATATTTTCCTCGTTTTAATTGTGCTGATTATGCTTTTTTTTGTTTAACGCAATCATTCAGACGTTTTTCTTTGCTAAATAGTAATGTAGAATGCTACAGTGCTACAGTTTGGGAATAGGGGGAGATAAGGGGGTGTTCACTTACTGGAAGTGTAAACTGAGATTTCCCAGTAAATGAACGGGTGTTCATTCACTGGGAAAAATGCATATCTCTTAAAACCTCATGATGATCGTTTTATTTGATTCATAATGATGTGATCTAAACTAGGTTTAATGCCCGAGGCTTTATGTTATGTCCTTCCAGTAAATGAACGGGGTGTGTTGATCAAAAAGTCTATGATACATGGTGTTTCAAAAGTTTGCTTCACAGCTTTAGTTTTAAGCAGCAACGCCTCGTAGAATCAGGGGAATATTTAAATACAGATATTCACACTGTTTTTCTTCTTAAATTTCGTTGTAACTAATAAAATATGTATAAATGTTAATCAGTTATATTTATTCAAGTGAGGCAAGACGTCGCCTTAAGATAGAGAAGTAAACACTGCAATTTATGCATTTCAACAATGCACAATGCTATTTCAATGGGTAAAACGGAGTCGAAAAAGCGCCGAAAAGCAGGGAAGGAGTAGTTCGATTTTAAAATCGTTTCTTATTGCGCGTCTAATGGCTGAGTGGAAGGTCTCTATCAAATTTCAAGCCAATCGGTCCGGCAGTTTTGGAGATTTCGTGATGAGTGTTAGTGAATGAATGAATGAATGTGTCAGTGGTATTTGGATTTTATATATATATAGACTAGCTGATTTGCCCGGCCTTGCACGGGTGGAGGGTATTAATTCATTTTTTTAAAGTTCTATCAAGTTACGTGTCTGATGTTTCGTATCAACAATCACCAATCACTCCGGTGTGTCCCCAGTATTTTTTTTTCATATCCCCGTGTTCCCGATAATTTCATATCCCGGTGTTCCCAATAATTTTCCTTTCCCTGTGTTCCCGGTAATTTTCCTATCCTGTTGTTCCCGATAATTTCCATACACGAAGTTCCCGATAATTTTCCATACCCCGTGTTTCCGGTAATTTCCATATCACTGTGTTCCTGGTAATTTCCATATCCCGGTATTCCCGATAATTTTCATACCCGGTGTTCCCGATTATTTTATACCCGGTGTTCCGGGTGATTTTCCTATCCCTTTGTTCCCGATAATTTTCCTGTCCCGCCGGTGTTCCCAGTAATTTTCCTATCCCGATGCTCCCGGTAATTTTCCTATCCCTTTGATCCCGGTAATTTTCCTATCCCTTTGATCCCGGTAATTTCCATATCCTGGTGTTTCCGTTAATTTTTCGTAGTACTCAAGACGAACAAGAATCGGTATAGAAAGGGGGGGTCCCAGACCAAATCCCAGGGAGTTAAAAAATGGAGCGACACCCCCAAAAAATCATTGAAAAATTCAATTTGTAGAAGAACTACTATTGGTAAAAACTTAATTATGGTCTCAAAAATTGTGGTTTAATATGATCCTTAAAATTATCTCAAAATTCTTCACTTTAAATTTTTTTTATTATGAAAAAAGTTAAAAAACACAAAAAAATGTGAAAACTCTGCCAAAACCTTATTTTGTATTTCGAAATACTTTCTTTTGATTTGATAATCTGAAAGATCATAGTTGAAAACCCTTAAGTCCAAAGTTTCACGAAAATAAAATCAATATTGAACGCTTGAGATCCTGTTAAAGTTTGTTTTTTGCGTGCGCAAACAGCTGTTCAGGAAACAGCTCTAGAAAACTCGTTTCAATTTAATTTAAATTTTTTGGTAGATAGTAATTTATAAATTATCTGAAAAAACATTTTTTGCGAAACGTTTTAATAATAATAATAATAATTTTATTCTGAAACGTTTGCAAAGTATATTTATCATCGACGGGAAGAAATCAAAAGAAAAAACAACATATTGCTCCCAGGGGCCGAAATTGGCCCAATTTTTGTGTGATTGTCGTTTTTAGCTTTGTACTTCTTTCCAAAGTTTTATTTTTCTGCCCAAGTTTTTCTTGTGATGGCGATTAGACTTCTCAGGTTTATTTCCCCTATGCATAGCGAACAGAGAACAGTAAGTCTGATGTTTAAAGGAGAGGGACCAAAATAACCAACGGTAACCCAACGAACTCAAAAAAACCGAACGATTTTTTTTCTGGACTAGCACTTCCGCAACATATGGTCTGAAGAGATAAGCAAAGGGTTGATGTTATTTCAAGTGATCTTTTTAGCGGTCTTACAGCTTTGATTTCTTACGGTCTTATATAACCCAAAATAGCCCAAAATTGTTTTATCCTTTAATAGTAGGTAATAGTAACAGTGAATAGAAGGTTACAATCATTACGGTACAATTACATTCAATGGTTACAAGTTTTTAACCATCGTGGTGTAGTCAGGTAAAAGTTCTGACATATTGGAATTTCAAGAGAAAGAGATGTGAGATTTGAAGTACAAAGTCATTTCTATGATGAAAAGTTATCTCTTTAGGGGATAGATCCTGAAATCACCCTCCCCTTTTCTATCCTCTTGTAATAAATTCAATTTAGAAAAGAAAAAACTGCTAAAATTAAAAATGTATAAAATTGACGAATAAAAAGAATGCATTGCAACATTTCAAAATACTTTTACTACTTAACGTTTTTCTTTTAACCCTCTCTTATTTCTAATTCTAGGAGTACTTTGATAACCATTTATAGGTTTTAAAAGTTTATTTTGAACTTTCACTCTTAGAAAAAAAATTTTTCATTTAATTTTATCAATCTCATTGCCTTTTGGTTGCGTCATAACCATAAAAAGTCAATTCCTATCCACCCTGCGCAATCCCCCTATTTGCTAGTTAAGAAATTGATGGATTCAGAGTAATCAAGGCAGCACATTTTTTTGTATAGTAAAACCAAAATTAACCTGACATTTTTAGTACAAAATAAAGCATGAAATTATGAAACATTTCACAATAAATAAAAGATACGGAATAAAAGTACTAAAATATTTCTTACTTCATTAAAACCTATATTGACGTTTTCGTATCCAATGCCCCGTTTTCCTAGCCCATTCATTCAGCAGCCACCTCCTATACTGTAACTGCAACTAAGTTGGAACATTGCCTCCCTCTTCTCAAAAGAAGGTATTGAACGGGCTCATTCACAGATCTTTATTTCTGAAGACAAAGGATCCAGTCAGCTCCTGGTCGCGTATCCCTTTAAGACCTAGCCGCCCCAAATTTAATAGAGGATCCAATAGTAATCTCGGGCTCTTTAGGACTGAAAGAGCTATAAGAAGGCTTTTTTAAGACCATCAGCAGAACTCTTGGGACTTTTTCCGGGTGTGAAAGTTCCGGCTTTCTCCAAAAACCAACTCCAAGCAGCATAAACATTCAAGATTCGTTCAATTTTTTTCATGTATGGACGAATTCCGTTGAATTTTTGTCGCAGTTACTTAAATTTGACATATTTGCTATGAGCTGTGCTATATGCAGTGAGGTCTGTAGAATCGACCAAGGGTCAGCGACATTTTTATTAATGGCTTAACAAACTAGCTCAGATGTATACAAAATGGTCAGCTGGTTGTGATTCAGCTGGTTGTCCATTCAAATATTACGTAAGCAGTTTTTGGGGATTTTCCCTTTCCCTAGTAGCACAGCTCATACCAAATATATCAAGATAACGTAATTTCAACTTGATATGTACACGAAATTTTGCCATACATGACAAAAATTATACGAATCTTCAAGAATATATCATGATTATATCAGGAACTGCCCCATCTCCTTACCAGAAAAACATTTACAATTTATCTCATAAAATGTATATCTAAACTATCTAAGTTTGAAAAAAATGTAGGGGTAGGTGGTGTACCTCGGACTTATTTTTACTTTTGACTCCGTGATTTCTCATTTATCTAATATAATAAAATTGAATGTGTGTATATATATATGTTTGTCTTTTATACAAATCCACAGTTTACTTCCGATCTGCACCAAACTTGGTATACCTACGTAAAAAACTCCAGAAAAAAACAAAGGCTATGTTTCGAAAACTTTTAATGACCCCTTGACCCTCTTTTGACCCTTTTTATGGTCATTTTGCTGAAATAGCTTTATTTCTCCTCAAGAAGAGATCTGTTTACTCCATTGTTACAAAGAAAACTTAATGCTAAACAACAAGTTTTTAATAGAAACACTAGGTACAAGTCAATTTAAAAATTATATTACTAATTTAAAAATCTATTTCCATGAAATTTAAAAGTTAAATATAGTTAACCATATTTTTATTTGAGATTTTATCTAATTTTTATATTTTAAAAGCTTTATGGAATGCCATTGTTGTTAAAATAGTCTCCATGGAAACGAGGATGTAAAATTAAAAGGTGATAATATTTTAGCTTTTAAGAAAGTTGGTTAACAAACAAAAAGCTATTAAAACTCCCTTTCAACTAGAAAAGATTGATTTTTTTTCTTAATTTGCAAAATGGAATAAGCTTTAGTTTTTGAATTATTTTACCGAAAACGTTAATTCTTGCAGATATGATTAATCAAGGGATCTAAGCAATTTTAAATACTTTTTAGATTAATTTTTCCCATGTAAATGTGTAAATCTTTCAAAAATTATATTGCTTGAGAACTGAAGGAATTATAATCCATCTGGGAACACTGGGATAAGAAAAATTACTAAAAACACTGGTATAGGAAAAGTTACCGGGAACACTGGAGTATGAAAAAGACGCCTAGGATACCGGGATGATTGGTAAATGCTGATTATCTAAAATTAGTAATGTATTTGGGAAAACTTAAAAATGAGGCGTTTGCTATCAAAACCAGCTTATTCCATTTTTGGAAATTTTACAGGAGAGACAAAAAACTTCTCACGTCCACAGTTCTAAAGCTAAATATGTTTTTAAAATTTTTAACTGTAGATATAATTCGATTAGTTTTTCATTTTCCTTTCAGTTGCATTACCTTGGGCGTAATTACGCTAATTAGGTTAGAATGAGCTGACTTTGATGCAAAAACACGATTTTTCATACTTTTTTCAGTTTTTTTTTGTTCAATTAAGTTGTGAAGTGGTTTTTTCCAGTTTATCGGGTTGAAATGAGCTGGGTTTGAGCTATATCCCTTCGCCAGGTTATGAAGGACCCTCTAAACTTTCAAAATATGCAAAAAAAGTGGATTTCAGAAAAATATGGAATGAGCTGGTTTTGATAGCAAAGGCCTCAAATAATAAAATTATGCTCTTCACCCGTGCAGGGCCGGGCATATCAGCTAGTTGAAAATAAACTGGTAAAACAACTTTCCCTCGATACTTAAACATTTCATACACAACATATATTTTTTTCGGAATTTTAATTGAAGTATTTCAGTACGTAATTAATGAAACAAAAACATACGTCCAAGGTGTACCTTGGTTTAAAAAGTAGTGTACCTTGGACCTGTCAAAATTTCTTAGTTTATTTCTTATTTAATGGGTATCAGCCTTCTCTCTTTAAGAAATTAGAAATTATTCTTATTAGAAATTACTTTTTAGCTTTAACTTTTAAAAACATTGATTTTGACCACAAAAACGTCGATTTCACTTAAAATTAGACCATAAGCAGCAGAAAGAAATAGTCAGGGTGCCCGCCGACACAAAGTACAACTCATACATACTCTCTCATAACTTCTAGTGTTGCTTAATTACACCTAGTCCGACAAAATTTCTCCCTATCAAATTCTCGGAAACGCGGCTTTCCCTCTCCCTTTTTTTTGGAAAGTCGTCAATTTGGTAGTGTATCCAAAATTTATAGATGCTCTATTGTCATAAAATGTAATAGCACGAAAAATTCATGAATATCGCGTAAAAAATTGTCCGACAAAAATGTAGGTACGTTGCGGCTGTCCCCCAATTGAAACATGTTATAATAACGATACCGGAAAATTTATTGATAACCAGCTAATTTTTTGGAAAATGCTTGGGAAAAATATGTAGAATCATATCCTCATATTGTCCGACAAAATATATTTTCCAATTTTCCGGTCCGACACGCGTAAATCTACGTTCTCACGAGAATATAAAATTTATTTTTTACAGTTTATAATTTCGATTTCTAGTTTCTACATAAAGTGTAGAATATGAGAAATAAATTATCCGACAGTATAATAGTACCGTATAAGTAAAAAATAAACAAAAACTTTTTTTATTCAGATATTTACGAATGTTTACGGGGTATGCGTTTGTGAGTGTATATACGCCCCATTTTCTAATAACCAGCTGATTTTTTCTGAATTGCTCAATAAACATGTATAGAATCCAATTATTGAATTGTCCGACATAATATGTTTTCCGATTTCTACCGATTCATTCACCATATATGTCAACTTAATACAAATTATACAGAGTGAGAATACATTGCACAGATTCAGATATTCCAATGATAATGCTATCTAATATGAAGTACTATCTGAAGTCTGAAGTAGAAATTATAATAGACATGAGCAATAACGAAAAGAAAGACATTTTAGACATGAATAAAATTCATAAAAATCTTGGAGAACAATTGTCACAAGCTCTCACAAACTCTCAACCCAGCATTCTACAGAAAAGGAAAGAAAATGCCCTTCTATATTTAAAAAAAACAACCTAAATTTCAAAGAACTAAGGTAAATGTGGGTATAGTGGACACTGTACCAATAGTGGCCACATAGCTGATTAATTTTAAATAAAACGAGTTAGAGGCATCGAACAGTGTCAAAATTCATAGGCATAGTAGATTGTGCAATCAGGTAAGCTGATAAATTACCACCGATACCACAGATCAGCATGGGAAGGATATTTAAATATTTGAAAATAACAACATTGGCCGAGTGACTGAAATTTGATTTTGCTTATTGAATTGCGTAAGGAAACGAGTAAGTCGGAACTGATTTTTTCCTATTTATTACCGCTTGATAGACTTTTAAATTTATATCAAGATAAATAAGAGTGTATAAAATAATACTGAATAAAATTTATTTGAAAATGCTGACTTTACGAGGATTTATGGGGGTGTCCACTTTACCAACACATAATCTTAGATTTTCCAATAGTGGCCACGGCAATGGCGTCTAATAGAAACATAAATAATACTTAATTTGAATCAGTTTTTCTTCATAAACTGTTGATTGTGCTTTAAAATGAGTGTTAAATAAATTTGGTTTCATTCTGGCTTCGGGAACCAATGTTTCTAAAACATTGAATTACATGCTAAATTCCTCTCAAATCAGCTACAGCGTAGACTTTGGGCCGAAAACTATCAATTTTTTTTAATAAAGCTAATTTGATTGAATCTAAAATACATTTCGTTGGGAAGGAAGATTTAATTAGAAATAAACGACTATACCAAGAAAAACCCCTCAATTTCATGCATAAACCCCTCATATAGGCAGAAAAAGACAGGTGTCCACTATTGATGCAAGAGGTGTCCACCATAGAAGCAACAGCTTCATCTATGTGGCCACTATAGATGCAATTTGGAGTACTTTTAAAAAATTAATTAAAAATACTTTGCCCAATCTAATTAAAGTTTTTAATAGTAAAATCGAAAGAAGAAGATCCAATTAATCTAAAAATAGGATGATTACCGTTTCGAAGCAAATTGATTGGTATTTATTAAGAATTTAAGCAAAAATTTTCCTTAAAGTGTCCACTATACCCACATTAACCTTATCTAAATATAAAATCAAGTAAAATATATGCATGGTAGCTATGAAAAATTTTTCAATTTGAACCCAGCTTCGAGTGAACTAAAAAGAGACCAGAAGGTTAAGAATTGACATCTTACAATCATATTTTCCTCGTTTTAATTGTGCTGATTATGCTTTTTTTTTGTTTAACGCAATCATTCAGACGTTTTTCTTTGCTAAATAGTAATGTAGAATGCTACAGTGCTACAGTTTGGGAATAGGGGGAGATAAGGGGGTGTTCACTTACTGGAAGTGTAAACTGAGATTTCCCAGTGAATGAACGGGTGTTCATTCACTGGGAAAGATGCATATCTCGTAAAACCTCATGATGATAGTTTTATTTGATTCATAATGATGTGATCTAAACTAGGTTTAATGCCCGAGGCTTTATGTTATGTCCTTCCAGTAAATGAACGGGGTGTGTTGATCAAAAAGTCTATGATACATGGTGTTTCAAAAGTTTGCTTCACAGCTTTAGTTTTAAGCAACAACGCCTCGTAGAATCAGGGGAATAAAGTTTTCCTATAGTAGTGACCATGAGGAATATATTGAGAAGGCTTATAGTGCTCTTAGTGGTCAAATTAATAATTTAATCAAAAAATTAAAGAAGATAATACACAAAAGTCATTTTGAAAAAAATGTTTGCTGAAATTAGTCACCAGTTTTAATTTCTTGGAAAAGTTTATAAGATTTGTTTGGTTTACCCAAATAAGTAATAACAAAATATTACCTTATAAACTTTCTAAAAATACTTAGACTGGTGAGTATATTGAGTTTTCAATCACTGGGAGATCGATGTTCATATTTAGGACAAACATTGTTCATTTACTGGGTATATCACACTTTTTGCACTAAGATCAGGATTCCTTCAAAACTAATAATTTCTGAGATCTGGAAACACTTCGATCATATGATGAGAAAAAGCTTGTTTGGAAACATACCTTATTTTTTAAAATTGACATGAGAAAAAGTCCTGAAAAAATTTTTTAAAGTGGGGAAATCCCAAATCCAAATGCTAAGTGTTCATTCACTGGGCGGTTCACCCTATATTTTTTTACTTTTGTAACAAAACTGAAATATTATTATTCACCAAGAAAGCATACTATTTACTATTTTACATACCCCACATTCCATTTATATTAATTTATGAAACTTAATAATAGTCGTGTACTTGGAAATTAATGTTTTTTTTGTCGGACTGTCGATTTGCAGCGACATATTTGTCGGACACTTGTGCACTATGTTAAATACTTATCTGGAATACATAAATTTCTTTTTGTCCGACAGTTATTAATAAATTTTAGATCCTCGTGAGAACGAAGATTTACGTGTGTCGGACCGGAAAATCGGAAAATCTATTTTGTCGGACAATATGAGGATATGATTCTACATATTTTTCCCAAGCATTTTCCAAAAAATTAGCTGGTTATCAATAAATTTTCCGGTATCGTTATTATAACATGTTTCAATTGGGGGACAGCCGCAACGTACCTACATTTTTGTCGGACAATTTTTTTACGCGATATTCATGAATTTTTCTTGCTATTACATTTTATGACAATAGAGTATCTATAAATTTTGGGTACACTACCAAATCGACGACTTTCCAAAAAAAGGGAGAGGGAAAGCCGCATTTCCGAGAAATTGATAGAGAGAAATTTTGTCGGACTAGGTGTAATTAAGCAACACTAGAAGTTATGAGAGAGTATGCATGAGTTGTACTTTGTGTCGGCGGGCACCCTGACTAAAAGACCATATGCAGCGCAGGCCGTAGACAAGATTCACCAGAGCTGCCCTTGACTATACCCCGAAGGACACAAGAGATCGAGGACGTCCGAGAAAGCGGTTGACTGACCAATGAAGCCGGCACATGCATTCTGCCTACTCTTTGAAGTAGATGATGATAATCTGTAGAAATACAGCTTCATTGAATTACATTTTGGCAAACTCCGGTCCACAAGCCAAGAGTTTTCCCATCCCGCTATTTAAACGAACCATCGATACCATTATTACACACATACAAGCCAGATAAGTTCGGCTTATTTTCGAGATCCATATCAAAAGCTTATCGTAATACACTTCTTCCGCGCCTAATATCTTATTTGAATATTATTTGTTTTTTTACTGGTGAGTTCTTAATATGATCGCTGTGTCAACTAGCGATTCTTCTACTATTTCAACGGAGCCCCTAAGTACCTTCGCATTTTGCATACGTTCTCTTAATTTCTAATTAATCTTCTTAATTAACCTCCCCTCTACTCGGGGAGCTGCAAAGTTGCAGCCCAGACACTCCGCAATCTAGTAGAATGGGAAGGGAGTGCCAAAGTACTTGTCCAGACATATCCGCAAAGTACCTGCACGCCTTCTGTTAATTAGTAATTAATCTTCAAAATTAGCCTTTCTACTCGGGGAGCCGCAAAGTACCGGTCCAGACACTCCGCAATCCCCAGAGCCGTAGAGCCGCAATGTGGCAGAACCGGCCTTTTCTATCTACTGACACCAAATGACATATCTCTAGAGGTTTTTGTGAAAATTTTGTGATTTAGCTCTGTTTATCACTTTAATGGGCATTAAACCCTTTGTTTAGCAAAACCTCGCAGTCGCGCTTCTTTCGCTTAGATCAGTGGTTCCCAAAGTGGGTTCCACGAAAAAAAAAATTAGGTGTTCCATGGGACAAACTCTATTTCATTAAAAAAAAAATTTGAATGGTGTAAAAAATTAAGAATGGACAGCGCCGCCTCCCTTGGACCCAAAAATGTTCTCAAAATGAGTTAAAACCTTACTTATACCAGTCGATGTTCAAAAATATTTCTGGGGGAGGACCCCCAGACCTCCTCACGGTATTACAAGGGGATCTTGCGGGATACTCTTTGGAAAATCCCCAAAATTTTGGCATTTTTTTTACAAAAGATGAAGGTTGTCTGAAAAAATCCCCTCTTGGCCCCAAAAAGCTTCTTAAATGAGTTTAAACTCTACTTTTACAAGTCAAATTTCAAAATTTTTTATGGGGGAGGACCCCCATTCCCCCCAGCGGTACCAGAAGGGGATCTTACGTCATACTTTTAGAAAACCCCCAAGAATTTACATTTTTGCCAAAAGGTAAAGATGATTGTCTGGAAAAGTGCCCCCTCCTGGACCCGTGCTGGATCCGCGCCTGGTTTCATTTGTAATCATCTCTCTATTCTAAAAAAAAGTTTTTAGTGAACGGTTTCCAGAGAAAGGCTTTTTAATTACTGAACCGAATGACACATATATGGTATCAATATGTCCGGATTCTTTCCGGATTTCCGAGTAAACCCTTCGATTTTTCAAAAAAATTCTCAATTTTAAAATATTTCCATTTTTTTAGATAACGGATAAGGTCGCAGTTATAAAGCAAGTACTGTCAATCAAATTATTATGCATCCAATCACAACGTCCGATTGACGCTTTATTTTAAGATGAAACATGTTTTTTCACCTTTTTAAAAAAGTACTTTCTTGATGAAATATCACTCAAAGACTGATAAAAACATATTCTAAAAACTTACATGAACGCCATTTTATACTAAAATTTCACACTTTTTGTCCAATATTTATAATTTTTATTCTGATTTTATCGAAATTAATTGTAAACATAGTGATGTTTTGTCTCTTATTGTTTCCAATTGCTTAAACGGTATTGTTTAACAAGTCTGGGTTTGAAAAAAATATGAATGATAAACACTAGGCATATTATACTATCGAGTTATTTTAAAATAATATTTTTTGTTTGGTCCGAATATTGATAAACAATTAGAATTAGTTATTTTTATAATCATAGATTAAAAATAATTAAGATGAATATTTTTAAAAACATTTCGTTTAAATTTTTGATAAGTTCGAGTTAATATATACTCAAACTTTTAAGGGAGATTTATTCATGGAGGGGATTTGAAGTATTTTTAATAAGTTGGTTGACGTTTTTTCTGTAAATTGTTTAATTGTTTTATAAAGTGTGTTAAGTTCAACGAGTTGGAATTTGTGGGAATTGCGAAGCAATTCCAAAAGGTCCTGCGTCAGCAGTTTACGGGGGTTGGCGAGCGATAGCGAGCAGGGGGCGGTAGCTCCCTAGTATATTAAATTTTGAAAAGTATTTGATTAAAAAATATTCAGGGTTCCGCGATCATTGGTAACAAATTTTGGGGTTCCACGACCAAAATAGTTTGGGAACCACTGGCTTAGATTATGGGGGTTATAGAGAAAGGTCTAGGCACTATACCATTGGTATTTTATCTAATTAAGCTGTTAATAATGTATTTGGACCAACTTTATCAAAATATCAGTCCCAAAAAGCGTGTTTAAAAGTTTTAAAAAATATACATATTTTTCCTTTTCTTTTCAAACACTAGGGGGTATGAAACTATACCCTAGAATTCACTTAGGGGGTTTAAAAACTCATTTACTATCTATTGGGGCAAAAATTATTTGAAAGAGGCCGGAGGATTTTGTGACATTGTAATGTTCTAGGTTTCTAGCAATGAAGTCGCTTTTTCACGAACCTTTGCTATGAAAATGCTAAATAGCGCCCCATCCGTTTTAGCAAATAAAATTCCGTGGCATCAGAGTTAAAGTGTATGAAATTTCCTATCAAATGACACCCTTGCCAGAGTTCTGGGTCAAACGGTTCCAGTTTTATGGGGAGAAAACTACGATTTTTTGTTAAAAATCGCTGTTTTTCTGAACTTTGACCTCGATGAGGCACGGGTTAATATTATCGGATTGACCTGAAACTTGGCCAATCTCATTTTTTAGCCTATTGGCACATTTTAGGGGGTAAGACCTAAGAATTTTGTAAGTTGATTTTTTGTAACCACCCTACTGTCCCATCAATAAAGCTTGTAATATCGTTGTTTTCGTTGATGCGTCGTTATGGGATCGTTTATGCGTCTCTTGGACCTTCAGACTTTCATACAAAAAGGTTATTTCATAGTAATAATCACTTGGAGGAGAAATCACAGTTCCCGGTAATGAGGCGCATTAAACTGGTTTTTTTGCCGTATTTAAAGGGTTAAGAAGACTCCGTAGCTCTTTCTTGATCAAAAGGATCGATTCAATTATAAAATTTTAAACAATATCTATTCAAAGACAAATGCTAGTTGTGTTGGAATAAAATTTTATAAAATAGAAGAATTTTGAGAGTAACATTATCATAACTTTCGAAAATAAAGCATTAGTTAGCAAATTTCACAACTACTTTATTACTTCTTAAGTATCGCCTAGCTCATGCATCCCCAGATAAAAATATTGTTTCAATTATATCCATGTGTCTTGAAAAATCCAAAATATCTTTTCAGTTTTATGTAAGCAAAATGATCGCATTTGAAACGAACAATATACGGAAAAGAAAAGAATTATCCAAAATATACGAAAAGAATTAACATCCGAAAAAGAATTAACCAATTTCTGAAAGAAACTATCTTGATGTAGTGATCTAAAAGGTGAATTCAAAGACAATAGAACAACAGAGCTCTACTCTGGACATTTTCCAGGTACTTAACTATAATGAGCTTATGTGTACATAATCTCAAACTTTTTTCCGAGGACAAAGCCCTTTGAAAGCTAAGAATCCCTGGTCTCTGGCACGTACTATAAGGTAATACATTTTCAAAATTTTATTTTAAAAATATGTGTACTGAGACTATATTATTTATATTTTTATATTGGAATACTTCGGAATTTATATGATAAAGGCATTTTAATTAAGCTTACATGGGGACGGCCCGACCTCGGAAACTGACTTCGGGTTCAAACTCGGTAGGTTTGCAGTACACCCCAAGGGTAACCTCTTCTGCCCGTCGTACGACGCACTAGCCCAGGGGGTCGGCAACTGGCGGACCGCGTGAGGTTATTTCCCGGACCGCCAAATCGTTTTGAAAATCAGTAATATGTATTTTTACACTAAAAAAATTAGTTTGACCCGCTTTTTAAGAGTCAAATTTCAAAAAATTTCCTGGGGAAACCCCCAGACCCACATTTTTAATGTAAAAACAATAATGTGTAGTTAACAATAATTCAAAACAAAAATTTAATGTAAATTAACAATATAATTAAGCAGGTAGTGTACTCAAATTGCATCTTTTTAAAAAATATATGTCTATTTGAAATTTGAAGAAAAGTAGTTATAGTAACCTATTTATTCTCCGGACCTCGGTTAAAATTTTCAAAATTATTTGGACCCCAAGTAAAATTACTTGCCGACCCCTGCACTAGCCAGTAGGTCCCCTTTAACCCTTTATCTCCTGCATTATGATTTCCTGGAATTTTCCGTGCAAATATTTTTTCACTAAATTGAAAATTAAGGTATATACACAAACAAACAATTATCTTTGGGAAATTTAATCCACTAAAACTAATTAAACTTTTATATTTGAGTACCGTTATTATACTGAGGACGAGGACTAAAATATTTTCCCAATACAAAAAAGACGTATGGCTTTTTATCTTAAAGTCTTAAAATATAATACACTTTAAAGGAAAACTCTCATGCGTCGCCTCCAGCAATGGACCGGTTTTGTCCTTGTTAGGACTCATCAGCACGGTATATAGGAGGCACGGTATATAGGGCAAGTACTAGTCCAGCCGACAATAACGGAAAAAGTGGTGACCATTGATTAGTCCTCCACTCATCTGCTGGAAAGTTCATATGCTCATTCTCTTAAGAGTTTACATTAATTGTCAGCTAACCAGCGATAATGGTAAAAAATATTCCATTCAAAGTATACACTTTATTTTGACTTTAACATTTGTTGAGGGAACTTGGGAATCCGATCAACATGGCAACTGAAAGCACAACCTCAGTTAATTCTATTCGCATTCCCGCCAAAATACTCATCATTGAACCCGCGTGCTGCTTTTTATCCTGGAAGAGGAAAAGTAAAAGAGTGTTCGTTCAAAGTTTCGTCAGTATATTCGTAAGGATGTTTATTCTATGTAATTTTAAAGTTGGCTAGTTTGTGGGTTGTAAGTACCGTCAGTAGATAAAGGGTTACAGGGCCTTATCCTAGGGGGGCGGTTTGGGGATTCAAACCCTTCCCCGAAATTTTGACATCAATTTTTATATTGTAATTTTCCATGAAAATTATGTCCCAAGGAGCGCTCCTCTTAACCCAAAGGGTCTCAAAATGAGTCACAACCCCACTTTTAAAGGTAAAAACTCCAAAATTTTTCTAGGGGAGGACCCCAAAACCCCCTCGAAATTTTGGAATATAATAAGTTCGCTTTTCCCTAGAAACTTAAGGGATTCACAAGGAGTGGTCCGCTTTGATGCAACCTAAAGTTTCTCAAAATGAGTCAAAATACAACTTTTAGGGTTAAAATTTTAAAAAATTTCTGGAGTAGGAACCCCAAACCCTTCTTGAAATTTTTCCTTTCATAATACTATATACTTTTTTCCTTGAAAATTCTGCTGCTTACAATGAGCGGTGCTCTTTGGGTGCAATCTAAAGGTTTTCAAAATGAGCTATAACACTATTTTGAGGGGAAAATTTCCAAAGTTCTTCTGGGGGACGACCTCTAGACACCCTTTTACTTGGGATTGACATTTTTACACAATTTTGAAGTTTAGTGTGCCAAAATTAAAGTACTACGTCCTACGAAATCATCTAACCTAAAACTTAGTATTACTAAGGATACCTCAGAAAAAATGTCGAGTAAACCCCCGAAAAAAAATTCTGGTTACGGCCCTGGGTTACAGCACTACCAAAGTTTCACCCTACCACTTATTTATTACCTCATTTCATAACTATCATTAGAAGAGAAACAGCCAGGTCAGTAGCAGAAATAGTTATTATCAGCCTCTTTAAAATTTTTAGTGCATAAATTTTCGAAGTCAGTTAGATATCGTTTGTTGAGATTAACTTTATGGGTAGATCGCTTTCTTTTAAAAGCCTTATAGATTGATACCCCCTTTTAATAAAGTGATTTTTAGTTCCAGATCTATATCTTATGGATATAATTTATGCAAACAAGCATGGAAATTTTGAATATATTACTCTTTAAACGTTAGTATGATATATTCATACAAAATCTTAAAAAATACTGTGTTTTTATTGTGGCTTGAGGGAACAAACCCTAAACAAATTATCTCTTCAATCGCATTTACTATTTTCAAGTTATTAAAAAAAAGCAGTGCCAAACAATCTGCAGATGAGCAGGCATAAACGTAATTTCCCTCAGTTTATTACAAAAACCAGTCGGGGACGCAGTTTGATAGGTTTATGTACTAATGTTAAAACTCAAAATGTAAACAGTTTCTTCATTATAGTCTGTTCATTTAGAATAGGCTCCCGAGACAAGATCAAAAACGCTCAATAACGCCTAATAACGCGCATCACGCAACTTCATCAGTGACCGATTCTTTTACAGTGTTTTAACTACTTCTTTTTAGGCTGCCTTATCATCGCACAAGCTAACTTTTTCGATGACAATTACATTAGCAATTTCTTCGAATACATTTCGTCTTAGGCGTTAATTCTTAATTTAAATGAACACACTAAAAAGGGTGCATATTCGCCCCTAAAAAACCTCAAGCCACCAATAACTTAAAAAAGAGGCATTGGACCTTTTTCTGAAATAAACTATTCATTTTTTTATATATATTCGACGCTTTGCATGGAGAGGCCCCATGCTCAGCTTTATTTAAATGTTAGAATGAGGGAGGAGATAGGTTAGTAACTTTCAGTAAAATCTTATGTTTGTACGTTATGTATTTTTTTAATTTAGTGGTAGTTTTTATTCAAAGTTTTTCTCGTTTTTTAAGTGAATCCCGCGAATGAATAGTCTACTAAAACTACTTTTTTCTCACCAGGATGATCTTTACAAAATGAATATTAAAAGTGTCATCAAGTCCGAACGAGCTTTATTATAACTATTTTCCGGTTACGGTAGTTCAGTTTGAGTGTACGGCCCATCACCAATATAAACACTAAAATTCAAAACAAAAATTGAAATTTAATAAACCAATTTTATATATTCTTCAGAAGTGTACGCAAAAGCAGTAACACCTCATAAAGATATTTTTAACACATTAGGGAGCTACCCCACCCCCTGCTCGCTTTCGCTCACAAACCCCCGTTGAACTGCTTACGCAATACCTTTCAGATTGCTTCGCAATTCTCACCAGACCCAAGTCACTGAACTTAACTCAGTTTATAAACATTATTAAAAACAATTAGCAGAAGAAATGTCAACCAACTTTTCAAAAATACGTCACAAGCAGTAGCGGCTCGTCCATAGGAGCACGTAAGCACGTAAACACCAAGTAAAGACACATAAATATCAAAAGAAATAAAACATTCACAATTTCTTTTTCATACTCAGAATCAAGTTTCTACCCCCCCTTCACCTGTCAGTAAAAAAAAATGTTGCCGTAAATGAGAAAGTTTTGTTTTTTATCGAATAAACGACCCTCTTATTTTTATTCCCTTATTCGCAAGTGTGACCGAAAAAATATGAGAATCCGAAGAAACCCCGACTGCTTGCGGGAGAACATTTGAGCTTACGGCAACGCACAGGAAATCCCCGTTCGCACAGATTTTGCGTGCCGGGGCTTACGGTTTTGAGGTTTAGCTCGCTTTTTTGTGGTCTGGATTTTGTTCCGGCTAATTGGAAAACGATATAAGAACTTTTTGAAAGTATCTCCAAATTTTTTTTTGTCAACTAATTTGAAATAGTTAATTCTTTTTTACTGGCAATATTTTATTTTTAAAGTGGCGTGGAGTAAAATTACAGATCTCGAACATATCATGTCACCTGCATTTTTCACAATCAATTTTTCGATATAAAAACACCTCATCTGAACTTTCAAATTTACCAGGAAAAGATAGACTTAAAAGATAGATTTAAAAATAATATTTATACGACAAATGGATACGCAATACATAATGGATTTTAACAAGCATTATGAGGGAGGACCAATCCAGTGCTCTTGTCATGCTCTTAATTTAAAAAAAAATATGATATGTATTATGCCTGATTTTAATGAACGTGTCAACAATTTGTTTGCATCAAAAAAGTTAGGCGAGTTGACATCATGTATAAAAGTTGGTTTTGAGGTATTTTGTTACAGGTTAGGGGTATTATAAAAATAAAAGGATTCTTTTTTCTTCATACGTCTTTGCTTGTTTTCATTAAACGCATATTTTAAAAAATAAAAGTGCATGCAATGAAAAATTTAGGGAACTTAATATTACTCCCTCGAAATAGATAAATTTGTTCTGATATAAGTTTTATTTTAATATTCCTCCAACATCCCTTCTTTTTCTAGATCTTGTGTGAATTTAAAACATACAAGCGGAGTCAACTGTAGTCGCAAAAACCACTGATCCACTCCCCCTCCCCTTACGTCACACCATCCCCCACTCACCTGTGCGATGTTCAACCGCGCAGACACACACCCCCAACTGGACATCCCTGCTCATCCACCGAGAGATGATGAAGATGAAAAAGACTCCGATACGTATCGATAGAGAGAAAAAATAAAACTGAAGAGAGGAGAGGTGGTTGAGAGCGCGTGGAAAGTTGAGAAGACGTAGCGGCTCTGCCATTGGGGCATCTTCCCTCTATTCTCAGACGGCCAATTTTGGAACGTCTCCTTACGGGGAACGTCAACAAACATACTTCTCGGAGAGGCCCTCCCTGGAGATGGTTCTTCTCTGAGGGGGCGTGTATTAATTGAGGTTTTTTGTTGGGGATTCGTTAGAGTGGTGAGATGTAGATGTGTGTGTCGTCCCGGTATTGGATAAGCCTTGTGATGTGGCGAGGGAATGATAAAAGTCATTAGGGATATTTACTGTGTACTATTTGGGATCTTCGTGTGATTACTGCTTTTTTTAGGGGATGGTCTTGATGGGGAGACTGATGGGAAGAGGAATGTTGACTTTGTGCAATTAAATGCTGTGTGAATAAATGTGAGAACTGATTTGTGGAGTGTCGTAACTTTCTAGGTGATATTCAGAGTTGATTTCTTTTAACCCTCTGGCTGATCATCCCGCGATTTCCACGGGCAACTCAAATGTAGCAAAATCTACTTATCCCGTGATTTCCGCGGGCATGTGTTCATCTTCTCTTTAGGGACGAATTCCGTTTTTCCCCGTTTAACCACTTAAATAAATTATTTACAGTATTAGACGTTTAATTTATGTTTTGGCCAACAAATGTTGTTGGTTAGAAGGCACGTGTCATTAGAAGGCACGTGGTGGTAAGAGAGCCTCGAAGACAGAGTGCTGTTTGCTGTCCAAGAAAAGAGGCAAATGGGAAAAAAATTCTGGCACGAATTACACGAATCTGGTGAACTGAAGTTGGACTTTGCCTTTAACCCTGTTTGAACTCTATTATACTAAACTGCATTTCTAAGATATTTTTTTCAGTACTTTTTATAGTTCCTTAAATTTAATTCATTTTACTTTTTATATTATGCATTAAATAGAAATTAACTGTAATTCAATATTGAAACCTATTTTTAAAAATTTTTTGGGTGATAACATCTGAAATAGGTTTTTCAGGTAACTTAGTTTCTCATGATAAAAACTTGAAAGAAAAAATGTATTTTTCAATTTTCCAATATGTTTAGATTTAAAATATGCAAAAAAATATACACAATTTTTGAAGCAATTTCCGTTCACAAATTGAGCTGTCAGAGGGTTAATGGGCATTTCCAGTATTTATATTTTATTTTTTATTTGATAGAGGTATCCAAAAGATGAATATACGCACAAAAATGGTTTAATTACGATACTTATTTATTTTTAAATTTAATTTAAAAATTTGATTTTTTAAAAAGGGGGCGAAAATAGCATGGCGCGTCATTTGATCGGGAACACTGGTTTTAAACAATGGTTTAGGATTCAAAGAGATTGTTTATTTTCACTTAAGGCTAAGAGCGCACTAGAGACTTTTGTCTCGGTGACAGAGACAAAATAATCACCATGGCTATTGCAAGAAGCTAGAGCGCGCGCACAGGCGACGAGACACTTGGCTCATTGCCAAGAATCTCACCATTGAAATGCATTGCTCTCGAGTGACCTTAGAGTCGCCGGCGACAGAAGTCTCTAGTGCGCGCTAAGCCTTAAAGTAAGGTCAAAACAGATCTGACGTCATTCAATCCTAAACAAGTGCAAAGGGATTGTCGATTTTTGAATTTAGATCCTTTTTTTCACCGGAAAATGCATTTGTTTCAGTTTTTAAAAAATGCTGGTATTGCCCATTGTTGAACCTCGAAAATTTGAAGAAATTATAAGAAAGTGTTACTAAGGATTTCATATTTTAAAAATAATTCTTTGAGTTTTGGGAGAAATTAAAGGAAAAACTTTTGCAGGTCGCGGAATATCAATGTTGTATCGCTGTGCCACGTGTATCAAACTAGGCCGGGGTTACATGCAGCTATAGGGTGGTCCTAAATTCGTGGTACAAACTGGGTATGGTAGGTAGAGTACATCAAGACGAACAAGAATTGGTATAGAAAGGGGGGTCGCAGTTACACCGTTAAAGAGCTAGGACCTAATGTAGTGCGAGAGAGTTACAAAAGGACGTTTTGCCAAGGCCCGTTTAACGAAAAAAAACATAATGAAATGAAAACATTTATTGCATGAGGTACAGCAGTATCCTTACTACTTACATCATAAATTCGATAGAAATTCGACCACTTGCTAAACCGTGGAGTCAGTTTTAAAACATGCAATATTAATCTTTTAGCCAAAGAATGGAGCTCCTTTAAATTAGTGTAATGGTATTTAGAAAAATGTCCCTTCATTGTATTTTTTCAGTTAATCTGGAATTAAAGTTAATTTGTCTTTCTGTTCTTATTCTTTGTGGTGTAAACTAGGCCAAAATAAAATTTGCTTTTAATTTAAAAGTGTTCTTAACTTTTTTTTATCCAGGAAATGTTTGGTTCCATTTATATTCACTTACTCCATTGATGCTGTTTTAATGACTCAGTTTCCTAATGATTTTTAAACTTTATTTGCCTTAATCTTTCTATTTTTCACTTTCGTGTTGTGAACCAAGCATATACAGGGTGTCCCACGAGAAGTGGCCCAACCCCTTTGACTTTTGAACCCCTACAGATATAGTCATGAAAGTGGGGTCTAGGTATAGTAAAAAGACCATGCTCTATCCGATGAGATAACTTTCAACGCCCTCTAGCGGAAAATTTAGGAGTTATAATTTTTATTTTAAAAACTATTTCAGGTATGTGAAAAAAGTCAATGACTAAGTTGTAGAGCAGCATCAATTCAGTGGGAAAAGACACCTTAATGAGAAAAATATCTTGAATAAAACCCCTAAAACGCACGCTCAATTGGGTTGAATTTACGTAGATTTTACGTCTTAAAACGCTCCTCACGAGCCGAAAATGAGAATTTTTCAATTTAATGAACTAAGAATACTTTTAGTCATTTACTTAAGTATAAAAATGAAAATTTCTCATTTTCGCCATGTTAGGAGCGTTTTAAGAGGTAAAAACTACGTAAATTCAACCTAATTGAGCGTGCGTTTTAGGGGTTTTATTCAAGATATTTTTCTCATTAAGGTGTCTTTTCCTACTGAATCGATGCTGCTCTACAACTTAGTCATTGACTTTTTTCACGTACCTCAAATAGTTTTTAAAATAAAAATTATAACTCCTAAATTTTCCGCTAGAGGGCGTTAGAAGTTGTCTCATTGGATAGGGCATGGTCACTTTACTATACCTAGACCCCACTTTCATGACTATATCTGTAGGGGTTCAAAAGTTAAGGGGTTGGGCCACTTCTCGTGGGACACCCTGTATACAGGATGATTCTGAAATGGACCGCCAAACTTTGAGGGGTGATAGTACTCATCAAGACGAACAAGAATTGGTTTAGAAAGGGGGGTCGCTGTTACACCGTTAAAGATCTAGGTCCTAATGTAGTGCGAGAGCGTTACAAAAGGACGTTTTGCCAAGGCCCGTTTAACGAAAAAAAAACATAATGAAATGAAAAAATTTATTGCTTAAGGTACAGCAGTATCCGTATTACTTACATCATAAATTTGATAGAAATTGGACCACTTTCTAAACCGTGGGGTGAGTTTTAAAACGTGCTCTTAGTCAAACAATGGAGTTCCATTAATGGTATTTAGAAAAATGATGATCGGGGAAGGAATTTTCAATGATCAAACAGTTTCAATGATCCATGTTACGATCATTGAAAATTCCTTCCCCGATCATTATTTTTCTAAATACCATTAAGGAATGTGATTCTTTGACTAAAAGATTAATATTGCACTTTTGAAACTAACTCTGCGGTTTAGAAAGTGGTTCAATTTCTATCAAATTTATGATGTAAGTAGTACGGATAATGCTGTACCTCATGCAATAAATTTTTTCATTTCATTATGTTTTTTTTCGTTAAACGGGCCTTGGCAAAACGTCCTTTTGTAACGCTCTCGCACTACATTAGGACCTAGCTCTTTAACGGTGTAACTGCGACCCCCCTTTCCGCATCAATTCTTGTTTGTCTTGATGAGTACTATCACCCCTCAAAGTTTGGCGGTCCATTTCAGAATCACCCTGTATAAATTTAAACGTCAATTTAAGAGGTTTTTACGATTTTTCTTCACTTGAAACTTCATAAGGTGGAAAAAGGAAATAAGTACATCAACTGTTTTTTAAACTGTAAAATACTTTTGAAAGTACTTATATTTGTTTTGATAATTGTCTTTTTTCTAAAGAGGTTTCTGAATTTCCAGTAAAAATTTGGTTGTTATACAACAAAAGCGTTTTTTTCCTCGATTTTCTCAAAACTTGGTTTCTCCCTTTTTCAAACTGACGATTCAATTACTTTCTTCGCATAAAAACATAATTATTTCTCTTGGCCCCAAAATAGAAAACCAATAAAATCCACACTAACTTTTTCGCTTTTGATTTTTATAACTATTTGTTACTGATAGCATTAACATTTTTATAGAGACTAGAGACATTTTGTCAGAAAGGTTTTGTTTTGTATGTTAACGAGGAGAATAATTGCAACTTTAAATGGGGTTAAAAATTGCCAACATCTAGATGCCTTGCCTCTTTCAACTTCTTCAGAAGTTTCTAATGTAAATACAGACAGCTACTCTAGTATAACCATGTGCTGTTCTCCACAGCTGTAACACAGATGAATTTATCTTCAACAACCAAATAATCTCCGTGTTTCTTTGAATAATACCTAAGTTCTGATCACTTTAAAAACAACGTGCTTTTACATTGTATAGTTTGGGTGAAGAATATAAATAGATTTCACTATTATGTCTGTTCAGTTGCCAACAATAATGTTGTCAGAGTTAAAGGGTGGATGCACTTTCAATGTGTTTTCATCCTACGTGTCTGCGCTATAAAGGACAAGTTGAAAGATGGTTTGATGCCTCACTGCATTCAAAATATGCGAAAAATACTGAAAAGCTTTTAAGACGTAATGTAGATCAATCATTAACGCATTGTTCTTTACTGTCCTTCCATATAAAAACTCAAGTACAGTTTTACAAAAGAGTAAAATAACAAAAGCTCGCACAAATATACTAATAGGTCCAGATACTATCAATTTAAAAATAAAACCTAAACCATCGGCGCGACAGCCCATAGTGGGCCAAGCCCTACAATGCCCATCTTCGTTTTCTTGACCGTGGGGCCTGGGGTTCTTGGCAAATGCCCCTGTTAGGTGGTCAGTCTAACGCGAGACCCCCGTGTTTAGTTCCCAAGCACGCTTGGTCATCATTTTATCGATCCACTGAAGGGATGAAAGGCTGAGTGGACCTTGCCTAGCCCGGGACCCAGGAAGTAAACCCCGGACCTGTGACTTGGGATCGCGAAGCGCTACCTCTAAGCCACTGGGCTGATACTATCAATTATTTTGTTAAAATAATTTCAACATTATGGTACCAATAGTAAATTTTAGAATAATCGAACCAATATCAAATTACAGATAGGCAAGATCAGTGTGGTAGCAAAAAAGTAATTTTGGAGATAAATGCTGTAATTTTTTAGAAAAGAGGGGTTTAAGGTAATTGTGTTCTATTATTTAAATTTCTGAACTTAAATTAATTGATTATCAAATTCTACGCCCTATCAAATTCTACGCTAGGCCCTAGGCTAAGAGGATTACTGGACTATCAAGCCATAATAATGGCATTAATGATTAATCTCATGCTCATGAGAATCTTACTGGTGCGTTGTTAGAAAAAAAGTCTTCCGAGTCTTCTAAAAATCCTATTTTTATTAACAGAAATCAAATCAGAAAAATGTACAAAAAATCAACATGCGGATATATCCTTTCAGTTCTTAATATTAATTTGGATATCGATGTATAGGATTTTCTACGGAGCTTTCTTTTTGACAGAAGGTGTCATACCAACGCGTTTTTACTTTTATATATGTATTTGTTCTTATTAATTTCATTTATTGAATAATGATGAAAATCGAGACAATAAGAAATAGGACGTATCCTTAGGTATAAAGGATTTGTTTAAATTTAAATAAAAAAGTGGCGTTCTTATATCAGACTAGGATTTTCTCCAGTGAACTGAAACCCAAACTCTAGGAATGGAAGAAGAAGTAAAGTTACAGTGACAGAGAAGTGATTATACTGAGGAGGAATGATTATAAATGGTGCTATAAACCCTTTTACTTTTCATTACTTGCTAAAGATTCCTTAAATTCCCTACGCAAGTAACTAAAAAGAAATAAAATATAGGAAAAAATTAATTATAAAATTAATAAAATTTGGTAATTAAATCAATTGTAAATGTCAGCAAATTCTTAAATATTAATGGAAAATAAAATTATATTTCGTTTAGCAAAAAAAGCAAATGGGAAAGTTTAATTAAAAAAATATAATATTCAGTTATTTCATTAAGTTATTTAAATCATTAATATTTTTCCTTCTTCTCTTCCCACTTACTAATTAACAAAGGATTTTCTCCAGTCCTTTTCACAAAGTGGTGACGACACCTAGCGTTAGTATTCTGAACTATAAGTTGAGTTGAAATTTGGATAAGAGTGTTGTAGAAATTTTACAGTTATTTAGTAAATCATTAATATTTTCCCTTTTCTCTTCCCACTTACAAAATAACAAAGGATTTTCTCCAGTCCTTTTTACAAAGTGGTGACGACACCTAGCGTTTGTATTGTGAACTATAAGTTGAGTTGAAATTTGGATAAGAGTGTTGTTGAAACTTTTACAGTTATTTAGTAAATCATTAATATGTTTCCCTTTTCTCTTCCCACTTACAAAATAACAAAGGATTTTCTCCAGTCCTTTTTACAAAGTGGTGATGACACCTAGCGTTTGTATTGTGAACTATAAGTTGAGTTGAAATTTGGATAAGAGTGTTGTAGAAATTTTACAGTTATTTAGTAAATCATTAATATTTTTCCCTTTTCTCTTCCCACTTACAAAATAACAAAGGATTTTCTCCAGTCCTTTTTACAAAGTGGTGACGACACCTAGCGTTTGTATTGTGAACTATAAGTTGAGTTGAAATTTGGATAAGAGTGTTGTTGAAACTTTTACAGTTATTTAGTAAATCATTAATATGTTTCCCTTTTCTCTTCCCACTTACAAAATAACAAAGGATTTTCTCCAGTCCTTTTTACAAAGTGGTGACGACACCTAGCGTTTGTATTTTGAACTATAAGTTGAGTTGAAATTTGGGTAAGAGTGTTGTAGAAATTTTACAGTTATTTAGTAAATCATTAATATTTTTCCCTTTTCTCTTCCCACTTACAAAATAACAAAGGATTTTCTCCAGTCCTTTTTACAAAGTGGTGACGACACCTAGCGTTTGTATTGTGAACGATAAGTTGAGTTGAAATTTGGATAAGAGTGTTGTTGAAACTTTTACAGTTATTTAGTAAATCATTAATATTTTTCCCTTTTCTCTTCCCACTTACAAAATAACAAAGGATTTTCTCCAGTCCTTTTTACAAAGTGGTGACGACACCTAGCGTTTGTATTTTGAACTATAAGTTGAGTTGAAATTTGGGTAAGAGTGTTGTAGAAATTTCAAAGTTATTTAGTAAATCATTAATATTTTTCCCTTTTCTCTTCCCACTTACAAAATAACAAAGGATTTTCTCCAGTCCTTTTTACAAAGTGGTGACGACACCTAGCGTTTGTATTGTGAACTATAAGTTGAGTTGAAATTTGGATAAGAGTGTTGTTGAAACTTTTACAAGCTAATAGGGATGTTTGCATTTGAAAAACTTAATTTTTTTTTATTTTAAATGTTGTATTAACTTAGGGAATATAAGAAAAATAAGAGGGCTTTATTAAGTTTAACTGAATATTTGAAGGTGATAACTTCGAAATCTCTGACCTCTAGTCTCTAGTAAGGGTTTGAAAGAGTGTTTGATAACTTATTTTGGCCAAACACTTTCTTTTGGTAGACTCTAAAAAACTCCTAAAGTCCAAAATTCCTTTAGACAAATATTCAAAATTCAGTTTATGATACGCTTATTGGCCAGGATTGAGATGTTGATGTAAAAAACATTTTAAAGTTTCTCAATTCTGTCTCTCTCTCAATGATGTCCCCTTTATCACTCTTTGTTGGTTTCCTTTTCTTTTTTCTTGATATTGTTTTCTTTTCTCTCTCGTCATTCTTTTTAATCCTTTTCTTTTCCTTTATGAACTCTCCTCATTTTTTCAACATCTCTTCATTTTCCTTACCTTTTCTTGTCATTCTGTATTTTATTGTTTTAGTTTTTTACCCTCTTTTTCTTCCAAAATGAGACGAAAGGATACTGAAAAAAGATACTAATTCCATAAAAAGATTATATTTTTTTGTCATCACTTTCTCTACACACTTAGACACTCTGAATCATTCAATAAGCGTGATAAAGGAATATTTTATGAATCGAAATACTAACGCAAATATTTTTCATACAAAATTCAACCTTCCCTACTATCAGCACCCCTACTTATAGGTATCAAAAAATCGTTCCAATTGATTACAGAATTGATTCCTGAGGTTCGATTCCAACCTGGAATCGATTCCTTAGGGCCAGCAGTATCGAAAAAGTAGAATCGAACTTATCTATTTCAATCACGAATCAAGGATAACAAGTAATTATTACTAATTTAATTAATAACCAGCAAAATATTCAATCATTATCAAAATACTAATTTAATAGTGAACAAAATTGTTAACTATCTGCATTAATTAGAAAATCAAATACGATTCCAAAGATTCGATTCCTGTTGCAAAATATTAATTAATCATCAAAATACTAATCAATTAGTGAGCAAAATTATTAACAATAATCTGTATTACTTAGAAAATTAAGTTCGATTTCTATGATTCGATTCATACTGGAATCGATTCCTTCTAGAGTTTTATTCCTTAGTATCGAATCTAAGGCATTCGATTCCGGAATCGATTCATTCATAAATATGTAGAACCACTTACATAAATTTTTCTACACCTGTGTGCAGCGAGGGGTGTCAAATGCAGGGACGCATAAAAATGTTCTGTTCATTCCCCAGAATTTTCCCAAAAAATATACAAATATATACAAATACAAAATATATATATATACAAAAAATATACAAATTATGTCATATTTGTACAAAAGATCCCCCTGTCTTGAAAAATGAGCTATAAAATATTTTACGTAAATTTAAGCCACCAGTAAACTATTCTCTTCAAAAGTCATGAACTTCGATAATATTAATTTAAAATGTGATTTTTTTAATCGTCGATTTTTTGGTCATGAATATGTAGTTTTTCCTGCATATCAATTGAAACAAAGGAAAAGTCAACTTTCAGGTTGTTTTGTCACTAATGGACTCGTGTAGTTTTTTTTCTTTATAAACGTCTCCAAAACTTCCCGCTCCCTATTCCATTTCGGGCGTTTGGACAGGAATTTTTCACTTAAATAATCATTCAAAAACTATAAATTTTTTATGGGATATAGAATAGGTATATTTTGTAGATATTCAGTGATTGTTTTCAGATTTTTATGCCCACACACAAAGCTGCAAATTAAATGTTTCTTATACCCCCAAATTCTTATTACCCCACTCTCCCCTCATGGTTTTAGGATTCGAAGTTAGTGCCAATTTTTAATTTAAAATATTTAAAACTGAATTTTTAGGAAAATTTTAGTGTCGATTTTCGAATTTAAAACAATTCTCTTACAAAAAATGCCCTTTTTGTTTTCTCTTGCCCATTTGTAGATTTTGTAATTTTTAAAGAAATCTGAGAAGGGTTCAGTCTTTTTTTTAAATATATTTAGCTTAAAACTAACATTAAGTTCAATTATTTTGATCTCCTTTAGACAGATTACACAAAATAGCCGGTACAAGCCTTTCACTAAATCGATTTTGTACATGTGGATTCGATAAATATTTTTTCCACAGAAAAACTTCTTTCTCATTTAGACGTGGCGCCAATAATTCCAAATGTTTTTATTGTTTAGAAACCAGTTTTTAAGCTAGAGAAAAATCCCCCCTTATAGCAAAAAAAATAATCTTAACCCTACAATGCATGATTTTTTAAATTCACTTAAAAAATCATATATGTGTCTTCTATTATGGTGTAAATTAGTAAAAAAATACTAAAAAAATTAATTTAATTTTTTCTTCTTTTAATTGTTTTAATTGTTTCTACTTTTAATTTTGTTTTAATTGTTTCTACTTTTAATTAATTTGTCCTTTTGAAATTAATTTGTGTCCCTTGTGAAATTAATTGTGAAGTGAAATAAAACCAAATGCTCTAAAAATATAAAAAACAACTTATATTTTCAAAACAATTTCTTTTCAAGCTGGAAAATTTTTTTTATTTTAATTTATATGGTCCTTTTATTTTGGCGTTTTCTGTGTCTTGACTTTCGTCTCACTAGCTACTAACAAATGTCTCAAAATAGTACCCCTGCTGCCATGTACTGACAATCTAAAGTGCTATAGAGCAGGGGTTCTCAAACTTTTTATGTCACGGAGCCCTTTTCAAGAGACAAATTCTTCGCGGAGCCCTTTTCCGAAATAAATTTTTCAAGGTATAAAAGCAAATTACATAAAACCCATTGCTTCTAGAAATAAAAGCATAATAGAAATTTATTTCGGGAGGGGTCCAAAATTATTCCTCAGCCCCTCCCATGCATATTTAACAGTTTAACGTAGCTTTTAAAAACATTTTTAGGTATAATTTGCATCTAAGATGATTTATTTGTAAGAAAAATTGTGACGAATTAAAATCCAAGTACAATAGAAGGGTCTGGGGGTCCTTCCTCCCCAGAAGATTTTGTGAAATGTGATCCTTAAAAACAGTTTTTTTAACTCGTTTTAGGTACATCATTGTTCACATTTTGGACATTCATTTTTAGGTAGGATTTTAATTTTAATTTAATTTAATTTTAACGAACTTACTATAAAAATTGACAATAATAAAGTTTCAAGTACAATAGGGGGTTTTGGGGGTCCTCCCCCAAAAGAATTTCGGAAATTTGACCCTAAATAACATGGTTTTAACTTGTTTTGTTATACGTAGTCCGATTTTCTGGGGGAGAGGCAGGGCCAGCTCGCCCCTTTGATATACACCCCGGGATATATGGAATATTTTGTTTACCAATTATATTTTATTATTGGATACAATGTAAATCTTTCTTTAAATTTCTGAATATTAAAGCTATCACTTTTTAATCATTATGCCTTAGATGCATGAACAAAGGATTCATACAGAAATCCATACATCTGTAAATTTTGTTTTCCTAAAAGTTACTTCTTTTGAAATCGAGAGCTGTTTTGGGGGGCTGCTAGACCATGCGTCAGAGGTACATATCGAAATTTATTTACACATGGGCCCAAAATCATTCCTTATACACTCCCATGCCATAGGATCAAGGTTAGCTTTTTATACATTTTTTGGCAGAATTTGCATCTTAAAGAACTTAATATAAGATACGTTTTGTGTAATTAAGTTCCAAATGCTATAAAGGGGGGGGTTGGGGGTTGGAAATTTGACTCTACTAAAAACAGGTTTTCCCTTGGTTTTGGTATATCTACTCCGAATTTTGGACATACATTTTTAGTAGGATTATGATTTTACTGAACTTTATAAAAGAAAAGGTGCTGAGTAATCAATTTAAGAGGTGGGGGAATGGAGTTCCTTGGTGTGCTACTATTTGGCGCGGCCGTTTCAGCGGCAGAAATAAAATGAAAGTAAATAGAACTCTCATAATTCTTCTAAAAATTAGAAGAAGAAAAATTTGGTGCCGAAACGGGCCGGTGCCGAAACGGCCAGCGCAAAACCGTCCCATCATGGGAGTTCCTCCTGCAGAAAAGTTTTGGAAATTTGACCCTAAAAACAGGGTTTTAACTTGTTTTTGTAAACCAAAAAAGACCTGAAAAGGGCAAAAACCAGCAGACCATACCAACACCTTACAGAAAGTTATTTATATAACATTTCAGAGAAAAGCAAATTAGAACTTATCAAAAAATTTATTTATTTCAAATTTCTTCGCGGAGCCCCTGGAAATGCTTGGTGGAGCCCTAAGGGCTCCGCGGAGCACACTTTGAGAACCGCTGTGCTATAGCAATGAAATGTTATATTTATTGTACTTATTGAATGGTGTTGTCGTTTGGAAATGGAAGTTCGAGTAGAAAATGGGGGAAAATGTCGTGTTGCCAAATGGCAACAGTATACAGTGTAGGGTTAAATGAAGAAAAGATTTTATTGTACCGTCAACCACATAAAGGTTTAGAAACCAGTTTTTAAGCCAAAGAAAATTCTTTATAGCTAAAACGAAGAAAAAATTGGTTGGATACGTCAGAGTGTTTTTAGCTGAAAATACTTAATTGATACGAACTACACAAAGAATACTTCAATGCGAAATATTTCTTTAAAATGGCATTATATTTCGAGAACTTCAAGTTATACTATAAAGTTCTCATGTCATGTCTCATTCGCATTTAGCGAAAACAGCCACCATAACGAAATTCCTGTTGGAACCCACTATCAAAAATCCCGCTCCAAACAGTACGACGAACCTGACCATCTGGTGCAGAGATGATGAGGATGGAAGCACTCAGCTCCGAAGATGGTCTATTTTTGCTGTGAGCCTGTCACCCGTCTCTCCCTCTCTCCCAGTGTCATGTGTTGTCGCTCAGCCCTCCTGTTTGTTTTCAATTAGGCTAATGAAAGGGACCACAGGACTCCGATGGGCGGCGATTATTGCCTTCTTGTCCTCGATGGATGAATGGTGATGGAATATGTTTTGGATTGATAAGGGCAAAGAGGGGATGTGTATTAAGTACGGATGGAGAGTTTAGTGTAGTGATGGGTAGGTATCGATACCAAATACTTAAGTACTCGATACCTATAGGTATCGAGTGTATTCGATACCCACAAAAGTATCGATACTTTATTGACATATTTCGTTTTAAATTTTTCAATGAAGTAATCTTTATAATACCTACTGTAGATCAAACGCAGCCTGTTTCCGTTTTCATTTTGCAACGCTCAAACCCAAGTCGTTACCATCCGCGAGAGAAATTTGACGCGGCTAGGTTTTTTCCCCGCCAAATCCTTCGCCTCTATCCACCTCCAGGCCCGTAGCTACGGGGCTTTTTGATGGATCGCTTTCAGTTTTTTTAATATTAGTCTGATTATGGATAGGCCCTAAAAAAATTGTCCCTTCAGGTTAATTTCCCAACACTGAAAAAATAGTACTCGATACCTAAAAGTACTCGATACCTATAAGTATTCGATACCAAAGTATTCGATACCTATAAGTATTCGATACCAAAGTATTCGATACCTAAAATTATCGATTTTGCCCATCACTAGTTTAGTGTATTTTTAGTTACTGGTTAGGATGACACATATTTGGTATCAAAATGTCGGACTCTTTTAAGGATAGTATATTTAGGGTGTATCGAAAAAAACTTGTTTGGAATTTTGATGATGCGTTAGTGCGGAAAAGTTGTCTAAGGTGGCAGAGAGTGCCTTTTAATTTTTTTTAGAATTTTCGGATAATATCTTTAGGTTTCACATTGGTCCTGGAGGTTCCCCATGTTATCCTATGGAGTGCCCAAGCCAAAAAGGCCGAAAATTGGTTTTTCGCCCCTCATTCCTACTCTTATCATACGACGAATGTCTTCACTCGAGTTATGGGTCATATACGGTGTATGCTACCCAACAAAACTTGAATAACAGCCTAAATCTCTGAATTACGTTTTTTTCTGGGCTCAAATTTCGTCAAAAATGTGTGATTGGAGTTGGAATGAGGGGCGTGAAACCAATTTTCGGCCTTTTTGGCTTAAGATAACATGGGGAACCTTCTGGGTTAATGTGGCACCTAAAGATATAATCCGAAAATTCTGAAAAAAAAATCACAGGTACGCTATGCCACCTTTGACAACTTTTCCGCATTAACGCATCATCAAAATTCAAAAATAGTTTTTTTCGATACACCCTATAGCAGGGGTTCTCAAACTTTTTAACATCGCGACCCACTTTTGAGAAACAAAATCTAACGCGACCCACCGACTTCAGTTATTTATAATTAACTGAACTGAGATAATTATCTCATGCCCCCTCCCCACAGAATTTTAACTTCTCTGACTGGGGGGTGTTCACCAACTATTTAGTTACAAAGGTATGAAATAGTGTAATTGTGGTCTAACAATGATCCCTACAGTAAAAAGGGGGGTCTGGGGGTACTCCCCCAGAGAAAATTTTAAAATTTGACCCTTAAAAACATGGTTTAACTTGTTTTTTGGCAATATGGGATAAATTACATCAGTTGCATCATTTCCCAAGAAAATTCTTAAAATTTGCATTGACCCCCCCAGTGTGGATGGGGAGAAACACTAAATATTTTTTCAAATCTTATTCAAATAACCAACTAAATTTGCATTATCGGCACATTAAAGTGACACACATAGTGCGTGTATTTACATTAATTGCCTTTTCCGTTCCACACCAAGTAATGTAGTTTTTCCTCAAATTTTTGTTCTTTTTACTATAGTATGGTAATAAATTTGATAATTTCAAAAGTTCAAAACTAATAGTTTGATAATTCAAAAGTCAATAACACCGTTTGTGAAAAATTAAAAATCTTCTCGCGACCCACCAAAAACTGACTGGCGACCCACCAGTGGGTCGCGACCCACAGTTTGAGAAACTCTGCCCTATAGTATATCCTCCTTTCGATGATTACAGATAAGGAAATTTATTTCATCATATTTAAATCCTACCTTTTCGGGAAAACTTATTGTTGGGGGACTAAATATAGTGTCTTGGACCATAACTGAGAGAGGTTTTAAGGGGTTCACTCATTTGCATGATTCTTTATTAATGATTTTTTTTCATAGGATATTTTGTGGTGCAGAAGAAGCAGTCGTCTTCTGGTGCCACCAAAGGGGTCCCGTCCCATCTCAGGAGGGAATCTAGGAGGAAGGCTTGGGGGGTTACGCCCCCCTCTTTAATGTCAGGAATAATTTCAAGTTTTAAGTAAAAATAATGATTATCATGAAATATATAAACCTTCTTATTTTCATGAAAAACATATTATTGAAAAATATCCTATTTGCTTTGGTCCCAATGAGGAAGTTGCATGATTTTTTTTATTTTTTAATCGATTCTTCTTGCAAAAATAAGCAACTACCCAAAATTTGAGGCCGATCAAGAAATTTTTTGATTGCCTAAAAAATTAACAAAAATCCACTTTTTAAAAGCCCGCGAAAACGCCAAGAGTTTGGGATCATCGTATGTTGACGTCATCATACGATAAACATGGTTGGAAAGCAATGGAGTTGATGGTATGATTGTTGACATCTTTAAACAATAAGTCACGTGTTTTTTTCTCGACTTTTAAATTAAAATATTTAATTACCTGTACATTTTTTTGAAAAACTGACTAGATATTTCATTTTACCATACAAAAAGCCATACGGAACACTTGTTTGTTTTTGAAAATCTGACACATGCAACTTCCTTATTGTCCCAAAATGAGTTTTAACATTTCTTTCAAGTGAAAATTTTAAAAACCATTCCTGAAGAGGACCCCAAGACTTGACTTATTTTACTTGGGACTTTTTTTAAAATTTCATTTAGAACCAACTTCCTCCACGAAACGAAATAATAATTCTACAGGTATTTTTTCAAAGTAGTCTTTAATTATTTATTATTTGCTAGGGTTGTCTTTAGCGTTTGATATATGGATCTTTGTTTTGTCTCCTGTTGGCAACAATAGCAAAAAGGTTTCAGTCAATTTCAATTGTACTCAAGCCAAGTAGATGATAAAATTCTTTAAATTATATTCAACTAATCAAATTTTGATTTGGATAGACATAACTAACTTAACCACATCCTTCAAATTAAGATGCCAAGTTGAAAGTTCTTGATTGTCCTAAGCTTAGTTTAATCAAAATATTAAATGTGACTCAAAGATAAATAAGGTTTTTTATTACAAAAAGAACTTAAGATGAATAAGATTACGTCCTTGTACCCAATCCCTTAGATATGCGCCAGTCCACAATAATCCTTTATGCTAGCGAGTCTGTTAAACTTTCTTGTTAGGTCATCTTTGTGAGATTGTGTGTTAATAATAAGCCTTAAATCATTTTTTCATCTAGGGTCCTGGTTTTGTGGTCTTGTTTAGGGTGATATTTTAAAATTTAAAAAAGAATACAACATGGTAAAATTATGATACTGTCTTTAGATAGAAAGTACATAGTAAAAGTCACCTTTCATCCCTCCAGAGTTCCAAGTTCGCTTGGGGAAACAGGGTGCTTATTCAACACAGCTGATTGTGAATTTAAAACACGTTCTGAAACAGCTCTGCTTATAATCTTACACAAGTGATGCTGGATAAACTGGAGATTAAAAGTAGAAAGACCTAGGTATTTCCTCAAGTACCCCCTCCCATATTTTTTGTAAAGGTCTGTTTTTATGGTGTAATATTGTGTGAAGGGGGTCTGTTCTCCACCTAAAATATTTTGTAAAAGGTACTCTAAGAGACTGAAATATTTTCTCCTCGTCAGATAGATTTCGTTCTAGGGAATCTATCACGGAAACTCCAAATAAATTTCACGATAAAAAAAAGAGGCGTTATAGTATTTGGGTAGTAGAAGAAGTCTCAAGGCTATAAATTTCAAATGCAGAGGTCTATTGTTTGCCAAAACAACTCACAAAAATCCCTGAAAATCCCGCTACAAATCCAAGATAGGACCTTCACCATCAGATCCCGTTACCTCCCACACCACTGCTCAGGCATCGGGTTTCTCCTGTGGATGAGTAACTGTGGGGGCAGAGGTCATCTCAGGGGATAAAAAACACGCGGCGGGATCTCAGGAAAAAAAGGGATCTCTCGAAAAATGTTAGAAGAGCGCGAGGTCAGGAGATGGAGGTCACGTGACCGGAGTGGAGAAGGGAAGGGATGGGAAGAAAGATGCTCTTTAATTAGAACGTTTTCTGCCGGAGAAAGGAACAGTTGCGGATACAGAGATCTGAGCTGTTGGAGGGTGAGTTGAGTTGTATTGTTTTGGAGTGGATGAATTTGTGTTGTTTTCGGTTGAGGTCCTGTGTGTGCGCTTGGATTTGAATATAATGATCCATTCTTGATTTTACTTATTTAAATGTTTAATAGAAATGTTACTTATAAAATTCAAACGATTTTTTACCATATACCAATTTAGTTAAGTTCATTGTCATATTATTATTGAACAGTTGTAATATGTTTTTCATTGATTTTTAGAGAGTAAGCAGGAAGTGTATATTTTATGATGTGGAAATGGCCGATTAAATTTCTGTTAAATTAACTTTGGTCTTTCACATATTTGACAGCTTAACAAAAATAAATAAATAAAATATATTGGTTGAAGTTTATAGACTGAATTTATTCAAAATATACACAGACTGTGTAAATAACGGTTTTAATCTAATAATCTGAAAGAAATAAAGTTTCTATCAAAGTATTTTTAATAATATAAAATTTTTTAAAAAGTATTTCATGTCAAACTCTCAACCATATTTTATTTGAGTTTACATTTTTACATAGACACTTTTTATGCAAGTTTCAGCCTTGTAAAGGCCCGTTATCGGTTAAAAACTAGATAATTCAGAAAAATCTAAATCAGAACTTTAAGGAGTTTAAAAATTTAAATTGTTATGAACCATTTCGTTTTATTAGTTCTGTGCCCGTCATTAATTTCATCCAGTTAATTTTTTCTCGTGTTTACTTTAAATCATGTTACCATAAAATACAGCATTTTTCAAACCTAGAAAAATTATTGTTTGTTTTGTTATTACAATGCCTTTTGGTTTTAGTTCAATGTATAATGAAAATAGCACACAAGTAAAGAAAGTAACTTGTGGGTCACACTAAAGTATAGGTTCGATATCATGCAATGATGAATGATAGAGACTAGACTATTCCCATCTACAACGGATACCCAAGATAGATTGATGCATCATATCACAGATACATCTTCGATATCACGAATATTTTCTCTTGTTTACGCATGCACTCTTCCATGAATGGGGAGTATAATGTCTTTCTTCAGTGCTTTTAAGATTATTAGGAGATAGATATCGAACAAATACGGAAATGGTAGGCCTTGGCCTATAAAGAGAGACTGTTGCAATATTCAAAGTATTGAGTTCCATAAAGATTTCTGCATATAGTTATACCGTGTTAATCATTTCAGTTCTAAAATGTGGGTTGTTTTTAGTAATCAATCTTTTTTAAAGCCGACATTTTGTATTTAAAATGAATAATAAAAACAGGCACCTGTATAACTACGGTCTACGGCTTAAGGGATCTTATCCGTTATTTGATATTGTTCGATTCGTTTTTTATGAATTAAAGTCAACTTTGCCATAATCATCTTTTATCCTCATCAACTTTGTATATTAATTAAGTTGTGAAGTAAAAGAATGAATATTAAGGCCCATTTACATTTATATGTTCCATTTCATACCATGTCACTTTCAGTGACAACCTCGCTCATTTTGATGATGAACTTTAGAAACTTAAATTTATATCCCGGACAAAAATCTCCCTGTTTTCATATCTGTTAAGAATTATTTTTTACTAAAACTGTCAACAGACACAAAACCTTAATGTTTCCCAAAAGTTTTAAGTTCAACTCATACTTTAATTGCCATGTGAAAAGCTTCCGAAAATGCTTCAAGCCTAAGATATCTATCTCAATTTAATAAACTCGGAAAACCTTTTGATGATTCTGATTAATTCTTGTATCCTCGCCATGATGATGCAGATATTACTACTATAGCTTGTTTTTCTTCGGAAGATCGCTGAGTGAGTACTGCAAAACCTTGCATTGTGGAAGGCACGTTTTAAAGGGTTGCACTAACAGCCTTCCAAAAAAAAGACAGCAATACAATGAGGTCCGTGACAAGCACTACAAAATATTACATTAACGACAAACACATACTCTCCCTAACAACACAGTTTTTATACCCCAGGAGTTTTACGGCCCATATCCCAATTTATCTCCCCTCATTCTTCAGCGGAAGCAGTCTGTTTATCATCACATCCAGCCAGGGCCTCGCTCTATCCAGAGGACCACGGGCATGACGTCACGACACCACTTTTCCCACACACACCATCATCATCATCTCTCTCCGCCATCTTTCTTTTTTAGACCATCAGAACAGAGGCGGGCATTCAGAAGACTCTGTCTTTCCCAAAAACAACGCTTTCCGAGATGCGTGGGCTTCTTCGGCCTTGCGAAATGCAAACGGAAGTCTAACAGACTCGAGGCTGTTCGAAATGTTGAATGACAGTGGGCTTTTTTGCATAGTAATTTTCGAAATGCTATTGAATTTCTGGATATGACTGCATGAGGCGCGACTTAAAGTCAGAGCAAAGGTTTTGATTTGATGCAATGAAACTTCCATGAGAAATCAACTCGGCTGACGAGCAATTCTCAAAGCAGTGATTTTCCCCTAAAAATATCAACCTATATTTCTTCATTGAGAACAGTTTCATTTTTAAGTTTTTATGCAAAACTAAAAAAGTTTCATGGGAAAATAAAAAATTATCCAAAATTAGGGAACTATTAAAAATTAGAAGAGTCCCTCTCCCTACTTACCATCACCCGATAGTTTGGTAACAGCAATACATTTATTATTAAGGTCTCCACTCCATCACTTCCCAATATTTTCCTGTGACTAAAATGAAAGGTTGCAAATCCTAAAGAATATAATGCCTATAAAACCCATGCACCCGCTCTCTACCATAAGAACGAAAAAGAGGCCTAGCCTGAGTACCAGTAAAAGAGCAGATAGACGATTACTTTTTTAGAGCTTGTTAAGTATGAAACGCAGAAAGTTTAAAGGAATAGTAATAATAAAAAGAATGTGTCTTTTAACATTCAACCAGCAATAAGAAAGCAATAGTTTAAACTCCTTGTCTTAAAAGTCACATTATGTCACACATATTGTACTCCCTCCCTCTTCCTTCCCCCTTAAAACCCAAGTAGCACAGCCCATAACAATTACGTCTAGTTTACGTTACTGCTACCAAAAGTAAACGAAATTTGGCCATACATGACGAAATTTGGACGAATCTTGAACGTTTGTGCTGCTTGGGAAGTGTGACGTAATTCGTGAAAACTCCCTTATAAATCAGTACATTTAGAAGGAAAAGAGAGGAGAAAGAAACCCTAATATTTTCTCTGAGATAATATGTGCTTATCTAAATCCCCTGGTTAACTAATAAACTCAATACTATTTTTTTCTACTCTCCTGCGCAAAAGTAAATCCGAGACAAAACTCAGACTTGTCTGCTGTCCAATATAAGAAGACCGAAATTATAAACTAGATCTTGAAAGCAGATAAAAGTATTAACAAAAAATTGTTTTCATAAGCATGTGAGGACATCAGACGACACCATAAATCAAGCCGTCTCGTTCATCTTGAAACCTGACATGTGTTGTTGTTTTTTCTCCAATTAAATTTTCTATAAACAAACACCCATTATCGGTGAACTTTGAATTCTCCTAATCACTAAATAGCATCTCCTTTAAATCAAAGCAAATATGGAGGGTGTATTCAATCCGGAAATATTTCTAAGGGAGTTGAACCTTATCACAGTAGCTGCGATGATACCTTAGAAATTATGAGACTTCGATGTTTCATTAAAGAGGTAGAGATGTAATGGTATAGTGATAGTCCAGTGGTTCCCAACTTTAGTGGGAAAACTATTTTTATTGCGTCTTATTTAGAGAAAGCTTTTTTAAATTTTCAAGGAAAAAAAAGGTTCTCGATTGAACAACTGTTTTTATTAATTTAATTTTATAAAACTAAAAAATTTAAGTTAAAAAGATTGAAATAATGCTTTTTAGTGAAGCAACGTCCAAAAAATACCATAACTAAAATTCTAAAATTGAAAATGAAATAAAATTTTAACAATTAGCCTGAAAAGAAGAAATTATGTTTGTATTACTCAAATATATCAATTAAATTCGAAAATACTTTGTTTATGCAGGGTGTTTCAAAATTGCGTTGCACGGCTTTTATTCGGAACCAGCGCCTCCTAGGGTCATGGAAGTAAGGTCTACCCCTAGGTAAGTGACCCTGGAGAATCCATTGAGATGACTTACAGCGCCCCTAGTGGCGAAATAAAAAAGTTAAAAAAATTAATTTAAAAACTAAAGGAGATAGAGCAAAAACCCCAGTGAGAGTATTGTTGCCAACGTCAAGAAGAACTCACTGAAAAAAATTTGATCACAATATCTTGAATATTCGCGGAGATATTAGCATGTGAAAATAGCACTTTTTCAGGGGTCAAAAAGTAAAAAGTTCGCATATTTGCAAATTTTTTTGATTTTTTGATTAAATTTTGTGTTCTTTCAACTAAAAAGACACAAAACTACACAATAATACTGAAAAATTTGCAAATATGCGAACTTTTTACTTTTTGACCCCTGAAAAAGTGCTATTTTCACAAGCTAATATCTCCGCGAATATTCAAGATAGTTTGATAATTTTTTTTCAGTGAGTTCTTTATGACGTTGGCAACAATACTCTTATTGAGGTTTTTGCTCTATCTCCTTTAGTTTTTAAATTAATTTTTTTAACTTTTTAATTTCGCCACTAGGGGCGCTGTAAGTCATCTCAATGGATTCTCCAGGGTCGACCTAGGGGTAGACCTTACTTCCATGACCCTAGGAGGCGCTGGTTCCGAATAAAAGCCGTGCAACGCAATTTTGAAACACCCTGTATATGAACATGTTATAATTTTTTTGCAAAATAAATTGAACTGAAACAGAAGAAATAATTCAAAACCAACAAGTCCAGTCAATTAAAGTTCCTTAGGTTAAATTGATAATCCTATATACAAATAGAATATCTCTCAAGAAATAAAAAAGGGGGATTGTGGGATAAATTTTAGCAAATCAATGAGGAAAATGTATACGTTTTCGGACATAAATTTAATGTTGTTCCTCTTATATATACTATTATAAACCTATTTGCTTGTATTACATATACATCCAAGTCTGATGGTTAAGTAATTAATACAAAAAACTACACTGTGTTTTGTGGTTTTGTCCTATATACGTATGTATTTGTCCAAAGTGTATTCAACATACTTTTAGCATTGATGCCCACTACATCCTTTGTTCGCTCAAATTTGGAGGTTATCTCCCCAAAAATACGAACTGTCAAAGCGGACTGTTCTCTGATGTAAACCGTTAATTACGAAGCTAGCGGTCTTTTTTATCATTTCGGTAATTATCATGGTTCATCCTAATTTCCGGCATTTTAGTAGACGTATATTTCAGGAAGAAATCCAAGAGGAGTGAAAATGAGGTGGCTTCTTGGAATTTTCCTAATTGCTCTTCTGTCCTGTGCTTCTGCTAAGAAAATACCTCAGGTCGGTAAATAATTTCAATAAATTAAGGTACTTATATCCTCATCCGTCTTTATCTTTAAGATTGGTTCAATGAAACTTTGTCTTATTTTGGAGTAACACTCAGTGGCTTACTTATAACTAAATTAAGTCCTAGTAAAAAAAAAGAAAGAGAGAAGAAAAAGCAAAAGGGCGGCCGGCAAAAGGGCAAGCAAATGTCTCTAAACATCCAACCAACCTAATAACTAATAACCTCTCGAATTTCCATTCTAAACAGGGTTGGCTGGATTGGACCCAATGGGTTTTTTAAAAAAAAAACATGTGAAAAATTCCACAATTTGGACCCATTTTTGGGTTTTTTCCAGGAAAATCAAGATATTGGCAGTTTTAATATTGTAACAAAACATTTAACGAAATAACATACCAAGAACTACAGTTGAGTGGGTTTTTTCAAAATTTTCACCAGATTTCAATAATTAATGTGTTTTTTCATTATTGAATGGGGTTTTTTTTTCAAAATTTAGGACATTTAAACCTAATAAAAAATTAAGGAGGATATTTTTAAATTTCAGTGTTTTTTTTCAAAGTTAAATAGAGTTCTTTCAATATTGAATGGGATTTTTTGGGATATTGGATAATATTTTATTTGAGAGCTGCTGACTTTTTTTCAAACTATAATAATTACCATAATTATAGTGCGATTTGAATGAAAATTGAATATAATGCACATCTTTAAGTATGCTACAAGATTCCGTCAACTATTGATCGTTTTATTTATTTTAATATAGTGTCATTTGAATATTACGGAGAAACTTCGGACTATTGTAGAGCGCTTAATGCATGAGGCCTACCTTAATGCAATACACCGTTTTAAACCGCACGACGCCAAGTACAACATATTAAAATTTCGTACACCGTCTGAAGCAAAAATACTTTTATAATCAAGTATTACGGAAACGTCCTTAACTCAATATAAATCACGAAATATGTACCCGATCCCTTAGTGCGACACATAGCTGTAATCAGCTCGATATCCCAAACAACATACTAGAATTTCATAAATCTGCAAGGACTTTGGGAAAAAAGGATACACTACGATTTCAAACTTTGATCCAAAATAAGCCCCGCAATATGGAGAACAGCCCTTAGAAATTTTTATTTTCTTAAAGTATTTTTAATTACCTTTACAACGATGTACAACACTTGTAATTCGAACAAAATGTAAACAAACTTTGAACTCGAAATCAGCCGAAAAAATTGAGTAATTGGCAATACGGACAAGTAAACTTCATTTAGCTTAAAAAAATCCTGAAATATGTCCTAATCACCATGGCGACCCGTAATTCTGGAAAAACTTTGCCATAACGGTCCATTACTCATAAGTAAAATCAAAAACATTTTTAAAATAATAATTATCAATTTATAATTGAAATGCGGACTTGTGTTTTTTAAGGATACCAAGAAATTTTTTCAAACTCTAATAACTAGTGATGGGCAAAATCGATAATTTTAGGTATCGAATACTTTGGTATCGAATACATATAGGTATCGAATACTTTGGTATCGAATACTTATAGGTATCGAGTACTTTTAGGTATCGAGTACTTTTTTTCAATGTCGGGAAATGAACCTGAAGGGACAATTTTTTTAGGGCCTATCCATAATCAGACTAATATTCAAAAAACTGAAAGCGATCCATCAAAAAGCCCCGTAGCTACGGGCCTGGAGGTGGATAGAGGCGAAGGATTTGGCGGGGGAAAAACCTAGCCGCGACAAATTTCTCTCGCGGATGATTAACGACTTGGGTTTGAGCGTTGCAAAATGAAAACGGAAACAGGTTGCGTTTGATCTACAGTAGGTATTATAAAGATTACTTCATTGAAAAATTTAAAATGAAATATGTCAATAAAGTATCGATACTTTTGTGGGTATCGAATACACTCGATACCTATAGGTATCGAGTACTTAAGTATTTGGTATCGATACCTGCCCATCACTACTAATAACTTACTAAATATGGAAGGTATAATCATGAAAATCTGATAAGACGTGCATGTAGACGTATATTTTAAGAAACAATCACCTTTAAACCATTATTAAAAAACTAATGTGCTTTATTTAAGAAACGTTTTTCGGTAAAGCATGGGACTATCATAGAATTCGTAATAATGACTGCAAAGACGCCACAACATATTAAAATTCCATAATCATAGCTATAGTACAAAGAAAGTTATGAAACCTATGGAAAAACTGACATTATTTTGACAGAACACCTTTAACATTAAAAAAGGCATAGTTATGCTTGCCCCTCCCACGGGCTTTTGCAATTTCAAAGTCCTCTTTCATTTTTGTTAAAATTATTTTTTGGTATGCAACTTCTTCAACACTGATTTAAAAGATTACCCTTTCAATCTTCTGAAATCCATTCTACAAGAAAGCTTTTTTAGTTTTATGAACAACCATTGTATCAAATTGTAAAGTTGTATTCCACCTTCGAAATTCGATCAACAGAAACATGGCAGTTAGACACAAGTAAAAGTACAATAACAACTATTGGCCAAACTGAAACTGTTCATTTACTCAATAGGCAGAGGACACTGAGAAAGACCAACTAGATCTCATTGAGGAAGATGATAACCTGAATGAAGTTGACAGCAACGACGATGTTGCATCCAACGAAGTGGCCGGTGGATACACACCAGGTACCACACATAACACTTAATCTTAATAAAAATGCATAAATCACTCTTGTGAATGAGCTCATTATTCTAGGCACTAATGAGAATCTAGATTCTAAAGGCTAAGCGCACTAGAGACTTTCGTCACGGCGCGGCGACTGAGACAAAATTATCACCCTGGCTATTGCAAGAACCTAGAGCGCGGGGGATAATTATGTTCCAGTCACAGAGACAAAAGTCTCAAGTGCGCATCTTGAGCTTGAACTCAAAAATTAGCTCATCTCATGATGTTTCATTTTTGAGGAAGCACATTTTTAGAAATGAGTATATTCATGTTTTCAAATTTGAATACATTATTTGGATCGGAGCCAGTTTGAGGACATTTTACTCAGTTTTGAGACTGTCGTTTTAAGAGTGATGAAACTCACTGCTACAATAGTCTTCTAACCAAACTTAATGGTTACAGACCCTTGCCTGAAAGTTCGCTGTGGAGCCGGCAGAGTCTGCGAAGTGAATGACAAGGGAGAGGGAGAATGCGTCTGCATACCCGAATGTCCTCAAGAAACTGACGACAGGAGAAAGGTTAATGTCACCAACACCATCCATTAAGTTCTTAGTTTTTTCTATATGACACGCGTGGTTCTAAGGAATATCTGATGTTCACCATTCATGTGACTTTTAGGTTTGCAGCAACCACAATGAAACCTGGAACAGCGACTGCGAAGTTTACCAAATGAGGTGCTACTGCGCAGAAGATACTGAAGAATGCAAGACCAAGAAATACAAACACGTCCATGTGGACTATTACGGAGAGTGCAGGGGTAAGTTACAGCAAGAACTGAACGTAAGAGAATGGGAAGGAGTAGAGGATCCTCGGGGGGGGAGATAGCCCCAATAGATGACAGGTTCACTGTGCTTAAATTTTGGGACACAACAAAATTACCAGATGTAGGGTTCAAATTTCTAGTTTTCCAGAGGAAAAATTAACATTTACAATTACACCCCATTTTTGATGGAAGCTACAAACTTTGTACACATCCAATCAGGCGCGGATCCAGCACGGCTCCAAGGGGGGGGGGACTTTTCCAGACAATATCCCTCGTGGTATCATTGGGGATATGGGGGTCCTCCCCCAGAAAAAAAATTTAAATTTGAAGTGTAAAAGTAGGGTTTTAACTCATTTTTAGAAACGTTTTTAGTCTAAGGGGGGCACTTTTCAACACTATTACCTTTACTTTTTGACCCAAAATGTCAAAATTTTGGGGATTTCCTAAAAATAAACACTGAATATACCATTTTGATACTAATGGGGGGTATGGGGGTACTTGAAAATAAAAAATTTTGAAATAAGACCTGTAAAAGTTTTGTTTTTACTCATTTTGAGAACCCTTTTGGCTCTCAAGGGGGGGGCACTTTGCAGAGTCAGAGTGCCACCCCCTGGATCCGCCACTGCATCCAATGCACTAAGTTTCGAAATTTTTGCAGAGGCGTCGTACCCCCGAAATGTAGACAAAGTGGACAAAAACGGGTTTAAATCTTGTTTTCAAGAACAAATTTCCAAAATATTTTTGGAGGAATGTGACCTCTAGACCCCCTTTTGAGCTTAATACCCCTACTCGAAAAAAGTTTGTATTTATATGCTACTGAACTCATAATTTTTCCCTCTGAAAGGCTTAAATTAACCTAATTTCAGGCTTTAAGGGACCACGGAAATAATTTTGAGCTAACTCCCCCTCCAAAAAAAATAAGAATGAAAGTCTTAACTATGAGTCTGGTGTTGGGACAGAATCTCCCCTCCCAAATCGAGTCTCTAGAGAATATAGCTCTAAGTCACTGTTTTCTCAAACTCTTATCCCTTTAGACATCCCCAAGTGTTCCGGAGAGGAGATGGAAGACTTCCCTCGACGCATGCGCGAGTGGCTGTTCAACATCATGCAGGACTTGGCCCAGAGGTCTGAGCTGGACGACCCTTACTTGGAGCTGGAGAAGGAGGCCGAAAGGGACTTGGCCAAGAAGTGGTCCAACGCCGTCATCTGGAAGTTCTGCGACCTCGACTCTCACCCCTTTGACAGGTAATCTCCATATTTGTACGAATTATTTCCCAAACATGGTTTTGGCAACGATAAAGAAAAGGGACTTTGGGTCAGGGGTCTCCAAAGTATAGCCATTGGCTAGTAAGGAGCTCTTTTTATGTGGTCCGCAGTATATGGTTGGGATAATTCAAAGAATCCGGGTCAGTGGCGATGGAGTAGCATATTCTGGCAAACCGGTTGTGTGAAGTCACAGAGCTGAGGTACTGGAACCCGTGCCACAGAATTCATTCGCATATAGCTGTTTTAAAGGTGGCCACATTCATTAATCACGCAAGGACAAAAACGAACATCCAAACTAAGTTCGAACTCTATATGCCCTATGCCCACGTATAAGCCTAAGTAGTCGAGATCTCAGATTTTCAGATCCAATCAGAAGTCTCAATGTCAGATCTCTTGAGTTGCAACCCTCTCCTTTGCTCTAAATCTCTGCTGGTACTCTGGGGAACCTGGTTAAATAAGGACGCGTCAGCAGATGCCCGGCATTGTTGTCTTGTACTCGCTAAATGCTCCAAAACGCTGAAAATTCTTCTTACAGCCAATGTAATAAGACATTCGGCTTGATATAACATTGGAGATTATCACATTTAAACAAAAACTCCAGCATATACGTGAAATCCCGTTCCATCGAATACCGATACAACACAAAAAATCTTGTTATTACGAAAGTCCCCAACCGATTTTTTTAACTTATCGAAATACCGTGACAACGAAGAAATTTTACGGTCCCGTGAAGCGCATTATAACGGGATTTTACTTATTATAAATACAAAGGTTTTTAGAGGACGAGAGGTTTATAGGTTCTGGTCTTTTCATCTTTGCTGGTTTAACAACCAGTGAACTTTGACTGAAAAAATTACCCATGTTACTGCTGTGGGTCTATGAAGAGTAGCAAAAGCTTTTATTTAACTAACATCTACCAGAATCTGGTTAACATTGTACCGTTCTTCCAGGTCAGTGTCTCGCCACGAACTCTTCCCCATCCGCGCCCCTCTGCTGGCCATGGAGCATTGCATCGCACCCTTCCTGGACAAGTGCGACGCCGACGATGACCACCGAATCTCCCTGAAGGAGTGGGGACTCTGCCTCGGGCTCAAAGAGAGTAAGTTCCCCCATTCTCTCCCTCGAACCTTTCTTTAAGTCTTATTCCTACAGTTAGCGGCAGGCCAGTCAAAAGGGGGGTATATTAGGGTAAAATTCCCGGCACCAAGGAACAAGCTAGGAATAGAAGGATAAGACGAACGAAAACAATTGCACAAGGAAGCAAATGTGAAAATCACGGAAATGCGTCAGCAAATGCACAAAGTGAGATAAGAATACTCCAGGAGCTTTGGGAACAAATGAAATCCCTCATTTATGAGGTGCCACTGGGAGATAAAAGAAGCAATAGCAAGGGTTTCGACCACTGTAGCAAAAATACAGAAAAACTCCTTGTCCTCGGTCGGCTTATAAGTTTTTTCCGTTGAGTTCCAGGTATATTTCCTTCTAATCCTATACTCTGTTCATTTTGAATAGGCGCCTGAGAAATAGTGCTTTCCCCCTGGGTAAAAGCGTAACCATGGTTACGCTCTTTGCGCAGCCAATAGTAAGCCTTCTCCGCCACTTAGACGTTGATAGTTGCCATGGTTACCTATTCAGTGGTGGGGGAAAGAAATGTACTCAGGTGCCAATTCAAAATGAATAGAGTATAACTGTACATTTTCGCTCTTGATACGCCTTTATGTGACACTATTGACCGGTCTCATCCCTTAAGTTTGTAGCGTGATTTCAGATACATCCTGTATTATTGGACCGAAATATTTTCTGGAGAACATTCTTCAGTCCAGTCCAAATCAGCCATTTTCTGAAATAAAAAAACTCAAGCCAAATCAACCACCACTCTATACCTATTTTCCCCTCCAACCCCAAGTGTCAATTATACTAATTTTAATACAAAAAATATATTAATGAATAAAAAGATCTTACCTAATCCTGTTTCACAATTAGATTAATACAACTTAATTTACTAACTTCATGGTCCATTGCATGTTAAGTGATCTTAATTGTAATTCCCTTTTTGTATTTGTATATTATATTCTCCCCAAATCTTGAATTCTATATTCCTTTGTATATTCCAGAAAGAAAGAGATGTATGTAATTAAAATTTAAATATAAGAAGTTGATTACTCTGCGTATCCTTTCATAAACTATATTTTTATTTTTAAAACAGTAACCAAGTAATAAAATAAAACTATTATTTTTTACTCTGCAGATGAAATTGAAGATAAATGCAGTGCCATCAGAGATAACCAGTAACAAAATCCAGGATTGAAGGATAATCACTGCCATGCATTTCAAAAAAAGAAATTTTTACCAAGATGTGAATTCAAGTGCCAAAGTTGATGGAAATATTTTCTATTCCCAGATGTGGAATGAGTGAATGTGCAACTAAGTCAGTGTTGATCATTGCTTTTTGATTCTGTGTTTGAATGTTTTTTAAAATAAAATAAAAACAGAACTTTTTTATCTAATAAAATTAGTTGTTGAAAATACAACATCTATGAAACATAATAATGTAGTAATTTAATATTTGTGAATAAAAACACTAGATATAGTACACAAAATTTTGACTTTATTAACCCAGTTAGTTACATTACAATGTGTAACTACTGATAATTCACTAAAAAATAATAATTTCAAATCAATGTTTTTTCAGACAGCTAATGCATAGTCTTTACATAAAGGAATACATACTTTGTAATCAAAGTACAGCCATTATTAGTATGAATATCCTATGCATTGTTTTCTTAAATTACAGCCATTGCTTGGAAAATATAATTTAAGGAAATTAACTTTCAAATCAGTTTTGAAAAAAGGCACAAGAACTGGACAAAAAACATTTACAAGTATTTGGCGTTGATGTTTTTGAACGAAAAATATCATCATTTTGCTATGTACAAGGTGAAGTTACTTGGTTAGAATCATTTAGCTAGCTGGCCTATTTACAGATTTAAATTTCCTCAATTATAAAGTTAGATCATTCTAAAACAGTGGTTCCTTACCTTTTACCACCTCACAAACCTCTTTTGAAATCTAAAAGAACCTTTGCGAACCCCAGATGAAGAACCAATGTTCTAAAAGAGTATGTTACAGCACACGGATTTCTAGCATTAAAATAACCAAGCATTGCTCATCTAAAATAAGTTAATTCTAATAAATCAAATCATTAAATATTATATCAGCCATCACAAGAATCTTAAATAAATGAAACTGAAGTTAGCTAAAATTGAAGATCATATAAGCATAAATACAAGCAATAAATTATACAAGCTTTAAAAACAAAATAATTGTATAAATTTATAATTTAAAATAAATGAACCATAGGCAAACCTTTTTCAACTAAAAGAGAAGGAAATTGTTTACTTGAGTGACTAGAACTTAGGAGCATGGAAAATTTTCCTAACTAATTATTTTAAAACAAAATTATATCAATCCCCAACTAATTATCATTCTGTATCATCTATTTTAGATAAGATGCAATATTAAATTCAAACCAATTAGTAAAGGAGTTCACCAAATGTGTGTATGACCTACTAAACTAAATACTACAACTATTTTCAAGATATCTTAACTAAACGTTGAGAAAATTTCTTATCCTTTCTAAAATTACATTCTATGTTGTTTACTGCAAGTCATGGTTTTACTACAAGAGAAATATAGTCTGTAATTATAACACTTTCTACTAAAGCACCAAGCAAAAACTTGCTTTTTAAATCATTCTCAAGAAACAAATCCTAAAACTATCACAAGACAAAACAAATCTTAAATTCATTACTACTCAAACTTAATGATAATAAAAATAAAAGGCAGTGTTAAAGTGAATACTCGGAATTGAATAAAACCATAGATTAAAGTCAGGGGTAGATCCAGGTTTTATATTTTGGGCCCCATTTTATTATTTTTTATGAAAAAATTAAATGTTTTTTTTTGTGAAAAAGAAATTGTTTTTGTGAAAAATTGAAGCAGTGATGGTTAGCAGATCAGTGCGTAAAAAGAAAATTGACTCACAAGCCAAGAAAATCATGAAAAATTCAAATATTTTTTGAATGTTTTCTTGCAAATTATCACTAAAGCTAATTAGAATTTCATGAAAGGGGCGTTTTTGTGAATTTATTTATGTGAAGGGGCAGCAAAAAGGCCCCAATTTTTTTCAGGATCAACCTCTGTAAGTGTACTTGATTCACTCAATTTTGATGCTTTATAAAGGACCACTTGAAGTTGTAGTAATACAAAAAAATATATTTCAGAGTTTCATGAAAATTTCGAAAACTCATAGAAAATAATACTTCTTTTTAAATTGCTGGCTTTGACAGGGTCAGAGAGAGAGTTGGTATTTTTCCATAGTAAAAAACATTTCCTAAAGAGAGGCACATGTGATACAAGAATGTTTCATGCAAACACATTCAATAAAGCTTTAGTGTGGCTTCAATAAAGCTTTAGTCTGTGAAAATTTTGTGTAGCATTAGTAATGGCTTCACCATTTTGTAAAGTTTAACAACAAATCATCATTTTGTTAATAACAACAGCATGCTGCCAGTATCTAAAACTAATTATTGGTTACTTTTGAATTTATTTTCTAATATACATGGAAAAATTCAATGTCTCTCTGATAATGCATGCACACACAAACCAAACATCTGTCTATAAGAATTACTTAAAAGAATTCTTGAAGTGTACATAAAAATATACAAAATAAGTAAACTTATTTTCAAAAGAATACTACTATATTATTAATTTACAATGCTACAGCCTAATGGAATGTTTTATAGGTATATGTATATTGATGCATTTGACATACCTTTAAAAGCTTTACACAAAACTTTAATCGGTTTCAAATGCTTCATACAAATAAGAGTTTATCAATAGATGAAAAAAATTATTACATTTTTAAAGTGGTTGAAAATCACAATAAACATATATAAAAATACATTTTATATTTATGAACAAATAAAAAAGAAAACATATTTTGGCAGGAACTTTTTTGTAGTTCAATAGTTTTTTATAAAAATACTTTAAATACATTAAATTTAAACTATTAACAAAAACACATGGAAAATATACTTTGAAACATACTTGCCAGTGGAAAAAAACAAAAACAAAGAAATAACCTGCACAAACAATTCATAGTTGGAAAATTTTTCCCTTTGTTTATCATTAAATGTAAAAAGGGATAAAATGTATAAAAAAAAGAAGCTTTTTAAACATAAGAGCAAACAAACTTGCATAATTTCATATATTTTTATGAAAAAATTATAAATATTATATAATTTTTATTATATGAAATGAAAGTAAAGAATAAAAGTCTATTCAATTAAGCAATAATTTTTTAATTATAGGGTAAATGAAAAGAAAAGTCAGAATTGCAATTATTTTAGAACTTCTGGTTCTCTGCTTTTCAGAAACACCCCTCCGCTCGGGTCCTGTCCCCCTGATGAAGAGACCTGAGTGGAGTGTTGTATTTCTTTGTCTTCTCTGGCTTTAATCATTTAATTCTTATTTTTATATTTATCACATTAAAAAAACAAATTACACAGGTTTCTTAAACTTTGAATTAATGGATCCTTGATGTATGTATGTTGCCAAACTATCAATATTGCCTAGTCACATTTTTATTTACACATTGCTAAAATGTTCATACAGTTAGAACCAAATATAAATAAGCCTAGAACTTACAAAGCAGAAACCAACTTAAGCACTTTATCAAACTATGTCAACATAGTTTTTAAGACACCTTGCCTACAGCATCAACCTTCAAGTCTGTTTTTCTAACATTTATGCATGCTTCACCTTAAATTTTAGAAATTTAACTAAATTTTCTCAAACTACCGATCAGGTATTTTTCCATGTCAAATTCCAACACAGCCTACATCTATGCCTCTAATAAAGAAACTAAATAAAACCCATTAGATGTTACAGATTTAATTACTCAAAGCTAAAACAGCATCTGATAATATTTATTAAAGTTAGATGTCAAAGTATACTTTTAAGTCATGATTAAAAATTTATTTTCTCCCAAGTCCCAAATTTAGCAAACTATATAGTTCTGCATATGTGGGAAAGTAAAATTGTCTGAAAAAAATTAGGGCATTTATACAATTGACACTTCTGAAACTCTACAATTTCTTAACGTTTCGACAAACATCATAAAAATGATAATCCACAGGTATATCTGCAGAACACATGGGACGGTGATTGTGTAGAGGTCAAGATAGTAAAATAGTAATAAAGCTCCTTGAAATAGGAGAGTTTAAAACTAAATGAAACAGCATTTGTTATAAGGGAAGTGGACGAAAAGTAATCATTGGCACAACCATAGCTTATAAAGACCACCATATAACCAAAAGCATAAAAAATATTCAACATCTCTATACATGAAATAGTTAACCACATTTCAATGAAAACGATTTGGACAGATGGTAGAAATTTAAGTAGCAAATTTTTAAAACTAATGCAGTTGTATCTACAAGCATTTACTTGAAAATATATGCTTAGCAAGGCATTTCTATCAGGTACCAACTAGTAAAAAGCAACACAGTAAAAATGACTGCCACAAAAATATATTTACACCTTAATTCAAGATGAAATAACCAGCACTAAAGTATAGCACCTAAAGTCAAATACACAAAGTTTACATTCCTAACTTGTTTCACAGCTAAAAAAGACTAACTATCCATTGAACCTTTTCAGTCACAATCTATTTTTTAACCCTTTCAGTCTTAGACGCCACAAACTTCCCATAGGATTCAATGGTAATCTCGGGCGGCTTAGGATTGAAATGGTTAAAAACTGAATATTAGTGTTGTTAAACCTTTGTAAAGTAAAGGTGTACTAATCAGTTTCTAAGGTACCAATAAAATAAACTTATAATTTTAAAGCATATCAATACCTCCCTTCAACAAGTTTACAACCATTGATAAATGGACGATTTAAATTGGATGTTGGTAGAAATATATTCAATAACTCTTCTTTCAAAAGCTCATTCTTTTCAAGGTCTTACTTTCCATAAAATCACAAACATTTCTACTCAACTTTCCTTTCACACAACCTTATTTTACAGTGTCTTTCCACAATTTTTACAATGCTATGTTTTCATAAATCAATTGCATTACTACATTGCATTATTTTTTTAGAAAATAGATGTTACGATTTTCGATATTTTGTGTATGAATTACTACATTTTCCATCAACGTTTGATTCTTTTAAGCAATTTTACAAAAAGTTATTTTGAATTTCTCGATTATGACAATTTGAAAAACATTTTGTTTCCTTTGTTAAGTACATTAGAGTCAATCTTCAAAAAGCTCTCAGCAGAACAGTTTGTACAATGAGGTAGTAAATGCAATTCTGTATGTCAACACAAAAGAATTTTCTCAATATTCCATTCGCTCTTTTAAACAAATTTAAAAATGATATGATAAAACACCTTAAATTGATTTCATGCAGCAGATGAAGTTCCTTTCACAATACATCATAAGTACGAGATAAAAAATGTTGAGCAGATGAAATGAATAACAGCATGCTGAAAATGATGCTGAAAACCATGCACTTTTTGGAAGATCGTAGGAAATGTTTAAATCACAGCAGAAATGTAAGGCATGAGAGATATTAATGTAACAATCTGTGAAACCATACCTTCTTCTTCAAATGCACTTATGAATAACAGCACTGTAGTTTTAAACTGCCTGCAAAAAATTTAAAACAATGTTTATATCAGAATAAGTAAATTTAGATTCATGATTAAGCTGAAGTTGAAGTGGGTAAAAATTTTTGACAAAAGTTCATGTGACTTCAATGGAAATAGTTAATTCCTATTGAATTTGATGTGCTAAACATAAAAGTTTAAAAAAATGTTAATTTTAAAGCTGTGACAGCTCATATAGTAGCTTTACATGGACATAAAACAGCTTACCAGTTTTAAGCCCCCAGTATCATTATTCTAGCATTATTATTAACACATCATCTTCCAGAAGCTTGGTCCTGCAAAGCTCCTGAAGTTAAACGCTCTATTTCAGATATCAATCTTTCAGTTTCTATATCCAACTCACTTATGTGTGTGCTGAAAAGAAGTTGGAGAAGAAAGTATATATAAACTATCTCACTTATATCTTTATACATACAGAAAATGCATGTAGTAGATAATAAGGAAGTTGCATGTGTCATATTTTCATAAACGTTCAAGTGTTCCGTATGGTTTTTTGTATGGTTAATATAAATATATAGTCAATTATTAAAAAAATGTACTAGTCTAATATAATAAAAGTCAATGTGGTGGCGTGTTTGTTTGTTTGTCTTTTATACAAATCCACAGTTTTCTTCCGATCTGCACCAAACTTGGTATATATACGTAAAACAATCCCAGAAAAAACATAGGCTATGTTTCAAAAACTTTAATTGACCCCTTGACCATCAGGGCTCCCAGCAGACATTTGGTTTGTCTTTAGGGAAAAAAGAGACCTAATATCTTTAAAAAAGAGAAAAAAGAGACCAAAATTTTAAGTCAAAATTTAATAGTGTCATGAAAAAAATAGGTCGGTGAAACAAAAATTTCAGAATTTTACCCTCACAAAATAGTTAATGTTATAAAATTAATGTAGAAATTAGATAAAAAGGTGATTGATTGCCAAAGATTGAGATCCCAGGTGGCTATGTGAACTTGTAATTGTGTTCTTTTTTATTTTTGGTTCAATAAAAATAATTAAATTAAAATAATAAAAAAAGTATATTTTCAAGGTAATTTTTAAATGTTGAAATGAAATATTGGGATAATCCTTCAAAACAGAACGTATACTTTTCGTAACTTGAATCGTATTAAAATTAAAAAACTGAAAAGTTAAGATTATTCTTGAATAAAAAAACAGTGCCGTAGCCAAAACTGGGGGGGTTCTTTGGGTTCAGACCTAAAATATTTTAGACCCTATAGTTTTGGTTTTATAATAACCAGTTGTCACTCAAGGGAGAAATTTTGATACTGTGCTTCTCATAAAAATTCTACACTTTAAAAGAGCGATCCTCTTTACTAGTAGTTGTAACCCAATAGGGCTCAAATATGTGAGTTTACACATTACTCTTTTAATGTTTAAATAACAAAGATTTTCTATGGGAGGACCCCAAACATCCCTTTGAAACTCAGTGTGGCTTGCAAGGAAGTCTTTGAATGTAACTGAAAAGGTCTCAAAATGAGCTAAAACACTGCTTCAAAAGATCAAATTTCCAAAATTTTTCTGGTGAAGCACCCTCAAACTTTAGACTTATTGTACACAGATTAACATCATATCACAGTAAGCGTTATAAAACAAAGCATGTAAAAACACTCATAAGTAAATAGTATTGAGTCAAATCCCTGAAACAAATATCTAGTTATGGGCCTGACGCCAAAAACGAGTTCGACACTGTTTTCAAGGAGCAAATTCGCAAAAAGTTTTTGAGGAGAGATCGTAATTAACACATAGAAGTTAACCTTTTAATTAACAGAGAGGAGTATAATTAAAAATGACAAATTTTTTTGGGTAACTACAGAAATTTTGTTGATTTACAATAATGCAGTTTTTGGACCTCCAAAGGAAAATCCTGGCTATGCCGCTAAATAAGGATGTCATAAGGTCATAATTATCCTTCATACCCCTATAACAGACTATATTTCACATACAATTTTTTCCATGGCTTCCGTAAAATTTTTGTATTTTACCCTAATAGATGCCTTAATTATACAGGTCTGCAACCTAAAAGTTTGTTGTTGAATAATTTTACCGAATTTCTATGAATTTTGGGGTGCTAATAACAAAATAAATTGTTTTGAAATGTACTATACATTAAGATTTGACACCAATTACAAATAATTTTCAAATTTATATTAATTGCTTTATTTCACACTTGAAACCCATAACCAGACTATTGTGGGGGGTTGGAGGGGGGAGAATTGATTCAAACTAAAAGACCCTGTAAAATTTTGTTCGCAGTTTGTATAAAATATGAACCCCAAGTATAGATACAGGGATGAGGGTTCTTCACTGGAAAGTTTGGGGAAAATTAACCTTCAAAGTATTGTTTCAATCAACTAATATTGTTGACCCATTGATAACACCCAGAGACCGATACCTTGTAAGTCAGAATTTTCCAAGGAAAAAGGATATAAAGAGACATAAATTTCAAAGGTAGAGGGGGTCTGGGGGCACTCCCCCAGAAAAGTTTTGTAAATCTAACCCTTAAAAGTAGGGAAAAAAGAGACCTTGATCCTAAAAAAGAGACTTTTAGAGACCTCAGGTGAAAAAAGAGACTTTAAGGGAAAAAAGAGACCTGCTGGGAGCCCTGGACCATCTTTTAACCCTTTTTATGGTCATTTTGCTGAAATAGCTTTATTTCTCCACCAGAAGAGATCTGTTCACCCCATTGTTACAAAAAAAACATAATGCAAAATAACAAGTTTTCAAAAGAAAAGCTATATCTAAAGCTGTTTAAAAATTATATTAATAATCTAAAAATATATTTCAACAAAATTTTAAATTTTAAAACTGGTAAGTATAGTGCAGAATATTTTTATTTGATGGTTTAATTTTTAAATAAAAAGTTTCATGGAATAGCATTGTTGTTAAAATAGTCTCCTTGGAAACGAGGATGAAAAATCAAATGAAGATCACATTGTTGCTTTTAATGAAGTTGGTTAACAGACCAAAAAACTAGAGTAATATTCAAAACCTTTTAAGTGGAAATATTGTATTTTTTCTTAAATTGCAGGAATGTTTTATTAAATTTTATACCAAAGATATAATAAAATCATGAAAATACGATTAATTAAGGGCTCTAATTGAGCATTTTAAGTGATTTTTGGAAGAATACTTTTCTATTATTTTGTTGTGTTTTTATGGGAATAATGTGGTAAATGCAGAAATCGTTCAGAATTTAAAATGCATGATTCGATACCTTTCACTCATTAAAATATAGGCGCAGATCCAGCACGGCTTCAAGAGGGGGGGGCACTTTTCCACACAAAATTCCCTTGGTACCATTGGGTATGGGGGTCCGTCCCCAGAAAATTTATTTAATTTGACGTGTAAAAGTAGGGTTTAAACTCATTTTTAGAAACTTTTTGAGTCTAAGGGGGGCACTTTTCAACACTATTACCTTTACTTTTTCACCCAAAATGTCAAAATATTGGGGATTTCCTAAAAATCATATCTAAAGATCCCCTGGTGGTACTAATGGGAGGTATGGGGGTCCTCCCCCAGAAATAAAATTGGAAAGTAGACCGGTAAAAGTAGGATTTTACTCATTTTGACAACCTTTTTGGGTTCCCAAGGGGGGGGGGGCGCTGTCCAGAGTGCTACCCACTGGACCCGCACCTGGAAGGTAGAAAATGAATTTAAAATTTTAAGGAAAAAAATCTCCATTCCATCTCCACCCGTGCAAGGCCGGGCATACCAGCTAGTAATTAAATATTTTAATTTAAAAGTCAAGCAAAAAATCACGTGACTGAAAACACTTTTTGTTTAAAACGTACAATGACGTCAACAATCATACCATCAACTCGTTGCTTTCCAACAATGGTCACCGTACGATGACGTAACATCCCAAACTCTTAGTGTTTTCGCACGCTTTGAAAAAGGGGATTTTTGTTAATTTTTTTTGCAATAAAAAATTTCTCGATCGGCCTCAAATTTTGGGTAGTTGCTTATTTTTGCATGAAGAATCTATTAAAACAATATAAAAAAATCATGCAACTTCCTCATTGCACCTTTTTGTAATTAAATTCCTACAGTACGACACTATTTTATTAAAAAGTATGTTTTCAATCTTAACTACAAATTGAAGATTAAAAACAGAACAAATTTTGAGAGTTAAACATTTACCATGATTATGGAAAAGTTTTAAGAGGATCATTTTTGATTAAAAAAGCTTAATTAGACTGCTTTTCCTAGCTTAGTATCATGGGCGTCATTTAGGTAGGGCAGGGGGGGCAACCGCCCCCCCCCAAGATTTCCACTGTTATGTGAAAAATAGCTGCAAGTCCCTTGAAAATTCTGTAACTTCCACATGGGCTTTGGGTGTAACCCAAAAAGTCTCAAAAGGAGATAAAACACTACCTTTAAGGGTCAAATTTCAAAAACTTTTCTGGGAGAGGACCCCCAGCCCCTTCTAAAATTTTAAAGTCTGTTATTCAGTGTTTTCCCCTTGAAAATTCTGCCACTTACAAGAAGCTTTTCCTTTTTAGTGCTTCCCAAAGAGTTTGAAAAAGAGATAAAACACTAGTTGAAAGGGAGAATTTCAAAAAAATTTCCGGGGAGGACAGGACCCCCAGTCCCCCCAAAATTTTTTATGTCCGGTACAGTGTTTTCCCTTTAGAACTATGCCACTTACAAGAAGCTTTTTCCTTTAGGAGCTCCCCAAAAAGTTTGAAGCAGAGGTGATAAAACACTAGTTTAAAGAGAGAATTTCAAAAAAATTTCCGGGGGAGGGCCCCAGCCCTTTAAAATTTTTACGTCAGTTATATAGTATTTTTGCATTCAAAATGCTGCCTCTTACAAGCTTTTACCTTTAGGAGCTCCCCAAAAAGTTTGAGAAAGAAATAAAACACTAGTTTAAGAGGCAAATTTTCAAAAATATTTCTGGGAGAGAACCCCTAGCCCCCCTTGAAACTTTGACGTCTTTTAACAAATTTTTTCCCAAGAAAATTATGTGGTTTACACAGGGTTGGCTGGATTGGACCCAATTGGGTTGGACCCAATGGGTTTTTTCAAAAAAACCCATGTGAAAAAACCCACATTTAGGACCCATTTTTGGGTTTTTTCAAGAAAAATCAAGATTTTGGCAGTTCCTTCAAAATTTAATGTGTTTTTTTCAAAGTTAAGGTTATTTTTAAAATTTTAATGGGTTTTTTCAAAATTTAAACTAGGTTTTAAAAATTAAATGGTGTTTTTTTCAATTTCAGGCAGTTTTTTAAAAAGTGAAATAGGTTTTTTCATTATTCAGTGGGTTTTTTCATTATTGAATGGGGTTTTTTCAAAATTTAGGATGTTTTAAGTTCAAACTAGATATAAAAATTAAAGAAGATTTTTTTAAATTTCAGTGGGTTTTTTCAAAGTTGAATATATTTCTTCCAATATTGAATGGGTTTTTCAAAGATTAGGATATTTTTTAAATTTTAGTGGGTTTTTTCAAAATTTAAATCAGGTTTCAGTAAATAAGGGGTGTTTTTACAATTTCAGTGTATATTTCAGTGTTTTTCAAAGTATAAAAACTTTGAAAAAACCCACGTAACTGTGGAAAACTGACATTATTTTGACAGAACACATTTAACATTGAAAGAACTCACTAAAATTTGAAAAAACTCACTTACTTTCTTGGAGAAAACCCCTTAATTTTGAAAAAACCCACACTTTTTCCGAAAAAACCCAGTTTTATATGGGTTTTTTCAGGGTTTTATTGAAAAAACCCGAAAAAACCCAACCCACTTGGGTTTTTTTAAAAAAACTCGGGTTTTTGCCAACCCTGGGTTTACAAGAAACTGTTCTCTTTGGATGTAGCCCAAAGGGTCTCAAAATGAGCTAAAACACTACTTTAAAAAGGCAAATTTTCAAAATTTTCCTGTGGGTGAACCCCACACACAACTTATTTTCTCTTTTTTTCCACATCAAATTTTTAAATCATAATTAATATCATTCAAATACATAAATGTGTTCGTTAAGTAACACCTTAAAAATGAAGTTGAGGCAACCCCCCCCAAAAAAAGTATAGTTACGACGGTGTGGCCCAGACCCACTTAAAAAAAATCCTTGCCCTCCCAACCAAAAACTGAAATGAGGCTAAATCATCCAAATCCAAAAAATATATATGCAAAACTTAACATAGTTTTTACCTAGTAAAATGACCATCCCATTCAAGTTCTTCATTTCCATTTGAAACAGGAGTAGAAAGCTGAGAACAACTTGCATCATCAGATGATACTTCTTCAGGTCCAGGCATATGGGTTACTGGAGATAACCCTAAAATAAAACATAATGTTTAAGGCAATAGCACTGGATGGTCAAGCCTATCAAGTATCCATGAAACATTTCAAAAATACTTTTTAAACACTTCTAGAAACCTGTTATTGTTTAAAAAATGGCTAAACATTAAACTTTTTCAATTTTGATTTGTTATACACTTAAAATTATAAATTTAAACCTAAATTATTGATATTATACGCAAATTTTCCTTAAACCGAATTTTTCTGTTATACAAGTTAGGATTTGCTCACATTAACTTGGACGATTGGGACTCTACTGTAAAAACTGTGTTAATGTCTACTACTAAACAGAAAGTATTCAACTAAAAGGAGAGAAAAACAGTACTTTAGGATAAAACGGGCACAAATCTTTACCATCAGACTTTATGGGGATTATTTAACAAATTTCACATAAAAACACTTAAAAAATAAAAAGCAATGATGCTAGTTAATATATTTAAATTATTTTTAATTTCAATACTTAAATATTTTTAGCCATTTTTAGAAAATTCTTGTCCTTGGCTAATCATAAAGTACAAAAAATTTAAGGTACTTTCGTATTAGCCCGTCCATCGTTTTCGCCAAAACGCGTCAAAATACGGGATTTCATCAGAATCGCCGAAAAACACATTTTTTAACATCAGAAAAAAAAATAAAGTTTCAAGTGGTTGGGGGAGGGCTGCCGCCCCCCCCAACCCCCCTGCCCTAACTATAACCAAACTCGTTGTGGGGTAATCAGAAACAGTAAGGATTCAGAAAAAGGGGAATCAGTATTCTTGGATGTACCAAAACTACGGATATCACTCGGTAAGAGCATAAAAATAACTTTTTTAGCACTAACTTACTTGCAAAATGGTCGATCTTACCGCCGGCGATCTTTTGTCGATCCTACCACCGGCGTGCATACGCAAAACATTGAAAGACTCTGGGGCTCGGCAAAATGGCGCAACAAAGTTCATCGTGGAACGACAAGAAAGAGACTCCTACCTTTCAGATGCAGTCCTCGTTCTTACCTTGTAAACACTGTTGAATTTATGTTCAAAACAACCTGCGCGGTGCGCACACATTATTTCACCCATGGGCTTACCGATTCAAATTGCACGCACTTGCGCCAGCGATCAGAACTAGCGCGATTTTGCTACGTTTTCCAGAATCAACGGTAGTGTTGCGGGGTTTACCAGACTTGGCGACTTATCGCCCCTGTTGGTGAATGGACGGGCTAATACGAATGTACCAAATTTAATCTTCAAATAAAAATACAGACATTTTCCTTTAGATATACTTCAATATTCATCTCTAAGTAACTCTTTTCACTGAGCATATATCATCCTAGATATAAATTGTGTCACTCAAAACTTTACTTACCGCTTTCATTCTCCCATTCCAGATCAACAGAGGATGAACTACTTCCACTTCCTCGTTGTTTGCTTTTACTAGAACCTTCTGCTCCGGCCCCTTAAAATGGAGAGAAAAATCAACCAATGAATTTAATTTTGTTTGAATATCAATTAATAGTGATTATTTAAAAGATAAAACTTCCATTGCTTTACAACACTTAGATAGTGATTATTTTTTAACCCTCAACTGCCCCCATGGTAGCAAACATGCTATCAAAAGTTTAGCTTCAATTCACATCCTTTTTTTTATAAGCTATTGCTGTAATAAATGCACCTGTAGGTGCTATATTTTATAAAGCTTTGGTTTAGTCCCCAGTTTAAAAGTAAAAAACTTGTTGGATTTTTATTTATTTTGGCCCCAAACTACATGAATTAAGGTAAAAAGTTTTTTCAATCTTGTAAAGGGTTTATCAAGTTAAAAACAAACCAAATCAGAGTACAAATACATTTGTCCAAAGATGAGAAATGCCCAGACAGATTTTAAGCCGGCTTAATAAAAACATGCATGCATTTAGGACAATCAAGTTATTTATGACTCTAATAATTACGAAAGAAATTTACCCTTTTCACGATCATATGGCTCTTTTTCATCCATTGAAAAACTTTCCCTAAAAATTAAGAACATTTTATAAAATAATATGTTTGCAAAGAACTGAATATTAAAATAAATGGAGGGTGCAAAGAAGGAATTTAAAAAAATGCATTATAAACTATGGAATGACTATCAGTTTAAGTCAAGAAAGAAATTTTAATCAACGTTTATAATTTTAATTAAAATATTTTTTAAGTAATAAAATGTTTAAAATTTTTCAATTAATTTCAAAAGTTTTAGGTAACAACAGGAGAGAAGCTTATAAATATATTTTTGAAGTTTGATTGCTTTAGTAAAGCTATTTCTATTTCATTTAAATATTTGGTTATTACATATTATCCCATTGACCGTACCGCTGAATCCGAAAATGGTAAAAAACCCATTGACTTTTCTATAGATGTGCCGTTGAATTTGACAGTCACAGAACGGTTGACGGGATAATAACCAAATATTTTATTTTACGATTTATATGAATGTCTAATCGATTTATCAAAATGTTAACAAAGATCAGCTTTATTTTAATAACAACAATAATGTAACATGTAAGTAATCTAATATTAATATAATTAATGCTAATAGAACAATATTATAACTTAAGGATTATTAATGTAGGTATAATTATTTAATTTAAGAATAACAAAAGTAAAGGAACAAGTCTGCAAGAACCAAGTAAAAATGTTATAGTAATTTATAAAACATTCACCATTTGAGTAAAGCTGCACTGTCTATAGCCAGTTTAGCAGGGTTTATCAATTGAGTAGAATTTTCAGCAATTTCTTTTATTTTAACAGCTTCTTTGCAGACTTCGGCAGCAACTGCTTCTTCCTGAAGCTCCAACTCTTCATTTTCAACTCCAAGCTAAGTATATAATTCAGAAAAATATAATTAGTCAGGCTTTAAATGAATTATTTGGCATAACAAAAACTAAACAACCTTAAAAATTTGAATGAATCTATTAAATATATAACTTTGGATTAAAACAATTTTTGAAGATTTTTTTATGTTTGCCTCTAGTTTCTACTTCATTTAGCCTGTTTATATGAAAACTGATCAAACATTGTATTCTAGAAGTGGTATAAACTAAACAGAATTGAGGAATTAAGCTGAGTTTAAATACATTGAAAATTTATTAAAGCATGAATCCATTTATCAATTTAAAAAATAACTTAATAAAAAAGAACAATGTAAAAGGGAAAAAATAAAAAATTTTCTACTACCCAACTATTTACCTGAAACACTACATCAACATCTTCATCTGAATCATGAAGTAATGACACATCACTAGGTAAGTCATGCTCAACTGATAAAAAACTGAAAATTTACAAATAAAATAAACAAAACACATGCATAAACAAACTAAAAAGTTATTTGTAAATAAAAAATTAAAACTATTTCAAAGAGTGTAATTCATAGATAAAACATTGAAAGGGATTTAATAAGAGTAATTTACATCTAAATAGATTAAAAGGTATAGGAGATAGATTAGGGTGGGTCTTCAGGAAGGCAATAAAAGCAAATGTATAAAACAAGATATTCAATATAATGACACTACAGAACTAAGCAAAAATGTTGAGCTTAGAAATTCATTACATACTTAAACATAGGAGTTGCATACACAATAGGGTGTCCCTTAAAATCGAAGGTCGGGGAAACTTTTGCTCCACCCCCCAATTTTTTTCCTTTTGGTACCCTAAGACTGTGTGCAAAATCTTAAATCGATCAGATAATATTAACACGTGCCCCAAACGGCCTAAAGTTAGAAAATTTTGACTTTTTTCTAATTTTTTTGAAAATTTTTAAAAATATGTTTAAAAAATCGGTTTCCGAATAATAGGGCTCTAACACATTTAAACATTCATATTTGACCGTTTTTCATTACTAGTTAGGCAAAAATGCCCAATTTGTAACCTAGTCATCAATCAGAAAATCATCAAATTTGTCCATTTTATACTAAGAATAGAAGAATCAAATGGAAGTGGTAAACGACTTAAAACTGCAAAATTCCATGGCTAAAAACCATTTGTAGACCATATTGATGTGGATACAAATTTTCTGGAGCTCAAATTAAGTATTGGTTGCTTAGTTACAGACGCCATATTGGATTGCATTAAAACTAAAAAAAATTCTGGAAAAAAGGTAGGGGCATGTTTGATATCGGTTAATAGGTCTTTGAGGTTTCTAAACTCAATTAAGACTAATAAAATTATCTTAGACAACTTTTTAAAGCTCTTTACGCAATTATAAGGGCCAGCATATCTCCTAATACAAGTACAAACCATGTTTTCAGAACTATAGGGTAATAAATTCTAAACACATAAAACTGGCAAGAGAAATTCTGGAAACAATTTTAAAAATAGACTCCAGTGTGTCCATGAGTATTTTATTTCGTAAGTTTGCTGAAAAGCTGAAGTTAATACAAGATTAACCCGCTCTTTATAATTGAGTTAACCTATCAGACGGTAAGCAATTAACCCAGGTTTATAGAGACTGTTCTTCTATTTTATCATAATTTTATTCGTCAAAGTAAAAAATACCTGCAATTGAACAAATTAGTCATATATTTTCTATTTAAGTATCATAAATATTATCAACAGTTTCTTAAAATCATTCTTTCTTTAGTCTTTTTGTGAGTCAGCTATTCTTCGCTCTGTAAGTTTCCTACTTCTACATTCTCACAAAGAAGGCTCTGACACTTTAAAATAATTTAATTACATAAACAATTTTTACGAAAAATTTACTCGAAACTTTAGTACTTCATTTACTGATGAAAGGTTGACAGTGCGAAAAAAACTAAGGTTAAAGTAGAAGAGTTATTAAAATTGTAGTTGATATTTAAACTTTCTTACAGCCACGGACAAAATAACAGTGTTTAATTTTTTTAATAACACTAATAAATTGAACGGCTGGTATTTTGTATGTTGATGTATGAAATTATGATAAAATAGAAGAACAGTCTCTATAAACATGGTTAATCGCTTACCTTCTGAGAGTATAACTAAATTATTATGAAGAGTGGGTTAATATTGTATCAACTTCAGCTTTTCAATTAACTTATGGAATAAAATACTCGTGGACACAATGGAGTCTGTTTTTTAACTTGTTTCCAGAATTTCTCTTGTCAGTTTTATGTGTTTAGAATTTATTAACATATCTATAGTTCTGAAAACATGGTTTGCACTTGTATTAGGAGATATGCTGGCCCTTTAATTGCGTAAAGAGCTTTAAAAAGTTGTCTAAGATAATTTTATTAGTCTTAATTGATTTTAGAAACCACAAACACCCATTACCCGATATCAAACATGCCCATACCTTTTTTCCAGAATTTTTTTTAGTTTTAATGCAATCCAATATGGCGTCTGTAACTAAGCAACCAATACTTAATTTGAGCTCCAGAAAATTTATATCCACATCAATATGGTTTACAAATGGTGTTTAGCCATGGAATTTTGCGGTTTTAAGTCGTTAACCACTTCCTTTTGATTCTTCTATTCTTAGTATAAAATGGACAAATTTGATGATTTTCTGATTGATGACTAGGTTACAAATTGGGCATTTTTGCCTAACTAGTAATGAAAAACGGTCAAATATGAATGCTTAAATGTGTTAGAGCCCTATTATTCGGAAACCGATTTTTTAAACATATTTTTAAAAATTTTCAAAAAAATTAGAAAAAAGTCAAAATTTTCTAACTTTAGGCAGTTTGGGGCACGTGTTAATATTATCTGATCGATTTAAGATTTTGCACACAGTCTTAGGGTACCAAATGGAAAAAAATTGGGGGGTGGAGCAAAAGTTTCCCTGAATTTTCGAAAAAACGCCCAAATAAGGGACACCCTAATACACAAGCAAACAAGAGAACTTCACATTAAATACAACATCAATAACAGAACATTATACAAATAACTTTTCACTAAATGAACTTATTTACACATTAACTTTGCCGTGGTGAATTTTGTCCACTATTTGAGTGTTAAAAGACACTGTTTTCTGCTTTGCATTTTAACTTTTTCTCCCATCTAATCTAATTTCTAATAATGCTGAATAATAAGGTTTTAATTTGTCACTTATTTGAAAGTAAATTTGAGGGAAGTTTTCGTATTGATAAGTTTCTGGTGAACAGGATGCACCACACAAGAAGTTTGGTTGTTTCATTTGTAGTAGGTAGAAACATATGATTACTAGAATAAAATGTTGTGAAGGAAAAATATTGCTTACAAAGAATATTTTATGATTTTGTCAAGCTTGTAAACTTGTTTTCAAAGCAATGAAGAAACTGAAACTGTTTATTTTACAAACTAAAGAAGAATTGGATTTTAATTAAAAGGCTGATTCTATTAATTTTACTATAAATGACTCTATAACTATTAAGGATTAAAGTGCAACAGTATACAACAAGAAAGGTTTTCAAAAAATGATACACCCTTACCTGACCCCTCACACAGCTTAGCCAAGATGATATGCTACAGAAATTGTAAAAATAACTTTGAATAAAACTGCAACATAAGGCAAGACTCACAACATAGCACGTTAGCAAATGACACTCATATTCTTTGCAAACATTGTTACCACATATCATGTTGTTTACACAGGTTTTAGGACTTCTCTAAGTTCTCATCTTCCCAAAAAAAAGATATAAAATTGGTAAATCTTCAGCAGAGTTTACCTAGTCACAATTTGGAAACTAACACATTCCTACACACTTCTCAGGATAGTGTGATAGACTAATACACTTCTCAGGATAGTGTGATAGACTATCTTTGGCAAAGAATACACTAATTGGTTGCAGCCATAGGTATACTTCATGATTAGATTCCATTGACTCATTAGATAAGACCCACAGCAAGCTTTTTAGAAGAACTGTGGGAAGAGCGGTGACTTTGGCAAAGGTCACATGCTGGATGTGTGTCATGCAAGTATCCTTAAGTACCGTAATTTTGAGCATATAGTCCGCGGACTATCTGTGTTTAAAAGTCAAATTTTTGAAGCTGCGGACTATCCACCAGTGCGGATAATACGCTGGTTTTTTACGGTTAAAACCATTGAAATTTAAAAAGCAAGCTTTCGTGAATTGCCGATGATCAAATATAAAAAAAATCGCGAAGCGAAACCGAGTGAAGGTCACATTTCATTACCACATGTACCTAATAAATTTGTTTGTTTTTAAGTAGTGAAATAGTAATAGAGTAGTAAAATACATAATTATTATTGCCTTATTATAAAAAACGTAATTTCGGACGTATAGCCCGCGGACTATCCGGTGGTGCGGACTATCTGACTATTTTTGAAAAAATTTTTACATAAAATCGTGTCTGCGGACTATATGCTCGAAATTACGGTACATGATATGACAAGTATCCTCCGTCATGCAAGTATCCTTGACTAATTGATTAGCAAAATTTTCGGCCACACTTGTTCACCAGAAAAGGGAGTGTGTGAGCTAATAGCATTGGTAAGAATTTGAACTTATGGTTTTACATGTTGTGACTAATATCACATGGTATTGTTACAACCTGATTAACTCATTTGCAAAGAATAAGACTGTACAACAAACACACAAATAGGTATCACATACTAATTAAAGCAAATACAAAGGAGATCAGTTACATAAAAGGAGAAAAAATTTTAAAAAGCACATTTTTTATGTTACTGAATAAAATATCTACTTTTTATAGCCTAATTTGAAAACAAAAATACTTAATGTGGGAGAAAAAACATTTAAAATGTTAGTTTACAATAATGTAGAAATTTACACATTAGTATAATTAGTTTTAGAATATGTTATAGGTTCTCTGTTAAGAATAGAAAAAGGAACACTTAGGATCCATTATAGTTTTATGGGATTGATAAGTTATACTCAAGAATGCCAAAAATTACATTATGTATACAAACAGCCATAATTAAAAAAAAGTTGAATTGAAAGAAGACATTGTGGGCTTATGATGGTAAAATAATACTTTAAATGTCTATTTCTATTATTAAGCACTCTCAAAAACTATATATAATTAAAAATGTTTCTCTAAGAGGCCATCTACTTATCTAATACAATCAAAACATTCTTTTCCTATAGGTCTCCAATTTATATTCCATATTCTGAAAAGGCACACCCATAAACCCAAAGCCATCAGATCAAGCAAAATGTACCTAGAACGTCATATTAAAAGCCATAAAAATTTTAAAATATTCTTATTTTGAAAAGCTCCAATTCAGAATAAACAATAGGTTTTTTCCTTTCTATGTCAAATTTTTGAATTTCTACAGCTCATAACGTCTTAAAAAGTTTCAGGGAAAATGTTACTTAGTTCTCCTTTCAGAATATGAAAGGAAAATTATCATGTGATAAGGAATATGTTGAATTTGATATGAAGATGTCTTCTAAGAGAGAAATTGTCAATGATAGTTTTCAAGAGTAAATAAAACCAGAAAAAGTGGCATTTTTTGAGTACCCTTCAACTCCAAAAATATTCTAACAATGTCGACTGCAACTTTTTTTGTGGGATACTGTACCTATGTTTAATTTATTTTAATGCATTAAGAAACTTACCTTAACGGTCTAGGAGCAGGTTGCTAAAAAATAGTATTACAGGATAAGGAATAATTAATAAGGAACATCAAAGGAATCATAATTAATAATATTTTGATTAATATTTTTTATTCATTTAAACAGTCATAAGTTATAAAATTTGTAAATCAATTTCACATTTTACCATACTTTATAAGTTACATTTAATTCATTAAAAGCTTTTTAATAAATATCTTATAGATGCATTAAGGTAACAACTGAGGACTTAAGTGCAAGAACCAGATATCTTCTCTTCAATTCAAAATGATTTCCACGATTATTAAAGATTGGCATGTTTTAGGGTTGCTATATGAACTTTAAATAGTTAAAGATAAATACAGAAATCAAATCAACCACCCTTGTACTTGTACTATGACCACTCTCTGCATAAGTTTAAGTAAGTTATTGCATTTTTAAAAATTCAAGAGAACAGTAGCACACACAACACCAAAATTTTTTTTAAAAACATGTTCTACTTATTTACTACCCTCAACCTTACAGATCTATTACCATACGGGTGTTGTTTTACTATATTTTTTTATAAAAATTGTCAGTCCTAAAAGAGTTGAAATGAGGCTTGGGTTTCTTTCCCAGATTTGCAATTTAATAAAGTATATCTGGCAACAAGCAAAAACCTACATTTTATGGCAACAGATTGAAAGTGTAATGATATATTGGCAAATCTGGCTGGGCATAAACTTGGTTTGAATACGGAGATACCTGGTTCTTACCCCGAAGTCCTCAATTATATAATAGCTATTACGATGCAGAAGCAATGTTCAATTGCGTTAGCGTTCCCATTACATATTGCCAATCTCTTTTAAACGCCATAAATTGAAATATCAACAATTTTTTCTGATTTTCAATGATAAACAGAATCCAAAAAATAAACTGCCGCAAGCAGCCTGCCAAGCATTAATTTGCAGCCTGCCTTCAGACGATTCTTACTTGCTTAACTTTCCAGATATCCAAGAATAATACAAAGTAGTCAAGGGAAAAATCGCGATTTTTCACGTAAGTTTCGTTTGATGTAAAAGAAACAACGTTACAGCAGTCTGAAGGCAAATTGTCTGGTGTTTAGGATCACATTCTCCCGATATGTTGCAAAATTGCACGAAAGTTCCGTTTTTTTAAAACCTAGTTGAAGTTGGCTTCTTACATAAAAATTTTGATGCAAAAAATCTTAAGCATGGTCAGAGGAGCCTAATAGGTTTAGTGATACCTCTCGGATCATATATTTCCAAATTTTAGTCAGCATTTCACCCTATTTTACATAAGAATAAGTTGTAATTTTTTACTAAAAAGTCACTTTGAAGCAACTTTATAAGATAATAATGCACTGTATTTTTTAAAAACCTTTTCAGATTACACTGTATTTTAAAATAGAGACCATCTGTTTTAGATATCATTTCAGGGGCATATATAAGGGGCCAGGGGACCTAACACCCCTCCAAAAAAATCTGGACTATGCGTCCAATAATTAGATTTTTTAAAATTACGTTGAGGAATGGGTCGCATAGACCATTTCCTTCCGTGCAGCCCAATATAAACTAGCCTTGGAAGTATAGTTGTCAAAAGGTAAAAATTTTATGTTGGCTAGAAAAGCGCAACTTGTCAGGTGCTTAAAATTCATCACGTCTTCAGAGGAACACAGAGGGCATCCAGGATTGTTTTTTACACCCATTTGGTGCAGGTGTCCTTGGAGATAGTCATGCCCGCTAATGATACGAAAATTTGCAGAGAAAACTTCTTACTGTCATGCATTTTCCACCTTTGCGAGGCATACAAAAAGGCTTACACGCAGAACGCAGGAGGTCAATTCCAAAGGTAAAGCCTGGGATATCCTGCTCTCCAACCCTATTACAATGAATCTCGCTAGGCAGGTTTTTTCCCCAAAAATCAGGGTTGGAAAAAAACATGTTTTTTAACAGGGACTAACGCAGGCCAATCTAGGTACTGTTTATCGGCACCTTCACAAAAAATGTACTCGCAAAAACGGCACCCTCACAAAAATTCTAAAACTTTTTTTTAATGATAGACGAACATTTATTGTTGAATTAGTCTTTAAATTGCTATAAAACTGTAGCAAAATAAGTAATTAAATGCTGTTTTCATTAATTTTATAGTTCCCCTTCAGAAAACTTATAAAAAAATTCACAATAATGAAAAAGCTTTTACAATTTTTCACAAAAATTAAAAGGATGTGTAAGTTTTTCACAAAAATGGGGGTTAAGTTTAAAATCCTGGATTAGTCCCTGTTTAATAAAACACAAAAAACATGTTTTATTTGTTTTAAACGTGTTTTTTTTTAGGAAATATGAAAAGCCGTCAAAAAACGCGTTTACTTTTGTATTTGTAGCATTTTTTATAAGCCAACGTTTTATTTGTTATTTTACCCTCGACAAAGAAATGCTAAGAAAACCTATTATTTTTAAAAATTTAAGTTTGATTTTTCAAATTGAAATTTGATTTATAAAACTATATATTAAATACGCCACAAACAGTCCGTTCTTTGAAATGATTTTTATAAATTTTCTTCACAGCATCGTGTTTTTTTATCAAGTAATGTACTGCCTATGTCAAGGTGATTTGGTGGTTTACACCCAAGCCTTAATATTTGACACCATTTTTTAAGCTCTGAGTGATCTACACTTCAAAATGGTGAGTTTGTTACCTAAATAAAGGGAGCAACTTACTAAAAAATATATGTGTTTTAAACGAGGTTTTTTTGCTTTGTTTTAAACATGTTTAAAACGAGTGTTTTAAACAAAGTGTTTTAAACGTAACAACCCTGCCAAAAATTAGATGCGAAGAAAAGTTTTAGTTTAATGCAGGTGTCAAATCAAAGCAAAAAGCTTCACAGCTCCTAGGGTTACAGGATGATTACTACTTGTTTCCCAGTGGAATGGATTTAACCCTTGTTTTGGCATTAATGACTTGACACTCGCAAATAAAATTGGTTGCAAGTAATTCCTCATTGGCACCATTAGCGCAAACACACACTCGCCAATCTAGAACACCGTATCCATCCCGACTGCGATTCTACTGGATTCTGCGAGGTTTTCTCCCGATGCCATCGTTATCTTATATTTAATTTTTGTAACTTTTCTATTTTCTAATGCACAAATGAGACAGGCATAATTCATTCTATTTTCTAATTCTTAAATTTTCACCATTCAGTTAACAAAAGACCAAATTTTTAAAAAAAATCTGAGTTTACATTAAAATAATTTTGTATTTTATCCAAAATCTTCTCTTTTTAAATCAATTTTAAATAACATCAATCAATATGTTTTTATTTAATGTTGCTCCTTCAAATACAAAAATAGTTATGTTTAATAAATATTTTGATACTCACATGTTTAATGCCCATAATACAAATAATGTTATTAAATTCATAACAAGTCGTATACATAATTTACATACAAGCGATACATAACCTGGTGTGAGTTGTATTGTTATTTTTGCCGTAACTTTGTTTTCAGCCCTCCATGTCTCAATCAACAATGTGAGTCGCCCTCCTCCCAAAAAGGTTTTGCATCCCTAGTTTAATTGATGAGTTTGAAATATTTTAGCAATACTTCTACATTTTGGTGTCCAAAAGAGGAAGGTGGTATTTAGTGGGAACGTTAACAGAATTGAACCCTAAGCAAATTAAGGAAGAAGATAAAAGTTTGATAGCTTACATCATCTAGGAACATATCAAACTGAAAGAGACAAAAGCACAATTAAAAAAATGCTAAATACTAATTAAACAAATTGCAGCCTATAAGCAAAGCATGTTGATAGCATATTTTACATAAAATATAGATATTCAGATAAAACATTATAAAAAGCATGGCTACTGATTAAGCACTTCAAACAGATAAATAAAATCACATTCTTACATCTATAAGTCTATCTCTGTCTTCAATTCCAGAATTAGTTTTCCAGCAACTAAAAGAGGAAAGTTTAAAGTTCAACACTAATACAGAAAATGCACACAAAAATAAACAGGATGTTTCAGAAGATTGGTTTCCAACTATAAAGGTGTATAAACTACACTAAAATAAATGAGGGATACTTTCACGGCCAGAATACCTATCATAAAAAATTCTGGGCTTATATAGGACATTTGCATCTGTAATTCAGAATAGACAAAGAGAAGAAATTTGTTGAGGACTTTTTGAAACACACTATAAAGGGAGTATCTTGGTTTGGTAGTGCATAAAAATGTCAAGGTAGTAGTTGAAGATTAAGAACTAAGGAAATCTTTATTATCAGGAATAAAAGAAAATTAAAAATTGAAATATCCATAGCAAATTAAAACCATAGAAATATCGCTTAGAGTGAATGGGTAATATGAAATTAAAATAGATTTTTAACTTACCTTAAACGACGAACCTCAGTGTAACATCGAGTCATACACAAGCCCATAATGTTTTTAAATGAAATAAGCAAAAAATAGCTAGCATGACAAAAATTTCATATAATACATTTGAAGGTACATTTAAATAAATGGCTCCAGATCATAAAAATCATATTTACACATGGAAATCCCTTTTTTACGAACTATGAGTCACATGAAAACGACAGACGCAAGCGGCGAGCATAAAACAAAACACAACAATAGTTCTTCTTGCCAGATCTGTGAAGATAATTTGAAACTTTTGGAAGATTTATTGAAATTTTATTTTAATAAAAATTTTAAAGTTTTCAAGAATATTTATGATAGAATAAGCATTTAAATACTTAATAATTAAAAAAAAAATTTGATGAATAAACCATTAAACTGCAATCAAATTGTGAATGAAAACAGAAATTAGACTTTATGAATATGGCATTGCTCGGTGGTTGTTACTTTTATTTACGAAAGAAATTTTGTGAATGAAGTTTTTGTTTCTTAATTTAAGTTTTTAATTTTTCTGATAGGCATGGACCAGGTTAAGAGTCACACACCCAAAATTCTGATTATTGGGGGTGGACTAACTGGAAGTGTTACTGCCAGTTTAATTAAACATGAAGGTTTGGCTGATATAGAAATTTGGGAAAGAGAAAATCACATTGGTAAATTATTGGAAATATCTTTTCTTATTTGAGTTCATTTTATTTTTACAATCCAAAACTAAAAAAATTGGCTCTAGTTCCTTTTAGAAGATGATATCGCCAAAGGAGCCAATAGTAGTGATAAACAGCCAAATATATGCCAAGCGCTTACGCGCTTGGCATATATTTGGCTGTTTATCACTACTATTTGGCTATTTATCGCTGATTATAGTAGAAATGAGATAAAATAATTCAAGATGGTTTTGCACAGGAAATTTTTCGTACAGCTGATGCTGAAAGTTAGTTTCAGTTTCCAATTTTACGATTTTTTCCGAGTGTTGCGATTTCTTCTCGTTTTTAATTAATTGTGGGAATATTTCAATGATTGATTAAATTAAGGAAGTAAATTAAATAGTTATATTAATAGTTATATATTCAAGCAACTATTGTGTTTTTCCAGTTTCTTTATACTTCTTTCTTAATATGTTAATAAATAAAACCCTTGAATTTTTGTTGAAATTTAACAACATTTAATTATATTTAATTTTTAAAAAATTAAAAGATATACAAATCTGCTATTTTTTATATGGTTAAGATTCCTGTTTAAAGTACTCACATATTAAAAACTATCCTATAAAAATTATTTTAAAGGTACATTATTACAAATAAAAATTTCTATCCAAAATCTGTTCATAAATTAGTAAAGTATGAAAGATGTTTTTTTAAATATTTGAGAAAATAGTAGTGACTCAAATTAAGTTTTAATTAAATCAATACTGATAATATTACTAAGAAAAAGCATAAATATGAGCTGTAAGCAGTTTAAAGAAGTATTTCTGATATTGGCATTCTTCATTTTTAGTAGCACCATCATTTAAACTTTTATAAAATTAAATGAATTAATTTTATAAAAGTGACTTAGCTGTATATTTAATGCTGATTAAAGATATTTTATATTCAGATATCTGGATATCTCAGAAAGGTAGTATTAAAATTCAAAAATTTAAATTGTGAAACAATGAAATGTTAGCTACTTGTTCAGATATGAAATGTTAGTTACTTGTAGTCAATTGTTTGTTGTAATTATGAAGCTTTTGATTACCTCTAAATTTTAAATACAGTTGGAAATTTGAAACTTTTTATGATTATAAAATTAGATTTGCATAATGCTTAATGTATATAAATGCATGGTATGGGAGTTAAGTGATTTCAATAGCTTGATTTCTCAAAAATGAAAATTTTAAACAATAAATTCAAGGAAACACATTTTATCTATATTACAAAAGGGATTTTGAATCTTACTTTACCTCTAGTTAGTGTAAAAATGAATTAATTCGAGAAATTTGCACTATCTGGGTGAGTTGAGTAAAATACATATGATTTAATTTTAATGCCAGTTTTTGTGGATCACTTCTTTTTGATAATCTACCAGCATACTAAATATTTTAATATGAATTTTTCGAAGATTAATCCCCTGAGATAGTCTTTCTGACTGCAAGAATCTATAATTCTAAGTAGTATATAATAGTCACTTCTGGGAACCTTCCTACCTTGACCCTGTGAAATAAACCAACTCCCAAGAAATAACTCCAAACTACTCCTTGTGGGTACTTTTCTAAACCTACTCGTTCTCAAAAACCCTTCTGCAGTGTCGGTTTGTCGAAATAACCCGACTGGTCACTCATGGGAACCTTCCTACCTTGACCCTGTGAAATAAACCAACTCCCAAGAAATAACTCCAAACTACTCCTTGTGGGTACTTTTCTAAACCTACTCGTTCTCAAAAACCCTTCTGCAGTGTTGGTTTGTCGAAATAACCCGACTGGTCACTTTTGGGAACCTTCCTACCTTGACCCTGTGAAATAAACCAACTCCCAAGAAATAACTCCAAACTACTCCTTGTGGGTACTTTTCTAAACCTACTCGTTCTCAAAAACCCTTCTGCAGTGTCGGTTTGTCGAAATAACCCGACTGGTCACTCATGGGAACCTTCCTACCTTGACCCTGTGAAATAAACCAACTCCCAAGAAATAACTCCAAACTACTCCTTGTGGGTACTTTTCTAAACCTACTCGTTCTCAAAAACCCTTCTGCAGTGTTGGTTTGTCGAAATAACCCGACTGGTCACTCATGGGAACCTTCCTACCTTGACCCTGTGAAATAAACCAACTCCCAAGAAATAACTCCAAACTACTCCTTGTGGGTACTTTTCTAAACCTCCTCGTTCTCAAAAACCCTTCTGGAGTGTTGGTTTGTCGAAATAACCCGACTGGTCACTCATGGGAACCTTCCTAACTTGACCCTGTGAAATAAACCAACTCCCAAGAAATAACTCCAAACTACTCCTTGTGGGTACTTTTCTAAACCTACTCGTTCTCAAAATCCCTTCTGCAGTGTCGGTTTGTCGAAATAACCCGACTGGTCACTTTTGGGAACCTTCCTACCTTGACCCTGTGCATGGACGTATATAAGGGGGGGGTTTAGGGGGTCCGGACCCCCCCCCTTGGCCTGAACATCAATTTTTATTTCAGTCGAATACCTACATTTTCAAATCTTGCGCACAGTCAAGCACAGGCGCCAGAGCTCTTCATAATGATTAAAGACTCGTGATTCATATTCATGATTTTCACTTCATTAATGATTCATTGAGATAAATCTCTCTTTTCCATAGACATAGAGTATATTCTTTCGTGGGTGGATTTATGAGCTAGCGAAAGACTTCTACCACATGACCACCCTTTTCCTACAAATGGAGCCCGATGCCCGATCGCGCCTTCTTATGTGTCTTTTCGTATTGCGCAGTCTTGTTCTCTAACTGCTTATTTGTGTGCACGTGTGAGTAGTTACTGAATAAACATAAACGCAGTATTTAAAAACATTATGAAACGTACTACTCAACAATCTCTGTTGGGTTTTTTCTAAAAACGAAAGAGAATTACCTCGCGAACTACCACAAAATGAAGAAATAGCCAAAGCCGAAGAGGGGGTCCCATCCACTAAAAATGACAATGAAGCGAAAAAAGGTAAGTCCTCTCTTTTGAAAAATTATATTTGAACCAGAAATGAGAAAAAATGGAAATAAATATTTTGTTACTTTTCCTTTCCATAATAATGATCGGTTGTACTGCATCCGCTTACACCACAGATTCACAGAAATTCAATTTTAAGTAAAGTAAATACAGCCTGGTAGTCCATGTCCCCCCGGGGGGCAATTTTATTTGAAACTTTCAAATTGCCCACCTAGAAAATCATATTTTCCCCCTGTGGGGCGTGCGCCCCACGTTGGGGAACACTGCTTTAGATGTTATTTTCTCTGAACTTTTGTTCAAGTTCGGTTAATGTTTCCGCACCATTAAATCATCGACTTATCTCTAATTCTAATGAAAATGGTTCTTGAAAATTTGTTAAAAATTTTATATAAGTACTGATATGAGCAAAAATGTTCGTTTTTAGTGAAGAGATTTTTATTTTACAAGTGTTTTTAGCAAAATTAAATTGCAAATTACTGGGAAGATTTCACACGGATGAATACTTTATCATACATAAATATTTTACAAACCTTTATTATGTTTTATTGAAAGTTAGCAGCTTTGTTTGAGTGTCAAATGTGTGTGTGGATTTTAACATAAGTTTATGTAATGTGTTTGCTTTTTTTTGCAAAATAAATTCTGGACCCCCCCCCTTGTAAAAGCTATAGCTACGTCCGTGACCCTGTGAAATAAACCAACTCCCAAGAAATAACTCCAAACTACTCCTTGTGGGTACTTTTCTAAACCTACTCGTTCTCAAAAACCCTTCTGCAGTGTCGGTTTGTCGAAAATAACCCGACTGGTCACTTATGGGAAATGGGAACCTTCCTACCTTGACCCTGTGAAATAAACCAACTCCCAAGAAATAACTCCAAACTACTCCTTGTGGGTACTTTTCTAAACCTACTCGTTCTCAAAAACCCTTCTGCAGTGTCGGTTTGTCGAAATAACCCGACTGGTCACTCATGGGAACCTTCCTACCTTGACCCTGTGAAATAAACCAACTCCCAAGAAATAACTCCAAACTACTCCTTGTGGGTACTTTTCTAAACCTACTCGTTCTCAAAAACCCTTCTGCAGTGTTGGTTTGTCGAAATAACCCGACTGGTCACTCATGGGAACCTTCCTACCTTGACCCTGTGAAATAAACCAACTCCCAAGAAATAACTCCAAACTACTCCTTGTGGGTACTTTTCTAAACCTCCTCGTTCTCAAAAACCCTTCTGGAATGTTGGTTTGTCGAAATAACCCGACTGGTCACTCATGGGAACCTTCCTAACTTGACCCTGTGAAATAAACCAACTCCCAAGAAATAACTCCAAACTACTCCTTGTGGGTACTTTTCTAAACCTACTCGTTCTCAAAAACCCTTCTGCAGTGTCGGTTTGTCGAAATAACCCGACTGGTCACTTTTGGGAACCTTCCTACCTTGACCCTGTGAAATAAACCAACTCCCAAGAAATAACTCCAAACTACTCCTTGTGGGTACTTTTCTAAACCTCCTCGTTCTCAAAAACCCTTCTGCAGTGTCGGTTTGTCGAAATAACCCGACTGGTCACTTTTGGGAACCTTCCTACCTTGACCCTGTGAAATAAACCAACTCCCAAGAAATAACTCCAAACTACTCCTTGTGGGTACTTTTCTAAACCTACTCGTTCTCAAAAACCCTTCTGCAGTGTCGGTTTGTCGAAAATAACCCGACTGGTCACTTATGGGAAATGGGAACCTTCCTACCTTGACCCTGTGAAATAAACCAACAAATTTTTGGAATTTTTAGCCTTAGAAGTTTTGTTTTGACTCATTTTGAAACTATTTAGATTGCATTGCTCCTTGTGAGTCAATTATTAAAAATTTCCCTGATTTTTAAAATTTTTTAGGAATTTGCCTGATTTTTCCAGATGAATGAAATTCCCTCAAACTAAGGGACTTCACAAACAACTTACATCAAAAACAAATTTAAATGCAAAGGGAAAAAATTATATGGGGGTTACAATAGAAAGATCCTGCGCTCCAACTCTCAAGACATAAATATTCAAATAATATAGTTTCGTTATATTGCAAATTATTACAGGACTTTAAATATTATGAAGGGTGAGGGTTAGAGTGTTTTTTTTAAACGAAAGTTGGAATTTTTTTCGGGGCACCCCCTCAAAAGGTGCCATTTGATATAAAACTAATATTCTGAGAGTTACAGCTCAAAAAAATAATACTTAGACCCCGCCCCCGAGCGTCAAAGTTTCAAAAAAACTCTAAATTTTGCCCGTTTTTAGCTATAAAATCCAAACTAATGATTGTAAAAATTTAAAGTGGGTCTCATTTTGTAGATAATTTATTTAGCTTCACTTTTATAATTGAAACTTATTTGTGAAGCTTACAGATCATAAGATACGAGGGGTTTCATTAACTCCCCACGCAATATCTATTTTTTAAGAAGTGCCAGGAAATTTCTTTAAATTTATCAGCTACCGTAAAATGGTTCAATAACATATATATAATAGTGTTAGACAACATAGGTACAACATTTAATATATTAAAGAGCAAAAAAAATTTTTTCGTAGATACCTGTTACTTTTTATCACAATCGTAAAACAATTCAAATAAAATATATAAAATATTTTTTCAACTACTTATTAAATGAATAATGTGTAAAAGCTCATAAACAAGCAAAAATATACAAATTAATATTTTTTTTACTTTTTTTCTAAAATATAGAAATTTTATTTTCATCGCTTTGATAGTATTTTTCATAAGATCTCCCTCTATTTTAGAAGTAGTTTTGAGAGCAGTATTCGACACGACCCTAATCTGAAGTTTTTAAATTTAAATTGAACTGTTGTAAATAAAATATTACAAAGTTCGAGTTGATGATAAAGAAGTCAATTTAAAACTAATTATCATAAAAAATATTGGAAGTTCTATGCATTAGGAAAAATTTAATATATCTTCAAAGAAAGGAATCTTGCAAGTGCTTGGTATTTATAAGGCTTGATATATCAAACCATCCCTAGGTACCATTGTATCATGCTAGATGTAATGCAAAAGTCCAATATTGCGTAAAAATTCTCCTTTTTAAATACAATTGTATCTAACCCTTAAAAAAGGTAGCTGTAATCAGAAGTATTTGTGGTATTCTACTACACACCTTCATTACAGTTTGGTTTTCTGAGAGAACTTAAATTTGTAAAAACTGTAGTTAGTTACGAAAAAAATGCAGTAATATCAAAAATAGCATTATTATTTTTTTAATAGTTTGTGGTACTTTAACCCCGAGACTTTTGAATTATCAGAAAGCTTTAAAAATAAATTAAAGGTAACATGTTTTTGTGTTATGAGGAGGAACTATAAAACTAGCTGAAGACTATGTGAAAGTAGAATAATAATAGTGAGAGTTAATTTAAGTGTCTAATTATCTTTTCAGCAACGAAATCGACAGTTTCATCACTTCATTTTCATTTACAGTGAACGTTTTCAAAGATTTAATATTTCTATTCTACTTTTAAAGGTCTGATAAAGCTATTTGAAATACTGACTGGAATTTTCATACAACAGAGGGCTTTTGTATTACATCTAGCATGTAGCATGGTTGTTTTGGACACCTAGTCTGATTTTTTTGGGGGGAAGGGGGGTGGCGGGTCCCCTACCAACCCCCTTGATATATCAGTAGAATACCACAGATATATACTTCTGATTACAGCTACCTTTTTTAAGGGCTAGATACAATTATATTTAAAAAGGAAAATTTTTCACGCAATATTGGAGTTTTGCATTACATCTAGCATGATACAATGGTACCTAGGGATGTTTGATGTATCAAAAGCCCCTTATAAATACCAAGCACTTGCAAGATTCCTTTCTTAGAAGATATTCTGAATTTTTCCTACGGCATAGAAATGAAACTTTCAATATTTTTAATGATAATTAGTTTTGAATTGACTTCTTTATCATCAACTCAAACTTTGTACTATTTTATTTACATCTGTTCAATTTAAATTTAAGAACTTCAGATAAGGGTCGTGTCGAATACTGCTCAAAACTACTTCTAAAATAGGGAGATCTTATGAAAAATACTGTCAAAGCGATGAAAATAAAATTTCTATTTTTTAGAAAAAACCCAAAAATAATATTAATTTGTATTTTTTGCTTGTTTATTGACTTTTACACATTTTATTCATTTAATAAGTAGTTGAAAAAATATTTTATATATTTTATTTGAATTATTTTACAATTGTGAAAAAATAACAGGTATGTACGAAAAAAATGTTTTTTGCTCTTTAATATATTAAATTTTGTACCTATGTTGTTTAAGACGTTTAAGACGTTTAGAGATTTATTAGAAGGTCATTTTCGTGCAAATTGTATTTTTTACTAAAAGAAGATATCAGCAAAGTACATTGAATTAGCCGCTGAATTACTCTTACAGAGATGTCAATAACCATTCCGGATTTTCCGGAATTAACTTTAGGGGTATGTGGTGATGTTAGAGGGGCGTGTACAAATTAAAACGTACCGAGTACCGAAAGGGCGGGAAAAAAATCGACACCGACTAGTGCGATACGAATTCTGAAAGGTCTTTAAAAGTTGTACAACATACTGAAATTTCATAAATATCCGTTGGTATGAATTCAAACTGCGATTTTTTGAGAATTTTCAATACAGCGGAAATCGGATAATATCCTCTTAACGAAAGCCTTAACATTGACCGATCGACACGAAATTTTAATATGTTGTAGCCAGACACGAATTCTAAAACCTATTAAAGTTTAGAGGGTTGGGGTCAATTAGGGGGCCGTATACGAATTTACAAAGTCGAAAAGTCGTTAAAAATTCTCATTTGAATTGTAATAAACCAATTCCTTCGTGCGACACGTACTTTTACTCGTCTCATATCAGGCTACAACATATATTTTTTTCATGAATTTATCGTGAGATTTTTGGTCACTTAGGGAAAATGTTTGAGATTCCAATAAAATCGTTCAAACCAGGTTGTAGATCGCAATTTTTACATGATCCCCTAACAATTTCAAGTTCCTATTAGCATTTTGAATAAGCTTTCAGAATATATAAAGCATTTTTCTGGGAAATAATTAGAATTTAAATGGTGATCTCGAATTTGGGAAATTAACTAGAGTCATTCGCGTTCAGGACAAGTAGGCTCCATTCTGCTTTCAAAAATCCTGGATGACGTCAGAATCACCATGGAAACCCGTAATTCTGGAAAAACTTTGCTACAAGCCTTAATTACTCATAACTAAAATAAAAAAAAATTATTCATTAATATTAACGACTTTATTAAGGAAATGCGGACTTAAGTTTTTTTTCACCTAGGGTCGAATTTTTTTCAAAGTCCAAAATCATAATTAATTATCATAATTTAAATTTAGAAATCGAATATGTTGCTCATATATAGGTATATTTTAACATTTTAATGACTCTGAATTTTTTAATTAAATATGACTTAATTAGCCAAAAATTCGATTTCTCGGTATTTAATTAATTTCCTTAATTATTAACTTATAACCAAGTGCAATACATTTTCTAAAAGGGGACATTAAGAGGAGCAACATACTGAAATATCAAAGAGATCCGACGATATCGAAAGATTTTATTAGACACCGAATTAGACGCGAATTTACGCTAATTAATCAAAAAATAATTAACGTAAAGCTTAGCCGGAACCATTTTCTGAAAGCTCTCATGACCCCCTTTCAGAAAATATAAAACACTTGTAATAATATCTATAAATCGCTGAGTAATAGGCTGGGGCTGAACGACAGACCGTGTCAAGGGGCCTCGGACTACGGTAAAGTCACTCCGAACCATGCCGCGAAAACGCTCTGGTACAGCGGCATGACCCGGAGAGACTTTACCGGTGAATTTCGCCCGTCTCCCAAGACTTGTTGTAATTATGCAAATTATAATTAATAGATATATAATTTAGTGCGATACATTTTCTGAAACGGGACACCGAGTGGACCAACATACTGAAATATCAAAGACATCCGACATTATTTTATGGCTCTCTTTCTTAAAATTGTTTTTTTTTCGGTTGATTTTCAGCCCCAGGGTGTGATGCCACAACTATCAACTATTTCTCTTAAATTATCTGAGTTGACTCCTTATAATTATAATGTGTGTTTTCTGCTAAAATCTAAGAATTTTTTTAAAATTAAGGTATTTTTTAAGTGAGTATACTTGATTTAAATGTTTTTTTATGAATATTTATTTTTTTGATATCAAGTACCTGTATTTCCTTTCTATTTTAAAAATATCCTATTTTTTTGAGATAGTAACACATTAGTGTCTTGGGCTTAAGATCCTGCAAAAATTTTATTTATTCCTATAAAAGAACATCTTCAGGAGTTGTTGGCAGAAGTTTAAATTTTAGCCTTCATTGTTTTGGAACATTAGCTCTCAGAAAATAGCAATTAATTAATTATTTACTTCAAATTTTTAAATAATGCCAAATTTTGTTGTTGTTATCAGTTTAATAAGTTTATTTTAAATGTCCGGCAATAATTCTGTTATTTAATGATATTGTGTCCACATCCCTGTTTTATGTCCTTTTCTGATCGATCTAATTTGCAGGGGTAAAAATCGTTCCATATTTCTTATAAATCCTATATTTCAAAAGATAATCCTATATTCCATCAAACGACCCGACTCTACTTTCGAGTTCAAGTATTCAAAAATTTAAATTTGATGTCTTTGATATCCTTGAAAAAATTTTATTGATACTTACTAAATGCCTAAAATTTAAAATTTTAGATGGCTTTATAATTATTACAGGATGTTTACTGATCATACAAAAGTCCTTAGTATCATGGTCCGGATTTCTTCTGAAATTTAAGAGTACGAGTTTTCAATTGAATCGTCAGTTTGAAGAAGGGAATAAGTCCAAAAATCAAGTGTTAAGAAAATCGAAAAAAACTGTATAAGTAATGGAATTTTCATTGTATAACCGCCAAATTTTTACTGGAAGTTCAGAACCCTATTTAGATTACAGAGCAATCATCAAAACAAATATAAGTGTATTCAAAAATATTTTACAGCCAAAATAAGTTGATGGACTTATTCCCTTCTTCCACCTTATGAAATTTTTCTGATGAAAAAATCTTTAAAAACCCTTAAAATCACATTTAAATTATATATCTCCTTATTTTACACAACAAAAGGGTGAAATAAAAAGAATAAGACAAATGAAATTCAAAATTATTGTGAAACTGGGTTATTAAAGCAGTATCAATGGAGTGAGTGAATATGAATGGAGTCAAACATTCCCTACATAAAAAAAGTTTGAAAAACATTGAAATTAAGAGAAAATTTTATTTTAACTTAGTTTACAGCACAAAGAATATGAGGAGAAAGAAAAATTAACTTTAATTCCAAATTAGCTTAAAAAATACAATGAATGGACATCGATTTAACAACTTCAAGGGGCGATATCTCCCTATAGGGGTTAGTTATTGTTCCCCTCTTTTCACCCATGTGTAGAGCAAAGCTTAGAGATTGTTTTGAGCACAAAAAGTCAATTTGTCATTTTTTGGACTTATTCCCTTCTTCTAACTGACGATTCAATTATTCTTTGGGATTTTGCCTATAAAGTTCGATATTCTTGACTTTAAAACTTGTTTTTATGTCCCAAATATGGACAGTTTTAGCTGGTATATTAAAAGATATAGGGGAGAGTGTTGTACCTATGGACAAAAATCACGTTTGGATTTTTCTAAGACAGGTAAAATCATATTTTTAACATTTAAAGTGCCCAACCTATAGTCCTAACCTTTGTGAGTAGGAGGATATTTTTTATTAGCTAAAATTTTTAAAATTGGATTTTTAATTCATTTTAATAACTTGACGAAATTTGTGTCCATAGGTACAACAACGTGCTCTCCCTATGGACAGACCCAGTTGTACCTGTGGACACCCTTAAAAAAGAAATTTTTAGTTGAGGAAAGCTTAAAATGAACATTTTTACTGGTGTATTACCTTTTAATAAACTATTTCAAGCATTTTTAAAATTGAGAATAGATTTTTTAAAGTAATGTAGTTTTAGATCGTAAATGATTATTAAAACGAAGATGATTGATAAAAGTAATTGATATTTTACCAAAAATACATAAATCACATAGGATTTTCAGATCGAAGTTTGAGGTAATAGTTTCATCAATCATGCTGATAGATCTGATCACTTCACTGATCCATAAAACAATTCGATCGACACTTAGTTGTGCAAGCATTTGGTCGTAATAACTTTCGCAAATCTTCTTCTGTGGAAATTTTAAGTTTTTTGTAATCATCATACTTAAATGCGATAGGGTGCTTAAGATTTTATACCATATTTTACATTAAATGCAAAATAAAATCAAAAATTTTAAAAGGTAGTTTAGATCACAAAATATTTGATTTTTCATCTAAAAATCCCTTGAAAATAACCACCGACAAATAGATAACGATTTAGAATTAATTTAATATGCATTAAAATGCATTCACTTTAATGAAACCTGATTCAAAAACGCCGATTAGCTACAGACACCCACAAGAAAGTGGCCGTAGGTACAACACGTATGGTGTCCGAAGGTACAACACCAGGTGTTTCTGCATTTAAAGTTCTATAAAAAAATAAAAGAATTGAGGTCTGGCAATTTTCTATATCAAAAATAAAAAGTCAAAATCTTGGGGATTCGCCCCTTATATCTCATTTTATCGTATTATAATTTAAGGGGAAGAAAAATATTAATGTAGTGATGCACTAAAAAAAACTTTCAGCACCTAAAAACAGCAAACTTATTATATTAAATATAAATATTATTTTAAAGAGCTGATTTCACGTTAGCAACTAGATATCATCTGTTTACATTCAAATTCAACCACAAATTCAAATTTCCATTTTTTCCCAAATTTTAAAATGCGGTGGCTGAAGGTACAACCGTCCTTAGGTACAGCACTCTCCCCTACCACTTAAATTGCTTGCTATTATGTAAGAAAGCAAAGTAGTTTGTATATTCAATTTTTTCAATATTCTAAGTAGTATTCAAGAATTTTTTTGATCAGAAAAACAATCTTAAAACATGTAAGCATGAAGACTTTCACAGCCGGTTTGATTAATGAAATTCATTTCTTTCGGGCTTGTAGGCCGTGGTCTAAAATAAAATAAAACGTCTGGGACCTTTTATTTTATTTTAGACCACGGCCTACAAGCCCGAAAGAAATGAATTTCATTAATCTTAAAACATCTTTGCTGTGAATTGTTTCAAATTTTATAAAAACTGAAATTTGTTTTTTTAAACAAAAGAAATATTTTTAAAAATTTTCCATTCATGTGTCTTTATTTTTTGAATTATAGATTAAATTGACTATGGTTTTACTAAAAGTTTTTTTTAAATTAAGTACCACAATTTTGTTTTCAAAGTTCATTTGTCTGAAAATTTATGAAAGTATTTAGTTGCAATATATTTGACTCTTATGCTTGCCATTTTTTTGTAGTCAAGTACAAATATATTTGTGATTGTAATCCTAAATACCAAACACTTAAAACAGATACAAAAGTGTCATTAGTCCTGTTACCAAACTATTAACAATTTATTTTTGTCCTATCTATTTTTTTGGAAAATCCTTTATTTTTTATTTGGCCACTTCTATCCCTGAATTTGGTATTTTGCTTGGATATACGAAAAAACCGTTCAATGCAAAAACCGTTCATTAAAATAAAAACAAATTAATTGCATGTGTAAAGCTATGAGTTTTTTTTGTTTTTTGAACGGTTTTTGCATTGAACGGTTTTTTCGCGTCACCTTTTGCTTATATGTGTTACTTTCCCTTATTAGTAAAATAATTTAAATAAATTCATGTTTCACACAAATTCTGTAATTATTATGTTTTCACTGGATCAGGAGAAGTATAAAATATAAAACTGAAATCAAGATTAAAAAGGATTTTGTAGAAACTAATATTTTATGTATAACTAGCTGATATGTCCGGCCTTGCACGGGTGAAGAGTATAAATTTATTATTTGAGGCGTTTGCTATCAAAACCAGCTCATTCCATATTTTTCTGAAATCCACTTTTTTTTGCATATTTTGAAAGTTTAGAGGGTCCTCCATAACCTGGCGAAGGGATATAACTCAAATCCAGCTCATTCCAACCGAAAATTAGATTAAAGGGTGAAAAAACTGTGATCTCAACTATGAAATTTCAGATCATTTGAAAAAGTTAAGTGAAACTCGTAATTTTCAAAATGAACTGCAGTATAAAAACGTAACCACACTTTTAAAAGAATGTCTACATACTGGGATACTAGAAATAAATTAACTGAACGGGGTTGCTATTAGACTAAAATGACGCTTAAAACGCAAAAATTAAGAAAAAAACCCTGAAAATTCAATTTCTTTGTTACACAAAAATGGGACGTGATGGAACTTTTTACCTGCAGATATTTGAATAACTATCTGAATTTGTAACAAAAAAAGTAATTTGGTTGTTGTTAGAAAACCACTGTCGACTAGTGTAGTTAAAGCTTATTCCATTTTGCAATTTAAGAAAAAATCAACCTTTTCTAGTTGAAAGGGAGTTTTAATAGTTTTTTGTTTGTTAAACAACTTTCTTAAAAGCTAAAATATTATCATTTTTTCATACTGAGTAGGACTGCATTTAAGGCATTCATTCAATTCAGACGTGAATATCTTTCACTTAAATAATGTGTGATTCTCTACATATGTGAAAAATTAAGAACAAAAATTTTAGAAAGCTTAATTTCTTTCAAAATATCTGATTTCTTGTTAGATGAATATCTCTTAGGCTAAGCGCACACTAGATACTTTTGTCACGGTGACAGAGACAAAATTATCACCCTGGCTACTGCTTGAAGCTAGAGAGCGCGCATAGCCGACGAGACTCTTGGCCGATTGTAAAGAATCTCTCCATAGAAATGCATTGCTCTCGAGTGACTAGTGTTATAAGTCGCCGCGACAGAAGTCTCTAGTGCGCGTTTAGTCTTAGTCGACTCTGACCAGAAGGTTTTTGAGAACGAGGAGGTTTAGAAAAGTACCCACAAGGAGTAGTTAGGAGTTATTTCTTGGGAGTTGGTTTATTTCACAGGGTCAAGGTAGGAAGGTTCCCAAAAGTGACCAGTCGGGTTATTTCGACAAACCGACACTGCAGAAGGGTTTTTGAGAACGAGTAGGTTTAGAAAAGTACCCACAAGGAGTAGTTTGGAGTTATTTCTTGGGAGTTGGTTTATTTCACAGGGTCAAGGTTGGAAGGTTCCCAAAAGTGACCAGTCGGGTTATTTCGACAAACCGACACTGCAGAAGGGTTTTTGAGAACGAGTAGGTTTAGAAAAGTACCCACAAGGAGTAGTTTGGAGTTATTTCTTGGGAGTTGGTTTATTTCACAGGGTCAAGGTAGGAAGGTTCCCAAAAGTGACCAGTCGGGTTATTTCGACAAACCGACACTGCAGAAGGGTTTTTGAGAACGAGTAGGTTTAGAAAAGTACCCACAAGGAGTAGTTTGGAGTTATTTCTTGGGAGTTGGTTTATTTCACAGGGTCAAGGTTGGAAGGTTCCCATAAGTGACCAGTCGGTTATTTCGACAAACCGACACTGCAGAAGGGTTTTTGAGAACGAGGAGGTTTAGAAAAGTACCCACAAGGAGTAGTTTGGAGTTATTTCTTGGGAGTTGGTTTATTTCACAGGGTCAAGGTAGGAAGGTTCCCAAAAGTGACCAGTCGGGTTATTTCGACAAACCGACACTGCAGAAGGGTTTTTGAGAACGAGGAGGTTTAGAAAAGTACCCACAAGGAGTAGTTTGGAGTTATTTCTTGGGAGTTGGTTTATTTCACAGGGTCAAGGTTGGAAGGTTCCCAAAAGTGACCAGTCGGGTTATTTCGACAAACCGACACTGCAGAAGGGTTTTTGAGAACGAGTAGGTTTAGAAAAGTACCCACAAGGAGTAGTTTGGAGTTATTTCTTGGGAGTTGGTTTATTTCACAGGGTCAAGGTAGGAAGGTTCCCAAAAGTGACCAGTCGGGTTATTTCGACAAACCGACACTGCAGAAGGGTTTTTGAGAACGAGTAGGTTTAGAAAAGTACCCACAAGGAGTAGTTTGGAGTTATTTCTTGGGAGTTGGTTTATTTCACAGGGTCAAGGTTGGAAGGTTCCCATAAGTGACCAGTCGGTTATTTCGACAAACCGACACTGCAGAAGGGTTTTTGAGAACGAGGAGGTTTAGAAAAGTACCCACAAGGAGTAGTTTGGAGTTATTTCTTGGGAGTTGGTTTATTTCACAGGGTCAAGGTTGGAAGGTTCCCATAAGTGACCAGTCGGTTATTTCGACAAACCGACACTGCAGAAGGGTTTTTGAGAACGAGGAGGTTTAGAAAAGTACCCACAAGGAGATGATGAAGGAATTCAAGGATTAATGAAATGAACTAATTAAGTTCAATAAATGGAAATGGCCACTAAAATTAACTAAAAGAACTATGTATATCAAAAGAAGGGTTAGTCTTAAAAGTTGCTTAAAAAAATAACTTATTGTAAAAAACTAGGTCCATAAAGTTTTTGTTTACAGCTTAAACTTCTTTAAAATGTGAATTAAACACCTGATTAGTACTAATCATAACTAAAATTGTCATAAGAGCTCTCTTCTTTTTCACTAGTTTTTGTAAAATTTAAATTTCAGATTCATGTGTAATTATTCTAACCACTGTGATAGAGTTGACTCTCAAATTAACTCATTTAGACAAAAACTAGAGGTAAATTTAGATTTAAATAACTTTACCAATCTAGTAACAGTAGTTTTTTTAGTGTTTCAATTAATTTTGTGTGATACTGTGTTTAAATTACTTTAAAAAACTATGTGTAACGCTATAGGCAATATTTAAGGAAATCCTGAAGTTTTCAAGCCTAAGGATGCACCAATTTTAAGTTAACAATCACAATTAACTACTTGGAATAAAACAAGCCAAATTTCTCTATAATGTGTGTTCTGATAAAAAATCTACAATAATCATTAAAACTTCAATTCAAATATTCTAGATCTAGACTAGATAATGAAAAATGCATTTACACCAACATTTCATTTTTGACCACTAACGCAAGCCATATTTTCTATTATGGTCAATTCCATTTTGTGACAGGCATGACATCGGACAACATTTTGGCTTCAAATAACTACTTAATATTAACTTATCTTAATTTTTTTGGTGTGCTGGTGCATATACATGAAAGGTTCCTAAATGGCAAAAATTAATTATTCTGAATGAAAACACTTTTAGTTTATGAGAGAAAAATACGCGGTGACAGACATGACACGAAAAGGACACGAGTTTGAAAGACCCTTAATTATTTCTCAATTGCTCTGATTTGGCATGGATTTCATGCCCAAAGAATTTTTTACAACTTTATATAAAGGTGAAGTTCAGTAAAAAACACTGAAATTTCCAAATTTTATGGAAGATTTTTCTATAATAATTTTTAAAATTGTGACAGACATTACAAAGTGACATAAATATGGATATTTCATTTTCAATTTTAGTCAAAGTAATTAACTATAAAAACTATATGAACTCAAAATATTTAATTTATTTTGTTATTTTTTAAAATTTGGTCTGTGTCTATCGGTTAGAACCAAAAAACATTTATTTAAATGAAATTATAAAAATCTTCTCATGTCCACTTTCGCGTGGAATTGACCTTATATGATAAATATGTGTGTATGTGTATAGCATACAGGGTATTTTTCCTTCTCATTTTATAAAGAATTAATTAACAAATAACTTTTCAATAATTATTATGGCACTTTCTGTTACAACTAACTTTAGTACTACTTAAAGCTGTTTAAGTTAACTCGTTCAAGGCGAATAAAAATTTTATTCTTTAAATAAAATGCCTTTTTTATTATATTTAATTTTTTTGTGAAAATTGTATAATACTAGATCTAGAACAATAAATGAACAACATATTAAATACCATGATTGTAAAACTTTACTACCCCAAGTTGGTGGTTTATGAACTTATTTAGGATCATGATGCCCCTGTGACAAAACTATTATATTAATACTATAATAAAAAGATCAATAATCTAAAATTGCTTTAAAAAGCCTCTAAATATTATAATTTTCATATATATTAAGAAAAAAATACCACCAACATAAAACTGATGGTGTGGATAACTGCTTTTACAGTTTTAGTTTCTCGCTGTTTTGTTTTTAGCTTTACTCTACATCCAAAATTTAGAATGAAATTAAAAACTACTGAACATTCGTTTAAAAGAAGTAACTTAAAACAACTGAAATTTAAACATTGACAAAACAAAATATGATGTTCAATTTAACACAACCATTCATATCAGCTCCCTTAAAACCATGAGAACGACTGTAATATTTTAAGATGTATTCACAAGTTCATCTTTATTTTCTTACCTTGGACCTCCCATTTACTCGAATTTCAAATGGAAATCTCACTCAATATATTACCGACAAGGAAAGACTCATAAAGTTTTATTTTGACCACCTATTAGCAAAAAATAAGCAATAAAATTTTAATTGGATCTAATTTTTGGTTCACTGACAAAATATGGTTTGACTATGAGCAGGTGTTTATTTTGTAAATCTGACTAAAGTAAGACTCTAAAAAAGATTTTTAAAGCTTTTGCGGCGACTGCCTACGTTCTACGTTCGGAAAAGATTTCTTAACAACATAATAAGTATCTTGTTAACATATTTTTTCTTAACCTAATTTTAATGTAGTTTAAATAACTAATATATGTAAAAATTGCCCTAATTTTATAAAAAATATTTTTAAAAATAGCAATTTATACTAAAATTTGGCAGAAATTTACAATTATGTCAACACCTCTATGGGTAAATTTTTTGAAAATTCTTGAAATCACATGTTGCTTAGATAAATACCTGTGCATTGAACTACCATCTACGCTAAATTTTGAAAATTAAAGGAGCTATGCTATTTATTGTAAAATGGACATTTTTAAAAAATATTTTTTAAACACAATCACCAAAACCAACTTAAAAAGTATTGATATTTCAAAATTTTTGATAACAACAAGCGGTTTTAGGAAGTCAACAGTTAACAGGAGTGTTTGAATTAAAATAAAAAATGTACTCCTAATGCAAATATTTAAAATGATTTTCTAGTACAGCGTTTCTCAACCTTTTTACTCTCACGGAACCCTTTTGATAATGATCAAGCTACGGGGAACCCTAGCATCCATACAACAGTGGCGTATATATAAATTTATTTCAGGAGGGGCCCAAAATTATTACTCAACACCTCAAAAGTATATTTAAAATAGGTTTAACGTAGCTTTTTAATGCATTTTTATGTGAAATTTGCATTCATGAGAACTCAATATAATAAAAATTGTGATTAATAAAGTTCCGAGTAGGAAGGGGGGTTTGGGGGTACTCCCCCAGAAAATTTTTAGAAATCCCACCGTAAAAACTAGGTTTTAACTCATTTTTGGTACATTTAGTCCAAATTTTGGATTTGCATTTTTAAGGTAGGATTACAATTTTCATGAAAGTATTATAAGAAATTGAAAATAATACAATTTCATGTATTAAAGGGGGGTTTGGGGGCCCTCCCCCAGAAATTTTTTAAAAAATTGACTCTAAATAGCAGGGTTTTAACGTATTTTGATATGCCTAGTCCGAATTTCGGGGGAGGGCAGGTCCCCCTCGGCCACCCTTATAAACGCCACTGCCATGCAACAATATTTTTTCTTGCTATTTTGTCCTCTCTCAGAACAGAATTTATTTTTAAAATTACCCTTTAAACTAGTGTTTAATCCCCTTTCAAACTTTTTCTCCTGTGGAACACCCAAGGAGAAAAGCTACTTGAGACAGCAGAATGTTGAAGGGAAAATTTCCGTATAACAGACGTCAAAATTTTAGATAGAAGTTTGGGAGTTCTCCCTAGAAATTTAAAAGATAGTTAATAAATTAAAATAGAGTTTCAGTGTATTTTAAGAACCTTTGGGTTACATCTAAAAAGAACAGTTCCTTGTAAAACACAGAATTTTCAAGGGGAAAACTATAATTAGAGCCAAAATTTCAAGGGGAAGGGTCTTGCCTCAGAAATTAATTTTGAAATTCCCCTTCAAACTAGTGTTAATCTTCTTTTCAAACTCTTCGTGTAACACCCAAGGGCTACAGAAGAAAATGTTCAACGGAAAACACATTTGGTTGGCTGATGCCTAATTTATTTAGAGGGTTATTCTAAAATGTAAACCAGAACAAAAAAAAAGATTTTCGGATCCCTCGCGGAACCCTTGAGGAAGGCTCGCGGAACCCCAGGGTTCCGCGGAACCCCGGTTGAGAAAAGCTGTTCTAGTATATGTATTTTGCAACTTTAACATTCATAAAAAAATACAAGAGTGTATCGTAAAACACTACTATATTAATGACTCATTTCATATGCTTATGTATTAAAATTTGTTCTAATTTATCTCTTTAAAACTATAATCATCATACATTTAATGCTTTGGATACTTGTTGGTGGAAGTTCTCCAAACTAAAAGGGCATTACTAGACATGTTTCGTTACATTCTTTATGGTAGGGAAAGTGAGTGTAATTCTGAAAATTCACACACTGTCGACAACACTTTCTAAATGAATAAGGGTACATTAGAAAGGCATTGACAACATTTTATAAATACTACACAAAATTAAATAGCTCCACAGCTAGTGCATGTACTTTAAAATGTTCAGTACTTATGATTATTTTTGGCAATTTTTCAGATTTCTAAGTACTTGTACACAGCTAATCCTAAAGTATCGAATAAGAAAAAATAGCATCCACCAATAGTAACTAGTCAAATACTTTTACATATTGTAATTTATTACATTTCTGTTTGGAAAGGTACTTGGCTAAGTGATTTTCAATTTAGAACTTCTGCCTTTTAACCAAATTTTTCAAAAACACTACAATATACACACTAAAATAAAATACAATAATGTGTTCTTTAAAAAACACTATATTTTAACCTGTACATTCTCCACTTATTGACTTTATATTTTATTGTAAAAGGATCAAGCTTTGTAATACTTTTAGCAACTTAAATAGTACTTAGGGGCCATTCATTAATTACGTAAGGGTCCCGAGGGGGAGGGGGGGTTGGAAAAATCTCTACATACCCTTACTTGGGGAGTGGGGGGGGGTCAAACCAATTCTTACGTAAGATTTTCCTAGTTAATATAAACAAATTCCAATTATTATAATCAAGAGATAATAATATAATAGTAATATGTAGTGGACAGCAAGGATATTACTTATCTGTTCAAAAATAAAAATCTTTGATTTACGTCAAACGGAGAGTTTTCTAACATTTTACTATTTTGAAAAACATAATGGAATCTTACATAAGAATAGGGGGGGATGGGTTTGAAAAATCTTACGTATCCTTACATGGGGGGAGGGGGGGTCAAAAATTGCCAAAATCATCCTTACGTAATTAATGAATAGCCCCTTATACAAAAATTGCAATTAGTCATATTGTATAAATAGCAATTAAAAATTTGTCAATGCTTATATTTTAACACCAAAGTGATTAAATGGTTTCCTTTTGAAGTAAATCAACGATGTTTAAAAAGGAATTTTTAAAAATGCGTAAAGTTTTCAAGAGTTATTAGGAAGAGAAAAATTTTAAAATAGATAAACACATGGTATTCAACTGAAAAATGATAAAAGAGCAGACAAAATTAATAAGAAACACTAAAAAACACTTGTTATTAAGCATATAAATTAAATTATAAAGCTTCTGTAGTAATAATCACTTGCGTTTTAGGTAGTTTCATTGTTTTAGTTAAAAACGTAAATAATCCCGAAACTTTCCTATTAAAAACGAAAAGGGTTGCTATATAATGCAAAAGTACCAACGGCAGCCAAAGTACAGCAACCCTGATGAAAGGAGACAAAAAAATACGATTTCGCCAAAGAAGAACCGTTTGGCGATATCATCTTCTAAAAGGAACTTGAGCCAAAAAATTTCCCTCCACTAAGTTTCTACGACCTTTTAAAACTGCCCACCTAAGTTGTTAAGAACTTAAAGAAAAAAATGGGGAAGACCGGGGATGGATGGGACACCTTCAATAAATCTTAAAATTATAAATAAAATTAGTTTTTGAGTGTTCCACCAGGTAAAGCCACAATGGCTTTATACTTGTTGCTGTTTACTATTTTAGTTGCAAGCTCCTACAAGTTTCTGAATGAAAAAGATGGTTTCACTATAGCAAAAGTAACTTAGTATTACTTTTTTCGAAGTGAATTTTCAATCTGATTCTTGGTTGCTTTCTTAGTGGTTTATATTGTTTTCTAAACAGAATAATGTATTCTTTATGAGTATATAGTTGAGTTAAGCCTAAAAGCCACAGTTCTTTAGTAAGAACCTATTTTTTAAAACTGTTGCTACCGAGGTGGGATGGGACACCATGCCCAATTCCTCTCAATCCCTAAATACAAGCTATTGCTACAGTTCTTTAGATACCTTTGTTGTGGAACTGTTTAGTATTGCAGTTGAAAACATATTTTTTTAGATTAAAGAAGAATTTTAACTATTTTGTATTTTTCACTTAAGTTAGATTTTTCGAAGTAAATATAGGGTAAAATAACTAATGTTTTTGTAATAAATCTTTAAAATGTGTAAAATACTTCCATTTTTGTGGTTTTTAATAATATTTAAAAGGTAATCATAAATTTTAATTTAAAAAGATGTGTCCCACCCTGGGCCGGGGTGGGACACTTCTGGAAGAAGTTATTTAATTTGTACATAAATTTGTTTGCTATCACTTTGGTTATATTTTTTAAACATGCTAAAATGTTCCAAGATGTTAGTTTGAAAGTTTCAAATTTATACAATGAAAACTGAATTTTTGAAAAATATTCTTGGAAAAAGTGTCCTATCCCTCCCCGGTCTCCCCTAGTACCTCATATTTTCAATGTTTTGAGATAAACTAATTTACCCACCCTATTTAAACTAAATCTTCCTTATTTCTAGTTCTCAAAATAGCTTTGTTTAATATTAATAGAAGTTACAGCTTTAGAAAGACAACTCCAGCTGTCATGTTTCCACACAGCTCAAATGATGACTGAAAACCATAGATATCTAAGTAATAATATTAATTTAATCGATCCAAAAAAAATAATCGGTACTTACGTATTAACACCACTACAGCTACGTATTTGGCGGTTTTTAAGTGCCACCAATTTAAATTGTTATTTATGTATATAAAATCAAAACACTATCAAAATTCAAAACACTTTATTTAAAAACAAAGTAGTCAATCAGATTTCAGTCAATTGAGGATTGCGGTGGCGTCAATACGTAAGTACCTAATAATCCACTAATTATTATTATTTTAAGATCCAATAAAAATAATATTAATATTTAGATCCTATGGTTGTCAGTCAGTGGCCGCGGTGGTGCAGTGGTTAGCGTGTCTGGCTACGAGCATTACCGACCCAGGAACGATGCCTCGCGGCTCCTGCTTGGGTAGCTGGTCATGGGTCAACTCAGCCCTTTATCCTTCCGGGGTCGATAAATGAGGACCAAGCTTGCTTGGGGAATCAACTGGGGGTCCAGCGTCGGGCTAGCCACTCGGCCTGGACACATGCTAGTAATTAGCACCCCAGGCCCAAAAGGCTACAGAAACGGAGATGGGCACCGCCTGATGGGCCACTAGGCCCGGGCAGACTTTGATTTTTTTTTGATGGTTGTCAGTCATCATTTAAGCTGTGGGTGAATATGGGGACTGGAGGACTCTTTCTAAAGCTGTTCCTAATAATATTAGATTATGGGGGTTTACCTTATAAGCCCAGAGGTGCATAAGTTTCATGCAAATTGTAAATGCATATTTGCAAGACGATAAATGATTTAATGTAATTGCCCTTGATTTTTTTTGGTGACCCTATTTGTTTTTGGGTGAAGTTTTGCCTACTAGGTGTGTTAGCAATTTGTGAAACCCACTTATTAGGGATTTTCCTGTTATAGAAAATCATCAATTCCTTGAATATGTATTTATTTTTATAGGAGGACGATTTTATACTTTGTATAATTCATCTGATGTGCCCTGCTCTGTTGATTTTGGAGCACAATACATAAGTGCCTCATTAGAATTTATTCGTAATCATGCAAGGTAAGTTTATAACTTGAATTGTTGTTATTATTTAAAAGAAGGTATGCTTAATCAACTTTTGATTTAGGTACTTTCTGAGTACTCTTCTAAAAAAGATTGATTTGTAAAATCAGTTCAAGTGTAAGTGAATGAAATGGGTTTAGAGGCATTAAAACACCTTTTTTCATTTTCAGTACCTACAAATCTTTGGTAAAGAAACATTTTCACCATTTTATTTCCTATAAAACAAACATGAAAATGGCCTTGATGTTGAACCAGTCTTAATAGTTCCAGAATAGTTAGAAGGAAATTCTTTATTGTACACTACTTAAATATGTTTGTTAGTAATAAACATATTCCTTCCATATATTTCCTTCAACTATTCTAGAACTATTAAGAAGTCAGTTCAACAACAAGCCCATTTATAATAAATTGTTATCTGATTAATTAGTTATTGGTAAAAGTTCTGTTCCCTTTTATTTTTCACTTTAACTATTCTTTGAAAACATCATTCAAGGTTTCTCTAGCTGAGTTTTTGTTGAAGTTAAAAAGATTAAACCTTTAATATTTCTTTCTACCTGACTGCTTTAAAAGTTATTTCATTCTATTTCAGGTTTTATGATGATTTGCTTGATAATGATAAGCTAGTGCCTCTAGGACAAAAAATTGAAAACTTCAGGAAATTATCTGAATCTATTACAAACTTTGTTGCTCCTCAAGGAACATCTTCTTTAATTCAGCATTTCTTAGATCAAGCTGGTAATTCAAACTATTGTTCAATTGGAGACTGATATTCAAGTGTCATTCAAAAACAGTTTCAATGGATCATAAAAAAATAAATTGTATTGCATAACATACAGAGCAGTATCTTGGCTTTTTTTAGCACGAACCTTAGTAAAATTGAAAATTTTGTCTTACAGTTAAGACAAGTTAAATATTTATCAAGTGGTGCTGCTTTGATAAAACTAGCTGGTATACTGTAACTATTTCTGTTACAGTCGAGTCCACTTAATGTGATCGCAATTGTCCGAGACTAAACTGAAAACATTATCCGATAGATAACAATAAGCGATCTCATATCAAAAGCAGCAAACAGTGTAACAAGATTGTTTGCATTAAAATAAAAATCATGTAATCGTAATAAATGTATTCAAAACACTATTTTTGAACCAGGTTAAATTTTAAGGGGGAAATAAAAGAGTAGTTTAATTAATAAAAGTAAAATAATCGCTTACTTTGTATTTTTATTTGCATAGAAAGGTCTCTCTTTTTTCCAGTCCATTATATCCTTCCACACCAATAAATCACTTATTTATTAAACACAAGGTAAAATTCAAATCTCTTATCAGACATCTGCAAAGTGTCGATCTTGGTGGTTTCTTTAACCAATCACAAGCATGGATTCGGACCCCACCCCATAACCGTTTTCTTTCAATATATGCGGAAAGTGTTCCACTGTTCTACACTGAAAAAATTTCCTTGATGAAAATAGTCATTTCTTATAGATTTTGGGTCGCTGAATACGAAAATCACCATTAAAATTCTCAATTGACTCAGGATTTTCGGGGAACAGCCCCTCCCCCTTTTCACGTTTTTTAACGACTTTGTAACTTTGAACTCGATTTTCAGGGTCAAAAGCATTGCTTTAATCTTCAAATTGCCCCCCAGGGGACAAGAAATGTTCAAATTAATAAAATATGATAAATTTATAACAAATGGATAGGTTTAAGGGGTAGTTAACCCCCTAAGAATGCAAAAAATTAGCTAAATATTATAGAGGTTTTTATATGCTATTTTTCCTCTTATTTGATACGCAATTCAGGTTTGAAGGGTCCTAACCCTTCCCCAAGGACCCAAATTTGATGGCAATATGCAGCAATGATTTTTGCTAAAAGCGGTTGAGGTGAGAGCGCCCCCAGAGCACCCACGGAAGGGTTCAATGCCGCACTTAGAGTTTAACTGTGCTGTACAAAAAAAATTTGAAGCCACTTACTGAATTTCAGCTGATTCTTGTGTAAAATGATCTGCTGAATTCAAATATGACACCCATTTTCCTCCATCACCCTCAGTTTTTAAGGGGATGCCCCCTAATTGTTATCCACAGCCGTGCATCTATTAACATCTTGAAACATGGAATCCTCACTCCCGAAAACAGGTCAGTTTTTAAAGAACTGAAGAGTTTCTACTTAGGATACACCCAAAATATAAGAAAAACGTCATTTGTAATCTTTTCAAAATCATCGATATTAATTCCTGAACTCGCGAGCGCCTTCGCGATTCTGGAAGTCTTCCGAACTCTTCCGCGGGGACTTCTGGGAGGCTAACACCTCAACCGCTTTTAGTAAAAATTATTGCTGCATATTGTCATCAAATTTGGGTCCTTGGGGAAGGGTTAGGACCCTTCAAACGGGATTTGCGTAAAAAATAAGAGGAAAAATAGCGTATAGAAACCTCTTTAATTTTTAGCTATTTTTTTTGTATTTTTAGGGGGGTAATTACCCCTTAACCCTATCCATTTGTTATAAATTTATCATATTTTATTAATTTGAACATTACTTGTTAACTGGGGAGCAATTTTAAGACTAAAATAATGCTTTTTGACCCTGAAAAGCGAGTTTAAAGTTATAAGGTCGTCGAAAAACGTAAAAAGGGGGAGGGGCTGTTCCCCGAAAATCCTGAGTCAATTGAGAATTTTAATGGTGATTTTCGTATTCAGCGACCCAAAATCTATAAGAATTGACTATTTTCATCAAGGAAAAAATTTTGAAGGTCAAATTTGTAGAACAGTGTTCTTTATCTTACTCATACTGAGTTTCAGAAAAAAGAAGAGCCAGATGCTCTCATGGGGCAGATGTTTACTTGTAAAAATTGACCTTCAAAAAAAAACTCGAACTCAAAAGCGCTCGTTTTAAAAGGAATATGGACAAATTTTGATGATATTAAGCGGAGTGATTATTCATAGTTGATCACATTAAACGATGTATTTTACATTTAATTAAATAGGAATGATCGGGACCTGTTGATTTCGATAACATTATCCGATTGATAACATTAACCATGATCACATTAAGCAGATTCGACTGTAATTAGTAGTTTGTTGGTTTTTATGGGCTTTGTGGAAAACTTACTTTCTGGGTGTCCCAAGTAATTTGTGGGAAATAAATTTTGACTTTTGACAGTAAAATAAGCATTTTTATTGTTCTAGGTAATAATGTTCTCTTAAAAAGTATATTTAGATTTTATCTAAAGTAGAGTTTAGATTTTTACATTTAGGCTCACCTTAAAGTTAATTGAGTTACTTCTTGGGGTGAATTTTTATGTTGTTAGAATGTCAGAGAGTAATTCGATAACCGCCCTACAATCACAATCCTTTTCATATATGTAGAATTTATATCAACTCTTATATTTTATTGATTTTTATTTTAGGTGCCAAAGTATGTTTGGAGCATGAAGTTGAAGAAATGAACTTAGTAGATAAAGTTTGGGAAGTTAAAGCAAAGAATGGAACAGTGAAATCATTTGATGCTGTCATTTTGACCATCCCAGTGCCAGAAGTATTAAATTTGAAAGGAAACTTTAACAACTTCAGTAAGTTTCCATTGTCACATGGTAAAGAACTGTTAAACAAGAACTGTTACAAACCAAGCATTGACAGTAGTTTCTATTGTCTGTAGAAAAAAATTTTAGCTTATTTTCTAAAAATGCTTAAAATTTAAAAGTATTATGCAAAAAAAGAATCATTATTACTAATATTCCTTTGAATCCAAGTAAATTTTTAGTTACTTCTCTGTACAGTATCAGTTTGAATCAGGATAATTTTAAATAATTTGTTTTACTAACAATTTTTTACTTTCGTGTAAATACTCGCAGCATTTTAAAAATTAAAACAAATTATTTTCTATCCTCAGTCCCAGATGATGATATAAAAATGGCCATGGAACAGGTCAAATTTTCATCTCGTTATGCTGTTGCCTTGATATACGATGAATCTCTTAAAGCCATTGAGGAATTACCATGGTCGATGAAATTTATTCCAGATGATGATACAATCTGCTTTATTGCTGTTGACAATCGAAAAAGAGGTATAAAATGAAATTTGGATTATAACTATTTTTCCTTTTTGGCCCCAATGTTAGGGTGGGTTTACATGGAGTGATGCAACTATTGTGACTGATTAAAATTTTCCTACAAATGCTGACATAGTTTCTACATCATAGCACAAAGGACCAGATTCTACATTAATGAGAACAATTGAAAATTTTACACTATTAGGGAGCCAGAGACTCCAACTACTACGGATTCTCCGTAGTTTCTACGGATGCCGTCGTTAAACTACGGACTACGGATAACATCAAAAAAGCTACAGAAAATCGGAAATCTATCATAAAAAGCACTTAAAAGCGCAAGTTTTTTTCCCAATTATGCTCTATATTTAGGATATTTTCAGTCTACATAAAACAGGGTGGCGAGCGATCGGGATTTTTGTTGCTAGCGGGTGGAAAACGGCGCAGCGGTGGGCTGCAAGTTGAAATCGGCTTCTTCTTGCGTTGTTAGTGCGATGTGGAAAAAACAACTTTATAGTGGTTAGAAGCAGTGTTCCGGTTTTTATCACCGCGTTCGGCGGAAAAGTAAAAAAATTGCAATTTTTCGCGTAAGTACCGTTTTCCCGCGCGTAGTTGAAGCTGGCTTCTTTTCACATTGTAATTACACTGTAGGAAAAATTTAAGCATGACCAGAGGAGCCTAGTAAGTCCAGTGATACCTCTCAAATCGCGTTTTTATCGATTTTAGTCAGTGTTTTCAACTAATATTTCTTAAGGATTTCCTAAGTTGTAAATTTTTACTGTTAGATCACTCTGAAGCTTAATGCATTATTTTAAAAAATATTGTTAGATTATAACCTATTTCAGATATGACATCAAGGGGGATGGCAGGGGAAAAAATCGGACTAAAACAACCCTGTTTTTAGGGTCAACTTCCAAAAAAGTTTTCCTTACTCACAAGTACTACTGACAACCATCTTTGAAAGTTGGAGTCTCTGAGGGAGCTACCGCCCCTTGCTCGCTATCGCTCGCCAACCCCCATTAACTGCTGACGCAGAAACTTTTGGATCGCTTTGCCATCCTCACAAAACACAGCTCACAGCCCTTACTCATTTTATAAAACATTCTTAAAACAGGGGAACTACTTCTCTGGGGTTATTCTTTCAAAAATGGCGGATATTCATTCAGCGGCGAAATTTTAACAGTTCCTTTATGGCAATTATATTCCTTTAATTCCAAGAAAATTAGCAACAGAGCAGAGTAAACTTTCTTTTACCATTTCCCCAAGGTAATGTTTTTCTCCCACAGATCCATTCAGAAGCACTGAAACATCTCCGGAATAAATTTACTTTCTTAAAATTTGTAATGATTTTCATTGATTGTCTGTGAAAAATGTAGTAATTATCGTAAACATCACGAAAATTTAGAATTTTGTCTTCATGAGACAAATAAACGTCGAAATTGTGTCAGTTTCATAGCAATGACACGAATGTTCTGACTTCAAATATTTTCGATTTTTATCTTTACTTCTAAAACATTCACCGGCTATATCTAGTTTTGCGTTTTGGCATTGTAAAAAAAAGTTACATTTTACTACCTTAAATAATATAACTGCAAAAGGATATAAAAATAATTATTATTGTAATAAATAAATGCAAAAGTTCAAAATTTCTGAAAGCGAGTTTATATTTTATTGTAAATATAGTAATGATTGGGTTGCCACAACTACAAAGATAAATATAAAAATATGAATTAGTTATTTAAAAATAAAAGATAAATTAATTATACATTAGTTTTAAATATAATTAAAATCGTTTGAACAGCAAAAATATAAATATTGTTAAAAAGAATCCAATATATATTTTTTAAAATAGTGTGATAAATAGAAAGATGATTATTTAATGTATTTGAATGTTAAAAAACCAGTGAAATATATTTTCAATTGTTTTAAAGTTCATAGTTTCTTGCTTTGTAACTGTGACCTTATCTGAAATCTAAAAAAATGGAAATATTTTAAAATTGAGAATTTTTTTGAAAAATCGAAGGGCCTATACTCGGAAATCCGGAAAGAATCCAGGCATTTTGATACCATATGTGTGTCATTTGGTTCAGTAATTAAAAAGCCTTTCTCTGGAAACCGTTCACCAAAAACTTTTTTTTGGAATAGAGAGATTCCCCAGGACAACCCGGTTGTGTCACTCTAGTCACTCCATGTTTACCCACCCTTATTCGTTACCATGTGCTTTTTTTAGTTCCCCTCTATGCAATTACTTCTTTGATTCCTTCCCTTTTGAATGTTGAGAACTTCATATTTTTTTATTATTACAGGGAAGCAGGAAGAAAAACCAGCTCTTCTATTACATACAACTACCAAATTTCCTCAGACATGCTCAGAATGGAATGAGGATGAAATAAAAAAGGCTGTTTTGGAGCAATTTAAGTGCCTTGTACCTGGTTTGCCAGATCCCTCTGAAGTCAAATGCATAAAGTGGAATTTCTCTCAGGTTAGTTGATTGAGAGCTCTCGGTAAACCTTATGATATCCCAGAATCTCTTTTTTACAGTATTAAATTAATACTTACTAACATCAAATTTTTACATTCACTCATTGTAAGCTGAATTGAGTTTGGTCTTGAGCTAAATTCTGAGGGGTCTAGTACTCTTTCGTTGAGAAAAAACTGTGGAAAATTGCTCTTTTTCGAAGAGACCATTCTCCAAAACTTAAAGATATATTTGAATGAAAATTTGCATGTGCGTTGAACAATCTTTAGTCATTAATTCAACACCAAAATTTAAGTTGTGAAGTGAATAGCATAGTTTTTTATGTAAATTTTTTAATGCGTACCCTTAATTTTGTCGTACATTTACGGCGCGCAGTTTTTCTTGGAAACCGTTGATCACAAATGCTTTAAATTTTGTACAGATGTTTATATGATGCCAATACTTAATTTAATGAAGCAAAGTTTTAATTGCTTGAGAACTTTTCTAAATTTTGACCAAAATATACCAAAAAATTTTTTTGAAAATACCACTTTTCCCTTTTTAAGGCTTTCATTTTTTATATATGGCTCCAAATTGTATATCGCTTCATTAATTTTGAGATTCATTAATAAATTGCTATCAGAAAAAATTTGAAGCTATTTGTGAGCTTTTCTGAAGGGTTATGCTGTGTGCCGTAAACTACGGAATATGTAGGACAAAATTAAGGGTACGCATTTAAAAATTTACATAAAAAAACTATGCTATTCACAACTTAAATTTTGGTGTTTAATTAATGACTAAGGATTGTTTGATGCACATGCAAATTTTCATTCAAATATATCTTTAAGTTTTGGAGAGTGGTATCTTCGAAAAAGAGCAATTTTTGACAGTTTTTTCTCAACGAAAGGGTACTAGACCCCTAAGTCATTAAAAGTCAGATTAAATACATGTTTAAAAAAACATTTCAAAACCTTGTATTCAAAAATTAACAGCGCTTAAAAAAATACATGGAAGGTGTAACTCATTTAAAATGTAATATGTTTGCCCTAGTCCCAGTTGGAGAAAAATGACTTGTGTAACCACATCAATGTTTCTCCATTTTTTATTTTTATTGGCAGTCAATTAAAATCACTGCTTGGGGAAGTCAACCTTATTATCATTCATTCACCCTTATACATCTGGTTAGATTTGGTTAAAATGAAAAATAAATTGGTACCCATGGGTGCCACTCTTCAAAAATTGCAAGACAGAACTTTAAACTATCATTTTCCTCCAGTCTAGCAAATTTTTCAAAAACTGCAGATAAGCAGTTAAATAGTACCTTAAATTTTAAGTTAAAGCTGCTGTATCTGAGTAAAAGAGGCTTATTCTCTCACATAAGTGGACCAGAACACTCGAAACCAGTCATACTGGAAAGAATAGCTTGAGTCTGGTACGTTAGGACGCTCTGCCATTCTGACACAGTGATCTAACTTAAAGTACTCGTAAGGGGGTACCTTAGAAATAATGTTGAGTCAACTCTTCCCCCCCTCGAAATGAAAGTCTGCTTACAGCCCTGATCAATACAGCACTATATTTAGGTCCCTAATTACAGGTTTCACTGTATTTCGAATACTCATGAAATAGGATCTCCCCCACCAAACAGTCTCTAAATCCACCACTGCTTATTCGTGGGCAAAATATGTGATGCTAGTACTAAAATTTAGTTCAAATAGCAACCAACTGGTCAGCTCATCAGTCTCGTAAAATACCTGGGACGGAATTCCTTTCACAGAACTTTTAAAAAGACAGAATTCCGTCCCCAGTACGGAAGAGTGGCACCCATGTAGTACCTCAGTTTCCTAATGATAAGAAAAGCAGCCAATTTAATTTTACTTTTAATCTCATTACAAGACACCAACCTTCTGTTTGGCTTCTTTTCTAGGTTATTGATGCATACATTGACAACCCCGGCTGCATTGTTCTCTTGGAGCACCCTTGCCTCATATGCGGAGGTGACAGTTTCACGGAATCCAACTTCAACGGCTGCCTCACTTCTGCCTTGAGGATTGTGGAGGAGCTTCTGAAGCATGTCACTATAGCCAAGAGCAGCAAAACTCACAGGAAAAAAGCTGTCCCTGTTGCAGCCCAGTGAATAGAAACTTCTCCCTCTACTTACAATGTGCGCTTTGTTTCAAACGAAGTTACTTTTGCTAGCTTTGCCAAAGTAGAACATCGGTTATTTTATAGTTTCTCCTTATTTCTTAAGATGATAATCTAATATATGAAGTTTGATCTTTCTTTCATTCAATTCAGGGAGTTAAGTATGTAACTCTCTAAAATTTATATTCACTATACTCCGTTCCACCTTATCTTGGTAGCACTGGGAAAGGCAGAGGATGTGCCAATCCACCCGAAAAAATAGTACTAGCTTTCATTGTAATTGAAAATAAAGAATATGTAGACACATTTGTAAAAATGCAACATACATTATAGTTTATTGTGATTTTTATTTTATAACTTAATTTAATCATATGTGTTAAAGTCTTTAATGGAAGGGAATAAATACAGTGTGTATTGTAGTACCGCAACAACCAGGTTTTTTTGCTGGAAAACGGTTTCTCAACCAGAGTTGCTATGATAATGGCTGTGATTAGGTCAACGTAGCCTTTTCTCTACTACCAACTCAGGGTGAAACGGTTTATAGTTAAGTTTTCCTCTCCCCGCTTTAGATGTTTAGCATGTACTTAGAATGGGTGGTTCAATTTTTTCATCAGTCCAGTTAAATATCTCGACAAGTTGTTTTGGGCACTAACTAACAAAAATATTAGAAGGCAACCATAAAAATTCGGTTAAAAAATATTTTGGAGATTTTTAACGGGACAGATGACAGACATGTACCGAATGGGTTTATGTTAAGAGTGCTGTAATATGTTTTCATCATTCCTCTCAAAGTGTGATTTTTTATGTCAATTTTTTTAATTTGAAGTACACTCTTTTTTGGATGTTATTCTTAATGCATTTATAATTTATATAACTTGGATTGTTAGTTTTTGTTAATTTCTTAATTTTCTCCTTTCATTAATATGAACAATGAGATAATGAGAGATGAAATAATGAGAGTTCCTAAAATATTTTTTACATAAGATCTTTTCAAACAAGCAACTTATTTTAAGTTGCTTAAAGTGCTATATTGCAAAAGTAGTTTCTACAACCCTATTATATCAACTCTGGTATTTTATTTCTCAAACCCATGAACAGGAAAGGTCTCTAACAACATCAAATATATTGATTTCTTTAATTGTTTCTTACTATACTCCTTAAATTAAGCTATGTGCTTAATAGCTTGACTAAACTTTTTGTAGTTATATTAAATATTTTAAATAGCTTTGTCTTTAGAAAAAATATTTTTAAAACTAAACTAATGATGAGTCATTCCTTTAGTTTACAGTTTCAGAAATAATGTTATTTTTGATTTTAGTAGAATGATTAACACCTCTAAATTATTTATTACATTTCAGTTAATTATGAAAAATATGTAAAAAAATATTGTTTATAATTTAATCAAATATTATAAAAATATCAAATATCAATTTTATAAGAAATAGCTATTACAAACCATATAAAACTGAGAGGAAATTGGCAGTATGAATATTTTAAGATTTTCAATGTGAGATTTCATAGTAATTTTAGAGTAAGGAATACATCTTTTGATAATACATAAGTACAAACTGAAAGTTTACTTATTGATTTTCTAGGGGTTTTTTATGTTTACATTTTTTAACTTTATAAGTGCCTTTTTGTAATATGTGTTGTAACTCAATTCAATACAACATTGTTTTTCATTTTACATATCTGCAACAAAACACATTTAAAAATGAGTTTTTCTTAGAGAATTTATAATGAAATTTTAAGTATTTATAATTCAGAAATGATATGTAGATAAAGTATTTAACCTAGTGCAAATAATTCTAGCATTTATGTATACTTTATCAAATGTTTTATATTGAAAAGAGTAATATGTTTTATGAGTATAGTATCATTTCAACTAGAAACTTACATTATAGAAAAATGTTATATGTAATTAAATGTTGGTAGTGGTATATTTGTTTGGTTTGAAATGAAAACAGGACAAGTTTTTTACAACTTTTACTTAAAAATGATTAGAAAAAATATAACACCTCTAGTCTTATATAAACTTTTGTGAATTGTATCGTGTAGTAATTTTTTCAAAAAATGGAGCAACTCAAAGTAGTGTTCATAAAGTCTTGTTACTCAGCAGACTGAATATATAGTGAGATAAGTAGTGCTTATAAAATGGTTGCTACATTATTTTGAAGTACTTATTTTTAGATTTTGTATGGGGAAAAATATCAATATTTCAATAATCTCTATACATGATTACTTTTTATTGTATAAAAAATGCTGTTGTAAATTATATTTTTTAGGAAATTAAATAATTTATTGTGAAAGAGTTTGTTGTTTAATCAATATTTCATTGGTCTTATTAATTTTGCTTGGAAACACATAAATGCCAGGTTTGTTGAGCATGTTGCAGGATACGCAAAAGAACCACACAGTTTACAAAGTAAATTGTTATATTTAAATCAAGTATCTTATGAAATAGCAAACTAAAATAGGTTCTTTGAAAATAAGGTACTAAGATGTATCACAGATAATAAAGTGCTATATTGCATAGTGGTGGTGGCATAAAAAATGAAAATGCTTAATGATTGTGATGCTTACAATTCCTCCTTAGCTTGTGTCTGCCTACAATGATTAAAGATCCCTTTTCCATAACATAAAAAGTTCGTTACTTCTCCTTTACCGTTTTTAAATGCTGCATAAATATCCATTTCTCCTGCTTCTCCAACATAATAGTGACACATTTCCTGCAATCTAAATAAAAAGTATTAATTCCCATGTTAAGATTTGCACATTATTTAGATAAAATTTGAGTACAGTACATTTCCTATTGATAATTTAAAACTTGAGGAAAGAATCCTAATACTAGAGTTGGGGGATTGGCTTTTAACTTTTCCAATTTAGAAAAATTAGTTGATAGTTTTAGTCGCTGAGTATCAAAACAGAGTCCAGATCCATAGGTGATAACAGAAATTGAAAAAAAACATGGGGTATACCTTGTGATAGGGGCACTGGGATCGCGTCACTAGAGGCGGGTAAAATAATCTGTTCCAGCGAGGACGGAGTATTTTATTTAGAAGTAACAAATTGAATGAACCCATCAAAGCCGTGACCACCAAATAGTACAGCCTCCCCTCTGTCACTAACATCTATGATTAACATCTATAATGCTACCATCTACATAAGATATAATTTAAAAATAATATTTTAAACTTTAGTTTGGATTTTGGTTGACAAAGTATTAAATGAAGTCCTTGATCAATAAGTTCATGAAACCTTGTTTGTGATGTTGTGTTTAAAAATTTACGATACATCGAAATACTGTAACCAATTAAGCACATTTTAAAGAATAAAACAATTGATAACCAAATTGTCTAATGTTACCTTTTTAATATAAAAGGATAAGTTGAGGTTGTAATGGTTTTGATAACCAAGATTTTTAAAATAAAAATTGTATGAATTAGATCAAAGATAAAGTAAAAATGGTATAAATTTAGGAAATCAATGTACCTATCAGGCCACCTTCCTCCCATTTGAGTCATTCCCATAACTGTATCAGTTTCAAGACCAGGCCCTGATAATCTGTTTACTCCATCTACTTGTTTGATACCGTAGCTAAAAAAGAAGACACCTTAATTTTAATTCATTCTAGGGAGGTAAAAAATAGCAAAGTAATATTCTATAAGTCTTATTTAAAAATTAGGATGAAGAACTGAAATTTTTTTGAGATTGTAAAGGAATTGTGATTAACTTATAAGATAGATCAGAGTGTGGTCCAATTTTTACTGTCTCAGGTGAGTGCCTGAGACAGTAAAAATTGCATTTTACTATTTTAAAACATCCAAATCAAGCTTATATTTAAACACTAGCACATTTACTTCAACTATAAAGATTTACTAAGGGGTATTTTAATTTCGAAACACATTTATTTCTTATATTTAAAATGCAATGCAAAAATATTGACTGGGTCTCATTAATATACTTTTTATTTATTCAAGGGGATATATTTTGTGCTAGAATTTAAACACTATTTTACAAGAAGTTCATATTTATAAAATTTATTTCTTGCTTTTTTTAAACTGAAAGTTTGTTCTTAAAAGGAAAATTAGTCTATTAGTAAAGTAAAATCCATTCTGAGAAAATAAACAATTAACAATATTTTAAAAAAATGAAAGCAAGAATTGCTTAAGGTTTTATTGATTTTCACGTAAAAGTGTTATTTCTAAATTAGTTCATATTCAAAGAAGAAGATTGATTTTTTTCTTAAGAGGTTAGGAACTTTTTATTATAAAAATTGAGTTCTAATAAATAAATAAGACACAACTACAGCCAAAGTTAAATTCCTGAAATTACTCTTGAGATTAAATGCTAATTACAACTCCTAGCTTCAACTGATTTGATAACTCCTTTAACTATTGTCCAACTGTATCTTCTATTGATGCACTTTTAATAACCGAAAATAGCAAATTACCCTCTATTTTTTTTAATAAATATTACATTTTGTGGCTGAGTGCCATGAAAATTTCAAGAACCAGCGGGTTGGAGCACACTGAGATAGATAATACAATAACCATGAACTCTGATAATGTATAATTACGAAGTAATGAAATCAAATTAAATATAGATAACATAGAACAGATGAGAGTTGTAAAAATGTTAGAATCATCATATATTTTTCCTTACAATTTCTTCCTTTTTCCAAAATCTGGAAAGGTTAAGTAATCTCAGGAGAATTAAAATTTTTAGTAATACTACCCTAAAAGGAGGTATAGGTTGAATAAGGTTCAAAATACTGACTTATTAAATCCTTGACTGCAAAGTCGTTCAAAAACATCTATTATATCATATTCTTTCAGACTCGATCTCTTTTCATGCTCTTTACTCAATTCTTCCTCCATCTACATAAAAAATACCAAGTTCCAAGAGTCATTTGATCAGACATAAAACATACTTGATTTTTTATTTAACAGTTTAATACCTTACCCTAAAAAAACATCCAACATTCCAACTTTAACAAACCTAATCACACAGAATGTACAAAAATAATTTAACTTTAGCTTGTTATCTATGAGAAAAAATGGGTGAGCGTTAAAGACCAAATAATTTTAAAAATAACTAGCTAAATCATAGCATATTTACAGCATTGATATTTTATGACAATTAAAACTAATATCTAAAGTAGCTGGTAAAAATAGTCTACCATAGCAATTCAAAATCATCTAAAAAAGTGCTGAATTTTCACCAAATGAACTCTCAATTCTTTGAATGAAAAGGAAAAACATGAACAAAGTAAATTAAATAAATAAAGTGGTTTCATGTTAATCCAGTTTAAATCATCTATTATCAAGGTTTCCCAACCTTTTTCAGTTCATGCCCCACCAAAACCTTTCTAAATTTTCCATGCCTCATGTATTTCTTTTTTCGAAAATCTTTCTTGGAAAATAAAGCGTGGTGGTCCATTCCCACCTGCGGGGGGAATTTGATTAAAAAATTTTATATTACCCTCCGGTGGGGCGTATGCCTCTTGATGGGAAACACTGATCTACGAGGGTGACATTGATTTTAGCCATCACAATGTCATCAATTGAGGCAGTCATCTTGCACAAAACGTTTTCCATGTCCAAATTTTCTGTTAAAAATTTTGAACAGCTCCATTTTCAAATGCCTACCATGTCTGCTAGGTTTTGCACTTTCAATCTAAAATCACCCATACCCTTTTGTGGATTTTTTCATCAGTTCCCGAGGTTTTCCCCTCATTTGGTTGCCCTCTGTGATGTTCATCTTTTCAACTCATTCCATTCTCCCTTCTTAAATATCTGCCTCCCAGTATTTCATGGTTGTAAACAAAAGGGTAGAGTCCCCCAGACTCAAATACAGTTTTGCTTTAATACTTGTAGAAGTTTAGCCCCTCTAATGGAAGAACTTGAAATCAAGCAATGATGAGCAAATTTTGTCCATCTTCAAAATTTCACTGAGATTGTTTCCTAAAAAAGCCACCAAAAACTAAATTAAACAGCTTTTTCCCCGCTGACTCAGAATTTGGGCTTCATAAGGATTGAACTTTCGACCCCAGTATTTTTTTCTGTTTTATTAACACCATCTATAGGTCAGGTCGGGTATTTTTGGGATTGACCTCGTATATATTTTGGTTGTATAATAACTAATTTCTTATGTTTGGTTTCTTGTTGTTTTTAGTGATAAAATTTTCTTTTTGGTGTAACCTTACTACCTTGAAAACTCAAATTTTTTTCGGATCTATTCACTTTCGAGTTCTTGAGGTTATACTGTGTATACTTGCCTGAAAAGAAACTGCTCGACAGGCATCACATCTCAAATGGTGAGGCATGTGATTGCTGTTAGTTTCTTCTTCTGATAAGTGAGGTACAGAAAGTGAAATTTTCCCTGCTTCATTTCCCTCAGCACTATTTGCAACAGAAAGCACTGAAAGAAATGTATTGATAACTTTTGAACAAGGGAGTTCTTAGTTTAGAAGAAATATTCAACAAATGGCAAAAGTGAGAATATTACACTTAAAATACAAACTAATACCTAAGGATCTACTCTAGTGGCTAGCCTGATGCTAAACCCCCTTGTTGATCTCCTCAAGCAAATTTTGTATGTATTTATCAACCCCAGAGGGATATAGGGCTATTATTATCTCTAGTAATATTAAGTAAAACTTATTACTTATGTTACTATTTAACAATCTGAACTGCACTGCAACGTTTCTCGACCCTGGCTGAGAGAAAACAAAGAAAGTAGTTCCCAGCGGGGTGTCTGAATTTTGAGTGAAATTATAAATATGATTTGTTTGTTAAACCCAGGTATGTATCTAGCATCTTTTTATCATGATTTACATACTGAAGCTCCTCCTAGCAACCCAACAGGATCTTTGTTAACGTAGTTTTTTCTTCTGCGTAGTCATAGTCAGGAAACATTGTTGTCTAGTAAAGTCATTTTCTAGCATTTCATTTACAGGTATGAGAATAACTGGAATATACTAGAAGTTTAATTGAAATGAAACATTACTGAGGAGTATGTGCTCAGTGGTATATATGTTACGGGTAAAGTGATTAATTGGGCAAATAATGCCTGTAGTGGAGGCAGGCAAAGTGATAAATTTCATTGATAAATGCCATTGAATTCATCACATTGCCCTCCTCCACTTTGGGCATTATTAATAATGCCAGATTTATAACATTGCCCGTAACATATATACAGCATAAAAAAGTATTTCAGCTCTTTGATTTCTAATACCGTAAGTTCAGTATCAGCTAATTAAATTTATCTGTACTGTTTCAGCTTAAAATGAATCTTTAATTGCAAAAAATATAAAAAACATGCTTTGAAAGCATTTACTGTAGATAAGTAATAAGTGACTATTGTTCATAATGCTATCAAAATGGCATGTGATTTCTTAATCTCATGATGTGCGAAACTATAAATATGTTTACAGGTCATCAGTTTTGGAACAAAAAGTTATCATTCAGTGGAGAAATTTAAAGTGGATCAAGTATCCCTACCCTCCCAAATCAAGAATATAACTGTTCTTATTTTTAAAATAAGTTTGTGGATTTTTCATTCTTTATTTTTTGACTTGAACTTTATATTTTTACTATACAGATTCAATAAATATTTTAATTAAACATGCCTTTTTCTGAATTATTTTTGCAGGAATAGTAATTGTGATCACATAATTCAAAGCATGGTATTTATATCCTATTTTAACAATACAGCTCCTGAAGAAAATAAAGTCACAGTGCAGATATTCAAAAATTAAAATATTCAAAATATGGTTCTAACTTGATTAATAGTAAGGAGAATGTATTTAAAAAGTTGTAATTAAGAAAGTTGCAATTTGAATCTTTAAAAGTTTTATTAAGAGTTATATTTAATCAACAAATTGAAAGAAACAAATAATTTTTAAAATCTTGAATATACATACAAAATACTGTAAATGTCTCAATCTCAATCTGAAAGATTTTAAATAATACAGTAGTAAATATTCAAAAGCTAAGCATTTTCTTTAAGAACTACATTATATTCTTCCCACTTTATTTCCCTGACTATTGCAATAAACTTATTAAATATATCAACATTCTGTTCCTGGCAGGATTTTTTAAACATGTTGTAAACCATATAAAAGGGAAATTTAAGTCCTTTTCGAATTCCCTTGCAGGAAGGCAGGGCGCTTCTCATATAATGCCTCTCTGTTGACTCCCCTGGTTTAGATTGGGTACTCTTGATGGGGTCTTCAAACTTTAAGCTGTGGATAGCAATCAGATTGTCGTATTCGATGGAACCCAACCTGTCGGAAGCACGCCAAGAATGACAAATTACAGTTGTCTTTTCCTCGATCCACTGTTCAATAGACTTAGAAAGAGTTTCTGGCGACTGATCTGGGATATTTACCAGAAAAAGTCGCCCAGATCCTTTTTCCACGCCCCCCAATACCCACTGTCCATCTTCAGCATGACCTTTAATATATTTCCTTCGACCAAATAATGATTCATTGATTTCAACCACCTTGTTCTCTCCACCAATCTTCTCAGAGGATTTTTCAACATGAAGCAGAATGATTTCATATATAAAAGTCCGCCAGTATGCCAAAGTATAGGACGAAAGTCCCAGATCATCCGCTATTTCCGTAGTCTTTCTCCCTTTTAGTATAAAGTAAGAAATCATCCATATCTCCTCCAGTTTCAGGCGGCTGCATGCAAACATTGATCCGAATCTCAGAGACTTCTGCTTATCACACTTTTTTCCATTGTTTTTTTTCCTGCAGATCCAACAAAGTCCATCTGATGAAGCTTTCCTACTTCCTATTACCATCCAATGACCACATCGGTCGCACAACAAGTTACCTTTCAGGAGGCCTAATTCTCTTAAGAACTCCAAAAAAATATCTCTATCTTGGAACAGATAGCTCATGTAAAAAATCAAGTTCCCAACTCCTTCCTTTCCAAAGGTAGGTTTGTTATGAGAAAATTTAAACGCAACTCTCTCATTCATAATCTCTTGGTACTTCTTAACAACACTAATTACTGGATCCATATTGAATATATAATAGTAATATCCAAAATATATTTTTTCGTGGTAAATTCAACAACAATCTGGTAAACAAATCTGGTATTGGTCACTCACCACTCCTCTTCGTGGCGCCCTCTATCAATATTAACAATCGCAGGATGTCGAAGTTACTGTGATTTCAAGATGGCGCCACGGACGGAGTGACATGCATTTTCACACATCCCAACGGTTTGGTCCTGACGAGCTTAGTGCGCATGCGTTTGGACTTATTTTAGCTGGTTTTTTTAGAAATTTTAATAAAATAATAAATCGGGGATCGAACCCACGACCTACCGCATGCTAAGCACGCGCTCTACCACTGCACCAGCGGGGATTCATAAATGATTGCAATTATCCGAAGAAGATCCTTTTTTTCTCCCCGAGCATGCGCACTAAGCTCGTCAGGACCGAACCGTTGGGATGTGCGAATATGCGAGTGACATGACAGTTGTGTCGTCATGGTAGTCAGCAGCATAGGTGGCATAGGTCAGCTCAGATTTATTAGGGAGGTATTATTCGGCATTCTAGTATGCTGGAAAGCTTTTGTACTATTACATAAAAAGGAAAATCTTTTTTACTTACACATAATTAATAGTAAGAAACATATTATAATATTTTTCATGATTTCCATGGTGAAAAGACTATTAAATGACTAGCAGCAAGTTTCGGAATCCTCTTTATTCACCAAAATCGAAATATCAACAAGAATACTTGATAAACAGTGAAATTAACAGTTAAATAATATATTTTTTGTCTGGGACCCGGAATGTTCCCTAACAAAATTATCAACTTCACATAATATGTTTTTTACATTGGCCGTTTTTTACGAACACAATTATTTGATTCTGCATTTTTATCGATATTTTTTACATTTTACGAATAAAAAAAATTAAGAAAATATTGGCGTTGCCATAACCTACAACACGTGTTCTGCTGTTCTGCTTGTTTGTAAACAGAAAGTAACGTCGCACGAATGTTATGTTCCATGGTTATGTCTACATTTAAGGTTCTTTTAGTTTTTTAAAATTCTCCTCAGGAATTTTTAAATTTGCAATTTTTAATGGGTGGAAGTCATTCTGCTAAATCAGTGTACCAAGTTGAGAGAGATATGATCAACGAAATTATAAGGAAAAATTGTGTTGTCATGTTCTCAAAAACTCATTGTATTTTCTGTAAAAGAGTGAAAAAGGTATTTATTATATAGTATGAATAAATATTTGTTTGTTTTGTGGGTTTAAGAACCAAACTTTACTTATTAACTGAAGGAATTATGAAGAATTTCTTGAATATTTAATATTATTAGGATTTTATGTAGGGGAGACTAGGGAAGGATGGGACACTTTTTCCAAAAATATTTTTTTTTAAATTTAGTTTTCATTGTATAAATTTGAAACTTTCAAACTAACATCTTGGAACATTTTAACATGTTTAAAAAATATAACCAAAGTGATAGCAAACAAAACTTAGGATTTATGAACGAATTAAAGTAACCTCTAAAAGTGTCCCACCCCAGGGGTGGGATGGGACATTTCTTTTTAAATTAAAATTTATGATTACTTTTTAAATATATGATTAAAAACCACAAAGATGGAAGTATTTTACACATTTTAAAGATTTATTACAAAAACATCAGTTATTTTACCCTGTATTTACTTTCAAAAATCTAACTTTAAGTGAAAAACACAAAATAGTTAAAATTCTTCTTTAATATAAAAAAATATGTTCCAACTCCAATACTAATCAGTTTCAAAACAATGGTATCTAAAGAATTGTATGCAATAGCTTGTATTTAGGTATTGAGAGGATTTGGTCCCATCCTAAGTCATGGTGTCCCATCCCACCCCGGTAGCAACAGTTTTAAAAAAATAGGTTCTTTCAAAAGAACTGTAGCTTTTGGCTTAACTCAACTATATATTCATAAAGAATACATTATTCTGTTTAGAAAACAATATAAACCAGTGGTCTCCAACCCCCGGTCCACGGACCGGTGCCGGTCCGTGGATAAAATGGTACCGGTCCGTGGATAAAATGGTACCGGGCCGCGGGCCGACCATTTATTTGAAAATGAATTTAAATTCCTAGGTTTATACACCAAATTAATGAATGAAATGAATTATAAATCACTTTATATTTATATTTTGGTGTAACTGTATTTTATTTTGAAAGCCTGTTTAAGTACAATTAAATTAAAATTAATAAATCAAAATAATCTATTTTGTAAACAATCAACGCCCCCCTCAGCGGGCCGCGGTAAAATTATCAAACGTTGACCGGTCCGTGGTGATAAAAAGGTTGGGGACCACTGATATAAACCATTAAGAAAGCTACCAAGAATCAGATTCAGATTGAAAATTCACTTTGAAAAGTGTAATACTTAGTTACTTTTGCTATAGTGAAACCATCTTTTTCATTCAGAAACTTCTAGGAGCTTGCAACTAAAATAGTAAACAGCAACAAGGATGAAGCCATGGTGGCTTTACCTGGTGGAACACTCAATAACTAATTTTATTTATAATTTTAATATTTATTGAAGGTGTCCATCCTACCCAGTGTCCCATCCATCCCCGGTCTCGCCTACAATTACTGGAAAAAATCGACTCAGACCCTATTTCTCTGGAACGGCTAGTGATATAAAGACAAATAAGGTATCGTTTTTCATGATTTGAAGTATTCTATATAGAAATTTTTTCAAGTTCTTAGGGGGTCGTCCTCATATTAAACGAAGCACCAACTTTCATTTTTCCTATGGGTGACATCAAAGATTATTCCCGATTCTGAAAGAGCACCCCCTAAAACCCCCCAAAACCAATTTTCATGTCATTTGGTCCCTAAATAAAGCCAGGAGTGGGGGTTGAAGTTCGTCGAATTTATGTTGAATTCTCGATTTTGATCCTTACAACCATCAACCCCGCAGAATCCAAATCGAGCATTCAACGTAAAAAACGAGATTTCAACGTAAATTCGACGAACTTGAACCCCCACTCCTGGCTTTATTTGGGGACCAAATGACATGAAAATTGGTTTTAGGGGGTGCTCTTTCAGAAATGGGAATAATCTTTGATGTCGCCCATAGGAAAAACGAAAGTTGGTGCTTCGTTTAATATGAAGACGACCCCCTAAGAATACTAAGAATACTAGAATTTTTTTGTATATAGAAATACTTCAAATCATGAAAATTTATACCTTATTTGTCTTTATATCACAAGCCGTTCCGGAGATATAGGGTCTGAGTCGATTTTTTTTCCAGTATTGTACATTTAGGATCATCCATGTAGTACTACATGCATTGAGTTTTTCGCTATATCTCCAAAAATAATTAAATATTAAAATAAATACCATAGAAGACTGCAAAGTTATTTGACCATGGAGAAATCAAGCTGAGAGCAAACAAAAGTAGTTCCCAGCACCAAGTGTCTGAATTTTAAATGAAATTGAGAACTTCTAATTTAGAAACGTTTGATTTGTTACTCGTTTATCTTGAACACAACAGGCTTTCTGTTTACTTAGTTTTTCTTTCTAGTGATGTCAAGAAACATTTCAACCAAGTGTAACAGAGTTTCTTTTAATTTTTTATGTATTGGGTTGTCCCATAAGTTCTGTTACTTTTTACGAAATTTCGTGTTTGAAATTTTTTCATGAAAAACTGGTAATAGGTGGAGATTTCAAACAAAAGGGATTTTGATCTATGTATATTTATAAACATAACGTGTGACTTTGGTAGTTCTCGTGATATTATTTCTTTTCAAAATGGCGGTTTGAAAAAAAGACCGCAAACGACGATTTTCGCGCAATTTTTTTCTTTTGTTTAAAAAACTAGGAAGAACGCATAATTCATGGCTAAAAAAAGTTTTACTGTATATTTGAAATGTTTCGATTAAGGTGTCATAATTTCAAGATGATTCGATAAGTTTAAGGTAGGAAATTTTGGCTTTAAAACTTCATATATTGCTAATTTCACGTGTTTTTTAAAGCACGCCCATTGTTTTTCTAAGCAGCTGGTATGAAGCAAATAAAAGGCAGATGTTTTTTGAACCATAATGCTTTTTTACACTGTTTAAACATTGAAAGCATCTTTTCATATTATAGTTGAATAGATTTATTTCTAAACTCCGACGAGTTGTTTTTATTGTAGTGTTTTCGTATGAAACAAATAATTGCTTTGTTCGCATAGCGTATAAGTTCAGCGAGTGTAATTCGGATAAGCTAAAATGTTGCGCGCTTGAATAGTGCGCACTACTTTCTTAACTTAATTACAGAGATAATTTAATATACTGCATATTTTGAATACTGGGGTCTATCTGTAAGCTTTTTTATTGTTTTTGATGATTTTTTGTGAGAATTTCTTTGAAAAGACTAACATTACTGAGGAAAGTTTTTTGCAATTGATGTTATGTTTGAGACCGAAATTTCCTAAGTTAAACTTATCGAATTATCTTGAAACTATGACATCTTAATATAAACATTTCAAACATACAGTAAAAATTTTTTTAGCTATGAATTATGCGTTCTTCCTAGTTTTTTAAACAAAAGAAAAAAATTGCGCGAAAATCGTCGTTTGCGGTCTTTTTTTCCAAACCTCCATTTTGAAAAGAAATAATATCACAAGAACGACCAAAATCACACATAATGTTCCTAAGTATACATAGATTAAAATCCCCTTTGTTTGAAATCTCCACCTATTACCAGTTTTTCATAAAAAATTTTCAAACACGAAACTTCGTAAAAAGTAACAGAACTTATGGGACAACCCAATATTTTTAGGTTTAAACTATTGAATGTCAATGTAGTTAGATTGTGGAAGGATTTGGGCCCAGCTAATATTTAACACCAGATTTTAGTTTATTTTTTTGAATATTTTAGCATGCTTATAAATGCCCATACTGCTTTGAAAAAGGTTCTCCATGATGACTGCTAATTATAGTAATTGCCCACTTTGTGACTGGCTTATAGCAGCAACCATTTGCTGCTCTCTTGATCTTAAAGACCATTGTCCTTTTTGCCATGGGGGACCTGTTCCAAATGCTCCATTATGATTTCAAAAAATATTTTTTTACTTGAAATTTTTTTCATTTACACTTTATTATCAATCATGCATTTACATAAAAGTAGCTGTCAAATAATGAGTTTTTCTTGATATCTTTTTGCAGCTATTTAGTGAATTGAATGTGCCATTTTTATGCATTGAATTAGACAAAAGAGAAGATGGGACTAATCTTCAAAGTGCGCTTCATGATATGACTGGGGCAAAAACGGTAAGGACATCTTTATTACTAATTTACACTTCACCCAAATGTTTTTATTTAAATTAGTTGCATTTTCATGTACTCAACATTAACCCCACACCATAGGCATACTTCAATCAAAAAATTAAAATAATAAATTGTAAAATATCCAATTGTTATTTTATTAACCTTTTAAACGCCGCAATTCAAATTTCGAATTAAAGGTTCAGATTTTTGGCTTAAATGGCTTGTTTCATCATTACTAAAACCATTCTAGTCATTTTTTAGCAGAAAAAAATCCTAAGTATGATTTTGAGGATGTTCCCATTTGTGAACATCATCAGCGTTTGGGGTGAAGATCTTAAGGGGATTTCCAAAAGGCACAAATTTTACAATTAATTCAAATAAAATGATTCAAATAGGTTTCTACTAAATAATTATGAAAATTTTTATGATAGTGGATGGTTTTTTAATTTTTATTATCCATACGTGGACGATTGAGTAACATTTTATAGATTTTCATAAGAAAAAATTCACATGTTTATTGCGTACGCGAAGCTTTTCTGTACATTTTTCTTGCACTATGGGTAATATTTTGATATAAAAAAATACATAAGAGTGTTCCCATGCACTTCAAAGCTAAACAGTTACGTTTCTGTGAGAAAAATTAATTTTAATTACGGTTCTTTACAGATATCTAGCATAAAATCAACTAATTGCACTCAAATCTAATTAGCTTTCAAAAGTGATAATCATAATTATCTCCATTGATTCATTAAAGCTGTGTTTCTCATGGAAGGTTCCAAACTGAACCACATATCTCTTTCATCCAACTGGCGTTATAAGAGTGTTTTTAGATGTATACACTTTTCTTTATTTTCAGAATTTTTCAATTTTATTCCTAAAATTTTTATGTAAGAAAAGTACTTGAAAAAAATATATATGCAAATCCTCAGAAGCACTCCAAATATGCTCTTTGCATAGCCCCTAATGATAATTACTGAAAATTAATCGATCGGGAAGTTAGAAAAATATACATGTGTAAGAATCTGCTATAAAGATTCAGCATTTATTTCTCCATAAATCAGGTGAAAAAATAAAAAAATACAGATTTTTGAATTTAAAACATCATTCTTAACCTGTTTAGATCCTTTGAGACAAAAAAGGCTCAAAAAATTAAAGAAAATAGGAAATAACTTGAAATTTTGCATGTTATAAAAATCCCCTCAAATACTACACCCCAAACGCCGATGTTCCCATTTGGGAACATATACGTTGTATTGGTAGTTACGCTCCAAAATTGGAATATAAAGCTATTCTATCAAGCCAAATGGGAAGATGTGTACTTAAGTAACCTAAACACAGCAAAATTATTTAAAACTAAATTTATTTAAAATTTTCACAAGTTGAAACTTGTCCAACTTTTTGAAGTGCCAAAAATCTCTAATTTTGATGTAAATTATACAAAAAGGATTAAATTGCAAGTGAAAAACTTTTGCATGTAAAATAACTTCATATCTTTAAGTTGCTTTCTACCAATTATCAAATTCCTGCATGAAAAATTAAGTGGTAAAAAAATTCCTTAAAATGATGTTCCCATTTGGGAACATCGGCAGGTAAAAGGTTAAGAGTGTAATAAAAACCAAACATACAAACAAATTAAATCTCAAATCAAGTTCAAAACACAATCATTCACATAAATTTAGAGCAGAATAAATAATAAGAATATATATATACAACCAAGGAGTATGAATACAACTATTCAAATTACTGTAATTAATGGAATATGTATACTGCCTGTATTTTCTAAAGTAATGGAAGAAGTTGTTCTACGAAGAGTAAAAAAGTTTTTAAATTTTAATGACTACTTTGCTGCAAATCAATTTGGTTTTCAGGATAATATTTGTACCACAAATGCATTAATTGAATTTTCATCTTTTGTAACAGATAATCTTAATAACAACTTAAAAACGGTAGCAATATCTATTAGGGTGGGCCGAAAAAACACTTTTTTTAATTCGAAGTTGTAATAGTGCGGAAAAGTTGCGAATTATATAGAAAAAGATAAAGAAAATTTTTTTTTCAAAATCAGTTAATATCTTCCGATCGCGCATAGGCCCCAAAGTTTGACAAAATATGAAAAAACTTCATTTTTGCGATTATTTTTTTAACCAAATCAAAGATTAAACTATCAAATATTGTTCATGATTTTTTTATGTGGAACTAATATAGTTATAGACATAATCTTTCAGGTTCCATTCTTCTATCACTCTTGTTTCGTTAGATATAATTTTTTTAATGTTCATACAAATTTTGTTAAGTTGTTTTCCCTGCATTTTAGCTAGTAACTCTAGAACTACAACTTAAAAACCTGAAATCAGTCCCATTTTGTTCGTAAATTTTTTGTCGTTGATTTGGTGTGCATCATGATCATCATTTTCAAAAAGTTTTTTAAAAAATTTGAAAAAAGTGAAAAAAAATTTAAAAAATTTTCTGTTGAAAAAATAATAATAGCCTTTTAACTCTTAAAATGAACAGTACTACCAAATTTCAAGTTGAAAATAAAATTTTATCATGTATAAAATAATAAAAATAATCGAAATTTAGCCAAGTCCCTAAACTATCCCTATAATTATACAGCAAGAGCGATTCACTCACAGAAAATTCATAAACTCGCTTGAAGGTGTTCATATATCTTAACATGTAAAAAATATCACATTAATTTCAGAAAATACGACAATTAATAGATTCGGTACAAAATCTTACAGTGCTAGTTAAGTTAATTCAATTTGCATGCATTTCTGCTGAAAATTTCTAAGAATTATGTGAATATCTAATTGTTTTTACTTTTAACATGTCAAGTCAAAGTAAATTAAAAGTTTTAGAACATAAAGAATTGGATATAAACCTATTTCTAAGGAATATTCAGGCAAAATTCATGCAAATTGAATTAACTTAGAGTTGGGAACTTGCACTGTAAGATTTTGAATCGAATCTGTTGTCTTATTTTCTGAAATTTATGTGACATTTTTTACATGTTTTAAGTCATATGAACACCCTCAAGTGATTTGATGAATTTTCCATGGGTGAATCGCTCTTGTTGTATAATTTTAGGGAATGTTTAGGGATTTGACTAAATTAAAATATTTTTATTTTTTTATGCATTATTAAAAAAATTTTTCAACTTGAAATTGGGTAGTTATGTTCATTTTAAGAGTTATAAGGCTATTAATTTTTTTTTTCAAAAGAAAAATTTTTAAATTTTTGTTATTAAATTTTTTTTCACTTTATTCAAATAAAAAAAAATTGAAAATGATGATCATGATGCACACCAAAGCAACGACAAAAAATTTACGAACAAAATGGGACTGATTTCAGGTTTTTAAGTTGTATAGTTCTAGAGTTATTAGCTGTTTAAAAATGCAGAGAAAACAACTTTACAAAATTTGTGTGAACATTAAAAAAATTATATCTAACGAAACAAGAGTGATAGAAGAATGGAACCTGAAAGTTTATGTCTATAACTATATTAGTTCCACATTAAAAAATCATGAACATTTGATAGTTTCATCTTTGATTTGGTTAAAAAAATAATCGCAAAAATGAAGTTTTTTAATATTTTGTCAAACTTTGGGGCCTATGCGCGATCGGAAGATATTAACCGATTTTGAAAATTTTTTTTTCTTTCTCTTTTTCTATATAATTCGCAACTTTTCCGCGCTAATACAACTTCGAAATAAAAAAAGTGTTTTTTCGGCCCACCCTAATACCTATTGACATTAGTAAGGCATTTGATAGCGTTAATCATGAAATTCTTCTTTACAAACTTTATGCAGCAGGTATTCGGGGAACATGTTTGGATTGGCTTAAGGGGCCGTTCAAATATTACGTAAGCACTTTTTTGTTCATTTTTAACCCCCCTCCCCCCTTGTCAGCAAAGATAAGCAAACCTCAACCCCCCCACCATAATTACGTAAGAAATTGCCGGACCCCCCCCCCCCGAAATTGTGACATCCCTATTAGTAAGTACTGTTTTTTCCCTTGAAAATTAGGTGACTTGTACAAGGAGCTGTTCTTTTTGGGTGTAACTATAAAGCAGTGGTCTCCAACCCGCGGACCGGTGCCGGTCCATGGATCAAATGGTACCGGGCCGCGGGTCGATCATTTCATTGAAAATGAATTTAAGTTCCTAGGTTTATACTCAAAATTATTGAATGCAATGAATTATAAATCACTTTATATTTATTTTTTGGTGTAACTGTATTTTATTTTGAAACCATGTTTAAATACAATTAAATTAAAATTTATAAATCAAAATAATTTAGAATGTAAACAATCAACGCCCCCCAGTGGGCCGTGGTAAAATTGTCAAACGTTGACCAGTCCATGGTGGTAAAAAGGTTGGGGACCACTGCTATAAAGGTTCAAAAATGAGTCGAAACACTACTTTTCAGTTACAATTTCAAAATGTTAGGGTGGTCCATCTCCAGAAAAAAGTGCTTACGTCAGATTTCCTAATTCAATTGTTTGTTACATTTAGTTTTGGTTGAATTTCGAAATTATTTATGCAAGAAACAAGAGATGCATTCAATGCATCTCTTATTCAATTATTATGCAATTCAATTTTTTGTTACATTTAGTTTTGGTTGAATTTCGAAATTATTTATGCAAGAAACAAGAGATTTTCGAAAATGCACTATCTTACGTAAGCATCACTCATATCACTCCTCCCCCCTTGTCAGCAAAAATAAGCAAAGAGCAACCCCCCCTCCCCCTTAGGTGGTTACGTAATATTTGAACGGCCCCTAAATCATTTATTCTATTGCGTAAACATAGGGTGAAAATTGATAAATTGTTAAGTAATTTTATTCTGGCGAAAAAAGGAGTACCTCAGGGTTCTCGTATTGGACCATTACTTTTTAATTATTTATATTAATGATTTCTGTAAAATGAAAATTTCTGGAAAAATTATTACTTTTGCAGATGATACTATTATTTTATAGTCTGCTTCTACATACGAAGCTCTTGAAAATATAATAAATCGGGATTTAAAAATTATTTATGATTGGTTTACATCAAATGAATTGCAGGTAAATGTGGAAAAAACATGCTACATAATTTTTAATTTAAAGGCTACATCTGAAATATATCTTGATTTAAAATTTTGTGATTGCAAACAAGAATCATGTAACGATCATCTCATTAAATACACTTCCTCTTTAAAATACTTAGGCATTCTTTTTAACCAAAACTGGAAATTCAAAGATCATATAAATTTAATTTGTAGCAAATTAAGATTTATTTTATTTAAATTTTATCATTTGAGAAAATATATCAAATTTTTTGAAATTATATTTTGCATGGGTGCAATCTCGTATTCAGTATGTGGAATTTTGGTTTGGGGAGGTGATTATATTACAAACATAAAACCCTTATTAAATTTACATGAAAAATTCTTACGATATTTTCCAAATACCATTCTTATAAATGTTCGACAATTGTTTGTATTAAATAGTCTTATCTTTTTTAAGAAATTTCCCACAGTAGCAAAAATTAATCTTAATAATAATTATAATTTTAGAAGAAAAAATTTTTATCTTGTACCAACCCCTTATAAAGATATATTTAAAAAGCATTTTGAATATTTATCTGTTATTCTATTTAATAAATTGCCGTATGAAACTCAAATAGAACCAAACTTTAGACGTTTTAAAAAACTTTGTACTTTATTTATTTTAAATCAAAATAGTATAGAAAACCTGTTAAATTCTGTCAGGTGATAACTTGCATCTGAATAATAAAATATCAGAAAAGAAAACATCTAGCCAGTCCCACCAACGCCCTTTTTTAGTTTTAATTATAGTCGAGTAACTTGGTAGTTTTTCAGGAAAAAAATACAGTAGTTTTTTTTCAACAGTTTTATATGTTTTCGAGGGTGCTGAATCCGAATCTGAACTTTGCATACAAAATTTCTTAGTGCGTTTTAAGAAAATTAAAAAAAAAACTAAAATTTCACCTCATTTTTTGATTTCTTGTTTGTAGAACGGAAAGTATGGGTCTCTCATGAAAATGTTAAGTACAAAAAATAAAGAAAATAAAACATGCTACAAAATTGTCAATTACAACTTTTTTATCAGGCTAATAGTTTGGCAGCTAGAGCTCGCTGAAAGTAGGGCATATTTCGCAATCCAGAAAATGAACCATATCTTCCTTAAAAAATTAGATTTTGATTTAGAAAACTAAGATAAACTACTTTAATAATGTCTTACATGATATAATCCTACTTTTTATCCCAATAATTATTAATAAAATGAATGTTCTTTACGAATTTCCTCCCCCAAAACGCAGGATTTTTACACAATGAAAAATTCAGTTTCTATTATTAATTCTATTAAAATTAATTTGAAACACTAGTTCTGTTCAAAGTTTAACTAGTATACACAATAGGAAAAAAATACTTTTTTTAGATGCAAGTTTGATTTTCTGGATTTTTCGCCGCCAGAGCGAAATATGCCCTATTTTCAGCGCGCTCTAGCTGCCAAACTATTAGTCTGACAAAAAAGTTGTAATTGACAACTTTGTAGCATGTTTTATCTTCTTTATTTTTTGTATTTAACATTTTCATGAGAGACCCATACTTTCCGTTCTACAAACAAAAAATCAAAAAATGAGGTAAAATTTCAGGGTTTTTTCAAATTTTCTTAAAACGCACTAGGAAATTTTGTATGCAAAGTTCAGATTCGGATTCAGCACCCTCGAAAACATATAAAACCGTTGAAAAAACAACTACTGTATTTTTTTCCTGAAATACCCCTTTTTTGACACCAAGTTACTGGACTATTATGTTTTTTAGTTTTAAAGTTGTAAAAATGAGATGGTCGAGAATGACATATAATATTCTGAATGACATATTCTTGTCGTAAACTATTGCGCCAAGTTGAAGTCGGCTTCTTGCATTGTTGGTGCAATGTGGGAAAAACAACTTTACAGTGGTTTGAAGCCATGAAGTCCGGTAAGAATCGCGTTCCGGGGAAAAGTCGAAAAATAGCGATTTTTCGCGAATATACCGTTTTTACGGCGTCTAGTTGAAACTGGCTTCTTTTCATATTGTAATAGCAATGCAGAAAAAACTTTAGAGTGGTCAGAGGAGCCTAATAAGTCTAGTGATACCTCTGACAGCGTTTTTATCGATTTAATTAGTATTTTCAACTAATTTTTCTTAAGGATTTCCTCAGTTGTGTTTTTTTACAAAAAGATCACTTTGTAGCAATATTAAATAATAAAGCAGTGTTTTTCTTATATTAGATTATAACCTGTTTTAGGTATGATATCAAGGGGGATAGCAGAAGGCTGGGGACCTGTCCCCCCAAAAAAAGAAATCGGATTAGGTGTCCAAAACAAATTAAAACCCTGCTTTTTAGGGTTTTCTTTAGGTCAAATTCTTTAGGTCATTTTTAGGGTCAAAATTTTTCTGGGGTAGGACCCCCAAACCCCCTTTGCACTTGGAACTCGAAAGAAAAAACATAGAAAGTACATAGAAAAACTAGAGGAAAATAAGAAACTCCAGTTAAAGAATTTAAACAAGAAAAAATGATGTAGCTTTAACACCTTTCTTTTTATACAAATAAAGATTATATCAGTCATAGTTAACGTACTAGTTTTTAATGAAAATGACATTTGATGACATTGTTCAGATCATGTAAAAAATCTGATGTTAAACATCAGATTTTTTACATGATCTGAACAATTTAATTAAGATGAACTGTCTAGTAGATTACTATTGAGAAATATTTTTTTCATATTTTATTTCTCTCATATTTCAATATTTTTCTCAATAGTAAAATATTTGAGAAATATTTTACAATTGAGAAATATGTCTACAATTTTGATTATTTATTCTCCAAGAGTTTCTAAATGATATTTTTCCAGTAATTGATCAACTTCATCTGGCTAGTGAACATATCCAATGTAAATCATTAACACTTTATTTTCTAGTGTAAAAATTTGGACAGTTCATATGAAATTTGAAAAATTCAGTTGTATTACAAGTTGATATATGTTACGGGCTATGTGATAAATTCTGGGTTTATTAGGTCTTTGAAAATACACGTTTAATAGATAAAAACGTGAAAATAAGCGTAATATGGAAATGAAATTTGCCTTGATACAAAACCACTAAAAGCTGATACAAAAATGCATTTTGACTTGATACAAAACTGTTTTAAAGCTGATTCAAAAATCATTTTTGGATTTTCCACCCCTGTGGAATAGCACAAAGGAAGAAAAATAAACAACCCCTCTAAAAAAGGCTTCCCAGGGAATTGACTTGGGGGTCTCTCAATTAACACGACCTCCTGTGGTCCCCCTTTTGTAGGAGGGGGTCTTGAATAGGGTTGTTTGCTATTCTTCTGATTCTGTGAATTTCGATATGATTATGGCCGAGAAGATACACCTGTGCGTGCCTACGATGACCGTGCCCGTAGTGAGCCGCCAATTTTATTTACACAGACTATAGTCATAAAAATGTCAGGGACCTTCCATTGAAAGTTCTTGTTACTGTTTTCTTCATTTGCTTAAAACCTGAAACTCAATAGCCCCCCTAGGAGTTCCTGGAAATTTGTTAGACAGGTGTTCTTGACCCCTATCAATATCAATGGTCTGAGTAAAGGTCAACGAAGTATGAAGGTCAAGGGCGATTTTCTAGTGCAAGTGTATTGCAGGAAAAACGTGAGAAAAGAAAGCTCAGTATAAATTCTATTAAAATTTTTTTTAGGGTAGATAATTTTCTTAGACATCTCAGAGTCATTTTTTATATAAACTAGGGACTCCCTGCTCGCTCGCTCACCAACCCCCGGAACTGCTTCGCAGTTCTTTTCATATCGCTTCGTGATCTTAGCAAGCAGGGCTCACTTGTTTCATCTCAACAATCCAGCATAACCCAGGCTCGTCTGCTTCGTTAATGCTCCTCTGATACCAACACTACTTTTCTCTAAAGCTTATCAATAATTTAATTCGAATCATTCCCCCGAAGATATCAAAATAAAACTGTTTCTGAAATATTCATTTCTCAACTTCAATTCTTCTTTTTACTTCAATTATTTAATCGAAATGTTTTCAAAAAAATATCCAGCATACTTATTATAATTAAGATTTTACTTATTACCAACTAAGAGAAAAACAAGCATTTAAGAAACTTTTAAATTTATAATATGCACTTGTATATTTAGTGAATCGTCGGAAATAAAAGAAATTAAACTAATAAAAATAGGCTGTTTCCCTAGTGAATGACCAGAAAGAGAAGATAAAATTCAAACTTTGAATCTGTATAACTATAAAACTTATTCGAATTAAAAAAATGAAACGCTAATATTTTTAGAAAAAAATAATACAGTCGAGTCCGCTTAATGTGATCGCAATTGTCCGACACTAAACTGATAACATTATCCGATCGATAACAATAAGCGATCTCATATAAAAAAACAGCAAACAGTGTAACTAGATTGTTTGCTTTAAAATCAAAATCATGTAATCGTAATAAATGTATACGAAACTAATTTTACCCTAGGTAAAATTTTAAGGGGAAAATAAGAGTAGTTCAGTTAATAAAATTAAAATAATCACTTACTTTGTATTTTTATAGAAAGGTCTCTCTTTTTCCGCTCTTTTATATCCTTCCACTCCAATAAACCACTTATTTATTACATAATCTGAATTCCAGTAAACAAGGGAAAATCAAAATCTCTTATCAGAAACATCTGCAAAGCGTGGATCTTGGTGTTTCTTTAACCAATCACAAGTATGGATTCTGACCCCCATAACTGTTTTTTTTTTCAATATAATATTCGGAATGTTTTATTTTTCTACTCATACTGAGTTTCAGAAATATGAAGCGCCAGATGTTCTCATGGAGCAGATATTTACTTGTTAAAATTGACCTTCAAAATGAATCTCGAACTCAAAAGCGGTCGTTTTAAAGGAGAAATGGACAAATTTTGATAATATAAAGCGGAGTGATGATCCATAGTTGATCACATTAAACGATGTATTTTACATTAAATTTAATAGGAATGATCGGGACCTGTAGATTTCGATAACATTATCCGATTGATAACATTAACCGTGATCACATTAAGCGGATTCGACTGTAGTATATATGTGTTAAATATTGTTCCTCTATCATGATTAGTTTTTCTTTTATAACAAAAAAACCGAAAAAGTGTCAAAAATTTCGAAACTATAAAATTGAATTACTCCAAAACTAATTTGAAATTTGAAAAAAGGTGACGAGGTGCAAAACTTCATACCTATAAGAGTATGTGTCTGCAAAAAATCATGTTTCTGCTGTAAATAGATAGGCGAACTCGCAGCAGAAAAAAATAATTTTCGATTTTGACATTAAATAACTCTAGAACTAATAATCTAATTAATTAGGTTTTGGAACGAAAATGACCATCATGCATTCTACCAATGGTCAGAATTTCATAATATTCCTTAAAATAGTTGGAGAGTTCAAAATGTTCAAAAATAAAATTTTCAAATTCAGCGGCGGCGACAGCGGCCACTGTCACTTTTTTTAATATAGAGAGGTTCATAACATTTTAACAAAAGAAACTGCGGAAAATGTAATGTGGTTAGGAAGGTGCATTGCAGGAAAAACTGGAAATCAGAAAGCGAATTATCAAATGATTAAACACTTGTAAAATGGGAAAAAATGTCTGGGGGGAAATAATTTTTGCTTTTTTAGTATCAAAATACAATATATTTAATTTTAGGCAGTTGGTCAGAAATTGAAAAATAAAATGTCGAAGAGTTATGTAAAATGTGTGTTTTAATCTAATCTTATTTTTCATTCAAAACCATAACAAAAGCTTAATGCATTAAATTGTTTTTGGGTTTTTTACTCAATAGGTTCCTAGAGTGTTCATCAATTCAGCCTGTGTTGGAGGAGCATCAGATGTTCAAAAGCTTCATGAAGAAAACAAATTAATGGACAAAATTAGTGAATGTGCAAGTAAACAACAATAGTTTGCATAGGACAATTTTTTTCATTTCTTTGCAAGTGCATCTGGTATGTTAGACGATGTAATTTATTTGAGAATGTATCTTTTAATTAAAGTATGAAGTATTAGTCGTTTCAATTTTTATTATTTCAAATAAAATCGCTTGGAAAATAGTAAAATCATTCCTTTTGTGGAGTACATAAAAAATTCCCAAAGAACTATAACTCTACCACTCACAAAAGAAAAATATGGCGTCACATCTTATAAAAACTTAATACTAATTTTATCCTACGTCTCATAGTCCAGTCAAATAGTATTTTTTGGGGTGCTGAATCCGAATCGGAGGTTTGCCGACAAAAGTTCGTGACGGAACATTGTGAAAATTCGAAAACAAAATGGCAAAAATTCGCCCCTTTTTTTCGTTTTCTGACCCTAGAACATTACCTTTACGCTTTTGAGGTAAACAATCAATACAAAAAATAAAGAACACTAACCAAGCTAAAAAAAGTCAGTAACAACTTTTCTCTTACTACTCTACATTTAAAATCTTAAATTTATTGCAGCTTATTTCAAATATCTAACTAAAAGGTGCATATTATCTGCAAACACTTGAATCTTCCTGCTCTTTTTTCCAAAAGAATGAAAGCCATATATTGCAACCAATCGGAGAAAATAGTATAAAATTTAAAAGCAGAATCCACAAAAGTTGAAATCTATTAATAAATACGGAGGGAGATGGTGTTATTGTATCAAATTTATCTAAATATGTTTTTAAAGGGCTTCTTTGTTATTCTTCTGCTTTTATATTTTGTGGAACTGAAAGACCTATCAATTGTGTGATTGAAGCATTGTGAGGATTCGGTATTTATAAAGCCCGAGAAAACGTCTGTATAAATAAAGTTCTGAAATAGAAACAGTTTAGGAAAGTCTAGCAAAAAGCGCTCATTTCGGGGATCTTTTATTTATTGAATGCGTTTGTGAATTCTTCTCTAAGATCTTCATGTAAAGCTACGGAAATTTTCGATCATTTTTGACTGCACCTTGTCCCAAAACGTAAAAACTATTTCAGTCCCACTATAATGGTTCAAGGAAAGCAAATGTACACCAAAGATCGAGGTAATGTTGCATTGTCATCCAGGTTTGAACTTAGTGTAAAACAGCAGGTCAATCGATAAGTTAATTAAAAATTAGTTTCAAAATTCCTTCCGGAGATGTCCCGTTCTATCTCTTCCACTTTCATCCCCTTTTCGAATCCGGAAGAGACGATAGTACTAAACCCACTCATTTGCCCGAATGTGTATATTTTCCAAGTGACCAGCATAATATTAAGGTTAATTGCAACAATTCCATTGTAACAGATAATGATAATACACCCAAATCTATCTATAATTATATCTATACTACAAGAAAGGAGAATTTCACCAATTATTGCTGGTTAAGCGGACAATAAGTGTAAACTCACAACTCTTAAGCGTCACCTCCAACCGTGGACCGGTTTCGTCCTTGTTAGGACTCATCAGCACGGTATATGAAGGTAACGCAAGAGAGCGGAGGGCAAGTACTAGTCTAGCCGACTATAACTGAAAAAGTGGTGACCATTGATTAGTCCATCTGCTGGAATGACAACGGCATTTCTAGGACAGATTTAATCCCAGAAAGGCAAGGTACTCTTGCGTTACCTTCCTATACCGTGCTGATGATTCCTAACAAGGACGAAACCGGTATACGGTTGGAGGTGACGCTTGAGAGTTGTGAGTTTACACTTATATCTATACTAATTTATGAAATAAAAAATCTTTTTAAAAACGTGCATTAAGGATTTGATTCTCTCACTGAGAGAACAGCAGCATGGGGAGTGCCGAGAGACTCTCAGCACTCCCCATGCTGCTATTTTTTTTATTGTGTACAGATACATAATGCGTGATCCCCACGGTTATTCGTTGAGTTTTTCCGGAAGTAAAATGTTCAAACCTTTCCGGTAAGAATATATAGTAAATTAATCCATTCACTATGTATATAGATACCCAGTTTTGCATTTCAAGGCATTCATTAATCGGTAAAAACTTTAAAAGGAAAAACTGATGGTTGAGATGGAATTTTAGTCGGATATCATGGGAAATGATTCTTTGGCGACCAAAGAGGTACTTTCTGTTTTAAAATATTGAAGAAACGTTCAGAGGTTGCTTGAGTTTTATCAACGTACAGACTTGATACTTGAGCGAACTGTTTTGAATAGAACTTAAACGTCCCATCACCGAAAACTTCCTCAGCACCCTTTTTGGAACCATAACGTCCACAGGACGACAGATTGTGCTACTTGGGAAATAACACAACTGCAGCCCTATAGTAAAATTTCTGAAATTATACTCATAGCTCCTACTGATTTGATAACTCCTTTTACTATTGCCCAACTGGATCTTCTATTGATACACTTTTAATAACCCCTTTGAATTTGTTTACTTTAAAACAATTCAAGAGGGCTTAAAGGGATCTCCCCTGAAAACGTTTTGAAAATTCGACCCATGAAAACGGGTTTTTAGCACATTTCTTAAATAAAAACTGAAAAGTGAATTACTTTCTATTTAGTTAAAGGCCGAGTGCCATGAAAATATTTTTGAGGGCTGCCGATTGGAGCCCACTGCCATATGCATAATATTACAATCTTGAAATTCCTTTCCAATTTCGAAATTTTTACTCGAATTTCCACTTGTTTAGTTTTATGTCAAACACTGTCGAGATTACTTAAAATTATTACTCTTTGATTAGCCAAATCTATAGAAATATGAAAACAGCGACATGAATGGTTTTTGCAATATTTTATCCTAAAGATAAATATTGCACTGAACAATTCGTGCGAAACGTTCCGACCTGAATTTAGGAAGAAATCATGTTTACATGTTTTCAGAAGTTTATGTGTATACCTAGAAGTGAAATTGTTTATCTAATATCGAAAGTTTTTATGAAAAACAAAATGATTACCGCGGGGATAGTGTTATGGGTTCAAAAGGACATTTTAATCAATGGGAAACTAACAGTTAATGTTATTGAGCTTACTCTATCTATAAAACATTAAACATCTATTAATGAATATCACCCAAAATGATTATCGGCGGTTTTTTTTAAAGTAATTAATGGGAGTATTAAATTTATTTTTAAAGAGGAAGAAATTACCTCCAGTAATCAAATGAAGTTTTACATAAGCAAATAGATATAATAACAGAAAGAAGTAGGTACTATATAATAATGATTTTACAGATTTTGGTAAAAATGGTAATGCGTCCCCATAATTTCCCTAAATATAGTGTTCACTCTAATTTTTGGATAATTCATTTTGTCCTTTCTCGTGATAATGGTTGCCCCAAGTCTTCATGACTCCTTGCTACGCTTAGGGTGATTTTCAGGGCAAGCAATCTCCCTCTCGAGATAGCAAACTTTTAATTTTTCCCTAAAGAAAACGACCGAAGCTATTTCGCAATCTAAGGTAAATAGGAGGGCTCGGGGGGCCACCCCCTAAAAATTTGTGGAATTTTAGTATGCTAAAAAGTGTCCTGAAGCTAAATTTTGGGTGGTTTTCATTGAGCTTCGCTGGCCGCACAAAATGACGTGGCGAGCTGCCAGTTGGAAACCCCTGCCATAAAACAAAAAAAGAACTTTAAAATTTTGAATAAAACAATTAATTTGATAAGGGAAAAGCACAATTGCCCATAGGGGTACATCAGAACAAACCACTTACCTCTATGTTAAATTCATTTTAAAAATCCGAAAAAAGAACAATAGGAGTTGTATGAGTACCATCTTTTGTCTGAATTTTCGGAGCAGTGGCCTATTGGAATCCTTAGTTTTTGAAAATCGCCTGCTTTAGAAGGATCAATGTAAATATTCTTCTCATTATTCGTGTGAAAATTTAATCAAGAAAATTTTTATTGCAGAAATTGGGTCTTGAAAATTATCTTATGGCATCGATAAAATTAAGTCCAAAAAATTTTGTAGTTCAAAAATGCCTTCTTATTACATTTCTTGATCAAACGCATTTTTACACTTTAAATATAGTATTTTAAGGTACTTTAAATTTTAATTGGTTTAGTTATTTCCAGTATTTAACTTAAAATATACAAAGATCTTAGGATTTCCAGTTTTGATCTCAAACTAAGCCATTTTTATGTTATGAAACTTTCTATGAAAATAGGTTGGTATATCTCAATTACAATTTTTTTAAACTGCCCGTGGACATGGACATGCATTGCAATGTATCGTAAATAAACAAATCGAAAATCGTTACAATCAACCCTACTTCAAGGGTTAATTAATTGAATCGTCAGTTTGAAGAAGGGAATAAGTCCAAAAATGACAAATTGACTTTTTGTGCTCAAAACAATCTCCAAGCTTTGCTCTACACATGGGTGAAAAGAGGGGGGAAATAACTAACCTCTATAGGGAGATATCGCCACTTGAAGTTGTGAAATCGATGTCCATTCATTGTATTTTTTAAGTTAATTTGAAATTAAATTTTTCTTTCTTTTTATATTCTTTGTGCTGTAAACTAAGTTAAAGTAAAATTTTCGATTAATTTAAATTTTTTTTTCAAACTTTTTTTGAAGGAATGTTTGACTCCATTCATATTCCCTCACTCCATTGATGCTGCTTTAATAACTCAGTTTCACTATAATTTTTTAATTTTACTTGTCTTGTTCTTATTTCACCCTTTTCTGGTGTAAAATAAGGATAAATATAATTTAAATGTGAATTTAAGGGTTTTTCAAAGATTTTTTATCAGAAAAATTTCATAAGGTGGAAGAAGGGAATAAGTCCATCAACTTATTTTGACTGTAAAATATTTTTGAATATACTTATATTTGTTTTGATGATTGCGCTGTTATCTAAATAGGGTCCTAAACTTCAAGTAAAAATTTGGTGGTTATACAATGAAAATTCCATTACTTATACAGTTTTTTTCGATTTTCTCAAAACTTGGTTTTTGGACTTATTCCCTTCTTCCAACTGACGATTCAATTGTAACACACACATATTCATGAAAAAGGCAGAAAAGTATTCAAATTTATTAACAATATATTATAAAAAATTCAGCAAAATGGTCTTTTTTAAATTTAATTTAATTTTTCAATTTTAATTTTCCTTTAAATTTGTCTTGTTTTGTCTATTGCATTCATCTTAAATTCTAAGCCAGATAATAGTTCCATTCTCTTTTTATTCATGTAATTCTTGAGCAATATTTCGATTTAATGACAAGAGAAAGCTTTTTCTCTTCAAACATACTAATTTTTTTCTTCAAAATGTCATAGTTTGAAACAACAAAAATGTTTACTTAATGAAATAGTCCTCATTATCAGTATTGAAACATTTCACTGAGGTAAAATGTCTATAAACTTTTATGTAAACATATTTTACTCATGAAAAGGTTTGATGAATTACTCAATAATTATTCAAAAAGAAAATAGTTTTTAACACACGTTGAAATTCATATAAATACTCTGAATAAAAAAATCCAACTTTATCCTTCAGCGAATTGAATTTAAATAAAAACAGACAGAGGCTATAAATTTAAGGGAATTCTAAATTGTTGTTAGTGTAATTAGTATTCATCAAAATTTTATACCCTAATTTATTGTGGAAACTGCTAAAATATTTCGAATGGTGAGCAAATTTTATAAATACTCAATTTTAGACATTAAAAAATTATGTATTCATGGGGTTTTTATTACTTTGTATTTGTTTTAGTGTTATTTCTTTTACATGTATTTGTGTTTTGACGTATGTATGCTAAAAAATGCTTCACAAGACGAAGGTTACTTGCATGTAAACTTACTTAGATTAGTTGGAAAATCCTTTGAACTGTCAAACTATAAATTTAATATCATGGAATATAAATGAATAATTTTAAACCTTAAAAAATCACTAAGAATAGAGGAGAAATTGTTTAAAAATCAATTATACCATTGGAATCCCTTTTATTAGTCGGCTATTGAATAATGCGCAGTTAAGTTTATTTTGATTAATTTTTTTAATTTGAAATAATATTCTATTTTCATTTTTTCTTCCTTAGTATTATCATTAGGACTAAGAATTGTACTTGTAAGTGATTGTAATTCCATAAGTGTATAGTTTAAGTTTTTTGTTTTAATGTTGTGTAAGAGTATTGATGTAAATAAAAAATATTAAGGTAAAAAAGTTAGGATTCTTAAACTGTGTGCCATGGCGTCCTAGAATATACTGCTCCAATAACAAAAAATCGATTAAAACTGCGAAATTTCTCCCATTGCCCCAACCAGATTTGACACCTTTTAAAAGAAAAAGGTATAAAAAATCGCCTTTAAAAATCGAGTATAAAAATCGATCATATTTTTGAAAACTTTTTAAGAGAAACCTTCTAGCACTCCATGAAAGAAAGTAAATTCCCTTTTTCTTGGAGCAGTTATAGATTAATTGATTGGTATTGATGATTATTTGATTAATCAAGCAATTGTAACTGTAAAATTTTAATGCATATAAAATGCATTTCATTTAATATATAAAAGCAACAATATTTCTTTCATTAACTAAAAGTGTATTGATTCGTTTGCACTTTAATATTCTTCCTTGGAAATACATACTGACTAAAATACTTCATAGTTTAAAAAAATAGTTGGGAATAAATCTGTAAGCTGAAAGAAGTAAATTTCCAAAATGAACCGAAGTGCACCATCTAACTGCCTTCTAAAATTTTTAGACCAAAAAGGTTGTCATGCTGTAAAAAAAATCGAGAACACCTGATTTTCAGTGTCCCATTGCACCCGCCACAAGGAAATTCCTTTTTTCAATGTTACATATTTGCGCATAGAAATTTATTCTCCCAGGCTAGAAGTTTTGCTTAAATTCTCTGTGTTTATAAATTCAATGTCAGGGGGCAATTATCAAATCACGTCACACAAGTTTCAGGAGTTTCACACCCTTTTCTCCCTTTATGCCACAAGTTGTCACTTTTCAAAGATTTAACTGTAGTGTCCAAGTTTTAAAACTAAAAATTAAAGCAAACTTGAGAGTCAGTACCTATCTTTTATTTCTGATGGATCAAAGCTAATAACAGAAGAGAATAGACAAGAGATGCCTGCCTCTTTTATATCAATGCAATAATAGCATTACAAACAGCTTGAAAATGTGATGTCACAAAGAGGGTATTTCTAAGGGGTGTATTTAGAGGTTCCCACCCCCCAAAAAAAGTTAAATTTTTTTACTTATTTCCCTTGAAAATTCTGCAAATTAGAACGAGCAATCCTTTTTGGGTAGAGAAGCGGAGGGTAATACGGAATACCATTTATATCTTTAAGAATAACTCTACTGGTTTTAACTAAAAACCCACAAAATCACTTTAAGCACAGACTAAACTAGTGGTAATGAAGTTTCAATGGTGGAATAAACCATGATTTATTTGATTGTTATGGAAAAAGGTACTTTAAAAAAAAGTTGCAAGTGGAGGGTAATATGGAATTGTCGGTAAAGTAGTTCCCATCACGGTGTCTAAATTTCGAGTGAAACGAAGAACGTCAATTTTAAAATACGATTAGTATTTCGCTAAGCCCATATAGTGTCCGTTTATCATGATTTGCGTACCAAAACTCATCTTTGCAATCCAACAGGCTTTGTGTTTACCCACTTTCACCTTCCGCGCAGTGACGTACTGGGTTCAGGAAACGTTGCTGTCGAGTATAGCGATAATTTTTTTAGCCTTACAAGCTTATTTTTCGGACTCCTTTGAAAGGGGGGCGGCCATGGGCGCCAATACATAAGGGCAGAGGGGGGCCCGGGCCCCCAGATGGAATCGGAAAAATATACATTAATAAATAATTATTAATTATTAATAAATAATTTTTATTCAACATTCTATTTTATATTTTCCTCTATATCAATACTTTATTATGATTTTAAGCTAATTCAAAAGCAATATGAAAATTGTTTCCAACAATTTCATGCTCTGAAACATTGCCATATCCACCACCCCAGTAAGAAAATCTAGGAATCCTGAATTCTACTCATATCATGAAAATCCTGGGTAACAATCCTAATAGGTTGTTGCCCAAAAGTGTTCCAAATGAGTTAAATCTCTACTCTTAAAAGTAAAATTTCAAAAAATTTTCTGGAGGAGAACCCCAGACCCCCCTTTTTTTAGTATCGACTAGGTATATTGTGAACAAGTAGATTTCTACATTAAGTGTAAAAAGATTAAAAACTAGAATTAGAGGGTGTTAAAAAATATTACGCACAATACATGAGTGAAACATAAACTTCTATAACTTTGAAACAAACCCTCCTCCCCTCGAAACAAAAAAAAATGTCTGACTGAAAACCTAAAATTTTTCTTGGGGCCCCCCTTTAGATTTAACATGGGGCGGTGGCCAAGTGCCCCGAATGCCCTCCCAGAAATCTGGCTCTGGATATTACTAAGAAGGGGGTTGTGACTTGTTTGTTTTTGTGGACAAGAGGGAATAAGGGGGATCAAAATTGGACAAAATTATGTTCTTTTAATATTCGGACGGACCCATAGGTTTGATCTGACAATGGAGGAATTAGTTGAATTTGAAAAAGGAGGAGGAAGGTGTGTGAAACAAAAAATGAGTGTCGTATTTTGAAAATGGTCCCTTAGAGCTTATCAACTTTTCACAGAGATCCCTAGTTCGAGCCAGCCTGTTGGCGCTGGCTGTGGGCATGGTTCAGAGCAAGGATTTCTTCAGGGCAGCTGTACTGGAACACAAACCCCGCGCTCCCAGGATCAACAACATGACAAAGCAAGAAGTTATCAATCTGAATCTTGTCTACTACGAAAAAGCTGCAGAAACGTCATCAAAACAGGTAATAGAAAGTTTCAGTTTTTCATTAAATCTTAACTGTTTGTTGTGTTATAAATTATCTCTGTAAAGCCTTTCAATGAGTTCATTCAATTGGGATTTCATTTGTCTAGAAAGAACCGGAGTGACTTTCCGATAGATTTTGTTCCTCCTTCTTTCATCTCTCTACCTTTTTTCTTTTCTTTTTCCCTAATCCTTATATTTTCAATCTTACCATTGATGTCTTATCAGTTTTATCATTAAATGATTATCAATCTTATCATTAAAAAAGGATGGATTAAAACACCCCTCTCTCTTTAATCGGAAATTTCATTACAATTTCATACATAATATTTTTTTACATTTGTCTGGCGTTAAGATAACATTTACGGCTAAAATATGGCTGTTAGTTTCGTGAAACTAACAGCATCATCAACTGGGCTAATTTGGGTCCTAAAAAAGAAAGAAATCTTTGAACAGAACAGAGACCGATGATCACTTATTCATAGCAAGAGCACTATTTAGGAACCCTTGGAATAAATTAGGTGCAATCATTCTTTTTTCCCTCATAAAGTCATATTCATTTTTCTTGACCGTAGCATCTCTAGTTGACGGCACTCACAATAAACCGGGTGTACTTTCCGATTAGTCAGATGCTATCGTCAATGAAATAAAACATGAACTACTTTCATGCACAATATACTACATTCTCACATCGCAATATACAATTTATTGTATTTCTATTGAAATGTGTGATTTAAAGAAAGAGAAGTGATATTTGCGCCAGGCTAATCTAAAACAGTTACAATGAATAATTCCAAGATGATTGGCATTATAACCCAATACTTCCATTTTAGGGCGTCGACCTACTCCTTTTCAACGAATACGGACTGTTCCTTAATCCAAGAAGCCGGGATATTTTCCTGAAGTACGCCGAGGAAATACCAGACCCGAAAGAAACGCCCATCAACCCTTGCGACGCAGACTCGGACAAGTACATTCTCCGCAGCATCAGCTGCCTGGCGAAAAAGTACAAGATGTACATGGTCGTCAACCTGTTGGACGTCCACAAGTGCGACGGGGACAAGTGCCTCAACACCTCAGACGAGAACTGCTCCTGCCACAGCGACGGCTACAACTTTTACAACGCCGACGCCGCGTTCGACAGGGAAGGAAACCTGGTGGCCCGCTACTACAAGGTGCACCCTTTCAAGGAGCTTGTGAATGTACCGAGTTGGTCGGAGTACCAGTATTTCGATACCGAATTCGGCCGTTTCGGGCTCATCGTCTGTTTCGATTCTGTCTGGAAGGAGTCCATGGAACTGCCGAAGGAACACGACGTCGACGTTCTTCTCTACCCCACGTACTGGTTCGACGATATTCTTCCTTTGACTTCGGTGGAGTGGCAACAGTCCTGGGCCATCGCGAACAAGGTGCACTTCATGGGGGCGAACACCCAGTATCCGAACACGGCATCTCTGGGCAGCGGGATCTTCTCTTACGACGAAGGCGCCCTGGTGTACACCTACGATACCCACGGAAAGTCCATTCTGATGATCGCCAACTTGAAGCTGAAGAACGCCACTCGGGATGTGCAAAAAGAGGAGATGATGTTTTCGATCACCGATAAGGAAGCCGTGCCGTATAACGAAATGGGGTCGAAGTTCCCTGAAGAAGGCTTCGAAGAACACGTAGGTCCTGCGGTGAATGAGAGCGATTACCGATACACCAAATCCAAAAGCGAAAACTACACCAAAGTAGAGCTGATGGAATCCTCCGGGCAGCTCCAGGCCTGCCACAACGGTTTCTGTTGCGATCTCACCTATTCCTCGGATGATCCCATTATAGAGGACTTTTACCTGTTGGCCTTCAGGGGGTTGGATACCGTGAAACCCTATTTCTCGTGGTATGAAGAAACGTGCATGTTGGTTCGGTGCGAGCCGTTGGGTGACGAACCATGCGTTTGGTTTCCAAGCAAATCGGAAACTGTATTCCAAAGCGTCATCCTAAAAGCCGAATTTAGCGAAGGTGTCGTGTACCCTGCAGTGTCCAAAACTTATAACCGGTTGGCGCCGAAAAAAGAATGGAATTTCGAGTCTTCTGAGTTAGGGCAGAGTAAAATATCTTTTGTTACAACAAATGAGGACCCTCTTTTGAAAGTTGCTTTGATGGGGAGAATTTATGAACAAGATCCACCATTCGTTCCATTTTTAGAACAAGTGAAAAATGAAACATCGGGATCAGAAAAATGGCTAATATAAGTTCAATTAGTCAAAAGATGTTCACCATCTTTATGTTTGTATAGAATAAAGTATTGAAAAACCTAGTTTTATTCTCCAGGTTTTTTTTTCATTTTCATTTTCTTACTTATCTTTCAATTTACTCATTTTGGTGCAAGTTTGAAAACAAATGACAGCCTACAATAAATATGTAAATATCCTTTATAAAGATTTTAGGTTCTTTCCCTCTTAAAAATCTGAAAAAGACCCCCTATAACTCAATCTTTTTAAATTCATGCATTTTTATAGCCATTTTTTATTTTATGTGATGAAGGAATTCAAAATTATCTCTGAAATAAAACAAATTATTTATCATGTTTTCTATCTTCAATTAATCATACTTCTATTAATCATACTTAATAACTAATAGAGGTTATAACTTCCTTGTAAAGGGGGTACGATAGATAAAACAAAACTTTAGGAATTTTTAGAAAAAGGAAGAAACACAATTAACTCTACAACTCGAAGATGATTTGCTACTGTCTCACAAGAAGAGCTCAGACTGTGGCTAGTTCACATGAGCGGTGGTATGGTGTCGAATGATAAATCGTAAATTTCGGGATCACGATCATGAATAACGATCATGAAAAATCGTAAATTTGTATTTTTATGACTTAGGTAAATGACTAAAAATGTTCTTAGATCATAAAAACAAAAATTAAAAAAAGCCTTATGACCGCTTATGTGAACTAGCGACGGCCAGAGCTCTTCTTGTGATACAGTAATGTATTGGGCAATGGTTCTTTTACAGTGTGTGCTTGGATAGCAACTCTTAGTCATTGCTCAAGAAAATAATGTAGTATTCTACTAAATTAAAAAAATGTTAAAAACTTTATTTTTTGGGGAGATCCTCTCGAATTCTTTTGTCTCCAGGTATTTAATTTTCAATAACCTTTCTCCTTTTGGTCTACTTGCAAACAAATATGTTCCATGTGTTTCACTGACTTCGCCAGCTTAATTTTATTATTTTTTCCTCCATTTTAATGAAAAAAACTTTTTCTGCATTCCCTCTTGCATTTGACACTCGAGTTGCAATGGAGTTAAATTCTTAAAATGGGAATGATAGAATAAGAGTTCAGAAAATTTAATTTTTTTAGTTAAAGTTAATATAATTGGGGCATTTAATAATAATATCTATCACAATAGTGATAAATTTAAAATTTTCAGTGGGTATTTCCTACTTCCTTCACTCTTTGCTTCTGGAACTCGTAAGAAGCTGAGTTTCAGGTGGTTAAGTCTGGAAAGCAAAGGACAAATATGGAACACTGTATGAAAATTGAGATTAGTATGAATTCTTTTCTATCAGGCTGCAAAAAAAAAGAAAAATATAATTTAGTAACTATAAATATCAGTTTCTATTTAAGAAACTCAAAGTTAAAAAATTCATTTCTGAGATTTTTCAATAAATTAATGTTAAACGAATAAAAACATACTTTTTTATTAAATGAAAATAATTTCATGCTGTATGCAGAAAAACCCTGTACAAAAGAAACTTAAAAATCCAATAGGTAATAACTAACTGATTAATTCTAAGAACCTTGCAATTTTAGATGTAATCAATAATATACAAGTGATTTTCAAGCACAATGTTTTTCGAGATTAGTTCCATTATCAGCTTTCAGCCACAAATCACATGAACAAAATCTATTTAAACCATACTTCACAACCACCTTCTTAAAATTTCCCCTGCTCAAAAGTTTCGCTCTCCCAAAAGTTTTTGTTGTGATGCGTAATCCGCTAGGTGGCGATAGCGTTGGATGGCTGAAACTTTTCTTTCCCTCCCCCCTTCCCAAACGATCTGGCGCGTGGACGTGCTTTTGAAAAGTTCGACGAAAGCTTCTATTCTCCACTTCTTTTTCACTTGTGGTTTTACTGAACGAAAAAAATTAATTGGATTAGATAGTAGCATGAGTTGAAATTGAAAACAACGATGTGGTAAAGATATTTTATCTCAGAAGAATGCTTTTGACACAGGATTTTGAGCGGGAAGCTTCCGAAGAAATTAATTCAGGCAAGTGGAAGTGTAAACATAATGAGAAAAGCTTACCGTTTTGGCATTTGATAGTAAAGAATTTTTATTTACAAGAGACTGTCTTAAAATTACGCATATTGGAACAGTGGAAAAGTAATATCAAACGATAATTTAGAAGATAAATTTAAAGTTTGGGAGTTAAGTATTATGAAGAGTAATTTAATAATTTATTGAAAGTGTAATACCAAAACAGTATTTTAGAATCGAACAGGTATTTTTATTGATAGATTTGGTTTTTATACCTACTTAAATTTTTTGATATATATTTTTGGACTTATTGAAAGCACAAATTTAAAATTTAGGAAATTTAAAAACTTTTTGAGTAAACTTTTTTTAATCAAAATAATTAGCAAGTTTATTTTCAAACAACTGTCTAGCAATGAAATTTGCAGTATTATTTAATTTATTTGTGATAAGAATTTTTTAAAAAATAAAATCAAAATCTTCAATTTAACTAACTATTGAAAATTTATCCTAAATGTTAAAAAGAAAACTTTTAACGCTATTCAATCACTAAACTCATATTATTTATTTACATAGACATCATTTGGAACATTTTGGAATAAGCGCACAATACTTTCAAAACCATAATCATCCAATATTATGAAATCCTCATTTTCCATCAATCAAGCAATCACACTTTTCATTAACGATGTGGATACCAAAACCCATTACCACCATATCTAAAAACCAACCATTAAAGGTGGAATACAGTAGTATCCCCACAAAGTGATTTTTTTAAAAAAACTGAAAAGTGATTAGAGAACTACTAAACTCGTTCTCTTCACGAGAAAAATCGTTTGCCGGCATGGGGAGCGGATCGAGCAGCGGTTTCTGTCACAGAGGAGGGAGGCAGGTGTCGGAATCGGATTCAATGGAAATGGACCTCCGAATTAGAGAAATGGAAGAGAAGTCCCAGAATTTGGAGTCTTTACTCAGGGAGGCTGAGGCGCAGGCTGCTCAGCTCAAGAAAGAGATTGCTGCTAAAGATGACAGGATTGACTCTTTAGTGCGAGAAGTTCATAAATTAAAGGTGAGTAGTTTTTTATTTGTTATTTTTGGTTATTTATTTACTTTAAACAGTTATTTACCTGATTGACCAAAGGAGAAGATAAATTTAATTTAGTAGAGGATAAAATACTTCAATTGAGAAATATGTAAATGAAGAGCAATCTTCTGTGAACGTAAAGAAATGAATTTCTTTAATTTTATGTGGTTTCTATTGCAACCATCTTCTATCTTATATCAACTTAAAAGGAAATGCTTGAATTTTAAATTTCCATAGTTAGTTTTATAAAAAGAGCACTGTGTTTTTTTTGTTATTTACATTTTTGGTCATTTTCACTGACAGTAAAAAATAACAGAAAATAAAGACTTTCACTTTAAATTTCATGTTTAATGTCAATGGCATTGGGTCCAGGTCTAGTATAACCTGATGAAGAAATTCTACTTTATGAAGAGGCGTTAAAAAGTGTAATACAAGAATTGTATATGATGAAGGAATTCAAAATTATCTCTGAAATAAAACAAATTATTTATCATGTTCTCTATCTTTAATTAATCATACTTCTATTAATCATACTTGTATTGCACTTTTTCATTAATTAATTATAATGCAATTTTTCTTCCATAGAAAAATGAAATATTTCGTTGTTCGATTTATTAAACAAGTTTCACATGTACCATAAGAAGGGAATGTTTAAAAATTCAATCATTATATATTTTTAACCGGCTTTAGTTTTAATCTGTCGTAATTAATTTAAATTGAGTAGACAAAACCAAAGCCGGGTAAGACTTAAAAAGGATTCCTCTGTAAGAGGGGCAATTTTATTATTTTAAACAAATGTAAAATACTTTTTAAAACAGTTATCTTTGAACCCATTCAAATGCTTTTTTAATAGGAGCGGATAGTTTACGAAACAAATAAAGCACATTCCATTTCTATTTGAATTTCCTATTTAACGTAAATTAGTGCGTATTAATTAGTGTTATTTTGACAAATAGTGTACCGTTTTGTGTATTTTAAAAAACTGAAAGCGTCAACCCAAGAGAAAATTATCTGTAGTGCTACAAAAGTTAGAAAATTTCATCGAGTATTTGAAAATGAAAACTTTCAAAAGATTATCTTTTTATGTAATTTGTAAAGGGACACAAAATTGAAAAAATATAAAGATTGTACTAAAAACTAGGAAATTTCTCTGAGATATTCTTGCATTGTTTGTCAGTTGATTTCTTAATGCACCAGTACGGAAAAAATCCCTCTCACCAGCTACTTAGTACTATTCTAAAGGCATCAGAACTAGGGGGAAATATTTTCTGCAAAAAATAGGAAATTTCTCCCAGATATCCCCGCATCATTTCCCAGTAGTGCACTGACATTTCCCACTCCCCCAGCTCTTAACTACTATTGTCTTCGATGTCGAACGCTGCAGCGACACCGACAAGCTCCAACATTGCTCACTCTTTAAAAATAGAAAAACAACACCGGGTCTAAATATAAAAAAAGGTATCACACAGCTTTTTCTCAAGCTCCCTCCCGCACTCTAGACTTTAGTGCGGAATTATCACCACCTATTTTTTTTCTTTTGGGATACTTCTTGGATCGGGACTGAAGTGCTTTTGACCTAAAAGTGATCTTCACTCAGCAGCTTCGGGCTTATTAGACCTTTTTAGATGAACATAGGCTTCTCTATGAGGAATGTAAACAATGAAATGAGTTGGTAGCAGTGGAGCAGTATGTTCTGAGAAAGCTCTCTCTTTCTGTGCTGTTTTTGGTAGTGATTGGGCAATTGTTGCTTATTGAGTAATGGAAAAAGGATATTTTGGTATTTTTTTCAACGAAAGCTGTTTTATTTAGCCTTGTGGACGTGTTGGGAATGATACGTGTTTAATTTGTTACTCTCATGAGTTTCGTAACATGGTCAGTCAAATCCAAAGGATATTCGACGTTGCTATTCTTGTTTTATCGTATCGCAATTCTTTCTTGGGGTTTATAACTTTGGATTTGTTTCTTCATTTTTTGTATTATTATGCAGATTTGATATTTTTCTTCTCACATTCCTAATTATTCGATGTCTTAATGGAAATAAAATATCTTATAAAACACTTTTAAAAATGCGTGCAATGAAGGGTCGACTTCTTTGGTCTCGTAATTAATTAAACGAGTGAATTTAAACTAATGGAAAAGAGCATAAATACTTTCTTAGAGGGCTTTTATTATTTAAAAATTAATTTATCAGTATCTGAAATAAGATGCCTAAATATATTGCACATTTCATACTATTTAAAGGTATCTGTTTTAAAATTATTTTTTAACTACATAAAACTCTGCATAAGAAAACCTGTCATATTTAACTAAATCAATAATTTAGTATAGAATAGTAAATATACTATGAATAAAAAATTAATTTTTGATTAAGTTAGAATTTTAATAAGTTTCCAAAACTAGAATTAGCAGTATTATTTTCTAGATCTTTTTCATTTCACGAATTCATTTTTCCAACACAATATTGACCGTACAAACAGTACCAACTGTTAAAATGTCCTGATTTAAAAAAAGTAACTACTATATCATTTACTTTTTTACAAAGTTTGTTTTTTCATAAGTCTCAATAATTCAAATTAACATAAAACATATTATACATACATATAGGATAAACAAATCACGATTGAGCTGTCATGGCCTATTCAACATTTCCCTAATTGCGATTGAAAGAATCCGTAGTAATCTCCATCAATGAATGGTCAAGCCCGGTTTTCTTCACGCCAAAAGTGTCATCCTGTCACGTTCGTCCAGCCGTGCTCTATCAGCATTCTATTATTCTTGATCGGGGGAGGAAGGGACATACTTTCCTCTAACTAACGAAAACAGTCTGATCTTGACACTGATTACCAAGTGACATTTTATCGACAGATTGAATTGAAAGACCGCGCTTTACATACAAAGCGACTAAGGAAAATGTGTGGTGTATTTCATTGCTTCAGTTTCAATGCAACTTTGATTATTTTTAAATATATGTATCATATTGCATATCAAATTTAATATCTTTTACTCAAAAATTAAAAGGGAACGGATTATTTCGTCGAATAATAATTTCATTTTAGAAATATGGATAACTCTTTTATAAAACTCTAATGCACATTTCTCTTTAAAGAGAACTTTTATTGTTTACTTTTTTGGCAATGAAAATCATAATGTTATTAATATAACAATTAAATGTTACCTTAATACATTTTTTTGCTGTTTTTATAGCGTTCCGTATCAATTAAGAATTTCATATAATCTGTTGCTCTTAAATATTTTTAATCGATTGAAGAAATTAAAGCATTATACCCTTAACAAAACATTTAAGTTACAAAAGTTGATTACCAAAATAGTTATTTGAAATGTAGCATTTTTTCCATTTTGAACGTTTTTGTTTAAAAACTTTGAAGTAATAAATTTAAAAATTATTTAATTTTTTAATACTTAGGGATTTGTCCCTTAAATGCCAACCCAGAAGAGTGTTTTACAATCTCTTTTTCTTTGAAGCCGCAAACTTTTTAAATGCTTTTTAAATAAAAATTTTGATAAATATTTCTATAAATACTTATTGATTGAAAGTAAGTTTTCCGAGTATAATTTTAAAAAGTAATACACTTTTAAATAATAAATATCTATAAGATATCAGAATAATCTTTTATTCATAAAAAGTACGATTGAAAAGTAATAAAACGTAAAACGACATTGAAAATAAAATTTATTAGAAAAAAAGACATTTTAATGCTAAATTGTTTTGTTTTGACAAAATTCAACGGTCTCAATTAAAACTTTATTGGACTGAAGCAGTAACTTGTTGAAATCATGTATCCACACACAATTTTTAAAATTGAAAGTATTTAAAAATTTACATAAAATTATAACAGCCATTCTCAAGGCAATTGGGACATTTTGATACAAAAAGTGAGTCTTTTGGAAGAGTTATAAGTAAGTTATTACCTGGAAATAGTCAACTGAAAACAAATTTTAAAAATAAAGATGCCTAATGTCAATGTATTAAAATTTAAAGTAGATACTAATCAACACTCAAAATATAATTAGGTTAATAAATTAATATAATAAAAATTAATTTATTCTCGTTATAGACTTATCATGTTGAATTTCTATTTGTTACACATAAATAAAGAGGAATCAATAACTCTTTATTATTATTATTATTATTATTATTATTATTATTATTATTATTATTATTATTATTATTATTATTATTATTATTATTATTATTATTATTATTATTATTATTATTATTATTATTATTATTATTATTATTATTATTATTATTATCATCATCATTATCATTATCATTATCATTATCATTATCATTATCATTATCATTATCATCATCATCATCATCATCATCATCATCATCATCATCATTATTAGTTGAGTTGAGTTGAAGATTGATTTGTGACATTTGCTGACAAAAATTTGTCGCTTCGTCTTCTATTTACGTCTTCGGTACACTAATACTTCTTGGTTACTTGTTAATACTTCTTAATTCAATCTGTGATTAATTCAATCTACTCATGGACGAGCTGTGGCTCCTTTGGAATGTTTTTGCAATTTTCTTTTTCTTTTCTTTTAATTCTGTGTAAACTTTTGTGAATCTATGTCTTAAATTTTGTGATTTTTTTGTTAATTTTAATTGATTGATTGATTGAATGAATTACATATTAACTTGTGAATTCCTTAGGAGGGGGGAGAAATCTTTTCTTCTTTGTTATTCTACTATTTCATTTAAGAATCTTGATTCTTGCAATTGCTTGGATTTTAGTTCTTTTTTATCTTTGATTATTTTCATTAGCTCTTGATAATTTTAGCGACTTTAGTTGAAGTGCGTTGTCTAACTTTGCTCTCTTACGAGTCTATTGCATTCAAATAGGAAATGATTAAAAGTGTCTTCTGTTTTACAAGTTTCACAGAACGGATTTTGAATGAGGTTAAATATACAGGGTGTAAAGGAAAGTCCCTTTACCCTGTTATAAATTACTAACGGAGCAAGCTAAAGCTATGCAGTTAAGGTAACGGTATAGTAAAGTGACTATGCGCAATCGAATGCGAGAAACCGCAGCGCCCTCTAGCGGAAATTTTAGAAGTTAAAAATTTTATTTTATAAACTATTAGAGATATGCTAAAATAATCAATTACAAAGTTGTAGAGCACTATCGATTTAGTAGGAAAAGACACCTTAAACACAAAAATATCTTGAATAGAACCCCTAAAACGCACGCTTAATTAGGTTGAATTTACGTCGATTTTACGTCTTAAAACGCTTCTCACGAGGGGAAAATGAGAAATTTTCAATTTAATGACTTGAATAAATGAATAAAAGTATTCTTAACTCATTAAATTGAAAATTTCTCATTTTCGCCTCGTGAGAAGCGTTTTAAGACGTAAAATCGACGTAAATTCAACCTAATTAAGCGTGCGTTTTAGGGGTTCTATTCAAGATATTTTTTTGCTTAAGGTGTCTTTTCCTACTAAATCGATGCTGCTCTACAACTTTGTAATTGACTATTTTAACGAATTCCTAATAGTTTTTAAAATAAAATTTTTAACTCCTAAAATCTCCGCTAGAGGGCGCTGCGATTGGTCGCATTCGATTGCGCATAGTCACTTTACTATACCGTTACCTTAACTGCATAGCTTTAGCTTGCTCCGTTAGCAACTTATTACAGGGTAAAGGGACTTTCCTTTACACCCTGTATAGTTATAATTATTATATTATTATTATTTTTTATTACTACTACTACTACTACTACTACTACTACTACTACTACTACTACTACTACTACTACTACTACTACTACTACTACTACTACTACTACTACTACTACTACTACTACTACTACTACTACTACTACTACTACTACTACTACTACTCAATTACAAAAACAAAAATATAGTATAAGTTTATAAATCTATTTGTAATACATAATTAATAAATAGCACCAAGCACTAAGCAATATTTATTTTTCAAACTCATCCATGACTAAAATAGTAATCTCACTCCTTTTTGCACCCTAATAAACCTTATGCAATACCGACCCAGCCATCCATCAAAAGGAAACCAGTGAAGAAGCGATCTGACAATGATCTTGGAAATTCATTGTTATCTCCTCCCATCTCTCACCTTCATCCCAGAGGAAAATATAATAGCGCAGAAGAACAAGGAGCGAGCGTGTTCTAAATTTAGGGAACTCCTCCGATACCTAGTGACTCACTTTCGCGCATAAAAAGAACGTTAACCGTGAGCTTTGCTCCTCGAAAATGCCGGGATTTTGTGATTGTTTTTCGGAGAAATAAGCGCGTTTTCGCTGGCATGGCATCTCTTGTTTTGTCGAAGGGCTTTTAAAGCTCGGCCTTCAGTTCAATGTCCCGGCTTTATGTGATCTTTGGGTGGCCGTCAACGTCAAGGTTTTGGAATAGTTAAATTTGGGCTTCGTAGTATGCTAGTATATTTTTGTACGAAATGTAGTCGTTGAAAGATGTAGCTCCTGTAGCTGAGTAGTACCTATTATTATAGTCCGTGTGAATAAAATTGGCGGCTCGTCACCATAGCAACACAATACAAATGCAATGGGAAATGACCAGTAGTGAGTCGTCAATTTTATTTACCCCGACTATAGTAGTGTACTGCCTGTATGGGGTTTATTAATTACCTCAGAAAAAATGGGTACTTACGTATTATACCGTCGACCGTTCAACAGCCGTTAAATTCAGCGGTACAGCTATAGAAAAGTCAATGGGATTTGATAACGTTTTCGGATTCAGCGGCATGGTCGACGGCATAACACATAAGAACCAAAAAATGAATTGTAACTTTATAGAGTTTAAAAGTGATGGGGATCTTATGACGTGATGTATTCAATGGGGGGTTTGAATAAACAAGAAGGTTAAATTTCTTTGGTAAATGCTAATTAAATTAAAAATATCCTCAAATATCTGCAAATAATTATTTTAGTTTTAATTATTCCACCTCTAAATACACTATTCATAGAATTAGAATATATTTATATTGCAAATGACTAATCACATTTCATTAAGAAATGCTAAATTTAACTGCATTGGACGAGGTCATTTAACTTTTCACAATTTCGTTCATACTTTTATCCAGTAAATTGATTGATGGCTAGTCTGATTGCAATACAGATTGTTGGAATTTTACAGCAATTACTAGAATTTGTACATTTTTTAATTAATTTCATTATGAAAAATTGCTTTTTGCCATCATTTTACACATTTAACGGGATTTTCTTTTTACTGCTTTTAATTTGAAATTAGTTACCATGATTTGTTTGCAGAAAATTCATGAGGAAAAGAAAACTTTCTGTGTGAAGCTTCTTGCCTAATTTGATATCAACTGATTTTTTTTTCGCAAGAATGAAATTACTATTTCAAGTAAACCAAGTTTTACTATCGTCTTTAAAATAATGAAGAAGCATTTACTTCAAATCATGTTAGGAAGTGGCTAATTTAGATTTTCTCACTGGTCATTGTCACATTGCGTAATATAACTTTTGCGTATAACTTGCGTATAAGCCTTTTGTTTTAAAACAATGGAGTCAGTCAAAGAAAAGCAGTGAAGTCAAAAATTACTCTTCAATACATTTAAAAAAGTCCGTTGAGCAATACTAACAACCAAAACGAAATTATTTTTGGACCAAAGCCCACTTTTTCCTATTTTAAAGTCGCTAACAGCATAGCATTAATTCCTTCTGGTTGGCATTTGAAAGAAACCATTCATGCTGTTCTTGAAACAATTGAATGTGACTACCAGCTATTTCTTCCCGATGGATGAAGTGTTATTTTCTCATGATATTTTGAAGTTTTATGTTGAATGTTTGCAGAACATTAGGGGATTTCATTGTGATATTGAGGGAGACAATTAATATTTGCTACATAATTTAAAGATAGATCACAATATTAGTCATACAATTAGAAATATTTGTTCACATTTATTTGTTTATGAATTAACTTTTTATAATTATTCTTTCTATTTATCACTTCATAGTTCGCATCCATTTTGTTATTATTTTCAGTTTACTTGATTTGTAAAATATATTTTTACACGTTAAAATTTGAAATAGTATTTTAAAATTACTCTTTCTACTACCTCTTAGGTTTAATATCCATGGGATTTAAAAGGATAGGATTTTAAGAACTAAAATTTGTTTGTAAAAAGGGGTTATCTAAATAACTATTGTATGCAATGAAGTAATCTTTGCTTTATTTATAATGTTAAAATATCTTTAACTATTAAATTAAAATATTTTTATATCAAAAGATTGTATGTAATATTTCGATAAGTTTTTCTAAGCTGGACTATCTTTCTGACTATTTTTTAGAATTAACTCTTACTCTTTCACTTCACACAGAAAAAAGTTTGATTATAATTTTAAAATTTACTTTGTGCTGTTCTCTCTGAATTTCTGTAGTACATAAATTTGTAACAAAATAACTTTTTTTAATTTTCAAACTTTTTTATTCTGTTTAATTACTATAAAAACTGAAGGTCTTCTTTTGTATCTGATTATTTATTCTTTTATAACTCGAAATCTACATAAATATTTTTTAACTTTTCTTCCTAAAGTAAATCTTAGTTTTCTTTGTTCATTACTAATTAACAGAAATTTAGCAGCAAAAGAACTTGTATTAACAGTATACAAATATCTATTTAAGTTATTTTCCTGCCTGCAAACTGCTTCAAGATATGCATACACATACATAGCAGCACAAACGTTCAAGATTTGTCCAATTTTTTGCCATGTAGGCCAAATTTCATTTACTTCCAGTTTCCGTAGCAATGGGCAATGCCAGCATTTTTTGAAAACAGAAAAAAAATGCGTTTTTCCAGTAAAGAAAATAGATCTAAACTCAAAAATCGGCATGAAAAGTTTAAAAAAATTTAGTCCATTAAATATTTAAAAATAAAAATTGACAAACCCTTTTACCCAACAATCACTTTGAAATGTTTAAACAATGAGGAAGTTGCATGATTTTTAAAAATTTTTTTAATCGATTCTTCTTGCAAAAATAAGTAAATTTGAGGCCGATGGAGAAATTTTTTGATTGCCAAAAAAAATAAACAAAAATCCACTTTTTAAAAGCGCGTGAAAACGCCAAGAGTTTGGGATCCTCGTATGTTGATACTATAAATATATAACTATATATATATACAGGGTGTCCCACGAGAAGTGACCCAACCCTTTAACTTTTGAACCCCTACAGATATAGTCATGAAAGTGGGGTCTAGGTATAGTAAAGTGACCATGCTCTATCCGATGAGATAACTTTCAACGCCCTCTAGCGGAAAATTTAGGACTTATAATTTTTATTTTAAAAACTGTGTGAGGTATGTGAAAAAAGTCAATGACTAAGTTGTAGAGCATCATCTATTTAGTAGGAAAAGACACCTTAAGCAGAAAAATATCTTGAATAAAACCCCTAAAACGCAAGCTCAATTAGGTTGAATTCACGTAGTTTTTACGTCTTAAGACGCCCCTCACGAGGTGAAAATGAGAAATTTTTTATTTTTATGATTTAAGTAAATGACTAAAAGCATTCTTAGTTCATTAAATTGAAAATTTCTCATTTTCGCCTCGTGAGGAGCGTTTTAAGATGTAAAATCTACGTAAATTCAACCTATTTGAGCGTGAGTTTTAGGGATTTTATTCAAGATATTTTTCTGCTTAAGGTGTCTTTTCCTACTAAATTGATGATGCTCTACAACTTAGTCATTGACTTTTTTCACATACCTCACACAGTTTTTAAAATAAAAATTATAACTCCTAAATTTTCCGCTAGAGGGCGTTGAAAGTTATCTCATCGGATAGGGCATGGTCACTTTACTATACCTAGACCCCACTTTCATGACTATATCTGTAGGGGTTCAAAAGTTAAAGGGTTGGGCCACTTCTCGTGGGACACCCTGTATATAACTATACGTCATCATACTATAAAAATTGTTGGAAAGCAATGGAGTTGATGGTATGATTGTTGTCAGTCATTTGTTTTCAGTCACGTGTTTTTTCTCGACTTTAAAATTAAAATATTTAATTACCTGTACATTTATTTTGAAAAATTGACTAGATATTTCATTTTACCATAACCATACGGAACACTTGTTTGTTTTTGAAAATCTGACACATCCATTTTCCTTATTAAAGCATTGTTTAAAATCAATGTATAGAATGTAAGTACGTCACATTTTGAAATTAGATGTTTTCGCGACCCTTTTTTAAAGTCAAACTTTGAAATTAAGTTAAAAAATAAATAATCATCGTAATTAAAAAAATTTGGGCGTATATTCCTCTCTAGGGTACCTCTATCGAATAAAAAAATAAAAAATAAATGCTGGTTTTGCCCATTACGTAAACTTGACATATTTGGTATGAGCTTGAGCTACTAGGGTATTTTTCACGCATAAAGCTTACATTATCCTACCCAACTTTTAAGAGCTAACATTTCTCAAAGACCACCAACAGAATAATCCCCAATCCAAACATCATCCCACTAATTGGTCTCATAAAAGCCGAGCGCTCGCCAAAGATGCGCTTCTAGAGAAAACACCATAAGTCAATGCTGAATGTGCGAGGCTGCACAGATATCGCTATCATCCATTCAGATCCATCCTCTCGGAGTAAACACCGCCTTCCTGCGGACATCCGTGTCTCAAAAAAGCCACCCTGTCAACGCCTGTCTTGAGGACGAAATTGATAATTCCGTTCTTTCAGGGTTACTTCCACAAACGAACGAGTTGTGTGGTATATCCGAGTTAAGTAATTAGAGTTCATACCTAGTGCAGTTATAATACCACACAGTTCCTATATACTATAATTGTAAATACAGAATCATTTTCATGATTAGATGCGGAAGGGACTAACAAGTATCATTCAATTAAATAAATAGTAATTTCATTTTTATTTGAATATTCCACGACTTCGAGTTGAAGACGGTCGAGCTATCCAAGTTGCACTGTATCAGCCTAATAATAAATTAATTATTGCAATTAATTAACTATTCTAAAATAAAAATGGCTTATTTTTTTTACTGAAAACAAAGAGAACAAACGAAACATGATCTATGGTGCAGAATGTTTCTAAATTTGAATTTATGATGTGAAAATAATTTAATTTTGCAAAAATATTCCTGTATTTACAAATTACAACACTTTTAATATGTTATTGTGTATTTCGAGCTTTTTGCACTACGTTTTGAAAAAAAATCTAATAGAAATTACACTATAAAGCTAAAACTTCGTAGCTTTGCTTGCAACATGTAATGTGGTCGTGAAAAACACTGTAACAGGATGTTGTTAAAATCAAATCCTTATTTTTATTGTTTTAAACTTTCTTACGGTTTGTTTGATTATTTTTTATTTATTTATCATTTCCCAATCAAAAATTAAACTTTCAATAAAAAAATTTAAACACAAAAAAATTTGTAACTTGAGACAGTAATGAATGAAGAAGACTCTAAATTGAGTTGAATCGGCTCTAAACTACCCAAAATTACATTATTTAAAGAAATTATTTATCTTTTTCATACCCCACACTGAAAATGATGATTCCATTTCCATAGCATGGTAGTATAGCCTGGTTAAAAGTGAATATTTCTCTTGCATCCTGTTTGACCCCTAAGTATTGAGTCTAATATTGACCCTTAGGGTCAATGCCATCTTCCTGGGGATTACATTTATATCCTGCCAATATGGCGGACGATATGACGTATAGTAAGAAAAAGGGCGTTTCTTTTTGTTTCCTGTGTTACTGACTTCTGTGAGTAACTTAAATACTTATAGACTTGTCTAAGGATGTATCCGGACTGACTCATTATTATCAGAAATTTTTGGGTGTATCGGAAGATGATAACATTGTTGAGTTATTTACAGCTCTTTTAGACCTTCAATCTCGGTCTCTTGTGCAGTAGAATAGATTTCAACTTAAAATATTCTCATTAGCTGCTGCTATTAATGGCTGCATTTACCACAAACCTAACGTAAGGTTAACATGGAATCGAAACCTCTAATTGGTAGTTGAAAAAGGGAAGCAAGTTTTAAGCCAATCAGTGTGAACGAAGATTGATTCCAGATTAACCTTAGGTCAGATTAGTGGTGAATCGGGCCGAAAGAATACGGGAATATTAAGTCAAAAGAAAGTGTATTTTCATTCTGTACTTCGGGAATGTTTAAAATATTTTAAGATAAGTAGGTAATAAATAAAAAACCTATTAGGGAAATTTATTCGAAGGAGACTGAAGAAAATAGCTCAGGTTGATATTGAAATGCTCAATATTAGCCTTCTGATAACCGATATTCTATATCAAATTGATTTATCTTAGTCATAATTCCAGTTTAATTTCGTGTATACCTACTACGTTTATAGAACTCTTTTGGATTATTTTTATACAGTTTTTAAAAAAGGATACTTAAATAACATAAATTTCAGATTTTGTAAAGCATAATTCCTTAATTGTGAAAAGGTGAAGTTATACAAGTATCAAGTATTCCGACGACAGCAAATAGTATATTTAGTTTTACATCAATCCCACACGGAGAAAATTCTTCATTTGATAAAAATCTCCTCATCGTTTATAAAGAGAAGACACATCCACGTTATCACTTGTCGTTTATGATAAGAAAGTCACAACGTTGTTTCTCCATTGGCGAGGGGCCAGGGGTAATTGCATAGCGCATTCGAAACCAGGAATGAAACTAAAACGAAGCAAATATTCACAGTAGTGAGTAAGAAAATGTTTTTACGGACAGGTGATGCTCTCATACTAGGAAATGATTCCTCGGAGCTACTGGGAAGGGGCGGAAAAAACCTCACATTCCGGCCTTTTCATTGGGAAACTGCATTATAAATAGTACTTGTTGGTTTGATGAGTTCCGTCTTGTGGAATGTGTTCTTAGATAGTGACGCAAAAAAATTTAATTACATTAAGATGGGTTGATATCTGGAGTCGGTAACCTTTTAGCCCATCGAGACTTACCTACTGCCTCTATGAATGTTTTGCACGTTATTATTGGAATTTATATGAGTGCTAGTTTAATAAAATTAACCCTAAATTAAGTAAGTAGAAAAATCTATAACACATTACTTATTTGATTTTTAGTGTTAATTAAAAAGTTACAGTTTGATAACTAATTACTATAAACAGTGAGATGATACTTGTGCAAATGATGCTAGTGGAATAAAAAAACCGGGTTTTTTTCTTATCTCACAACGAGTTTAAAATTTTAAAAAGCATACAGTTATAGGGATGTTTGGATCCCCTTTGTCAATATACTAAAAGGGCGCTTTTTTGTATTTACGAAGGATCCTCGAAAGATCCAAAAGATCCACGAAACGATTGTATGCTTTGAATATTTTTTATAACTCATTGTTCAATAAAAAACATTGTTTTGTATTCTAATAGTTACTACTAAACTAGTTAGCAATAGTAATCTTATGAGCATCCAGGAAACGCTCACAGTCGAGCTGTCGTAAGTTATCAGTGCTTTCTCATAAAAGGATTGGCAAACCAAAACACAGATAGCATTGCAAAAATAAGCAGAAATTGTCAATTAATATTATGCAAATCCAAAAATCCTCTTGATTGCAAACAAATTTTTCTCAATAAATTACTTTTAATAAAAACATAAACAAAAACCTTAAGCATTAAATTACATTATTTAGTGCTGAGATAAATCTGTATTTAACTTGTTTTGATTAAAACTTACTTATAAAAACCCTATATTTCATTTCAGTCTGTTTTAGAAATCACCTCAAATGACCCCATCAAGCCATCTCCGACCCCCAACGGAGTGGCACAGGAGGTCCCTGTGTCCCTCGCTGCCCCTACAAGTACAAGTGCGGCGCCCAGCAATAAAAAGCAGGGTGTTTCTGGTGAGAGTGCGGCTCAACCCCCTTGTACGAAAGTCTCCATCAGTCAACATCTGGAAAAGCATCAGAAAGACTTCAGGTGATGAGATATTATTTATCTTTGTATAGAAAAATAGCAATTAGCTTGTTTCCTACCTCAACTTAATGTCTCTATATTTTATTCTTTCTCTTCCTTTTTGATTTCATACATGATTTCGGTAAACGTTTGACTTGTTTCTTATTAAACTTGAAAGGGAAGTCCAAGAAGTATCATGAGAGGTTTTACATTTAATATTTGTAATGATTCATTATCATTCATGATGTAATCAGTTGTAGGCATTGGCATCGTCGAGTCCCGAAAATTGGGGGGGGGGTGACCCAAAGATTTGGGATTCCTATAATAAGCTTTATCTTTTTTGGTTAAGCCCAATTCAAAGATTTTTAGATCAGGGATCGACTAATTAAATTCTGTCCCAAGTTTTTGGGAACTGAGTTACCTATGACTTAAAAGGGGGTCCTTCCCTTTTAGGCAATAAAATTTTCTATGCTTTAACCAGAGCTGTAGTCAGAAAAAAAAATATTTTTAGGGGGTAGCTCGCCATTTTTTGGATGGAAACAAATCATTTTGTAGGGATGATACCCCCCCTAATCTCAGCCCAGGCTTAAAGCTATTCTAAAATAAATCGTGTTCTAAATCACGGGGATTTGTATATCCCCCTCTTTATACCCCTCTAATGTAAGGTGCCATTGGTAAAATGGGATCATCCTTTGTTTTATTAAAAGTTGGAGAAACACATTCAGAAAATTTTCAGACCTCCTAGGAGTTGAAAATTAAATTTTTCAAATAATGTTCCAAATTATTGGGGTAGGACGCGTCCCCCCCTGCCCCCCTCCCCGAGAACGACGCCCGTGGTTGTAGGTATTAGGCTTTCTCAAGTTTATGAATATCGTATTTTTTTTTCAAAACTGAAAAATACCTTTTTTAAAAGTACCAACATTATTTAATTTAAAATTTAAAGATTTGTAAGTAATCATAACAACTTCTGCTCATTCAAAGTAGAAGCTTTTGAAAAATATATTTGTGTGTAAGTGATGGAAAATTCTTCTGCTGTTTTCACTTGTTGCAAATATTACTTAAATCCCTTGCTTGCATTAAAATTTCTATATGAGTTCAAATTTCCTGGTTGTAGTGTAAAAATGCTAGATATTAAGTTAACGTATTTTGTTTGAAAGAAAAAGAGCATGAGATTGTTCATAAATATGAAAACGATAGAAAGTCAAAATGTACATACAAGAGTTAAAACATGACATTATGGACAATTATTGAGAGTTTCTGGACAGAACCGGGATGTGAAGTGGGTGTCGGGAAAGAAGATGAGATTGAATGCAGTCAGGATGTGCTTGATAAAAGAAGCGATGTTTAGCAGCCAAAAATAGAAAGATGACCTCATTTGCACCATAAAATAGAGTTATGGGTTTCAGAAAATACAAGAATTTTCGCATTTTATTTTACACCACATCCATCTATTTTAAATTTAAAATACTTTAAGTTTGTCAAAGTGTATTCTAAATTGAAAGATTTAAAAAAGTTTTTAATTTTTTTCGTGTTATCTGCGTATGAATTTAAATTTTTGTAACTAGTTTAAACATCATTTAAATTATGGTCAGGTGGTAGAATCAATCCATTATAATTGTACATTTGTACAACTCATTATACATAGAATACGATGAATTTTTCCCAAAAAAACTGTTATTCAAACCTATATTTGAATAAAAGTGTTTGATATAATGGTTATGGTAATAAAGTTCTTACGTATTATTCTATTGGTGTTGACCGTTCAGAGACCGTAAGTTTCAGCGGCACATCTTTAGGACATTCAAAGAACTTGGATAAAAGTTTTTGTATTCGGTGGCACGGTCGGTGGAATAATACGTTAGAACCAAACATTTTACCTAGCCATGTAATTTTTAGCTTTATTTAAATGATTTACTTCTTTTCTATCGGTAAATTCTAAACCATTTTTTTAATAAAAAGAAGATATAGTCAAAGAAACAAGTGTACCAATTGTTTGTCCAAGGCCACTCTGGGTGTATCGAAACTCCAGATCATACACTGCTGCTGCTCAAGTCTATTATTCACCTGCAAAGTTTAAATAAAATATAACTAAGTTCTGTTTCAGATGGAAACAACTCATCAAAGACGCCATACTTGAAAATGACTTTTTGCAGCATTTGGTTACATCCTCTCAGGTGAAAGAGATAGTGGACTGCATGTACTCCAAGGAGGTAGCTGCGGGGTCCTTTGTAGTTAGCGAAGGAGAACCTGGAAGACATCTTTTTGTTTCGGCAGGTCAACCATTTTCCAGTTATTAGATTAAAATTAGGCTAAGCGCGCACTAGAGACTTTTGTCACGGCGCCGGCGCGGCGACTAAGACAAAATTATCGCCCTGGCTATTGCAAGAAGCTAGAGCGCGCGCATTAGAGGACGAGACTCTTGGCCGATTGCCAAGAATCTCACCATAGAAATGCATGGCTCTCGAGTGACCTAATGTTATAAGTCGCCGAGACAGAAGTCTCTAGCGCGCGCTTAGCCTTACAATGACTTACATCTTATTCCTTAAATTATCATTAACTTATCTCTTAAAATGTAAATTCCCTTAATTTAGAAATTCTGGCAATAAATTATCAATTCTGTGATTTTCTTAAGCGGAATATTTATTTTTTAGAGGGTGAATTGGAAGTGAAAAAAGGTGATAACATTCTTGGAACGTTAGGTCCAGGAAAAGCATTTGGAGAATTAGCCATTTTGTACAACTGCACAAGGACTGCTACAGTCAGAGGTATATATCAAGTATCATGATACTAATTTTAATGTAAGCATAGATTTATATAAGAGAATTTGATAAGAGTTTCTATGAATTCATACTTTGTGACTTGTGATTTTGCCATGAATAAGGTAAAAAATGTTTTGACAAGATGAAAAAACATGGTTTTGTTTTAGTTTAAAATATATTATTGCTTTGGAATTTTAAAATTATAGTTGGAAAGTTTAAGGAATGTAACAAACTTTCAAAGTGGATATAATAAATTATTGAAAGGATAAAATTAATTGTTCGTAGGAACTGAAAGTGTCAAATTTAATAATAAATTATTTTAACTTCCCTAAAAAGGGAATTCAAATTTTCAAAAATCCTTCTTTCAACCCTAAAAGCAAAAATTAAAAACAACTTCTTTAGGTATGAAAACAATCCTAGATTCACACCTGAAAAATAAAAACAATTTATTTTTATGACTTGATGAGATTTCAATGTTGCGGAAGAGTCTTCCTCAGTGAAAGAACCAGCTAATCAAACGATCATAAGGTTTTAAAATAGTTACCTCGCGGTTTGTTTGACTAAGAACGCTTGTAATGAAAATCTCTCAAATCTTTACGAGCTCTGGCAAAAAAGCAGTTACTTCCAGTCTTTTGTCTCTACTTCTTCTCATCAAAATGTTCCTCTCGAACGCTGTTCGATTTTTCTGTTCGAAATTTTGTGATTTTAATTGTTGGATGATGACGTGATTCTAAATTAAAATGCATTTCGATTACTGCTCAGCTGTGACTGATGCGCTGCTATGGGTACTGGACAGAAAAGCCTTCCAAACTATCATGATGGTTACTGGAATACAAAGGCAGGAAGAAAACATCAACTTTTTGAAAAGGTAATGCAGTATTTTTATATCCTACTTTTTTTTGCTCTACACATGAAATAATAAAAGGTACTTGAATGGAAAAATTAAAAATTTGTTTTAGAGTATAAAATAAACTATTTGGGATATATTTCAATGTTCAATACTTTATGCTTTTTAAAAAGGTAATGATCATTTTATGGATATAATGTTCAAAAAGTATTCCATATTCAGATATGTAGTTCATCTGGAAATTAATATTCTAAGCATTACGAGTAGTACTATACTATAGGATTATTTACTGCGATAGACAAAAAAATATGACCACGAAAATTTATCATAATAACATAAGAATACAAGTCCTTTTTTTAAAAAAAAATATCGTTAAATTCTAAAATTGTTAATTTAGCAAATTTATTTTTAAAAAAAACTTAATACACATTACATTATGTTTTCTTTAAAAAAACACGAAAAAAATAACTGTAAAGGATGTGCATAAGTTTAGAAAATATAGTATCATTAGTTGAAATAAAATATTTTACAAATTTAAAAAAATGTTATTCTACATCATTAATTGATAAGTATGCAAACATATTAAGTATTTTTTAGCTTAAGATTCTATCTAAATATAAAAATTTTCAGTGCTGGAATAAAGGATAGATTTTTTTAATATTTTTCAAAACTGTTTTTACAGTTTCCAATTTATAAAGTTCATAATAACAAACTATAAATTTCCCATTTTCACTATACGAAAGATACTTTTTCTTAAAATCCAACATAATTTTAAGTAAAAATATACTTATCATCATTGTTTTGAATGATCTCATTAAAAAGTTTTTTAAAGTGTTAATGAATACTTAGTTAAGAATTTTACTCATTTTACCAACCATCAAAATGAAATGTCTTAAAGTATTTTAATATAACATTTTTTGACAAATTTTTAAAGGTTGTATTAAAATCTGTTTAAAATATTCATAACTTACAAATATACTTGTATTCTTGTCATATTATAGTTTAAACTTGGAGAATCCTTTAAAAAATATTTGATACATTACTAAATTCACTTAAAAATTACTTAATCACTTAAAAATTATAATAAATAGGACTGTGTAAAAGAATTTTGAAATAATAAAATGCTACAATTACAATAATAGTCTTTATGCAACAGAAAAACCTCTCAAAATATTTGCAAAACATTTAAGTTAAATTTTTTAAAGTATGTTGATAAAAGATCGGTATTCCAAATCTTACACATTTCTACTCAGAAATAGTTTATTTAAACAGCCTTTGAAATTCTTTTATTTTTCTCTTTACTCTCAATACAGCTGTTCAAATTATCTAAAGTTTTGAGACTTGAAAGCATAAATACAAACAAAATACTAACAAAATAGGTGTATGTCACTACATGAAAGCAATGTATGCAAATGCATGGATCAGGAAAAAGTTGTTTTCCGTAGTAGTAAGTTTAAAAATTAAAAACGTCTTGTTGATTATTTTTATAATTTACTACCTTCACTGCAATTCTTTTCAAAATTCGATGTGAAATTATAAATGTTTCAACTTGAATCGTCAAAATTTATAACTTCGGCGGGTATTTTTTACTTATTACATTCAATTTTGCTTATGTTTTATAACTTTTATGCCGTGAAAATTTAAAGTAATGTAATTTATATGTAATGCACTACCTAATACTACATATCGCTAAGAAAGTATTCATGCTATTTTTAAATCAATGTTTAATATTTTAGTGTACCACTGCTCAAAAACCTGAACAATGAGCTTCTCTCAAAACTGGCTGATGTCCTTGAAGTAGTAAGTGAATAAGTAGAACTCCTTAGATCCATATCACAATGTTATTGAAAATTAATTTATATTTATATCAGCATGGGTTTAAAAATTTTCAAAAACTAATTAAATACGTAATTAGTAATGAAAGAAATATATTTTTATGAACGAAGCACTTGCAAACTTTTTCAATGAAAAAAAAGGGACTTTTAACTAGAAACAATTCAATCTTTTTCGTCCCTTAATTTTACATGTTTTATCTGTATTGGGTTTAAAGAACTCCCATAACATGACTTAAAATGCAAGTATTTTTTATTATTATTTAGAAAGAAAAAAGGAACTTAATAATGATTGGTTCGATTAAATGATTATTAATTCAAGATACTTGAATATGTTAAGAAGATATTACTGGGTTCAATTTGCATACAATTATAGTATAACAGTTATTTACGAATTTCATGAAAAATTCTTGAATTTCATAAAATAACTTTTATATATTTTCTAAGATGTGTTCACTCGTGTTTAAATCCACAACGGTCAAAACATCTAAGTTTTCAAAACACTGTCAATAAAGTTTTACAGCTCTAAATTTTTATTTTTTTAAGACATCTCTATAGCAATACGACTTAATTTGTCATTTAAGAAGTTGCATCAACATTATTTTTATATTTTAGGATTTCTTCCCCGCTTCAGAGTACATAATTCGGCAAGGAGAGAGTGGGGACACATTCTTCATTATAAGCAGTGGCCAGGTAAGTTCCACACATCATTAAACGTTTAATTTAATGCGAACACTATACTTTACGCATAGCTTTAAGATCCGAATTTGACTTGGGTTATTCTTTTCAAATGATTGATACTTAAGGAATAGTCTACTGTGAAAGAAATTAAAAAGTTTTACTTTAGTTTAACATTCTTTTTTCGGTTAATGTATGTCTTTTATGCGACTATCCTAATAAAATTCGTTATTAATTTTTAAAAAGATCTCAAAGCTGTTTTTTGTTTCCAATGATGGTGCTTTTGCGCAGGTTAGCGTAACCCAGAAAGTTATCACTGACGATGGTCTATATGCCGAAGAAGAAATTCGTGTCCTCGAGAGAGGGGAATACTTTGGAGAACAAGCACTCATCAGGTACAAATGAGGGAGAATGATCCCTTTTCTTGCCATCCCGTAATCAAACATTTAGTTTATGAAATTAGTATGACCATTCATTTTTGTGGAAACTCTACCTAACATTAAACTACATTGCTATCATTTGGATTTGGTATCATATTTTTAATTTATATGCGTAATTTGTAAAACTAGGGGGCTATCGCCCCCTGCTCGCTATCGCTCTCCAACCCCCGGGAACTGCTGACGCAGTTCCCCAAGGATTGCTTCGCAATCCTGTGCTCGCTACGCTCGCTTGCCATACGCTGGTACAGCCTAGCTGAGTTTCATTATCAACTAAATTTATTGGTTAAAATATAGTTTCATAAATAGTAATATGCAGCAGGGAAACATTAAATATGTGTATGAAAAATATGTATACAGTTATGAAAAGGGAGTATTTTACCACAACCTCTGGTTAGAGGAATATGTGAGAAAACTCCAGCTCTCAAGCGTCGCCTCCAATCGTGGACCGGTTTCGCCCTTGTTTGGGCTCATCAGCACGGTATAGGAAGGTAACGCAAGAGAGCGGAGGGAGAGCTTTTACTCTAGCCGACTATAACGGAAAAAGTGGTGACTATTGACTAGTCCTCCACTATCTGTCGGAATGAACTGCTCATTCCATAGAACAGATTTAATTCCCGAAAGGACACAGGTATGAAAAGGGAGTATTTTACCACTACCTCTGGTTAGAGGAATATGTGAGAAAACTCCAGCTCTCAAGCGTCGCCTCCGGTCCGGTAGAGTATTGACTAGTCCTCCACAGATAGTGGAGGACTAGTCAATAGTCACCACTTTTTCCGTTATAGTCGGCTAGACTAAAAGCTCTCCCTCTGCTCTCTTGCGTTACCTTCCTATACCGTGCTGATGAGCCCTAACAAGGGTGAAACCGGTCCACGGTTGGAGGCGACGCTTGAGAGCTGGAGTTTTCTCATATGTATACAGTGTTTATCAAATTCATGTGTACTGTTGCGTTAGCCAAGAAAAGCCACCATATATCAGCCAAAAAAATATATCTGATGAGTACTATTAACGTGTATATGTTATACTTAAAAGTTGATATGGGTGCTTTTACTTACCCCATTATTTAATCACTCCTCTAAAACTTCTTTGAAACACAATTGTAAATACTCCTGCTTAGAGCTACAACCGTCACAGATTGGAATAATAATTTCTAGCTCTACTTAAATTCATCTTCAGATTGCTTTAAATTTACGAAACGTAAACAAAACAAACCAACCGTTGCCAACGGGAGAAAACAAATATCGCCAAATATCAGCGTCACGTAAGAGAAATATATACAGGGTGTTTCAAAATTGCGTTGCACGGCTTTTATTCTAAACCAGCGCCTCCTAGGGTCATGGAAGTAAGGTCTACCCCTAGGTAAGTGACCCTGGAGAATCCATTGAGATGACTTACAGCGCCCCTAGCGGCGAAATTTAAAAGTTAAAAAAAATTAATTTAAAAACTAAAGGAGATAGAGCAAAAACCTCAATGAGAGTATTGTTGCCAATGTCGAGAAAAACTCATTGACTCAAAACTCATATTTGCAAATTTTTTTGATTTTTTGATGTTCTTTCAACTAAAAAAACACAAAACTACACAATAACACTGAAAAATTTGCAAATATGCGAACTTTTTACTTTTTGACCCCCGAAAAAGTGCTATTTTCACATGCTAATATCTCCGCGAATATTCAAGATATTTTGATCAAATTTTTTTCAATGAGTTCTTCTTGACGTTGGCAACAATACTCTCACTGAGGTTTTTGCTCTATCTCCTTTAGTTTTTAAATTAATTTTTTTAACTTTTTCATTTCGCCGCTAGGGGTGCTGTAATTCATCTCAATGGATTCTCCAGGGTCACTTACCTAGGGGTAGACCTTACTTCCATGACCCTAGGAGGCGCTGGTTCCGAATAAAAGCCGTGCAACGCAATTTTGAAACACCCTGTATAGATAATGTCAATGTTACGGGCAAAGTGATTAATTGGGCATTATTAATAATGCCCAGAGTGGAAGCGGGCAAAGTGATAAATTCCATTGGTTAAATTCCGTTACAGTTCCCGCTAAATAACGCCAATCTCTTTCGAACGCTCACTATTCAAATGTAAACACATTTTTCTAATTTTTTAATGATAAACTGAACAGTTATAGATCTTATTAAAACTTTTAATATATGAGTTTGAAATTATTTAGCAATATTCATACTTTATAGGGTCCAAAAGAGATTGGCTATATTTAGAGGGAACTATAACAGAATTGAATTCATAAATTTGTTGAATTTATCACATTGCCCGGGCATTATTGATAATTCCCAATTAATCACTTTGCCCGTCATCAATACAAAGTCTCTTAGGCAATATTTGCGCCTGGCTATCTAATCCTAAAGTACCGATTATTCTAACAAAAAATACTACTAAATACTTCTGTAAATATTTTAATTTTATGGGATTATAATTAACTAAGATTAGTTTTAAAAAGCTTAATAAGGCACCCCATCGAAATTCCAAATTATGTAGTTTCATTGTAAATTAACCAACTAATAAATTTTAAAATCCCGATGTGTCCTTTTGGGATCCATCATGGAAAGCTAATAGCACGAGTTTTAAGCCATGCAAAACAATTGTGTTAAAATCAATCGGTTCTAATTAACTACAATGGTGTTGCATTTTATGAAGTAAATATAATATTTTTTTCATAGGGAAGAACGAAGAACAGCCAATGTTATAGCGTTAGACCCTGGTGTTGAGTGCTTGACGCTTAATAGAGAGTAAGTTACATTCATTTTTATTTTACTTCACAATCTATTCGGTATATACGTCGCAATTTTAATACCATAAAAATAATTGATAAAAATAATAACAATAAAAAATTATCAACAAAAAAATAATTAAAATTATAAACTTGTTGTTGATAAATAATCGAAATCTAAGTGATGAGTTTATGTAAAATTCATTTTTCTTTCTCTGTTTAAAATTTACTCAAGCGTTATCATTTTGTTAAAGTCTTTTAAAGTTATTAAAACTTTTAAATGGAATAAAACGTGTAAGGAATGGATTAAAGCAAAACAAAACAAAAAACATAAAAAAAGTTTTTATACTTCGTTAGTATTTTTAACTTCTTAAAATTTATTCTTTATTAGTTTTCTAATTATGTTTTTAAATTAAAAATATTAATAACACGCATGTACAATTCAAAGAGCTTCTAAAGCTTGGAAATAATTAATTTAACAATTACTTTTACCCTACTTACCTTTACGATAATTTCCAATTACTAAAACTAACCTCATAAAGTAAAATTTCAATTAAAAATTATTTCAGGTCTTTCAATCAACTAATAGGCGATCTTCAAGAGCTGCAAAACAAAGATTACGGAGATGAAGCAAGAATGAGAAGGTAAAGGACATAGTTTTCTTCTTAGCTTTAAAAAATTGTACGCGAAAAATCTATTTTAGTTCTTTCTTAATGATGAAACACATTTTATAGAGTTTCGAGTATGTCCTCTACTGTATTGTGCGTGGACGAAGAATACAAGCATATTCAGTTAGATGACCTCGATGTACTGGCTACTCTTGGAGTCGGAGGATTCGGAAGAGTTCAACTGGTGAGACAGTTTGATTCAAATAAATTTACAGAATGAAACAGTTATACAGTTCAGGATTAATTATGTACTTTCTAACATGCTTCTTCTATTTTAGGTTCAATATATTTACGATAAGCAGAAGACGTTCGCTCTCAAAATTTTGAAGAAAGTTCACATAGTAGAAACTCAACAGCAGCAGCATGCCTTAAGTGAAAGAGCGATCATGATGTCATGTAAGCATCCTTTCATTTGCAGGTAAGTTTCTTAAAAACTTTATAACTAACTTATTCTAAAATAATATCATCGTAATTTTTTATGTGGTTTGGTTGTTAACATTGGTTACAGAGTATTGGTGACAATAGCTGCGCTGTGTTTTTAATTAATTTAGTAAAACTATTGCAATTTAAGTATATTTGGAAATTTATTTTGAAAAGGTCCAACGTTTTCGAGGAAAACGGTATTTTTGTGGTTATGTAAAGCTTCAGTTTTCATGTAAAATATGAACTCGAAATTGGAAAAAGTCTCGATTTATCTTTAAAAAACTTCTAAAACTTATGCAATAATTTAACTAAGAAAAAACTAAAACAACAAAATAATAGACTAAAAATATTCTCGGCTTAAGATTGAAGGGAAAATATTTTCTACATTAAAGAAACCCTACTTCAGGGCGCGAAATTTCCACTCGCCATTGGCGACCATAAATTTAAGGCGGGGGGGAAAGTTCTTTTCTCTGAAAAAATGTTGAGTTTAAAATAAAAAATGTCCAAATCAAGGAACCTCAATCGAGCGGCCCGCCTAAGTGTTTTAAAATTAAGTGACCAGCGGTTGGAGATGCAAAGTTGATGTGCTATCAGCAATATTCCTATATCATAACAGAAACTTTTCATAGATGGCTAAGGGGGTATGTAACAACATATATCCTGATATCAAATATAGTTACCTGATATCAAATATAGTTAGTTTTATTATTTTTGCAGTGTATTTTAATTTTACATTCTGTTAAAGTTTTGCTTTCCATAATAGGCGTCTGCAAACACTATTTTTTAAAATAAAAAAAATCTATGAATCCAAAGTAGTGGCGAGTAAAATTTTAGTCTGGCTAGTTCCTTTAGAGCTGAAATTTCATGCCTGCCCTACTTAGATTACTAATAGAATTTATCACAGCCATCAAGAGTCAGACTTAAAACAGTTTTGAATGTCTTTAGAATGTACAAAACGTTCCGGGATGACAGATACGTCTTCATGCTAATGGAAGCTTGCCTTGGAGGAGAAGTGTGGAGTATCCTCAGAGATAAGTAGGTCACAAGTACCTTTTTCTTTTCATTTAAGTGAAATACTTAAAAGCTTTACGGTGTTACTTATTCTTTTTATCTGTTATTGGACTCATCAACATTATCATTAACTTTGGTTTTAGGTGGGGAAAGATAGTAGGTTTAGTAATTTAAGTGATATGACATTTATTTTAAATCTACTCTTTCTATATGTTTTTTTCAACTTAATGAATCTCATGGAAAAATGTATCAGTTAACATAAAAGTTGTAATGAGTTTTTTACTGATCAAAAATAAAAATTACAGTGTTTTTAAAATTTAATACTGCTAAAACTTCCTATAAATAGTAGCAATGAATATTTCTTTCGTAGCAAAAAAGATCGATAGTTGTATTGCATCTATTGGGCATGAAAAAATATTTTAATTAATTTTAAAACAGTTTTAGTTTTTGAACGTCGAGTAATTAACCCCATAGAACCTATAACATTTCCTAGAATGTACCGAGAATTTCTGTGTTTAAAAGATCTGGTTTAGGGTGGTCCGTATTTGAATGGTGAAATTTTTTAAGAATTCAATTAATGACGTCCCTTAGTTTTGTGCCACTATAGAAAAGAAAAATGTATGCAAAGTTTAAGCTCAATCGGACAATAATAAATAACACGTGCCGCAGAAGCCTTAAAGTTTATAAAAATGCTATTTTAAAAAAGTCAACTAAAAAACTAAAGATTAAACCCTCATATCTTGTTCATGATTCTTTATGAAAAGCTAATATAGTTATAAATATAATGGTCCAGGTTCTATTCTTCTATCACCCCTCTTTCGGTAGTAATAGTTTTTTAATGTCAAAAGAACTCTTGTAAAGCTGTTTTTTCTGCACTATTAAACAGCTAATAACTCTAGAACTAACTTAAAATCCTGAAATCAGTCCCATTTTGTTCTTAATTTTATTCTCTTTGATTTGGCGCGCATCATAACCACCATTTTAAGGGGCACACCTAGTGTGACAGCCTAAAAAAAGGCAATTTTTGGGAATTAAAAAAAAAGAAAACTAGTGAAACAATCGTTTTAAAATTTTGAGGGTATATTTATACATGTTTTGAGAATACACAGTAAAATTTTTGAAATAAAATATTAAATATTTTTGAAATGACACGCGATCTCCGGCGGCGCCAAAAAAAAAGGTCCTTCACTGCTTGCGTGATTGTTTTATGTTCAAAAACTTTTAATTTACTTTCATTTGACTTGTTAAAAGTAAATTAGATATTAAACATAATTCTAAGGAATATTCTGGTGAAATGCAAGTACATTGAATTAACTTAAAGTTGGGAACTAGCTTTGTAAGATTTCGTACCAAATATGTTAATGGTCGTATTTTCTGAAATTTATGTGACATTTTATGCATTTTTTAAATCATATGAACCCCCTCAAGCGTAGTGAATTTTCCATGAGTGAATGCTCTTGCTGTAGAATTTTAGGGAATGTTAGGGACATGTCTAAATTTCAAAGATTTTATTTTTTTTCTACATGATTAAATATTATTTTCTACTTGAAATTCTGTAAAAATGTTTAATTTAGGAGTTAAAAAACTTTTCTTAAAAAAGTTTTCAAAGAATTTTTTTAAAATTTTTGTTTCACTTTTTTGAAGTTTTGAAAAAAAAATTAAAAATGGTGGTTATGATGCACACCAAATCCAAGAAAATAAAATTACGAACAAAATGGGACTGTTTTCAGGTTTATAAGAGATACATAGTTCTAGAGTTATTAGCTGTTCAAAAATGCAAAAAAAACTTTATAAGAGAGTGTTCCTTTTGACTAAAAAATTATTACTTCCCAATGAAAGGTGGTAGAAGATTGTAATCTTAAACATTATATCTCTAACTAATATAAGCTTTTCATAAAAAAATCATGAACAATACGTGATGGTTTAATATTTGGATTTATTAGTTGTTTTTCAAAAATTTTAGCATTCTTTTGAAACAACGGATTTTGCGGCACGGGTTAATACTTATTGATTGAACTAAAATTTTGCAAAAATCATTTACTTGATGTATGATGGAACAAATTGGGGGGGGGGCATCATATAAAGTTACTCAAACTTTAAAAATAAGGACCACCCTAATCTAGTTATTAAGTCTTATTTTTTTAAGTAGTAGAAACTCGCACTTCTCACAATAAATGAAGTCGCATTTGGTCAACTCAAATGGAAGACATGAAACCTTTCGTCATAGCATGTGTAGTAGAAAAAATCAAATAAAGTTTAAATGTTTCCACCAAAGAAGTGTCTAGCTTCGTACTATTTCATAAGGAAACTTTATTTGAAATTAATCTTCCCAGGGGCTGTTTTGATGAATGCACCTCTAGATTCATAACGGCTTGCGTCACTGAAGCACTCGAGTACCTGCACAACCGAAACATCATATACAGAGATCTGAAGCCTGAAAATCTGCTGCTCGATGCCTATGGATACGTGAAGCTGGTAAGAGATGTTTTTTACAAGGTATAATGGAATTTTTTATTGAAATAAAGAAAACTGTGTAAAACAAGATTATGAGTACGCGAGTTTACATTCTTGGGATATATTCATCACATAAATGAAGGGCTTGGTGGATGAAGGGGATATGTTACAAGGCCTGTCCGCCTGTTCCGAAAGTAACGAGACTGAATTCCCTAATTCTGACTGGAATTCAGTCTCGTTACTTTCGGGACAGGCCATGTAAACATAGCCCCTTCATCCACCAAGCCCTTCAATTCATAATGAAATTTCTTTTAGACGGACTTTGGTTTCGCAAAAGTGCTGCCGAGCGGGCGTAAGACTTGGACATTTTGTGGAACCCCAGAGTACGTGGCTCCAGAAATCATTTTGAACAGAGGCCATGACAAAGCGGTTGATTTTTGGGCGATAGGCATCATGATGTACGAGCTTCTAACGGGAACGTAAGCATACATTCATTGTAATCATTATTATAAAATATGCAAAAATGCATGCAACGGGGAAGTAAAACTAATTGAATGAGTTTAAACCGTTTGAATAACTTACAGATTGAATAACTTTTATACTTGACGCTTTTTTGAAGGAATTTCGGACATATTTTTTTGCTGGGTCCCTCATATTCGAGTTATTGGTTCGGGGAAATATAATTAATTTTAAGGATTAACTGTATTGAAAAAAATCACCGAGGAGTAACAAGTAACTGAATGAACAAAGTTGGACATGGATCTGCACTTAAGTTTTTACAATGCCTTCTAAGGTCTAAATGAATTGAAAGGGGTAAACTTTTGTCTAATGAATTTTATAAGTAACCTTTTCTCTTATTTTAACCACACCAAATAATTCAACAGATAAGCACCCTGCCACCAAAAATGAGAACAAGTTAGTATGTAGTGCAACGTTCAATTTAGTACATTCTAACATGAATTCCCAAGAGAAATATAAATTTGTTTCTGAATTATCCTGCCATCAAACGATGAGTCTTTGGGGGTATAGAGATCACCCAATGGACTCATTACTAAAAGGACGATTAATTCATTTTTTGCACCCACAAAAACCTACGTTTTAAAGTAGATGGTACATTATCCGAATGCAACAACTTCAAATAACTAATGATTCTCGCAATCTTATCGAAAGTGGTTAACGATCCATCCGTCTTCATGTGATATATAATTGGACATTTCCTCCCTTCGCAGGCCTCCGTTCTGTGCGTACGACCCCATGAAGACGTACAAGATAATCCTGAAGGGCCTGGACGCCTTGGGATTCCCCAACTATATCAGCAAGAACGCCATTTCTCTGATGCGGCGGCTGTGCAGAGATAACCCTTCGGAGCGATTGGGGTACCAGAAGGGAGGCATCATGGACATCAAGAAGCACAAGTATGTGTGTGAATGCCTCTAGGGAAACTCAAGTGTTTCATTTAAATCATTGGAATAAAGGGGATTCATGCATTAGATGGATTTACGATGAACGTGCACTGCAAAAAATTAATCGTCAAGAAACAAAAAAAGCTATGGCAGAGCAGAAAAGTTATCGGAGCTTTTCTTTACACAGAATTTCTCTTGTTGACTTTTAGTTTCTGACTTTTCTGTATGATCTTTTCACAACTTAAGGGAGGTTGAGTAAAGGCAATAGTCTTTGTGGAAACAGGTAAACAAGTCAAAATTCGATGCAACGGTTTTTAATCCACAATTCAAGATAATCTTGGCATGCAGTTGTTTTCTCTGATGGGTTCTACGGTTTTTACCATCTTTTAGCTCTGTCGAAGGGGATCCTGTGATCCCCGAAACAATTGTATACCAAGAAGATTATCTTGTATGGTGGATTAAAAACCGTTGCATCAAATTTTGACTTGATTTCAGGGAGTTTATCTATAGGGAATATTCTATTTATTTAACTAGAACTACATGTATCGTCTCTCTACGGACTGACTTCGCCAACTTCCGAAACTTTAGTGGGGTTATGTTCCAAAATACTTTCGCTTAAAAAGTTTCCAAAGTTGCGAAAAGAACAACATACAGGAAAAGTTCATTCAACAGAGAAATCCCATCTAAAGGAAAGCTCTTGCAACTTTTACTGCCATTGGATCTGAGAATTTTTGCGTTTTTTTTATTTTAATGGTAAATTATGTGATATTTCTTGGGGTAGAATGTCCTCCTATGTTCTAGAAAGCCTGTCCTATGACCGTTGCAAATTTAATTAAAAAAATATAGGTTTGTTTCATTTAAATAATGACAACTTCTGTCAATCATGAATCTCCATTCCATAAATCCAACCAAATTTTTTTAGTATCACTCTTATATTGGAAAGCAAACTTTTATAAAAAGATTGTAATTCCTCATAGTGTAATTAGTTTTTCATTTAACAGTTAACCTTTTACAGGCCAATGTTCCCAATTGGGAACATCATGTTTGAAAATTTATAAAAAAATAACTAGTGTCGGTATACAATTGAAAATTTTATTATATAAAGTTGAAAGATGACTTGATTTTTTACAATTAAAATGAAGTTTCTATCTTCATTGTAAAAAATTACAAAAAATCTTAAAATTGGCCATTTTTACGCTTTTTGATAGAGGCACACAAAAAAATTCATAAAAAATTGAAAAATCGTCCAAGGTTCCCAAAATTTGGAAGAGATATTGAAAAATAGTTGCCTTAAAAATATATCATTAGTATTAACACTAATTATCAAAAACTCACCTGTTGTTACTTGCTAAACTCGCATGTTCCCAATTGGGAACATTGGCCTGTCGCCGCTATACGCGGGAGACTGAGTTTGTAGTATGGCGTTATATTATAGAACTCAATAGAACGGGTGGTATTTCTTTTCCGTAAAGAATAAAAAGGTTATATAATCGCTTAAAGGGGAGTCCCCTTTCAGATAGGAAGTAGCTGGTTTGTTTTTGCTTTTGGTTGAATATTTTTTCCCGTTTGAATCTACGATTTTGTTCAGAGGAGTGATGAATGCGTATATAAACCTTGAATAAGTCAGCTTCCAAAGTTAATAACTTATCGCAGATGATTTATTCTTGTAAAAAAAGAAAAGTTAGTAGATTCACACGTCTAGTATTCTATTATTTCTTATACATAAGAAATAAATTTCGAAAATATTGTATTCGAAATGCTTTTTATGTCAGCAAATAAGAGTGTACAATGTTTAAAAATTTTTAAGTAATGGCAGTAAAATTTTCTTATAAATTTATAAATAGTGCATTCAAAAACAATAATTTCATTTATCACTCAAATTTTTAATCGTTATTTTTGTACTAATTATTAAAATCCATTTTAAATCTAATATAATAAAATTGAATGTGTGTATATATGTTTGTCTTTTATACAAATCCACAGTTTACTTCCGATCTGCACCAAACTTGGTATACCTACGTAAAAAAACTCAGAAAAAAACATAGGCTATGTTTCGAAAACTTTTAATGACCCCTTGACCCTCTTTCGACCCTTTTTATGGTCATTTTGCTGAAATAGCTTCATTTCCCCTCAAGAAGAGATCTGCTTACTCCATTGTTACAAAGAAAATTTAATGCTAAACAACAATTTTTAATAGAAACACTAGGTACAAGTCTATTTAAAAATTATATTAATAATTTATAAATCTATTTCAGTGAAATTTAAAAGTTTTAAGTATAGTTTAACATATTTTAATTTGAGAGTTTATCTAATTTTATATTTTAAAAGCTTCATGGAATACCATTGTTGTTAAAATAGTATCCATGGAAACGATAATGTAAAATCAAAAGGTGATAATATTTTAGCTTTTAAGAAAGTTGGTTAACAAACAAAAAACTATTAAAACTCCCTTTCAACTAGAAAAGATTGATTTTCAGAGACAGAAGGTTTTTAAAGTTTGCACGAAGTGCAGAGCTGCTCAGGCATCGCCTGAGCATATTTTAATCTGTACCGATTTTAAACTTGACGAGGTTCTTTCTGACAGATTTTTATTTCTTGACTTCTTGAAAGTTCATGGACTCCTGGAATTGGTCTGATCTTTATTAGGCCAATTGGGATTAGCAACAACACAACAAGATTGATTTTTTTCTTAAATTGCAAAATGGAATAAGCTTTAATTATTGAATAATATCACTGAAAACGTTAATTCCTAAAGATATGATTAATCAAGGGATCTAAGCATTTTAAATAATTTTTATAATACTTTTTCCATGTAAATTTGGAAATCATTCAAAAATTATATTGCTTGAGAACTGAAGGAATTTTAATCAACCCGGGAACACCGGGATAAGAAAAATTACTATAGGAACACCGGGATAGGAAAAGTTACCGGGAACACCGGAATATGAAAAAGACGCCTGGGATACCGGTATGATTGGTAAATGCTGATTGTACATTAGAAATGTATTTGGGAAACTTAAAAATGAGGCGTTTGCTATCAAAACCAGCTTATTCCATTTTTGGAAATTTTACAGGAGAGACAAAAAACTTCTCACGTCCACAGTTCTAAAGCTAAATTTGTTTTTTAAATTTTTAATTGTAGGTATAACCATCTAGAAAATTCGATTAGTTTTTCATTTTCATTTCAGTTGCATTACCTTGGGCGTAATTACACTAATTAGGTTGGAATGAGCTGATTTTGATGCAAAAACACGATTTTTCATGCTTTTTTCAGTTTTTTGTTCAATTAAGTTGTGAATTGGTTTTTCCAGTTTACCAGTTAATATTTGTGTCTTTACGAGTTTTAAATAAATGACGTTCACTTAACTTTTTCAAATGATCTGAAATTTCACAGTTGAGATCACAATTTTCACCTTTTAATCTAATTTTGGGTTGGAATGAGCTGGGTTTGAGCTATATCCCTTCGCCAGGTTATGAAGGACCCTCTAAACTTTCAAAATATGCAAAAAAGTGGATTTCAGAAAAATATGGAATGAGCTGGTTTTGATAGCAAACGCCTCAAATAATAAATTTATACTCTTCACCCGTGTAAGGCCGGGCATATCAGCTAGTCCTATCTATAAATGTACGATAACTTCAGTATTTTACTTGTATATAATAAAATAGCTTGGTTTTTGATAGCATAGGGAAATTAAAATTAATTAATCCCTCATATTTTAGATGTTTTAGACATATCCAATTCATTATTGTATTTTTAAGGCTAGTGTATAAAATTTACAAACATAATGATATAAAGTTTTGGTATTTTGCTTATGTGTAACGTGAAATTGTCATTAAATTGTTTTCATATTTCTGAAATTTCTATAAAATTACAGCTTAAACCAAAAGATAAACTACAATTAAGATTGATTTTGTTAGTTATACCACGAAATTTGGGTTTTATTTGATTCATTTATCATTTTAGTCTATGCTTGCTTCCCCGGTCGAAGTATAGTCGGAAGTGGCCAATGTTCCCAATTGGGAACATGGTGAAAATAACACTTAAAAATTTTTTATCGCCTTCATATTAATAATTTCTCTTAATTAAAGCATTAGAAGGTAAATTATGCAAAAAAATTAATTAAAATATATCTGGATCTGAATTCAGCCTGTAAAAGGTTAATTTTTTAAATTAAGGTGGTGGAGGGAAACTGCTAACTGATATTTAAATTTTGTCTGGTTATTTCAGATGGTTTCAAGGATTTGATTGGGAAGGCCTTAGAAGACGGAATCTCATCCCACCGATTTTGCCAAAGGTATGATTTTAGCATAATTGTTTTTTAATACAATTTCCCCTTATATAAGTCCTTTTCAAGACATATGATGCTTTTCTTTTTCTTTTACAGGTGAAAGATTCTACAGATGCTTCAAACTTCGACGTGTATCCAATCATGCTAGAAAATTCCCCTCCCGATTTCTCCGGGTGGGACAAGGACTTCGACTGCTTAAGCATGCGGTGACCAATAACACCCGAACTCATCGGAAGTTCCTTATAAACACATCGAACGATGTAAGCTCAACTGTGTGCCATACTCCTGTTGTCACTCAAAACAAATCCACGAGCTTGATGAGAAAAGTACTGATGGACATTGATCGAAAGGACAGGATTCTTCAACTCAACTCGAGACTGACGATTTTGGTCTTTTTATAACAATAGAGGAGAAATAGAAGTGGAGTGCAGAGCATTCCCATTGAATCACAAGAATCTTTAGTCTTCATCAAGCTAATACTCATCTCTCTTCTCATTGGTCACGCCAAATCCTTTGATGATGCTTTTCCTTTTTTTGGGTATTTTGTCCAATCACAGAAGAGATTAGGAACGGCTCAACAAGGACTACAGAAGCTTTTGCTGAATCGACTCCAAAAGAAGTCCACCATCAGCAAGGCTTTTGGTGATGAGAGAGTTATCACATTATTTCTTACTTAGCAATTTCAAAACTATTACAGACGTGCGATAAAGATTCGAAGCAAAACGCGACGCCGAGAATGCAACACTGCGCGGCATAAAAGTTCGGCAGTGAAAACAGTTACCAGTAAGACCGTTCTTACGTGACTGCGGTATTTAGCCGTCTTTCTGGAAATTATCTCAGTAACACTTTAGAGTTACCAAGAATACTAAGTTACCATTACTCGTTCAACCACTATCTCTCCTTTATGGTGCTACTGTCATATCGAGATTGTAGAGAAAATTGGGATGAAGAATGTGTTATATGTATAATAGATATTTTTAAAACGTTCATTGAAATGAATCTTCCCTCATGTGCACAAAAACATATGCCTAAATTTGCCATGTTTTTATGAAACTATCCATGTGCATTTGTTTTTAATTTCATTTTTTAGAGACGTTTGATTTAAAATTTGTCGAATATCTGTTATGTAGAATGTGCTCCCGAAATAAATTTTTATTGTGCTTTGAAATTAATTAAGTAGATAATTATTTACATTTTTCAGAACATAGAAGTAAGACTATGTGATTTACTTTTTTAAACAATAATCCTTTTTTAGAAAAATTTTTTTAGTCTTTGAATCTTTTGTGGAAAGCTTGTTTCAATCCTCCATTTACAGATTTATTTTTAGCATTTTTGTTGAAAAGAAAAGGATTAGTCCAGAGGTTCCAAAAGTTTTTCAAGTCGCTGCCACCTTTAGAAAACTATATTTTCTCACGGCACATAAAACTGTGTGGTCGTATTGAGGACATTTTTCACCTTGTGCAGAAGGCTAATTTCTCCCCTCCAAAACTGCTTTATAGCCAGAGTATTTCTCCAAAACTTTTCAAATTGAAAGGAAAACATTTTAAAATTATTTCGATTTGCTAGACTTATTTTTTAAAATACTTATTTTCTTAATTTATTTGAAAGGAATTAAAAAACAATAAACCACTTCTCTGTAGAATGAACAGGGGTTTTTAGACAAGATAATTTAATTAAAGATGAAAATTTAAGAATAGCTGCATAATGTTCCTGAGCAAACAAGTGGTAGCCTGTTGATGCAAGCAAAAATGCGGTGTAATAAATAAGTTTAATAAGGACCAATAGAGATATATTCTAGTATTAAAATTTTAATTGGATTTGGAAACAAGATTTTTCTCAGTTTGTATCATTTACTCAAATCAAATTTCTGGAAACCTAGTTCTGTCAGATATGTAGTTACAAACAAAGGTTAAAAATGCTATTTTCTTTTGCGCCTGAAACTGGATAACTTTCAGGTATTATAAAAATCGTTTTTATTCTTATTCTGAGTTCTTTGTAGCTACCCTGATAGATTTCAGGGCACCTGCAGGTGGCATATAATATTTATATAGCTTAATAGTAATTTTTTACTGTCAGTAGTAACAAAAACGCATTGTATCGCCAAGAGGGGAAAAAAATTACATCAAATATTAGTGCTAAGAAAAGTAATATTTATTAAGAAAGCCTAGCGGTCAAAATGACTGTCTTTGAGGGTTCTAGGTATGGTATAAAGCACCAACCGGAGTCCTATTTACTGTTTAAAAAAGTACCATACGAAAAAGCATTATGATGACGATTTAGGTTTTTGAAATAATACTAATGTTCGGCACTAGTTAACTAAAAGTAGTTAACTACTAGTTGCAACTACTAGTTAACTAGTAGTTCAACTACTTTTGGTTTAGAGTATGTGAACTAGTAGTTTAACTACTTTTTTCACCAACTACTAGTTCCAACTACTTTCAAAAAGTTCAACTACTTCAAAAAATATTGAAAGATCAAAATTTTAAAAAATATGTTACATCTACTAACAATGCCATTTTTCGTGATGCATTTTCATATTTAGCAACCTTGAAATATATTTCATCCTAGCAATTGACATATAAATGCAACCCTTTTTTGAAATTCTCTCTAGAAATAAGGGGGTTCAGGGTTTTCTCTTCTGGAAATTCCAGCACTTTGAAAAGCGATTTTAGGCTAGGTTTAAGAGGATTCTAGATGCTTTTCCTGCATTAAAAATTAGTACGGCAATACTTAAAGTTAACGGCCCAATTTTGTTCTTAAAATATTGTTGTTCAGGCTAAGGGGGTTTAGAACCCTTAACCCCCCTTATATACGACACTGTTTTGACTAATATAAATACAATAAAGAAAACTTTAAGACACCAAAAACCTGTATACCTAAAAAAATTGGTGAATCTTTAGCCATGATATTTTTGCAGGGGCGTCATTTCAGTTTTTGGTTGGGGGGGCAAGGATCACGCTGTAACTAACTTTTTTTGGGGGGTTGCCTCAACTTTAATTTTAAGGTATCCTCTAACGAGCACATTAAAGGTTAAGTGTTAGAACACTGAGAAATAGTATTTGAATGATATTACATATAATGTCAAAATTTGACATGAACTCCAAGGAAAAAGTGGGTCTGGGGGTTCGCCCCCAGGAAAATTTGCCTTTTAAAGTAGTGTTTTGGCTCATTTTGAGACCCTATGGACTGCATCCAAAGAGAACAGTTTCTTGTAAACCACAAACACTGAGCTATAAAACTAACTGGAGTGACAACCTCCGATACTATAACAAGCGATCAAACGTGCCGGCGCGGAAGGCGTGGGGCTAGAAGCAATCGGGGCAATCCCCGCATGACCATCTTTTAATCCGCCCATGCCTGTTTTTTAAAATATTATGAGCAACATTTAGAATGGTCGTTTCATTCTGTGTATACAACTGGTCTAACAGATGGGGAAAATTAAAAGAAGATGGAAATCCTTTCCGCTCTGTAATGCGGTTTCAGCACGCTCACTAGTCACTCCGGTTTGTTTTATAGCTCACAAGGAAACATTCTTAGGGTGAACTCACAGAAATGCACGAAAATTTTACAGGCATAAGAAGATGACTCAAAACACTTACTGTGAAAAAATTAGCTGCTGAATTTCAATAGGAGAGGAGTTATTTAAATTTGAAATTTGGGTTCTGAGTTGCCAAACACATTCATTTAGCACCACTTGGCGACTTTCCAATCGGATGGAATGAGTAATTTGATTCGAAGTGTCTAAATCCACGAAAGTTGGCCCATGCTAAAGTATTAGCGAAATTTGTTAGAGTTGAGTTGTTACTTTCGTGGATTTAGACAGTGCCATAAAATATATAGTTTCCAATGCATTTTTAAAAAATATGCGGCAAACAGATAACTCCTAAAAATTAAATGCTAAATAGATGTTGGATTCTTTTTAATTTGCATATAATTTTGTATTGCTTCATGCGTTATTTATTTTATTTTTCCTTCTTTAATTCATTTTTATTCCTGTTTTGCATTTGATGAACTTTTTTTTATTCGCTCATTTATAAGTGGCAACAGAGAAAACGCGGCCAGTTCATTCTGCCATTTGGCGTTCTCTCTGCGTTTCTCGCCTTGTAGGGTTACATTTGGCGTTAAATATGACAATTTTCAATAATTTTTTACAGCTTTTCTACTGTAATTCAGCAGCTAATTTTTTTACAGAAGGTATTTTAAGTTATATACTAACCCCTGTAAAATTTTCGTCCAATTCTGTGAGTTCATCCTGAGAATGTTTCCTTGTCAGTGACCACAAAGGCCTCCCTCAGAATTTTTTTTAAAAAATTCCCCTTTAAACTAGTGTTTTATCTCTTTTTCAAACTCTTTGGGGAGCTCCTAAAGGGGACATCCATAAATTACGTGAGGTGTTTTTTCCAAAATCTGGACCCACCCTCCCCCCTTGGTGAGATTTTGCTGGACCCCCCTCCCCCCACGTTAGATTTACCTACAACCTTTAAATTATTCTCCTTCCTTCTTATATATATTACTTTCTCCTACTTAAAAAAAGAAAATCCTATAATTTCTAACTTAAAAAGTTGAAGTGAGATTTTAATTGACCCCCTCCCCCCTAGGTGAGATTTGGTGAGATTTCCAAACCCCTCCCCCCTTTTGGACCTCACGTAATTTATGGATGTCTCCAAAGGGAAAAGCTTCTTGAGAGTGGCAAAATTCTAAAGGGGAAAACTGTGTAACCGACTTAAAAATTTTAGAGGGGAGCTGGGGATCCTCCCCCAAAATATTTTTTGAAATTACCACTTTAAACTCGTTTTTTATCTCTTTTTCAAACTCTTTGGGGAGCACTAAAAAGGAAAAGATTCTTGAAAGCGGCAGAATTTTCAAGGGGAAAAACACTGTTTAACAGAGGTCAAAATTATAGAGGGGGGCTGGGGGTATGCCCAAGAAAAATTTTTGAAATTTCCCCTTTAAACTACTGCTTTATCTCTTTCAAACTCTTTGTAGAGCTCGTAAAGGGAACAGTTTCTTGTAAATGGCAGAATTCTAAGGGGGGAAAATCTGTATAACCACCGACGTAAAATTTTAGAGGGGGGCTGGGGATCCCTCCCCAGAATTTTTTTTTGAAATTTAACCCTTAAAGGTAGTATTTTAACTCCTTTTGAGACTTTTGGAGTTGCAACCAAAGCTCCTTGTGGAAGATATAGAATTTTCAAGGGACTAGCAGCTATTTTTCACATAACAGTAGAAACCTTGGGAGGGGGCGGTTGCCCCCCCCCCTAAATGACGCCCCTGTATTTTTGCTACAGGTAAGAAAAAGTAATCGAAAATTTGGGGAAAAATATATTATGAAATTAAATAGACTAGTTAACTACTTTGGGAAATAATCAACTACTAGTTACAACTACTTCCAAGAAAAAGTAGTTAACTAGTAGTTACAACTACTTTTGCCCAGACTAGTTGGTAGTTGGTAGTTAACTACTTTTTGACCAGTAGTTGCTGAACACTAAATAATACAGATAATGAAATTCAAAATTTTAAAGCAATTTTTCCGATATCAAAAAACGTAAGTTTTTATTCTCTTATTCAAATAGTAGCTCCATCATAATATAATAAGGAATACATGATTAAATACAACTTATTATTATTACTGTATTTTTCAGATGATAAATTTAAAGGGAAGAAAACGAGTTTTTATACAGGATTCATTGATATGAGTTTTCTATTTTAAATCCGCGTTTTCAAAATTTTAATGAAATAATTTAGATGATTGATTCTGTGAAAGAGAGGTATTAAATTTAAAACTCGATTTTAAAACTAATTTTTTATCTAAGGAGATCTATCTTAGATAGGATATTCAAGAATGAAAGTAACAGTGTGTGTATTGTTCTGTTGATTTAAATCACATTCAGCACCAACCTCACAACACAACCTTTCAAAAATCTTCGCAAAAGATACGTCAAATCAATCGGCAGCACTTTTGGAGTGTCTTATTTGAAGAAGTTTAAAGCCCCATGCGTCCCACTTCCCTTTGTAACTGTAACCTTCATGACAAAATCGAAACCTTCTTTTGTTTATGTTTTGCTTTCTTGTTTGTATGCTGGAGAAGTTCTGATAGGGATTCTCTGATAAATCTTTGAAGCTCTAAAAGCATTTCCTTCAACTTAATATTCAAGATTGAGAAACTGGGCATTTTCTCTGGGAAATGATGTCGAATTGTGGATACACGAACTACCTTTTCTTAATGAGTATGACAGTAAATAAATTATTGGTCTTAATCCTTTAATAACTTTCATTAATATACATGATTCGAAGTTTTATCAATTATTAAGTTTTAAGATTTGATTTTTGTGATTTCTTTTTTCACAGTTATTTGTTTGCGTGCTTAGTTGATTTTTCTTTTTTTTCTTGGAGATGATAAATCAAAACACTTGTAAAAATGGAAATAAAATCAGAAAATCGAAGTGAACCTTTAGTAAGCTTTCCTGAAGGAACTTCCAGTTTTTCTTTTCAAGTTGGAGGTCATATTCATGGCCAAGGAAGGCTAAAATTGGGTAAGTAATATACATAATGATTAATGAATAATGGTTGTAGTATTTTTCATACACAAGGTAATTTAAGGTTAAAGCAGTGAAGGTTTATAAATCGAATCCGGCCCAAAGATTTTCATATATGTGATTGCACAGACAAAAAATTGACGAAAAAAAAATTTGATGGCACCTAAATTTTTCTTAATTTTAAGTAGAGCAGGGGTCTATCGACTTCTCGAGATCTAGGTTGGTTGGGTTTTTATGGCGCATGACCCAAGAAAGGGTATAGCCCGAGATCTAGGATTCAATATGCTAGATTCATATTTTTTTAGTGTTGGACAACTGCAGGTCAAAAAGTAGTTAACTACCAACTAGTCTGCAAAAGTAGTTGTAACTACTAGTTAACTACTTTTTCTTGGAAGTAGTTGTAACTAGTAGTTGATTATTTCCCAAGGTAGTTAACTACTAGTTATCTAGTTTATTTAATTTCATAAGATATTTTTCCCGAAATTTTCGATTACTTTTTCTTACCTGTAGCAAAAATATCATGGCCAATTTTTAATAGGTATACAGGTTTTTGGTGTCTTAAAGTTTTCTAAGTAGTATTTATATTAGTCAGTACAGTGTCGTATATAAGGGTGGTTAAGGGTTCTAAATCCCCTTAGCCTGAACAACAATATTTTAAGCACAAAATTGGGCCGTTAACTTTAAGTATTGCCTTACTAATTTTAATGCAGGAAAAACATCTAGAATCCTCGTAATCCTAGCCTAAAATCGCTTTTCAAAGTGCTGGAATTTCCAGGAGAGAAAACCCTGAACTCCCTAATTTCTAGAGAGGATTTCACTTTGCTTCCCCGCTATGGACTTACGTGCTTCCGAACACTTTTTAAGCATGTTAAACTTGTAATTTTTCTCAGGGAAGAACCCTTGGACCCCTTCTAAGCATTTGGAAGACAGATTATGTCTAACGAAAATTTGGCGTATGAAAATTAGTGAAATTTTTCACTTCCATACGTAACTTCTATAGTCAAGACTAAAAATTCACCAGTGTTCATCCGTTACACCCACTATAGTTTTAGTTGAACTTTTTGAAAATAGTTTAAACTAGTAGTTGATGAAAAAAGTAAAACTACTAGTTAATCTACTCTAAACCAAAAATAGTTGAACTACCAGTTAACTACTTTTCAACTACTTTTAGTTAACTAGTGCCGAACACTATATTTTTTAGCTTACATCTTAACTAACTTTCATATTACTTGGATATTTTTAAATTTTTTTTTATTTTTCTTAAAATTTAGTACTAACTAGGCCACACTAGCGGTCATAGTTTTCAGTATAAAACGATTGGAAAATGAGAAAGTGGAATTTCAGTTTTGCAAATCAAATTGTTGCATTTAATTTTGCTAAACAAATTGGTGGATTTCCGCCAATTCAACTTGTTTTTTTACTCTTCAATTTCAACTTGGGGGTGGCGTCTCCCTCTTCCTCGGAAATTTCCGCCAATTAGCGGAAGAATCACATGTATGGATTTTCATCCCCAAATTTGGCGTTAACAATTCAATGCTCGGATGCCATCGGTTTTCCACTTGCCAATAAAAAAAATCGCTAAATTCACCTGTGGACCAGATCTGCATCATTTACCGAAGTGAAATTTTCACCATTGAAGTTTTAAAACCTTTTACTCCATTTCACCTTAACTTGGCATCACTGCTAAATGTGCAGGGTGTACCAATCCATCCGAAAAAGTACTAGTAGCTGGTATTATAATTTAAAATAAAGAATATGCAGGCACATTTTTAAAAACTGGACATACATTATTGTTAATTCTTACTGTTAATTTAATCACATGTATAATGTCTTTAATCGGAGCGAATGAATATAGTCAGTATGGTAGAGCGAACAACAAAATTCTGGTTGTACGGCTGGAAAGTGGATTCCAACCAGAGTTGCTATGACAGCACCCTTAGATTTGGTCATCATAGCCTTTTCTCTACTACCAATTTAAGGTGAAATAGAGACTATAATAAAAAGTTTAAGGACCAAGGGAAAACTTTTAACTAAGCACAAGTTAGTTGAATCAAAAACATTAAAATCACTCTAGTTGCATTGTACATTTCTTATTCTGTTTTTAGAAACCGAGTTCTTACATTTAATCAATAAGTTTCATAGGTGTGTTGAAGCATAAAGATGGATATTTGGTGAAACCGTTGTATGAAGATTCAAGGTCCATTATTGAGCTTTCGTTTTACAAAACTGTGCATGAAAGTTGCAATGGTGATCCATTACTAGAAAAGCTTCGAAGTTTCATTCCTAAATTTTATGGTGTATGGGAAACGAGTCATGATGGAAAGGGTAAGTTGATGTTATAACAGAATTAGCTCTTGTAGTAACTTGAAACATAGCTGCCTATATTTTACCTCTTTCGACGCAGATGGAAATAAAACTGTAGATTTATATTCTGTGGACAGACAATCCTTTTCTTTTACTGTATAATAAATATTCCAAAATATTTTGTTTTCATCAATGAAGTTGAAGAATTTAACGAGATTATATATACCATTTGTGTTCATGTATTTTTCATTGTCATTTTTAAGAGTCAAATGAGTTTATTAATTTTAACTTTTGTATGGATTGATTTATAAGTGTATGGCATTTTTATAAATGTCAAGTTTTCTCTGTTTAATATGCATTAATTTGGTTGTTATCAATAATTTTACTTTAGATATAAAATACTTATGCATAGAAGATTTGTGCAACAGCTTCGAAAATCCTTCCATTCTTGATATAAAAATGGGGCGTATTACATATGATGATGATGCCTCAGATTGGAAGAAAGATTATGAGATTTCTAAATATGGTTATGGAGAAGCTGCTGGAATAAGATTTGTTGGAATGAAGGTATATATAATAATGCTATGTCATTTGCTTTTAATATTTTGTTGAGGCTGTAGGGAAACAGGGTAATAGGATCCTTTTTTGAAAATTTTTGTAATTCAGTATGACATAAGGGGGATTATAAGCTACTTATCAGTATGTTTATTAAGTTGAAAATCAAAGAAAGTCTGTCTATATCTGTGACTTTATAAGTATCTTCAAACATGAAAACACATATTTAAAATAGGGAATATTTCAATTAGTTTTAAATAGTTAAATCACCTTTTATGTATTACCCTTTATTTGTATTTTTACATATGACAGTTTAGTACCATTGGTTATATTTATGTGTTTTGTGATATGTTAGTTTTAAAAATGCATATTGCATTCCATAATGCCCTCCTCTCTACCTAACAAAATTGTAAACCTACTTATTCGTTTTTGAGACGCATGGATTGTGAAGATGTGATACTATGCATTGATTTTGCAGGTATATGATGATGCCCTCAAAAAGTATAACTCTCAAGGAAAATCAATTTTACGTGCCTTTAAATTAGAAAATTTGCCATCAGGTATGTGTTCCTTCATGACATTAGTTCTCTCATAATTTTCACAATGAGGTGTTTTAATATAATTTTATTCTTAATCTAATTTTTTTTAAATTACAAAGGGATTTTTCAAACTATAGGTGGGGGATTAAAAGGTAGAACTCCTTTGAAGTTGTGATGCCTCCTTGCATACTATTAATGCATCATGTTACTAGCTTGAAATACACTGTAATTATTGTACTTAGATTTAATGAAAAATGTTTGATATTGCAATAGTTTGGTTGTAGGTATCTTTTTTTACTCAAGATTAACATTACACATGCAAAAATTTTTTTGATAGAAGCATCTTTTATACTTTTGGTGTTTAAGAAGTAAATACAGGGTGTCCCATAAATAGTGGGCCACACTTCTAGAGGGGATAGTAGACACCTAGACGAGTCAGAATCACATAGGAATCGGGGGTCCTAGACCAAATCCCAGGGAGTTAAAAATGGAGCGACACCCCAAAAAAATTATTCAAAAATTCAATCTGTAGAAGAACTACTATTGGTAAAAACTTAATCATGGTCTCAAATTTTGTGGTTTAACATGATCTTTAAAATCATTGTAAAAGTTTTAATTTAAAAATTTTTTTTACTACGAAATAAAGTCAAAAACCACAAAAATATGTGAAAAATCTGCCAAAACTTTATTTCGTATTTAGAAATCCTTTCTTTTGATTTGATAATCTGAAAGATCATAGTTGAAAACCCTTAAGTCCGAAGTTTCACGTAAATACCATCAATATTAAACCCTTGAGATCTAATTAAAGTTTGATTTTTGCTTGCGAAAACAGATACAGAAAAGAAACGTTGAGGGAAAATCTACGAATTACGGATTGATGCTCGCTAAATTTCTCGCCATTATTTGCGATACGAGATTCCTCGCCAACTTTCGCCAACAACAAATCGCCCAAGCTGTCTTGGCAATCTGTAGGAGCTTGGTATGTTTCGCCAAACTGGGAGAGAAAAGAAAGTTAGCGATTATCTATCCGTAACTCGTAGATTCCCCCTGAACGTTCGTTTTCTGGAGCTGTTTTCGCACTCAAAATACTAACTTTAACAGGATCCCAAGCGTTTAATATTGATGGTATTTACGTAAAACTTTGGACTTAAGGGTTTTAAAATATGATCTTTCAGATAATCAAATCAAAAGAAAGGATTTTCAAATACAAAATAAAGTTTTGGCAGATTTTTCACATATTTTTGTGGTTTTTGACTTTATTTCGTAGTAAAAAAATTTTTTAAATGAAAACTTTTACAATGATTTTAAAGATCATGTTAAACCACAAAATTTGAGACCATGATTAAGTTTTTACCAATAGTAGTTTTTCTACAGATTGAATTTTTTAATAATTTTTTTGGGGTGTCGCTCCATTTTTAACTCCCTGGGATTTGGTCTGGGACCCCCGATTCCTATGTGATTCTGACTCGTCTAGGTGTCTACTATCCCCTCTAGAAGTGTGGCCCACTATTTATGGGACACCCTGTATATTGAGTTAATGAATTATTTTTCTGTTTCTTAGCTTTGGAGATGTACTTAAGTAAGAATGTGCAAATCAACATCTGGTTCCTCTGTGGCATGATTCATAAATTGGATGAAATTCGTGAATGGTTTTCAGTTCAGAAGCAGTATAAGTTTATAGCCAGCTCTATTCTCTTTGTTTATGAAGGGACCACCTCACTTTGGTTTTCATGGGCTCAAGCACAAAACATCTCATACCAAACCTTAGTTGACTCAACATTTGTAACTTCTAGCCAACCCTCAAAAACAAAATTATGTAAACTTTGTGGAGAAACTGAAGAAAATTGTTCAAAACTAACCAGTAGCCCCCTCATACGAGTGTCAATGATTGATTTCGGGCATGCTAGACCCAACAATGAAATTGATACAAACTACCTTCCAGGAATTCAGAATGTAGTGGAATACTTTAAACTTTTGTTGAATGCTCAAAGAGATTTATATGTGTCTACTGTAAAAATTGAAAAAGTGTAATTATTTTTAAGTTTTATTTTTTAAATAAAAGTATTTTATTATGTCAAGTTTTTTATTCATTAAAATGAAAGAGCATCTTTTTAAAAAAATTGATTTTGTTTCTATAGTTCATCATTATATGATGTAAGATGGTGGGACAAATAAGTGTTTTCTATAAAAGGTAAATGAATTTGAACTAAAATACTTTCACAGACATTTTAAATATTACTGACATAGTAATATTGTTAAATGCATTGAAAAAGTAGTGATATTTTAAATGCATTTATAGATATAGATATTTATATGAGATACAAATATTTTAAGTTTTATTCAGAAAATTTATTTTAAAAATACCACTGAGCTTCATCATTAAAGCCATGTGTCAATGGCTAAGGATGACAATATAAGTTATGAATATTATGTATTTTAACTCATGAGAAAATTTTATTTTAAACACTTAGGTCCATTCGTCAATATTTAGATGCATTTTTAACATCTATCTTAAAATTAGAATTATCACTAAAAACACATAGAGGGTTTGAGTAAATTTATTGTAACACGCACTTATTGTGTCTCACAGCATGGTTCACACAAAAAAAAATGCAACTAAAAATAAAGCTAAGTTAAATTAATTGATTGAAATAAAAAATAGCTTGATATATTTCAGTTGTTTAACTTCTGTAGAGGAATCCAGCTATGAAATGTCCTATAATGCTTAGAAGGGAATAGTAGATTAGTTTAATTTAAAAACAAACTAAAAATAAAAGGTTTCTATATATACAACTCTAGTTCCTTGAAAACAAATTTTCATTACATGTTGCCTAAGTATTGTAAACATTATGTTATTCTTTTAATATTTAATACTTGATCTCTGCAACAAGGTATCAATGTTTGTAAGCTCCCGGCTGCTGGACCCCTAGGGCCTATATCCAGGAGACCTAATAGTTTAGACTTAAGATAATTTTGCTTCGATGGAACCTGATCTTCATCTGGCGTTATCTGTAACAAAGTTTTACACTTAGTAAGTGAAGGTCGACAAAAGGAATCTTACTTTTCTTGCATGAAAATGTTTCATATGTTTACTTCAATTAGTCAAAACATATACAGTAAAAGCTCTTGCAATGAATGACTCTAACAATACAAACTGAATTAAATGCAAGAAAACTTTTCTGATAATTACCATCAAATCAAATTAGATTACCAAAAAATTGCTTGGGATTATTTTTTTTATCAATGCATTAATATTTCTCATATATATTAAAAACGTTTATTTTTACTGAGTAAAAGGATTGATTTCCAATTTACTTAATATTATCAATAAATATGGCTCTGTGTAATGTTTAAGCTCTTAACACTAAGGATTTTTACCTATAAGTTTCCCTAAACGTTTCCTTTCATAGCAAACAAAATAGTGAAACCAATGGCAAGAGCTTCTAGTAAAGTTAAAATTAGATATTAAAAAGCTGCACAGTTTAACATTGTAATTATGACAAGTTTAAGATGGAGCATTTTAAAAATTAAAGAAGTTATTTATCATACATAGCAGTTGAAATATAAATTGTTAAAGCAATTAATAAACTTAAAGATTCTTTAATGCAATTGGATCTTGTTGGGTCTAATGGATTTGAAATAAATATTTGATAGTTAAATTACCTTATCACAAATATGTTTGAAGATGAGACCATCTTTTCCGACTAAAAATACAGAAAATCCATCCAACCACCTAAAATGGGAATGCATTGGTTTAGATTAACTTTTCATGGAGATATTTCACAACTATATTTTCAAATAATTATTTTCAGTCAAAACTTTTGAGGATTGAATCAACATTTTTCAAATAATAAAAACATTTAGAAATAGAGCTAGTTACTGCAAATTTAATAGGTGGTAGATTTTTAATGTTTGTTGATACCATTCTTTTAAGGCTAAAATCCTACTATTTATAAGTAAATAGTTCTTATTGAACTATAAGCAATTAATAAATTACATACAAACTATTAAAATTGGCTCACACACAACATACTTTATAAAGTTGGTAAGTAAACCAGAGCAATAAGAATTATTATTATTAAGAACAAATTCAAACTTTTAGTTTGCATTTTTGAACTGCTTTCAAATGAAAAGGTAAATTATCGGAATAAAAAATTTATGAATTAATCATGCATCTCAGTTTCAGCTGAATTAATAGGTCAACTTATTTTACTTGTCTCCAAAATATTGAGCCTTTTAGGTATTTTTTAATTGAAGCTGAGAAAATCCTTCAAAACATTCTGTTAAGATATTGTTTCACACCAACCATATCAAGGCCAACTCAACCTCAAGTACTTACAAGCTAAATCAGAAATGATTAATCACCATGCTGCTCTGAAACTAGTTCATGAATATATGTGAGGCGGAAAGCGAAAAGGGACATCTTGTCGGCAAAGTTGATTTCGAGAAAAAGCCAAAAATCCGGAAGAAGGTCAAAACAATCGCATTTTTTTTTCTCTCGATTATCGATCCTTGGACCCTTTAGAACAGAATGGTATTGGGTTTTAAAGGGAATCAAATCGGAAGTAACCTAAATTTTTGAAAGTTTTTCACATTTTGAAAGTTTAAGGTCGTTTTTCGCGAAATCCACTTATTCTATTATAAAACCTTTAATTACTGGCGATTCGTCATTTTTTGAGCTACAAGGATGATGATGGTCTTAAAATCTTCATAAATCTGTACAGATTGAGAAAAAAATAACTCCATTTTGACGAACGCCGACAAGAGGTCCCTTTCCGCCTCACATATATTGATAGTTTTATTTTCATAGTTACATGAGCACAAAATTTCAGCTTACTTTACATTTTCCTTAAATGAATATTAATTCTTACACACCAATGCTTAACCTTACCTTTAAAAAAGAAACTAATAAATATACTAAATGTTTTTTTCCTAGGGTGATAAAAAACTTCACTTCACCTATTTTAGAGCTTTTATCTACCACAAGTTTTTAACTCAATATTGAAAGCATTCAGGCTTATAAAATTAAAAACAACAAAAACTAAGATATTTTCCCTATACTTTAACATGGGAAAACTACTTTTGAGGGGCGAGGAAGTCAAAAATTCTGAAAATTTGTAATAATGTTTCAGCATTTGTAACAACATGAGGAGATACCTGGGAAATTCTATATAATTAACTGCTCTATTCTAAATAATTCTCGTCTACATCTCCTAAAACACTTGCATTAAAATATCATTTAGTTTCCATAAACTATACGGCTGCTAGAGGATATTCAATACTGATCAAAACAAATATACTAATATTTTACTCACTTGGCTTCATCATAAATGAGGTTTTGCCATCTCGTGTTCATACTCTTCACAAACTGAAGAAAAGCTTTGCCCCTAGGAACACCTTTTACTCTCCATCTAACCCTAATACTTCCGTCTTCAACATGATGAGTGACTTTCAAAATCTCAACTTTAACTTTAGCGTATTGCACAAAGCCATACAGCCTAAGGAGTGTCATAGTCTGCATGTAAGCAGTAAGTCCCCTATTGTGAAAGGAAAAAGAACAGTAAGTATCACAGTTGGAAATGCGTATAAAAGGCTAGTATTTATCCAAGCATAAGTTTCAAAATACGAATAAATTACTTAGCCTTTAAAATGGTTAAAATATGCCTATAAATGATAATACTCGATAAAAGTGTTAGTAGTACTATTATAGATTAATGGGTTATTCCAGACTTTGTTAAGGATTCGTTTTTGTAAAATTGTGAAAACCTATTCATAATTTCGGGAATTTGAAGTTTCAACCAGGAGCTTGTTTTTGTGAAAATAGGGTCCCATACTTGCATAGTATTGTAAAAAATAGTGTCTGTTTAAAGGCTAAAATACTTGTTGAAGGGTCCGTTTCCACAATGAAACATTTTCCAAAAATGAACACAAATTTCCTCTAACCAGACCCTGTTTTAACTGTACTCTGCTGCTAAGAGGGTTTGATTACCCAAATTTCAGTCCTAGACCGTCTGAGATTGCCATGGAATCCTATGGTATATTTGGGGCGGACAGGTCTGAAAGTATTAATTTTAGATTTGGAAGATTCAAGGATTTATGTGATCAAAGTTACGGTTTAATTTAAATCCAGAGATTGATTCAGGGGAAATACTTAAAATTCAACTTTAGAAAGATTTTTTAATCAGATTAAATGATCATTCTAATGTTTAAAAGATGAATTCCCTCTTGTTAAAAAATTTACTAAATAAAATCAATAAAAAAACATTTAACAATAACTTACCTAATAATTACCCGCTTTATATTGTTTTCGAAAACTATGTTCTTATGATAAATAGAATAATTATGAGGCTTTTCAAAAAAGTTAATCAGCTGAAAGAATAAAACAATACTATATTAATACCATTACTTTCAAGTAAAATATCAAAAAGACCAGACAAAAGGCATTATACATACAGTTTCAGTTAACTTATCAATGACAATAAGTAGTTGCTCTTTAGATGGCTTGTTACTCTCACTTGGATTATGACTGACATCTGATCTGTCACTGTATAACACTTCTTCTAGTTCCTTGAAATTTAGTTTTTCTTCTGAGTGATAACTATTTTGCTTAGCGTCGTGAAATGAGCAGGAATAAATACTTGAATATCTTTGGAGGTTGTAGGAAACATTAACATCATAAGAGAAAGACGACTGAGCTAAGACTTCCTTTAGCTCTTTAGTCCTAAGAACAATGTCAACATTGTGAGGAATATTGGGAATTGAGACTAATTTGAAGGGGTGATAATCCCCAACTTTCGGATTGTCTTTTGAGAGTAATGCAAGGTGAGTTTCAGCACCGGAATCAAGGTTTTGGAACTGATGACTTAGAGCAGCCCGCTGCAATGTGGGATCAGTACTAATTATCCTTGATGATGGCTTGAATATCTAAAAAAGAGGAAATTATGTAGTTCAAAATGAAACAGACAAAAATCATCTTTTATGTATGTTAAAAGAAAATATTTTGCACCGCTTTTGTATGTGGCAACAACTAAAGAAAGCTGTCACCATGGAGGAGAACCAAGTTATACAAGTCAACTTAGAAACTTAGTGACAACTTAAAAACTGCTAAAGAGAACAGTTATCACCAGGGAAAAGACAGGATTTTTTTTGAGGAGAATATCCAATTGAAAAAATCATAATTGAATTTCAATTAATTGGTAATAATTGATGTATTTGAAGCAACAATAAGCTAACTCCATAGTAAAGCTGCAGGAGTTAGCTCATTGGTGCTGCAAGCACCTTCAATTTACAAAAATAAGCTTAATAATTTTCTCATTATTTGTTATTACATATATCTATGTTAATCAAAACTTAATATTTATTACAGTATATTGATAAAGTACTGTTTAATCAGTAGTTTGATTCCATGTTTTCATCAACAAAAATTTTTTTTTCTAAGGGATAAGGACCCAGCATCACTAAGGAGAATCTTAACTTGCCAGACTTTTTAAATTGGTGGAGTTAGTCTTTTGAGATAAATTTGATAGTCTAAGGTCCTTTAACAGGCAAAAAGTGCTAAACAGTTTCTAAACCTCACTTTGAAAAATATATAAGGGTTTAATTTTATTATAGGGGAGAATGGGGATGAATGGGACAGCTCAATTTTTTATACCTTAACTTCACTTTAAATTTTTGTTATTTCAGCCATAAGATAGTAGTACCTGGCCCATTCAAAAAATTGTGTTTTTTAACATCAGCTTCTATTTTTGTATAAATAGGACTACTAAATGTGTTTTCCCATACCAAAAGTAACTTTTATCGTTTTACTTCTATAATTATTTATTAAAAATTAATTTAACTGAAGCTATAAATTTTACAGTGTGTTGAAAGAGTGCTTATATTAGTATAGTTTCCAATTTAAATGAAGAAAATCCATCCATTGAATTTCAATTAATTGGTAATAATTGAGGTATTTGAAGCAACAATGAGCTAACTCCATAGTAAAGCTGCAGGAGTTAGCTCATTGGTGCTGCAAGCACCTTCAATTTACAAAAATAAGCTTAATAATTTTCTCATTATTTGTTATTACATATATCTATGTTAATCAAAACTTAATATTTATTACAGTATATTGATAAACTACTGTTTAATCAGTAGTTTGATTCCATGTTTTCATCAACAAAAATTTTTTTTTCTAAGGGATAAGGACCCAGCATCACTAAGGAGAATCTTAACTTGCCAGACTTTTTAAATTGGTGGAGTTAGTCTTTTGAGATAAATTTGATAGTCTAAGGTCCTTTAACAGGCAAAAAGTGCTAAACAGTTTCTAAACCTCACTTTGAAAAATATATAAGGGTTTAATTTTATTAGAGGGGAGAACGGGGATGAATGGGACAGCTCAATTTTTTATACCTTAACTTCACTTTAAATTTTTGTTATTTCAGCCATAAGATAGTAGTACCTGGCCCATTCAAAAAATTGTGTTTTTTAACATCAGCTTCTATTTTTGTATAAATAGGACTACTAAATGTGTTTTCCCATAACAAAAGTAACTTTTATCGTTTTACTTCTATAATTATTTATTAAAAATTAATTTAACTGAAGCTATAAATTTTACAGTGTGTTGAAAGAGTACTTATATTAGTATAGTTTCCAATTTAAATGAAGAAAATCCATGGATTTTTTTCTAGTCTAATTTTAGTTTTCCAAAAATAAGTGGGTACGGGGAGGAATGGGACAAGAGTTGCGGGGATGAATGGGACAGTTCCATCATCACTTCATTTCCTGTTTCCAAAACTTTCCATCAATAGCTTGCTATATTCAACTCATTTAAGTAATTTCTGATAAAGTTTACTAAAATAGGGTGCAGAAATTTATGTGTAAACTTGTGTTTTATGTTCCAAACTCATGTGTGAATATGCAAAGTCTTAATGAGCAAATAGTTGCAACTGTCATCTCAAACATGTTATGGTTAAAAAACAATTATTCAAACAAGTACAGTTTTTATGCTATTTTTATGAAAAGTTCCTTCAAAATGGCAGGGAAAATGTTACTGCAGGAGAGGAATGTCTTTGGGGGTTAGGTCCAGGCATTAAAAATTATCTATTTGCACTCCTAAAAGTACAAACCCATAAAAAGCGAGTAGCATTAATAGAAATAACACCAGCTTGAACCACTGAGCTGAAAGAACAAAAGGATTTGCTTCAGTTTATGTGTTAATTTTACTCGTCATAAAGTCGAATAAATGTAGGCTGTTTTTGCCCTTTAAATGCCTTTTTAATTTTTTTTTGGAAAATAGAAGTGTGTTGTTCCTTTAATTTTGTAAATTTTTAAACTTTTTTTAACTGTCCCATTCATCCCCACTCGGTGTCCCATCCATCCCCACCACGGGGATGAATGGGACAAAATACATGTGTTCATAAAAACTTTTCTTGGAGTTTAAATAATGGGTAATTAATTGAATACACACATTTATAATGTAACCAAGAGTTCAATTATTGGTTTTAAACTTGTTACAGGATTGAAAAATGTATATTTTTTTCAATTTTAGCAAAAATGTGAAATTTGTCCCATTCATCCCTGCTCTCCCCTATGTCTGTTAATTATCACTAAGGGGCTGTCCATAAATGATGTCACTTTTTTTCACCCCCTCTCCCCCTTCTGCAGGGGTTGATCCAGGTTTTAATTTTTGGGGCCTGTTTTTTTTTATTTTTGTGAAAATGAAATTATTTTTGTGAAAATGGAATTTTTTTTGTGAAAAATATATTTTTACGTAAAACCTAGAATTTTTTATTTGCTATTTCATCTTTACATTCTTTTAATCGATTTTATATAATACCAGAAAAATTTTAAGTACTTTACTATAGTTCTTTACTCTAGAAATTCCTCATATGTTAAAATACTGACTAATATCGCGATAACGCATGTGATTAGTTCCAATTACATTTACATCGCCAACTAGGCGCCGGCGCCCGATGGAAGCAGTCGAGGAAAAAACGGGACTTCCACAAAGAATCCCAACTTTTTAGCTTTCAAGATCGAGATTCTGAACATCGGACATGTTGGCTTTTGACCATGTTAACGAGTTAACGTTGTTTTTTTCATTACAATACGGACACGAGAAAAGCCGACATTTCTTGACGCCGTGGTTGCTCAAGGAATGGGTTGCGAAAAAAACAGAACATTCCGCGAAAAAAAATAAAAACTTTCGCAAAAAATCACGATTTGTGAAGGGGCCGTTTTATCGAAGCTAATTTTTGTGAAGGGGCTGCAGAACGGCTCCAATTTTTGCCTGGATCGACCCCTGCTCTGTCACACTTCCCCACATACCCCCTCTCTCTTTGTCATATGTCACACTCTTAAACCAACAATTTGTCTAATACACGAATTTGAAAGTGGGAGAAAAGAACTGTTTTCAACTTTTTATTTGAGCTTAATTTACCCCCTGATAGTTTCATTTCTATCAACCTTCAAGATGCCTTTTGAAAGAATATACGGTCGTTTTAATAAGTTAAGATATCTGTTGAATTTCAGCTGCAGGATGTGATGTCACAACTTTTAACCCCCCTCCCTCCCCCTTGTCACAAATTGATTAACCCCCTCCCCCCTCTGAGAGTGACATAATTTATCGATGGCCCCTAAGCTGTTTTGGAACAGCTTTTGTCTACGGGTTCGGTGACTTTTAATCCACATGGCGCTTTTAGAAGACGCCAAGTGGCCATATATCGATACCATGTATCCATGGGGTTATCGCCCTCAGCGACTTTCAAAAATCGCCGCACCTGCAGAAGAAAGCTCTTCCGCTGTTTTAAACACCAAAAATTAGAAATATCGCTTTGAATATGCTGCAATTAACAAATTAAAATATTATACCCTTCTATCAATGACAACCATAAAAAGTAATTATGCTTCCAAAACAGAATGGTGATATTTAATGGAACAATAAACAAAATTAAACCTACAAAAGAGCAAAATAATTGGTCAGATTAAGTTACGGGCCTAAACGAGAATCATGAGTTGATTATAAGAATATTAGAACACTAAAGTTTCTACCTGAAGGCACTCTTAAAACAAGAATAAGAATCTAATGCTACAAAAAATATGTACGCTTTGATAAAATTAGATTAAATATTAACAACATTTGTAATTCTTAGAGTACAGTACAACTGTTTTCTATGATTCAAACGCAATTCGGTGTTGAATGAACTTACCTCTCGTTCATGTCGGAAATTCAAGTGCTGGCCAGAAATCCATTTAACCCGGTGGGTTTGATTTAAAATACGAACTGCCGTGTTGAAACTATACACCGAATGCATTTCAATAACACATGTGTTCAAGAATTAATTTCATGTGAAGCACCTCACGATAGAAAATTTTTTATAAACAAAAACATTTGTACAATCACGGTTAAAGTGAAGAGGAGCTAGAGCTATTTAAGGAATTAACCTGAATTAACAAAATAAAAATATCAAAATACGAATAGTTGATTTAAAATTGATCAAAAGTTTAAATGTATGGATAGTATTTTTTAAACGATATAAATTAAACGTCGATGGTGAGTTTCACTGAATATTATATTTATTCAACCCATAACTGTTTTATCCATAACTGTCACTGAAGTATTTCAAAACAAACATCTTGATCTGGCTGGTGGCTCGATTTTAAAACTAACACGTGAAAGTTGGATCTTTTATTCTCCGCTTTAATTAAATTCATATAAATTTTGGCAGAATGTCCTCTCAAAATAAGTTAGAGACGTGGAATATCAAGAAAAATGAACGTCACCAAGCCAAAAAGAGAAAATTAGAGACTCTTTTAAATCTCATGGAAAGCAACAAAAAGATTGAACCTCGCCCTAAGATGAAAAGCGAATCTTTGTCTGAGAGTTACAAGTCCTTAAAAGAACAGTTAAAAGAATACACCAAAAAGCCTGAACCCGAACCAGAGTTCTTCTTATCCCGTCGCGGAGTAAGAGCTAAATTTGAGTATGATGAGAGCAACACAGCAGAAACAGTCTCTGCTCAATCTTTGTGTACCGAAGACTTGTATAGTCTTTTAATGAAATCCGCTATCGGTCATAATTCATTGCTTGATGTGAAGTGGGCAGAAATGTCCAATCCTCAAAATGTTTGTCGAACTGTGTTGTTAGTAGTGACAGGGATTTCCAAACCTGACTTTGTGAAAAACATGTCCAAGCTTCAAGATTTAAAAAATATTTTCCCTAGTTGTCTCAAAGTTGTAACCTCAAATGTCTCGTTTGCTAAAGAACTTTCTATGTTGCATTTACCAGAATACTACCAATCTTTGCAATCAGATACCTGGTTATCTATGTTTCCTAAAAGTAAAGAAGCTGATGCATCTATAGATGATTCATTAGAATCCCCATCAAGAGTACACTTATTGCTTAGTCCTATCCAGTTGGTTATGGAAAACTATCCACTACCTCAGAGTGTGTTCCAATACACAAAAAGTTGTGAAAATTATGTTTTCTCAAAAGAGGCATATTCCCCCGTTACTCATAACTCTCCCATGTTTGCTGTCGATTGTGAAATGTGTCGAGCGGCCAATAATCAACATGTGCTGACCAGAGTTGCGGTTGTAGATGAAAATCATGACCTTTTATATCACTCGCTAGTTAAACCAGATGTTCCAATTGTTCATTATATGACTAAATACAGCGGAATAACAGAACAAATGTTGGAGAATGTGACTGTCACGCTGAAAGATGTGCAAAAGCATATCCAAACTATACTGCCTCCTGATGCTATTTTATGCGGACAGTCGCTCAATTTTGACTTACATGCTCTGCGCATGATTCATCCGTATGTGATAGACACAAGCATAATTTTCAATGGAAGTGGAATAAGAGGGAAGAAAGAGTCGCTAAAAAAATTGACTCTGACACATTTAAAGGAAGTCATACAGGATGGTAAAAAAGGCCACGATCCTATTCAAGATGCTGTTTCTAGCATGAGGCTTGTGCAGTTGAAGCTACAAAACTCCATTGATTTTGGTGATAAAGTCCTCGAGAATGTTGGTAAAAAAAATAATGACGGTCAAGCCACTAAAGACGCATCTGCCGAGGGGGTATTCGCCAAGCTGAAATCACACACCAAGAAAGTTGGTTTGATAGGATTAGACGCTGCCCTTGGTGAATATGAATCTAGCGTACTGCAAGATAATGTTGTCAAGCATTCTAAGGGTGATATAAGTAAAATTAAAAAGGCAACACTAAAGCATATGAACACGTATGATATGGCCATAAGTCATATGGACTACAAGTCCTCTATTGAAGAGTCAGTTGAAGATTTGAATGCTGTCGTTAAGGATGTGTATAACAGTTGTGATGATAAAACAATGTTAATGATGTTCCTTTCTGGATTTGATGGTCAAGACAAAGATAGTAGTATCAAAGAAGGATTCTTTTTCCCAGTTTTAGTAAGAAAACCGAAAACAGTTTGACAGTAGCTTTTATTAGTAAAATACATATTTTAGTATCTTTATCAGGCGAACTCAATAGAACCAGATCTTATTTCTTACAATGTTTAGGAACTGATATTTATTGAAGTTACCACATGCTTTTCTCTAATTTTTATGGTGAATTGGTTATAATTGCTATTATACAAAATATATTTTAACTTTATTGAATGAATTTATGGTATCAGTAAAGTCTTAAATTATATAACTGGTAAAATGTGTGTTCTAAGGTATACTAAGATGAACATATTTGAGCAAACTGTACATTTAAAAAATGTAGCTATTAAACTGTTTTTAATATGTATGAAGTACTTTAAGTAATTTTGTAATTATTTTTTTACAAAAAGTTAGTATAAAGGTTAAATAACCTTTATACTAACTTTTAATAATAAATGTAATATTACATTTTTTATAAATTCCTTAAAAACATGGAGTTTCTTGAAAATATCATTTTGTGTACCCACAAAAAAGCTAAATCAGGGCTGCCCAACCTCCGGCCCGCGGGCCAGATCCGGCCCCCGAGCCCTCTGAATCCGGCCCGCGAACAAAATTAGAACACCTTTTATTACTTTCAGTGGCGGATCCAGGATTTGGTTTTGGGGAGGGGCTAAGAATTTTCATAACCCAATTGAATCTTCTTGTTAATGTTATTACAAAAAGGTAGTGAATTATCCTGCTCCAACTACCAAAAGGGGGGTCTGGGAGATCTCCTCCATAAAATTTTTTAAAATTTAAGTAAAAAACCCCACTTTTTCATCTCGTTTTGGTACGCCTCATCCGAATTTCATATAGATTTTTTGCGTTTTGACAAACTTAGTAAAAAATAGTTGTTATAACAGTTACAAGTGCCAAGGGGGTCTGGGGGTCCTCCCCCATAATTTTTTTAAAAATTTGAACTTAAAATAACAGGGTTTTAACTCATTTTAGTGCATAAAATATCATATTATTTTGAGTAAAACTTTTCATTTGGGGGGGGGCTTAAGCCCCCTAGCCTCCCCCTGGATCCGCTAGTGATTACTTTGTTTTCCGGGGTTTTTTTTGCTGAAAAAAATTCTTTAGAAATGCCAGGTTGCAAAAATACTGTAAACGAAAAGTTATAATATGTTGTTTTTGTTGTTATTATTAAGCATCAGTTAGCGCTTTTGCTTTTCTACTGTAATATCATTTCTGGCCCTCCACACCTCATCAAATACCCCGAGTGGCATAGGCGCCGACTTTTATCAAATATTGGGGGGGCCCAGTACTAGACAATAAAGATATTAGTTATTCTATATAACTGCGGTCCTTAAACTTTCGATCGTCACTAATTCTAGACATCTCCCCCCCCAAGATTTTGAACATCCTAAGGCTTATTCCTAAAGTACCCCTAAGGTTACTCAAATTATATTTCACTTTATGTTAAAATTTTGCAATTAATCGAAGTATAATAGGGGGGGGGGTCTCCCAGAAAAAATTTGAAAATTTGCCTCAAAAAGTAGTGTTACAGCTTATTTTGAGAAATTTTTGGTTCCACTAAAACAGTGGTGCCCAACCTTTTTTTTCACGAGGGCCAATTTGCTTATGAAAATTTATCTCGCGGGCCACATAAAAAACTTTTAAGAAATTTTCTAAACATAAAGAAAAATTATCAGTTTCAATAAAATTGCATCTGTTTGGAGGATACTGGTTCTTTTAAATTTGGCTCCAAATTTGTAACACTTATCCTTAAAACTGAATTAAGGTGAGTAAGTCTGCAAGTGATCTGTAAGTCGAGATCGAACACTAGTTTTTGTTCTTTTCAGAACAGATAATGTTTGTTCCAAAACACACAGTTTGTCCACAGTCTCCTTGCATATAAGACACAATGGTTTATTTTCTCGCTGTATGAAGAAATATGAATTTGTCCACTTTTCTTGAAAGTTTCGGCATTCCGATTGAATCTTCAACCTTTTACGATCGGACATCTTTTCGAAGTTTGGTTCTAAAAAGATCCTTATAAACTGAATTCAAATGGCTAACTGATACTGTGTATTGGAAAAATATTTATCCAATGGTGAATTCCCCGTATCTAGAAAAAACCAAAACAAAGAAGTAGAAAGAAAAAAAAAATTACTGGATGTTGAAGAATTCCTTTTTTAGTATCATCTTTTTTTAGATGGAAGTGCCAAAATGTCTCGCACGATTTCGTGGTTTTCTTGGAAGATTTCTGAAAGTGGTTTTTGTTTTTAACATTTAACGAGTCCGCGGGCCACATGAATCAGCCTCGCGGGCCACATTTGGCCCGCGGGTCGTAGGTTGGGCACCACTGCACTAAAACATAGCAGTTCCTTGTAAAACATAGAATTTCTAAGGAAAATATTACAACTAGAGACGTCAAAATTTCGAGAGGGGATGGGGGTCCTCTTCCAAAAATAATTTTGAAATTTGTATCTTTAAACTAGTGTTATTTATTTTGAAACTCTCAAAAGGTAACTCGCGGACCCCCTAGGAAGGTGCTGGGAACCCTCGGAGGTCTGCGGACCACTGCTATAAAAAATTCGAATAAAAAGCAGCGCAATATTTTTAAAAAAATTTAATCGAACACAAAATATTAAATACCTGTCGCGAAGAATGAAAGTGGATTTATACTGCCTTTAAAATCAACGGTACAGAGCCGTAACTAAACTTTAGTTTCGGGAGGGATTTTTTCTGAGGTACATACTTACGAGTACTTTTTTTTTACTTCAAGTGTTAGACGACTTGCACATTTGATATTAATTTTGTTAAAAATTAATTTCAAAATTTTATAAACATTGAAAATTCCAAGCAAAGCGATATTTGAGGATCCTCCCCCCGAAATTTGAAAATTTCCACCACAAAATAGCGTTTTATCTCCTTTTGAAGCCTATTGGGTGGTTACACCCTTAGAGCAGGGCTCATTAAAAGGAGCAGAATTTTTAAAAAAACCCAGTAGAATAAAATAATAAATAGAAGAATAAACAGCAAAATTTTGAAGGAGGTTTAAGGGTTCTACTTAAGAAAAATTTTGGAAATTTGTCCCTAAAAGTAGTGTTTAAATTCATTTGTAGACTCTTTCTTCTTATTTTACACAAAAGGAGAATCACACCTCAAAAATCACGGAAGTTTCAGGGGAAAACTGCATAAAATAGATTTTAAAATTCGAGGGGGGCTTGGGGGTCCTCCCCAAAAAATTTTTTTTTGAAATTTTTACCCTTGAAAGTAGTGTTTTAAGTCATTTTGAGATCCTTTGAGAAGACCAAGTGAAGGGAACCAAAAGAATGACGTCCAATACATTGCCTTCTTCAGTACATGAAAGAAAATAGGTAGATTTTTACTAAAAATATTGGGGGGGCTTAGCCCCCCTTCTTCCAACATTGGGGGGGCTCAAGCCCCCTCAAACCCTATGGAGTCGGCGCCTATGCCGAGTGGCCCTCCTCCAAAAAAGGTTGGGCACCCCTAAGCTAAATCATTTAGAAGTTTTTGTAGTTGATGTTAATAAATTAACAAATTCACTTGAAAATCATTTATGTGACTTTTAATATGGTGTATAAATTAGTAAAAAAATACTAAAAAAATTTAATTTTTTTCTACTTTTTATGGGCAAAAAACTTTGTCCTTGTAAAATTTATTTGTGTCTCTTGTGAAATTAATTGTGAAGTGAAATAAAACCATATGCTCCAAAAATATAAAAAAACAACTTATCTTTTCAAAACATTTTTTTTCAAGCTGATTTGTCTTTTGGCGCTTGTTACTGATCGATGATAGTTCAAAATAATTTTTTAAAATGAAATAATAGATATAACTAGATTAATTTAGTTTTTATAGGGTTTTAATTTTTACTAATATCCATTTATTCACAGTGGGAAAATCTCATTCACGGCTGTTATCTAAGCATCATTGTTGAAATAACTATTGACTGTTTGAATTAGTTAAGATTATAAATTTTAAAATTTATCATTTCTGTCACATTTTTCATGCATAATATCATATTATTTTACCTTTAATAAATAGATTGGTTTAGTCTAAATTACTACTTAATTCAATTTTCTTACATTATATTTTAGTTCCATATCGAGCCATCCTTTCAAGTTCAGTATTCATATGATAGATAGAATATTAAATTTTTTTAATATCACATTTCTATTAGCTAATCAAAATAGTATAAATAAGAAGTTTACTATCCAGCATTTTTTTTAATTATTTGTATAACATATTTTTTCATGACTTTATCAACTTGAGTATACATCTTCACTTATAACATTTTCTTTTTATAGTTTATATCTTTAATTATCTAGATTTCCAAAGAAGAAATATTGCATATATGGAAAAACACAATGTTATAAACATTCATTATTTTTAATACATAATTTAATAATTATTCATTATTTTTAATACAGATAAAATGCCAGTTAGACAATTTAAAGTGCCTTACTAACCTTAATAAGTAGGGGGATATTTTTTATTAGCTCAAATCTTAAAATTTGATTTTTAATTGCTTTTTATAACTTGATGAAATTTGGGTCTATAGGTACAACCTGAGACCGCACACCAAGATCCGTTACCTTTTGGCATTTTTAAATAATTTGTTTTGCAATTAATAAAGCATTTTATAAGAAAACAATATGAAATGAAAAAATAACTATTAATTTGTTTAGAAAATTTGCAAACGATTATTGTGAAATTCACGATATTCCAAAGATGAAACTTATGGTAATTTAGACTAAACCAATCTATTTATTAAAGGTAAAATAATATGATATTATGCATGAAAAATGTGACAGAAATGATAAATTTTAAGATTTATAATCTTAACTAATTCAAACAGTCAATAGTTATTTCAACAATGCTTAGATAACAGCCGTGAATGAGATTTTCCCACTGTGAATAAATGGATATTAGTAAAAATTAAAACCCTATAAAAACTAAATTAATCTAGTTATATCTATTATTTCATTTTAAAAAATTATTTTGAACTATCATCTATCAGTTACAAGCGCCAAAAGACAAATTTAATTAGTAGAAGTTAGTTATTTTCGTCGGTTTTTATGCACAGTTTCTCATAGGATTAACATTGAGAGACCAACTTCCGGTATGTTGTGACGTAGCGATATTTTATGAGCCAACCTTTAGTACTCTATTAACCTTGGCAATGGCCTATTTGCGAGCTGCCTATTTTATTTACATAGACTAGTGAACCAAAACTTATATAGTATGTAATGAATCCAGATGGGAACTTCTTCTAAGGTAATTAATTTCCTGAACCACTAAAAATATTCAATATTTGAATAAATAATGTATTAATATTTACTTATAATAATTAATATGTTGTTTCACCACATTAAAAACCGTTTGTTTCAGACTACTATGATTGCCATTGAATAATTGTACAGGGGTGGATAAGATAAATTAGGGGTGGTCAAGACTGAAAGGGTAAGTGAACATTGATAGAAAACTATTAATACATATTCTGGGATTGCATGCATTGGATTTTGATGATGACCAGTTGTTTTTCCTTCTACTGTGGAGGGCTTTCTCAAAACAAACAATGACAATGAAGCTGAGGGTGAAAGGTCTGGATGTAATGTGTCCTAAAGTCCCAGCCTACGATCCCAGAAAATGTATAATTAATTAATAGTAACTATTAAGTCATGGAAGTTTTCTTGTTAGAAAAAATGAACTTATTCTTGTAGCGTGTATAGATATTTTAACTTCTGGGGGAAGATCTAAAATCCAATGAATGTAGTATGTCTCTCTATTATCTAATAGTGAGAGTATAGTTTTCCTTTTATACACCCTCTTGATTTTAAGCTTATTTGGAATCAGAATCTCAACTGAAATAAAATTTGGGTGCACTATTATTTAATTTATTCTGGCTGTACCCTTACATATTTAGTTTCCAGTAAAAAAGGAGCATTTTATGGAACTAAAACATTGTATAAAAATAAAAAAAATTTAATATCCATTCTTTTTATGCCAAAAAGTAGTTTAACATTTTTAGGGTAGAATTTTTAACAGACCCCTTTTCCATAAAAGTCTAATCAGGGCCCGATTTCTAAAAAAAGAGGTAACGGAACGGTAAAAATATTGGTCCCCCTTTTTAATATTTTTTTGCTATAATTATATTTTGTTTTTTAATTATATATCTCCCGCATTTAAGAACTTAATCTGAAAATAAACGTGATTAGTTGCATTCTAAGTACAAAAAGGGGGTCCTCCCCCAGAAAATTTTTGGGAATTTGACCCTTAAAACAGGATTTTAATTCATACTAGGACTTTTTTTCGTACATAGAAAGGTCTCGCGGGCCGTAGTTAGGAGACCCCTGAAATAGAATGTTAACTTTTTTTTCCGAAAAAGAGGTTCCGGAAAGCCGTTCCGGCTGAAATCGAGCCCTGAGTCTAATAATAATAATAATTTACAATTGCACAAAAGTTAAGGCAGCATCTGGATTAGAAGCATTTAATTTCCAAATTTCAATGCAACCTGTACAATAAATTTTAGAATACAATAAAAAAATTTAGTCCAAGTTGTGTGTGTGATTAAAATAGTACTTTCATTTTTGTCTCATCTCACAAACCCTTTTACTTGAAATTCTGCAATATTTGCAATTTATATCTAGAGAAGCAATGCTGTTTCAAATATCTTCAATAATGGTGCTGATAAGTAGATATACAGATTGATTATGACCTTGATATGGAAAAAACAAAGCTAGATTGAAAGTACCCATGATATCAAAACTAAGATTAGAGAAACGTCCTGTCTAGTAATTAGAGGTTTAGAGAAAAGAAACTACGCTTTTTTGTAAGATATTTAATACGAAATCGATGGCGGATAATGGTTTCGTGGATATTTCATGGGTGATTAAAAAATTCACATTTTTTGTGAAATCTGAAAAGGTTTACATTGACAGCCCCGAATTTCTTGCTCCGTCATTGAACAAATCGAAATGGCAGCTTAGAGTCTTTCCTGTTGGTGACCAAAGCGAGGATTTTGTAAAGGTTGGTTTGATTTGTACCGATTGCGGGAACTTCAGTGAGATAAAGGTATGTTGGGAACTTTCTTTTGCATCTGAGAAGAACAGAAAATTTTTTAACTCTAAAGCTACTGAATATAAATCGTTGCGTAAAGATTTTTTGTATGAAGTTCCTCGATATCCTACTTTGTCAGAAGTTTATGTACGGAGAAGAAATGATTTCCTCGTAGACGAAAATTTTACTATTCTGTGTAGAATCTGGAAAGAGGGTGTTAATGATTTGGTTCCTATGGTATACGAGGCATGCACTGAGATAACTGTGAACGAAGGTTGTTTGGAATGGCCCGTTACTGAATTTACGGACCTAACCAGAAGAATTCGTTCTTTTCGAAATGGATGCTTGAAACCAACATTTAAAATAATTTTGTTCTTTAGTCGTAACCATCCCTCGATGCTCAGCGTTTATATTTCTCAAAGGAATGCAAAATTTCTTTCGTTACATCTATCTTGCGTCTTATCAGTGTTAGGAAGAAAAGGGAAATTGGAGCAATGGTTTAACGAAAGCAGTTTTTATAACGCCGATGACTGTTTATTATTTAGTAATATTATTAGTAAAGAGGAACTGATAAAATATCAAAACGAATTCCATCAAGAAAATGTTCTCTACTTGAAATTTGATTTATTATATTCCGTTGGAGAACATCGTTCATTCATTACTAGTTCAACAGTTTTTCCTCCTTGTTGTCCATCTGATCATTCTCTGTCCCCTTCTGGACAACAAACTGACACTGTTTGCGATATACCTAAATATATTAACGAAAATAAGTGCAAAACTGCAGAACCATCTTCTTTAAAAAAGGAGTTTCCTGTCAAATCTCCGTCTAAAATCGGTAAAGATATAGTTCCTAAAGAAAAAAGTGACGTAAATATCTCTAAAGAGGACTCCACACCATTAAAATCCATTAACCCTTTGAGTTCTAGCAACCCCAAATTTTCTATGGGATTTAATAGAAATCTTGGTCAGCTTAGGACTGAAAGTGTTAAACCCAAAGATCAATATCATAAGATTTTCTTGAGGGAGGGGTCAATGCCATTGAAATCAAATCAATCTGAAGCTCAACATGCTGAAAATATTTCTAGACTGAAAGGGGACTCTACATCATTGAAGTTCGACCAACCTAAAACACATCTTAACAGTGATGAGATCTCAGTCCCATTAAACGAACATGGAACACTCTGTAAACATGAGGATCAACGTGCAAAGAGTGCCTTACGCAAAGAATCAGAAGTTACTGATTCCTGCCAACTGGAAGACCGACCTGACGATGCCAAGGAATTACTTGAACTGCGCGACGACCTTCTGTCCTTGTATCAAGACCAGACGCTGACAGACTTCGCTCTGCAGATCGAAAAAAGGTGGTATCCAGTGCACAAGACGATTCTGGCAGCTAGATCTCCCGTCTTCAAAGCCATGCTAATCACTGACATGATGGAAGCTAACGCTGACGTACTAGAGATTTCCGATCTAGACGCGGCCACACTAGAGCAACTACTCCAGTTCATGTACACAGGGAGCTTTTCGGATTCCAGGTGCAGTACCGTCAACCTGTACTACGCTGCAGACAAGTACCAGGTGATGTCCTTGAGGCGGAAGTGCTCCAACATTTTGAAAGAACGTTTAAACCGCGGAAATGTTTGTGAAGTATTGTCTCTAGCGGACAGGCATCACGACGAAGAGTTGAAGTCCGCGGTTCAGGATTATATAGTGTTGAATGACCATGAAACCATTCCTTCCAATGAATGGAGACAGTTCTTAGGAAGTTGTCCTTTATTGGCTGCTGAAACATTACAGTTCGTGTACACGAAAAAGTTGAGTGGGCAAACTGTTCCTGGTTCTATGCAATCTCCTTTAAAATAGCGAGAGCAATAGTTTTAAAATATTAGCTAAATCAGTGCTGCCCTTCAAATACCTCTCGAACAATTCAGGTGCTGAAAAATGATCTAAAAAGGGAAAATTGGAGAAAATACCCCAGCCCCTCATAAATAACCAAACAAACCTGGTGGAAAACAGACCCACAACGTTGTTTAAGTCAGAAGAAACCATACCCCTAGCGAAATGGGTTTTCAATTAAGTATCGATAGATTGTTCGGTTTTTTTTGCTTAACTGCACAAAATGTGTATTTTCCAAATTTGATTAAAAAAAAGTAAAAATAAAGTTTTTATTTTGATAACTGCATGGATTTAGCTTTTTAATGGCCCTAAGTTAGTGAAAAATGCTTGAACCACTGCAGATTTTTTATTTGCTTGCCAAATGTACCAATACTACCCAGATCCTTTAATTGTTTTGAGCAGTGTATTGTATATCCCTAGTGGCACAGCTCATCCAAACTAAGTCAAGTTTACGTAACTGCTGCAAAAAGTAAACAAAATTTGCACATAGATGATAAACATTGGACGATTCTAAAACGTTTGTGCTCCTTGGGATGTGATGTATTTTTTACCATTCATCCATTATGCGGGACCAACATAAACAGTAACTTAATTTTCAGTCAACTTGGCTTGTTTTAAGGAATTATCTCCATCAGTGATTTCCTTAAATCTATGATCAGTGGCGGATTCAGGATTTGGTTTCGAGGGGGGCTTAGACTTTTCAAAATCAAATTTAATTTTCTTAATGACTTTTATATGGGTTGTGATTCATCGTGCTCAAAGTACTAAAAGAGGGGTCTGGGAGTCCTCCCCCAGAAAATTTTTGAAATTTAAGTGGTTTTCAACTCGTTTTGTTATACAGTAGAGCCCCGATTATCCGCGCAATTGGGTGGCAAGGGTACCACGGATAGCGAAAATCGCGGATAACCCGAGAAAAGACTAAAAATGAGGTGAAAACACGAAAAAATATTTCAGCATAAAAACTGTGTTTTATTGTAAAAGAAACATGATACGTAAAACTTTTAAAATATGCACAGTACAGCAGAAACCTTTGCTCTACATCTAAAATGTCTCTAATCTCATCTAAAATTTGCTCTGATCGTTAAAAAATTTGTTTCGGGGCACTCGCGGATAATCCGCACCGCGGATCATCCGCTCTCGGATAATCGGGGTTCTACTGTACCTAATCCGAATTTCCGTCATACATTTTCAAGAATTAATTGTAGGATTAACATTTCTGAGAACCTTATTCTTATTAAAAAATTTGTCTTTACTCCATGAGTCTCTTCTCCATGTTTATTTGCCGGAATTTTTGTAGCAAAAAGCCTCAAAAACTAGCCCCAACCAACCAACTTCCTCTGAACTATCTTTTTCAAATTTTTGTCTCTACTCCATGAGTGCTATATACCGGAACTTTTCTGTTGCAAAAAGCCCCAAAAACAACCAACTTCCTCTGAACTGCCTTTTTCAAATTTGTCTCTACTCCATGAGTGCAATATGCCGGAACTTTTCTGTTGCAAAAAAGGGCCGAAAACCAACCAATCAACCAACCAAACCTGGTGATTGCGTAATTGCAGCTAGTCTCTGTTCGGCTCACATCAATGAAGATTCCGGAATGAGCTCAAGACCTGAAGGTTTTGTTGTTTTCCAGTCAAGTTAAAGTAAAAGCGTAACATTTTTATCTGCTCCTGAACTGAGATTGAGATTGGCATATTGAGAAAAATATTTGAGTGTTTCCGATGTTGCTTTTCAATCCGGCTTGTGGATCAATGGAGTGTTATTAGAGATGCTGAAGTGCTTTCACCTGTGATCCTTCTAATTCAACCATCCCAAGTCTGATCAGCTCTAACCTATTTATTGCAGAGTACAAACCATGACCGAGTTAGTTAAAAAGTTTTCACTTCAGGAGAGGGCACTGCACGAACTGGCTAAAGTGTTCTGGGGCGATTTTGTGCAGAGATTTCCATTTAATTACTATAAAGATGAACTTGTGTCTAGAGAAACTAAAAATCTAATGGATCATCGGGAAGCTGTCGTAAGGAGAATTTCTAAATTTTTCCCTTCCACTCTACCGAAAATGCTGCGAGATAACCTGATTAGAGCGGTCATTTTTATACAAAGAGGGTACAGTGAGGCAATTATTTGGTCAGAAATCTACAGTTATAGCTACAGCCGAATCGATCTTTTAACACCTACTCCTTTGATGTCTGGTCCATATTCAGCAAAGAACTTCATCGATCCGGCCGGATACTTTAATGAATTGATATGGGCTCAATGCTTCGTCAGTGATGAAAGTATATCGGTATATTGCCGATTTGAACTCGCTTGTTTTTATTGTTTAGAAGAAACGATAAGGGATTTTTGGAATTCCATAAAAAACAACGGAAGGTATCCTTATGAAGGCAGATTTTTTGAAATTTCGAAGAATTATAACTATTTAGTAGGGTTTTGGATCCATCATCTCGAGAATGAATTCGAAAAGATCGTGTGTAAAGACGGGATTCATGTTAGAGCTTTTCGAGACTCAATAAAAAGTGCCTGTGTATATGCAGCTCGTTTCTTTTGGGCTAGATGCACTGATGAGGAAAAATCTATCATCTTGAGTGAAATGGATGATGACGATTTTAATCATCTCTCTAACTTGGCTGGAAGTAGTTATGCAGAATGCGTGAATTTTGTGTATTCGCTTTTACCTATGCTGGACAAAAAATTTCTTATTTTGTGGATAACTGAAAACGACCAGCCTTTTATCTGGACTTGCTTACTGTGCTCACGGTTCTACGAGTCTGTATTAAATGACATCCTGACTCCCCCCTTCCCTATTTCAAGCCGAACCTATGCGCTTATTTTAAACAGTTTGGCTTTAGAAATGAAAGAATTGCCGATTCCAGTCTACAAAAAAATATTCGAAGCTATTTGGAAACCATTATCACAAAAGCAACAAAGAGAAATTCTTGAAAATGAATTGAAACTTATTCCAAATTTAGCGAAAATAAAGGCCATGGAATTGCTCGAGACAATTATTCAACCCTTTTCTTGTTCTGAAAAAGATCGGATGCTGCTATACGATTGGCAATTCGCAGGGATGTCTGTTATGGATATATTTTCCGAGGTTGGCGATTACGATGCAGTACATCGTTATCTTCTTCTCTTCTTAATGGATCGCGATCCTAAAACTGGAAAAATAACGGTGAGAAAAAATGCAGTTAGCTTTCTTGATAGATTCCTTTACGGTGATATCTTCATCCTTTGGACTAAAAGACAAATTCCTGAATCAGAGCAGAAAAGGTTTAATAACGTCGTAAAAAATTTACAAGCAAGTTTGCATGTTCTCTATTGTCTTCTCGACCAGGTGGAGAGACTGAATTAAGAGTTGGAAGAGAAAATTCTTCAGGTTTTAATTCTTCAATCTCCCATTAGAAAAATCATCGTCAGAAATTATGATGGTTTTTGCTCAGAGAATAACCAAATTATTGTTAAGAAGATCACATTAAAGCTGTATACCTTGAAGCTCATTTTTTGAAATTGAGACATTTTGACGTAAGTATGAACTAAAAGTTATTTCCCTTAATTCACTGGCGTATATAGAAATTTATTTCGGAAGGGGTCCAAAATAGTTTCCCAGCCCCTCTCATGTATATTTAATTTTTTTTCAGTATATTCTTAGGCAGAATTTGCAACTTAAAGAACTTAATATTAAAAAGTTATGATGTATTAAGTTACAATTACAAAAGGGGGGTCTGGGGATTTTTGGAAATTAGACTAAAAACCAGGTTTTTAACTAGTTTTGGTACCCCTAGTTAAAATTTTGGATATAAATTTTCAGGTAAAATTTTATGAATTTAATGAAAAAGTTATAAATAATATAGTTTTAAGTACAGAAGGGGATATATGGGGGTTATCCCCCAGAAAAATTTTGGAGATTAGATCCTAAAAACAGGATTTCAACTTGGTTTTGATACACTTTCCGAATTTCAGACATACATTCTCAGGTAGGATTTTTAACTTACTGTAAAAAAGTTTTGAATAACAAAATTCCAAGCACTCTAAAAGGGGGTTTGGGGGGTCCTCCCCCAGAAAATGTTTCAAAATTTGAGCCTAAAAACAGGGTTTTAACTTGTTTTGGTACACCAAGTCAGAATTTCGGGGTGGGCCAGGGCCCCTTCGCCCCCCCCTTATATACGCCACTGCCTTAATTGTTAAAAATCCTGCAAGATTTTTAACATTACAAATATGTCTGTAATCCTATGAAGGAATTTTAAAGGATAATACAGTAGAGCCCCGATTATCTGCAAGCGGATGATCCGCGAGTGCCTCAAAAAAATTTTGTATTACAAACCGAATTTACGAATTTTTAGATGTAGAGCAAAGGTTCCTACTATACATATTTTAAAAGTTTTACATATCATGTTTTTTGCACAATAAAACATAGTTTTTATGCTTAAATATTTTTTTCGTGTTCACCTCATTTTTAGTCTTTTTTCGGGTTATCCGCGATATTCGCTATCCGCGGTAACCCTTGCCACCCAATTCCGCGGATAATCGGGGCTCTACTGTATTATACTTGAGTTTAGAAAATTATAAAGTGGATAACTTTGTTCAGAGTTAATAGTTTATTTCTAGTCATTTTTTCACATGAACTTGACTTTTTTTTGTATGTAATGATGCTTTAGCAATTTTTTTCAAGTAAGAAAAAATTTGTAAATCGAAATTTTTTTTATATTGGGCATGGTTATCATGTTTCTTTTAACTAGTCCCTGACCAAGCATTAAGCGTTATCTTGTGTAAATGGACCTAGGGAAATTCTTTTCTACGTGATTTGAAAGTTTACCTCCCCGAAATGCGCATTTTTTAGTACGTTTTTAAAATATTATTTATTTGTTACGTTAATTTTTTAATTCATTCATGGTTTTTTTAATAATTAAGTGATGTAATAGAATTCCAGTTAAACCCAATTTTCTTTTTCAGGAATGCTTTTGCTAGAACCTCTTTTATGGAAGAACTACCAGATGATTGCTGGAAAGAAATGCGCATTCCTTAATTCGGTTCTTATTTTGATGTAAAAAACTAGAAGGCTTTAATTTATACTAATTTATACAAACTATTTATTTACAAACGTTATTAGCAATTTACAAACGTTCCTTCTGTTAATTTTTTACATTAAAAGTGTTTTAATAAATCATTTATTACCGTTAGATGTTTTCACTTTCAGATTGTTAGCACACAATAACAATGAAAGCACAGGCCTATCTTTATTAAATATGAAAAAATAATTTCTATTGGAAACTTTAAGTTGTATACAGGGTGTTTTATATAAGTGTTTCATAACTTCTAGACTAGACAACAACTTAAGTTGAACCTACTACGTTACGTCACTAACAAACAAAGTAGTTCCCATCACGGTGTCTGAATTTCGAGTGAAACAAAGAAAGTCAGTTTTAAAATGTGATTATTTCGTTAAACCCATGAATAAATAGTGTCTTTTTATCACGATTCACGTGCCGAAATTCCTCCTATCAACCCAACAGGCTTTGTATTTACTCACTTTCTCCTTCCACGTAGTGACGTACTGGGTCCAGGAAACGTTGTGTGTGCTTAAAAAATATGATAATTAAATTGAACAAAAAAGTGTTGTAACGACTCACAGAGTAAAGATTATTCAGAGAGTCCAAAACGCGATTTTACTAAAATAGTTCTACAGTTATCGCATAGTGGCGTTTCGACCCTCCAGCTGTCAATCATTGGTGTGGGCGGGGACTAAAGGAAACGAGTGATTCTCATTGGACTTAGAACTTTGTATGGAGGCTGCATTTGAATTTCTCAATCTCTGCTATTTTCCCCTGATCAATGAAGCTTTTCCCTAATGGATGCAAACTTTCCCTGACAGTAACTAAACTTTCCCTATTATAAACATTGATATCGTTTGTTCTGTCGTTTAATATCTCGTTATAGTGATTGTGGTCGCAGAAATTGTCATTAAATGTGAAGTTATATGTTTAAATTGTATTAAATGTGGAGTTGGAGTTGTGAGTTCGATTCCAGAGTAGCTCATGATCCATCGTCACTTTCAAGAAGATGCGAGATAGTGACGTCACGGGCAGATAGGTGTATATATAAGCCAGCGAGAAATCTCCGCTGGCCAGAACATTGGGTGAGTCTCTGGAGAGAGTGACATCAGAGAGACTTGTAATGTCTAAGAAATTATCCATTGCGCATGCTCGAAAGAAAGATACACGCAATTGTTTTAATAACCGGGAAAATATATAATTTTTTTCCCTCTTTAGCGATTTGAAAGTGGGCGGGGTTAATTGAGAGAGTGTATGCGGCTGTAGCTCGATTGTAGAGAGGTAACAACGTTACGTCATATTCTCTGGTTAGTTCCACCGTTATCACATAGAAACGCCACCGTCTATGGGAAAACCCATGTTAAAAAAGTTGCCATTAGCGTCTATGGAAATGGACTCTCTGAATAATCTTTACTCTGTGTAACGACTCATCCTCCAGTGCATTTTTGTGCATAGTATTTTAAAATCCAACTATCCATTGAAAATTGGCAAACAATTAAGTAAGAATCCCAAAAAAAATCCCAATTTTCCTAAAAAAAAACCATGTCCCGTAAAAAAAACCACGCTTGAAAATACTCAAAAAATTAAGAACAAATATTATTGAAAGGTTTATTTTGATAGAAATGAGAACAATTAAGATAATTAAAACCAAGTTTATTACAAACTAGCTGATGTGCCCGGCCTTGCACGGGTGGAGATAGAGATTTGTTTCTTTAAAATTTTTAATTAATTTTCTACCTTCCAGGTGCGGATCCAGTGGGTAGCACTCTGGACAGCGCCCTCCCCTTGGGAACCCAAAAAGGTTGTCAAAATGAGTAAAACCCTACTTTTACCGGTCTAATTTCCAATTTTTTTCTGGGGAAGGACCCCAATACCTCTCATTAGTACCACCAGGGGATCTTCAGTTATAATTTTTAGGAAATCCCCAATATTTTGACATTGTGGGTGAAAAAGTAAAGGTAAATAGTGTTGAAAAGTGCCCCCCTTAGACTAAAAACTTTTCTAAAAATGAGTTTAAGCCCTACTTTAACACGTCAAATTTCAAATTTTTTCTGGGGAAGGATCCCCATACCCCAATGGTACCAATAGGGATCTTGTCTTTAAAAGTGCCCCCCCCCTTGCAGCCGTGCTGGATCCGAGCCTATATTTTATTGAGTAAAAGGTGTTGAATCAAGCATTTTAAATTCTGAACGATTTCTGCATTTACCACATGATTCCCATAAAAAAAAATATTAGAAAAATATTCTTCCAAAAATCACTTGAAATGCTCAATTAGAGACCTTAATTAATCGTATTTTCATGATTTTATTAAGGTAAATGTGGGTATAGTGGACACTTTAAGGAAAATTTTTGCTTAAATTCTTAATAAATACCAATCAATTTGCTTCGAAACTGTTATCATCCTATTTTTAGGTCAATTGGATCTTCTTCTTTCGATTTTACTATTATAAACTTTAATTAGATTGGGCAAAGTATTTTTAATTAATTTTTTAAAAGTGCTCCAAATTGCATCTATAGTGGCCACATAGATGAAGCTGTTGCTTCTATGGTGGACACCTGTCTTTTTCTGCCTATATGAGGGGTTTTTGCATGAAATTGAGGGGCTTTTCTTGGTATAGTCGTCTAGTTCTAATTAAATTTTCATTCCCAACGAAATGTATTTTAGATTCAATCAAATTCGCTTTATTTAAAAAAAATTGATAGTTTTCGGCCCAAAGTCTACGCTGTAGCTGATTTGAGAGGAATTTAGCATGTAATTCAATGTTTTAGAAACATTGGTTCCCGAAGCCAGAATGAAACCAAATTTATTTAACACTCATTTTAAAGCACAGTCAACAGTTTATGAAGAAAAACTGATTCAAATTAAGTATTATTTATGTTTCTATTAGACGCCATTGCGGTGGCCACTATTGGAAAATCTAAGATTATGTGTTGGTAAAGTGGACACCCCCATAAATCCTCGTTAAGACAGCATTTTCAAATAAATTTTATTCAGTATTATTTTATACACTCTTATTTATCTTGATATGTATTTAAAAGTCAATCAAGCGGTAATAAATACGAAAAAATCAGTTCCGACTTACCCATTTCCTTAAGCGATTCAATAAGCAAAATCAAATTTCAGTCACTCGGCCGATGTTGTTATTTTCAAATATTTAATTATCCTTCCCATGCTGATCTGTGATATCGGTGGTAATTTACCAGCTTACCTTATTGTACAATCTACTATGCCTATGATTTTGGACGCTGTGTGATGCCTCTAACTCGTTTTATTTAAAATTAATCAGCTATGTGGCCACTATTGGTACAGTGTCCACTATACCCACATTTACCTTATATCTTTGGTATAAAATTTAATAAATAAAATATATTCCTGCAATTTAAGAAAAAATACAATATTTCCACTTAAAAGGGTTTTGAATATTAACTCTAGTTTTTAGTCTGTTTACCAACTTTCTTAAAAGCTACAATATGATCATCATTTGATTTTTCATCCTCGTTTCCATGGAGACTATCTTAACAACAATGACATTCCATAAAGCTTTTTAAAATATAAAAATTAGATAAACTCTCAAATAAAAATATGTTAAACTATACTTAAAACTTTTAAATTTCATTGAAATAGATTTTTAAATTATTCATATAATTTTTAAATAGACTTGTACCTAGTGTTTCTATTAAAAACTTGTTGTTTAGCATGAAGTTTTCTTTGTAACAATGGAGTAAGCACAGATCTCTTCTTGAGGAGAAATAAAGCTATTTCAACAAAATGACCATAAAAAGGGTCGAAAGAGGGTCAGTCAAGGGCGTCAAGGGTTCATTAAAAGTTTTCGAAACATAGCCTATGTTTTTTCCTGAGTTTTTTACGTAGGTATACCAAGTTTGGTGCAGATCGAAAGAAAACTGTGGATTTGTATAAAAGACAAACACACCCACACATATACACATTCAATTTTATTATATTAGATTATTTCTAAAATTAAAACTGTGATAAGATTTTCTACTCAAGAATTTTGCCTTCAAAACACAACGAAAATAGCGTTTTTATTGTTGTATTTTGATGAAAACAACCTATTAAATACAAATACTTAATACAATTTTTATAAAAAAGTTTAAAAAACGGTAATTGGCACTGATATTTTATTTTAAACCCCCAACTGAAGGTGGGTCTGGCAAAACTCAACATCTCCACCCCCGACCAAATAAGGTTTTATTACTGTTTTGGACTGAGGTTCCAGGGGCCTAACCGCGATCGTATCGCCTAGTAGAGGATACCAGTCTAGGCGACCTCGTGACGTCACATAACGACAGTTAGGCAAATGGTCGTACCTCGAAGCTATCGCTTAGTTAGAGAACTATCGCTTACTGCCGATTCGCCCTCCCCTACGAAGGGATACCCCGGGAGCTATCCCCAAGCTCTTGTCCATAGTGTCCTTTACGTTATGTATTGTTTTTTTCGCTACTATTTCATTCCATTATGGCGTTATTTTTAAGTTTTTAACCTTATCATACTTTATAGTATACTTAAAAATCTTCTATTGTACTTTTTAAAGTATTTTGTGTGAGAACTATTTATCTATGTATGCGCACGGTTTACTTTGGGTAGAGGAGTGATGCGGTGTAGTGTTTTGTTTACCTCAAGGCGTCTGGTCGATAATAGTTGGATAGTTAATGTGAAGTCTCTTTTTCATTAATCATTATGCCTGGAACCTACACGAAACGCAAACGATTAAATCTCATGAGCCGCTCATTCAATCGTTTCCACATAGCTTCCTTTGTGCTGCCATCTGTTAAGAAACATGACAAGTAATTACTTGTAACACAAGTAGTACAAGTAAGGCACTAGATGTCCTTTACTTTCGTAATATATTAATGTCTGAGGACTTATTTTGGTAATAAATAGCTGTTTTAGATCTTTTAAACTATTAAAACGGGCCACAAAAAGTGTAAAAGCAATTGGATCGCGCGGATGGCTACACTGTTTTCGAATAGGCTGCTCTCTTTTGATTGGCCAGCTCCCTTCTCCCCACGAAAGCGAAGTGCGCCAGAAATTCCTTGTGGATAACCGGTTCGCGGTCGGGCCAAATGCACGTATCGCCTAAGAAAAGAGATGTTTGTCGCCTACTCCGTATCGCCTATTGTGGATAGGAACTATAGGCGACACGATCGCGGTTAGGCCCCAGGTTTACACAAGAGATAAAAATCTCTTCTTCCAAAAGTGGGTATTTCCCCTAAAAAAAGCGGGGGGGGGGGAATGAGCGTTTTCATTGAAGCCAATGGGCTATGTATCACGTTTTTGGGCTCCTGAAAAATTTCTGAAAGTGGAGATGTTGAGTTTTGCCAGACCCACCTTCTCAAAACCTATTTTTGAGTAAAACTCGGTAAAATGCTATATTTTCAATGAAAATGGCTGTTTTTGGTATCATTGAGATTTTATGAAAAATACTGAAAAAAAAATCGAGAATTACTGAAAAAACTTTTCTATTTGAATAATTAGTTGTATATCATGAATAATATTAAATATTTTGCAAAGTTTTTTTGTTTATTTTGTCATTTATTACAAAAGGAAAAATTAGTTTTTTTAGGCACCCTGTGAGTTTTTTCCACCCCTTATTTCAAAGACTACCGTAAGGTCCCTAATTGGCGGATTGAGCAGAAGATTTGATTTTTTTATTCTTATAATAACGGGATAACACAAAAACACGTGAAAAATGCTTTAAAGTCTTTGTAACAAATATTTTTACAGCATCAAAATCTGCATAACTAAATCATATTTTTAGCGAAAAATCGACATTTTCTATTCATTCAAAAAAACTAAGTAAATAAACGGTTCTTTGACTTGTTTTTACGTTCCCTGCCACTCTAAATGGCATAGTAAGACCACAGAGAAACATCCTAACAGAGGGTCCAAAACGATGTATTCACAAGTTGGATGGATATGAGGGCGCCACGAGGAACTGTAAATGATTGACAGAGAGATCGGCAGTACATTTTGGTGACCGAACCTGTGATTGGCTGTCACTCAATCTTCTATTTTCGAAGAAGGAAAAAGTTTTTCACAACCAATCAGGTTGTTTTCCCCGCCGCCCGTGACGTAGATGCGATCCAGGGGCGTCATTTCAGTTTTTGGTTGGGGGGGGCAAGGAATTTTTTTTAATTGGGTCTATACCTTGCTGTAACTAGGGTTTTTTTCGCGGGAGTTGCCTGAACTTCATTTTTAAGGTAATATCATGTCAAAATTTCACAACGTGAACTCCAAAGAAAAAGGGGGATCTGGGGGTTCACCCCCAGAAAAATTTTGAAAATTTGGCTCTTAAAGTAGTGTTTTAGCTCGTTTTGAGACCCTTTGGGCTGCATCCAAAGAGAACAGTTTCTTGTAAACCACATAATTTTCTAGGGAAAAGAGTAGTAAATAAACGTCAAAGTTTTAAGGGGGCTAGGGGTCCTCCCCCAGGAATTTTAATTCCCCTTTACACTAGTGTTTTATCTCTTTTTCAAACTCTTTGGGGGAACTTCGTAAGAAAAAATCTTCTTGTAAAAGGAATGGTTTTCAAGGATGAAAACACTAAATAAGAGACATGAAAATTTTAGAGGGGGTCTGGGGGTCCTCCCCCAGAAAATTTTTGAAATTGAACCCTCAAAAGTAATGTTTTAACTCCTTTTGAGACATTTTGAGTTGCACCCAAAGCTCCTTGTGGAAGTTACAGAATTTTCAAGGGACATGCAGCTATTTTTCACATTACAGTGGAAACCTTGGGGGGGGCGGTTGCCCCCCCCTGCCCCCCCTAAATGACGCCCCTGATGCGATCCCAGCGCCAAAAAAGCCCCACATCCATCCATCTTTTCGATTTCCATTAGCGCCTATGGCCACGGACTCTCTGTTCTAGTACTCTGTGAGTAAGACGGGGCACATGAGAATTTAAAATTATTTCAGTTATTTATTTAAAATATCTCGATGGGTTTTTTAGGGTACATTTTAGAGTGTTTTTTTTAAAAGGACAGCACTATATAGGATGGGTAGAAACACTTAAAGACTCAAAATCACCTAGGAATAGGGGGGAGGGTCGGAAATGCACCCACCTGGGAGGTTGTATCAGCGGAAATTGACAGCAACCTTTTAAGATTGGTTTAAAATCATTAGATTCGTTCGATTCCAGCATTTTTTACTTAAAAACCGAATTGGGAGATCTTCTTCTGCTCTTTTATTGGTTTTATGAAATAAATACGTGATTCGGTGGTTTTTAATGTGATCTTAAAAGGTTACGTGTAAATTTTCACTGTGAATAATCAGGGTTGTTATGTTTAAAACACTTTGTTTTAAACACTTGTTTTAAACATGGTTAAAACAAAGCAAAAAACATTGTTTAAAACACATGCAGTTTTTAGCAAGTTGCTCCCTTTATTTAGGCAACAAACTCGTTATTTTCATGTATGAATCACCCAGAGCCTAAGCGGCCTAAGGCAGTACATTGCTTGATAAAGAGCATGATGCTGTGAAGAAAGCTTGCAAAAATCATTTAAAAGAACGAACTGTTTGTGGTGTATTTAAAAGCATAGCTTAATTAATCTAATTTCAATTTGAAAAGTCAAATTTTAATTTTTAAAAATCATGGATTTTTTTATCATTTCTATGTTGAGGGTAAAAAAAACAAATAAAACGTTTTAAACAAAAAAAACACGTTTAAAACAAATGAAACATGATTTTTGTTTTTTATTTTAAAAAAGCGTGTTTTATTCCAACCCTGTGAATAATACAACCTCCCACGGTCGCTAGGGTTGCATTTCCGGTCTCCATTCTTATGTAATTCTGAGTCGTCTAGGAGTGTCCTCTTAGAAGTTATGAAGTCTTAGAAGTTATATAGTTATGGTCCAGAATTTGAAATTATGCAGGTAGAGGAGAGATAGTTGTGGAGTGAGCAATGGTAATCCTTAAAAGTGTCTAACATGTAAGATAATTTCTTGAGACCGCCAAAGATCGCAGTTACGTGACCACGACGTGATGGAGGTCTTACTGAGAATCGTTTTCACTGCCGAACTGTTGTGTTGTTGCATGCATTGGCATGCTAGCTACAGGAATCGTGTAAATCGTAGCAAACTTTCTTGCGAAGTCGAGCATGCTCCTAAGCCAATTGATTGCTATTTTACTGGGCCATGCAGTAGCTGGATCGATTTGAGATTTGTCATAATGACCCACTTATGACCCACGTAACCACTGGCATGCTAGCTACAGGAATCGTGTAAATTGTAGCAAACTTTCTTGCGAAGTCGAGCATGCTCCTAAGCCAATTGATTGCTATTTTACTGGGCCATGCAGTAGCTGGATCGATTTGAGATTTGTCATAATGACCCACTTATGACCCACGTAACCACTGGCATGCTAGCTACAGGAATCGTGCATATTGCACCAAACTTTCTTGCGAAGTCGATCATGCTCATAAGCCAATTGATTGCTATTTTACTGAGCCATGCAGTTGCTGGATCGATTTGAGATTTGTCATAATGACCCACTTATGACCCACGTAACCACTGGCATGCTAGCTACTGGTATATTGTACCTAACTTTCTTGCGAAGTCGATCATGCTCATAAGCCAATTGATTGCTATTTTACTGAGCCATGCAGTTGCTGGATCGATTTGAGATTTGTCATAATGACCCACTTATGACCCACGTAACCACTGGCATGCTAGCTACTGGTATATTGTACCTAACTTTCTTGCGAAGTCGAGCATGCTCCTAAGCCAATTGATTGCTATTTTACTGGGCCATGCAGTAGCTGCATCAATTTGAGATTTGTCATAATGACCCACTTGTCTTATGACCCACGTAACCACTGGCATGCTAGCTACTGGTATATTGGAATTGGTAAAAATAAAAGTTTAATATTTTTGGATTGGATTTGGTAATATATTTTTCGGTTTGATCTCCCAAGGATCCGCTTATAAACCAAGACGGCATACACAAATAGAATTTTTATTGACACACACAAACAGAGAGAGAAATTCACCCATGGCGAGGCCGGGTATCGAACCCAGACACTGGTACAGCGTGCAGGATGGTAGGGTAGTGAAGTTTAATAATTATTTCCTAATCTTCACGATGTGGTTACGATCAAGAAACTTGTTTACTTTAGTTTTGTATTCCTCACATAACAGTGACGCTGTTATTTAATGCTTTCTGTTTACTTTGTAAATGAACTTCCTCCAAGTCTACTAATCGACCATGGAACTATGAATATAGGGAACTGCCGTGGTCTATCTCTCCAATGGATTTCCCAGACGCCAAATATGAGTGACGTAGAGGGAGCTACGTGTGCATATTTGGTTGATCAGAGGAGAGAAGTCGATGGGTAGAGACATATGCTTGCTCACTAAAAGCCGCTTTGTCTTAGTTTTTTTCATGGTGCTTGCACAGACAATAAGAGACAGACCGGTCAATGGGCGGCCCACGACACGAACGCCCTCAACCCGCGGTACCTGCACTAAAACTGTGGTTACAGTTAAGCTTTTAGGTCTGGCAACCATGGAGACGTTTTGCGAAGACGTAATCCATCGACCATATGATCACCAGGATCGCGATCCTTGGCGATCACATAAGCCATTTTAATGCTTTTTAAAATTAAAAAATTTCTTTTCTTTCAACAAAGTTTTAAAATTTGCTATTATAATAGAAAATTTAAATTAAATCATTAAGGTTTGTTCATCAACAAAATTTCGTGATCGCATATGATGAAAAACTCGATTGTAAAAATGCAAGCTTAAATATAAAGTAATCAAGTATCACACAAGTAAATAATGAGAATCTAAATGATTTTATTAAATCTCATATTTCAATAACTGCAAATATTTGTTATAATCCCTTGGCTTTTTAAGACAAAAATGATGTGTAAATGAAGTTGAAATCCCCGTGAATCTAAACGAACACATCTTTTGCAAATACGAATCCCAGATCCCAGGCACATTCAAAATGAATTCTTGACAATAAAAATATATAATACTAGGATTCATTTTCATCTGAATTAAATAAACACGCCTATAATTAACGCGAATTATACCGAATTCTATCAGGTGTAGAAATCAAGTTCAAGAATGCAACACAGATTTTCCAATACATTGCAAAATAGGGAAGAAACGAGATAAAATGTGCCTTAATGCAATAAGACACTGTTAAAATGATTTACAAATCTTGAAAACAATTGAAAAGAGTCCGATTAAAATGATTTACACAAACTTTATGTTTACTTTCGAAATCGAATATTGCAAGTTTCGTCAACAAAAAAATTTATAAAGATTTCGATTAAAAAATATTAAATTAATCGATTTATGCCGGTACCGCTTGTCAGAGGCGCCACTTGAGCCCTCTGGATAAGCCCCGCCTATTGACCGATCTGTCTCTTCTTGTCTGTGGTGCTTGGTTGATAAGTTACATGCGGAGCGGAGGAGGACACAGTCTCTGCTGTTTTATTTCAAGAAGACCACAGAGTAAAGATTATTCAGAGAGTCCATTTCCATAGACGCTAATGGCAACTTTTTTAACATGGGTTTTCCCATAGACGGTGGCGTTTCTATGTGATAACGGTGGAACTAACCAGAGAATATGACGTAGCGTTGTTGACTCTCTACAATCGAGCTACAGCCGCATACACTCTCTCAATTAACCCCGCCCACTTTCAAATCGCTAAAGAGGGAAATAATTTTTATATATTTCCCCGGTTATTAAAACAGTTGCGTGTATCTTTCTTTCGAGCATGCGCTGGGGATAATTTCGTTGACATTACAAGTCTGTCTGATGTCACGCTCTCCAGGGACTCACCCAATGTTCTGGCCAGTGGAGATCTCTCGCTGGCTTATATATGCTTGATCTGCCCGTGACGTCACTATCTCTCATCTTCTTTAAAGTGGCAATGGATCGGGAGCTACTCTGGAATCGAACTTACAACTCCAAGTCCACATTTAATACAATTTAAACATATAACGTCACATTTAATGATCATTTCTGCGACCACAATTACTGATAAGAGATATTAGACGCCAGAACAAACTATATCAATGTTTATAATAGGGAAAGTTTAGTTACTGTCAGGGAAAGTTTGCAACCATAGGGGAAAAGTTTCATTGAACAGGGGAAAAATAGCAGAGATTGAGAAATTCAAATGCAGCCTCCATACAAAGTTTTAAGTCCAATGAGAATCACTCGTTTCCTTTAGTCCCGCCCACACTAATGATTGACAGCTGGAGGGTCGAAACGCCACTATGCGATAACTGTAGAACAATTTTAGTAAAATCGCGTTTTGGACTCTCTGAATATCTTTACTCTGTGAAGAAGACGAAGCCGCGGTTCTACCAATCCAACCAACCAACCACGCACGAGGCGCCCCCTAGGTCACTCATCATTGGCGCCTGTCAAAGTTATTACGGCAGTTAACTATCTTCCTAGTTCCATGTAATCGACCGACAAAAGGGCGGGCAACCAACCAACCAACCAACCAACTCTACTGCCTTGTTGAGAAATTAAAGCAAGACCGAATGCAGGATGCAGTGTCTTCAATTTTATTTATTCAACTATCAATTGTTCATATTGTTGTATAGGAAAACTAACGATGTGTGACAATTTAAGGTTATTGAAGGAATTCTCTCTTCAGGCGAGAGCACTGCATGAACTAGCTAAGGCATGCTGGGGGGATTTTGCCATACACCCCACCATTGCCCCACCTTTCGAAGATGCATTTATACCTGGTGAAACTGCAAAGCTAATAGCTCATCGGAAATCAGTTGTAAGCATCATTTCTGAAAGATTTCGTTCTTCTCTGCCGAAAATACTGAGAGATGAACTGGTAAATGCAGTTCTACTTATTCAGAGAGGGTACAGTGAGGCACTTGTTTGCACCGACATGTGCGGATCTGAAATCAAACTGTTGACAACATATCCTTTGTCGTGTGGTTCCTATGCAGCGAAGAAATTCATCGATCCAGCCGGATGTTTTGATGAGTTGAGTTGGGCCAGGCACTTCGTCAGTGATGAGAATCAGTCTGTGGATCGCCGATTCGAACTCGCTTGTTTGTATTGCTTTGAAGATGTGATACGAGATTTGTGGATTTCTATGGAACACTCCTTTAGACGTATTTACGATCGGACCTTCACATACGTGGAAAATAGATATGGATGTATGGTTTGGATATGGTGCCAACATCTAGATAATAATTACGATAATATGACCGAGTTTTATTCTAATGGTTTCATAGAAGCCAGCGACAGAGGTTTTGAACATGCAGCCCGATTCTTCTGGGACGCCTGTCCCGATACAGAAAAGGAACAGCTTATGAGAGAAATGGAGGAATTCGATATGGAAAATGATTATCTTTTTTCTGATCCGTCTCATTTTAAACGCGAAGGATATGTCAATTTTTTCTATTCGCTTCTATCTCTTGAACAAAAACGAAGACTTTTTTCGTTGACTGCGAACGGGGCACATTTCATGTGGTCTCGTCTACTACTCTCGAGATTTTACGAGTGCGTTTTAAGGGATATTCTGACCATTTCGTTTCCCAATTCGTCATTCACCTATACATGTCTTATAGGTGTGTTGACTGTAAAAATGGTGGAATTGCCGATTCCGGACTACGAGAAAATTTTCAAGGCTTTATGGCATCCTTTGTCAGATAATCGACGCCTGAGAATTCTCGATATTAATTCGGACATAATTCGAAATTTGACGAAAATAAAATCGATGGACTTGCTCGAACTAGTTATTCAACCTTTACCTGGTACCCTGAAAAAATGGATGCTGATTCATGATTGGCAGTTCGCGGGTGTCACGGCTTTGTGGGAATTTTTGAATGTTGGTGATTACGATGGTTTGCGTCGTTATCTTTTACTTTTCCTAGTGGATCGTGATCGTGTAACTGGAGAATTGAGAGTGAGAGTCAATGCGATTAACTTATTTGATACATTTATCGGTGTGTATAACTCCTTACTTTGGAATGGATGGCGAATTCCTGAATATGTAAAAAACGAGGTGAACAAGGTCATAGGGAATATACGAGGGACTTTAATTAGCTTAAACTTCCTTCTCGATCATGTTGTCAATGAAGTAGATGGATTTGCTGACTTATGCGCGTAGTTATTCATCAGAAATTACAGTTTTTTTTAGCTCAGTATCTTAAAGGAAACTATATTGACAGAAAAAGGCAATGATTTAGCTACTGATAATCCTGAACACTTTACGGAAGATGAAAAACCTACCAGAAAAAGCAAAACTGAATTCAGTAAAATCCATGCACTAACTTTAATTTATTTTAAATAGTCGATGATCTTTTTATTAATTAATTTATTTATTTATTGAAATTCAACGGAAAAGACGAGACCATTTTTGGAAGTAAGTATGTTTGTATTTTTAATTTTATCTAATGTGTTTTAACTGAACCATTAATGTTTCCCAAAAACCTATAAATTTCCTAATAGGGGCCTAGTGCCCTAAAACTCGTAACCAACCCTAACCGGTTTTCCAAAATTAAGATGATTTAAAATTATGGAACAGATTTTATGTAGGTCCTCCTCGGCAAAAAGGGGTGATAGTCACTAAGAGCTGGAGCCGCTGCAATAAAGCATTCGCCAAGTTGGTGGTGGCCGTGGAGGATTTGCATCAGTTCTATTGCATCATATATTGGGTTGTCCCATAAGTTCTGTTACTTTTTACGAAGTTTTGTCTTTGAAAATTTTTTATGAAAAACTGGTAATAGGTGGAGATTTCAAACAAAGGGGATTTTGATATATGTATATTTATGAACATGATGTGTGATTTTGGTAGTTCTTGGGATATTATTTCTTTTCAAAATGGCGGTTTGAAAAAAGGACCAAAAACGACGATTTTCACGTAATTTTTTTCTTTTGTTTAAAAAACTAAGAAGAACGCATAATTCATGGCTAAAAAAAGTTTTACTGTATATTTGAAATGTTTAGATTACGAAGTCATAGTTTCAAGATGATTCGGTAAGTTTAAGGTTGGAAATTTTGGCTTTAAAACTTCATATATTGGTAATTTCACGTGTTTTTTAAAGCACGCCTATTGTTTTTCTAAGCATCTGGTATGAAGTAATTAAAGGCAGGTGTTTTTTGAACCATAATGCTTGTTAATGCATTGAATGGATGCCATTAATGCATTGAAAGTATCTTTTCATAATATCATTCAATTGATTTATTTCTAATTGCCAAGTAGTTGTTTTTATTGTAATGTTTTCGTATGAAGCAAAGAAAATTGCTTTGTTCGCTGAGCGTAAGTTCAGCGAATGTAATTGTGATAGGCTAAAACGTTACGCGCTTGCATTGTGCGCACTATTTTCTGAACTTAAGTTCAGATATAATTTAATATACTGCATATTTTGAATACTTGGGTCTTTCCTAAGCTTTTTCATTGATTTTGATGCTTTTTTTCGTAAAAATTTCTTTGAAATGACTAACATTACTGAGGTAAGTTTTTTGCAATAGATGTTATGTTTGGGACCAAAATTTCCAAAGTTAAACTTATCGAATTATCTTGAAACTATGACATCTTAAACTAAACATTTCAAATATAGAAAAACTTTTTTTAGCCCTGAATTATGCGTTCTTCCTAGTTTTTTAAACAAAAGAAAAAAATTACGCGAAAATCGTCGTTTGTGGTCTTTTTTTCAAACCACCATTTTGAAAAGAAATAATATCACGAGAACTACCAAAATCCCACATTATGTTCATAAATATACATATATCAAAATCCCCTTTGTTTTAAATCTCCACCTATTACCAGTTTTTCATAAAAAATTTCCAAACACGAAACTTTGTAAAAAGTAACAGAACTTATGGGACAACCCAATATTTGCATCATATGTTCTAAAATAATTTGGTAAACAGAAAAGTTCTGTAGCATTTGGGCGTGTTTGTATGTGTTTTATTTTTTACTATTCTTTCATTATGGGAGACCAATATAAACTGTAACTTTATCTACAGTCAAATTGACATCTTGGCTTGTTTTGAGGATTGATCAACATCTTAGCTTTCCTTAAATCTATGTTAATTTGTTACTTCCTTTCTTTTCTGCTCAAAATTGTGTATTTTTCTTATTATTAAGAACTTTAAACTACAATAAACTGGCTAGTTCCTTAAAACATATTTTAAAGTTATTTTGGTTCTTACGTATTATGCCGTTGACTGTACCGCTGAATTTAAAGGCTGGTGGAAAATCGACGGTATGATACGTAAGTACCGTTATGCTTAACATATCAAGTGAAAAATTTAATTTATATTTTAAATTTTTCTTAGCCATCCGTATAGTTTGATCACAACCATTCATATCAAACTTCTGGATTATTACAGTGTTCCCTCGTTATTAGCGGTAGTTACGTTCCAAAATACACCGCGGTTCTTACGTATTATCCCATCGACCGTACCGCTTAATCAAAAACGTCATCAAAACCCATTGACTTTCTATTGATGTGCCTCTGAACTAAACGGCCTCTGAACGGTCGACGGTATGATACGTAAGTACCGGTTCGATTCTGTCATTTATTACGAAAAACTAATAAAACTGGTTCATGCAAAAAGTAGTTTTAACAGTAAATTACTGAAAATAATTTGTAGTAAATACCAGAAGGGTTACTAGTTAGAAAACTTGCTTAGTAAAAGAAGTTACATTTTTCAAAATGGTTTTAGATAATAAATACCGGAATCGAAAAGTTATATCTTGTCTGCCAAATATACAAGTTTCATTTCTAAAAAAAACTTTGAGATCGAAATCCACGAATATGCAAGGGTAACATTACTCAACCGCGAATACTGAACCGCGAAGAGAGCGATTTTTTTACAGTATTTTAACTACTTCTATTTCGGCTACCTTGTTATTGCACAAGAAAAAAGTTTCGATGATAATTACAGTAGTAACTGCTTCTAATACATTACGTCTCAGGCGCCAATTCTAAATGAACAGAGTATAGTTTGGAACATAAAACACAAGTTTAAACATATATTTTTGCTTCTTATTTTAGTTACTTTATCAGAAATTACTTAAATGAGTTGAATATAGCAAGATATTGATAGAGGGGGGAGTTTTGAACACGGGAAATGAAGTGATGATGGAACTGTCCCCTTCATCTCCACAACTCTTGCGTCTTGCTCCATACCCACTTATTTTTAAAAAGGAAAAATCCATAGATTTTCTCCATTTAAATTGTAAACTATAATTATATAAGTACTCTTTCAACACAAAGTAAAATTTTTAGCTTTAGTTAAGTTATTTTTTAATAAATAATCGTAGAAGTAAAACAATAAAAGTTACTTTTGGTATGGGAAAACACATTTAGTAGTCCAATTTATGCAAAAATGGAAGCTGAGGTTAATGAACACAACTTGTTGAAAAGGCTAGGCACAGTGGATGTGGGGATCTTATAGTAGGGGAGCCCAGAGTGTTTTTGGGGATTTACTCGAGCGCGTCAGATAAACATAGGGGGGATACCTTGCATGCTTTTGAGTAACTCCACCAAATATAAGCCCTCCATGTAGGGGGGTTTGTCTAGAACAGCCCGTCAGATTTGTAAAAAAAAATCGATCCCTGGATTTACTCGAGCGCGTCAGAAAAAGATAAGGTAGGTTAATTACCAGCTAAAAAGTGTAAGAGTTTTCTAAAATCTGACGATTTGAGTGTGACGCAAGGGAGTGGGAGGGTTACAAAGTTGCAAAAAAATCGTTGTCTGTACATTCTCGAGCGCGGTTGAATTTTATTTTATTTTGAAGGAAATAATGCAAGAATCACGAATATAATATAATCTGCCGATTTCCGCATGCCGAACTAATAAAAATCGTCTATGGAGATTAGAGATTTCCATTACAGCCAAACGGTCGTTTTCCTCTTTAGGTAATTAATTTAATTCAACTCGCAGATTATAATCCAGTTCACTAGCAGCCAATCAGAAAAAGCTAAATGCGAAAGTTATTCCTAATTGGATATGGAACTTCTATCAAGCGGCATTTTAATTTCATCGGTGTTGTTTTTCTCCTCCAGTTCCGATTTGGATTTGAGTGACAGCTTCAGTGGGCGAATGACAGAATTAGCAGGAGTGACGTGTGTTAAAGGAGTCTGGTCCGTTTAACCTAAAGTTTGTCTATGGGAAAAGCCCTGTTAAAAGAGTTGCCATTAGCGTCTATGGAGATGAACACTCTAACTTTGACTTCTAGCTGTTCCAAACATTCTTATTATTGGTTAAAATTTCCGGTTAGTTTCGTGAATAAAAGAATGTAAGTTTATTTTATGTTGCAAAGATGAGTGAGAATATAAAGTGTGTTTTTTATGCACAAGAGATAATAGAACAAAAAATCGTTAAATTTACGGTACAAACAATTAAAAAAATTATGACTGTTTTGGTATATCTTCGCAGCAAACCGATTCTTAAGAAATCACGGACAACGTACGATGACATAGGGAACTAGTCCTAGAGTCAGGAAACTAGTCTCAACTGGTGGTTTAACTAGTCTTGGTAGCCAACGGCGATGGCGGATGTTCTAGCTGTCAGATCAAGAATATCCCTCAACATAATCGTCAGATTTTTGGCGATTCATGACTGGAACATCAAGCTGCACCTACTGTATAAAAATCTGTCGCTTATATTTTGTGGAATTACTCAAAAGCATGCAAGGTATCCCCCTATGTTTATCTGACGCGCTCGAGTAAATCCACATTTCGCATCATGGGCTCCCCTACTATTATGGCTGAAATAAGTTAGGGAATAAAAAGTTGAGCTGTTTCGTACATCTCCTATCCCATTCATCCCCACTCTCCCCTACATGAAATTTTAGATGTACGAAAATTCCGATGAATGCAAAAAACGATTGTTAAATTCCTGTCAGTAAAAAAACAAATTTATTACATGGGTAAAAGCTATAATTTTTTAGTTTTTTGACTGGAATTTGCTGACCGGTTTTTGCATTGACCGGAATTTTTGTAACACCGAAATTTTTGTTCACCTTTTCAGCTTCATGGCAATTTTCTATGGTTTTACAAGTCGAGTAATATCTTAATATATCTTTCATTGGATCAACAGCCATGGGTGGAATCTGGCCTTTTTTTAGAATTGTTCTCTATATCTCTTCTTCTGGCTACATTTTTTGCGGGGTGGGGCAGGCTTAGGTCTAAATTCCATAAGCTTTACCATGAATATTTTTACAGAAACGATCTTCTGGCATTTTGACCTGATAACAAACTCATTTGAGCCCTGTAGCTTATTAAATTTAACTGCTTCAATAAATCCACCCAAGCTCAGTACAGACAGATTCCTTGCATGGAGTACATAAAAAATGCCCAATGAACTATACCTCTACTACCCCCTCCGAGTTTTGGAACCACTTGTTAAAACAATCTAATTATCGGCTTGTCTATAGATCTAGTAGAGTTATAAGGAAGATTTTTTAATGGAATTTAAACCAAACTATATTTTTCTCTTTTCAGGAAAAATTTGCAAGAATCTTGTTTTTATGAAAATCTATTACTACAGATCCTAATTGCTGTAAAAGGATGCTCCCATATTTATTCAGTGCTCATCAAGATGAAAAGAAATGTAATTTTATAAGTTTTAACCACATATTCTCTACTATAGAGTGTTTTTAAGATAAGAAGGCCAATAAATATTTATTCTCTTTTATTTTGAAAACGTTTCTTTGCTTAAGTGAAATTGGGAGAGTTTGATTTTGAAGAATAACTATTGTACTGAAGTTCAGTTCAGTGAATTAATGTCAATTTAAAAAATCCTGTTGAAATTAACACTAATAATAGGTGGAGTTGGGAGTATTGAGACATTCTTCAAAAAAAATTAAAACAATTTTTCTTAAAATAAATGCTTGAACTGATTTTTGGGCCTTGAGGGATTGATCCAGACAAAAATTTAGTCTATTTTGCGGTTCTTTCACAAAAATCTGCCTCCCTCAAAAACGGACATTTAAAGAAATCAAATTGGCTACCTTTTTCGAAATCTTTCACTTTTCAGGATTTCCTAGTTTCCTAAGCCAATCTTGACATTATTATTTACAAAGTGATCTGTTATGGTCGTGACTCTTCTCATGTAAAGGCGTCTTTTCCTGGTTATATTGCGGTAAAGCTACTATGAAATGGAAAATAGGTATTCTTGCTTTTTCCGCAATGCAACCTGAAGGTGAGAAGAAGCATAGAAGAAGGCGACTTTACGGATCGTAGCGTCGATAAAGTCGGCTTCTTGTATTTGTTGTATGGCGGAAAAACGGACTTCAATTCATTGGGAGACTATTCTCAGTTTTTAAAAGCTTGCTTATGGTTAATTACTCGTTAAGATCTCAAATTAAAACTTAAGTTAAAAATTAAAGGAAATTTGAAGGAAAATCTTTTATTGAAAGTAAAGCCTTAATTTGTGGTTATGGCTTTCACTGGATGATAAATGGTTTGAAATGGCAAACCCTGCTTTTAACCATTTATTTCAATGAATTGAGAAAAAAAACTTAAAAATAGAATTAAAAGTAGTGACAAAATGTGCTTAGATACTATGGAAGCTGATAGCGATCAAACCAAATGTGATCCGATGGTAAGATTGGTTTTTACTGCTTTATCCTGAATTTAGAAATTTCACGTGATATTAAAAGTTGTAAATATGATTTTGTTTAATCTCAATTTCTGAAATTTTTTTAACTGGTTGAAATTTGGATAATATGTTTCCCCTGTTTGCAACTCCCCCTTTACCGCTGCTCATAAGATGCTAATTGATAAGTTTTTACCATTAGAAAAATATAATTTCTCTGTACAATGAAATACAAATGGGCAATTCTAATATTTTTTTTATATTCTTTTATTTAAATAATATTTTATTTATATTCTTATTTATTTTATTTCTTAGAGGTATCTAAGGAGAGGAATACACGTGCAAAATTTTTTAAATTACGACGCATACTTATCTTTTAATTTAATTTTAAAGTTTGACTTTAAAAAAAGCATGAAAACGTCATATCAAAATGTGACGTCCCTTTTTTTTTCAATCTATCTTCTATCAGGATTCAAAGCGAAAGTTGATTTCCACTTTTAAGTAAGGCCGAAACAGATCTGACGTCATTCAATCCTTGCAAAGGGATTTAAAAATGCATTTTTTTCTGTTTTCAAAATATGCTGGTATTTCCAATTGGACCTTATAAATTGAGGATACCAGGACCTTCCTGGTTTTCATAGTTCCCTTCCCAGAAAAAAAACAGTTTATTCCTTGATAAAACTGAGTTTTCCAGCCTTTGCATCTTCACCCCTCATTCCTCCAAAACATCCCACTCCCCCAAACCCAAACATGCCCTATATGTTCTTTTGAGGACCTAGTACCATTCAACCAACCAACCCCAATCCCAAAAGGGAAAAATCCCTCCAGAAAAATCCCCACACTCTCCCAAAAATCCCTCTACCCCACTCCCTCTCCCACAGCGCATGCGCGACCTCTATCGACCCACCCGTGAGTGTCCTCCTGCCGGCCACCATTTCCGGAAAACTCGGAGCTAACACCGACTCCCGAATCTCCAGGAGAGGATTCCCAAGAAAAAAAGAAGAAAATAGAACACTTCTCTGGGACCACTACCCCCTCGGTTCATGTCCAACCCACGAGCTAGACTGCGGAATTTCCCATCCAAGAAGACTAGCCTGAGGTGGGGGGACTCTTGTGACCAGTCACCCACACTGACCTTTGCCAGTACCCACTCCTGAACACCGCGAAAGATTTTTTCCCAAGTCACACACTAGTTTCGTTTGTTGAATTTTTTCTTTCGTTGAACTTGTCCGTGCACTTTTTACCAGTGATGGGTCGGTTCCTTTGATACTCTTTTTTGAAGTGAAGTACTGTGAATCCTCTCTGTGTGGTGTTTTATAACACGTTTTCCGGATTTTGGTGGAGAGACTAGTTTTTGTTCGTAGGAGGTGAGTCCGTTTCGTTTTATTACAACGTGTGCTTTGTGTTTTTTTGTCATGCTTTGTGTTTTTAGTTTTTATATGGTTGTCAGTATTTAAACTTTGACAGTTAATGACACCTAATCCCTTAAAACTTAAGAAAACCAAGTTTGGTGAGGATGGATTTCCCTTAGTTCACCCTTTTTTTTCAAACTCCTTTTTTATAAAGAAGAAATGAAGTTTTACAAAATAAAGTTACACTCAAACCTGTTTTTGATTGGTTTTTAATTTGTGCGGTCTTTTTTCTGCGATTTTTTTGTGCGGTATATAAAAATCGTAGTAAAAATGTCCGCACAAATGAAAAATCGCATAAAAATAGTCGCACAAATAAAAAAATCGCTCAAAAACGGTTTGAGTGTACTGTACATCAATATTTGATAGGAATGAATTCTATGAAGGATGGTATGAGAGATAAATATCCTTCTTCGTTATTAATGAACTATTAAATTAATTGCCAATTACTCTTACCTATTAATTTTAAAGAATAAATGGCACTAACTATTGAAAATTGAGTGCAATAAAGCTTGTACCTAAGACTTACTAAAATAAAAAGTACTAATTATACACTGGATAGTTTAATCTACTTTTAATTTTCTAATGTGGCTTATAATATCGAGGGTTGTATAATTTAAAGGGAGAAAAGAGCTAAGTAGAAAATAAATTTGCTCAGAAGTCAAGGTTGTGTTGGAATTTTTTTATAGTTTCATTCTTTTTTTTTTGTTTTTTCATTACCTTAACTTGATTAAAATAATCATGAGATTATAAAGGTCTTTCTCTGTCCCTCTTTCATATTCTTTTATTTTCCAAACTATATGATACAACTTCATGTCAAATCTAAATAGACCGATGTTGCATCAAAGTTTTAATCTTCTTGAGTGATCTATTAAAACAGAAAAATTTCGGAACTGTTCTTTAGGCAGCTACCTACTTTAAAAACACACTCCTTAAACACGAAGTTTATTAACGTTTTTGTATGCTAGTTTTGTATCCAGAACCTGTGACCATAAAAATGCTCGCCTTACGTAACTCCTAATATGAGTAATTGTAAACATTTCAAAATTTAATAATTTTTAAGGCCTTTTTCTAAGTATGAAAATATACAGGGTGTTTCGGCTTTTATTTGGAACAACGTGTCCTTGGATCACGGAAGTAAGTTCTACCCCTAGGTAAGTGACCCTGGAGAATTCATTGAGATGACGTACAGTACAGCGCTCCTAGTGATGAAACAAAAGAGTTAGAATATTGTTGCCACCTTTATGGGGAATCACTGAAAAAATATTATGAAAATATCGTTAATATTCACTAAGATATTAGCATATGAAAATAGGCCTTTTCAGGCCTCAAAAAAGAAAAAATTTGTAAATTTGCAAATTTTCCCATGTTATACTGTACTTTTAGGGTTTTTTAGTTGAATGAAGGCAAAATTTAATCCCCAAATACAAAATACTTGCAAATTTGGGAACTTTTTTTGAGGCCTGAAAAAGGGCTATTTTGAAATGCTAATATCTCCTAGAATATTAACGATATTTTCATGAATTTTTTTTCAGTGAGTTCTTCATAACGGTGGCACCAGTACCATCATTGAGGGTTTTAATCTTTCTCATAGAGTTTTATATAATTTTTTGTCACTTTTTTTCGCCACTAGGGGTGCTGTAAGTCATCTCAATGGATTCTCCAGGGTCACTTACTTAAAGGTAGACCTTACATCCCTGACCCTAGGGCATGTTGGTTTTAAATGTCAGTGCGCGAAACGGACTTTTGAAACACCCTGTATATTCCTATTGTGTGTATGGCATGATGATGGAAAACATCTTGACATATTGGATTATATTGTATTTGTCCCAGTTTGACTTGAGAAGAATTTTTCATGCATGCAATAATGCAAGTCCAAATTCCAGTATGTTTATAAATTAATTGCTTTGTCATAAAAATAAGTTTTTTTATTGTTTTGTGATAATTGTAATTGTTATTTTAAATTGAATAGTATGAACAAGAGTTTAAAATAACAGATTTTTTTAGGATTAATAATAATAAAGAACATTAGTTAAATTAAAAAATGTGATTCATCTCGTAGAGAACAATAATATAATTGCACATAATGATAAATAACTATGAACTTTGTATTTATTTTCTCGAAAAAGATATTAATATATCCTAAACAGTTTTTTAGGTTTAATAAACTACATTTATTAAATAAATTAGATTAAAAAGGAAAACGTCATAAATTTACCTTCTTAAAAAGCGGGTAAATGAAAAAGAAATTTAACCAAAACTTCAATGGATAAATTAAATGCTTTAGTTAAAAAAAAGTAAATTTACACCCAAAGTAATCACTTGGTATCAAGCTAGATATCTTTAACCCTTTACTAATTATAAGAATTAAAGAAGGTTATGAAGTGACCCTGAAAATTAGTGTTTCTAATCCTTCGTATTTTTTAAATCTAATGTACCCAAAACCTCCCGTGTTTAGAGGGTTAAAATTTTATTATTTTAGGCAGAACTCCATCAACCTCTTTCAATCATTTATACCCCTTTTATTTAATACCACTTAGTAGTTTTTGAAATCCAATAATTGACTCCTATCGAGGTTATAAATTTATTAAAATCTTAAAAACCAAATCCTTTATTAAAATAGCCAAATGCTCTGGCAGCCTGGTGAAGCGCAGTACCGTGGAAATCAGATGGCGATCTTATATAGAGGTGGTGTTGCCAAAAGTTTTGGGAAAAGAAAATATCGAAAAAGAACATCCACCGTACGGCACCACAAGGTTATATCCCTCAATTTACTCTCATGTCTTCGAAAGAAGGAAATTTTTTGGATATAATTCGTCTTGACTATAGAATTGCAAAATGAACACGTTTAGAAGAGAAGGGATCATAAGTATTTTATTTTAAAAACTACTCGATGGATGTAACATAAAATATAATAGTATCTGAGTTGGTTTGGAGTCATTCCACGTGAAATGGTATACAATTTAGCCTTAAAAGGGATTTCTAACTCATTTCGAGGTTTTATTGGGAAAATCAGTTATTAAGAAATATTCAAATAAGACATGCTACTCTACATAGCCTCCTAAAATCCAAACAACGTGATAGGGTTTATGATCAGAGTGAACTCAACGTATTTCACCTTCCTTTGGGGTTAAACCCAAACGAGAATGATCCGTAAAAAACAACTCTACTGGCGTGGAAAAAGCGTAAGGTGTTTTTAACCCAATGAGAGATGACTAAATACTCTGTGGTAAATACTAATATAAACAAATGATTATTATTTAACTCCTCAAATCAACTTTTTTTTATCTTAAAAACATTTTAAGTAAGAAAGTTAATCTTTGGACTAATATTTAAAAAATTAATATTTTTAATTCTAAGAAAAAAGTATTTCCTCAATGCTTTTAGAAAAATTTAAGTTTGTACGCTAACTTCCTGAACTTTTTAACTGATTTAAAAAAATGATAATATGAATGTTTTGACATCTCGTTACCCGAGGCAATTTATGTCATTTGTTTTCGTCATCGGAAAACTTTTTTTTCGATCCACTCAACCGAATAACAACCTTAACTTCCCGAATTGAGTTTTCTAAAATTTGTCTAAAGTCTACTTAAAATTCCGCTTACAAATTTCGTTTACAACCACTTATCAAAGCTTTAGTTCTTCGAGAATCCCATGCCTTATTTATTAGCGCCGAATAAGGAATTCCCTCCGTTACCATGGTAATAAGCAAGTGGTCTCAGCACTGCTGCCACTGTTCAACCAATATGGAAATAAAATTCGCCGCTGGGAGCGAAACTGATTTGACTTAACATATAAAAGGACCATCTCTCACTGTGAGAAGAAAACTCATTTAAATTCAGTAGGGGAAAAGTTAAGTGAAGTGTTGAGTTGGGAGGGGAAACAGCTTTAAAAGCTATTTTACCGGGAATCGCTTGAATTGTAAATTGAGCGATTTTTTTTTAAAATTTTTATGTCTGTTTGAGTATTTTACAAAAGGGAGCAATTTTGCGTCGTCTTTCCTTCTTATATGTAAAACGAGTTGCTTTAATTATTGGAAGCAGTTATGATTGCATATTTCTAACCAGAAAAAATGGCGCAATTACTTTCATCAATTTAAAAACCTAATTCATCAAATAGTACAAAGTACATGTTTCATGGAGATCAAATGTCATAGTAAAAAAAGAGAAATTTTATAGTATTGATTTCTTTTACTATGATTTTAGTTTTAACTGATGATACTCTTTGAAACGGAATCAACTAAAACGGTTTAATCATAATAATGACGTAAAAATTGTATAATGTGTACCGTGACTAAGACTAGAACGATGTTAATATCCAAAACCTAAAAAAATTTTATTTTCTAGATAAATTTTTGATTTTAATGATAGAAAGTATGTGTCAGAGTGCAATTCACCAGACAAATATAGATTTAATTGAGACTTTTTTAAGAAAAAGTTTATCCTTGAACGGAATGGTAGACATTTACTTGCCTGTGGTAGCAAAAAATGTTTTTCTGATTGATCTTAAAAGCAGCAGATTACTTTTTCAACTTACACAGATTAAAAAACTTCTTACAGAAAAGGAAAAAAGACAATATTGGTATAATGTCTGAATATATTATTGGTTAATTTAAAAATGAAAATTTTGTTTCAAAATGATAGTAATTTGTTATGACAGTTAGCTAGACTATGCATTTTTCCAGGTTGTAGATAAATTTTAGTTCCTGAAAATGAAGTTTCAGATTTATACAGAAAATTCTGCTTCAGGAAAAAAATTCAGTGTGTGTGACCAGGTATATAATTAGTAAAAATTGTTTTTGAAGTTATTAATTAGGTCTTACAAAAAATTAACTCTCATATCCCATTTCTTAATAAGTTTGACTTAGTTCAAAATAGTTTTATCTACTCCAATTAAAATAGTCTTAATGAGAGTAATTCAATCCAATGTCAATTACCTGGTACTTGTATTGATTACATTTTGCATTATTCTAGGAACATTTCTGAAGTTTTTTTTTCAGAAAAAAGTATAACTACCTCTTAGTACTACTTAGATTATAAAAGTATCTTCCCCTTAGGGATGAATGTACCAACGCAATAAAAGCACTGCTCTGTCTGCATATATAAAAAGCACTTAGTTCCATTTACAGATTAGATCACACCATGTCTAGACAGGTTTCTTTTCTGAAACAGACTTACAACTGCTCCAAATTTAGAATTGCCTGAGATGAATAGTTGTCTCCTATTAATTAGTAAACTAACAAATAACGCTTGAAACAATTAATGTTGGATTCAAAACATAAAATTTAACGTTTTTTTGTTATTGTTATGCATTTACAAGCGTTATGCATTTTTAAATTTACCCTACTCTCGTATAAGTTATGCATGTGTAAGATAGGGTGGTAAAATGTAAACGCCGTCTCAAAAACAATGAACTATGTCTTCACTATAAGCGGCAGAGTTTTTGAAATTTTCAATGTATTATTAATGAATTATGAATGGTGTTGACATTTACACCTTTTGAATTTCCCAATATTTACACTACTACACAAACATTTAAAATTTTGCCAAGTTAAACTGATAATAAAACGTGAAAGGTCACGTGAATGAGTGGGCGAGGAGCTTGGGGGTAGAAATAAAGATGTGTGCTAAGTTTATTTACGGGCTTTATAAAATTTTGAATATGACTTTACAAATGTCTGATGCTTTATATTCTGTATATCTACTTTATAAACTACATTTGATAACAAAGGAAAAGAACAACTTATCAAACATACACGGGGTTAAAAATAAATCAGATAATTTTCCAACCCACCTCATACTTATACGTTATTCATTATTGCCCTGTACACCTTGACTTTCATAGACATCTTTCCTACTTAGCACAGCTCATACCAAATATGCCAAGTTTACGCAAATGCAACTAGAAATAAGCGAAATTTGGCCAAATATGACAAAAATTGAACGGTAGGATAAAACCTCATGATATTTTTCCAATACATAAAATGTTTCTTTAAATTTTCTCAATTCGATAAAAACGAACAAATTATAAAGAAACCATTCACTGTAAAATTTTTTTCAACCCTAAATATTTAATTTTGTGCTTTGAGAAAGGAAAATTCTGCATTACTTAAAAAAATGAACATTTTCACATTATAAGCAACGTTTTCACTATCATTTTCAAACGCACTAAACTCTTTAGAAAATAAAGAACTCTACTTTGAATTACCTTTAATACTTAAAGAGCTGAAACCACTTCTTCGTCTCTTGAGAGATCAATAATCCACTTCGTCGTTATTGTTCATAAATAAGATGTTCAAAAAAAAGAATAACGGTGTTCGATAAGCGAACACCGGTTGCCATGATAACGACTGGTTTCTTAATTGTTACTGCTTTGCATGTATTTGTATATTGCGTGCTTTTTTCTTACGATGTATCTTATCGGTAATTAGATTTCCCTTACTAAATATTCTATACAGATAGTATTAAATATCATTATAGAAGTAATGGCAACATAAGTAATATAATTTGGTCATTGAAATGTTTTGAGGCAGTATCACGTGTTCGAAGACTATCAATTGAATTCTACTATAAGAGCAGTTTAGAAAGACAGTGGATTAAGTCATGGCCACCTACACTCAAGAGATGCTAAAAATTCCAGCGATGCTAAAAATTATAACGCTTGATAGGAGTCCTGTTCTAACGTCACTTTTGACAGCTCCTTGATAACAACTTCACTTAATTAAAATGAATTTTGTAAGAAAAGACCTATTGCTTAGTTTTTCTATGAGAGAAGAAGCACTAAAATTTTAGGTTTTGTTTGAATTTTTAAAGTCATATATTTACATGTTTGAAATTACTTAAATTATTACATTAATTTAATAGTTACTTTAAAAACCCAGCAAAAAAATCAGCAAAATTTCTTCAAAAAAGTGAAGGGAATCTGGACACTTTGTCTGCAATTTTCTTTAGAAACTATGCTTTTTTATAATACCACTGAAATGCCTTTAGAGTGTATTCAAAACTGCTGTAAAAAACTGCAGACTTACGTGCTGAAGTCCTATTGCTACAAAATAACTACAGACTTCTTTGAGAAAACTGTGCTTTTGACGCTTTTTTGAAGGAATTTTGGACATGGTTTTTTGCTGTGAATTTGAATTAAAACCTGAAATTTTAGCTTTTCGTCTCTCTTATAGAGAAATTAAGCGATAGGACCTTTTAGAGGGATTTTAAATTCAGATATTACCAGAATTACTAGCATGATGAATTTTTTTATTAAAGGAAAGCCTTCCTTAATAATGTTACTATAATTGAAGTAGGTTACTTAAAAAATTAATTAAAAACAACCCTGCTAATATTATTTGAAAAACTTCGAAGGTTTATACGTTAAAGACATATTCTAAACACAATATAAATTGAACAGAATTTCCTTTAACATTTATCAAGCATGTTTCATTCAAATTTGGTTACTAAGATAAAAAATATTTTTTTAGAATTGCCAATCAATTTACAAACCTAGAGAAAATGAACCCCTTTTGATATAATGATTTCCTAAAGCGAATATTTTAATACATCGAGATATAAAAGTATCCTGATCATTACATTGAAAGAAATATAAATGACTAAAATAATTAAAAAAAACATTGTACAAAAGAAAATTGTAGAAAAGACAATTCAAAAATATAATTATTCATTAGCGTCTCAAAAGGAAATAAAAGTATCCGGTTACTTCCCAACGAAAATAAAGATTTCACAGATAATTCCATAAAGCTGTGACTTTTCACTTAAATATGTACAAAAGGGATTATGGAAGCTCGGTTGCATTTTTGAAAGCGAGCCAAATTGCTTTATGCCTTCAGCCTTTCTTTTCCCTGTAGATTTAACGAACTTCTCGAAGATAAAATTGAATTTGTTGCCTCTTCGAAATAAACTGAAATTGGATATGAAAACTAAAACAGGAGAAATTCCTTTCTCTCAATGGTTTTGGGATATTTCTGTGAAAGGGAAAATAACGATGATAATTGAAAATTTTCTGCCTTGTGATTTAATTCCTCTAATTTCGTTTTGTGTTCGATTAGATCTGCCTTTTTACAAAAATACAATTTGCTACTTTTATTTTTATGATGTTTTTGTATATTATTGTTCATAGTTAAAATTAATGTTCTGTTTTACCATCTTGTTTGAGGTTATTACATTTATAATTAAGAGGAATTGAACGATCGAAATGAAAAATTTTTGCATACTTTATAATAAATAGTAAAATTGGATATTATTCATTAGTATATTCGTCATTGGTAAAAATGTTAACCAAATTGGTATTAGATACTGTTGAGTTTTTTACTTGGTTAATTAACTGCTTAAAAATTTTAAATTTTTTGTTTGATTAATCGTATTTTTTAAAACGTTTTAACAAAAACGATCTATTCTGAATCGGGTTCAATCCAATTGATATAAATGAACAAATATTTCTATTTTATTCTAACTTTTTTCAAAAAGATATAGTATGAGATCGTGCAACCTAATTTCCGACAAACGAGTTCTTATTGGAACAATTGGGCCTAAAATCTGCTGGAAAATATAATATACACTTGTTCCCTAAATTTCACCAATATTTCTCAGAAATCTTCCACGATAACAGATAAAACATTTCAAAAACCTTTCATTACCCCACAAGTTAAAACATTATTCTGTTGCCAAAATGCCAAAAGTCAAAACCTAAGGAACAAACATCCCCCCTCCAAAAAAAAAAAACCCGTAACAATAAAAAAAAAGCAAAACTGAAATAAATTTTGCCCAGGGACTTATCTCCAATCCCAAGGATAACGAACAGTTTTTTCTGAGTACACCAAAAAAACCTACGCAACCAACTTGTAGACAAGCAAACGTTTTTATCAGCAAGATTTAACATCATCCGTAGTTTGAAGGAGGGAAAGTTTGCCTGTGTTGCCATCGCAGGTGTATTTTTAGAAACTTCGATTTACTTTTCTTCCCTGCCCCATTTCTTCCTCCCCTGGATCAATAGATGAGGGCAGAACTTGTCAGAGCTACCGAATTTTTTTACCATCTATACCATCTAATATGGTCTCAGATGGCTTTGAGATGTGCGTGAGGGTTATTTAAAGTAAGGGGATATTTGGGTGGGTGATTAATCGAGGGGGTAGATTGATTGACGCTGTTTTTAGGTTATTTGAGGCTTAAAGTAAGCTTAAAGGGAGTCGTGAAGGTCTTAATAAATAACCTTTGGGATAGTTAATATAAGTAATTAATTAGATCTAATTAAAATTTCCAAACTCATAAAAATATTTTTCCAAGAGGAAATGTTTCATTCGCTTTAGGTTGAAATTATGTCCGTAAATTTGTTCAATTTTATTTTCATGAATCATTCTTTAATATTTAAAATAGTAGTTTTAATGAACAATATAGGTGATCAATGGTGTAAAATGCAAATTTTACGTTTCAAATTTGAATTATGTGATATTAAATCTTATGTAATCTGAATATGTGATATTAAAAAAACTATTCAAGTTACTTGTAGTTTATTTATTAAAATGAGTATTATTGAATAAGTACTAGCGTTTATTTTTTGCTTTTTTAAAGATGTTAACGTAAAAAGTTAACAAAGTTTTATCATGCATTCAAAATTTTATCATGGTATTTAATAAATTACTAATTTATTATTATTTTAAAAATCAGTATATGGGCCATTCCACCGTTTTGGGTGTGACATTTGCTCACTGTTTTTAGTAAATATCACTGAAAATTTATATGAAATTACGAAAATAACTGTTACTGTTTTTTACTATGATGTAAGAGAACATGCAGGCAAATTTTATGATATGACACGTAACGCCACTAAATTTGCCTGCATGTTCCCTAATATCATAAAAAATACGAACAGTTATTTTTATAATTTCATATAAAGTTTGTGATATTTACTGAAAAACTGCATTAAAATGTCACACAAGTAACTCTGGAATTGCCCATACATCCATTATTTGTTATCAGAATTACTTGCCCCCAAAGTATTGAAAACTAAGCAGCTAGTATCAACCTTTTCTTCTCATGTCTAATGGTATACATAAGGAATGTAGAGTGATAATATTTCCTTTTCTCTATTGCATTAAAATACAACTTAATAATAGATTTTATAGATGAAGAAAGGGAAGAACACCTGTTCCAATTACTCTTCAACAAAAACGTATGCTTCAGGAGACAAAAGAGAACTCTGAAAAAGACCCATCTTTTTCTCTTGATACTTATAAAAAAAGATATCTTTCGAATGAAGTAACTCTCGAAATCTTATAAAAATCTGAAGGAGAAAGGTTTTTATAGTTGCTGAAAGTTTGAGTTATGAGATTAAACAAAAGTAACGTCCATCACATCTTTTTGGGTTTTCTATGTTCAGAAATACCTGGAAACCATTTCACTTATGGAACGTAAAAAAAGAAAATAAACAAATTTAATTAGTTTATTTAAATTTAAAACTATCCTATAAAATGTTAACTTTTTCAGAAAGATTAAGGTGCCTGTGCCTACCTATAGAGGCTTTTTTTATAATAATTAAAATTTTGACCTAATTTGTGGTTAATACAGTTAAATGCATCTAAAAACCATGAATAACATAAAAAAATTAAAATATTGATTAAAATTTTCATAAATATTATTGAAGAATTTATATATGAAAATAAAAAAAACGTCTTTCCCCAAATCATCATAACTCAAATTCATATGAAGATATTTTTGTTTTGTAAACTTTTATCCTCGTGAACTTGTATTTTAGAAGGCCTACTACTTTTATGTCTAAATTTATTTAATATCAAAAGTTACAGAACCAAACGCGAAAAATGAAAAAAAAACCACCAAAATTCAGTAAAGTTTTAAGTTATACTATTCATAAAATAAAAAACATTACACCCACAACCAAAAAAATAGTAGGGCTCCTAAATCATATTATGTCAAGTATTTTCCCCAAATTTTATAGAAATCCATTCATAATATTTTGAGTTATGCAGTTTTGCGGAGAAGGGAAATAGCAAAAATGTGATTCTGAGAAAAACGCGAATTTCTTTATTTTTTCCTTAATAAAATGCCTATTTAGCTGTAGGTAAAATTTCTGTAACTTTGGTTCTAGGAAAGATAAAGACAAAATTCAAACTGATTTGGAAAGCTTAAGATGTGCTTTTTGAAATAAGATACTAAATTTTTTTTGAATTTTGGGTCCAAAACGGCGTTTTTTAGGTAGGCAAGCACCTTAAAATAGAAGTATTTAAATTTTTTTCAAATTTTTCATAAAATGTGTCTTTATAAATTTTTTTAACATTTCTACCGTTACAAATACACTTTTGAAGTAATTTTGATTTAATTCCAACATCATACTTGCACATAAAATTGATATCGAAATTGTTTTCAATTTTATTGGTTTTTAATGGATAATACTAACAAAAACTTCAATGAAAATGTCTTTTAAGATTTATTGTGAACAAAGTAAATTTATGTTCAAATTTTAGGAAATTTTGTGTTATTATAATTTATTTTCATTTAATAAAGAACATAATTTTAACTTTTTCAAAAAGTAAGTGCACATTTATAAAACTGACAGAATGTTTCCTACATTTTATTGTGACATCGTAAAAATATAATAAAAATAATAAATATTGATTAAGAAAATTAATTAATAGTGAGCATATAAGTGAGTAATAAATATTTGGTTCTTAAAATAATTTTCATACTTCACAGCAGTCTTTCTTGTCCATACTACGTCACGAGGCGCGGAAGAATACTCCGCGCTATGCATTCGTAAAATTTAAAATGAACAACGTTATTTGAAAATTACGACAAATGATCGCTATAAATGAATGGATCAAAGTAACCTGTAGTATTTCTGTAATAAAAATCCGTTTTAAACTCGAAATTCAGGCACCGCCCTGGGAACTACTTCCTCTCTTTGCTCCCAGCCTAGTTCTCCATTGACAAGAAACATTGCGTTTGAGTATAGTCGAATACAGACAGTGGCGGATCCAGGATTTGGTTTTGGAAGGGCTAAGAATTTTCCTTATCCATTTGAATCTTCTTGTTAATATTAATACGGAAAAGGTAGTGAAATATCCTGATCCAACTTCCTAAAGGGGGTCTGGGGGTCCTCCCCCAGAAAATTTTCGGAAATTTAGGTCAAAAACCACACTTTTTCAACTCCTTTTGGAACGCTTAATCCAAATTTCGGGTACAGATTTTTTGCATTTTGACACAATCTTAGTAAAATGTAGTTGTAATAAAAGGGTTACAAGTGCCAAAGGGGTCTGGGGGTCTTCCCCCAGAAAATTTTTAAAAATTTGACCTTAAAATAACAGGGTTTTAACTCATTTTGGTGCATAAAATGTCATATTATATAGAGTAAAACTTTTCATTTGGGGGGGGGCTTGAGCCCCCAGTCCCCCTGGAGCCCCCTAGTCCCCCTGGATCCTCTAGTGAATATAGATGTTATCAAAAACAGGTGTGAAGCAAAGAGTTTAAATGCTATAATTTATAGTTGAATAAACGGTGCACTTTTCGTATCTATCTCTATGCGCAAATTATTTTTAAATACGTATCGCCGTCCAAATAATCAAACAACTCCACCTTAAAATTGTCCATTTTTAGATTAACACTATGATGGTATTTAGATGAAATATTATTGAAGAGATTAATTAAGATACATGACGGTAATCACTTTTTTAAAATCTCTCAAAACTCATTGAAAGATATCCAAACTTTTTTCTCGGGAATAAACTAATGTTCTTTCAACTAATTTAGGTCTACGTCCTTAACTGTAACTTTCCTTAACTCTAAATATATTGTTTGTTCTTCCTTACTTAAATACACATCAATAAAAAGTTATTTGACATTCTTCCTTTACTTCTTCTCAACTAATAATACGTTAAAAACATCCTAATAAAGCATTGAAAGGAAAATTTAGCTCACACAAAACATTCCTTTCATTCTCTATCCTTTCAACGCAATTCAATTTACTCTTATACCCATTGATACACCACAGAAACCCGTCAATGGGACGGAAGAAAGTGGATTATTCCTCCAAGACTCCTCACCACTTCACACAAAAACATCTTACACACACCCTTACTCTAAATCAAACCTCCTCTGAGTATTATAAGCCACGGAAACTGTTCAAGCAATCTCTTAACTTCCCTTAAGGCATTGCTGGAATCCCAAGCAGGAGAAACCCATTGGTCCAAATAATAAATGCTCTGAAGCCATCTCGTAGATGATTCGATTTAATCCCGGATCGAGTAATTTCTCTGAACAGAATCGATCTGGGATCGGTCGATGGGAATGTGAAGGGAAAAAGCTTTATTGATTTCGACGTCTACAATACGTTTCTGGGATATGGATGTTGTGACAAGTTTTCCAATGAGTGTCGGTTTGTGGGGAGTGTGTCAGGTGTGGAGTTATGTTTGATGATCGATTGTGCGCGCACTGTTTAGATAGTATAATAAGCTTTGCAATTATTGGTGTCGATTCTTTTGGTGGTTTGATCAGTGACGCGTTTGCAAGATCGTTGGGTAAAATAGGCTAAGCACGTGTTTAAGAGATTCATAGGTAAGAGCTTATTTATATTTCTTCTTGTAATCTCTTTATATTCAACTGGTCTCCCTTTTCTTTGCTTTCGTTTTTGTTCATACATAACCCTCTTCTTCCCATGTTAAAAAAATATGCTACCATAAGTTTAGCTTCAATTTTCAGCATGAAGCAGCATTTTGCTTCAAGTTTTTAAGTTATCGCAGCAAAAACTGAACCCATCAGTTGCTATAATTTTTAAACTTTAGGTTTAGCCCACAGTTTAAAAACTTAAACTTTTTAAAAATTAAAAATGTTTTTTTGTGAACATTTTTATTTTATTTGTCCTAAACTACATGAAAAAAGCAAAAAAGTATATTTCCAAAGTTATTTCTGGTAGTGGGCGTTAGAAGGTTAAAGAAACACAAAAGTTTGCTAAACGGGATGGCAGCTCTTAAATTTATACTCTTGAGGGCTGTTACCTTCCAACGATATTGTTCATTAATTTATTTTTACCGACTTTCTAAGATGATAGTTTAAGTTCAACTCGTATACAGGGTGTTTCAGATGAGTGTTTCATAACTTCTAGGAGAGGTAGAACACCTATAGACGACTCAGAATCCCATAGGAATGGGGGGGTCGGAAATGCCCCCCTAACGAGATAGGGGTTTTTATAAACGGGCATGGGAAGTTGGGAAATTCCCTGTGGAAATTGACACGTAACGTAACCTTTTAATATAGAATTAAAACAATCGATTCAGGTGTTTTTTCCATGAAACCAATTAATTGAAATTTCAGCTCTTAAATTGGTTGCTAAATCGAACGATTGTGCTCGTTTTAATTCAATCGTAAAAGCTTACATGTCAATTTCCACTGTAGATTTTACAACCTTCCATACCCGCTTATAAAAACCCCTAGGTCTCTAGGGGTGCATTTCCAAACCCCCTTTACTATGTGATTCTGAGTCGTCTAGTACTGATAAGTACTTATCTGAAACACTCTGCATATGTTTATAGTTTTATCCCGTTAAAAACTATTAATTTTAACCTTGTTTATGTGATTAAACTTTGGCTAAATGGAGCTCTTAAGTATGTAATTTACAGTATACCCAAAAATGAATTTGGTTTTTGTGTCTGTAAAACTGTATTTTCCTTTGTGGTATGCATTATGCGGAAAAACAAACTTTACTGCTATCTAATACTGCTTGCTATTAAATAGAATGGGCATCCCATGTGCATAGTTGGGAAAAGATTTCGATACTTGAATGAACTCAATCAAGTGTAAAATAAATAGTTTTTGACATTTTATGAAGACAACTGATTAATTTTACAAATATTAGTGTATTTCATCTCATCAGCACGTTTTTTTATGTATTTTTTTTGTTCCTGAAGGGTAGCATAAACCTGAATTAATTGAAACAGGAAAAAATATTGTAACTTTAAATTACTACTATAAAAATTAGTCTATTTTAAAATTTTCTGCATCAGAATTAGAAACGAAAGTATTCCTATTATAATTGTTATATCCAAACAACTAAAGAAAATATTCGACAATGCTATCCACATGTAAAATTATTTCTACAATCTTGAAATCCTTTCATTTCAATAAAATTTAAATGTAGAATTATTATCATAGCTTGAGGAAAAAACTATTTAGGGCATCAAAACCCAAGAAATTATTTTCCTTAAGATGTAGCATAGAATAACACACAACCATTACAAAATCCAGCTCAAATAACAAAAAAAACCTTTGTTCCTTTCTTTGTCGCCTAATGAGCTTTTATCACAGCAGCTAACGAAGAAAAACAACACGAGATTCTCTCGCTTCTCCGCATCGTTAGAATCGTCATTAAAGTAAATCTAGAAAATCGAAACAACGCAATCAGGGTAGAGGGATTTCCTTTCCCTAGATACTCACGAATTACTTTTAGACTTACTTAAACTAGTTTTGTAAATACAATTAAAAGGTGTTAACGTAATTTGGTCTTTTTTAAAAGTAAGAAAAGTTTTTGACAGTAAACGATTAGAAAAGGAAAAATGATAATGTCATAGTTCAATGGTTAATTTTATTAATAATTTGATATTTCTTGAATTCAATTTTTCGTAGTAGTTTATAGATAGTTAAGTGTTATGTGGATAGTTAAAAAGGTTTTTAAGTTAAATTGGTTGATGAAACTGCCTATTTTACTAATTTGACCATAACTTTATTTTATGTAAGAAACCTTATGTTTTTCATATTCACTCTTAAAACGACAGTCTCAAAACTGAGTAAAAAGTACTCAAACTTGCTCCGATCCAAATGTACTTGAAAACATGAATATACTCATTTCTGAAAATGTGCATGCTCAAAAATGAAACATCATGAGCTCATTTTTGAGTTCAAGCAGAGATGTTTTATTTATAAGTATGCACATTTTTAGAAATGAGTATATTAATGTTTTCAAATTTGAGTACATTTGGATCGGAGCCAGTTTGAGTATTTTTTTACTCAGTTTAGAGACTACTGTCGTTTTAAGAGTGTTCACCGAGAAGAATTTACTTATTTGGTATAGTATAGTATATTCAAAAAAATTTTTATTTTAGTATTTAAACTACTTAAAATATGGATACATAATAAAAAAGGTTTGTAAGTTTAGGAATGTATTTAGTTTTTGAGTTCTATGATGCACATCTGCACATAGTAATTTTACTATGTTAAAGATCTTTAGTAAATACCGTTTTAAAAATTATTGATACTCTTTCTTTGAAACTATTTTTCATTGGTTTGATGTCATTTCATAGATATCTCCAGGTGGAAAAAAAGCATTTGTGCCTTATACTTCTTTAATATTGATTTGAACTGTATTTACTAATAAGCATCTTTTTTCCCTTAAAAAACTTACTTAATTTACTATAAAAGTTACTTGGGTAAGTTAAGTATACAACACCATAAACACCTAAATATGATAGGTATTTATAGTAGCTTCAAGTACCTTTTCTCGTGACTCCAAGCTTACAATTCGTGTTTCGGGTATGCGTGTTCTACAAACACAAAGGGATTAGAATACCATGACATAACTTCTTCAAAAATAGAAGGGAAGTTTTATGAATGGAAATTATTACCCACACTTAATATTGATGAATAATATTAAATAACCCTTTGTTTTGCCATTTTGCCACATATTTAGAAATTTGTTTTTGTTATAATAAAGTTTTATACGGTACTAGCGCTAAAGCGCTAGACCCGGCGTTGCCCGGGCGCAGTAAATTTTTATATATACCTACTCCTACATGCCTTTAAAACTTAACTTCCTTTTCTAGTTAAAAAATTTGAACGGGTTTCGCCCGTTCAGAACTCCTGTCATAATGAAATCTAAATTTCCCTGTGCCCCTCCTCTCTTGTGATCGACACTGCCCAATAAAAATGATTACTCAAGATAGTAACTTCGGTGCACTTGTTAATGTAAGAAATATACAAACTATGTTTAAAAAAGTAAAAAACTACATAAGAATGTTTAGTGTACGAAATGCATAAACAATGCATTTTTGAATTCATTCATCGCATTGCCTTCCGATAACCACCGTGAGCAAGTTTTGTGAAATGGAAATCTACACTCATAAAGCAAAACATAATAAAATAATCGGCGTTGAAATGAATAAAAGAATCTGTGTAGGAACGAAAATGGAATAAAAATACACAAATCAATCAATGCATCAAAAAGCGCTCATAAAAAACGCCGTTCGTTTGCCGGCGCCGCGCCTCGAAATCATTCCAAGAGAAAGTGAGATTTTTGTCGACCAATCAAAAGCCCGAAACGCACACACAGACACACAGAACACAAACAGACAGTTTCCGGGTTTCTATTTTATATATTAAGATTAAGTTTTGTTCTTTCATACATCTGTAAAAGGAAAAATAAAAATTTGTAACTTTGTAGCAATAACTGGGCTTTTAAATTGTGAAGTTTCACCAATTTTTTTCTTTTTTTAAACGTTGCCTAAAGTAAGTTAAATTTGTTTAAGAACATATATTTTATTTGCTATAATTAAAAAATATTGAAAACAGTTTTGGTTATCCATGGTGCTGTTTTCATGTTAAAACAAAATTGTAAGAACTATCTTCATAACTTATAGTTTCAGATATTATTAATGAATTATTGATAATACTGCAGTATTAATCAGTTTTTTTAAATTTACAAAATACAGTAGAACCCCGATTATCCGCGAGCGGATGATCCGCGGTGCGGATTATCCGCGAGTCCCAAGAAAACATTTATTAATGATGAGAGCTAATTTCAGATGAGATTAGAGAGATTTTAGATGTAGAGCAAAGGTTTCTGCTGTACTGTACATATTTTAAATGTTTTACATATCATGTTTTTGTACAATAAAACATAGTTTTTATGCTGAAATATTTTTTTCGTGTTTTCACCTCATTTTTAGTCTTTTTCGGGTTATCCGCGATTTTCACTATCCGCGGTACCCTTGCCACCCAATCCCGCGGATAATCGGGGCTCTACTGTATGTCAAATAAATTTTATGCGTAGTCAGTAAAGTAACAACTAATTCAAACTTTTAAGTTATTAATCTAATATTTTATGGCTGAATATATGAATAATTTTTTTGACTATATTTTAAAACTTCTTTTTAAAGCAAAATGATAGTTTAATAAAATTTAATTAAGAAATTAAAATGTATCTTCCAAATTTTTATAAGAAAGTATTCCAAAACCTCATTACAATAATTCTATAAATAACCAAAAGTGCGTAACTTTAAACTTTTACCCATTATAAGGTTACAACTACACTATCTTCTATTTTCTATTTCGACTCCTAAAACTTCTAAAACAAATTTAACAAACCTATATATAAACGGAAAAATTTAGAGAAATTACTCCGATGAACTAAAAGGATATCAACTTAACTTTTACGATAATTCTACTTTTAACTGCAACTAACTAGTTCCCAATAGGGTTCCATAATGGTTCTCAGCGGAGCTAATTTAAAATTAAAGTCAGAGTGTAAAGCCCTCCTAACTAATGCCATTTCTACACCTACCGACACTAGTAAAAGGTCATTCTGTGCTAAATAGTTGTGGATTTGTGTAAGGCTTTGACTGTTTAATTGGTTGTCATCATAGTCCATGATCAAAGCTTGTTGAAATGAATAGTTTATGGAATTTTTTTTCACTCTTTTAAAATGTAAAATCTAATTCTGGGAAAGTTCAGGTTGTTTATGTAACTTAGATCACAAAATATTTTTTTTGTATATTTCCTTTTTAAGTAATTTTTTTATGGATTCATTTTCTTGGTACGTAACTATGGTAATTTTTGATTAACTCAAGCAAAAGTGTTTATAAGTAGAGAATATTTTTTGCAGGTTGATTTTCGCAAAAATTATACCACTTACACATTGACTTAAACGGTCAAGCACACTAAATATTCTTGTTACATTCTGAAACCTTTATTTTATGTCAAAAATCAAGTGTTATAAATCAAAATTGCATCTTTAAAATCAAACAAAATTTTAAGCATTGATTTATACGAATTTTATACAAGCCAATTAGTATATCATAATTACTAACTATATTAAACTATGACTACATAACACACTTTTTTCAAAACAAACAACGAGCAAAAACTAAATAAAATATTAAGAAATATTTATTCTAACAAAGTTTACCGAACAATTACAAAATTATAATCTTTGACCTTTTCACACAAATGTATGAATGAAAAATTTCCCACGCGGCAATACTTTCTTAACCTTTTTCGAACCACTCATAATTCGATTAAGCTTCCCCAACCCCTTGCCATTTACCATTCATGATTAATGAAACTCTCCTGGGTCATTTAAGTTTTCTCAAGACCTGATGTTTTGCAACAGATCCGTTATTTTGGTTTCCATTATATGAATATTCTAGAAGCGCCTTTGAATCAATAATGGGGATGAAACCAAGACTAAATCTATTTATAGAACGTTGCATGAATATTCAGGAGGTTTAGAGCACAGAGCTGTGAAGCAAGGGTTTCATTGATCAAAGCTCTAGTAATAGTATTATAATCCTGTGTTGAAATGTATTATAATAATTATGTACCTCTTGGCATATTCTATGATTAAATTTTCAAGTGTTTATATTGTAGAATGCATAGAGGGATAGAAAATTATTTAAATTTAATTTATTAACTTCTTTTTAATGTTTAATCCATGCAATATAGAGATGTATGAGTGGAATAATTTATCTTTGAGAATTCTTGATGGTTAGAAGTAATTGAAATTATTCCTCAATTTTTAGTACACATCTGTAATGAAATGGTATCTCATGAACTGCTATACTTTTATGATTCATATGTTCTAAAATGACTCATTTCAAAATGCTTGTAAATAAGAAAAATATGTGACTATTTGATTAAATATGCCTATTGTGTTTTTTTACTAAAATTTCTTTACATGTACCTTTTTTGCTTTATACTTCCCTCCCTCCTTGATTCAAAAATTGTTTTAAAAGTAATTACTTTGAGAAAATACTTGAAATATGAGGGGAATGTATGATCAAAATTGATAATTTTTTTACTCAAGTTTCTATTTATTTTCTTAACTATTTTTAAACTACTTTTATGCTTTGGTCTTTCTTGACTGTACTTTTTTTATTCATAGGATGGTTTAAAATATTTCACTTTTAAAAAAATAAATTCTCGAAATATTTTAATGAAACATATTGAAATTTAAAAGCAGAATAAAGTATGTTTGAATTTTCGGAAATTATAATTTGGATTATACTAGTTTAAACCTTCTAAACGTGTAAAAACTAAATTTTTATGAAAATTAAGTAAACTAACAATAATTAAAATTGAAAAACGACGTTTTATTTGCACATAATTTATTAAAAGATATTAAAACCAGACATGTTTCGAGGGTATACTGAACCCTCTTCGTCAGTGAAATGACGATGTAAGAAAAACGTACATACATTTTTCTTACATCGTCATTTCACTGACGAAGAGGGTTCAGTATACCCTCGAAACATGTCTGGTTTTAATATCTTTTAATAAATTATGTGCAAATAAAACGTCGTTTTTCAATTTTATCCCAATTTGCACAGTTTGCCATCTTTATTTTAACAATAATTAATTTAAAAGCTTGTAAATAAATAGGTATGCAGTACGCATACCTCATGCTTATGCTACAAAGTTTAGCCATAAACAGGGAGAAGGAATCTCCTACGAGGAACAATGCTAGAGGGAAAAAATATTTCTTGCAAGAAACAAAAGCGAATAAAATTGAAGGAATTTATTCACACAGTAAATTTACAACAAAAGAACAGATAGAAGCTGACTTTAAGACATGCTATTCGTTCTAACAGAAAAATAAGAAAATCTTAAACCAGTTCCCATTGGAAAAGAATCTATTCTTACCTCTCTGTTTTAAGGAATGGAATCCAGGCTCGGACTGGCCATGCGGGCATTTGGGCAAATGCCCGGTGGGCCGCTACTCATCAAGGGCCGTTTGTGTTTGTGGGCCGCCTACAACCAAAATATTTTACAGTGGTATAAATGAAAAAGATCCTGTAAAAATGAATCCGCACTCCGCAGGAATTTCCAACTAGCGGCCCACGAATTCTTTTTGTGCGGCCACCAAACCAATTAATGTACCAGCAATTAAATTCATTAATGATGGCATAAATTACTTAATTCAAAAACATTTTATATTATTTAAAATATTTTTATCAACGAATTTTCCTGGTTTCATCTTTAAAAATTCTACGGCATAAAAGGAGCGAACCTTTTCGGATGTCACCCAAAAGGGTCCCCATTGAGTTAAAACTACTTTTAAGAGTAAAATTTCCAAAATTTTTCCCCAGACCCCCTTATCTATTTTGAGCTACATTTTCACAATTTCTTTTAATATTAAGTTCGTCAAGATGGAAATTCTTTCTACCCACTGAATTTACCAACAAAGAATTAAAAGTATATATTGAGTTTATTACGTATACAACTAGGGACTTCAAGATGGATTTTAGACTATTTCTTAGTGGTCAATTTTCAATAGAATTTCTTGGGGAGGTTCCCACGATCCCACCCCCCGAAACTTTTAATTCTATGAAGTTTTATTTTCCATAAAAATTATGCGGTGGGCCGATTCAGACTTAAAATGCCCGGACCAAAATTTCTTTCCAGCCCGGCCCTGATGGAATCTTTAACTATGAAGAGTTCAAATGATTTACAAACATTAAACCTAGATTTATGCGTCTTTAAACATTTATTTTTGGAAGCCTTTAAAGTTAATGATGTTGGGGGATTCTTTTCTTAGCAGATTAGTTCCTTTCTAATGTTCTTCTCTATCGTTTATCTTAAAAACTGATCGTACACACGCACCAATGGGTTTAAACTAAAGTATGTTCCGGAGTAATTAACTCATAAATTTCCATGGTTTAAAATTGGTTACATTGTTTTGTCATCAAAATCCATCATCAACTTTCAGGTTTTCATTAACTGGTTATTTTCTTTCCCTCATAAAGCAAATTTTTGTTTAAATTCTGCATAGATATTATATCTATCGTATTATTTTTTTTATTTTGTCCAAGATTTTGTGATTATAACTGTAAAATACTTATATGTTCTTATTTAATTCAAAATTATTACATTTGATTTCTTCCAATGTTCTTCATCTTAATGTTATGAGAATTTTTTATTTTTGGACTTTCTGAAAGTCTTTGGACTCATGGAGTTGGTTTAGCTTTAGCTAGACCAACTGGAAATTAGAAACAACAACAACACACAACAAACGTAACAAAATTTACTAAAAAAATTCCTACAGTTTTTTGAACTAATTGGTAATAGTTTTAATACTTTTACAATTGTACAATATTTAAATTAAAAACCCATTAATGAAGACCTAACTGCTTATTTATATCCTTAAGAACTAATTATTAAGAACCCAAAGGGAAAACCAAAATTTTCCAACCTACAAAAGTTGCTATACTAGATTGTTATATTCCTAATGTCCTCTTCTAAGATACCATTATCACAGGTCATTTCCCCATCACTGTCACCGACAGCATCATCCTGATCACCATAAAAAGCACAACATATGCAAAACTAGTTTCCCTCCCCATAATTTCACAAACAAAACAAGTTTTCTCTTCTCAAACTCTTCATTTCCTACTACAGGTGCAACATCCATTATTGCGCTGGGTAAAACGATACAGAAGCAACAAACCGGTTGCGACGATCATTTCTGATCCAAAGGCTCATTCTCGCCATGAGAATTTTCTTAGATGCATCTATTCACATAGCTCTTCTGCTATTTCATCTCATTACTGGCTTTATGGCACTTTGTATTATAATTTAAATCATCCATCAGAATTTAATGCAATGGAACAACTTCAAGCCATATCTGATTTCACTTTTTAAACTTACCACAAAACTTTCTAAGGTGCGTGAATATGTCATTTAGTGTCATTGCTTTACGTATTAGTTTATGACACTTTGCGAAGATCCCTGCTCATCACTATTTCATGAGGACAAAGATTAGCTGAGATTCCTCTCTTGACGTCTTTCCTTCTTCATTTTCAATCGGAATATCTTCCAGAGAAAGTGAATATTGTCTTTCTCTTATAATTCATTTTGAACTTGAAAACCTTTTAGAGTTCTTCCTTTCCCTCAGGTTGGTGGATATTCAGCTCAATTATTTGTTATGTATTTTATTTCTGAATTCTTTTTAAATGTATTTCCTTTTCCGTAGTTTGGTGCATGTATATGTTACGGGCAAAGCGATAAACCAAGCATTATTATTAATAATATAGGAAGTGAGGCGGGCAATGTGATAAGTTCAATGACATTTCACCAATGAGTATTTATCACTTTTCCCGAAATACGTGGGCATTATTAAGAATGGTCGGATTTATTACATTTCCCGTAACAGATATACAGTGTAATTACTTGTTAATTTACTTTATTACGAACTTGAATTCCTCCTGAATTATTTATAAGTCCTTCCTTTTCCGTAGGTAGGTGGATATACGTCTGAATTATTTGTTATTTATTTTATTTTGAACTGGAATTCCTTATAATTTTCCTTTTTTGAAGGTCGGTGGATAAACAGCTGAATTATTTGTTATTTATTTAATTATGATCTTAAATTCCTCCTGAATTCATTTTAAACGTCTTTTTCTGAAAGTGAGTGGATATACAGCTAAATTATTTTTTGTAAACGCTATTCTAGAATTTAATTCTTCCTAAATTTTCTGCAGGTCTGTGGATATAAAGCTGAATTTTTTGTTATTTTTGTATACTCTTAAAACGACAGTCTCAAAACTGAGTAAAAAAGTACTCAATCTGGCTCCGATCCAGATGTACTCAAATTTGAAAACATGAATATACTCATTTCTGAAAATGTGCTCAAAAATGAATGAACTCAAAAATGAGCTCATGATGTTTCATTTTTGACTATGCACATTTTCAGAAATGAGTATATATATTCATGTTTTCAAATTTGAGTACATTTGGATCGGAGCCAGTTTGAATACTTTTTACTCAGTTTTGAGACTGTTGTTTTAAGAGTGTAATTCTAAACTTGAATTCTTCATTAATTGCTTTTATAAGTCCTTTTTTGCAAGTCAGTGGATATGCAGTCGAATTATTTTATTATTTAATGTTATTCTGAACTTGAATTCCTTCTTCTAAACGTCCTTTGTTCGGCAGGTCGGTGGATACACAGCAGCAGCCATGACGACCAACATCGCCGGGGTGATATCGGTGGTGTTCTTCTACATCATCATCCTGGTGGTGGGCATATGGGCGGGAAAGAAGAAGAAGACACCCGGGAGTGATCTAGAGGAGAGCGAAGAAGTGATGCTGGCGGGAAGGAACATAGGCATGTTCGTCGGCATATTCACCATGACAGGTGAGTCCTTTCACACCATGGAATAACTGTATTTATCCTATGATCAATTGGGAGAGAACGATTTTATCACAAAAACAGGTTTTATTTTTCTATTTTGTTATCTTCCATATAAATTTTAAGATATCAACTATAACAACAAAAAAGAACTAGAAGATATATTTTTTAAATGAATATCTCAATGAATTTATCTCTACCACCACGCCAAAAACACGAATCTGCATTCGTAATTAGGTAAAATCCTAGAAATTGGCGCCTCTTGGCGAATTTTTTGTGTCCAACCTAACTTTGATACTTAGGCGCACATTGGTTCTAGCTCCGCTTGGCTACTGAACCCTCTTCTAGACTTGAGCCCGTAATTAATAAAAATATTCGTGTTTTTGGCGTGGTGCTAACGATATGATTTTTGAGTTCATAAAGATTTTATTTTAGAGTTTATTTAGGTTTATTTAGATATAGTTATTTTGCTTTATTATGTAATGAACAGTAATTCTTAAGAATCCATAAAACGCTTAATTTATTTTTATTTACTTACGGTCATATTCACCTCTAACCTGACTGGCGATTAACTAGGAGTCAAACTTTTTAATCCAAGAAGGAAAACTAGTGTTCAGCTAATCAGAGGTTTGACTCCCGGTTGGTTAACCGTCGTTAAGGTAAGCGGTGAATATGGATTTAAATAATTATATAATTCAAAGTATGAAAGCAAATCTCACAGAAATGATTTCAATTCATTGAATATCTCCTACATAAATTTTAAGGTATCTTAAAGAAACGAGAATACTGATGATACTTTTTGAAAATGATTTATTACTTGATTTTTATTATTTAGTTTCTTTTTGTAATGAAGAAGCACTTATTGAAGACACGTGGGTCAGTTTTTGATTAAACACATTTTTATTCCCCCCTTCGTGACAATCTTGATCTTTTTGGAATATTTATACTTGCTCCTAATATCTTTTTAGTTACTTAAAAATAATGGAAAAAATACGTTTTAAAAATAAAAATATAAAACACTGTCTAAATGCATCAGAATAAAATTGATTGAAAAACTTGATTGAAAATTTATTGAAAAACTTTCACACTATAACACCAAATAAATTTTTACTCTGCGGTGAAGCCATAAAAAATATTGAATGTTAGTTAAAGGTTTAGGCGAGGAATGAGGATGTGAGGAAATAGTTAGCTCATATAACTAAGCTGTCTTTCGAGTTAGAATTTTGTGAATAATTTAAAGAAAATGACGCAATGAATGAAAACAGTAAAAACAATTTTTTTGGCTGAATTGTACTTAGTTTTATACTTTCTATAATTACTTTTCCTTACGATCTCTTTTCTAAGGACGAAAAAACAAATTCTATAATTTCCTTTGCCCTTTAAAAAATATTTTATATTCCTTCAATTTCACCCAGAATTATTCTATTTTTATACGGTTTTAATGTGTCCGAAGAAATATTTGTAGTGCTCTCTTCGTAAGTCCCTTTTTATATATTAAATGTGAAGCACATTTTTAATAAATTTCCTCTTTTGTATTTTTATATAAAAATTCTTAATTAAAGTTACTGAGACTTATTATTAATTTTGGTTCTTTGCTCAAATCTAGAAACTGGAAGATTTCCAAGAGAGATGAAAACTGTCTATCTGTAATAAGCTGATTTTAATTATATTTTTTCATATTGTGTTGCTTTTGTTATTTTCAAAGAAAACCTTTTGGGTGGTATTTGTATGTTTTCTTTTTACATCTTCACATAATATTTCTTAATGAAACCCTCAAAAAAGTAGTTGTTCAGTGTTCACGTCACGAAATGAATGCGTTAAATATCTTCAATCGTAAAAAAAAGTTTATTTTACGAAATATTATCCTCTTATCTACACTAAATAATCATTCTTCTTAAATGAAGAGTGTACTATAAGAACGCTAATTTTAAATCCGATTTCCTTTCCTTTTAAAACTCAATATAAAGTAGGCTGAAGTATTTTAAGCATTGTTGTTGTTGCTGTCTTATACCACTTGGAATATCCAACCTACACCGCAAAGTGTACAGGATATTTTAAGCGTTAAGCTGGGGATTTTAAGTTAAATTTAAAGTTTAAGCAGTTTTATTTAATTCCAGAAAAAATATAAATGCGTGTTATCGCTGTTAGCTCAGTCGGTTCGAGCTAGTCACTAACTTCATAAGTTTAATCCCAGAAGCTTATTAAGAATCGGGAAAATTATTTTATCTGAAGCTATTACGATGTTAAGGGGACACATACCTTTGAAAAGTCAAAAATGGAGGGGAGAAATGGTCATTTTTAAATGGCTGTTATTTTTTAAATATTTTATACTTGGATTAGATTTCAGGTGATATGATGAATCAAACATTCTTTTATTGAAAATATGTTCAACGAAAAAAATTTTTTTTATTGAATAGAGGTAAACGTAAAAGGTAATTTTTAAGTCCATTTTTTACTCTGCGCAGCTTTTTGAAAAAAAACCCTAATATTTTCACCCAATTTTTTTTCTGGAGGAAGAGATGTACATAATCTTTATAAATAAATAAACCAGATTTTTATTTGAATAAGAATATTTTTTATAAAAGCATTTAAAGTGATCATTTTTTTGAAAATTTTCAAAATTCAAAATTTTTTACTGTTTTGATATTTAACATAGAGATTTCTTGCTTCATTAATTTAAAGATTATATACATCTCTTTCTCCAGAAAAAAAATTGGTTATTTTTTTTTCTTCAAAAAGCTGCCGTTGAGTAAAAAATGCACTTAAAAATTTACCTTTTACAATAACCTCTATTTAATGAAAAATAAAAATAAATAATTTTTTTTTCGTTGAACGTATTTTCTGTAAAAGAATTTTCGATTAATCATATCACCTGAAATCTAATCCAGGTATGCAATACTTAAAAAATAACAGCCCTTTAAAAATGACCATTTCTCCCCTCCATTTTGGACTTTTAAAAGGTATGTGACCCAACAATTTTAACTTTTATAGTAAAACAATGAATGGATGTTTGAAAATTTTTACATCTTTAGTAAAATTGATCTATTAATTTTTCTATTCTTTTCTCAGCAACATGGGTCGGTGGAGGCTACATAAATGGGACAGCAGAAGCTATATACAGCAACGGTATGGTTTGGTGTCAAGCTCCATTCGGTTATGCGCTATCCCTCGTTATCGGTAAGTAGTTTTACCCGTAAGAATACACTGTTAAAAATATTAGTAACGTTCCGCATAAATTCCAGAAACGTTCCTGCTTTTTGTGAGTTTTTACAGCAGTTTAACACTTTCCTTGAAACTTCTGGTTTTCTTTTCGGAAACGTTTCTGAATCCCACTGAATTCTACCGGAAGCGGAGAGTTAGTGCGGTGAACCTCTCATGCCTACATCCAAACCTTTTTGCAAAATTTTTTGCTGCGTTAATTGGGTCTTAAAACGTCTTTTTGTATCTGATTTTCAAAATTTTCCTGAAGTATCAACCGATTGAAATTCCAGACTTGGATCTTAATTTTAAATAATATTTTATGTGGAATGTATATCATATTGAGTCGCGGCTGGCTCAGTGGTAAAGCGTTTGCTTCTCATGCGATAGTTCCGCATGGATCGAATCCAGGTCGTAATTATTTTATTTAATGCAGAATTTTATTTTCTGCGGAACCTTTCAGTATTTTACAGTAACGTTCCTGGTATTTTCCAGGAACATTACTTAAAAAAATGGGCAACTCAGCTGCCCAGTTTTTTAAGTAACGTTTCAGATTTTCTTTTACAGTGTGTTTTTTTACACTTGGTGGGGTGTGGAAATTCTATAGTTAGTGGTTATCCAACTAAAATATCTAAAAAATTTAACCGTGAGGTATATTGTATATTAATCAGACATCGATTCCATTTCTGAAAAAAAATTATGGGCTTCTAATTTTAAATAAAAATACTTAAAACACTTGATGTTCGACTTTTCTAAAATTTTTAATTGCATTGTTTGAAATTTTTGTAAATATACCTAACAGGTTAATTTAAAAAGAAGTAACTATATTTCTAAACATGAAATTAAGGAACACTTTTAGAAATTTTAAAATCATTATCATTTTCTTACTGAATAGTTATAACACAACTCTTTGAAAAGGTGATTAATTAAAATTTATAATAAGAGAAAATATAAAAAGTTAGTTATGCTGTTATACAGGGTGTCAAAATCAATAACTAATAACTCAAAAACTAGAAAAGAAAAAAATAAGCGGTTTCTGACATACTACTCCAGGAAGTCTTAGGTGTAGGATGCAACAAACCGCGTATTTTTATCTTTTTTATTTTTTGAGTTATTAGTTATTGATTTTTAAAATGTGTCAGTCTTCTTTGGGACACCCTGTATGTAGGATGTTATCAGTCAAACACTCTCAAGGGATATTTTAATTTGATTAATGGAAAATATTCTGGAAAGGGGAAAAACGATTCAAATAATTATAAATATTTAATATTTAAGATTATTTTTGTTTTTAAAAATTGTTTTCTGAATAAAAGAAATTGGAGATAAATTGAACATTTTTCAAATTAGAATCGAGTAAGCAAAAACATAGTTAATTGAAAATTTTTATAATCTAAATTTACTTTAAAAACACTCTTGATAAATATTGGAAATTTTAATTACAAGTTTTAATTTTTATTTTGACTTTATGAAAGTTTTATTTTTAAAAACATGTAAGGCGTACTTTAACTTTACTGGTAGGTTTCTGTATGAATAGTTTAATAAGCTTTGAATATATCGTGCCATATAAAACTTGAAAATAATTACATGTACTTTTATGCGAAAATTTAAATATTATAAAAATTATGATTAAGGGATACGAATTTAATAAAATTTTAATTTTTTTCAGTTAAGTTAAATAAAAATTCCTATACAAACTACGGCTTTAAGGTAATTAATTATTTTAAGTAAACATCCATCCACTTAACATGTGGATTTTTTTATCACAGTTTGGTAAAAAAGTTTTTAAACAAAAGTTGAGGTAAAAATTTTAAAGTATTTCATTTTTGAAGTTTTCAGAGTATTGATACTCTTTTGAACGTACGTTTTCTGTAATTAAAAAACTGCGTCTGCTCTAAAAAGACACACAATTAGATGATAATAATAAAACAATTGGATGAATAATAATTGGATAACTGCAGTCATTTTTTTTATCTGAATGTGTTCAGAATGGCTTAAAAACTCCAAAAAACATTTTAATTTAGCTTTCAAAGCCCTAAATGTTAAGTTATTTTCAATAAAAAAATAGCTTATTTTCTGTCTGAGCTGAGCTCTAGATTTTTTACAGCCTAGTGTTCCGGTGAAAACGTTGTTTCCCACATTTCCAAGAGACACATGTGACGTCACATTGTTAGGAGCTTTCTGTATTAAAATATGTCATAATTACCTTAAAAAAGTTTGTGAGAAAAAACAAGCGTATTTTTGGAATCAGGAGAGAATTCTCAATAAATTAAAATTGAATATTTAGATTTTTAAGAGATGCTGCAATTCTCCATTCCTTTTGTTGCCACTTCAATTGTACTAAATCGTGCTTCCTTGTAGGCGGATTGTTCTTCGCGAACAAGATGCGTGAGGAGGGGTATGTGACCATGCTGGATCCCTTTCAAGATCTGTTCGGTAGCCGGATGGGTGGGCTTCTCTTCATTCCCGCCCTATGTGGAGAAGTGTTTTGGTCAGCGGCCATCTTAGCTGCACTGGGTGAGTACAGCATCGAGTCTCTGTGCTCCATGTTAGTAAGTGGCTTTCTTTGGTGGCAAAGTAAAAATTCCGAGATGCAAGTGGGAAAGTACGGCTGCATCAGTACTCTTATAAGACTCATGCATGTTCAAAAGTGGTTTGGCGTTATTGTCCTTATACAGATTTTTTTTAGATCCTTTGCTTAGTTTTACAGTTTCCTAAATAAAATATTCATTTAAATTGACCTTTAGGAGCACCCCAAGAATGCCATCTCTATAGGATTGATTTGCTTTAATTATTATTTTATGTCGCAAGAATTCCTTTTCTATAGGATCTAACCGTTAACAAACACTGGGAATTACTCGAAACTGAGTTAGGTCTGTCTATAGAAATTTATTTAGGGAGGGGCCCAATTTTTATCTCTAAAAATTCAAGCTAAATTTGTTCACTGGAAAGAGTACTCCAAATTCTTCCTTAGCTGCCTAGCCCCATGAATATTCAATAGGTTCAATGTATATTTTTAAATAATTTTTTAGGTAGGATTCGCACCTGGATGAACCTTACATTCTATAAAAGTTGTAGATAATAGATTCCCAATTATACTAAATGGGGGTCCTCGCCAGAAAAAGTTTGAAAATTTGACTCTAACTAACAGGTTTTTAACTCGTTTTGGTGTACTTAGTACGAATTTCAGGAGGCTTTACCTTAAAAAATTTTTGGCTTAAAAAATACTCGCAAACCGCAAAATTATTTCAAGCAGGCCGCGGGTTTGCCACTTCTGTTCTAGATCCTCGCATGTCAGAGGCATCACGTTAAATACAAAAAGGGTATGCATTTGAGATATGTCTAAGCCTGCATGCTGCTTGATAAAAAAGTTTACCTGGTTGCGTTCAAGAATTGTTCAACCATTATATAAGTGTTTTTATAAAAGAAAACAAGTTGATTTTCCTAAATTTGAAAGAAAATTATTGCCAATTAAATAGGCACCCTCGTGTAAAACGTTCGTTACTAGTTAACTTGTTCCTTTCAAGTTTAAAGTGATGTGGGCCAGGGCATGTTTCAAAAGATATGTGGGGTATGTTTATTTTCCGTAGAAAAATTGTAAGAGTTTTAATGAAAATTACGTTTTTCTTTTTTGAATAGTTAAATTGAAATCAAGACTCGTAATCACAAGGCTTGTTATAAACCATTTTACCTTGAATTAAAACCATCAAAAGTTATAAATACTTGAACCATAACCTTTTAAGCGCTTTTTTACCCTTCATTCATAGAAAATTTTTAAAACTACTAGTAGTACCAATTATTTACCAATGCAAACGTAATGAAAAGAAACTCAAATATCCCATGAATCACTCCGTTGCTATGACGACCCGAGGCATCCATCTTCGTGAAGCAACCGCATTCTTAATCATACCGTGTTTAAAAGTAATAGATCCTATTTATCCCTATTCCTGCGTGTCCAACAAAACAGGGTAGGGTATTTTTCAAACAACGCATAAAAAAGGAATGTTTTCCCCATGTTAGCTGTTCAGCTAGTATTGATTTCTGTATTAACCTGATAAATGGGTTAAACTGGGTTTACACTGCGAATTGGAAGAGTGGATACGGAATTGATCTGATTTCCAAAAGTACGTTCAGATAAAATAATACGGACTCCCACGATTTAACAGAGAGAGATGATCCTACACATAGACCAACTGACAAAATGATGTGATAAACTTGTATTTACGAACTAAATTTTTTTTAAATATCTTTTACGAACGTATTTATAAACTTATGTTAGCCGGAGGGTCGCGGGTTCGATTCCCCACATCGCTAAAGACCCACCGAGTATATGCGGAGTACGTGCTCGTTAAATCTGTGGGTCCGAAAGTTCTGTGGTCCGTCATGGCGCAGTTTACCACGGGTGTCTGGAGACTATTTCCCTCCCCTTCAGATACATGGCAAAATTGTGGAGGTGGCGAAAGTCGGACTCCTGCCATTTATGGGCCTCACAATCCTTCTGGAGCTTGGGTATTCCAAGTGGCACACGACAACAACAACAAACAACAACCTAGACTCTAAATAACATGTATTTTTTCATTTTATTTTTTATACCTACCTGATCACCAGAAAGTGGGTAGGTAAATAGCTGGTTTTTGATGAAAGTATAACTTTAAGCTTCTTATTTTACAAATATATTGAATGGAGAAACACATAAAAATTATCGGATTCATCAAACCTTATATTGATGGGAAAAATTTCGGAAGTTTTTTAATGTTTCAAAGGCTTTAAAAACGTAAGCTCATGAAAATATTATTTGAAGTAAAAAAATAACGTAACCTTTAAAAATATTAATTTTAACGAAGACTGGTTTACAAAAAATTGTTAAAGATATAATGGTAATTTAATTCGACTTTTAAGCTCTTTTCTCTTCCATGGACGTATTTTTCTCATTTAATGCAGGTTTCTTCTCCGAAGTTTTCTTTTTCTGTTGAACACTGCATTTAATTCCATTACTTGAAAGGAATTCCTTTCTTTTTTGCTTATGATGTTCTTTGTTTTTCATTGTGTTTTGTTCTCTTAGCTTGAGACGCATTTAAAAGTTTTTGTCCTTAATTAAAATTTTCTTTGGTATTTAATTAATACTTATAATCCTTCTTTAAAAAACGGAAGCTCTTCTGGTTCATTAAGAAAGATCTGTTAAGTGAAATGTTTTCTTTAAAACCCTTTTCCACTCTAAATAATACATTTTTAAAGTTTTTAAGTCCTCTGGTTTACCTTTTCTCTTTTAAGATTTCCTTTCAAACATTTAAGTGTTCTTTAAAATTTTTTAATCATGACCAGCTGTGACCAATTATCGTGACTTATTTAGACACCATGTATTATTGCCTTCTAGCATAGTATTACATGCATTGCATTGGATTGGTTTTACATATATTTTCCGGTTTGTATGCTTGATCTCAAAATTACATGCAGATGTCAAATATGTTTATATTTATAACTAGCGGATATGCCCGGCCTTGCACGGGTGGAGTGTATAATTTTTTTTAAATTAAATTTTCTCAAAATACATTTATAATTTTTAAATCAGCAATTACCAATCATCCCAGTATCCCAGGCGCGTCTTTCATATCCCGGTGGTTGCGGTAATTTTTTATTTCCAAGTAATTTTTCTAATCCCGGTGTTCCCTATATTTTTCCACTTTCCCGGTGTTCCCGGTAATTGTCCTCTATCCCGGTGTTCCCGATATTTTTCCATTTTCCCAGTGTTTCCGGTAATTGTCCTATATCCCGGTGTTCCCAGTAATTTCCTCTTTCCCGGTGATCCCGGTAATTTTCCTCTATCCCGGAGGTCCCAGTAATTTTCCTCTATCCCGGAGGTCCCAGTAATTTTCCTCTATCTCGGAGATCCTGGTACCGGTAATTTAACTCTGTTTCCATGAAAAAAATTCACATTTTTTCATGAATATTTAATTTTTAGAGAAAAATCTTAAAGTCAAGAGAAATAAGTTTTTAAATTTAATTATTTGAATTTATTTAGGTGTTTTCAGAACTTTTGAAATTTTTAAATGGACAATTATTGAGTTTTTCTAATAAAAATATTTAATTTTGAGGTTTTCATCTCATTTACAATACTGAGTCAAGCATCTCTACTCTAGTAGAGAAATTGAAAAGATTTAAAAAAAAAGTCTGGTAAATTTTTTTGGTCTAGTGAGTCGTGTCTTATGAGCTATTCCATAAATATTTAAAATTTAAAGGGAAAAAATCTTAAAATAGGGGAAACTAACGTTTCAAAATTAATTATTTGAATTTATTTTGGTGTTTTTACAATTGATATAGTTTTTAAATGGACAATTATCGAGTTTTCCTGTTAAAATATTTAATTTTTGAAGGTTTTCATCTCGTTAACAATAGTGAGTCGAGCAGATCTACTCTGGTAGAGAAATGGAGAAATAAGCGTTTTCGGCTATAAATTGGTTAATTACTCGTAATTGTTCGATTTTCAAGCTTGGAAAACTTGACAGTGACAATCGACACCTCGAGATACGTCTATGTACCAAGTTTTGACCACGCCTTCGGCGTAGTTTAAGAGGAGATGTGTCCTCCACCCAGTCACCCAACCACATAGCCACAAACGTTTTTAGTTATTTACTAGCGGATATGCCCGGCCTTGCACGGGTGGAGTGTATAATTTTTTTTAAATTAAATATTCTCAAAATATACATATATAATTTTTAAATGAGTAATACCAATCATCCCGGTATCCCAGACACCTTTTTCCTATCCTGGTGTTCCCGGTAATTTTTCATATCCCGATGTTCCCGATAATTTTCCTATCCCGATGTTTGATGTTTCGAATAATTTTCCTATCCCGATGTTCCCATTAATTTTCCTTTCCCGATGATCGAGATAATTTTTATGCCCCGGTAATCCAGGTACTTTTTTCCTATCCCGATGTTTCCGGTAATTTTCCCGGTTTTTCCCGGTGTTCTCGGCAGTGTTTCCTAGTAAACTATTGAGTCTTATGAACAAAAATAACAAATTTGAAACAATAATAAAAGATCTAGTAAATTAAAAGTCTAGTGAACCACTTCATTTGAAACAATGTTTTATTTTGAAGTCGTTTTCCATGAAAAATTTTACACGTTTCTATAAATATTTAAATTTTAAAGGAATATATCCTAAAATAGGGGAAACTAACGTTTCAAAATTAATTATTTGAATTCATTTTGGTGTTTTTAGAACTGATATAGTTTTTAAATGGACAATTATCGAGTTTTTCATGTTAAAATATTTAATTTTGAGGTTTTCGTCTCGCTTATACAATAGTGAGTCGAGCATATCTACTCTAGTAGAGAAATGGAGAAATAAGCGTTTTCGGCTATAAATTCGCTAATTACTCGTAATTATTCGATTTTCGAGCTTGGAAAACTTGATAGTGATCGTCCTCGCCTCGAGATACGCCTATATACCGAGTTTTGGCCACGCCTGCGGCGTGGCATAGTAGGAGATGCGTTACATACATACATACATACCCACACACATAGCCACAAACGTTTTTATATATTTACTAGCGGATATGCCCGGCCTTGCACGGGTGGAGTGTATAATTTATTTTTTTAAGTTTTCTTAAAATATAATTATAAATTTGTAAATAAGCAAAATTACCAATCATCCTAGTACCCCAGGTCCCTTTTTCCTATCCCAATGTTCCCGGTAATTTTCAAATCCCGGTGTTCTCGGTAATTTTGCCTATCCCGATGTTCCCGGTAATTTTCCTATCCCAATCTTCCCGGTAATTTTAATATCCCGGTGTTCCCTGTAATTTTTTACCTCTCGATGTTCCCGTTAATTTTTCCTTTCCCGGTGTTCCTGGTATTTTCAAATCCTGATGTTTCCGGCAATTTTTTATATTCCGGTATTCCCGGTGTCTTTATGGTAATTTTCCTATCCCGGCGTTCTCGATATATTTTTATAACCCAGTAATTTTTCCTATTCGGATGTTCCCACTAATTTTATAATCTTTGTGTTCCCGATACTTTTTTCAATCCCGGTGTTCCTGTTCATTTTTCTGTTTCAAATTTAAAGGATTATAAAAAGTCTAGTTAATTGATAAGCCTAGTGAACAAAATATCAAATTTGAAACTACAATAAAAAAATCTTGTAAATTGAAAAGTCTAGTGAACCGTCTCATTTGAAACAATGTTTTATTTTTAAAACTCTGGTTCCATGAAAAAATAATTTACAATTTTCCATAAATATTTATATTTTAATGGAAAATATCTTAAAATAAAAGAAAATAATGTTTGTAAATAAAGTAATCGAATTTATTTTGGTGTTTTCATAGCTTATATCCTTTTTAAATGGACAATTATAGAAATTTTCAAGTTAAAATATTTAATTTTTAAAGGTTTTCATCTGGTTAACAATAGTGAGTCGAGCAGATCTACTCTGGTAGAGAAATGGAGAAATAAGCGTTTTTGGCTATAAATTCGCTAATTGCTCTTAATTGTTCGATTTTCGAGCTTGGAAAACTTGACAGTGACAATCGACACCTCGAGATACGTCCATGTACCAAATTTTGACCACGCCTTCGGCGTGGTTTTGGAGGAGATGTGTCCTCCACCCACATACACAGCCACAAACGTTTTTAGTTATATATAGATAGATAGACTAGCGGATATGCCCGGCCTTGCACGGGTGGAGTGCATAAGTTCATTTTTTTTAAGTTTTCTTAAAATATAAATAAATTTGTAAAAAAGCAATATATTACATATCAACCTGGTATCCCAGGCGCCTCTTTTCTATCCCGGTGTTCCCGGTAATTTTAAAATCCCGGTTTTCCCGGTAATTAATCCTATCCCGATGTTCCCGGTCATTTTTCCTATCCTGGTGTTCCAGGTAATCTTTTCTATCCCGGTGTTCCCGGTAATTTTTCTCTATCCCGGTGTTCCCGATATTTTTCCACTTTCCCGATGTTCCCGGTAATTTTTCTCTATCCCGGTGTTACCGGTAATTTTTCTCGATCCCGATATTTTTCCACTTTCCCAGTGTTCCCGGTAATTTTCCTTTTTCCCGGTGTTCCGGGTAATTTTCCTACCCCGATGTTCCCGATAATTTTCCTATCCCGATGTTGGAGGTTATTTTTATGTTCCGGTAATCCCGGTAGTTTTTCTTTTCCCGGTGTTCTCGACAATGTTTCCTAGTAAATTAATGAATCTAGTGAACAAAAATAACAAATTTGAAACAGCCTTGCACGGGTGGAGTGTATAATTTTTTTTTAAATTAAATTTTCTCAAAATATATTTATAATTTTTAAATCAGCAATTACCAATCATCCCGGTACCCCAGACGCCTTTTCCTATCTTGGTTTTCCCGGTAATTTTTCATATCCCGATGTTCCCGATAATTTTCTTATCTCGATGTTCCAGATAATTTTCTTATCCCGATGCTCCCGATAATTTTCTTATCCCGATGTTCCCGATAATTTTCTTATCCCGATGTTCCCGATAATTTTCTTATCCCGATGCTCCCAATAATTTTCCTATCCCAATGATCGAGGTAATTTTTATATTCCGGTAATCCTGGTACTTTTTTCCTATCCCGATGTTCTCGGTAATTTTTCTTTTCCCGGTGTTCTCGGCAATGTTTCCATTGTAAATTAATGAGTCTAGTGAACAAAAATAACAAATTTGAAACAATAATAAAAGATCTAGTAAATTTAAAAGTCTAGTGAACCGCTTCATTTAAAACAATGTTTTATTTTTAAGTCATTTTCCATTAAAAAAAATTTACACTTTTCCATAAATATTTAAATTTTAAAGGAAAATATCTTAAAATAGGGGAAACTAACGTTTCAAAATTAATTATTTGAATTTATTTTGGTGTTTTTACAACTGATAAATTTTTTAAATTGACAATTATCGAGTTTTTCCTGTTAAAATATTTAATTTTTGAAGGTTTTCATCTCGTTAACAATAGTGAGTCGAGCAGATCTACTCTGGTAGAGAAATGGAGAAATAAGCGTTTTCGGCTATAAATTCGCTAATTGCTCGTAATTGTTCGATTTTCGAGCTTGGAAAACTTGACAGTGACAATCGACACCTCGAGATACGTCTATACCGTCTATACGTCTATACCGAGATACGTCTATACCGAGTTTTGACCACGCCTTCGGCGTGGTTTAGGAGGAGATGTGTCCTCCACCCAGTCACATACCCACAAACGTTTTTAGTAATATATAGATAGATAGATAGATATCTCTTCTTCTCTTGTCTATTATCTTTAAAAATTATTTTATTTTTTACTCTAGTTTCAAAAATTATTCATACATTCATAAGCGTAGTTAATTTTTGATGGAACAGATTGTGGAAAGTTTAACAGCATTTCACTCCATTCTAAATTTAAGAAAGCTTTTCTTACTTTTCCTCGTTAGTTTTTCTTTGTTTAAACAAGCTTTAAAAAAGTATTAAGGGTACTTATTTCTTCTCAACCAAATACCCTTTATTTTTATTACGTTTCTTTGTGCTATAAACAGATAGTCCTTTTAGTATAACTAGTATAATCCCTTTGTCACGGTTATTTCAATTTTACCCATAACAAATAAAGAAAAACGGCTTTCTTATCACTTATCACAAATCCTGATGTTTTATTTAAAGGCCGTGTTTAAACTGACAAAGAAGCTTAAACTGTCAGGTTATAAAGGTATTATTCTATATCTGTACACTTAAAATTAGTTCTTCAATGCTCAAATTTATAGACTTGAAATTTAAAAAAATTACTTACCTCACTGTTGTTTAAATGAGATTAAAATAATCGAATATGGAATATAGTTATTGATAATAGTTTTGATGAATTAAGATAGCATTAATTGAAAAACAACGTTTATTTTTACACAATTTATAAAAAATTTTTAAAACTGTAGACAATTGTTTCGGGGATCAATGGATCCCCTTCTTCAGTACAAACAGACGAAAATAAACATCAAATCAATAATTTAAACATAACATGAAGGCAAAAAGTTACAGTTTAAGTGAAAATACAATAGAGGGAAAACAGTTTGAGTTAAAAATACAAAAGCATGGTTAAATTACAAAATCAATACAAAGGTAACCAGATGGGTGAGAAATAAGGAATGCTATTTAAATCATTAACAAGGAAATCTGAAAATTTATTTATATAAAACGATTCAAAAAAATCAAGGTCACTAGGTATATTACAATTTTTAATAATGGTAGCAGATGAAAATTCAAAGTTATGATTGAGGTTCCAAACATGTTTAGCTATGGATGATTTGTCAAATTCTTGCTTTCTGACATAACCCTCATGCTCTTTATTGTTACAGAATTTATTGCAACTGTGGTTTATCTTATATAGGTCAAACAAAACGTGCGTTAAAATTTAGAGTTAAAGAGCATGAGGGTTATGTCAGAAAGCAAGAATTCGACAAATCATCCATAGCTAAACATGTTTGGAACCTCAATCATAACTTTGAATTTTCATCTGCTACCATTATTAAAAATTGTAATATACCTAGTGACCTTGATTTTTTTTGAATCGTTTTATATAAATAAATTTTCAGATTTCCTTGTTAATGATTTAAATAGCATTCCTTATTTCTCACCCATCTGGTTACCTTTGTATTGATTTTGTAATTTAACCATGCTTTTGTATTTTTAACTCAAACTGTTTTCCCTCTATTGTATTTTACTTAAACTGTAACTTTTTGCCTTCATGTTATGTTTAAATTATTGATTTGATGTTTATTTTCGACTGTTTGTACTGAAGAAGGGGATCCATAGATCCCCGAAACAATTGTCTACAGTTTTAAAAATTTTTTATAAATTGTGTAAAAATAAACGTTGTTTTTCAATTGATGTTAACATTTGCACAAGATTCTTTTAGCTAAGATAGCATTGTTGCACATTACTCATTGTAGATGCTTTGTTGAAAATAAATTCCTATGTTTGTTAAAAAGTTTAATTGTTATAAAGTATTGTTGAAAGTAACTTACCAAGAAAATTGTTTTCCCTTAACTAAAGTTATGAAAAGCATACTATATAATACCCGAATTTATACATTTATACCTTAAGTAAAAGCATCTAATGTAATTTATTAACCACTGGACACTTAAATTCATTCGAATAATAAAGTTTTTAAGCGAACCATTCAATGCCATTTTATTACAAATATCTACGTATTACTTTTTTACAAACTAGCGTAGAAACTAAAACAATTAACTGTAAAATGATGGTTATTAAAAAAAGAATAAAATTAAAAAATTCTTAATATTTAAAAAAACTAAGAAGTTTGCTTTGATAAGAAATTTTATTTTGCTTTAATAATTTCTTCAATTGAATTAAAGGTTTACTTTTGAGTTTAAATAACTCAAACGTTATCAAATTAAAGTGATTTTGAACATACTTTAATTTGATTAGTGAATATATATCCTCATGAGATTTTGTTACACACTTGAAATTTTAAAATTAGGGAATTTTCCCGTTACTGCAGAATTCGTAACTAATCAAATTTAGGTTAATTGTTTAAATCAAATTTAGGTGGGATAATAAATCTTTACATAGTAGCATATACTTATAATAATAGTAAAAGGATAACTTTATAAACTTTATAACAGTGGTATATCAATAAATTTTAACCCAATCTCTTTTTCGCATCCTTCATTCATTCAAGATACCCTCTTTCCCTTATACTTTTGACGTTATTTCCTTATGTAGTAATGATTAAACTTCAATCGTATCCAAAAATTAGGGATACTTTGATTTTTTTGGGAATAATGATATAAATATTTGTTCTTATAATAGGGTGGCGTAAAACATTACATCACCAAAAATCCTATTAAAATAAAGATTGAGGAGGTGACATTCAATATCATCTAAAGTCATATTTAGATGTATTACACGCACTTAAAATCCTGCATGGAGTTCAAGAATATCATATCTGTTATAACAGTAAAATTTTTGCTAAATAACTCTCACAAAAACGTTTCTGTTACCACATTGAATGAGTATGGAACTCCACATGAAAGGCCTCTGTACCCCCTTAAACTATTGTTAGAGTAATTTGATCTGGACATATTACCTCGTCATAAGATTTGGGTCTTTATTCCTAAAATAAAATTCTCCTCAATATTTGGACACGTGTGTAAATCATTAAATAAAAATAATTTTTTTAAGACCTCATAGAATGATTTAAATCTCTTTGTAGGAGCCACAGTCAGTGTGATCATTGACATGGATAACAATGCCTCTATCATACTATCTGCATGCATCGCTTTGTTCTACACTTTGTTTGGGGGTCTCTATTCAGTGGCCTATACAGATGTAATACAATTGTTCTGCATCTTCGTGGGACTGGTGAGTTGCTGATGCTTTTTAATCATATCTTATGATTTATTTTTGTATTTTTTTTAAATTAGGCACTAAGTTTCAATTTATAAACAGGGATTTTTTATAAAGTACTATTATTTTCTTCCTATCCCTCCGCGAGATATTAAAATATTTTTTATGTAAATTTTATAAGATAATCATCATAATACAATAATATAAATCCACTGAAATCCACTTTCATATTGATGTGGTACTAACAATAATTTTGTGGTATTTGAATCTTATCATAGTGAGGTTAGTGTTGTTTGGAAGTATTGTTAAAATCCTTTTAAACTAAAGATTAAATAAATAATGATTGGCACTATTCCGTTATCTATCTACAGATAAAAATATTCAAGGTATCCAAGAAAGCCAAAAAACAATGACCCCAAATGATATAAATACACTGAATTGCACTTTCATATTGATGTGTTTTAACAATAATTTTGTGGTATTTGAACCTTATCATAGTGAGGTTAATAATGTTTGTGAAGATTGTTAAAATCCTTTTAAATTAATACTTTAAAGATTAAATCAATAATGATAAGTACTATTCCATTATCCATCTATAGATAAAATATTCAAGGTATCCAAGAAAGCCAAGAAATCTTTGGTGTCCAAAATACTTTAGATATTTTTAAACGGATGGATAACGGAACAGTACCAATTAATGATCTTAAGACGATAAAAAAATTTTAGTAAGTGAAATTGGTACTTTTCCGTTTCTTATCCGATTGAAATTGCTAAGTTATTTTGAATGCCAATAATTAGTAATATATCACCAAAAAATACAACACTAACCAGCCAATTCAAATATTTAGGTATATTAATAACAGCTATAAAACGCTTCCAAAACATTTCGGAGATTTTTAATGGAATAAATAATGAAATTTTACCGTAAAATTTCATACACTTTCTGAATGGCAAATCCTTAACTGTCTGAAAACCTTGAAAAATCGATCACAACCAGCTGGAATCTCTATACTTAGAGAAACGTATTGCAAAAATTCTCTAAGAATTCTTTTCACGTTTCTCTCTCTGAAATATGTCAGACTAAACTTTTTCTACCACGAAAATCCTGACATGAATAGTTAAACCTAGTACGAAATGGAAAAGAATATTTTTACTAGTTTTTCAACTAAAATATTTTTCTATTTTTCTTATGTTTATGGGTCTTATAAATATACGTTTGTGCATTGAACCTCACAGTTGTAAACATTTCATAGCATATTTTGTAGTGTAAAATAGGAAACTCTCTTGTGATATCGAATGAATTTATTGTTGTATTATGCGTAAGATATGTAATATATACTTTTGAATCAAGAAAGTTTATTATTTAAGTTTTTAATGGAGATTTGGTTTTGAGATTAAATATGTAAACCTTTACAATTTAACCTAATGAGTAAAACAAAAAAAACTAATAGATAATTTTTGAGAGGATAAGTCATTTAGCCTTCAATTCAGAAATATATAGTTTCAGTTTAAAGTAAGTAATCAGTTATAAAGGTAGTTTTCACGAACACAACTTGAGATATTGGGCAATTAAAATAAAAAGTAAAATCTGGCCTGAAAAAAATGCCAGGCATCAAATTGGCATTAAAATTTTTTGGCCTCACAGTTGCACAAATTTAAATTACATAATGTTCCAATTTATTTTCAATTGCTAATCCATCGGATACTCTTGGTTACGCATTTAAATATCCACTTTGATGGTAGAGGGGCTATATCTACATATTGGGATGTATTGAAATATTGCCAATACCCATAGAACTCTACATGATTATTTAAGTCACAATATCCCTAAATGATATAAGATAATGAGAGGTATAATTTTATATAAGCATATCAGTTAATGACCAAATCATAGTGTTTTTATGAATACTGGGTGTATAAAAAAAATATCCAATCATATTTCTCATTTTTAATAACAACAAAAGAACCCTTTCGCTCATTGAATATTAAAGGAAAAGTAAAATTATGAATGAGTATTTTATTTAGAGATTTCTGTTATTTTCAGTGGTTATGCATCCCGTTCAGCTTGACCAACTCTGCAGTGGGCAGCCTATCACTAAAAGACACCGATTGGGTAGGGTCAGTAGATCCTTCTTCGCTTGGACAATACCTGGATTACGGTTTGCTGCTAGTACTTGGTGGGATTCCTTGGCAGGTAAGGCGGATCTTGGTATTGAAAAAAAAATAATCCTTTTGAGTTGATAGAATTATTTTATCTACATCTTTAAATCTGAAGAGAAGCTTAACTCAATGAGTTTTAAATACAGTGAAATTTTAAATAATGCAAATGTTTTTGACAAGGTATTTGTTAGTAAATAAAAAGTTAGATCACACTAAAATCAGAGAAAAGTTTTAAAAACCATTTAAATTAATTAAGCTTTGATTTTGTAACGAGAAACCCAACGAATACTGCTTATTCATGAATGATTTTTTTACCACTTGTTAAAGTATATTTCCAAAAGAAGTAAAACTTACGCTGTAACGAAAAATCGGAAATCGATAAATACGTAGAAAGAATTTAGCATAAAATACTATCATATTTATCGCGTTTACTTCACTTTTTATCAGTTTCCAATAAAAAATCGTTTCTCAATAGCTTTTACCCATAACATTTCCCAACCGTAAGTGCTTTATTGGGTTAGAAATTTTTCATTAAAATGTTTTCTGCTTGTTTTTACGTTATTCTAGAGACGTTAAGCTCAGTTCAATTTTGCTCACATAATAGAGAGCAAGAAAGTACATTTTTGAAACAAGTTTCCATCAAGACATTTGTTTTATTTTTATAATTAGCACTTAGCAGCTTTCAAATGTACACAAGTAATAAAAACGCCTTTTATAAAAATGATAAATGAAAATCAGAGTTTTCAACCCACCTACAAACCAAAAAAAAACTCGGGTGTTTTTTTTAATTGGGTAAAATTTATTAAAACAGCATGATCAGTCATACATTACTTTTTAAAAAATTGATATAAATATTATGTAAATATATTTGCTGAAGTCTTTTAATGTATCAAAGTCTTTTAATGATTCAAACTATAATATTTGAAGAAAAATATATTAAAAAACTCTTACTATTGCAAAATAATATTGGGTTAATTAAATGAATGGCATCAAAACTCACACCCAAGTGGTTTTTTTTTTCGTTTTTAAAAATATCAAATTTTGTTTCAATTATTAAATTGAATCTTATGCTATTTATTACAAACATGAATCTAACTTACCTAACTTAACAACATTTTAAGAAATACTAGCTATCTAAATTGTCTGTCTAATGGTCAAAAAGTCTTCCTTTGATTAAGTATTCCTTCAATAAAATGATCTACTGCATTAAACTTTTAAATATTGTTTAACTTTTGGTTCAAAATTCCTTCATAAGTTTGCACCCACAGAAATTATTTTTACTTTCCTCATATCTGACAAATATAAAATATTCTTTATATTGCTAAATATTCTTTCTAAAGATCCTTGTAAAGTTTTTCTTCCATTTTGATTTAAGTTCGTTTGAATTCAATACAGTTTTCAAGTTTTCTTAAATTCGTAACATTGCTATTTACATTTCATTAATTCGAGTTTTTAAACCCTGGTATTTCCCAAACTTACAAGTGTTAAAGCAACATCCCCATAATTTTGATATAATGTATTTTTTCGTTATAACTTTAACATTTTTCTGCTGTAGAGAGTACTCGACAGCATAAAATGTTCTTAACATTAAAGTAGCGAGAAAAATACATTGCTTGTATTTTACTTGAAGAGACAAAAAACAAAGAGCAGTAGAATATAAACTTCATAAAATTTCGACGCATTGTTTGATATTTAATTAAACAAGCCAATAAGCCATATTTTTATGTTCACCCTGTTTTTTCTAAATAAAAAGAACTCTAATGTTTTCTCATATTCATATGTTTTGAAAAGCACCATGTCTATAAAATAATATGAATGCAAGTTTCCTTTTCCCAGGTGTATTTTCAAAGAGTTTTGTCGTCAAAAACAGCATTTCGAGCTCAACTGCTATCCTACGTCGCAGCTGTAGGATGTATCATCATGGCTATACCTCCTATGATTATCGGAGCTGTAGCTAAAGCTACAGGTAAGAAATATTTTTCGGATACTATCTCTCTTTCATTCTCTAAATTCACTAGTAAGGATAAAGATTAATCGACGTAACCATTACTATTTTAAAGTATCAAGCTTGTTCAATTGTTCCGAGTTCTATTCTGCAAAAATGGTACATTTTGGTTTATTTTAAAAATTAAAAATGGTTTATTTTTTTAGAGAGAAAGACATCTTATTTATTAAAGAATGAACCACTAGCTTTGTTTCATGCTTTTTTTTATCCATAATGAAGTGGTAATCACCAGTCAAAAGAAAGGAAATAAATGCAATAATAGGGTATTCATCTAACTGATAACAGACGGTTTTCGATATTTCTATTGCAAAAAGTGCCCTTTATGTGTAGTTTAGGTTGGGTTGCACTCAATAATAATAATATTATAGAGCACAGGCAGTGTTATTCTTAAGAATTTTTTGAGGAGTAAAAATACTCCTAGACTTTTTTAGGAGGCGTGAAATTCATTGATGAGGGGAGTGAAATACGGAAACAACTTTTTCAGACAGAGACAATAGACAGACAACATACAGAGACAATTTTTTCGTAAAAACGCTTTCGGTTCTTACGTATTATCCCGTCAACCGTACCGCTGAATCTGAAAACGGCAAACATCCAATTGACTTTTCTATGGCTGTGCCGCTGAATTTGACAGTCACGGAAAGGTCGACGGCAAAATACGTAAGAACCACGCTTTCTTTTTTTAGTGGAAAAATGAAATAAAAAAAATGAGAATGCTAATTTGGTTTTTAACTATTATATAGCATCAGTAAAGTATTATTAGACAGCTTAAACATTAAAATAAAATAACATATTTCAAATTAAACTTTCTAAATGAAATATTTATTTAATATACAAATTTGAGTAGAAAAATATTATTTTTCAATTTCGGTGGGGCGCCATGCATTTTTTAATCAAAACCTTGATTAAAAATTCAAAACGTGAAAATACGCCTGGCTAGTTTTTAAAAGTGTTTTTCCTTTTTTCATTGCGTGAAATACTCTCAGTGGCGTTAAAAATATCTCCGAGTACAGATGTCAACTGAAGACTCTTGGCTCTTACTAAATTGTAAATTAATTCATTAATCGTTTTTGATAGATACTGTTATAGGTTTAAAAAAAATTTTTATACTAGTACATACAGGAAAAGGGTAAAATATTTACAACAGAGAATCAGTATTGTTCTCGAATCCAAACAGGGTACACCCAAATAATCTTATTTACGGTTTTTTAACCTTTTTAACGTAAGCCAAATTTGACGTCCCCTTTTTTGTCCCAAGGTCGAGATTACGAATTGTAGACCATTTGAACAAATTTTATGTTCTTTTTTTATGCCCCATTAGCCCTGCAATATGTCACAATATGTCCGGGAATATTTTTATCAGCTTAAATGTAAAATCGTTTATAATCGTTTCATAAAAACTATGATAAAAACTATATTTATGATTTTTTAGTATGGTTTTACTAAAAATGTCCCATTAACCCCCACTTTCCCTTATACAGGGTGATTCAGAAATAATCATCAATAATTGAGGGGGAGGTAGAGGGGCCCTAGACAAGCATATTTCGAATAGGGATGGTGGGGCCCAGCCTTACCGTTAAAGAGCTAGGACCTAATGTAGTGCGAGCGCGTTTCAAAAGGCCGTTTTTAGAAGGCCCGTGTGACGAAACAAAACATAATAAAATGAAAAACATTATTGCATGAGGTAAGGAAGTATCACTTTTACTTACACCACGAAATCGATAGAATTTGAACCACTTTCTATACCGTGGAGTGAGTTTCAAAAGTGCAATATTAATCTTTTAGTCAAAGAATGGAGTTCCCTTAATGGTATTTAGAAAAATGATGATCGCATTGATCATTTAAACTGTTTGATCATTAAAAATTCCTTCCCCGATCATCATTTTTCTAAATACCATTAAGGGAACTCCATTCTTTGACTAACATATTAATATTGCACGTTTTAAAACTCCCCCCACGGTTTGGCAAGTGGTCCAATTTCTATCACATAGAGGATTTAAGTAGTACGGCTACTCCTATAACTCATGCAATAAAGTTTTTCATTTTATTATGTTTTGTGTCGTCACACGGGCCTTCTAAAAACGGCCTTTTGAAACGCGCTCGCACTACATTAGGTCCTAGCTCTTTAACGGTAAAGCTGCGCCCCACCATCCCTATTCGAAATATGCTTGTCTAGGGCCCCTCTACCTCCCCCCCCAATTATTGATGATTATTTCTGATTCACCCTGTATATCGTGCTTTCATGAAAACCCTATAAGACGTATAAACACTTTTATGTTACTGTCACCTATGTACAATACTGGCAAAAAAAATCGACTCAGACCCTATATCTCCGGAACGGCTTGTGATATAAAGACAAATAAGGTATCATTTTCATGATTTGAAGTATTCTATATACAGAAAATTTTTCAAGTTCTTAGGGGGTCGTCTTCATATTAAATGAAGCACCAACTTTCGTTTTTCCTATGGAAACCATCAAAGATTATTCCAGATTCTGAAAGAGCACCCTCTAAACCCCCCCCCAAAACCAGTTTTTATGCCATTTGGTCCCAAATGAAGCCAGGAGTAGGGGTTGAAGTTCGTCGAATTTACGTTGAAATCTCGTTTTTTACGTTGAATTCTCGATTTTGATCCTGCGGGGTTGATGGTTGAAAGGATCAAAATCGAGAATTCAACGTAAAAAACGAGATTTCAACGTAAAAAACGAGATTTCAACGTAAATTCGACGAACTTCAACCCCCACTCCTGGCTTCATTTGGGGACCAAATGGCATGAAAACTGGTTTTGGGGGGTTTTAGAGGGTGCTCTTTCAGAATCTGGAATAATCTTTGATGGTTTCCATAGGAAAAACGAAAGTTGGTGCTTCATTTAATATGAAGACGACCCCCTAAGAACTTGAAAAATTTTCTGTATATAGAATACTTCAAATTATGAAAAATGATACCTTATTTGTCTTTATATCACAAGCCGTTCCGGAGATATAGGGACTGAGTCGATTTTTTTTGCCAGTATTGGTAACCAACTAACCAACTAACCACTAAACCAACAATAGTAAAAGGGTCACGTGATTTTGACAACGCTGCTGGAACTAGTATTTCGGAGGGGAGACAGGGGGAAGTTGAGGGGCAATTGATCGAAAGAGGAAGAGACATTTGCTTGTATATAGAAGCAAGACCCCAACTATCACCGGTTGGTTACCCAACTATAGGCAGTGAAAAGTCTGTAAAAATCACGTGACCCTTTTACTATCGTTGGCTGATGATCAGTATACTCAGTTCATTTTAAACTGGCGCTTGAAAATATTTCCTTCCCCCACCACCGATCGGTAACCATAGCAACTATCCTCGTCAAAGTGACGAAGAAGGCTTACTATTGGCTGCTCGAAGAGCGTAACTATGGTTACGCTTCTAGCGTGGGGGAAAGCACTATTTCTCAAGCGCCAATTCTAAATGAATAGAGTATAGTAGTGTACTCGTACTTCAATCTGAATGTATGAAGCAACCAATTTGTGCGGTTGCAGACTGGAACCAGACGGACTTCCCCGGACCTCTCCCGCTGGACGCCGACCACACCTCCCTGGTGCTGCCGATGGTGCTGCAGTACCTGACTCCGGCCGCCGTCTCCTTCGTGGGTCTGGGGGCCGTCTCCGCCGCCGTCATGTCCTCCTCTGACTCCTCCATCCTCTCTGCAGCCTCCATGTTCGCCAGGAACATCTACAAGCTCATCATCCGGCAGAACGTGAGTTTCTTCTGAAACTCGTGCTCTTAATAGTTTAACTTTGTGAATTTATAAATCGAGTATGAAAAGTGATGTCTTAAACCTCGTCGCTTTAGTCTAGGCCACTTAGTTATAAATAAATCTGGAGTGCAAACTTCCTATAGTTTACTATTATAAAAATCGTGCCGTTTTTGTGAGTGATTTGCTGCTCAAGGTGGCAAAACTACAATGATAAAACAAGTTAGTTTCCTAAAAAAAACACCTCTATATTAGACAGCAACATTAGTTGACCCTACAACGTCACTAACAAACAATGTAGTTTCCATCGCTGTGTCTGAATTTCGAGTGAAACGAAGATCCTCAATTTTAAAATATGTTTATTTCGTTAAACCAATATGTATATAGTGTCTTTTTATCACAATTTGCCTACCGAAACGCCTCTTAGCAACCCAACAGGCTTACCCACTTTCTCCTTTCGCGTAGTGACGTACTGGGTTCAGGAAACGTTGCTGTTGAGTATAGTATTTATTTAACTCTGCTGTTTATTCGTCGTTTTCAAATGAATTTTTGTAAATATATCGTTTTACAGCTATTTCGTTCCATTTCATCAAATACATAAGCGCTTTATGTTGGATACTGTTAAAATCAGAGCATTGATCTTTGGCACTTTTGACACAGTGTTAATTTTGGCACGCTGAGTTTGCAATCCAGGTTATTATACAGGGTGTTTCAAAATTGCGTTGCACGGCTTTATTCGGAACAAACGCCTCCTAGGGTCATGGAAGTAAGGTCTACCTCTAGGTAAGTGACTCTGGAGAATTGAGATGACTTACAGCTCCCCCAGCGCCGAAATTAAAAAGTAAAAAAAATAATTCAAAAACTGGAGATAGAGCAAAAACCTCAGTGAGAGTATTGTTGCCAACGTCAAGAAGAACTCACTGAAAAAAATTTTATCAAAATATCTTGAATATTCGAGGAGATATTAGCATGTGAAAATAGCACTTTTTCAGGGGCAAAAAATAAAAAGTTCGCATAGTTCCAAATTTTTCAGTGTTATTGTGTAGTTTTGTGTTTTTTTGTTGAAAGAATACAAAATTTAATCAAAAAATCAAAACATTTGCAAATATGCAAACTTTTTATTTTTTGACCCCTGAAAAAGTGCTTTTTTCTCACATGCTAATATCACCACGAATATTCAAGATATTTTGATCAAATTTTTTTCAGTGAGTTCTTCTTGACGTTGGCAACAATACTCTCATTAAGGTTTTTGCTCTATCTCCTTTAGTTTCTAAATTTTTTTTACTTTTTAATTTCAACGCTAGGGGCGCTGTGAGTCATCTCAATGGATTCTCCAGGGTCCCTTACCTAGAGGTAGACCTTACTTCCATGACCCTAGGAGGCGTTGGTTCCGAATAAAAGCTGTGCAACGCAATTTTGAAACACCCTGTATAGCTCAGTGGTCTTGACAAGCGCGAAAATTCAGTTTTAAAATTTCGTGTTCTTTTACTGAAACGTTCAGACTTGGCGAGGCGTGGGAAACAGATTTGCCGAAACAATGGTAATAAATTCCCTCTTTTGTAGTTTATGGGACGCTCCTTAAAATGTTTCTCGACTGAAAAAGATTCCCACGGCATGTTATTAATTTAAAATAACGGAACAAGCCATATAACAGTATGTTTTGGGTAAGTTTAATAAACTTAGTTGGATCAATAAAACATAATCATTTTAAATTCATAATAAAAAATCTAAATCTAGGTAAAATTTGTTTGTCTTCACAAACTGCTTACTATATAAAGGAAAAACTTGTTTTAAGATAGTATCGAAATCGTTCTTAAATTTGATTAAAATGACGATGAAGATCTCGGAAATTTTTTCCATATTGTAGGACTTCATTTGAATAATGAAATAAAAATCAACTGAATCCATTTGGAAAACCTTAATTTGGAAAAGAAAACAAAAAAAGCTGATATAATTGACAACTTCTTTGATTGTGTGTAATGGTGAAAATATCAAGTGTATTTTTTAAAAAAGAGGTTTCTCTATGTGAAATCAATTTCTGTTTAAAAAAATTAACCCATAGTTTTATACGAGGGTTTTCCCTTAATGTATACCGGATGAGGAAAAAAAAGAAGTGCTTTATTAAATCATTTCAATTATCGCCATAATCTTAGCATTTAGTTTTTAAGCTGAAAAGCGAATTAATTATAAGGAGAAAGAGAAAAGAACTTTCCCTATACCTCCTTTTTCCAATCTTATTCATACTTTAAAGATGCAACCAAAATCTCATTTCCAGGAAGAAATCTAATTTCCTTTGCAATTTTACGCTGAATAACAAATGTTGTTTACGAACGTAAAACAAATCTTTCTTCCATTGTCTTATGTAAACGATCCATCTTCGTTTCACAATCGCATTTCCAAAATATCGTGCTTTTAAATAAAACTCCCCTTTTTTTCTGTGAAACATCTTTCATACTAGATAACACAGACTATTCTTCAAATCAAGAGAAAACAGCAGTTTGGAAAAGATTTTTTTAGAAATTTTAATCAAAGAAAGAGATAGTATTATTTTTGACGAAGTGATTTGTATCAAAACGTATCTTAAATATTTTTTAATCCTAAATGTTGCAATACGCGCACACATTTTTAAAAAATGCCAATAGTACTTTTGGGTATTTCTCTTATCATAAATTTGTATAACATTTTAGAAAAGTTTTAGTAATCAAAAATTTAAATTACAATTTAAAAACATTACAAATTAAAATTTTTTTACCACTTAGAAGCTTTTTATATTCATTCCAATATCTATTAAATTAAAACCTGAAGTATTTGTTTCTTTAGCGACGTGTGACGTCACGTAATGGGAAACGTTGTATTATCTAGTATGATTGATTATAATATAGTTACATCAATAAAAACTGACGCTACACTCTCTAAGTACTTTCTAATTACTAGGTACTTTCTAAATCTTTCTAATTCGCGAATCAGAGATGACTTTCTCTCGATGTCTTTTTTGCATATTAGGTAGCTAGAAGTATGGCGTCTTTCTACGTCAACCCATGACGTCTCTGTCAGGAAAAGTTGTAATCTAGTACAAGTCGATTTTAATAAACAGTTTCAACACTGAAAATCGTAAAACGTTAGTGACGTTTGAATATTTGGCGTTTAACATCCTTCTTATTCACTGCCACACTTAACCAGCGGTTAACGAGCAGCTAGAGAGATAAAAGGTTGATAAAACTATGTAGGCTTACATGGCTGAAGTCATAATTGAAACGAATGTCAACATCCGGGTTTACGTGCAGGGGTCTTGAAGATGGTGAATTGTTAAACGTTTCGACTCCAGTTGCAGAAATCTTCATCGGTAACTTAAAATTATTATGACTAAGTGTAAGGCTGTATTCAACGGTAACTTGACCGGTGGTCAAACTTCTGATTGGCTGTTAAAGAAGGAAACCTAGTTTTTCCAGCAATTAAAGGATTGACTACTGTTTAACCGCCGGTTAAGTTACTGGTGAATACAACCGTAAGACGTCAACCTTTAAACTTAATTAAGTCAAAATCCGCAGCTGGAGTCGTTTAGTCATCTTCAAGTTAACTTTTGTTTCAAGAGAAAAGGTTCTTTTCGCTGTCTGTGATTGGTGGAATCCTTCTTTAACCGCTGGTCAGGTAGCAGTGAATGTAATGCCATAAAACACCATGGCTACATTTAACCACGGCTTACTAGATACTACTACAGGCTGACCGAGTTTTGAATTATTTAAAACTTTTAAAAAAATTTCCCCGCTAGGATCGCCACATATCGGGTCTATAACGTCCTAACAAATAGGATAAACACACAGACAAATAAGGAAAAACAAAGGCGTGTTTTCAAGACGTAACTGCTGACTGTTGGCCATTAAGCTATTAAGGCCTGCCTTCAACTCTGTGTATTTGCTTTGCTAGATGTTAACTATTGCCATCTACATTTTTAAAGATTTCCACATCTCGGTCAGCCTGTAGTAGTATCTACACTAGCGGAAATAAAAATCCCATCACCAAGAAGGAAAGGAGATATCAAAGTCAAATTTATTTCTGTGATTGCACATAGTATCAATGTGAAATGCTTAAAAAATCAGCCTTCCTGGATATTAGGGGGCGGAGAAAACCAGGGAGGAGTGTTGTCTCCATAGGTGTCCATTACCGGCGTCACACGTCATGGTATGAGTGACATGGGATTTAAATGACCTTTGAGGGATTGGAGGACCATGTTGCCTCCTCGGGTAGTCCAAATTCATATGGTGCACCAGCGGACGTTGCATACCGGGCTAGGTGATTTCTCTTCTTTCTCCGGACATGTTTTGTGAGTGTTGGTTCTTACGAACGGATAGGCCAGGGTAAAAATGCAACATAGGGGGTTAAGAAGAAAGCTTGGACATTGCACATGTGTTTGTGCATTTTTCACTTGAAATTTGTCCCCAGGACAGGTCTGGAGGTAAGAACGGACAACCGGCTGAAAAACCTCAATGAAGCAGCTCTGGTTGGCCAAAGTACCGGTAGATCTTACTGAGGACAAGCGGCAGTGGGATGGATGTCGTTTGCAGTACTGCGGATTGTCCGTTTGGTCTGCATAGCTTCTTACATGTTTGTCTACAAATAAGGAGCTGAAAATGGGCCTTTCTGTTTCCAATAGTGCACGAAGTAAGGAAATGAAAATCCCAATTTCATGACATTGTGTTTATGAGAGAATCCTGCTTCGGTTTGGAGCACCACGACGGTTGGGTATGAGTTTGAAGACACAATGGAGAGAGCGCACTCAGCTGATGATTTTCTAATCGTTCCACGGAGTGGTGATGCAGGGTAACGAACGTAACGGAGTGTGGATGCATTGGATTCCCTTTCTGCAACTCCTGAGTATGATTCACCAGTACTTCTTCCAACCAGAGCTGCGTCATTGAGGTTTTTTAGCCGGTTGTCCGCCCTTACCTTCAGACCTTTCCTGGGGACAAATTTCAAGAGAAACATGCATGTGGTTACATGTTGTATGCAATGTCCAAGCTTTCTTCTTAACCCCCTAGGTTGCATTTTTACCCCGTCTTACCCGTTCTCTAGAACCAACACCCACAAAACAAGTCCGGTTAATGAGGAGAAATCACCTAGCCCAGTATGCAACGTCCGCTGGTGCACCATATGAATTTGGACTACCGGAGGAGGCAACATGGTCCTCCAATCCCTCAAAAGTCATTTAAAGCCCCTGTCACTCAATACCATGACGTGTGACGGCGGTAATGGACACCTATGGAGACAACACTCCTCCCTGGTTTTCTCGGCCCCCTAACATCCAGGAAGGCTGATTTTTTAATCAATTGTGCAATCATAGAAATAAATTTGACTTTGATATCTTCTTTCCTTCTTGGTGTTGGGATTTTTATTTCCGCTAGTGTAGTAAGCCATGATTTAACAAGACGCTTAACAAAATTGAACCTCACATTTCCTCTCCACCCTGCTCAAAGGCACAATCTCTCTCTCCCTCGCAGGCGTCCGAGCAGGAGATCATCTGGGTGATGAAAGCGGCCATCATCGCCGTGGGCATCCTCGCCACGGCCATGGCCCTCACCGTCAAGTCCATCTACGGCCTCTGGTACCTCTCCTCCGACCTGGTCTACGTCATGCTCTTCCCCCAGCTCGTCTGCGTCGTCTACTTCAAACAGTTCTGCAACACCTACGGCTCTCTGAGCGCCTACGTCGTCGGCTTCCTACTCCGCGCCTTAGGCGGCGAGGAGATCATGGGACTGCCGGCCATCATCAAGTACCCCTTCTACCGCGAGGAGACGGAGGAGCAGCTCTTCCCCTTCAGGACCCTATCGATGCTGCTGAGTCTGGGGACCCTACTCTCCGTGTCCCGGACCAGCAAGTGGCTGTTCGAAGCGGGGCATCTGCCCCCGTCGTTCGACGTCTTCCACTGCGTCGTCAATATTCCAGACGACGTCCTTAAGGTCCAGGAGCCACACGAAGGGGAGATGAGCGTGCTGAATGCGCATCTGGCCAAGGGGTATCAGTCGGAGATGAACGGGAGGGTCAACCCCGCGTTGAACCTCAGCTCTGATGAAGCCGAGGTGGATAACGGGCCCCCTCCGCCGCCCCCTTACAGTGCCCGACCCCCGTCGCACGATACCACTATCTTCTAGAGGGGAGGTGTTTAGTCTTGGCAGTAGTAGTGTGGGGTGTTGTGTATTATATGAATAATATCTTTTTTATTTGTAGAATTGAGCGGAGGGTTTTTTGCGGTGAAAAGATTTTTGTAGTGATGTTATATATATATATATATTCATCAGGTTGGGCAGTGCAGTGAGAGCATCAGAAAACACCATAATAAGTCAAGAAGAGTAAAACCTATTTTCAGCCCTGAATGTTTAAATTAATTAATATAAAATATAGGTAGTGCACTGTTAAAAAAACAGTTCCATCCTTTATCCAATTTGTGGTGAAAGTTTGGGTTGTTTCACCACAAACTGGGTTAAATTTAGTTGCAACCTACTATAGTTCGGTAACAGGTTTCGCCAAGTTTTCGAAAGCACCGGATTTCACTAGTGAAAGCACCGAAAACTTGGTGAAACCAGTTACCGAACTATAGGTTGCAACTAAATTTAACCCAGTTTGGGATGAAAGGAAGAACTTTTTTTAACAGGGTTCGGTAGTTCAAAACCATGCAACTCTTTATATCCTAACCGCCTGAAATTTTCTATAAAATGTTGTGGAAATGTCAGGAGGTCTGTTTTTAAAAGGGTTAAACAGCCAGTATAAGAAGTTAAACATCCAGTACCCGGAATAATACCTAGTTTCTCGATCGAGACCGGTAATTTTCATTTAAAGTCATACCTAGTTACAAAATATTTAACTTAATTTTTTTTGTCCCCTTTCCATTTTTTAAGGAAAGCTATTTTTTATTTTAATTAATTTTGAATACGTTAGGTATCATATTTGTCATTTTACTTCAGTTTGTTTTACAAATTAGGAGTGTTTCTAAAAATCTAATTGGGAAAGGAGAAACAGTGAACGAACCAGTGACTCACCCGTGATGAAATTTGTCTCAATCCCAACTTCGAAAACGGATAACACGATTTAAATTGACAAAAAGTTTAAAATAAGAGTATCAATGAAATGTCAGGCATGGAATGGGATTTTTTGTGAGAATAATGAAAAGAACTGTTTTAATTATGGAAATGAAATTCCTAGACAATTCTTTTATTTCATCAAGTTAAAAATTAAGGTGTTTGTATGAAGACAAACGCAGTTTGCTAATAGGAAATAGAGATGACTCTAGGCCTCCTTGTATGAAGTCTTGTTTAGGAAATTTCAGATATTTATTTTATTTCGTAACTCAATTTACTTAATTTTAATAAACCTGAGTTAATTTTATATACATTTTATTTTTTAAATTTATGCCCAGTCTAATGAATATAAAAACTGATTATCTCATAAATCTTAAATTTTAAATATCATAATTTTAAAAAATAAAATTATTTTTTAACTGTTTCTTACATTGTATTAATAAACGCATCTTACTTAGTGTGTCATTTAATCAAAAAGAATTTTTAAAATATTTTCTAGCATTCTTAAATTTGAGATAGTAAATAACTACAGTTACTAATAGTAAAAAATACAACATCCAAAAGATTTATTTAAAAAATTATTTTGGTGAGTTCTGAAGCCTCCTGTATAGCATAAATATATAGTTCGTGAACACTGAATACATTTATCATACAAATCACAAGTATCAAATATCATAAATAGTAAAATTATCCAAATGGTGTTTAAGTTATTGCTGCTTTTTGCAAACTGCGATTATTTTTCTAAACTTTTCTCTTATTTTTCATTAATTTTAAGTCTATATACAAAAACTTATACCCAGAGTTTAGCATTGCTTTTATTATATTTATCGACAAAATATTTTCTAAATTAATAAAAAATAGTACTATTTATGTTACAAAATATTAAGTATAAGTATTTAATTATAAATATTATAGTATAAATATAATTATTAAGACATGTATTTAAGTTTAAAAAGACAGAAAATTTTTATGATTCTAAAAAGGAGTTCATAAAGAAAATGTTGATCAGAGTTTGTGTTTTGTTTCATTTAATCAACTTGTTCGTTAAAAGATAAGTGAGCGGCTGTAACAGGAACCTCTAAATATGAGTGATTAATAACTTTACAAATGATACCTGCTTTAGAGCTGAATGTACTATTACACAAAAAATGAAAAAGATAAGTTTTAGTTTTAAGAGAACAAAATACATACTAAGTACATCGTGAAACATCCACAGCTGTAGGTAAGAAAAACTACTGCCAAGACTAAAATGAAAATCAATCTGTTTATAAATTTTAATCATTTTATTGTTGTTAACCCCAAATACTAGAGCTTTAAGTAAAAGTTGAAGTACTAAAAGTATGATACATATCAATAGATGGAATTTATTATTATAGATGATATATTGTTGAACCTTCAACGCGTTCCAAGAGTAAGTTACCTTTATTGTGTCTATACAAGTGCTTTTATGTGGTTGTTTATCACTATCAGTATGAACCCAGGTGTTGAACTTTTTGAACCAGATGGGTTTGATTTCGAAGTACTTAACAATGTGTCCATTTATAACATTCCGTTGTGTTTCATTCTCGTATCAACCGTTTTGATGTGGTTGAAGTGATGGAAAATACATATCAAGTAGAATTCCAACCCACTCTAGTCATATGTGGCATGCCATACATATCAATATACTAAATTGAGTACTAGTAGAGAAACACTTTTTTAAAAATAGATGAATATTTTTTATATCAAGCACTTTTTGATGATTTTTAAGAAAATAAATCTACGTAGAATCTGACAAGAATGATTTTATTTTATTAGTTAATTTACATTTGAAATTGCAAAACATGGATTAGTGGTGTCAGTAAACAAGGAACCAAGTTTTATATGCGAGACATTTTCGGGGAGAGTTAAATATAGATATAATAGATATAAAATAATATTAAATTTTCTTTCAAAACACATATAGAGGTAATATAGTAATTATAATGATAATTATACCATTACCCTAAACAAGTCATTAGAAAAATGGTGTGTGAGAATTTTTTCTGTAGAAATTTTTTACTTAGAAAGAAGAAGAAAAATAAATTTAGGAAGAAGAATTTAATTTATTTCATATATTTCATGAGTTTTTTAAAATAAACTAAAGCTTACACTACTTGTTGAGTTTTCTCAATTAAATTTTGGGTGAATAAACTGTGATTTTTTATTTTAATTTAAACTAACAATATGAGTTAAAGTTAGTTCTTACGTTTTGTATCAAAATTTACGAATGAATATAAATAACTTATGTTAAAATTAAAAAGGATTAATTCTTAAGAGTTAATACCTAATTCTGAATACTACCCATTCAGTAAACTTTCAAATTATTTAGTTAAAAAACAACATTCTTGTCAGATTTTTGAACAAATCAGAGAGTGCTGATGGTTAATCGCCATAGTGTATTTATAATAAATCAATTAAATTTCCAAAATATATAAAAGTCTTTGGTATGATTTGCTACATTATTTAATATTCTTTAGCTGTTTTATAGTTTTTTAGGTATACATTTTACTAGTTTAAACAATGTAACTCAGAGAGAGAACACGTTTCATAATAAACTAAAATGCTTATTTATAGTAAATTTTACACCGAAGGACGGGAAATATTCTTGAATCTATGTATGGCAGAAGCGTATTTTTTAATATATCAGCTGTAAATTTTGTCTATTTTAGAAATCATCAACATTGCTTTTATACTAGTTTGGAAAATAAGCGCATATTTTCTTCTGAGAAATAGGTTTATTCTTCCCATAAGTTCATGAACTTATATGTGAGTAACATTATTCATTTTGAATTCGATTTTTCGTAAATTCATACAATTACTTTATCATATGTTATTGTTAATCATGTATGTTGTACTAGTGATGGGCGAAATTAATACTTTAAGGTATCGAATACTTAGATATCGACTACTTTTAGGTATCGATTACTTTTATTTCAATAAAGTATCGATACTTCTAATTAAGTATCGAATACACCCGATACTTTTATGTATCGATTACTTGAGTATTCGGTATCGATACATGCTAATCACTAGTTGTATTAGAAGTGTTATTTTAAATTGTGTTGAAGGAGTTTCGAGATGAATATCAGATTCATCATCAGTTGACTCGGGTTAACTGTTAAGAACTTGACTAAACATATCAACTCCCATAAGGATTAGCCTACGCATAACTGTATAAAGTTATGAACATATCAATGTCCTGTGGTGAGACTGTAGTCTAGTTTATACATTTGCTACCTTTGATTCTTTACCAAATCGATCGGATTAAGTATGTTTAGTAATTTTATAAAGTTTCTGTCTATATAAAATGCGGATCCAACACTGCTATTTCGAACTATGATATAAAAAAATAAAAAAGGAGGAATCAGGAATTTGAAGTGAAATATATTTTGTGTGAGAACGTAAGATAATACATTTACAATCATTGTAAATGAATGAAAGAACAGGGGGAAAAGTTTATGTAAAAAACTTCAGTGTTAAAAACCTTTAAAAAAGAAAAATATCCTTAAATATGGGTTTACGATTGTGCAATTGAAGTTCATACATAGGAAAGAAAGCTCACACAAATATTTTAATAATTAAAGAATATAAAAACAGTATAAGTTCACTTTGCAAAATATTTTGATAAATTTTCTTATACGATTAAATAGATTCAGTTTAAACTTTCCAACCTGAAATCAACTTACAGCTTAAGTGAAAACATATCAGTAAGACAATTAGTGAAGACTAATTAATACAAGATTTTAATCAAAAGGTCTCTACAGCCTTTGTAAGGTTGTTACATTTTATTGGTGATCAAAATGCATTGAAGAAAAGGTCATTAATCCTTGATAAAACGATATTTTAAATCTACTCGAAAACCTCAAGATGTATTTCTTCAGTACTATATCTCTATACATGTATGTAAAAAACCGATCAAACAATCATAAAAATAAGAATAAACTGAATTTATCTGGGATACACGTACAGTTGTCAATTCTATAATAACATAGTTTATCTTTTTAATTTTAGTGATTATTTTTCACGATAGTTTCAACCACCAAATATCAAATAAACTACTCAGCAAAACTTCGTCTTGCTATGAAAAAGATTTTTAAATTTATTGATACATTTTTAATGTAACTAAAATGCATGTATTTTCGATACAATATTATCAACCTTTAACAATCATTGTATCCAGTTACATCGTTTTGATGCATGAAAACTTCATGAATGCGAGTTCAGATTTTGATGTAGTACTTTCCAGATGTGATAATTTTCCATTTTTGAAGTTGTAAATTTATAAGTATGCTCTTTACTGAGCAATTCAACTATCATTGCTATACTGGAAGATGTTTTTGAAGTTCTTTTATGTGTATGTTATTGCATCTCAAGCATTATATTAATTCGTTTTAATCTCACAGTAACAATTCTTAGATAATCACGTCTAAAGGGTAAAAATCAAGTGCTTTTTAAAGTATTGACGATATATATGTGTATTTTTTTGCTTTCAATTTTAGTTTTAAAGTTTGAAATATAATTTTTTTTTCTAATATAAATTCAGTTGTTTCAGACGTAAGCAAAAATTCATAAGTGGATAACCTAATTTTATAAGGTTATCATATGCCTAGAGTATATGCCAAAAAGTATTTTCCAAGAACTCAGAATAATATTTTTTGGGCTAAATTACTATTGTTTGATTACGTCTTAAATGTTTCAGTAATTGAATTTATACTTTCAGTCCAGCCGCCTCCGATTTTACATAGGATTTAATGCAGTCTAGGACTGAAAATGTTAAGTTTTTTTATTTATACCAGTGAATATATTAATGTATTAAAGAATATTAAAAAAGTTAGCTTTTAGATGTTTATACACAAGCCTTTATATAGTTTCAAACCTATTACTTAAAAACATACTGTATTGGTCAAATTAGCACACAAAATATAGAATTTATGCGAGTACTAACCATTAATTTAATTTAAATGAATATTTTAAAGAACTTTGCAAATTTCAAGTATTTATCAAAAATAAATGCTTTGATCTGTTAAGTAAAAAAGGAATTAGTTATGTACTAAGAATTAATTTTTATATTTTTAGGTATTTATTAAGAAACTTAAGCTATTTATATGAAACTTAAGAATTCAAACTTAAGAAAAAATATAAATACTTCCTGTACTCTTAAATATTGATTAAGTCAACACTTGATTATTTTAGAGAAATTTTCAATCCGCTTAAAAGAATTAGCACACTATACAGCAATTTAATTTGGCCAGTGCTGTTATTTGACTTTTGAGCAACCTTTAGATTCAGATTCATTTATACGAAGTATCTGCATAATGCCTTACACTTCAAACATATCGTATTTAACATACTTATACTGAAAGAGACATATCACGAAGATGAAATACACATATCAATGTTGTAAATTCCTATATATTGTTAAAAATCTTTTTGACTTATATTGTGAATTAATATAGATATACCAATTGCAAGAAGATTTGATACTGTCTAAATATTATTGAAGGTGTCTGAGAACATATCAGGATATGGATCCGTATTATTGTATAAAAAATTTAGAACTTTTGGTGCTGTACTCCCTAAGATATGTTATTGTTATTTATAAATAATATAAATTGTTATTGTTACAAAGAGGTTTATTAGTTTGTCTTGGAAATTATATGTTCTTGAAAACGTTTCCCCTTACGATATTTTTTTGGGGGAGATATTACCTTCTTTCAATGTTGTGAAAACAATTTATCAGAAAAACTGCTTATCATTTTATTATTATGAATAGTTAGTGAAACAAAAGTTTAAAATTTCGGAAGTAAAAGGGCTTTAATTGAATTTGCCATAAAAATAAATAGATTTGTGGTGAAAAAAAATTAAAAGAAAATTAATAGTTACAAATTTAAAATATGTTAGGTAATTTGTTGGATTGAATACAAAATTATATTGATTTGATATGCAGTGGGCAAACTATCAAACCTCTCTTATGTATACTTATTGTGAATAAATGTTGCAAATTATTTACTGTGGAATTTGATACATAATTTAATTAAGCTTGTTAGAAATAAATGGTCAGTGCAGTAGTATACTAATAAGTGAAGCAAGCGTGTTGATTAACTGAGAAATTTAATATTTTTCGGTAAGTGAAAATACAACTATTAACCTCTCAATTTTTAAAAGTTTGAACCGAATCTACTGTTCTACCAACACGAGAAACCTCCAGGTGGTTGTTATGGATACGGGTTATTCCACTGAATTTCAGGGATGATGAGTAATAATTCATTTGGCGCTTAAAGAACCTCACTATGCCAAATCTAAGATTTTTTTTATCTAGCTTTGTACTTCTGTTGTTGCTAGACGCTTGGATTTTGTAATTTTCGGATATTACATTTTATCTTATCTATTACATCTAATATGAATCATCTGTTTTAATCTGTATCTGAGTTGACAATCGTATCATCATCATAGACGGAACCAATTCTTCGCCTAGTTTGAGCTAAGTTTTCCAAATATTGGATTCCCTTTTATACCAACTTCCCTTCTCTTTTCGACTCGTCTACTCATGGTAACCCTGTTTAGGGTTTTCTCGTAGCGGTGGAACAGTAAGGGGATAACTTTTCTGTATTTTGTCTTTCGAAAATATCACTTATTTAAGGAACGTTGTGTTGATTGATAGTTCAAAAAAATTAACTTGTCACGGACTTTTCTGATGAAGTAATAAAAACTGAAAACAGATATCACGTCGTAGCCATTGTTTAGTGAGTCGCTGTTAAATTTAGCTTTTGACGTCAAAGTTGATATTTTTTGCAAGCGAATGTGTTAGGCCATGTTGGTGCGTAAGGATAGGTAGAATACAATTATCACATAAATGTTTATACACATATGAAATTATCATATCATTAGGAGGATAATTTGTAATGTTCTTATTATTTTTATATGGTAGACCGAAAAAAGCTGTTCGTCTGACTTTGGAACTGGAACTTGATCCAATGAAAATTGTGAACATGAAGTCTTTCATATATCATTAGCGCTATTTAATTTTTAATATCGAATAATATTAAAGTTGCCCATAGCCAGAACATTTTGTAAAAATATAAAAAAACAATAAATGTATCAATTAAAATTATTTGATAAAGAAGGAAACGTAAGATTATTGAGAAATGTTTTTTGCTAATCATTTTTATATCTTCAGGTGCCAAAAACATTTAGTATATTTAGAAGCACAAAACATGTTGCAAAGGGATATAAATTTATAGTAAAGCATTGAATGCATTACATTTTCCCCCATAAGTTTAATTTTACTCTAATATGTTTTCTTACCTGTATATCCAGTTTAGTGAAAAAAAAATATTTTACAGAATCTTAGCTTGAATATTAGTTGATATTTATCTTTGACAATAATTTATATTAAAACTGTTTTTATCTAACAGTCTGTTAAAAGCTGCTGATTAAACCAAAAACTCAATCTAGAATTCCTTTTTTAGAATTTGTTCGGAATTTATTGATCTCAATTCCAGTTCTTAAGTCCAGACTCATGCACATCTTTTTACTTGTACGGTATATAAACTAGATGTAAATAAAGTGAATGAAAAGAAATATAATTTTATTGTCCTGTGATCATTCAGTGTATTACTAAAATAGTTTATAATGTGAAGCATTTACCGTACTAGAAGATAGGCAAAAGTTTGCTTAACTGTATGTAATTATATTTGTGTGCGAAAGATAAAAAATAAAGTGTATAATAAATAAAAAACTTATGTCTATCTATCAATTTTTTATTATTTTGATTGAACTCGACCAGTTAGGTTTATAAGTTTAATTCATTCAAAAACATCAGTTAATAAAAAAAACATCAGTACTTTTGTACTACACTGTCGACCTGTGGCGCTGAATCCAAAAACGTCACCGAAGTTGCCAAAGAGTGACTTTAACACCAGTATTAGAAGTCGTTGACGTCATAAGTCAATGCAGAGCAAAAGTTATTGCCTGATCGAGTTTCCCAAAAAGGAGGCAACCAAATAAACGACGTTTATTTTGTTCGACTTAAAATAACTAAATATTACAAAACTTGAAATGGGATAAATATAAAATAGGATCTGCTAAAGATACGGTCTTTTTATTTCATGACACAAGAGTTTAGTCTACCTAAATAATTATAATTTTTGATTATATTATTATTTATTATAATTTTTATTAAAGCATTTCTGTGGATTTGTAACGTTTAATTTTGAATTTAATTATTTTATCAATAAAGTAAACTTGGTATTCCGATGTTGCAACGTTTAGTGATCTCTTTGGCGATGTTTTCAGATAAGAAACGAATTTGATTATATTATTATTTATTGTAATTTTTTATTTTTGATTAAAGCATTTCAGTGGCTTTTTCACGTTTAATTTTCAATTTAATTGTTTGATCAATAAAGTAAAATTGGTATTCCAATGTTGCAACGTTTAGTGTTCTCTTCGGCGATATTTTCAGATAAGAGGTGGATTTATTTAACGGGCTTTGGCGATGTAACTGCACGGTAGACGGCGTAGTATGTAAGTACCAAAAATCATTTTAGAAGTCACAACAATGTTACTACTTCCTCAGATATAAGTTGAAGTTATTAGAACCTTAATTAGGTATGGTAGGGTATTTAAAAAGTGATTTTAGAAATACTGCTGATAAATATATTCAGTGGCTAAAAATGTAATTATTAACTGAATAACGATTATCTCTGAAAGTAAAAGTTAATTTAGTCTTGTTGGTGCAAAAGGTATTTTAGCGTTCGTGACAAGACACAAAAGGAAATGCTGAATCACTCGCGTAATTTATATTCAAAATGATTACTTACAGGGAACAACATGACGATCGTTCTTAATTTCCTATTTTGGATTGAAAACAACTTTTTACCATACAATTAATTTGTAAATATTTTAACATTTCAGAAACATGGGATGTAAAATATTTTCTTTTATTTTGCTACATAAAATGTTTTCCCTTTATTATAAGTTACCTATCCTTATAACAGTTCATCTCAACGATCTATGCTGTTTCAATTATTTTTCTCATTAAAATAAATAAGTAAAGATATAATAATTTAAAAACAGAGACATTTCTAAAATAAATGTAATCTATAAAAATATTGTGTGTAGAAATTCTTATTTGATTAGAATTTAAGAAGTGTAAGGTTTTCCGCCCTAACCAGTCATTCGTTTTATTATCCCCCTCCCCGTCTTTTTTTTTAAGGAAATGTAAGCTCAACAAGTCACTCACTACCTTAATGAAACCCTAGCTCTGATGTGGATCTAACCACAGAATAAAAGAACAACACTTCCATAGATCTTAATGCTATAATTTTTAACATGCGAATTCCCATAGACACTACTGTAACGCCCCCTCTCTCTCTCAACCTGAGGAACCTGAACTAAAATTTTGGTCACATGACCTTAGATATAGAGGACAGAATCTCTATAGATTTTTAATTCCTTATTTCTTACATTTTTCAAACTATTTTAAATTAAAGAGGACATCAGAACAAACTTGAAGTTAGATCGTAAGAAACATTGTTCGAAATTAAAATTACGGAAGAATTCAATACAGATTCGATTAAGAAAGAAAAAAAATCGCCATGAAATCCAAGATTACTCTCAGGTAAACAAAGATAGAAAAATTCGAAGTTGTTTTTAGGAAACAATAAAATAATGAGTTGAATATAGAGAGGCAATTCGTATTTTTAATTAAAGATTTGATAGGACGCCGCGCAGTTGGTTCATGTTTCAGTTGTAGAGGATCCTTTGATAAGCTGACTTGTATGTTTATTGTGTCACCCGAACAACGATATTTCTTCTTTAAGTGAATCATCAGATAGCATGAGACCGCTAAAAAAACTATTTGTATATTATGTAATTTGGAGTCCAAACTAAAGTTTTAAACGGAATATAAATAACAAAAATACCATCTTTCCTTTTGAAAGATAATTGATGTGAAATTCGAACCAGGAACTGATGAGCTATTGATATTTTCTCTGGTATTAATGGTTTAGATTTATTTAAATTTAAAACAGCTTATTCTTGTTTTCATTCAATTGATTGTTTCCTTCCATAGTTTCTTAGAATCAAGTTTAAACTATTTATCTCTTTATAAATATTAAAGAGTAATTTAATGCATTAAGTATATGTAATATATCATAGTAATATATACGTATATATTTGTAAGTAATAGGTTAATTTATAAAGAGATACGTACAGTCAATTGGAAAAACAATGGTCACCATAACAACCTAACAACATATTCTTACTGCAAAATATATCAGTTAAAACTGTTTAGCCATTTTTCAGGATTGTCAGTTCATACTTTCTATGAAATTACACTTGCTTTACTCATTTAAATCGACTTATTGATAAGTATAATTTTCATTACTAAAAGAGCTTGATAAAATACGTTGGCAAATAGAATTATAGTGTTAATAACAGAAAGGACGCCTTTCCCTCTAAAAATGATTCATCCAGAAAAGAAAATACCGACAATACTGAAAGCAAATTTTATCAGGAAACCTTTTCTTGGATACGGGATCTTATGGAATGTTTACAAATTTTACGGTATTGATTTCTGTGAAACTAGCAATAAAGATGGGAAACTACAAAGATATCTAAAGAAAATTATTCCATTTTTCCTACATCTAACCCAAGCATACCTTTTGTATGCGTCTTTCAAAGCGTTATACTACGATTCTGACGATTTCATTTCCTACATCCCCTTCTCAATCTCCAGTTTGATAACCATACTGCTTTGGCACATCCTCTACAGAAAAAGAATCAATCAAAAGAAACTGCTTAAAAAATTTTCAAGAATCAGAATTTTACTGGAGGGCAAGATTACTGACAAACCAATTCGAGATTCGGTGTTCATAAATTTGTGCATCGTTGTTGGCACCCTTGTTCCTTCGATTGCTACAGTATATTTCGTACTGACGTTTTCCAATCCAAGTTCTCCAGTGAATCTTTTTTACAGCTTGTTCATACACTTTCCGAACAACACAGCGACTGCTTTCTTAGTCCGAACTGCAACAACTCAATCAATATCCATACTTGAGTACACTTTCCCAGCCCTGACGTGTATTTTATGTAGTACCATTTACTACAAGTGCGGGAACCTAGTCCGCGACTTTAGCCTTTTCCTGAAGAACATCGAATTTCCCGTTTTAGGTTCTTCAGATAGGATCTCTTACATTTTGAAAGTCCACAGGATTATCTACGATGTCGGATACGACATGGAACACTTGCTGTCTGCAGTAGTTTTCTTTCTGCTGAGTAACCAAGTGATACTCATGTACGTCTTTCTAGCAATATTTCTGTCCACCAGCGGAGTCTATGAAGCATCTATGGTGTGGGAGTCCTTACCAGCCATAACAGTGGTTCCCCTCTGCGTGGTTATACTAGTCCGTTGTGCTGGCAGAGTATCCAGAAAATTCTCAGAAGTCAGCCTGGTGTTGAAGGCTGCGCAAGACAAGGTCGTGGCAGAAGGAAACTTGCACAGCGAGTCCCTGAAACTGATAAGGTTGTTGAGAGATGAGCCGTACCCGAAGATGACTGCTTGGGGAGTTGTTGAACTCCAACCCAGTTTCATTTTCACCCTTTTTGGTTCACTGTTCACTTATGGGTTGCTGGTAGTGAATCTCAAAAACGAGGCATCTCGGGAGTCTCGCTAGGATTTCGAGCACTAAAATATTTCATTCCTAGATTTTAAGTTGTTATTCAAATTCATTAAGTTTTTCAGTGATTTTTTTTAATTACAAGTAAAAGTATGTTGAATCTTGTCCACGTAGCTTCGATACCGTTATATCACAGTTTTGTGTTTTTTTTTAATTTTTGAAAAAACTAAAAAATCGTCTAAAAACGATAATAAAGGCAAAAAAAATTATTTTTCGTTCTCATTGTTTTCTCATTGTTAAATTATATACTAGGTGGTAGTTGACTTTGATTGAGGAAGTCTATATTAATAAAAATAATGTTTGTCTCTCTGTATAACCTTCATAGTTTTAAACTTTTCGAACCTTTTGGTCAATTTTATGCTTAAAAACCAATATTTCATGCCCAACTTCATGGCAAAACAACATTGTTGTAAACATAATAAGAGAAAGATGTAATAATAATTGTTGTAGATATAAAATCGATTGTTGCAGTTTGAAATCCATTGTTGTAGCATAAACATAAAAATGGATCCTTTATTTAACTATTTCCCCATTTGGACTGGCGAAGCCCATCTGTAACACGCCATAATAATGTTTTTTTAAAAATGGACTGGCGAAGCTCGTCTGTAACGCACCAGATGATATCTCTATATTCTAAAAAAAAGTTTTTGGTGAACGGTTTCCAGAGAAAGGCTTTTTAATTACTGAACCGAATGACACGTATAAGGTATCAAAATGTCCGGATTCTTTTCGGATTTCCGAGTAGGCCCTTCGATTTTTCAAAAAAATTCTTAATTTTAAAATATTTCCATTTTTTTAGATTTCGGATAAGGTCGCAGTTACAAAGCAAGAAACAATGAATTTTAAAACAATTGAAAACATATTTCACTGGTTTTTTATTATTCAAATAGATTAAATAATCATCTTTCTATTTATAACACGAATTTAAAAAATATATTTTGGGTTATTTTTAACAATATTTATATTTTTGTTGTTCAAAGGGTTTTAATTACATTTACAAATAATGTATAATTGATTTATATCTTATTTTTAAGTAGTAAATTGATATTTTATATTTATATTTGTCGTAGTGGCAACGTGACAACCTAATCATTTCTATATTTACAATAAAATATAAACTCAACAGTACCTGTTCTCCATGCGTGCTATATGCCTGCGAATGCGGAAGCAAAAAGCACCAAAACAAAATACCCAACCAACCAACTATAAACTCGCTTTCGGAAATTTTGAACTTTTGCATTTATTTTTTACAATAATTATTATTTTTTATATCTTTTTGCAGGTATGTTTTTTAAGGAAGTAAAATGTAACTTTTTATTTCATAATGCCAAAACGCAAAAAAACTAGATAACACGGGTGAATATTTTAGAAATAAAGATAAAAATCGAAAATGTTAAAAGTCTAGACATTCGTGTCATTGCTATCAAACTGATACAACTTCAACGTTTGTTTGTTCTAATGAAGATAAAGTTCTAAATTTTCCCGATGTTTACGATAATTACTAAATTTTTCACAGCCAATCGATAAAAATCATTACAAATTTTAAGAAAGTTAAATTTATTCCTAAGATGTCTCAGTGCTTCTTAATGAATCTGTGAAAAAACATTACCTTGATGGGGAAACAGTAAAAGAATGTTTACATTGCTCTGCTGTTAATTTTATTGGAATTATAGGGCGATCCTCCAATTCATGTTACTATAGAGGAACTGTTAAAATTCCGCCACTGAATAAACATCCGTCATTTTTGAAAGAATACCCGGAGAAGTACTACCCCTGCTTTAAGAATGTTTTATAAAGTGAGTACGTAAGTGCAGTGAGCTGGGTTTTGTGAGGATTGCGAAAATTTCTGCGCAAGCAGTGAACGGGGGTTGGCGAGCGATAGCGAGCAGGGGGCGGTAGCCCCCTAGTTTATTAAAAAACTGAAACCCGGGCGAAGCCCGTGTCTTGCGCGTCAGCGCTAGTAATTTATAAAATTTCAATTTCTAAGAATCTGGGAACTAGAAAATTTTGGTCATATTTCTGACCTTAGATATGGAAAACAGGATCTCTATAGATTCTAAATGCGCTAGTTTAATTTTATTGCTTATATTTTTCTAAATATCTTAAATTAACGCAGAAATAAGTGCAAACTTGAAGCTATAGACCCTAAAAACAATGTTATTTTATTGAAAAATCATGAAAGAAATTTAATGCGGATTTCAATTAAGAAAGATAAAAAGTCGGGACGAAATCCTAGTTAGCTCTCGGGAAAACAAACATAGAAAAATTCGAAGTTGTTTTTTTGGAAACAATAGAGTAATGAGTCGAACGTAGAGAGGAAATTCTTATTTTTAATTAAAGGGTTAAGTGGGCGCCATTGGTTCAGGTTTCGCTAATCTAGGAACATTGGATATGCTCCTCCCACCAACTGGTATGTTTATTGTACTTATCTGTGAAACTAATCAATGTATGACAGTATCCTTATTCTGAAAGTAAAGGATTTTGAAGTTATTATACCAGATAGTTGTATGTTTTCAAATTTTTAAAGTGACACAAACTCGCTTTAAAATGTAACACTTCTATAAATGAATCGATTAAAAAACGGGCGATTAAACCAATCCGATAGGTTTTTTTTTTAGAAAAATCATTTGACTTGACTCTCTTAACGCCTCATGTCGCATGAGGCTGCTAAAAAAACCATTTGTTACATTAGATAATTTGGAGTCAGAACTAATGTTCTAAATGAAATAATAATCAAAATAATAATATTTTTACCTTTAGAAGGATGATCATATGAAATTCAAATTGTAATTTATGCTAAATCTCAGAACTGATGATCTATTAATATTTTCTCTGGTAGTAATAGTTTAGATTTAGTATTTAAATTGCAACGCAAACACACAGATTATTCCTGTTTTCTTCCAATGGATTGCTTCCTTTCCTATTTCCTTCTAATCAAGTTTATAGACTTGATCGAAAGTTTATAATTATTTCCTTATAAATATTATAGTTATTTAATGCATTAGGTATAGTATATTTATATGTATGTGGTTCATTTCTCATGAGATTGTAAATTGGAAAATCAATGTCACTATAACAACCTAACAATAGATTCTTACAGCAAAACATATCTATCAAAACTGTTTAGCCATTATTAAGGATAGGCAGCTCATACTCTCTATGATATAAAAGCAGCTTTGCAAATTTAAATAGATTTATACAATGCTTTTGATCGCTAAAAGGGCTTGATAAAATACGTTGTCAAACAGAATTATAGATTATTAATAGAAATGAAGATTTCACCATCTCATAAATTGGTTCATGCAGAAAAGAAAATACCGACACTACTCATGAAAGAAAATCTATCTATCAGGAAACCTTTTCTTGGATACGGGATCTTATGGAATGTTTACAGATTTCATGGTATTGATTTCTGTGGGACTAGCAATGAGAACGGAAAACTACAAGGATTTCTAAAGAAAATAATTCCATTCTTCCTACATCTAACCCAAGCATACCTTTTTTATGCATCTTTCAGAGTGTTCTACTACGATCCTGACTATTTCATCTGCACAGTCCCCTTCTCATTTTCCAGCTTAATGACTATACTGCTTTGGCACACCCTCTACAAAAAAAGAATCAATCAAAAGAAACTGCTTAAAATTTTTTCAAGTATCAGAATTTTACTGGACGGCCAGAATACTGAAAAACAAATTCGAGATTCGGTGTTCATAAACGTGTCCATAGTTGTTGGCACCCTTGTTCCTTTGATTGCTACAGTTTATTTCGTGCTGACGTTTTCCAAACCCAGTTCTCAAGAGGATCTTTTTTACAGCTTGTTCATCCACTTTCCGAACAACACAGCGACTGCTTTCTTAGTTCGAACTGCAACAACTCAATCGATATACACCCTTCAGTACACTTTCCCAGCCCTGACGTGTATTTTATGTAGTACCATTTACTACAAGTGCGGCAACCTAGTCCACGACTTCAGCCTTTCCCTGAAGAACACCGAATTTCCCGTTTTAGGTTCTTCAGATAGAATGGATTTCATTGTGAAAGTCCACAGGATGATCTACGATGTCGGATACGACGTGGAAGACTTGCTGTCTGCAATAGTTTTCTTTCTGCTGAGCAACCAAGTGATACTTATGTACGTCTTTCTAGCAGTATTTCTGTCCTCCAGCGGAGTCTATGAAGCCTCTACGGTGGGGGAGTCCTTACCAGCCATGACAATGGTTCCACTCTGCATGGTGATACTAGTCTTATGCGCCGGTAGGGTGCACAGAAAGTTCTCAGATTTAAGCCTGGTGTTAAAGGCCGCACAAGACAAGGTTATGGCTGAAGGAAAGTTGTGCAGCGAGTCCCTGAAGATGATTAGATTGTTGAGAGATGAGCCCTACCCGAAGATGACTGCTTGGGGAGTGGTTGAACTCCAACCTAGTTTCATTTTCACCCTATTTGGTTCACTATTCACTTACGGGTTGCTGGTAGTGAATCTCAAAAACGAGACATCTCGGTAGTCTAGCGAGAATTTCGAGCACAAAAATATTTCATTCCTAGATTTTAAATTATTATTATTCAAATTGATAAAGTTTTGCATGTGATTTTTTTAAATACAAGCAGGGGCGTCATTTAGGGGGGGCAGGGGGGGCAACCGCCCCCCGCCAATGTTTCCACTGTTAATGAAAAATAACAACAAGTCCCTTGAAAATTCTAAACTTCCACAAGGACCTTTGGGTGTAACCCAAAAAGTCTCAAAAAGAGTTAAAGGGGCAAATATCAAAAACTTTTCTGGGGGAGGATCCCCAGCCCCCTGTAAAATTTTAATGTCTGTTATTCAGTGTTTTTCCCATTGAAAAATCTACCGCTTGCAAGAAGTTTTTCCTTTTAAGTGTTCCCCAAAAAGTTTGAAAAAGAGATAAAACACTGTTTACTAGTTTACTGGGGTAAATTAAAAAAATTCTCCGTGGAAGGACCCCCAGTCCCCCAATAAAATTTTTACGTCAGGTACAGTGTTTTTCCCTTTAGAATTATGCCACTTTACAAGAAGCTTTTCCCTTCAGGAGCCTCCCAAAAAGATTGAAAAAAGAGATAGAACACTAGTTTAAAGGAGAAATTTCAAAAAAAATTTAGGAGGAGGACCCCCAGCCCCGTTTACATCGGTTGTACAGTACTTCTGCCTTCAAAATTCTGCCACCTGTAAGAAGATTTTCCCTTATAGATCTCCCCAAAAAGTTTTAGAAAGAGATAAAACACTAGTTTAAAGGCCAATTTTTCTGCGGAAGAACCCCTAGCCCCCCCTTGAAACTTTGATGTCTTTTAACAACTATTTTCCCACTGTGCTTTACAAGAAACAGTTCTCTTTGGATGTAGCACAAAGGATCTCGAAATGAGTTGAATGAAATTGAATTAACTTAAAGTTGGGAATTAGCACTGTAAGATTTTGTACGGAATCTATTAATTGTCGTATTTTCTGAAATTAATTTGACATTTTTTGCATGTCTTAAGTCATATGAACACCATCAAGCGAGTTTATGAATTTTCCATGAGTGATTGTATAATTTTAGGGATAGTTTAGGGGACTTGCCTAAATTTCAAATATTTAAATTTTTTAAACATGATTAAATTTAATTTTCTCCTTGAAATTCAGTAGTTCAGTAGTAGATATGAATCATCTGTTTTAATCATAGAGTTAGTACAAATATAGAGACAGCTTACTCTTCTCGGTAAGGCAACCCTGCATGTCGAAAAGAGTCGGACCTGTGTGAGTGGCGGAAGTAAATTTTTAACATGGGAGCTCCCGTAGGCGGGTAGAATTTGAGGTATAAAAACTGCTCTTTTTCCCAGAAAAATGATGAAAAAAAGAAACCGACAATTTAAAACTAGAGAAAAAGCAATGACGAATCGTTCAGTGAAGAAAAAAATTCTCTATCTCTATTAGTTTTTTACCTGTAATTTTTTTAAATTCCGCGGATTCGGAAAAAACAATTTTAAACTGATTTTTTATAATGGTACGGGGGGAATTTTTTTTAAAAAAGCTTCACACTATATAATATGAACCCTCTTGATTCGATACGAGTCATTTCCGATTCGTTTAAACAAGTATTTAAGGGAGAAAATTGCTGATTTAGTGGTCGATGTAGGAACTGGAAGTTGGCAGCTTGGCGCTTGGCGGTATGAGCTTGGCGGGCGTTTTTGACGTAGTTTCTTTACGAGTGAAGCCACGCGAAAAACCGAAAACTCCAAAAGAGGGATTTAGTAGCCAAGTTGGTTCAAAAAGTCAAGTGTGAGTGGCAGAGCGAAACCGGGAGATCGTTCACGCTTAGAACAGCGGAGCAGATGTTTAAGCTGTCTCTATATTAGTACTAACTCTATGGTTTTAATCTGTATCTGAGTTGACAATCGTATCATCATCATAGACGGAACCAATTCTTCGCCTAGTTTGAGCTAAGTTTGACAAATATTGGATTCCCTTTTATACCAACTTCCCATCTTTTTTCGACTCGTCTACTCATGGTAACCCTGTTTAGGGTTTTCTCGTAGCGGTGGAACAGTAAGGGGATAACTTTTCTGTATTTTGTCTTTCGAAAATATCACTTATTTAAGGAACGTTGTGTTGATTGATAGTTCAAAAAAATTAACTTGTCACGGACTTTTCTGATGAAGTAATAAAAACTGAAAACAGATATCACGTCGTAGCCATTGTTTAGTGAGTCGCTGTTAAATTTAGCTTTTGACGTCAAAGTTGATATTTTTTGCAAGCGAATGTGTTAGGCCATGTTGGTGCGTAAGGATAGGTAGAATACAATTATCACATAAATGTTTATACACATATGAAATTATCATATCATTAGGAGGATAATTTGTAATGTTCTTATTATTTTTATATGGTAGACCGAAAAAAGCTGTTCGTCTGACTTTGGAACTGGAACTTGATCCAATGAAAATTGTGAACATGAAGTCTTTCATATATCATTAGCGCTATTTAATTTTTAATATCGAATAATATTAAAGTTGCCCATAGCCAGAACATTTTGTAAAAATATAAAAAAACAATAAATGTATCAATTAAAATTATTTGATAAAGAAGGAAACGTAAGATTATTGAGAAATGTTTTTTGCTAATCATTTTTATATCTTCAGGTGCCAAAAACATTTAGTATATTTAGAAGCACAAAACATGTTGCAAAGGGATATAAATTTATAGTAAAGCATTGAATGCATTACATTTTCCCCCATAAGTTTAATTTTACTCTAATATGTTTTCTTACCTGTATATCCAGTTTAGTGAAAAAAAAATATTTTACAGAATCTTAGCTTGAATATTAGTTGATATTTATCTTTGACAATAATTTATATTAAAACTGTTTTTATCTAACAGTCTGTTAAAAGCTGCTGATTAAACCAAAAACTCAATCTAGAATTCCTTTTTTAGAATTTGTTCGGAATTTATTGATCTCAATTCCAGTTCTTAAGTCCAGACTCATGCACATCTTTTTACTTGTACGGTATATAAACTAGATGTAAATAAAGTGAATGAAAAGAAATATAATTTTATTGTCCTGTGATCATTCAGTGTATTACTAAAATAGTTTATAATGTGAAGCATTTACCGTACTAGAAGATAGGCAAAAGTTTGCTTAACTGTATGTAATTATATTTGTGTGCGAAAGATAAAAAATAAAGTGTATAATAAATAAAAAACTTATGTCTATCTATCAATTTTTTATTATTTTGATTGAACTCGACCAGTTAGGTTTATAAGTTTAATTCATTCAAAAACATCAGTTAATAAAAAAAACATCAGTACTTTTGTACTACACTGTCGACCTGTGGCGCTGAATCCAAAAACGTCACCGAAGTTGCCAAAGAGTGACTTTAACACCAGTATTAGAAGTCGTTGACGTCATAAGTCAATGCAGAGCAAAAGTTATTGCCTGATCGAGTTTCCCAAAAAGGAGGCAACCAAATAAACGACGTTTATTTTGTTCGACTTAAAATAACTAAATATTACAAAACTTGAAATGGGATAAATATAAAATAGGATCTGCTAAAGATACGGTCTTTTTATTTCATGACACAAGAGTTTAGTCTACCTAAATAATTATAATTTTTGATTATATTATTATTTATTATAATTTTTATTAAAGCATTTCTGTGGATTTGTAACGTTTAATTTTGAATTTAATTATTTTATCAATAAAGTAAACTTGGTATTCCGATGTTGCAACGTTTAGTGATCTCTTTGGCGATGTTTTCAGATAAGAAACGAATTTGATTATATTATTATTTATTGTAATTTTTTATTTTTGATTAAAGCATTTCAGTGGCTTTTTCACGTTTAATTTTCAATTTAATTGTTTGATCAATAAAGTAAAATTGGTATTCCAATGTTGCAACGTTTAGTGTTCTCTTCGGCGATATTTTCAGATAAGAGGTGGATTTATTTAACGGGCTTTGGCGATGTAACTGCACGGTAGACGGCGTAGTATGTAAGTACCAAAAATCATTTTAGAAGTCACAACAATGTTACTACTTCCTCAGATATAAGTTGAAGTTATTAGAACCTTAATTAGGTATGGTAGGGTATTTAAAAAGTGATTTTAGAAATACTGCTGATAAATATATTCAGTGGCTAAAAATGTAATTATTAACTGAATAACGATTATCTCTGAAAGTAAAAGTTAATTTAGTCTTGTTGGTGCAAAAGGTATTTTAGCGTTCGTGACAAGACACAAAAGGAAATGCTGAATCACTCGCGTAATTTATATTCAAAATGATTACTTACAGGGAACAACATGACGATCGTTCTTAATTTCCTATTTTGGATTGAAAACAACTTTTTACCATACAATTAATTTGTAAATATTTTAACATTTCAGAAACATGGGATGTAAAATATTTTCTTTTATTTTGCTACATAAAATGTTTTCCCTTTATTATAAGTTACCTATCCTTATAACAGTTCATCTCAACGATCTATGCTGTTTCAATTATTTTTCTCATTAAAATAAATAAGTAAAGATATAATAATTTAAAAACAGAGACATTTCTAAAATAAATGTAATCTATAAAAATATTGTGTGTAGAAATTCTTATTTGATTAGAATTTAAGAAGTGTAAGGTTTTCCGCCCTAACCAGTCATTCGTTTTATTATCCCCCTCCCCGTCTTTTTTTTTAAGGAAATGTAAGCTCAACAAGTCACTCACTACCTTAATGAAACCCTAGCTCTGATGTGGATCTAACCACAGAATAAAAGAACAACACTTCCATAGATCTTAATGCTATAATTTTTAACATGCGAATTCCCATAGACACTACTGTAACGCCCCCTCTCTCTCTCAACCTGAGGAACCTGAACTAAAATTTTGGTCACATGACCTTAGATATAGAGGACAGAATCTCTATAGATTTTTAATTCCTTATTTCTTACATTTTTCAAACTATTTTAAATTAAAGAGGACATCAGAACAAACTTGAAGTTAGATCGTAAGAAACATTGTTCGAAATTAAAATTACGGAAGAATTCAATACAGATTCGATTAAGAAAGAAAAAAAATCGCCATGAAATCCAAGATTACTCTCAGGTAAACAAAGATAGAAAAATTCGAAGTTGTTTTTAGGAAACAATAAAATAATGAGTTGAATATAGAGAGGCAATTCGTATTTTTAATTAAAGATTTGATAGGACGCCGCGCAGTTGGTTCATGTTTCAGTTGTAGAGGATCCTTTGATAAGCTGACTTGTATGTTTATTGTGTCACCCGAACAACGATATTTCTTCTTTAAGTGAATCATCAGATAGTTAAGTGAATCATCAGATAGCATGAGACCGCTAAAAAAACTATTTGTATATTATGTAATTTGGAGTCCAAACTAAAGTTTTAAACGGAATATAAATAACAAAAATAACATCTTTCCTTTTGAAAGATAATTGATGTGAAATTCGAACCAGGAACTGATGAGCTATTGATATTTTCTCTGGTATTAATGGTTTAGATTTATTTAAATTTAAAACAGCTTATTCTTGTTTTCATTCAATTGATTGTTTCCTTCCATAGTTTCTTAGAATCAAGTTTAAACTATTTATCTCTTTATAAATATTAAAGAGTAATTTAATGCATTAAGTATATGTAATATATCATAGTAATATATACGTATATAATTGTAAGTAATAGGTTAATTTATAAAGAGATACGTACAGTCAATTGGAAAAACAATGGTCACCATAACAACCTAACAATATATTCTTACTGCAAAATATATAAGTTAAAACTGTTTAGCCATTTTTCAGGATTGTCAGTTCATACTTTCTATGAAATTACACTTGCTTTACTCATTTAAATCGACTTATTGATAAGTATAATTTTCATTACTAAAAGAGCTTGATAAAATACGTTGGCAAATAGAATTATAGTGTTAATAACAGAAAGGACGCCTTTCCCTCTAAAAATGATTCATCCAGAAAAGAAAATACCGACAATACTGAAAGCAAATTTTATCAGGAAACCTTTTCTTGGATACGGGATCTTATGGAATGTTTACAAATTTTACGGTATTGATTTCTGTGAAACTAGCAATAAAGATGGGAAACTACAAAGATATCTAAAGAAAATTATTCCATTTTTCCTACATCTAACCCAAGCATACCTTTTGTATGCGTCTTTCAAAGCGTTATACTACGATTCTGACGATTTCATTTCCTACATCCCCTTCTCAATCTCCAGTTTGATAACCATACTGCTTTGGCACATCCTCTACAGAAAAAGAATCAATCAAAAGAAACTGCTTAAAAAATTTTCAAGAATCAGAATTTTACTGGAGGGCAAGATTACTGACAAACCAATTCGAGATTCGGTGTTCATAAATTTGTGCATCGTTGTTGGCACCCTTGTTCCTTCGATTGCTACAGTATATTTCGTACTGACGTTTTCCAATCCAAGTTCTCCAGTGAATCTTTTTTACAGCTTGTTCATACACTTTCCGAACAACACAGCGACTGCTTTCTTAGTCCGAACTGCAACAACTCAATCAATATCCATACTTGAGTACACTTTCCCAGCCCTGACGTGTATTTTATGTAGTACCATTTACTACAAGTGCGGGAACCTAGTCCGCGACTTTAGCCTTTTCCTGAAGAACATCGAATTTCCCGTTTTAGGTTCTTCAGATAGGATCTCTTACATTGTGAAAGTCCACAGGATTATCTACGATGTCGGATACGACATGGAACACTTGCTGTCTGCAGTAGTTTTCTTTCTGCTGAGTAACCAAGTGATACTCATGTACGTCTTTCTAGCAATATTTCTGTCCACCAGCGGAGTCTATGAAGCATCTATGGTGTGGGAGTCCTTACCAGCCATAACAGTGGTTCCCCTCTGCGTGGTTATACTAGTACTTTGTGCTGGCAGAGTATCCAGAAAATTCTCAGAAGTCAGCCTGGTGTTGAAGGCTGCGCAAGACAAGGTCGTGGCAGAAGGAAACTTGCACACACTGTAAAAAAATCTTTCTTCAATAAACGTAAATTTCCCGGCAGCACAGCTGCCGGATTATTTTCATCATTTGAGAAGGTATCCGTATTTTCTTTTTCCGTCATTTGAGGGAATGTCCGTTTTGTATTTTTCTGTGAAAGGAGGGAAACCTTCCGTTATTTTAGAGAACGTTCGTTTAATATCTTTTCGTCATTGGAGTGGAACTTTCCGTTATTTTAGGGATTGTTCGTATTATTACTAATATTATTGTGATTCAGTACACTGTTAAAAAAAAGTAGTTCAACCTTTCACCAAAAACTTTCAACCTTTCACCATAAACTGGTTCAAATTTAGCTGCAACCAAGGTTTGGTAACAGGTTTCACCAAGTTTTACTAGTTAAAATACCAAAAATTGGTGCTTGCACTAGTGAAAAACCGAAAACTTGGTGAAACCTGTTACCAAACCTTGGTTGCAGCTAAATTTGAACCAGTTTATGGTGAAAGGTTGAACTAATTTTTTTAACAGTGTATATTCCTGATTATAATTTTGAAAAAAAATGACAAACAATCCGTAAAATCCAAATAGACGATTCTTTTAAATAATTTACACTACCGATCACAGTAATACAAGTCTAATCAAAAGTTACAAGTTATCACAACTATTTAGATCACATTTTTGCGATCTAATAAGACTAGTTAGGTATGCAATATTTTAAGACTTCAGCTACGTGGTGAAGAAAGCGATCGTACGATGTTTAAATATCTGTTTAAAAATAGTATATCAGAGTATTTCTATTTTAAAGTATGGTAACGTTTACTACGGCCGTTGCTAGGCTGCCGACGTACTGTTTTGTACTGTATTTCACAATCCCTGCAAGATTTTTTTACTTTATTAGCAATGCGCATCCTTGTGGACTTGATTCTTGATGTTTCTATAAAATATTTTAGTGAAATAATTTTATTTTCAATTAATTAATAATTAAAAATATTTTTAAAAAAAATTAGATAAAGTAAAACATTTAAAATAACACAATGAATTTAATTAAATAAGGAATGACTGTTAAACAAGAGAAATTAATTCTTGCAATTTTTAATGGAATAATAAAAATTTAAAATTAAATTTACTGAAAAATAATTACTGGGGTTCGAACCTACGACCATGTGCACACTAGACTGACGCGCTACCACAACCCCATTCGGGCTCCGCTAGGTTCCATCCTAAATACTTTAAAGCCACGCCTTTAACCCGATCATGCCCACAATGGTTACCCGTCGGCAGCCTAGTCATTCCCGATTACGGCCAATAATACAAAAAATAAAAACAATATATTTAACTTACTTACCCATAATAAATTTGCTGAAGGTTCGTTTCGCCTGAAGACGCTTGCACAAACTTCCATTACTTATTTACAACTATATTTGAGTCTCACCAGAACTAGTGGAGAAATCGTACAATACGCATGCGTGAGGAGAGGAAAATTAAAAAACGGAAACTTCACGATGAAAATTCCGTTTTGTAGTTTACGGAATTAATCCATGAAAAATTCACGGAAAATAATACGTCAAAAGACGTTCTTTTTTTACAGTGCAGCGAGTCCCTGAAACTGATAAGGTTGTTGAGAGATGAGCCGTACCCGAAGATGACTGCTTGGGGAGTTGTTGAACTCCAACCCAGTTTCATTTTCACCCTTTTTGGTTCACTGTTCACTTATGGGTTGCTGGTAGTGAATCTCAAAAACGAGGCATCTCGGGAGTCTCGCTAGAATTTCGAGCACTAAAATATTTCATTCCTAGATTTTAAGTTGTTATTCAAATTCATTAAGTTTTTCAGTGATTTTTTTTAATTACAAGTAAAAGTATGTTGAATCTTGTCCACGTAGCTTCGATACCGTTATATCACAGTTTTGTGTTTTTTTTTAATTTTTAAAAAAACTAAAAAATCGTCTAAAAACGATAATAAAGGCAAAAAAAATTATTTTTCGTTCTCATTGTTTTCTCATTGTTAAATTATATATTAGGTGGTAGTTGACTTTGATTGAGGAAGTCTATATTAATAAAAATAATGTTTGTCTCTCTGTATAACCTTCATAGTTTTAAACTTTTCGAACCTTTTGGTCAATTTTATGCTTAAAAACCAATATTTTATGCCCAACTTCATGGCAAAACAACATTGTTGTAAACATAATAAGAGAAAGATGTAATAATAATTGTTGTAGATATAAAATCGATTGTTGCAGTTTGAAATCCATTGTTGTAGCATAAACATAAAAATGGATCCTTTATTTAACTATTTCCCCATTTGGACTGGCGAAGCCCATCTGTAACACGCCATAATAATGTTTTTTTAAAAATGGACTGGCGAAGCCCATCTGTAACGCACCAGATGATATTTATTAAAAAACTGAAACCCGGGCGAAGCCCGTGTCTTGCGCGTCAGCGCTAGTAATTTATAAAATTTCAATTTCTAAGAATTTGGGAACTAGAAAATTTTGGTCATATTTCTGACCTTAGATATGGAAAACAGGATCTCTATAGATTCTAAATTCGCTAGTTTAATTTTATAGCTTATATTTTTCTAAATATCTTAAATTAACGAAGAAATAAGTGCAAACTTGAAGCTATAGACCCTAAAAACAATGTTATTTTATTGAAAAATCATGAAAGAAATTTAATGCGGATTTCAATTAAGAAAGATAAAAAGTCGGGACGAAATCCTAGTTAGCTCTCGGGAAAACAAACATAGAAAAATTCGAAGTTGTTTTTTTGGAAACAATAGAGTAATGAGTCGAACGTAGAGAGGAAATTCTTATTTTTAATTAAAGGGTTAAGTGGGCGCCATTGGTTCAGGTTTCGCTAATCTAGGAACATTGGATATGCTCCTCCCACCAACTGGTATGTTTATTGTACTTGTCTGTGAAACTAATCAATCTATGACAGTGTCCTTATTCTGAAAGTAAAGGATTTTGAAGTTATTATACCAGATAGTTGTATGTTTTCAAATTTTTAAAGTGACACAAACTCGCTTTAAAATGTAACACTTCTATAAATGAATCGATTAAAAAACGGGCGATTAAACCAATCCGATAGGTTTTTTTTTAAGAAAAATCATGACTTGACTCTCTTAACGCCTCATGTCGCATGAGGCTGCTAGAAAAACCATTTGTTATATTAGATAATTTGGAGTCAGAACTAATGTTCTAAATGCTATAATAATCAAAATAATAATATTTTTACCTTTAGAAGGATGATCATATGAAATTCAAATTGTAATTTATGCTAAATCTCAGAACTGTTGATCTATTAATATTTTCTCTGGTAGTAATAGTTTAGATTTAGTATTTAAATTGCAACGCAAACACACAGATTATTCCTGTTTTCTTCCAATGGATTGCTTCCTTTCCTATTTCCTTCTAATCAAGTTTATAGACTTGATCGAAAGTTTATAATTATTTCCTTATAAATATTATAGTTATTTAATGCAATAAGTATAGTATATTTATATGTATGAGGTTCATTTCTCATGAGATAGTTATAATAAATTGGAAAATCAATGTCACTATAACAACCTAACAATAGATTCTTACAGCAAAACATATCTATCAAAACTGTTTAGCCATTATTAAGGATAGGCAGCTCATACTCTCTATGATATAAAAGCAGCTTTGCAAATTTAAATAGATTTATACAATGCTTTTGATCGCTAAAAGGGCTTGACAAAATACGTTGTCAAACATAATTATAGATTATTAATAGAAATGAAGATTTCACCATCTCTAAAATTGGTTCATGCAGAAAAGAAAATACCGACACTACTCATGAAAGAAAATCTATCTATCAGGAAACCTTTTCTTGGATATGGGATCTTATGGAATGTTTACAGATTTTATGGCATTGATTTCTGTGGGACTAGCATTGAGAACGGAAAACTACAAGGATTTCTAAAGAAAATAATTCCATTCTTCCTACATCTAACCCAAGCATACCTTTTTTATGCATCTTTCAGAGTGTTCTACTACGATCCTGACTATTTCATTTGCACAGTCCCCTTCTCATTCTCCAGCTTAATGACTATACTGCTTTGGCACACCCTCTACAAAAAAAGAATCAATCAAAAGAAACTGCTTAAAAATTTTTCAAGTATCAGAATTTTACTGGACGGCCAGATTACTGAAAAACAAATTCGAGATTCGGTGTTCATAAACGTGTCCATAGTTGTTGGCACCCTTGTTCCTTTGATTGCTACAGTTTATTTCGTGCTGACGTTTTCCAAACCCAGTTCTCAAGAGGATCTTTTTTACAGCTTGTTCATCCACTTTCCGAACAACACAGCGACAGCTTTCTTAGTTCGAACTGCAACAACTCAATCGATATACACCCTTCAGTACACTTTCCCAGCCCTGACGTGTATTTTATGTAGTACCATTTACTACAAGTGCGGCAACCTAGTCCACGACTTCAGCCTTTTTCTGAAGAACATCGAATTTCCCGTTTTAGGTTCTTCAGATAGAATGGATTTCATTGTGAAAGTCCACAGGATGATCTACGATGTCGGATACGACGTGGAAGACTTGCTGTCTGCAACAGTTTTCTTTCTGCTGAGCAACCAAGTGATACTAATGTACGTCTTTCTAGCAGTATTTCTGTCCTCCAGCGGAGTCTATGAAGCCTCTACGGTGGGGGAGTCCTTACCAGCCATGACAATGGTTCCACTCTGCATGATGATACTAGTCTTATGCGCCGGGAGGGTGCACAGAAAGTTCTCAGATTTAAGCCTGGTGTTAAAGGCCGCACAAGACAAGGTTATGGCTGAAGGAAAGTTGTGCAGCGAGTCCCTGAAGATGATTAGATTGTTGAGAGATGAGCCCTACCCGAAGATGACTGCTTGGGGAGTGGTTGAACTCCAACCTAGTTTCATTTTCACCCTATTTGGTTCACTATTCACTTACGGGTTGCTGGTAGTGAATCTCAAAAACGAGACATCTCGCTAGTCTCGCGAGAATTTCGAGCACAAAAATATTTCATTCCTAGATTTTAAATTATTATTATTATTCAAATTGATAAAGTTTTGCATGTGATTTTTTAAATACAAGCAGGGGTGTCATTTAGGGGGGGGGGGAAGGGGGGGGCAACCGCCCCCCCCCAAGGTTTCCACTGTTAATGAAAAATAACTACAAGTCCCTTGAAAATTCTAAACTTCCACAAGGACCTTTGGGTGTAACCCAAAAAGTCTCAAAAAGAGTTAAAGGGGCAAATATCAAAAACTTTTCTGGGGGAGGACCCTCTGCCCCCTGTAAAATTTTAATGTCTGTTATTCAGTGTTTTTCCCATTGAAAAATCTACCGCTTGCAAGAAGTTTTTCCTTTTTAGTGTTCCCCAAAAAGTTTGAAAAAGAGATAAAACACTAGTTTACTGGGGTAAATTCAAAAAATTCTCCGTGGAAGGACCCTCAGTCCCCCAATAAAATTTTTACGTCAGGTACAGTGTTTTTCCCTTTAGAATTATGCCACTTTACAAGAAGCTTTTCCCTTCAGGAGCTTCCCAAAAAGATTGAAAAAAGAGATAGAACACTAGTTTAAAGGGGAAATTTCAAAAAAAATTTCGGCGGAGGACCCCCAGCCCCGTTTACATCGGTTGTACAGTACTTCTGCCTTCAAAATTCTGCCACCTGTAAGAAGATTTTCCCTTAAATATCTCCCCAAAAAGTTTGAGAAAGAGATAAAACACTATTTTAAAGGCCAATTTTTCTGCGGAAGAACCCCTAGCCCCCCTTGAAACTTTAACGTCTTTTAACAACTATTTTCCCACTGTGGTTTACAAGAAACTGTTCTCTTTGGATGTAGCACAAAGGATCTCGAATTGAGTTAAAATACTTCTTTTAGAGGCAAATTTTAAAAATTTTCCTAGGGATGAACCCCAGACCCAAGTGTTTTTCCCTTTTTTTCCCTTCTTCAAATTTTGACATTATAATTAATATCATTGAAATACTACTTTTCAGTGCTCGCATATAAATATGCTCGCTATGGGATACCTTAAAAATGAAGTTGAGACAACCCCCCAAAAAAGTATCTTTAAAAAATCTTTGCCCCCCAAACCAAAAACTGAAATGACGCCCCTGAATACAAGTAAAAGTATGTTGCATTTTGTCCACGTAGCTTTGATACCTTTATATCACAGTTTTGTAGTACGTGAGACCCCAAAAGTGAATCAATAGTTTAATATAGGAAATAAGGTCCAAAAACGGAAAGTTTGACTTATTGCGCTCAAAAAAAATCTCCAATCTTTGCACTACTTTGTAGAAGGAGGAAACTTAGCTACCACGTGTAGTCCCTAGAATTTAGTGAAGTCAATGTCCATTTCATTCAATGTATTTTTTTTAATACTAGGGGGCTCTGCCCCCTGCTCGCTATCGCTCACCAACCCCCGGAACTGCTTCGCAGTTCTTTGAAGATCGCTTCGCGATCTTAGCGAGCAGAGCTCGCTTGTTTTATCTCAACCATCCAGTACAACCTGGAACTTGTCTGCTTATAGTCTGTTCATTTAGAATAGGCGCCTGAAACAGGATCAAAAACGCTCAATAATGCTTAATAACGCTCATCAGACAACTCCAGTGATCGATTTTTTACAGTATTTTAACTACTTCTGCTTAGGCTGCCTTGTCATTGCAGATGAAAATTTTTTCGACGATAATTAGAATAATTTCTTCTAATACATTACGTCTCAGGTGCTAATTCTAAATGAACAGAGTATAGTTAATGATCATTTAATATCGAAACTTTTTATCTCTCAAACTTTTCAATAATTTAATTCGGATCATTACCTGGAAAATATCAAAATAAAACTATTACTGAAATATTCTTTTTTAAATTATCAATAATTTAATGGATAGGGGGCTACCGCCCCCAGCTCGCTTACGCTCACCAACCCCCGTAACTGCTATGCAGCTCTTTACAGATCGCTTCGCGATCTGTAATATCTGCAATCGATCTTTAGCAGAGTAAAACAAACTTCCCGAAAATCCTCTTCCTTCCATCGGCACAAATTACACTCAAAAAAGCTAAATTATTTATTTCTCTAGTAGTTCAAAAAATATCGTAGTATCTTTAAAAGATTATAATTATTAACCAAGTCTATACTATATCGCTAGCAAACTTAGAGCAAAAATGTGCACCTCAAAACTTTTAAATTTAAATATCCGTGCTCGCGAAAATCTAGTGAACAGGCAAATATAAAATTTAAAACATTAAACACGTCTGATAAAGACCTACTAAAACTATGAAAAAAATGAAACTTTGATGCTTCATAATTCCAAAACTAATTAGAATTTTTTAAAGAATTCAACGTCAATCTCTTTCTAAAAAATAAGAATATAAGTGTTTAAAAAATCATATTGATACCGTGATTAGTTTTCATTTTAGATAGAAAAAAACGAAAATGTGTCAAAAATTTCGAAAATTAAAAAATTAATTACTCTAAACCTAATTCGAAATTCGAAAAAAGGGCGACGTAGTGCACATCTTCATACTTCAGAGTATTAGGCTGCAAAAAAACATAGTTCTGCTACTAATAGATTTCGCTGAACTGGATTACGCGGCTAAAAAAGAAAAACTTCAACTTTGACCTTAAAAATACCCCAGTAATAATTATCACATCAGTTAGTTTTTTGTTCGAGAATGTGCCCCAAATATTCCTCTACAAACATTTCAAATTTCATAAATTTCTATCAATTAGTTTTTGCGATATGAGAGTTCAAAGAGTTGAAAAATTAAATTTTCTGAAACAGCGGCAGCGGCGGCGGCAGCGGCGGCGACAGCGGCGGCGGCGGTGACAGTAACTTTTTTTTAATATAGAGAGAAATTTAAAATTTATGTTAATTTGTCTTTCTCTCTTTTCTTATTCTTTGTGCTGCAAACTAAGCCAAAATAATATTTTTTACCTAATAAATATTTGACTTCATTGATATTCCCTTTAGTGCTGTGAACTGAGCAGAAATATATTTTTGATGTCGAATAAAGTGTTTTTTAATATTTGATTTTTTTTCAGCTAAAATTTCATGTTTCTAAAAGTGAATAAGTCCATCACTTTTTTCTAAGCAAAAATTCATTCAGATTATGAAATCTTCTCCAATGATTGGTCTTCAAACGTTTCTCTAATTTTTGATTGTTTCATCAATCTTTTAAAGTGTTTTTCTAGGTTATTTAGCAGTTTCTTTGTTATTTGTTTATAAATATAGTATAACCTCAGTAATTAGAAATTGACGGAGTTTACAGTATAAGTATACAATATAGCCCCGATATTACGGAGAAAATACCCTTCAGCCCTTATTAATAACCTAACAAACTTGATGGCAAACAGGTGCACGACATAGTTATCAGTCCGGGGAAACCATACCTTAATGGAATTGGATTTTTACTTAAGTATTAATTGATTTTTCTCTTTTTATTTCTTGTCCACCCGCGCATTTCCCAATTTCGATAAAAAAAAGTAAACATATTTTTTTTCTTTTAATAACTGCAAGGATTTAGCTTTTAAATGACTCTGAGTTTATGAAAAAGTATTTAACCACTGCAAATTTTCATTTGCTGGTCAATATGTATCAACTTAATCTATATCAATTAATTAATTAGAGTGCATATTAAAAAATGTATTTTAAATCATCGGATTGAGTGTTGGATAGCAACAGGTATAAATTTTATTGTTATCTTACACGCTATATCTCTGATACAAAATTGGTTTTAAAAATGACACATTATTTCGCACTCAAATAAGTGGTATCAGATTTAGATGTTTCATTTACATTTGCCTGATGAATTAAAGATGTATTGAAAGATATATTGCCCAATATAAGAAAGTTTATCGACTTTTAATAATTCTCCAAGCATATTTTTTGCAGGATAAAATAATTTGTAATAAGGTAAATGGATAATTACACTGTTCAACAAATTTGATCTTCAAAATTTTTTCCTTGATGAAAATAGTCATTTCTCATAGATTTTGGGTCGCTTAATACGGAAATCACCATCAAAATTTTCAATTGACTCAGGATTTTCGGGGAACAGCCCCTCCCCCTTTTTACGTTTTTCGACTACTTAATAACTTTAAACTCGATTTTCAGGGTCAAAAAGCATTGTTTTAGTCTTCAAATTGCCCCCCAGGTAACAAGAAATTTTTAAATTAATAAAATCTGATAAATTTATAACAAATGGATAGGTTTAAGGGGTAATTACTCCCTTAAAAATACAAAAAATAGCTAACATTTATAGAGGTTTCTATACGCTATTTTTTCCTCTTATTTTTTACGCAATTCCGTTTAAAAGGTCCTAACCCTTTCCTAAAGACCCAAATTTGATGACAATATGCAGCAATATTTTTTACTAAAAGCGGCTGAGGTGTTAGCCTCCCAGAAGCCCCCGTGTAAGAGTTCGGAAGACTTCCAGAATCGCAAAGGCGCTCGTGAGCTAAGGAATTAACATTGATGATTTTGAAAAAATTACAAATGACGTTTTTCTTATATTTTGGGTCTATCCTAAGTAGAAACTCTTCAGTTCTTTAAAAACTGACCGGTTTAAGGGAGTGAGGATTCCATGTTTCAAGATATTAATAGATGCACGGCTGTGGATAAAATTAGTGGGCATCCCCTTAAAAACTGAGGATGATGGAGGAAAATGGGTGTCATATTTGAATTCAGCAGATCATTTTACACAAGAATCATCTGAAATTCAGTTAGTGGCTTCAAATTTTTTTTGTACAGCACAGTTAAACTCTAAGTGCTGCATTGAACCCTTCCGTGGGTGCTTTGGGGGCATTCTCACCTCAACCGCTTTTAGTAAAAATCATTGCTGCATATTGCCATCAAATTTGGGTCCTTGGGGAAGGGTTAGGACCCTTCAAACGTGAATTGCGTAAAAAATAAGAGGAAAAAATAGCGTATAAAAACCTCTATAATTGTTAGCTATTTTTTGCATTTTTAGGAGGGTAATTAATTACCCCTTAAACCTATCCATTTGTTATAAATTTATCATTTTTATTAATTTGAACTTTTCTTGTCCCCTGGGGGGCAATTTGAAGACTAAAGCAATGCTTTTTGTCCCTGAAAATCGAGTTTAAAGTTATAAAGTCGTCGAAAAACGTAAAAAGGGGGAGGGGCTGTTCCCCGAAAATCCTGAGTCAATTGAGAACTTTAATGGTGATTTTCGTATTCAGCGACCCAAAATCTATAAGAAATGACTACTTTCATCAAGGAAATTTTTTCATTGTTGAACAGTATTATCTATAGTTGTAGGGTGGAGCGAAAAACTTTTTTTGGGAAATTTAAAACGCCTGAGGTGGGAATAGGTACCAATTACGGTAAAACTTAAAAATTCAAAACTTGAGTTCAATCAATTAATATTAATATATTAATAATTATATGCGAGGAATTTTTGGGGAGAGTTAAAAACAGATATAGAAATATATTGAATTTTCTTTTAAAACATATAGAGGTAATAGTAATAAAATACCATTACCCTTAACAAGTCATTAGAAAATTGGTACGTGAGAATGTTTTCTGTAGACATTTTTTACCTAGAAAGAAAGCAGAAAAAATTAATTTAATTGATACAGTTCGTGAATTCTTAGAAATAAATTAAAGCTTACACTTGTTGAGTTTTCTCAATTAAGTTTTGAGTGAATAAACTGTGATTTTTTGTTTTAATTTAAACTAACAATTTGAGTTAAAAGTAGTTCCTACATTTTGCATCAAAATTTACGAATGAATATAAATAACTTATGTTAAAATTAAAAAGGATTAATTTTTAAGAGTTAATATCTAATTTGTAATACCACTCATTCAGTAAACTTTTAAAATATTTAGTTAAAAAACAACATTCTTGTCAGATTTTTGAACAAATCAGAGAGTGCTGATGGGAAATCGCTATAGTGTATTTATAATAAATCAATTAAATTTCCAAAATATATAAAAGTCTATGATATGATTTGCTACGTTATTTATAATTATTTAGAGGTATTATAGTTTTTTAGGTATACATTTTATTAGTTTAAACAATGTCACTCAGTGAGAGAACAAGTTTCATAATAAACTAAAATGCTTATTTCTAGTAAATTTTACACCAAAGGACGGAAAATATTCTTGAATCTATGTATGGCAGAAGCGTATTTTTTAATATATCAGCTGTAAATTTTGTATATTTTAGAAATCATCAACATTCCTTTTATACTAGTTTGGAAAATAAGCGCATCTTTTCTTCCGAGAAATATGTTTATTCTTCCCATTGCTTAGTTCATGAACTTATATGTGAGTTACATTATTCATTTTGAATTCGATTTTTCGTCAATTCATACCATTACTTTATCATATGTTATTGTTAATCATGTATGTTGTACTACTGATGGGCGAAATTTATACTTTAAGGTATCGTACACTTAGATATCGAAGACTTTTAGGTATCGATTGCTTTTATTTCAATGATGTATAGATACTTCTAATTAAGTATCGAATACACCCGATACTTTTAAGTATCGATTACTTGAGTATTTGGTATCGATACATGCCCATCACTAGTTGTATTAGATGTGTTATTTTGAATTGTGTTGAAGGAGTTTCAAGATGAATATCAGATTCATCATCAGTTGACCTTCGGGTTAACTGTTAAGAACTCGACTAAACATATCAACTCCCATAAGGATTAGCCTACGCATAACTGTATAAAGTTATGAACATATCAATGTCCTGTGGTGAGACTGTAGTCTAGTTTATACATTTGCTACCGTTGATTCTTTACCAAATCGATCGGAATAAGTATGTTTAGTAATTTTATAGAGTTTCTGTCTGTATAAAATGCGGATCCAAAACACTGCTATTTCGAACTATGATATAAAAAAAATTAAATCAGAGGAATCAGGAATTTGAAGTGAAATATATTTTGTGTGAGAACGTAAGATAATGCATTTACAATCAATGTAAATGAATGAAAGAACAGGGGGAAAAGTTTATGTAAACAAACTTCAGTATTAAAAACTCTTAAAAAAAAAGAAAAATATCTTTGAATATGGGAATTGAAGTTCATACATAGGAAAGAAAGCCCACATAAATATTTGAATATTAAAGAATAGAAAAAACAGTATAAGGTCACTTTGTAAAATATTTTGATAAATTTTCTTATACGATTAAATAGATTCAGTTTAAACTTTCCAACCTAAAATCAACTTACAGCTTAAGTGAAAACATATCAGTAAGACAATTAGTGAAGACTAATTATTACAAGCTTTTAAGCAAAAGGTCTCTACAGCCTTTGTAAGGTTGTTACATTTTATTGGCGATCAAAATACATTGAAGAAAAGGTCATTAATCCTTGATAAAACGATAATTTAAATCAACTCAAAAACCTCAAGATGTATTTCTTCAGTACTATATCGTTATACATGTATGGAAAAAACCGATCAAACACAATAATAAAAATAAGAATAAACTGAATATATCTGAGATACACGTATAGTAAAATAAGAATAAACTGAATATATCTGAGATACACGTATAGTTGTCAATTCTATAATAGAGTTTACCTTTTTCATTTTAGTTTTTAATTTATCACGGTAGTTTCAACCACCAAAGATCAAAGAAACTACTCAGCAAATCTTTGTGTTGCTATGAAAAATATTTTTAAAATTTATTGATACATTTTCAATGTAATTAAAATGCATGTATTTTCGATACAATATCATCAACCTTTAACAATCATTGTATCCAGTTACATCGTTTTGATGCATGAAAACTTTATGAATGCGAGTTCAGATTTTGATGTAGTACTTTCCAGATGTGATAATTTTCCATTTTTGAAGTTGTAAGTTTATAAGTATGCTCTTTACTGAGCAATTCAACTACCATTGATATACTGGAAGATGTTTTTGAAGTTCTTTTATGTGTATTAGGGTGTATCGAAAAAAACCTTTTTTTCGATTTTGATGACGTAATAGTGCGGAAAAGTTGTCTAAGGTGCCAGAGAGTACCTGTGAATTTTTTCAGAATTTTTGGATAATTTCTTAATGTGCCACATTGGCCCTGAAGTTCCCCATGTTAATCCAATGGGGCGCGCCGCCAAAAAGGCCGAAAATCGGTTTTTCGCCCCTCATTTCTACCCTAATCACACGACGAATGTCTCGTCTCGAGTTATGGACTCTATATGATGTATGCTACCCGAAAAAACTTGAATAATAACTTAAATCTCTATATTATGTTGATTGTGGGCTCTGATTTGAACGAGGAAATACGCAATTTTCGACGAAATTTGAGCATACAAAAAAACGTAATATAGATATTTAGGCTATTATTCAAGTTTTATCGGATAGCATACATCATATAGAGTCCATAACTCGAGACGAGACATTCGTCGTGTGATTAGGGTAGAAATGAGGGGCGAAAAACCGATTTTCGGCCTTTTTGGCGGCGCGCCCCATTGGATTAACATGGGGAACTTCAGGGCCAATGTGGCACATTAAGAAATTATCCAAAAATTCTGAAAAAATTCACAGGTACTCTCTGGCACCTTAGACAACTTTTCCGCACTATTACTTCATCAAAATCGAAAAAAAGTTTTTTTCGATACACCCTAATGTGTATGTTATTGCATTTCAGGCATTATATTAATTCTTTTTAGTCTCACAGTAACAATTCTTAGATAATCATGTCTGAAGGGTAAAAATAAGTATTGACGATATATGTGTATTTTTTTTGCTTTCAATTTTAGTTTTAAAGTTTGAAATATAATTTTTGTTTCTAATATAAATTCAGTTGTTTCAGACTTAAGCAAAAATTCGTTAGTGGATAACCTAATTTTTAAGGTTATCATATGCCTAGAGTATATGCCAAAAAGTATTTTCCAAGAACTCAGAATAATATTGTTTGGGCTAAATTGCTATTGTTTGATTAAGTCTTAAATGCTTCAGTATTTGAATATACACTTTCAATCCAGCCGCCTCCGATTTTACGTAGGATTTAAAGCATTCTAGGACTGAAAATGTTAAGTTTTTTTATTCATATCAGTGAATGTACACTAGCGGAAATAAAAATCCCAACATCAAGAAGGAAAGGAGATATCAAACTCAAATTTATTTCTATGATTGCACATAGTATCAATGTGAATTGATTAAAAAATTAGACTTCCTGGATGTTAAGGGGCCGAGAAAAACAGGGAGGAGTGTTTTCTCCATAGGGGTCCATTACCGCCATCACACGTTATGGTAGTGAATGACAGGGGCTCTAATTGACTTTTGAGGGATTGGAGGACCATGTTGTCTCCTCAGATAGTCCAAATTCATATGGTGCACCAGCGGACGTTGCATACCGGGCTAGGTGATTTCTCCTCTTTCTCCAGACATGTTTTGTGAGCGTTGGTTCTAGAGAACGGGAAAGACGGTGTAAAATTGCAACCTAGGGTGTTAAGAAGAAAGCTTGGACATTGCATACAACATGTGGTTGTGCATGTTTCTCTTAAATTTTGTACCCAGGACAGGTCTGAAGGTAAGGACGGTCTACCGGCTGCAAAACCTCAATGACGCAGCTCTGGTTGGAAAAAGTACTGGTGAATCATACTCAGGAGACGCAGAATTGGAATCCAATGCATCCCCACTCCGTTACCCTGCATCATCACTTCGTGGAACGATTGGAAAATCGTCAGCTGAGTGCGCTCTCTCCATTGTGTCTTCAAACTCATACCCAACTGTCGTGGTGCTCCAAACCGAAGCAGGATTCTCTCATAAACACAATGTCGTGAAATTGGGATTTTCATTTCCTTATTTCGTGCACTATTGGAAACAGAAAGGCCCATTTTCAGCCTCTTGTTTATAGACAAAGATGTAAGAAGCTATGCGGACAAAACGGACAATCCGCAATACTGTAAACGATACCCATCCCACTGCCGCTTGTCCTCAGTATGATCTACCGGTACTTTGGCCAACCAGAGCTGCTTCATTGAGGTTTTTTACCCGGTTGTCCGTCCTTACCTTCAGACCTGTCCTGAGGACAAATTTCAAGAGAAAAATGCACAAACACATGTTTTATGCAATGTCCAAGCTTTCTTCTTAACACCCTAGGTTGCAATTTTACACCGTCTTTCCCGTTCTCTAGAACCAACGCTCACAAAACATGTCTGGAGAAAGAGGAGAAATCACCTAGCCCGGTATGCAACGTCCGCTGGTGCACCATACGAATTTGGACTATCTGAGGAGACAACATGGTCCTCCAATCCCTCAAAAGTCAATTAGAGCCCCTGTCACTCACTACCATAACGTGTGACGGCGGTAATGGACACCTATGGAGACAACACTCCTCCCTGTTTTTCTCGGCCCCCTAATATCCAGGAAGGCTGATTTTTTAAGCAATTCACATTCATACTATGTGCAATCATACAAATAAATTTGAGTTTGATATCTCCTTTCCTTCTTGGTGTTGGGATTTTTATTTCCGCTAGTGTATTATTGTAAAATAATATTAAAAAAGTTAGCTTTTAGATGTTTATACTCCAGCCTTTAAATGGTTTCAAACCTATTACTTAAAAACATACTGTATTGGCCAAATTAGCAAAATATAGAATTTATACGAGTACTAACCATTAATTTAATTTAAATGAATATTTTTATGAACTTGGCGAATTTTAAGTATTGATCAAAAATAAATGCTTTGATCTGTTGAGTGTAGAATAAATTAGTTATATATACTAAGAACTAATTTTTATATTTTTAGGTATTTATTAAGAAACTTAAGCTATTTATAAGAAACTTAAGAATTTAAACTTAATAAAAAATATAAATACTTCCTGTACTCCTAAATATTGATTAAGTCAGCTCTTGATTATTTTAGAGAAATTTTCAATCAGCTTAAAAGAATTAAAACACTACACAGCAATTTAATTTGGCCAGTGCTGTTATTTGACTTTTCAGATTCATTTATACGAAGTATCTGCATAAATGCCTTACACTTCAAACATATCGTATTTAACATACTTATACTGAGACATATCACGAAGATGAAATACACATATCAATGTTGTAAATTCCTATATATTGTTAAAAAATCTTTTTGACTTATATTGTTAATTAATATAGATATACCAATTGCAAGAAGATTTGATACTGTTTAAATATTATTGAAGGTGTCTGAGAACATATCAGGATATGGATCCGTATTATTGTATAAAAAATTTAGAACTTTTGGTGCTGTACTCCCTAAGATATGTTATTGTTATTTATAAATAATATAAATTGTTATTGTTACAAAGAGGTTTATTAGTTTGTCTTGGAAATTATATGTTCTTGAAAAAGTTTCCCCTTACGATATTTTTTGGGGGAGATATTACCTTCTATCAATGTTGTGAAAACAATTTATCAGAAAAACTGCTTATCATTTTATTATTATGAATAGTTAGTGAAACAAAAGTTTAAAATTTCGGAAGTAAAAGAGCTTTAATTGAATTTGCCATAAAAATAAATAGATTTGTGGTGAAAAAAATTAAAATTAAATTAATAGTTACAAATTTAAAATGTGTTAGGTAATTTGTTGGATTGAATACAACATTATATTGATTTGAAATGCTGTGTGCAAACTATCAAACCTCTCTTATGTATACTCATTGTGAATAAGTGTTGCAAATTATTTATTGTGGAATTTGATACATAATTTAATTAAGCTTGTTAGAAATAAATGGTCAGTGCAGTAGTATACTAATAAGTATAGCAAGCGTGTTGATTAACTGAGAAATTTAATATTTTTCGGTAAGTGAAAAAACAACTATTAACCTCTCAATTTTTAAAAGTTTGAACCGAATCTACTTTTCTACCAACACGAGAAACCTCCAGGTGGTTGTAATGGATACGGGTTATTCCACTGAATTTCGGGGATGATTCATTTGGCGCTTAAAGAACCTCACTATGCCAAATCTAAGATTTTTTTTTATCTAGCTTTGTACTTCTGTTGTTGCTAGACACTTGGATTTTGTAATTTTCGGATATTACATTTTATCTTATCTATTACATCTGATATGAATCATCTGTTTTAAATATAGAGTTAGTACAAATATAGAGACAGCTTACTCTTCTCGGTAAGGCAACCCTGCATGTCGAAAAGAGTCGGACCTGTGTGAGTGGCGGAAGTAAATTTTTAACTTGGGAGCTCCCGTAGGGGGGTAGAATTTGAGGTATAAAAACTGCTCTTTTTCCCAGAAAAAGGATGAAAAAAAGAAACCGACTATTTAAAACTCGAGAAAAAGCAATGAAGAATCGTTCAGTGAAGAAAAAATTTGATAGTTCAAAAAAATTAACTGGTCACGGACTTTCCTGATGAAGTAATAAAAACTGAAAACAGACATCACATCGTAGCCATTGTTTAGTGAGTCGCTGTTAAATTTAGCTTTTGACGTCAAAGTTGATATTTTTTGCAAGCGAATGTGTTAGGCCATGTTGGTGCGTAAGGATAGGTAGAATACAATTATCACATAAATGTTTATACACATATGAAATTATCATATCATTAGGAGGATAATTTGTAATGTTCTTATTATTTTTATATGGTAGACCGAAAAAAGCTGTTCGTCTGACTTTGGAACTGGAACTTGATCCAATGAAAATTGTGAACATGAAGTCTTTCATATATCATTAGCGCTATTTAATTTTTAATATCGAATAATATTAAAGTTGCTCATAGCCAGAACGTTTTGTAAAAATATAAAAAGACTATAAATGTATCAATTAAAATTATTTGACAAAGAAGGACACGTAAGATTATTGAGAAATGTTTTTTGCTTATCATTTTTATATCTTCAGGTGCCAAAAACATTTAGTATATTTAGTATCATAAAACATGTTGCAAAGGGATCTAAACTTATAGTAAAGCATTGAATGCATTATATTTCCCCCCATAAGTTTAATTTTACTCTAATGTGTTTTCTTACCTGTATATCCAGTTTAGTGAAAAAAAGTACTTTACAGAATCTTAGCTTGAATATTAATTGATATTTATCTTTGACAATAATTTATATTTAAACTGTTTTTAGTTAAACCAAAAATTCAATCAAGAATTCCTTTTTTAGAGTTTGTTTGGAATTTATTGATCTCAATTCCAGTTCTTAAATCCAGACTCATGCACATCTTTTTACTTGTACGGTATATAAACTAGATGTAAATAAGAATGAAAAGAAATATAATTTTATTGTCCTGTGATCATTCAGTGTATTACTAAAATAGTTTATAATGTGAAGCATTTACCGTACTACAAGATAAGCAAAAGTTTGCTTAACTGTATGTAATTATATTTGTGTGCGAAAGATAAAAAATAAAGTGTATAATAAATCAAAAACTTATGTCTATCTATCAATTTTTTTTATTATTTTGATTGAACTCGACCAGTTAGGTTTATAAGTTTAATTCATTCAAAAACATCAGTTAATAAAAAAAACATCAGTACTTTTGTACTACACTGTCGACCTGTGGCGCTGAATCCGAAAACGTCACCGAAGTTGCCAAAGTGTGACTTTAACCAAGACCCTCTATATACATGGCCACCCAACTCCAGACGATGACGTCAAACGTGAGTGAAAATTGCCATGTTAAGTCTATGGAGTGATGTCAAAGATGATTGAAAGTTATGACGTTGCACGGCCGAGTTGGGAGGCCTTTATATAGAGGGTCTTGCTTTAACACCAGTATTAGAAGTCGTTGACGTCATAAGTCAATGCAGAGCAAAAGTTATTGCCATATCGAGTTTCTCAAAAAGGAGGCAACAAAATAAACGACGTTTATTTTGTTCGACTTAAAATAACTAAATATTACAAAACTTGAAATGGGATAAATAGAAAATAGGAACTGCTAAAGATACGATCTTTTTATTTCATGACACAAGAGTTTAGTTTACCTAAATAATTATAGTTTTTGATTATATTATTATTTATTATAATTTTTGATTAAAGCATTTCTGTGGATTTGTAACGTTTAATTTTGAATTTAATTATTTTATCTATAAAGTAAACTTGGTATTCCAATGTTGCAAACGTTAAGTGTTCTCGTTGGCGATGTTTTCAGATAAGAGGCGAATTTGATTATATTATTATTTATTATAAATTTTTATTTTTGATTAAAGCATTTCTGTGGCTTTTTCACGTTTAATTTTGAATTTATATGTTTTATCAATAAAGTAAACTTGGTATTCCAATGTTGCAACGTTTAGTGTTCTCTTCGGCGATATTTTCAGATAAGAGGTGGATTTATTTAACGGGCTTTGGCGATGTAACGGGACGGTAGACGGCGTAGTACGTAAGGACCAAAAATCCTTTTAGAAGTTCCTACAATATTTCTTCCTCAGATTTAAGTTGGAGTTATTAGAAGAACCTTAATTAAGTATCGTAGGGTATTTAAAAAGTGATTTTAGAAATACTGATAATAAATATATTCAGTAGCTAAAAATATAATTATTAACTGAGTAACGATACCGAAAAATATGGATTTTGTTCATCTAAGAACTAAAAGTCTTGACCATTTATTTCTGGTTGAAAGTTATCACGAATCTAAAAAGATAGCTGAACTTGATATTGATATAAAAAGGGCTGAAAATTTATAAATCGATGTACGTAAGTAACAATTTGATTATCTCTGAAAGTAAAAGTTAATTTAGTTTTGTTGGGGCAAAAGGTATTTTAGCGTTCGTGACAAGATACAAAAGGAAATGCTGAATCACTCGCGCAATTTATGTTCAAAATGATTACTTACAGAAAACAACATGACGATCATTCTTAATTTCCTATTTTGGATTGAAAACAACTTTTTTAAGATACAATTAATTTGCATATATTTTAACATTTTAGAATTATGGGATGTAAAAGGTTTTCTTCTTTTATCTTACTACCTGAAATGTTTTCCCTATATTATAAGTTACCTGTCCTATAACTGTGTTTATCTCAACAATCTATGCTGTTTCAATTATTTTTCTCATTAAAATAAATAAGTAAAGATAGAATTTAAAAACTATAGATACATTTCTAACATAAATGTAGTCTATAAAAATCTTGTGATAAATTGTGATTGGATTAGAATTGTAGGCCTGTAAGGTGCTCCACACTAACTATAGTCACTCGTCTTTTTACCCCCCTCCCCAGTATTTTTTTAAGGAAATGTAAGCTCAACAAATAAGTCCTTTCACTACCTTAATGAAACCCTAGCTTTGACGTGGCTCTAACCACAGAATAGAAGAACACACTTTCATAGATCGTAATGCTATAATTTTCAACATGTGAATTCCCATAGACATAGACACTAACGTAACGCCCACTCTCTCAACCTGAGATGAACTAAAATGTTGGTCATGTGACCTTAGATATGGAGGACAGAATATTTATGGATTTTTAATTCCTTATTCCTTAAATTTTTCAAAATATTTTAAATTAAAGGAGACAAAAGAACAAACTTGAAGTTAGAGCTTAAGAAACATTGTTCTAAATTAAATTATGAAAGCATTAAATACAGATTCGATTGAGAAAGAGAAAAAAATCGCTACGAAACCCAAGATTACGCTAAGGTAAACAAAGAAAAATTCGAAGTTGTTTTTCGGAAACAATAACATAATGAGCTGAATATAGAGAGGCAATTCGTATTTTCAATTAAAGATTTGATAGGACGCCGTTGGTTCAGGTTTCAGTTGTAGAGGATCCTTTGATAAGCTGACTTGTATGTTTATTGTGTCACCTGAACAAGGATATTTCTTCTTTAAGTGCATCATCAGATAGTTCAATTTTTCCAAATTTTTAGGCAAAAAATACTATCTCGCCTAAAAATGTAGTACTTATATAGATGAATCGATTAAAAAATAGGCGATTAAAGCAATCCGTTAAGGTTTTTCTCAGAAAAACTACTTGACTTGACTCTCGTAACGCCTAATGACACATGATGCCGTTAGAAAAACCATTTATACGTATATTAGTTAATTTGGAGTCAGAACTAATCGTCGCTTAAGGCGCAAAATGACATAACTGCATTCTCCCTATTTTGCAGGAGATGAAAAAAACAGTTTGGCTATTAATTAAAGAAAATAATTTATTATAGTTTTAAACCTTCATTTTAGGCCTTTTTGACCGGGGATTGAGATGAAACGCTTCTCTGTGGCAGCGTCCCTAACAATATCAATGAAGGGCGTTCAATTATGTCATTTTGCCTTACGAATGCAGTTACGCTAAAATCACAAAATTGACGATTGCATCGATTTGAGCCATTTTTTCGCAAAATCGTTGGTGCCAGGTGATCCGGGGCCGGGATTTGCATAAAGATTGATGCATAACTCAAAATAGCCAAAATGTCAGTTATGTCATTTTGCGCCTTAAGCGACGTAATGTTTTAAACGGAATATAAATAACAAAAATAATAACACCTTTCCTTTTGAAAGATAATTGATGTGAAATTCAAACCCAGAACTGATGAGCTATTGATATTTTCTCTGGTATTAATGGTTTAGATTTATTTAAATTTAAAACAGCTTATTCTTGTTTTCATTCAATTGATTGTTTCCTTCCATAGTTTCTTAGAATCAAGTTTATACTATTTATCTCTTTATAAATATTAAAGAGTAATTTAATGCATTAAGTATATGTAATATATCATAGTAATATATACGTATATATTTGTAAGTAATAGGTTAATTTATAAAGATATACGTACAGTCAATTGGAAAAACAATGGTCACCATAACAACCTAACAATATATTCTTACTGCAAAATATATCAGTTAAAACTGTTTAGCCATTTTTCAGGATTGTCAGTTCATACTTTCTATGAAATTACACTTGCTTTACTCATTTAAATTGACTTATTGATAAGTATAATTGTCATTACTAAAAGAGCTTGATAAAATACGTTGGCAAATAGAATTATAGTGTTAATAACAGAAAGGACGCCTTTCCCTCTAAAAATGATTCATCCAGAAAAGAAAATACCGAAAATACTTATGAAAGCAAATTTTATCAGGAAACCTTTTCTTGGATACGGGATCTTATGGCATGTTTACAAATTTTACGGTATTGATTTCTGTGAAACTAGTAATAAGGATGGGAAACTACAACGATATCTAAAGAAAATTATTCCATTTTTCCTACATCTAACCCAAGCATACCTTTTGTATGCGTCTTTCAAAGTGTTATACTACGATTCTGACGATTTCATCTCCTACATCCCCTTCTCAATCTCCAGTTTGATAACCATACTGATTTGGCACATCCTCTACAGAAAAAGAATCAATCAAAAGAAACTGCTTAAAAATTTTTCAAGAATCAGAATTTTACTGGAGGGCAAGATTACTGACAAACAAATTCGAGATTCGGTGTTCATAAATTTGTGCATCGTTGTTGGCACCCTTGTTCCTTCGATTGCTACAGTTTATTTCGTACTGACGTTTTCCAATCCAAGTTCTCCAGTGAATCTTTTTTACAGCCTGTTCATACACTTTCCGAACAACACAGCAACTGCTTTCTTAGTCCGAACTGCAACAACTCAATCAATATCCACACTTGAGTATTCTTTCCCAGCCCTGACGTGTATTTTATGTAGTACCATTTACTACAAGTGCGGCAACCTAGTCCGCGACTTCAGCCTTTTCCTGAAGAACATCGAATTTCCCGTTTTAGGTTCTTCAGATAGGATCTCTTACATTATGAAAGTCCACAGGATTATCTACGATGTCGGATACGACATGGAAGACTTGCTGTCTGCAGTAGTTTTCTTTCTGCTGAGTAACCAAGTGATACTCATGTACGTCTTTCTAGCAATATTTCTGTCCACCAGCGGAGTCTATGAAGCATCTATGGTGTGGGAGTCCTTACCAGCCGTGACAGTGGTTCCCCTCTGCGTGGTGATACAAGTACTTTGTGCTGGCAGAGTATCCAGAAAATTCTCAGAAGTCAGCCTGTTGTTGAAGTCTGCGCAAGACAAGGTCGTGGCAGAAGGAAACTTGCACAGCGAGTCCATGAAACTGATACGGTTGTTGAGAGATGAGCCGTACCCGAAGATGACTGCTTGGGGAGTTGTTGAACTCCAACCCAGTTTCATTTTCACCCTTTTTGGTTCACTGTTCACTTATGGGTTGCTGGTAGTGAATCTCAAAAACGAGGCATCTCGGGAGTCTCGCTAGAATTTCGAGCACTAAAATATTTCATTCCTAGATTTTAAGTTGTCATTCGAATTCATTAAGTTTTTCAGTGATTTTTTTTAATTACAAGTAAAAGTATGTTGAATCTTGTCCACGTAGCTTCGATACCGTTATATCACACACTGCAAAAAATTTCACAGTAGTTTTACAGCAAAAAATGCTGTCAATATGGGTGCCAGCCATTTTTGCAGTAATTTTACAGCGATTTTGTAATTTTTGACTTTAACAGCAATTTTGTAAATTAACAGCAATTCTGTACTTTTACAGCAATTTTGTAATTTTACAGATTTTTGTATTAACATTACAGCGATACTGTTATTATTCCGCAGAAAAACTAGAATGCTATGTGCACCTCAGATATCTCTTGTTCTTTCATGTTTCTGCAAGTACTCAAAATATGGCATATTATGAACCACGGGAGGTACCGCGATCTACGAAGGTTATACTTCCTAGTTTTAGAATCGTCAGTAAGTCCTTACACCTCATCTAAATAATTTGACTCTTTTAGTGGTGAGCGTGAAAACAAAAACAAACATTGGTTTCCTGTCCGCAAGGATTCAGAAACGTTTCAGAAATGAAAACCGGAATTTCCAGGAAAGTGTTAAACTGCTGTAAAAACTCATAAAAAGAAGGAACATTACTGGAATTTATGTGGAACTATACATAATTTGGGCTGTTATTTTATAACTATTTTCGTTTCTAGTTTGACATTCCTTTAAAAAACTACCTGTTAAATCTCCTTCTTTTTGTTCCATAACGTAAAAATTAATCCAAATGTTGCTATAGAGGTGCTGAATGACGGTCTTAAGATTGGTTATTATTGAGGAATTTGAATTCAATTCATTTTAATTTCATTTAATTTTATGTAGTGATTATACAAAATTCTTACCAAATTATTAACTTAAGACATAGGTTAATGTTATACAAATTACAGTACTATTATCCTGATAAAGTAATGCCACATTTAAAAGCATTCAATAAACAAGAATTTCATTTTCTTTTAATATTTTTTTGATGACCAATTAAAGAATTTCAGATATTACAAGGAAAACTACCAGGAAAATTACTATGTATATTTAATTTAAACTAATACAGGTGGCGCTTCAAATTTTCAGCTAAAAAGGCAGTTTTTTGACTGTGTACCAGCAAACGTGTTAAATATTACCAGCAGTTTTTGCAGTTAAATTTTTCGTTTTTTTTGCAATGTGTATCTGGTCACTAGCTCGGCAGTTGCCAGTAAATTATAGCAGGTGGCGCTTCGAATTTACAGCTAAAAAGGCAGTTTTTTGAGATTACAACAAATGCGTAAAATATTAACAGCAGTTTTTGCTGTTAAGTTTTCCGGTTTTTTTTTTGCAGTGCAGTTTTGTTGGTTTTTTTTATTTTTTAAAAAAACTTAAAAATCCTCTAAAAACGATAATAAAGGTGACACATTTTTTTTCGGTGTTAAATAATATATTAGGTTGTACACTGTAAAAAATAATTGTCAAAAAACGATTGATATCTGTTAAATCGACTGTTTCTTTACGCTTACATTTTGTTAAATTACATTTTGCAGAATTTAAATAGTTTTTCTGTAATTTTACACATAATTTAGCTCATTTTTCGGTTAACAGAAGTTTTACGTATTAAAACTGCATATTTATGTAAATAAACTTGTAATATCTGTAAAAGTAGTTGTATTTTTATAGATATCAATGATTTCTCTCGTTTCTCTGTTAGATGACGCTACTGGAGATTATTTAGCTTGTTTCTGTTACCAGAAATTTTCTGTTGGCAGAAATTTTCTATTAGCAGAAATTTTCTGTATTGATATCGTTCGTTTGCATCTGGTATCAAAACCGTATACGCCATTTCAATCTCGGAGCGGCACGCGAAATCAGTGTTTACGTTTATATCTTTTGGCCATTTGTATTTCACGTGGTTTTGGTCAAGCGTTGAGAATTCATTTTAGATCTCAAATGGAAGAAATACAAACTGATATGTAAGATAGCTTAATTTCTGTTTATTTCAGTTATATGTACATGATTAAGTATCCTCTATAACTCCAGTAAATATGTTTCAATGCAAGGAGTGCAATTCTAGTTAGCCCACTATAAAAGAATGTGAATCATTATGAGTTACACTCCCATATCAATAACATTAGTGTACAGAAACATAAGTGTACAGTACTAGTGTACAGAAACAATGAGTAGCTTAACAGAATCCTTCAGTAGTTCACAGTAGAAATCAGTCGACGGATTATCTCTGTAAAAACAAAACGGAAAGTCGACAGAAAATTTCTGTAGACTACAGAAAATATCAATCGACAGAAACCGTCTGGCAGCAAAAGTTGCCAGAGCGTTTCTGTATACAGGATTCATCTGTGTACAGGAAAGCTCTGGCAACTTTTGCTGCCAGAACTTTTCTGTTAATTGACAGGATTATTTTTTGCAGTGCAGACTTTTATTGAGGAAGTAATTTATAAAAATTCCATTTATAAGAATCTGGGAACTAGAAAATTTTGGTCATGTGACTTTAGATATGGAAGACAGGATCTCTACAGATTCTAAATACGCTAGTTTAATTTTACTGCTTATATTTTTCTTAATAATTGAAATTAACTCAGAAATAAGAGCAAACTTGAAGTTTTAGACCCTAAAAACAATGTTATTTTATTGAAAAATCATGAAAGAAATTTAATACGGATCTTAATTAGGAAAGATAAAAATCGGGATGAAATCTCAGTTTGCTATCAGGAAAACGAACAAAGAAAAATTCGAATTTGTTTTTCGGAAACAATAGAGTAATGAGTCGAATATAGAGAGGAAATTCGTATTTTTAATTAAAGGGTTGAGTGGGCACCGTTGGTTCAGGTTTCGTTAATCCAGGGTCATTGGATAAGCTTCTCCTACCAACTGGTATGTTTACTGTATTTGTCTGGGAAACTAATCAATCTATAACAGTATCCTGACGCTGAAGGTAAAGGATTGACGTTATGAAGTTACGTATGAAGTTAACGTTATTGACGTTATTTTGAAGTTATGACGATATTACACCAGATAGTTCTATGTTTCCAAATTTTTAACGTGACACAAACTCGCTTTAAAATGTAATACTTCTATAAATGAATCGATTAAAAAACGGGCGATTAACCAATCCGATAGGTTTTTTTTAGTAAAATCATTTGACTTGACTCTCTTAACCCCTTATGCCGCATGGACTGCTAAAAAACCATTTATTTTATTAGGTAATTTGGAGTCAGAACTATGTTTTAAATGGAATAAAAATAATCAAGATAGTAATATTTAAACCTTTGGTTAGAAAATTATTTGAAATTTAAAGTATAATTTATGCTAAATCAGAGAACTGATTATCTATTGATATTTTCTCTGGTAGTAATAGTTTTGATTTAGTATTTAATTTTAAAACGCAACTCACAGCTTATTCCTGTTTTCATTCAATGGATTGCTTCCTTTCCTATTTCTATCCAATCAAGTTTATAGACTTGATCGAAAATATAATTATTTCCTTATAACTACTAGAGTAATTTAATGCATCAAGTATAATATATTTGTATGTATGAGGTTAATTTTTTCATGAGATAGTTATAGTAAATTGGAAAGACAATGTCACTATAACAACCTAACAATGCATTCTTACTGCAAAATATATCTGTCAAAGCTGTTTAGCCATTATTAAGGATAGGCAAATCATACTCTTTATGTTATAAAAGTAGCTTAACAAATTTAAATCGATTTATACAATGCTTTTGATCACTAAAAGGGCTTGATAAAATACGTTGTCAAACAGAATTATAGATTATTAATAGAAATGAAGCTTTCGTCACCTCTAAAATTGTTTCATACAGAAAAGAAAATACCGACATTACTCATGAAAGAAAATTCTATCAGGAAACATTTTCTTGGATACGGAATCTTATGGAATGTTTACAAATTTCATGGTATTGATTTCTGTGGGACTAGCAATAAGGACGGAAAACTACAAAGATTTCTAAAGAAAATTATTCCATTCTTCCTACATCTAACCCAAGCATACATTTTGTATGCGTCTTTTAAAGTGTTCTACTACGCTCCAGACGATTTCATTTGCTACATCCCCTTCTCAATCTCCAGTTCGATAACCATACTGCTTTGGCACATCCTCTACAGAAAAAGATTTTATCAAAAGATACTGTTAAAAAATTTGTCAAGGATCAGAATTTTACTGGAGGGGAAGGTTACTGGCAAAAAAATTCGAGATTCTGTGTTTATAAGCTTGTGCATCGTTGTTGGCACCCTTGTTCCTTCGATTGCTTCAGTTTGTTTCGTGCTGACGTTTTCCAAACCCAGTTCGCCAGTGGATCTTTATTACAGCTTGTTCATACACTTTCCGAACAACACAGCGACTGCTTTCTTAGTCCGAAATGCAACAACTCAATCAATATTCACCCTTGAGTACACTTTTCCAGCCCTGACGTGAATTTTATGTAGTACCATTTACTACAAATGCGGCAACCTAGTCCGCGACTTCAACCTTTTCCTGAAGAACATCGAATTTCCCGTTTTAGGTTTTTCAGATAGAATGGATTACATAGTGAAAGTCCACAGGATGATCTACGATGTCGGATATGACGTGGAAGACTTGCTGTCTGCAGTAGTTTTCTTTCTGCTGAGTAACCAAGTGATACTCATGTACGTCACTCTAGCAGTATTTCTGTCCACCAGCGGAGTCTATGACGCCTCTATGGTGTGGGAGTCCTTACCAGCCATGACAGTGGTTCCCCTCTGCGTGGTGATACTAGTACTTTGTGCTGGCAGAGTATCCAGAAAATTCTCAGAAGTCAGTCTGTTGTTGAAGGCTGCGCAAGACAAGCTCGTGGCTGAAGGAAACTTGCACAACGAGTCCCTGAAACTGATAAGGTTGTTGAGAGATGAGCCGTACCCGAAGATGACTGCTTGGGGAGTTGTTGAACTCCAACCTAGTTTCATTTTCACCCTTTTTGGTTCACTATTCACTTATGGGTTGCTGGTAGTGAATCTCAAAAACGAGGCATCTCGGGAGTCTCGCGAGAATTTCGAGCACTAAAATATTTCATTCCTTGATTTTAAATTATTGTTATTCAAATTCATATAGTTTTTCCATGTGATTTTTTTAAATACAAGTAAAAGTATGTTGCATCTTGTCCACGTAGCTTCGATACCGTTATATTACAGTACGTGAGACCCCAAAATGAATCATTAGTTTAATATAGGAAATAAGGTCAAAAAACAGAAAGTTTGACTTATTCCGCTCAAAAAATCTCCAATCTTTGCATTACTTTGAAAGAAGAAACTTAGCTACCACGTGTAAACAGATATGGTCCCTAGAATTTAGTGAAATCGATGTCCATTCCATTCAATGTATTTTTTTATTAAATTTAAAATTTAAGTTAATTTATCTTCTTTTTTTATTGTTTGTGCTACAAACTAAGCCAAAACAATATTTTTTACCTATTAAATATTTGACTTCATGTATATTCCCTTTAGTGCTGTGAACTGAGCAGAATCATAATTTTAATATCGTTTAAATTGATTTTAATATTCGATTTTGTTCAGCTAAAATTTCATGTTTCTAAACGTGAATAAGTCCATTCACTTTTTCTAAGCGAAAATTCATTCAGATTATGAGATCTCCTCCAATGATTGAAGGTTTTCCAACGTTTCTCTAATTTGTGATTGTTTCATCAATCTTTTAAAGTATTTTTCTAGTAGTACGGGAGCTGGCGTTAAAATGAAAAATTCATCTGCTCGTACACGATTTTAGTATGACAGGATAGTGTTAGTGGTGCTGATCATGGAATCGAGCGTCAGCTGGTCAGGTAGCGGTGGGTTGAGCGTGGGGAGGGGATCAAAGTTGCAAAAAAAAGTGAAAAATAAATTCATCTGCTCGTATATGAAACTCGGTGGAGATGGTAGTTTCGACCTTCCTGGTTACAAAAATGACCGTCAGCAGCCTGAATGGTGGTGGAATGACCGTCAGCTGGTCACGTGAACTTGCAAACAAAAAATTTATCTGACAATGCCTGGAGCTTGGTAGGGTTGTCAATCTCTGCTACATGAAGTAATAACGAGCTACTAGTCTTCAACTTACACTAGCAACTCATGAATTAATATCTGTTGTACTAGTAACTAGTTATTATTTCTGTAACAAAGATTGACTTCCTACCAAGTTTCTTGCTTTGTCAGATAAATTTTTTGTTTGCAAGTTCAAGTGACCAGCTGACGGTCATTCCACCGCCACCCAGACAGCTGACGGTCATTTTTGTAATTAGGAAGGTTGAAACTACCATCTCCACCAAGTTTCATACACGAGCAGATGAATTTATTTTTCTTTTTTTGTACCTTTGACCCCCTCCCAACGCTCAACCCACCGCTACCTGAGTAGCTGACGCTCGATTCCATGATCAGCACCACTAACACTATCCTGTAAAATTAAAATCGTGTACGAGCAGATGAATTCTTGAAATTTAACGCCAGCTCCCGTACTATAGGTTTTTAGCAGTTTCTTTGTTGTTTGTTTATAAGTATAGTATAGCTCGATAGTTAGAAATTGACGGAGTTTAGAGTATAACTAAACAAAATAATCCTCATTAATAACCTAACAAACTTGATTGCAAACAGGTGAACGACGTAGCTATCAGTTCTGGGAAACCATACCTTCCTCAATGGAAATTGATTTTCACTTAAGTATATTGCTAGTTGTTTCCCTTTTTATTTCTTAACCACCCGTGCATTTCCCAATTTCGATCAAAAAAAGTAAACATAAATTTTTGTCTTTTAATAACTGTATGGATTTAGCTTTTAAATGACTCTGAGTTTATGAAAAGGGCTTTAACCACTGTAAATTTTCATTTGCTGGTCAATATGTATCAACTTAAACAATATCCCTTAATTAAGTAGAGTGCATATTAAAAAATGCATTTTAAATCATCGGATTGATTGTTGGATAGCAACAGGTATAAATTTTATTGTTATCTTACACGCTATATCTCTGACCGAAAATTGATTTTAAAAATGACACATTATTTCGCACTCAAATTAGTGGTATCAGTTTTAGTTGTTTCATTTACATTTGCCTGATGAATTAAAGATGTATTGAAAGATATATTGCCCTATATAAGAAAGTTTATCGACTTTAAATAATTCTCCCTGCATATTTTTTGCGGGATTCAATAATTTGTAATAAGGTAAATGGATAATTATTTATAGTTATATATACAGTATGAAAACACTGTCACTATAACAACATAACCATAAATGTTTACCAGTAATATCTTTGAGTCATCTCAAAACTCCCTAGCCTTAAAGCATACGCAGTTCATATTTTTCTTTGCCCATTGGATTGAAAATAAACTAGTTTCGTACTTTTAAATCCCGACTTGAGGATAACTAACTATATTGCTTGATGAAACAAATGGTAAAATAATACTTGCCACTAAAAGGATTACATAACGTAAGTTTTCATTCCCTGATTAATGAAAATGAAGCATTCGTCTTTAAGAATGATTCACTGTGGAAAGAAAATACCGATACAACCAATGAAAACGAATTACATCCAGAATCCCTTTTTAGGATTCGGAATTTTGTGGAATGTGTACAAGTTTTACGGCATTGATTTCTGTTTTACTTGCACTGAGAAGGGAAAACTACGACTATTTCTAATGAAAATTATTCCATTCATGCTTCATTTAGCTTCAGCATATCTTTTGTATGAATGTATCACAGTGGTTTACCAAAATCCTTATGAGTTACTTTATTTGATTCCCTTCTCATTATCCAGCTTAATATCTATGCTGCTTTGGCACTCCCTATACAAGAAAAGAATCCATAAAAAGAAGCTACTTAAAGAGTTTTTAAAAATCAAAATGTTATTGGAAGAATACATTACCTCTGAAAAAAACCACGATTCGCTGTACGTGAACTTGTCTATCGTTGTTGGCTTTCTTGTCCCAATAACTAGTGCACTTTATTTTTCGCTAGCGTATAATGACCCAGAATCAGCAGTGACTCTTTTTTACAGCTTTTTCCTCCGCTTTCCAAACAACACAGTGACTGGTCCCCTAATTCGAACCGCAACTTCACAGTTTGTATACACCCTTCAGTACACTTTCCCAGCTATGATTAGTACTCTGTGCGGTGCCATTTACTACAAGTACGGTAACCTAATCCGAGATTACAAGCTACTTTTGAAGAACTTCGGATTCTCAGATTCATCACTTAAGATCCCGCACATTGTGAAAGTCCACAAGATGATCTACGATGTTGGACACGACCTAGACGACCTTTTCTCATCGGTCGTGTTTATTTTGCTGTGTAGCCAAGTGACGAACTTGTACGGCACCCTATCGATGTTTACGTCTTCCGGGCAAAACATAGATCCCTCGTGGGTGTGGGAGTCCTTACCATCCATGACAGTGGTTCCACTATGCGTGGTTATACAAATCATGTGTGCAGGCAGAGTATCTAGAAAATTCTCAGAAGTCAGCCTTGTGTTTAAGACTGCGCAAGACAAGGTCGTGGCTGAAGGAAATTTGCGCAGTGACGTGTTGAAACTGATAAAATTGTTGAGAAAGGAGCCGTATCCGAAGATGACTGCTTGGGGAGTGGTTGAACTCAAGACCAGTTTCATTTTCACGATTTTCGGATCACTGTTCACTTATGGGTTGCTGATAGTAAATCTCGACAGAGAAATGCAGCTACCTGGAATGCAAGGCGCTTGGGAAGGAGTTTAAAACGCGCGCTCATCATCGATTAAGACATCGATGATGCTCATTGGGTGACCCTTGGAGGAAAAACTGTTGGAGAGTTGGTAGTTGAGACTGCCCTCAGATTTCGTCTTTGCAGGATTGCAATAAGGAAGTTGCATGTGTCAGATTTTAAAAAAAAAACAAGTGTTCCGTATGGTTTTTAGTATGGTAAAATGAAATATCTAGTCAGTTTTTCAAAAAAACGTACAGGTAATTAAATATTTTAATTTAAAAGTCGAGAAAAAAACACGTGACTGAAAACGTTTATTGTTTAAACTATAAGATGACGTCAACAATAATACCATCAACTCCATTGCTTTACAACAATGTTTAGTATAAGATGACGTCACATCCAAACTCTTGGCGTTTTCGCGCGCTTTTAAAAAGGGGATTTTTGTTAATTTTTTTGACAATCAAAAAATTTCTCGATCGGCCTCAAATTTTGGGTAGTTGCTTATTTTTGCAAGAGGAATCGATTAAAAAAATAAAAAAAAATCATGCAACTTCCTCATTTGTACATTTGGACTTTATTACGCCTTGGCCACCACACCCATAGAAATGCGGCCTCGGACGAGTTTCGGTTTTGAAATCCCCATAAGAATGTTCTTATTTCTTGACCGGCATTTCTTTTGGACTGAAATACTTTTGGAATTCCCGATGTTTAGGTGGGGTAACTTTTCTTCGGCTATCAGAAATGTCTTTTTTTAGGCTTCCGGTGTTTTCGTAACCGTCCAATTTCTTATCACATTTGGCGTGATCCATTCCAGAAGTCTATAAGACTAGACTGTACCGTACAAACTGCCCCGGACCCAATTGGGCCCATTCAGTCGAAAGAAAACCTAATCGAAGCGACGGCAACCCCACCCAAAACGATGAGAAACTACAGCTAAGGACAGTGCAGTGAGCGTCTCACAGCGTCTAGAGCAGTGGTTCCCAACAGGTGGTCCGCGGACCACTGGTGGTCCGTGAGGCCTTCAGAGGTGGTCCATGAGAAGATTTTTAAATAACTCATCCAAAAAATGTGTGGAAAATTTTAAAAATAATTTTCCTAATCACACATTCCAGGAAATAGTAAAAACCCTACAGCTACAAAAACATAAGTAAAAAATCATACGTCTCATAAATAAAAAAAGGTTATGTTATCATTCTCTCCTATGAATAATTTGTTCATCTCTATTATTTTGCACAGTTTTATTCAACAGTAGTTTATTACAGAGTTGAAACGAAATGTGAGGATGTGGAAAGTTTTGCATCAGATTAATTAAAACTGAGAGGCGTCGGGGTGGGGCTAATAAAGAATCGAATGATCGGATTTATAGTACTTGGTTTGATACAAAGCCTGGAAGTTTTGAAAGATACTAAACTGGGATGCTATGGTCAGACAGAGGGTCTTCGAGAAATCGAAGTATGAAAAGAGGAAATTTCTGAGATACACGTGAAATAGGTTTGTTTGAACGTATGAGAAAAATTTATTGCCGAAAATGCGAAAGTTTTTAAAGATATATAAATTATTTTCTATTTTAATAGCTCTTTTGAAATAATTATTGACTTTTGACGTGGTTTCTTTCGGGAGAACATCAGCCTCGCCTATAGAATTATCTCTGCCACAACTCACAGTTAGTGCATGTCCAGTTTGCTTTTTGTGATCAACAGAATTCCTGGTTATCTCATTCATCCTGCAGTTTAATTTAAAGCTAAGTACTTTCTTTCAAATTTAAATCTACTGATAATATATTACCTTATTCGAGGGTTATGAAAAAGAAGAAAAATAACTATTTCATACATTTGTTTTTTTTAAACTTGTAACTTTTGTATAGGTGTGAACCCTTCCAGGGATAATAGATAAATAGGCTTGATAAAAATGGTTAAATGTCTTTTATAAAAGGTAAAGTTTTAAATAATTAGATATAAAATCCATGTAATGTTAATTTTTCTTTTAAGTTTAATAGATTATTTGATTTTCTAAGTTCTATTTAGAAACATTGCAAGACTCGGTTTCCCTTACTTCAGAAAAAAAGTCAAAATTTTAGACCCTCCATGAGGAATGATTGCACTGAAATTGCACTTAAAATTTTGAAGATACAGTTAGAGATAGAGATGGTCCGTGGAGGTTCAAATTTAAGTGAAGTGGTCCGTAGACATATTTGAGTTGGGAACCACTGGTCTAGAGCCATCACGCCCACCACTCGCAGATGTCCCAAAGCGATTTGACGCTAGCGAGGTACCGCTCCATGGTCAATAGGGTGGAGTGAAACTAGCCAAAAATGACCAACTTTGGAAATTGAAAACGCCTGAGGTGGGAAAGTCATTTATAAATTTTAAATGCCTTTATTATAAACGTATGGTACTATATTGAATATAAAAATATCACTGAGGATGAAATTTCACCAATAAACATTTTAATTCCACAATTTCTGTAGTTTCACTAATACGTTCAGAAAAATACAATTCCTTAAGGTAAATGAGGTAAAACGCTCGATTCCGGCATTTATTGCCCAAAACCGACTGAAATGCTATCAATTAGAATTTTTTATAATTTTTACAAATATGAGGTCCCTGAAACAATCTATAATTTTTAAGGAATAGCTTATACTATCATAACAATTAAGATGTTATTTAACCTGTTTTACGAATTATTTAGAAGATAGTTTTTAGATCCAAAACCTGTGTACTCGGAAGGAAATCTAAATCTGAAAACGGACGCCAATTCTCGTTCGCCAAAGATAGATGGTGTTTGAAAATTGTGTGTGTGTGTGTGTGTGTGTGTGTGTGTGTGTGTGTGTGTGTGTGTGTGTGTGTGTGTGTGTGTGTGTGTGTGTGTGTGTGTGTGTGTGTGTGTGTGTGTGTGTGTGTGTGTGTGTGTGTGTGTGTGTGTGTGTGTGTGTGTGTGTGTGTGTGTGTGTGTGTGTGTGTGTGTGTGTGTGTGTGTGTGTGTGTGTGTGTGTGTGTGTGTGTGTGTGTGTGTGTGTGTGTGTGTGTGTGTGTGTGTGTGTGTGTGTGTGTGTGTGTGTGTGTGTGTGTGTGACGTCTTGTAGCTAAAATTCTGATCCTTTCATTATACAAATTTAGTAAATATCAGCTATCTCAAATAGAGTTCAGTCATTTATTTTTAAACTTTTTTAATGCTTAAAATTCAGTAAAAAATTTAGTAGTATTGAAAGGAACTTGTAATACATGTTGTAGACTATTTCCAATAATGAAAGTAGTCAAAAAATTTTATTTAAAATTTGGATAAAATATACAGGGTGTATCTGAAATGGTGCAACAAACTTTCAGGGATGATAATACTCATCAAGACGAACAAAATTGGTATAGAAAGGGGGGTTGAAAATGAGTTTTAAGGGATGAAACCCCGGGTTGAAAATCTGCCAAAAAACTTGCATATTTGTGCAGGAAGAGACAATGGTTCGATTCCGGTAGTTATATTGTAAAACAACTTCAAATATTACTAAGCTAGTTTTCCCACCAGTAACACTTTTGCATTCGACAGGAAAAAAAAACTTCGCCAATCCGTGATCGCCAAATACTTTTTTGTGATTCTTACGGAAACTCAAATTTCTATGTAGTAGTACTATTAATGATTAAATGATAGCTTAGTTGGTAGCGTAACAGTCTTGCAATCGTAAGATTGCGAGTTCTGTCCTACTGTGTGAAGTTGTTAATTCATATATATTTTTTTAAAAGATATAATTTTGAAAGACATTGCAACATGTTTTAAAGTATTAAGATTTCATTTGGTCCCATTTAAATAATATTTTTTTAGCTATACAAAGTAAGTTTTTTTGAATAGAAACATATTGATTGATTAATATCGTACCTTTAGAAGTAAAATAATAAAAAAAATGTAGAATTTAAGATCCCCGGATTTTTAATTCCTTATCCGTACAATTTATGCAATTCAGGACAATGTACAGCCTTAGTCGGTGTAAGAAGCACTCCCTTCTCGATTGTGCAATTGCCCACAGTTTCGCACCCAACGGTTAGTTAAAACCCTGGAGGAAACAAGCGTAGCACTCGCACACACCTTTCGGGATTTGTAGCTAACCTCAATGAGCAATGGATGAGTACTGCTATCGAGCTAGCTGCTGTGACACCGGATGGATTCATAGCGATAATAAACAAGAGAAAATTATTTTAAAAGTGGTAGATTACCCCTGAGCCATCCAGCTGGCTCGTTTTTTAACATGAAGAAATTCAGCATTTTGAAGGTAATGCCTACAGTCTAAATAAGAATTGAATAAAGAAATTGATTTGTACAAGACATTTGGAGAAGTGGGGAAAGATTAACAGACTGACTGCCAAGCGAAATCGAATAATTTTGATTGAATAATTTATGACATGATAGAGTGATTGGAAAAGCCATGGTTTGTTTGGTAGGAGAAAGAAGGAATTATGCCAAAAACTGATAGCTGAAGTTTTAAAGGAATAATAAATTTATACACAAAAAATGGGGGAGAGGGTGAAACATCACTAAAATAGTATTAATATTACTAGAAACTAGTTTTAATTAAGTCACCACTCTGTTAATTAATTTTAAATGACTTTGTCTGGTGTACTGATACTGAGCTTCGCAATCCGCTCCTGGCTCCTAGGGTGTCGGGGTGTTTGAAGCTCTTAGGTTAAAACAGTTTGTCTGTCCTTTAAAGCTGATAACGTGAGCACCTTAGGGGAAGTGCCCGTACTACGTGACCCATTTATTACTATTTTTGACACCCTCCCTCCCTTTTGGGGCCACCGTAGTACATGCCAAGAACCTCACATCCCATCTAGTTTTCACGTAGCAATTCGTAAATACGGTTTTCAATTATTTTTTTGCAAACAGAAAATTTAAAAAATTGATTCGTCTTAATTTGTCTAATTTCAATAATTAATTTGGCTTAATTTTGTCGTATTGACTAGAGGAAATTGACTACGAGACGAAACCATAAGCTTCATAAACTACCCTCCCCTACTTCCAACACAGGAATACTAAAGTGTCCGAGCTCGCACCCCATCTCGACCGTGTATTTCTAGAACTTGTAATTTTCTTAGTTTTGTATTGTCATGAGAATAACAGTTATAATTATGTAGTCACATCTAGAATAAGAGAATTTAAGTATAAAAGTGTTTAAAATTCTTAGGTTTTTAAACTCTTTTTTTTGTTATTAACACATATGTTTCATACAAAATTTAAGTCATCATTACATTTTCTTAAAAAGTGTTTCACAAAAGAGCTCCCTAGTTTTAAAAAATTATATCAAGTAGACAAAACAAGATAAAAATATCCCGTAATCTGTAATGACTTATTTTAGACCCCAAAGAAATTCTTAACACAACACTTTTTAAATCGGTCGATCAAAAAAATTAATATATGGCAGCACAAGATTTTGTGAAACGAAAGAAAAGCAGTCCTTGAAATCCTTATCATACCTTATAGGGAAATAAAATTTACGGAATAAACGATTTCTGAATCGAATGAGAATCAAATACTTTGTAATCTAATTGATCGTTGATTTAAAAATAGGGATTTCAAGGATTGCTTTTCCTTCATTTCACAAAATTTTATGCTGCCAAAATTTTTTGAACTATCAATTTTCAAAAATTTGTGTGAAAAAATTTTAAACACCTGTCAAAGTTTTGCGTTGAGACAAAATGCGATTTAAAGCATTGTAATTATCTGAAAAAAAAAATTACCGTAAAGAAAAACAAAACAATGTAGAAAAATCCATAAAAATTCTCAAAATACTATTACACATCCTTTAATTTTGTCCGATTTTTGAACCTCACGCCCAACCCACATCCTTTAATAGTACTCTTTCCATGTATTATATAATTAATTAAAAATTATTGACATGACAGAATCCACAATCTTACGATTGCCAGTTAGAAGATTCCGGCTCATTACTCTACCAACGGAGATACCGTTTTAACGATAAAATAAGAAACAAAAAAAATTTCGCCATATAGCTAATAAGTTGCCAAATTTGGTTGAACATGCATTAAAAAAGAGACTGATCGAATAAATCTTTCGCTGCGAAAAGATAACTTCCTGAAAAGTTACAGTTAAAATTTCTTTTTGCAAGTACGATTTCTATTTTTTTTGGTTTTTTTGGCTATTTTTTTGGCAACAGTTAAATTTTATAGTTATCTTACAGGCTATCTCTGATACCAAATTGATTTAAGAAATAAAAGATAATTATGCACTCAAATCAGTGATATACCCTCTAGTTTTATATTCAGGACGTGCAAGTAGTCTATTGTAACACAACAGGTTTGTTGTAGGCAACATTCCTTACCTGGGTGATTCTCAAAATAGGATACTTTTTCAAAAAATAAAATTTAAAAAAAATTGCATTTAAAATTCTGAAAAAAAATAGGAGTTATTAATATATTATCTTGTATACTTTACCTGTAGTCAGCAGAGCTAAATATGTATTTAAAAACTCACTAAAAATATAAAGTATTTCATGATCCATGCTAATGATTGTGAAAGCAGGCTAATGACAAAAATGATATGAAATAAATATCTTTCTAATAATAAATAATATAAAATTACCATTGTGACTATAATTACACCTTAACTATTATTTATTATTAACTATGTGAATATAATTACCATTAGACATTACCATTGTGAGATACCGTGTCCTGTAATTTTTTGAGATATAATGCACATTTTTGAAGTGGTAAAAAATATAATATTTATAAATATAAAACTAATGCAAAAGCCAAATCTCTACATCAAATTTTTTAAAAAATACCCAAAAGTAACATTTAAGCACATAGGAGTCATTAGCATGGCTGTTATGCCATTGGCATGGACTGAAAAAACCATGCTAATGACACTAGCACATGTCCATTAGGGTGGGTCATTTTCCTATGGCGAAAATTTTTTTTTACAAATTCTATCGGGCACAGCAAGAAAAGGGTGCCAAATGGTCTCAAACTAACATGTGTAAAATATTATTCCATTATAATAACTCTTTTTGCCTCCGGATTGGCCTCAAATAGAACAAAAATATGTAATTTTTCATATTTTTTAAAAATTTTATTAATTAAATTTTTTTGTCGATAACTCTTTAAAGTTCATAAATAAGGGTATTTAAAAGCAGTTTTAATCACATTAGTCACCTTCGTGCATTATTAATACAAAAACAACTGTCAAAGTGGCAATATAATATGCTATCATATTAACAAGAGCCGTAGAATATGAATCTCTTTTTTGCGAACAAACAGTGGATTGTCAGTGGTACAAATTTTAAATATTGGTTGTTCATATACATTCTCCCTCAAGTTTGGTCAGTATAAAACGGTATTTTTAATTTTTCAAAATAGAAACAGTTGTATTTTTCATAAATATGCCGCGCTTTCGAAATTCAGAGGACAGTTATTTCTCTGGCTGGTCTTGGGATCCAAATATGATCGCAAAAATATATTGAAACAATTGTCGAATGGATAGTTCGTTCATAGGCAATATCAGTTATGATTCGCTCAGTTATGATTTACCTAATTTTTGCTATAGCAATAGACTGAAACCCAGGCCCATGAAATTATACTTCTTTGAGGATTGACTCAAAATAGCTTCTTAGCATTCCCTTATGAGTTCATAAAAGTTAAAATATCACAAATTTAACTCTTAAGGATAATTACAAGTGAGTTTTGAAAAGTAATGTAACTTATTTAAAAACTTACGGGATAATACTGAGCTTTAAGCTGAAAACTGGAATCTACGGCACTTCTTAAGAAAATATTTCAAAATTTGACTCTTAAAATGTGGTTTTAATTTATTTTTGGACATTAGGGAATCATATGGGGACACTTGGGATAGACTATTCCTAATATGCCAAGAAATTTCACGGAAATCCCAACTTTTAAACTATTATCCAAATGTTTTCCTTGGGGTTGAAACCTATAACCCAAAAAAGGTACCCACCTTCTGACATATCCATTTTTATTAAAATTTAATGTTTTTACCATCCTTCTCAACCGACAATAAAGGTTTCGCACATTTTAATGATTCCAGCAAGAAATTTTTGATTGCCAGTTCTAACCATTGAGATATTTCAAAATATGTTGTATTACAACTCAAGTATTTTAACTCTGGTTTCATTTATAATTATTTTATAGTCTTCAATGATGATTTTTATACCATTGTGCACATTTATATTCATGACGGATTTGTGCAATCGAGGTAAAAGCTTGAATTTGGTTCGTCCATTTTTACATGAAATTACTATATTAATCGAAACTTTGAGGCCAATCCGGAGGCAAAAAGAGTTATTATAATCGAATAATATTTTACACATGTTAGTTTGAGACCATTTGTCACCCTTTTGTCTCTGTGCCCCTGGGAAAATGTGAAAAAAATATTTTTGACCCACCCTAATGTCCATGCTAATGACAAACTTCAACTAAAATAAGATTATGAACCATAATATAATCAGAATACAATGCTCCTTTCTATAGCTTCTTAAAATACAAAAGTTCTATTTAAATCAGTAAAAAAAAATTTTAATTATAAAATAAGCATTAAAATTATTATCCATTCTAATGACATACAATTGATGTATACAGATATTTAACTTCTATTCAAAAAATGCAGCACATGCTTCTATTTTCACACTAAAGTAAAATGGCTAATAGTTGCCCTGCAAAAACTTGATTTTTTTTCACACTCTTGCCATCAGTGAAAATGAAATAATTATTCAAAATCAGCTAATAAAGATGGCCATGCTTAAGAAATCAAATATGGAGGACAAACTTTAAATCCTTTCTATGTATTATTATTTTAATGTTAAAAATAAATTTATTGGATAAATAATCTCATTGATTCATTTAAACAAGGAATAAAATTTTTTTGGTCTTATTAACATGATACAAGCACTCAAAAATGTTGATTTGGAGATGGCAGAGGCTGCTGTGGACATCCATGCTAATGACATTTTGAACATTTTTCTGTTATTTAAAGGTGTTTTTAACTGAAAAGTGAGTGATTTTTTCAATGTAAATTAAGAATAATATTAAGACAAACATATTTCACTCAACAAAAATGCTAGAAAACCTTCCAAAATTTCTTATATGCTGAAAGACAGAAATTCTCCCCTATTTTGGGAATCACCCGCCTAGCTCACAGAATCATTTTCATCAACAGCACTCATCTATGCAAAAAAGAGACCAACATTATATTAATATAATGCCTCATGTCAATCGATACCTCTGTCCGGACGTGTCTGGCCTGAATGTGGTTTCACTTATATTTTCCTGATGAATAAGATAGATTGATAGATATATTGCCTTATACAAGAAAGTTTATCGAATTTTATTTTTTTGCACGATTCAATAATTTGTAATTAGGTAAATGGTTATGATTAATTCTCTATGAAATTGTCTATGAAATCTGTGAAAATCACTGTCACTATAGCAACATAACAATAAATTCTTACCAGTAATATCTTTGAGTCATCTCAAAACTCCCTACCCTTAAAGCCATTCGCAGTTCATATTTTCCTTTTACCATCGGATTGAAACTAAACTAGTTTTGAACTTTTGAATCCAGCTTGCAGATAACTAACTATATTGCTTGATGGAGAAATGGTATAATAATACATGCCACTAAAAGGATTTCATAACACATGTTGTTATTCCCTGATTAATGAAAATGAAGCATTCGTCTTTAAGAATGATTCACTGTGGAAAGAAAATACCGATACAACCAATGAAAACAAATTACATCCAGAAACCCTTTTTTGGATTTGGATTTTTGTGGAATGTCTACAAGTTTTACGGCATTGATTTCTGTTTTACTTGCACTGAGAAGGGAAAACTACGAGTATTTCTAATGAAAATTATTCCATTCATGCTTCATTTAGCTTTCGCATACCACTTGTATGCCTCTTTCACAGTGGTTTACCACAATCCTTATGAGTCATTTTATACGTTTCCCTTCTTACTATCCAGCTTGATATCTATGCTGCTTTGGCACACCCTATACAAGAAAAGAATCCATAAAAAGAAGCTACTTAAACAGTTTTTCAAAATCAAAATGTTATTGGAAAAATACATTACTTCTGAAAAAAACCACGATTCGCTGTACGTAAACTTGTCTATCGTTGTTGGATTTCTTGTCCCAATAGCTTGTGCACTTTATTTTTCACTAGCGTATACTCACCCAGAATCAGCAGTTAATCTTTTTTACAGCTTTTTCATCCGTTTTCCAAACAACACAGCGACTGGACCCCTAATTCGAACCGCAACTTCTCAACTTTTATACACCCTTCAGTACACTTTCCCAGCCTTGACTAGTACTCTGTGCGGTGCCATTTATTACAAGTACGGCAACCTAGTCCGAGATTACAGCCTTCTTCTGAAGAATTTCGGATTCCCAGACTCATCACTTTCGATTCCAGACATTGTGAAAGCTCACAAGATGATCTACGATGCTGGACACGACGTAGACGACTTTTTCTCATCGGTTGTATTTCTTTTGCTGTGTAACCAAGTGGTGAACTTGTACGTCACCCTATCGACGTTTACGTATGCCGGGCAAAATTTAGATCCCTCATGGGTGTGGGAGTCCGTACCCTCCATGACAGTGGTTCCTCTCTTCGTGGTAATACAAGTCCTATGCGCAGGCAGAGTTTCCAGAAAGTTCTCAGAAATCAGCCTTGTGCTGAAGGCTGCACAAGACAAGGTCGTGGCTGAAGGAAATTTGAGCAGCGATGTTCTGAAACTGATAAGGTTGTTGAGAGATGAGCCCTCCCCGAAGATAACTGCGTGGGGGGTGGTTGAACTCAAACCAAGTTTCATTTTTACCATTTTTGGATCACTATTCACTTATGGGTTGTTGATAGTAAATCTCGACAAAGAACTGTCGCTACCTGGCCCAAAAGAAGCCTGGAAATTAGATTAAAAAATACGCATCAACTTGATTGATCCCATATCCTGGCAAGCATTGAAGAAATTAATAGTTTGCTAAAAAAAATCTCAAATATGTGCTAGTTTAAGCCCATGAACACACCAAAAATTTAAAAAAGTTCTTAGAACTCGTAATAGTTTCATCGGTTCAGGATGTCCTAAAAATAGGACAATGGCAGGATCTACTGCTATCGGTTCCCTATTAGGTCTAATGGTGGAAATCCTGTTATACGAGAACAATTATTTTGGAAATAATTCACAGTTATTAATTTCGGACACTTGTTTGAAGGTTTTTCTAACACTTTCAGCGACAATTTTAATTTTAATTTTTTGAACAAATATGTGCACCAATAGAAATAAATATACAGTTCTTTGTGCATCTTTTGTATACATCGTCCCAATTACGCCAATTTTGTCTTTTAAATTAAGTCACTTTAGATCTTAATTATTGAAATGGATTAAATTATCAATAAGCTGCATTGGGTAATAAGTATCCCCTTTTAAACTGAAATTCTGGTATCTCCCCCCTTAGATTCGAGAAAACTAAGCTACTTTAGAGTTTAAAAAGTGGTCAACCTCGTATTAATGTAATATATTTATTTTACGCTTTTGTTTTTACATGAGTTTATACTCATAGAAGAAATTTTTGACATAGAACTTGCAAAAACGTGAAAAAAAATGTTTCATAGTAATTTATTTCGAAATATCGGGGTTTTCGAGATATTGAATTTCAAGCTATCGAGAGTATGATTTATTACCAAACATTATAGGTTTCTATTTGATATACAATTAATTAAAAAAACTTTTGTTGAAAATTTTGCACAAATAAGATACCCTGTTCAATAATAACTGATACTGTTAATGTCGGGTAGTGCATCCTGTCATCGTCCTATTTTTAAGAAAGCTGGGAATACTGTTAAATTTGACCCCCTAACTAATTGTTATAATTATCTTCTTTTTTTATTTTCAGTTTCTAATTATCAGTCAGTTTTCTATGCTTTATCGGAAGTAAAAATAAACATTTTAGTTGACGAGTCTTGAGGGTGGCAAGTTTAGGAGTTTTCATTTTATCTAAAAAACTGATAAGGTACTCTAGTTTTTGTATTATGTTTCATATATACTAGATGCAAATAAAGTGAATTAAAAGAAATGTAATTTTATTGTGTGTTCTGTGATCATTCTGTGAATTACTAATTTATGATGTGTGGCATTTACCTCACTAGAGGATAACAGGAATCTTTAGTTTTCGTCAAGCCAATACTCACCAGTCTTCTCATTCGTCTACCAAAAATTTTTTGATGGCTCATTTCTTTTTTCTTGAAAATTTTAACCATTTACCTTAAAGATGAGTAACGGCTCAACTAAGACTATAGAAATTTTGGTTCTTGCGTATTATCCCGTCGACCATGCCGCTGAATTTGAAATCGTAATTTAGTCCATTGACTTTTCTACAGCTGTGTAGCTGAATTAAGCAGCTGCTGAATGGTCGACGGGATAATACCTATGAACCGAAATTTTTTCTTGTAGGTAAGCAAATCTTTGCTTAACTGTGGACCATTTGTTCACTGTTCTATTTCTGTGTGCGAAGGATGTAAACACAGAGAGTAAAGAGCTTGACAGATTGTCCCATTAGAAGAAGGTGAAATAGGCGAAATGGTGAAATTGATTCCTGATTGGATATTGAACTTCTATTAAGCTGCATTTTAATTTCATCGGCGCAGCTCTTTTCCCTCCACTGTCGATTTGAGTGACGAAAGATGGTGGGAGAGTGGCAGTGACGTAGCAGGAGTGAGGTCGAGCTATTATAGGCTGTCTAGGATCTAGGAGGCGTTACAAACTTTGCAACGCCAGTCTATGGGAAAATCAATGCTTTAAAAAGTTGCCAAAAGCGTCCATATGGAAATGGACCATATGGAAAGCGTCCATATGGAAATGGAATAAGCTCTATGTGAATATAAATAAAGAGAATATTCGATCGACATCTCTGTTTGATAAAAAAAAATAATAAAAGTCGATAGAAAGATTAACAGTTTCTTAAAAGATGGATGACTGAAAAAAAAAATACTAATTTCCTTATTACTCTAGTGAAAAGAAATTGTGTTTTTCCTTAAAAAACCCAAAGGGTCATTCCAAAGTGACTAACGTAACATTCAGACCAGATTTCATTTACCTTTTTTTGCTTAAAACACACAAATTTAAGATAACAATTTGTACTAAATGGTCTTTTTAAGTGCAAGTATGATCCTTAAGTAAAATCCTAAATTTATTATTTTTTAAATTAATGTTAATATTTATTTATTTTAACAAAACGTCATCGTGACTAACGTAACATTTTTGCTCCCTGTATATTAACACCTTCATACTAATCTAAATTCCTCTACAACTTGAAAAGGAAAACAATATTTAAAGATTATTTTCTCATAAACAAATAATGAATTTAAAGAATATTGCACAGTTATCAAAAAATGTTTTTATTTTTTCTAACAAATTAACACTTTAAGCTTAAACGGTGTGTGACTAACGTAACAAAATAAAAAACAGGTAGAGAATGAACAAATTGTTTATTATTTCAAAAGTATCAAAGTTAGAATGAAGTATAATGACAGATATTTAAGTGCATTTCATTTTTTAAACCTTTTATGTTCATCAATTAATTTTTTTCGATCAGAATAGGAAAAAAATGGTAAATTTCTTTTTAGTTTAATTTAGCTTAGTTGAGTTATATTTAGTAAAATATAAAGTTTAAAACAGTTGATCTAAAAATATTTTTGAAATTGATAAATTATTTTGGATAGACTTGATGAAATTTAACCATTTTTCTTAACCATGTGTTATTTTGTTCTAAAATAACATTCCGCTAGATTTTGTTTTTGTACTGTTGCCATAATATAGTTCTTGAATGTGTAACAAATAAACAGATGGGTAACTTTTAAAAAAGAAGAAAAATATTTGTAAAGAAAAAAAATTGGTCTGAAGGTTGACATTAAACTGGAATGACCCCAAATATAAAAGTTATTTTCTAAGATCTTTTATATTTAATAGCAAATAATATTTTTTAAGTCATAAGAAACTACTAGTTTTTCAAAACTTTCCCTTCTCAAGTTCTATCATACACCTATACGTCCATCGGAGAATTCTAGGGGTAGTTGTTTAACGTATTATCAAAAGATGGCAGCACCAAAATTGCCCCGCCTAGTCCTTTTTAATAAAATTGCGTTAATATGTTTTATTTCATTTCCTCCTATTATATAGGCCCAAAACCATTACATAATGGTCTTATAATTTATCTCACTCACTCACTCAAGCTCTTCACGCTGTATTGAGCGTAAGGCATCCAGCCAACCCCTCCAAGCCCCCCGGCTTTTGGCCCTGGATCTGGCTTTCTCCAGTCCACCTATTCCAACCCTCTTGACATCTGCCAGCATCTGTATAATTTAACTAGACCATTATAAATCAGATTAGTATATTCGTTTGACTCTCCTTATATAAGTATTAATTATTATTATTTTTAATTTTTGTAATTTTCCAGATAGTATAATAAATATACCTATATTTTTCAAAATGTGTTGGGATTCAATTCAAGCTACATTTGATAAATTACAACGAGTTAATAAATATAAAAATGTTAAAAAAACAATAGAGGGATGTTAGATTTTTCGAGCCTTAGGAAGACGGGATGTGACTCTTATCTAAGATAGCAGGAAAGGCTGAAGTTAGATTCCAAGATTATATAGACTCTAAGGCTGAAGTTTGAATGGGGGTTGGGTTTGAATATTCTATCTTGAATTATATCCGAAGTTTTTAAATAAGCAGTTAATGTGAGAAAACTCAGTGAACATTGTTCACACCCCTTGATAAAGTTTCAAAGTGATACCTCACTTTCAGAGGAGAAAAAAAGTTACTTTTGTTTATAAAATATGAAAACTACTATTATCCTGACTTTGACTAGACATTATGTAAAAAAGAAAATATTGATTGATTTCAACCTATTATACAGGGTGTTCGGAAACACCGTGGATAAACTTTGAGGGGTGGTAGAGGGGACCTAGACAAGCATATTTCGAAAAGGAATGGGGGGTTGCAGATGCACCGTTAAAGAGCTAAAACCCCTATACTCTGTTCATTTTGAACTGGCGCTTGAAAATATTTCCTTCCCCCACCACCGATCGGTAACCATAGCAACTATCTTCGTCAAAGTGACGAAGAAGGCTTACTATTGGCTGCTCGAAGAGCGTAACTATGGTTACGCTTCTAGCGTGGGGGAAAGCACTATTTCTCAAGTGCCGATTCTAAATGAATAGAGTATAATGTGGTGCAAGGGCGAAAAAATACCATTACACTAAGGGAATAAATATTGCAAGTTTTATAACTCACCCCACGGGTTACCAGTGGTCCAATTTTGTTCAAATTTATGGTGGAAGTAGTATAAATACCTCTGTACCTCATGCAAAAATGTTTTTCATTCTATTATGTTTTGTTTTGTAAAACGGGCCTTAGGAAAACCGCCTTTTCAAATGACCTCACACCACATTAGGGGTTCTAGCTCTTTAACGGTGCATCTGTGACCCCCTATTCCTATTCGAAATATGCTTGTCTAGGTCCCCTCTACCACCCCTCAAAGTTTATCCACGGTGTTTCCAAACACCCTGTATATTGAAAATTTCATTCGAAAACAAGTTTCCAAGTTTCCGTTGTTTTACAAAGTTTCCTGGCTCACATAAAAGGAAAATATGTTTTTGTGACAATAAAATGCATGACCAAGAGACAAGTAGTTTTCCGTATTTTTTTCAGTTTCAAAATTATTAATTCATCTGGAAAGAAAAAACTTTATGATTTTAAATCATGTATTTAATAGTGTGTTTTTTAGTGTTTGTGGTTTTTATACAGGGTGTCCCAAAACGACCGCATAAACTCTGCACAGCTAGATTCCTCGTTGGGAGTACATAAAAACTGCCCAGAGAAGTGCCCCTCTACGATCCATAGTTTACGAGAAAAATACGAAAAACAAAGTATGACGTCACTGCCGGTGCAAGAAAAAACACTTTATTGAACATATCATCAACAGTATTATGCACAATTTAAAGCAGATGTTCAAAGTGTCCGCCGTATGGAGCAATCTCAAGGAACTGGTGTATCAAGACACGTTGTGACAACACAAATGGACTTAGTTGCTCCATTGCATGCTGCTTATACTTCATTAGACCCCGCGATGCTGCAACGTGTGATGACAGCCATTCTACTGCGTGCTCAAGCCTGCTTCGACATGCACGGCGAACTCTTTGAATATCTGCTTTAAATTGTGCATAATACTGCTGTTGATATGTTCAATAAAGTGTTTTTTCTTGCACCTACAGTGACGTCCTACTTTGTTTTTAGTATTTTTCTCGTAAACTATGGATCGTAGAGGAGCACTTCTTTGGGCAGTTTTTATGTACTCACAACGAAGAATCTAGCTGTGCAGAGTTTATGCGGTCGTTTTGGGACACCCTGTATACTTGTTTTTATTTCTGACTAGATTCAAGAATTTTCGCCCGGATTTACGATTAAGTCTTGTTGTCCTTTTCTTGTGTTTTATTGTTAGGCTAAAACGTTTAATTGAAATTAGGAAAAAAAACTAAAATAACACAATTTTTTCTTTACTTTATTTTTCAAGAACACACTTTTACCCGTACATAAAATACTCATTCTTGGTTTAAACTTTATACATACAGAGTTCATCTGTATTTTTATGCTAAATACTTTTATTAATATTAATTAGATTCAGTTCTGAGTATGTTTTTCTTTTTCAGGTATATTCTTCAACCATGATTCCACATATGATTGCACACTTCTTAATCAGTTTGTATCATGAAAAAATAAATCTACACTCACAACGTCACAACAGAAAACAACTTCCATGGAAAATCCTTCAGGAACGTTTTCTCACTTACTTTTTCAAGACTGGCCCCAAGTAAAAGGCTTTATTTACCCCTCATGCAACGATTTCTCCTCTTACAAAGATAATCTCACCATTAAATTTACACAAATACACATAAACATTTTTAGATTTCTTCAATAAAAAGACTAAAACACATGAAACTTCGTTGCCACCAGTTTTCTTGCAAAAACACAATGATCAATCAAACCATAGCAGGCTTGTATGTACATAGCTTTCGCAAGAAATTGAACGGTAGAGTAACAATTACACCGATTGAGGACTGCATACCAGAATATACTATATTTTGAGTTTCTTCAACTCACACACATAATAAAAGTAATATCCCAGATTGTCATTGCAATTCACAAAACAAAGTTTGCCAAAAAAAAGCTTACTATATTATGGTTTGTATGACAAGATTAAAAAAAAGGATGGGGAAAAATCTCAGAAAACGTCCCTTCACTCTGTTTCTTAATAATCTTTCTGGAGGAAGAAGATGAAACGGCCCGAGTCGAACGGTATATGTCTCAACGCTTTCCTTAATATCAATATCAACGTCCCCTCATAACCCTTCACCTCAGTTTCTAACGTTGTTTTAAGGTTTTTCCTTGAGATTACTGCAAACCGTATAGCGTCAACAAGCGCAGGTTGTTTTTACCTTGTCACAAAATTGCAGGTTGTCAATCACCACCTTACAAAAACCTTTAATGGCTTACGCCATAAGGTTAAAACAAGATTCATAAAACCTTAAAATGCTATCTGAGAATACTTCTTTGTAAAGAGTAATAATATTCCTTTATTTTCTAAGGAAAATATTATTTTTAAAGATTGTTGAACGTGTGCTCTTACAGCAAAACTGATGGCATCAAAATTTCACATTCTTTGCAGACTACTTATGCTACTGACAAAAATGAAATCATCCAATTGATCAATGATACTCTATCGAAAATATACTTAACATAAACATCTAAGTCCTCGTCTTTACAACAGATCTCCCACATACGGCGGCTCCTTATCCTTCAGTGACACCACAATATAATTGTCCTCTAACTCAATCTGTCCCGACCCTTCGTCTTCGAACTCGGGCTTCTTCTTGGGGCAGTGGTAGAGCTTGTTGAGCTTCAGGATGTCCATCTTGGACAGTCCCTTGGCCTGGCCGATGACCTCCCGTCCGGACTTGGACTCGATGGTCCGTTTGGACTGGTCCACCGTGAACTCTCGGTCGTGGTAGTGGAGGATTGACCGGTAGTCGTAGGGGAGGCCGAAAGTGGTCACCACGTTTTCCGACATCTTTTTGAAGTTGCCGACTGAGGCTGAAATGGGAAGATAAGTTTTTAACATTCCTGTCGAAAAATTAAGGATAATCGGAATTTGTGGGAATAATGACACACATCTTAGTTCCGGAAATGTAAAAAAAATTGTCTGGCCCCAGGCATCGAGAGCTTCAAAAATATGGCTACCACACACACATTTATAAAGGATCCAAGAGTTAAATCTACCCAAATTGAAGTTTTAAGAGATATCACTTGATTTCGTCTAAAAAATCTACCCCATAAATATTCCACGAACTTTAAATCATGCATTGAGTTCAGGGATATCATATCCCTCACAAATAACTAAGAGGTTTTGCTAAATGACGCTCATATGAATGTTTCTGCTGTTCCGTTTCTATTACTGAACTCAATTATCAAGGGAGATCCTCTGTACCTGTATCCCGCTTAAACTATTATTAGGGTAATTTGATCCCGGACCACCATATTTACACTCTTAGGGTATTTAACTTTCATAAGGTTAAGTACCTTTAATATGAATATCTGGTAAATCACATTCAATCTATTCAATATTCTTGATTTATTATAGTAAAATAAGTTTTTATATGACATTTAAAAATTATTACTATCTATAAATAGTTTCCTTTATGTTGCCAGCTTTATAAACCCAAAAACTTTACTTACTCTAAAGGCAAAAATTAAACATATGTTACGGGCAAAGTGATTACTTGGGCATTATTAATAATGCCCAGAGTGGAGGCGGGCAAAGTTATAAATTTCATTGATAAATTCCATTGAATTTATCACATTGCCCTCCTCCACTTTGGGCATTATTAATAATGCCCGATTTATCACATTGCCCGTATATACAGGGTGTTCGGAAACAACGTGGACAAACTTTGAGGGGGTAGAGGGGACCTAGACAAGCATATTCTGAATAGAAATGGTGGTCGCATATGCACCGTTAAAGAGCTAGAACCCCTAATGTAGTGCGAGGGCGTTACAAAAATACCATTACACTAAGGCAGTGGTTCCCAAAGCGGGTTCCATGAAAAATTTTGGGGTTCCCATTCCCATGTGACAAACTTTATTTCATTAAAAAATAAGAATGGTGTAAAAAAATAGGAATAGACAGTGCCTCCCCCCCTGGACCCAAAAAGTTTTTCAAAATGAGTTAAAACCCTACTTTTACCAGTCAGTCGAATTTCAAAATTTTTTTCTGGAGGAGGGACCCCAGACCCCCCCTCCACGGTACCACAAAGGGATCTGGTGTGATTTGGAAAATCCCCATCATTTTGACATTTTTGCCAAAAGGTAAAGGTGATTTTCTGGATTCGAGCCTGGTGTCATTTAATATCAGATATTAAATTTTGAAAAGTAGTTGATTAAAAAATATGCAGGGTTCCACGATCATTGACAACAAGTTTGGGGGTTCCAAGACCAAAATACACTGCTCACAACAATTAAAGGATATTGGTGGTTTTGGTACATATTGACAAGCAAATAAAAAATTTGCAGTGGTTCAAGCATTTTTCATAAACTTCTGGCCATTTCAAAGCTAAATCCATGCAGTTATCAAAATAAAAATTTTATTTTTACTTTTTTTTTATCAAAATTGGAAAATCCACATTTTGCAATGTTAATGCACGTTAAGCAAAAAAACTGAAAAATCTATTAATACTTAATTGAAACCCCATTTTGCTTGGGGTATGCTTTCTCCTGACATAAAACAACGTTGTGGGACTGTTTGCCACCAGGTTTGTTTGTTTATTTTTGAGGGGCTGGGGTGTTTTCTCCATTTTCCCCTTTTAGAGCATTTTTCAGCACCTGAGCTGTTTGGGAGATATTGGATGGTCAGAAATTGGTTTCTCAAGCATGTCCTAGACTTGTTCTATTGGATTCATGTCGAGAGAACGTGCTGGTCGATCCCTTTCTAGCGATTTCTTCATCCTGAAGAAAATCATTAACTAAGGTAGCACAATGTTTTCTGCAATTACCATCCCTGAAAGTTAAATTATCACCGATTTCTCCTGCATGAGGGGCAACCAGATGTGTAAGGATATTGACCTTATTATCCTGAACCACCAGAAACGGCCCCTTTACCGGTGGGGGGTCTTAATTCCATAGATAGAGATGGTGCTCTATTTCATCACTCCACATCTTCAAATCTGACCCTCAGTTCATCCTGATAACTTCTGATTTTTGTCTGATGGGTACAAGGAATACAAAATAACCCCTTTTTTGTACATGAAGAAGTCAGATTTGAAGATGCGGAGTGATGAAATAGAGCACCATCTCTATCTATGGAATAAAGACCCCCCACCGGTAAAGGGGCCGTTTCTGGTGGTTCAGAATAATAAGGTCAATATCCTTACACGTCTGGTTGCCCCTCATGCTGGAGAAATCGGTGATAATTTAACTTTCAGGGATGGTAATTGCAGAAAACATTGTGCTACCTTAGTTAATGATTTTCTTCAGGATGAAGAAATCGCTAGAAAGGGATCGACCAGCACGTTCTCTCGACATGAATCCAATAGAACAAGTCTAGGACATGCTTGAGAAACCAATTTCTGACCATCCAATATCTCCCAAACAGCTCAGGTGCTGAAAAATGCTCTAAAAGGGGAAAATGGAGAAAACACCCCAGCCCCTCAAAAATAAACAAACAAACCTGGTGGCAAACAGTCCCACAACGTTGTTTTAAGTCAGGAGAAAGCATACCCCAAGCAAAATGGGGTTTTAATTAAGTATTGATCGATTTTTCAGTTTCTTTGCTTAACGTGCATTAACATTGCAAAATGTGCATTTTCCAATTTTGATAAAAAAAAAGTAAAAATAAAATTTTTACTGTGATAACTGCATGGATTTAGCTTTGAAATGGCACAAAGTTTATAAAAAATGCTTGAACCACTGCAAATTTTTTTATTTGCTTGCCAATATGAACTAAAACCACCAATATCCTTTAATTGTTGTGAGCAGTGTAGTTAGGGAACCACTGCACTTTCATTCTATTATGTTTTGTTTCCTAAAACGGGCCTTAGGAAAACCGCCTTTTGTAAAGCCCTCGCACTACATTATGGGTTCTAGCTCCTTAACGGTGTATCTGCGACCCCCATTCCTATTTAAAATATTCTTGTCTAAGGCCCAAGTCAGACCTAACCAGGGTTGGCTGGATTGGACCCAATTGGTTTGGACCCAATGTGTTTTTTCAAAAAAACCCATGTGAAAAAACCCACATTTTGGACCCATTTTTGGGTTTTTTCAAGAAAAATCAAGATTTTGGCAGTTCCTTCAAAATTTAATGGGTTTTTTTTCAAAGTTTAGGATATTTTAAAAATTTTAATGGGTTTTTTCAAAATTTAAACAAGGTTTTAAAAAATAAAATGTCGTTTTTTCAATTTCAGGGAGTTTTTAAAAAAGTTAAATAGGTTCTTTCATTATTCAGTGGGTTTTTTCATTATTAAAGGGTTTTTTTTTTCAAAATTTTGGACGTTTAAAGTTCAAACTAGATATAAAAAATAAAGAAGATTTTTTAAAATTTCAGTGGGTTTTTTCAAAGTTGAATAGATTTCTTTCAATATTGAATGGGTTTTTTCAAAGTTTAGGATATTTTTTAAAAATTGAAGTGGGTTTTTTCAAAATTTAAACCAAGTTTCAGTAAATAAAGGGTGTTTTTACAATTTCAGTGGTTTTTTCAAAGAATAAAAACTTTGAAAAAACCCACTTAACTGTGGAAAAACTGACATTACTTTGACAGAACGCATTAAACATAGAAAGAACTCACTGAAATTTAAAAAAACCCACTTACTATGAAGGAGAAAACCACTTAATTTTGAAAAAACCCACACTTTTTCCGAAAAAACCCAGTTTTACGTGGGTTTTTTCAGGGTTTTATTGAAAAAACCCAACCCACTTGGGTTTTTTAAAAAAAACCCGGGTTTTTGCCAACCCTGTACCTAACGACCATAAGACGCTACTGCAATTAATCAAAGAGGGGAAAAAGCATGGAGTTCAGCCTGAGACTCTCCCTATCTTGACAGGAATCTTTATTCTTATTAAGATAGGAGACTAGGCTTCCTCCATGCTTTTTTTATGGATATTGATTGCAGTAGCGTCTATAAGACGCGCAGTGTGTTTTGCACCTATGTCCCCTCTACCACCCCTCAAAGTTTGTCCACGGTGTTTCCGAACACCCTGTATATATGAAATCCTTAAAATTTCGTGACTGTAGGAGGAATTTCATCTTATGTTTTTTTCAGTATGAGGGACTGCGTCAAAAACTGGGAGTACTTTGTACTGAGAATCCATATTTTCGTTTATTTCCAACTTTAAATTAATCGGGCAGTTTTGCTAAAATTTTATTTTACCACCCCACAAATTATGTTCCAATCTTACGTGGCAATATTTGGGGACAGCTCTGATTGGTTGTCAAAAGAATGGCATTCACAATATGGAATTGCCAGTTGCTCGGCTTAGGGTGGTGGTGGAAATCTTAAAATAAAGGGAGATAAAATTTACTCAAATCACCCAACTTCGGAACACAGACACACGAAAGGATACAGTTCTTTTCTAGAACTAAAGCCTACACTGAAAAACTCTTGTAACTTTTTCTTGAAAAAATTGGGGAGCTGGGTTATTGAGAAATACCAGTTCCAGATATTTCTGATGAACAGTTTAAAACGGTTATCTGAACGTTCCTGTTATTTACCAAGAACATTACATGGAAAAAATAAGCGACCGAACTGCCCAGTTTTTCCAAGGAAAAAGCCAAGATTTTTTTAAAGTGTAAATGTTCCGACTTCGGTCGTCCCTCAAACTTCTGCCTCAAGAGAAAAAATGTTTTGCATACATTTCCCTCCACACGCTCGCATATTCCTGTAATAGAGGAGCATTCCTCTCGCCATGGCTATTAAGTGCGCTATTAAGAGAGGCCGGCTCATTGTTGCGGCTCTCGTGATCTCACAATCGCGTGGCGTGACATTTCAGACACGATCGCCAAAGGCTCTCGCTCGAATTCCTGGACGCGCATAAAAACCTAATGAAAGCTCCAGTTTATTTTTTTTTCGAACAGGGGATGCGTTAAATAACACGAAAAAGTAGCGCTGGACATCGCACTGGATGTGGTAGTTGGCTGGTTGGGATTTGTTGTTGCTTGATTTGGCTAGTTAGGGGTCATTTAAAAATTACGTCACTTATGTTTCAGATATTTTGACAGCCCTTCAAATTACAGGTTGTCTCATTTCATAGATCCTACCATACGTGTGTTTGCATGGTTTTGGAGCAAAATTTAAGATTTTTTTTTTCAAACTATTTGAGGGTTGTACTCAATGTTAGTTGACCCTACGACGTCACTAACAAACAAAGTAGTTCCCATCGCGGTGTCTTAATTTCGAGTGAAGCGAAGAACGTCAATTTTAAAATGCGATTATTTCGTTAAACCCATGTATATGCAGGGTCTTTTTATCATGATTTGCGTATCGAAACGCCTCCTAGCAACCCAACAGGCTTTGTGTTTACCCAATTTCTCCTTCCGCGTAATGACGTTCTGGGTTCGGGAAACTTTGCTGTCGAGTATAGATATTCATTTGCAGCTGAATGAAATCAAACCTTAAATGGAATTTTATCTTAACAGCAGTGACGAAACAGTTTTTGAGGTGTGAAGGTAAATATTTGAACTGTCTCCAACCCATCAAGTTTATAACACACATATAGACTCCTTCTTCCATTTAAATGCATGAGATAATTAGTGCATGATCCCCTACCTATTATGAATCTCGAACTATTGTGAAGATATAAGAAATAAGTTAATCGTAAGGTATAATAAAGAGTAGTTAGAAGCTAAACTTGACGATGAAGATCGCAACAAGGGATGAAGGTAGAGAGAAAGAGGAAAAGGATGGGAGGAATAAAGATAGTATGAGAGAGAGTAAGTAATCAGGAAAATATGTATTGATATTTGAATATATGACGTTCAAAAGATCATGGTGGTATTTAGCGGGAACGTTAACGGAATTTAAGCTAATTAAATAACATTAATTTTGCTACACTTCACTTTTGATGAACCTCCTTTTTCCCTTTTTCACTTTGAAGACACAAATATTTTTAGCACCGTGCTTAGGGCAATTTCAACATAAATTAAACGCCAATAATATTTTTATATATTTTGTAGTTAACTAGGGAAAAGCAATAACTTGTCATTTCTCTCACCGTTCTTGACGTTGTAGGTCAAGATGTTGACAAACTCGTCCCTGTCCGGTCTCGAATGTTCGTGGAAGAACCCCAAAACGTGGAAGAGTTCGTGAAGAACCATCTTGGTGGAAATGCACCCGTATCCTAGGGTCAGCTTCTGGGGGCGTCCGATGTATCCCACTACAGCTCTGCACCTGAAATGCAACAGTATCCAATGAGAATATGAACAAAATTTGTTTTGGAAGGAAAGTTTTTCTATCTACCTTAAAAATTTTTGAAAATTGAAGTTAGATATGGATTCCCTCCCTTAATTTAAAAACTAAATTTAATAAAAACAAAACTTTCTACAGCATTTCGGTTAATTTGATTTTTTTTATTTTTCATTCCATCTTCTTTCCTTCTATATTAAATGTTTCATCAACCCATAGAATCTCTATCCTAAAATATTCTTATATAAATCTATAAAAGGAAAAACGTATAAGACTTTTTTCAACCTTTTTTTTGTTTCAATAAAGACAGTATGAATGTTTTGGAAAATGTACTTGCTATTTCATTTTAAACAAAAATATTTCATTATAATTTTTATAACATTTGTAGTATTATCTTATATATATAAAAATGAATGTTTGTTTGTATGTATGTATGTTCTTTATAGTTTTAAACTTTTCGAACCTACATTAACTATTAAACTATACCACGTTGATCTACTCGCTCCAGGGAAGGTTTCTGAATAAAAATAATTTAAAATCGTTGCATCCAACAAACAACTTTTTTGGTCAATTTTATGCTTAAAAACCCATATTTCATGCCAAACTTCAGGACAAAACCACATTTTTGTAAATATAACAAGTGACGATGTAACATTAATTGTTGTAGGCATATTCTCGATTTTTGCAGTTTAAAATCCATTGTTGTAGTTTGAAATCCATTGTTGTAGCATAAACATAAAAGTGGCTCCTTTATTTAACTATTTCCACATTAAGACTGGCGAAGCCCATCTGCAACACACCAGAATAATTTTTTAAATGGACTGGCGAAGCCCATCTGTAACACACGAGAATAATTTTCTTTAAAAATGGACTGGCGAAGCCCATCTGTAACGCACCAGCACGTCAGCGCTAGTACTACATAATATTACAAAACTCTAAATAAAAATAGGTTCTTTAAATAATTTCTTTCACTTTCTGAAGAGAAAAGTTTATTTCTATAATTTGAATAATAGATTTTCGTGATCTACTCACCCTTTCCCTCTTATTATATCGACATAAGCATTTTCATTTATGCGTTCCTTGAATCTGATGCAACTAACTGTCTGGATATTCCACATTGCATTTTTTATTACCAATCTTTCTTCGGTCTCTGAAAAAAGGAAAAATATCATAGATGTTTCCTATGATTTTCATAGGAGAAGCTCAGAACGGCAGTGATGAATTTTAAAATTATGAACATAAAGATTAGCATGGATTTTTGTTTACTTTTATTTTTTTACTAAGAGTGCTAGTTTAGAAAGTTTTTATGAAAAGAAAGAAAATTTAGTTTAGTTAGAAAGTTTAGAAAGTTTTATGCTGTATGGGAAAGAAATTATTAAAATTAAAAAAGCAAAAAGGAATTATTTAAAGTAATAAATTAAAATAATTTGTCTATCATTTCCTTTACACTCAAAAGAACTATACGTATATGAAATTTATTAAAATTTGGAATAAATGGATAACTGGAAAATTTTACAGTAATGTACCAGTTATATTTTCTAAGAAAATTATTAGGAAAAAGGAGCAACCCTTCTTCCTAGATTTTCCAGAATGTTACAGAACCCAGATTTTACAAGAACGTTACAAAAGAAACTCGTTCCAAGGAACGTGATTCTTTTCAGTGAAGAGCAAATGATGTTTTTATTGGATAAAGAAATAAAACATATTAAGTGTAAACTCACAACTCTCAAGCTTCGCCTCCAACCTTGGACCGGTTTCGTCCTTGTTAGGACTCATCAGCACGGTATAGGAAGGAAGGCAACGCAAGAGAGGGGAGTGCAAGTACTAATCTAGCCGACTATAACTGAAAAAGTGGTGACCATTGATTAGTCCTCCACTCATCTGCTGGGATGACATGTCATTCCTAGAACAGATTTAATTCCAGAAAGGCAAGGTAATCGGTCCACGGTTGTAGCCGACGCTTGAGAGTTGTGAGTTTACACTTATTGTCCGCTAATCAGTGATAATGGTGAAATTCCCCTTTCATATTGAATTAGTTTATTTAAATACTATTAGCTATCTCAGTGGCGTATACAGAGCGGGTGCAACGGGTCTTTTACACCCCCAAGCCCTACCCCTTTTCCCTTTTTGAAATTAAACATTTTGGGATTTTTTTTATTCCCCTATCCCCAAAATTCGGATTAGATACACCAAAACAAGTTAAAAACCAGTTTTTTAGGTTTAAATTTTCAAAAAATTTAATGGGGGAGGACCCCAGACCCCCTTGGTACTTGTAACTTTATTATTACAACTGTATTTCATATTAAATATCAGTGACTGAGAACCAAAATAAATGTAATTCAAAACCTTATTTTTTTTTCTTTCCTTTCGATATCATACACCCCCAAAAATAATTTCTGGCTACGCCACTGAGCTATCAACATTTTGTACACGTTAAATCTTTAAAAACACGTTAAAGTTGTTTGTAAATCAATATTTTGTCATTTTATTACAATGCCCACAACTACAATATAACGTTTTACACAAACACACCTCATTTTAACATTAAAAAATCTTCCAATTATTACACACTCTTCTATCTCGAGACTGTTTCCCGAGCCAGAAGAGACACAGAGTGCTTCCCCAATGTCGCCTAGCGGAACCATCGAAGCTATTAATCCCGCATCCGGGGCACGCAATGATGCATTCAAGATCAACATATTCCTCACTTTTTCGCGACAAGAAAAGAAAAGAAAGAAATCCGCTGCTCACTGTATGTATCGTCAATCGTGTAGGTAACCACCGCTTTGGGCCAGAGCCTGCTCTCGTTGCGGTAGGCGTTGCGCCGTGTCCGACGACTCTTCGGGAGGCTCTGGAAGAAAGAAAGAAAAACGGAGATTGTGTTGTTTGGATTGGGAAAAAAAATTGATTGAAAAGTTTGTTTTTAAGGTGTTTTGATGTGTGGAGGTCCATGTTAATTTGGATCACTCGAAGACCTTGATTTTGTTATTTTTGACCTGTATGGCGTGAAAGAAGTTTTCTTACACTCTAACAAATATAACCTGCTGATTTAACGAAAATAAATTTTAGGTTTTCGATAACAATGAACACAGTTTTAAAGCATCGTGTCACAAAGTTTAATTAAACTGTCCCCTCGCCACTTTGTGTAACGCATACAGAACCCTTTCCCTCCCATAAAAGTTTGAGAAAATTAGTCAAAAGTTAGTAAATTATACTCTATTCATTTAGAATTGGCACTTGAGAAATACTGCTTTCCCCCACGCTAGAAGCGTAGACCATAGTTACGCTCTTCGCGCAGCCAATAGTAAGCCTTCTTCGTCACTTTGACGAGGATAGTTGCTATGGTTACCGATCGGTGGTGGGGGAAGGAAATATTTTCAAGCGCCAGTTCAAAGTGAGCAGAGTATAGTAAGTCGGGATTATTAGTAAAACGGGATCATGGGGGGGCATCCCAATAATATTGTTATTTGTGGCACTTGTTCTGCTTCTCATAAGAAGTATAAATTATAATTATTTGGATCTAAAAGAACATTTATTATTTATATTTCGTCGGCTTACAGGTCAAAGGCATTAAGTCATTTTTGGAAATCTTTTGAAAGTTTCGTAAAAAAACAGGATCCCAAAATCTCGCCAAACAGAAATATGATCGGTTGGTAGGGGGCCATTCCACCGTTACGTATGTGACATTTGCACGCTGTTTCCATTAAATATCACTGAAAATTTATATGAAATTATGTAAATAACTTTTATTATTTTACATGCAGGCAAATTTTAGTGGTAAAAGTTCTATGATCTGACAGTTCAATAATTTTTAATAAATTTTTAAATAAATTGTTATTAAACACACAAGATGCAACTTAAAAAAATTTATTTAAAATTATTGAATTGTCAGATCATAAAACTTTTACCATTAAATTTTGCCTACATGTTCTCTTATATCATTGTAAAAAACAGTAACAGTTAATTTTATAATTTCATATAAATTTTAGTGATATTTACTAAAAAAACAGCGTGAAAATGTCACACTCGTAACGGTGGAATGGCCCTAGGTAAGATTGCGTGGCTCAAAAGAAAGCGATTGGCGGTCGCCAAGTTTGACGTAACCTCCTACAAGAGTAGTTGATCGCGAAGTGACTTAATGCCTTTCTCCTGTATAAGCCGACGATTTTTTTTCGTTATTATATGGTAAGGAAGATAGAAGCTTATAACCTTAAATAATTCAGATATCAGTTACTTAAATTGAGTATTTAATGAAAAGAAAATATTAACTGCATTAGTTACTAATGTAATTGAAACTTTGTTATTTCTAAGTGTTCTCTTCCCCTCTAAAGAATGTGAAAAGAAAGAAAATACAAAACAAATGAAAGAGAGAAACCCAAACATTTTTATGAACGCTCTGGTCCTGTGCTTTATCTTAGACTTAGACAAAGAAAGTTTTAAGGATAGGAAAGTAAATTGGAAAGAAATTGAGAAGGGAACTATTCTGATCTCAAGAGACAACCAACCTCAATCTCCTAAGTTTAGGTTGTTTGGAGCAGTCTGTATCGAAATAGCGCAAGAGATATAAACGTAATTTGTTCTTTTCTGTTTAATATTTTCTTGTTTGACCCAAATATTGGTCTCAGAATTTCTGTTTTGCGTGTTTTGCCTTTCTTTCTTGATGTATGATAAAACAAATATCTTGAACAATTGATTACCTTTGTGTTTCGCTGTGCCCAATCAATTTTAAATGTTTTGGTAAGAATTATGTGTTTTTGTTTTTAAAATTTAAAAATAATTTTTTATTTAATAGCCTTAAATACCTTTAAATAATGTAAGAGATGTACTCCTAAAATTAGTTGTGTTGAGATGCTTTTCAAGTAAATAGAATAAGTTTCCCAAAATTTTAAATTGAGTAATTAATACAATCTTTAGTTAGTATACAATTATCCTAAAATTCTATAACTCATGGTTATTGGCTCTATTTTAGTACTGACAAATTTTATTTATCATAGTAGAACTGCTAAATTTAAAACCTATAAATATAGTATTAAACATTTATTATGGTAAAATCTAAATATCTAAGACTTAAAATATAGATAATTAATATTTCTCTTCTTAATTACATTAATAACACTTAAACATTCTTAAAATATATTTGCTGTTGATTTGGAAGTGCTTGGCCTATTTTTAACTAGGTTTGTAAACACGAACTTATGAATGAATGACTCAAATTCCTTACGTAAACATTACTTGCTCTAAAAATGTACAATCTTGATAGGAGAAAAAACTTAAGTGGAACGTAATACACTTAACGATAACCCATACAATGTCATAAAAAAAATGGTTCTAAGTAATGAAAGTCAAATTAGGTGAAATTATGCAAGAAAATACATAATCCCCTCTCTCCAAGAACCATTTTTTGTTTCTGCAAGGAGTAATTTGTATAACAAATTCATGTCCCTCCTATAAGCGTTCAGCATGTACCTGGAACACGACGAATAAAACTAATACTAATAATAATATTCGAAAAAAAATCCATAAAACATCTGTCAGCATCTCGAATTAAGAGCGAAAAATCTTTAATGAAGTTGGCGCTACACAAACATTAAACCCCTCAAAAGCGTTCCACGAAAGTGAATGTGGTACCACTTGACTTGGACTGAACACTAATGGCCAAGTCTTTGACACCATAATTGACGAACTTGATTTACATTAAGAAAATAGAAAAGTTAATTACTGTATTCGGGAGAACAGTGACATAATAATTTGTCCCTCTATCTCTCTGAATCTATGGTTTTTTGTTTCCAATTCTTTTGCCCTTGCCGTAAGAAGCAGAGCTGTTTTACCGTGACAAAAATTTATCGCGAGGTTGAATTCTTCGATTAGTCATTAATGATTCGATTCTAATGGGGTTCGAAAAAGTCACGTGAGGGGTTACTCTTGATCAACATCGTTTGGAGCTGCTTAAGATGAGAGTGACGTTCGAACATTCTTCAAGTGAGAGTCATTTGTGAAGATCAATTGTACTGGTGACCTGTTTAACATTCCTTCGGATGTTTCTTTTTTTGGGTTATCAAGAGCTATTATTAGAAGGGAGAAGTTATAATGTAATATAATTTATTGAAAGATGCGACTGATTTAAGAATTTATGGATGTAAACGTAATCTCTGTTTAGAGAGCAATATTTTGAAGATAATTTGAGACAGTTCGTGAAAAAAAGCTAAAAATATGTACTCAAAATGAACTCTACCAAATGTCCTTAATAATAACCATTATTTGAAACTTCTTCTTGTCTTAACCCTTCCCCAAGGTCCCAAATTTTATGAAAATAGGCACAGGCAGCAATGTCTTTTACAAAAAGCGGTTGAGGTGTTAGCGTCCCCGAAGCACCCGCGGAAGGGCTCGGAAGACTCTCTGGCGCTTCGGGGTCATTTTCAGGGTCAAAAACCATTACTTTAAGTTTAAAGTAATGGTTTTTTACCCTGACCCCCCGAACCCTTCCGCGGGTGCTTCGGGGACGCTAACACCTCAACCGCTTTTAGTAAAAGACATTGCTGCCAATTTTCATTAAATTTGGGACCTTGGGGAAGGGTTAAGACCTTTTAAAGAGGAATTGCGTAAAAAATAAAAGAAAAAATATTGTTAAATAACCTCTATCATATTTAACGTTTTTTGTGCATTTTGGGGGGGTAATTACCCCTTAAACCTATCTATTTGCTACAAATTTTCATATTTTAGAAACTTTAATACTTCTTGTCCTCTCGGATGTAATTCAATGGTTAAAGTTTCACCATTGAATTGCATCCGAGAGGACATCAAGAAGTATTAAAGTTTCTAAGATATGAAAATTTGTAGCAAATGGATAGGTTTAAGGGGTAATTACCGTTAAAAAAAGGTATTTTACGCTTTTTTTATCTTATTTTTTACTCAATTCCTCTTCAAAAGGTGTTAACCCTTCCCCAAGGACCCAAATTTAATGAAAATAGGCAGAAAGGGTTTTTATTGAAAATGGTTGAGGTGTGAGCGCCAGAGTGTCTTCCGAACCCTTCCGCGGGTGCTTCGGGGACGCTAACACCTCAACCGCCTTTAGTAAAAATCATTGCTGCCTATTTTCATTAAATTTGGGTCCTTGGGGAAGAGTTTAGACCTTTTAAAAAGTAATTGCGTAAAAAATAAAAGAAAAATTATTGTTAAATAACCTCTATCATTTTTAACGTTTTTTGTGCATTTTTGGGGGTAATTAATTACCCCTTAAACATATGCATTTGCTACAAATTTTCATATTTTAGAAGCCTTAGCCTTTCTTGTCCTCTAGCGTGTAATTTGAAGACTAAAGTAATGTTTTTTACCCTGAAAATCGAGTTCAAAGTCATTCATTTTGCTTTTTAGGGGACTCAGTACCTCCAAATCGAATCGCTCAAAATTTAAGAATTTTGCTCTCAAATCGATGCTTATACTCATAAATTGATTCTGCAAATTTCCTAGTTATGCCCGAATTCTAAGCTAACAAATTTACAATTTTGATTGAGCACAGTTACTACATATTTTTTTAAATAAATATTTTTCAAAACTACTTTTTTATCACTTAAATCCCTAAGGCTTTTTTTCTACTGGACTATTTAACTTGAAACTCTGTATATATTAACCATAGTATTTTCTATAAAGTAATGCATTCCAATTAGGGATTCAGAGTATAATATAAGGTCTTAAAGTGAAAAATGTGTTTATTTTCATGATATTTTTGAGGTGTTTGGAGAAAAATTTTTTTTTATTAAAAACTATTACAAGTGTCACAAATATGAATGGACAATAACATAGATTACGTTGGGGTAAAAAATCATACCAAAATTATCATAATTAAAAAAGAAGTAGCATTTTAAAACTTAGTTGACATTTTTGAAAATTTTGAAATTTCTCAAAAACTGCTTTTTAAAAAATAGATTTTTTGCTTGGATTATGATAAAATGGTCATTGAAAGTGTTTTGAAGTTAAAGAACTTCAAAAAATTTGTAAATTAAAGAAAATAAAAATAAATAACTAATAAAAATAATAACTAATAAATAATAATAAGAAAATAAATAACTGAGTCCCCTTTATGCACACTTTGGGGGTACACTGTATCTTAAAAAGTTGACGTGATAGACAAAAACTACAGTTACATTTGGACTCAGGGGCTAAAAGTTATTCTAAAACAAGTCACAGTTCTGAGTCAACAAAATTGCTGTTCCCCAGTGTATTTATCACCAAACTGAAATGAAAAACAGCTATTTGAATGTTAAAAGTCTAAAATCTCAAAAACTACGTCTTAAAACTACTTTATTACAAAAACCTTCGTACGAAGAATAATAAAAAATCGGTACAAAACAAACTATTTCGAATATTAACTCTTTATTTCTTCCTCTTAAAAACTTATCAAGCTGAATTATACTTTAATCGATATCTACAATTACATACTAAGAATTATTTAAGTATGAATAATTATGTTAAAGGGTTGTTAATAATTTGTGCCAAAGGTAATCATCAATCCATATAATTATTTCTCAATAATCATAGAAAATAATCAAACTATAGAAAAATGTTTTTAATTTCTTCAGTTATTGCAGTTTGAACTTGAGGATGCGCGAATGACATTTGGCAGTGATATCCCTCATTCATTAATCATCTTAAGTGTTTCGACTCGTTCGTATAAAAAGTAAACAAAAGTTAATGTTCTAAGAAATGAAGCAGACTCGTTTTATCAGACCTTGATCCCCTGACTTTCTTTTAACTTCAACTGATTGAGAGACTTTCTCCTTTACTATATTCTACCCGGAAAATTATTTACTCCTTTTGAAATTGCCAAAAAATTATTACAGATCTGGATGGTGATCTGGATGGTTTTGATAACAAGGATACACGCCAATGGCTAAAAGACAAACAAATATTGAAAAATAAAACTATGAATTTTTGACCAAACTAATGTAATAATTATTTTTTAGGGTTCATTAATATGAAATTAATGGTATTTATAAAAAAATAATTACGAAATAAATCATTAGATATTAAATAAAATACATATTTTATTACCCAATGAAAAGGTGTAGCACTTAGGTCTCGATCTTTAGAAGGCCGGTACAGTAACCTATACTTAAATGGGGTGTACTTAAATATTTCAAATGAATTTTTAAGTTAATGTTTTTAAAGTTGCCGAAATTCTTAAGGCACTGTATCATTTTACATTTATATTATTTATCATTTTACTCTTGGTGCATTTCTTCGTATGTTATAGAATCGAATCATCAAATGATTTCTTAGTATTAAGTAATTGTAAGCAATGTACCAGAGGACTTAATTTTATAGTTATCTTATTTTAATCAATATACACAGAAAAAACTTTGCTGGAAATTAGATAAGTTAAATAAGTAATTAATCACACTTGTTAGAACTAAAATAAGTAAACATCCTCCTCAAATTGATCCCTAGTAATACTTATATGATAAATGAACTAATGAAAACATATTTTATTGTCATTTAAATAGTTTTATTTCATGAAAATAACAATATTCGTAATAAATTTAAAATCATTTACTTCTTCACATAATTTACAGTTAATTTCTTGTCCTTGACATGATATTAACAGAAATCTGCTTTATTTGCATCCTTAAATTCCGGATTTAAAATAGTTCATTCGATGCTGATGTTGGCTGATGTCGGGAGATTTTCAAAAGGGAATTTCTATGGATTCCCGTACGAACACCAAGAGTCTATTCCAGGTAAGTGCTAAGTTGTAGGTTTTCTCAACACCATGTCAATGTTAAAGCTATTATGTAAGTGGGTTAAATTAAGAGATATTGTATAAAAGAAAACTTAAAGGAGGTCTCTTTAGAGACAAATCCATTTAGTAGGGGAAACATTTATGAATATGCCTACTAGTTGAATTTAAAGTAGTGTAATAAAAAGGGACAAAAATTCTAAATGTCGATAAATTTTCCTTTTTTCTATTGAAAGGAACAGTTTGTTGTATTGCTTTCAAAAAAATTACACAAGACTGATAACTCTAAATAAATAGGGAAAATATTTTAAAAGTAATTTTAAACTGAATTGTAAAGAAACTTGAGAAGAAATGCACAAAACCTTATTGCATTAAATATTGTCTTTTTCCACAAAACCATGAAAATACTATATTTAAAAAGTCAGGTTAATCTTGCTGAAGAAGAAATAGAAATATGTACAAAATATAATATACAAATTGTGTTTTCATTTTTAAGAACAATATTTACGAATTTAATTCTTTTCTGTTGGCATTAATTTTTTAAAAATTGTTGAACCTTTAAGTTTATAACTTATATTCGATTTTCTTTCATGCAAAATGTTAAACAATCCAAATACATAACTTACCTTGGCCCACAATATGCCGTTGAAAAGAACAGCAAGGAGAATTACAATAGAAAACCTTGACATTCTATAATGAAACAAAGTCTCCAACTTCGCATTCTAAAATGTGCTTAGACATTTCATAAAAAAATTTCACTGGAAAAGCTCCTTTCATACATCCAAGTACACATCTCTAGGATTTTATTTGTGAACTAAATCCAAAATTTCTCTCTCCGAGTTCTTCTATTAAAATCGTTGCAAAATCCATACTATGAAATATATGTGATGGAACACTTAATTCATTTACATATTTGATAATATCCATCAGCGTCGCTACAAATTATTAATTTCTCTTCAATTTAGAAGTAATAATTTATTTTTTAGGAAATTAATTAGCGGTTTAAATATAGAAAATCACGACTTATCCATAGTGAATCCTAAAATAAATTCCACATGGATCACTAAGTAATCAGCAAAATTCAAGTCATATGTACTACTAAAATATTTTCTCCTATCAATATGTAATCATCACTAGACATCACTAGTCACTTTTTTGTTCTTCAAACTTCTAATACTCGACCATGTTCTCAATATCAAAGCGTTTTTCACTTAAACTAAATAAATCTGAAAATAAAATAGTTGGACAGAAATCCAAGTTAAAACAGTAGGACACAAATAACTTCATCACACCACCAGATTTCACATTCGATATATTTCGCACTTCCTCAGATATCTATACATTCAGTTAGGGCATCCTTAAAATCCTATGAGATTCGGCATTCTTCCAAAGCTGGTATCACTCCATAAAACAATTATTGAGTTGTTTCACAGAAGTCGCAAGTAATCAAACATCCTAGTGAAAATTTCCAAGATCTGAATGACTTTCTCCACCAAATTTTACATTCAATATCTTTTACAAAACTCCAGATTTCTGCACATTCCATCAGACATCCTTATAACATCCTTTGAGACCCTCTCAACTTCCAATAGCGCTATCACACTGTAAGAATTTTCAGTTGAAAATCATCCACAATCCGTTGAAACTCATATCTCCATCTCACTGGGTTACACGCAGTGTACAAATCGTTGAAATACCTTTCATCTAGTGGTTTGAGAGTGTATACGAACCTTGGAAAAACTCAAGTGCGATCTGGGATGATAAACCAAATCGTCACGATATATGCTAGATAAAGTAATATTAGAGTCCCAGTCGCTATATTTGCTTTTAAATAAGAGTGGAGTCGGTTTATATTAGGAGAAAATTTTGGGGCTATATCGGGGAAGCGTCAATATTAGAGATACCACTGGAGCTATCTGTTATAGGGATCACAGGAAGTTGGGAGATTTGCTTAAGGTTTGATGAAACTTTATTTAGATGAAACTTGTCATCGATATGTTAATTGAAAATAGTGAGGCGAATGTGGAATAATTCTTAGTTTAGTGGGAAAGTTTGGTATAGGGAGAATGGGTCAACGTTTTTTTGGTTGGAGGCAATACGATTGTTTAGCTATTATATAGTCGTTGTTTGCATTAATTCAAGGCCATTTACGTACACTAATTCATAATAAAAATTTCAATAAACTATATTACTTTAAAATATGAAGTTTTAAAAAACATATAAATTGTATGACTTAATTTTTTTACAATTATAACAGTTCTAATAAAAGAAGAAATCTGATTTTCAAAATTTTATATAGAATTTATAATGTGTCGTCAAGTTATTTTTATTACTTTCCTAAAGTTTCTAAATTTAAGATTCATACGATGATCATTAGTTTTGAAAATGATTTTTAAGACTACATCTAAATAACTATTATTTTATTACAATTCACCAGTCAAAATCTAAAGCAGTTGTAGATTATAGTCTTTCACTTGGAATATCTTTTAAAATTTGGAAGTTGATTCCCTTTCTTTTTAAGACAAAAAAATTTAAAAGAAATCTAGTTGATATACGAGGCAATGGAATTAAACATCCTCATTAAAAGCTGTATAATTACTTATACATCCTTTTAAATCCTTTAACATAATTTATATTGTAATTAAAAGAATTCATGTCAATTCCTAACAAGATATTTTACTCGTTGAAGTTTGTTAAAACGATAATACCCAATGAATGACTAGAAGGAATAATTACCTTCTCACGATTTAAAAGTATTCCATAATCAACATAGTTTTAGACCTTAACATTGATTTTACGTTGTAAATTGTTTATAAAACTCTATGCTCTAAAAAGAATCTATCCGACCCATTAACCAACGAGCTGATAGATGACTGAACAAACAATTTGACTCTCCAAATTATCTTGGATATCAGCTTGATTGCTGAATCAGTAGAATATTTAGTTTTCTTGAAACAATTTAATGAATTCGGATGAATCTTTCCTCACGTAAGGAATCCCATGACTAATGGTTACCTGTTGAAATTGATACATGATGGAGAATGGCGGGAATCAGATCACAAAAAACAAACTGATTGAAAAGTCATCACATTTTCTTAATGGATAAATAATTGAATTACATATCAGTACTTTTTCTATGGAAAAGTTAAGTATTTTTTAAAACAACTATGTGAGAGAATAAGGATTATAATGGCAGAACTAATGTGGAGAATTCTTTTGAGAATTCCAAAATCTATAACTTTTTTGTAGAAGAGTTAAATTTTTAAAATTTCTATAGACACAGGCTTTTTTTACGTAGAAATAATTACTTACAGAAATGTCTTTTATTAAATACAAAAACTCCGTATATCACACTGGGGGGAGTTTTGAACACATTTAAAGATAAATGTAATAAATATTAGTGTTATATAGAATTTAAATTGATAATTTTTAGGCTTCTAAAACTTTCTGTCTTTCTAAACTTTTTCTGTAAGGAAGGACAATAGATTTGATAATGGATAGTTTTTACATGAAATAGGTTGTTCTTTGCATTCAAGAAAAAGATAAATTCAAGTAATAACAGTAAATAAAAACATTAAAAATGGGTAGTTTTCTAAATCTTTCGAAAATCTAAATAATTAACAAAAGATAATTTAATTTATTCCTTAAAAACTAAAGTACATTTTAAACAGTATCTCTTTTAAAAGCTTTCATTTCCGTAATTCATTGAAACTCATGGGAGGTGTAGACTACCCAAAAAAATTCAGAATCACCATGGAATAATCCAAACGATGAAGGATAGAAGGAAGATTCCAATGACAATAACGTTTAAATAAATAACAAAAAATTTACGGTTATGCTTTTATTTGTCCCATTTTTTAAGACAACCTCTTAAAAGGCAAAAGCTTTACCCTGCTTTATAAATAAGTCAAAGCATGGAATGGAATTTATTTCTCTCCCCAACCATTTCCCCACTATAACTCGTTTTTCATTGTTTCTGGTAACTTTTTTCCGCTCTCCAGGGCCAAAAGATTGTTTCAAAGAAACTTCTCCTTTTTCTAAGTGATTCTGAATTAAAGAAATATGGGTGAGAGCGATACATGTTTAATAACTATCTAAACTATCTCTAATCGCTGGCAAGAATATCCAAATAATGACGAAGCCTTTCATAAATAAAAACAGGTAATTTATTTACAATCTAGTCAAATTAAATTAGAGCTATTAAATTATCTTTCCTTCTATTTCCATTAATCCGAATTCTCAGAATATATTATACAATGTTGCCACTCAGTTCTTAACTTAACAATAAATTAAATATTAATTTGAAATAATAGTTTAGAGTCTCACTTGTATTCACAACAACATGTTCATGAAACGAAATTAATGTTGTTTTTCCTCAACATAGCCCATCTCCATAAATTAATAACTCAATAATTTATTTATTTATTTAAGAAGCACACACAACAGGTCTGCGACCCAGTTACAGTGTGGAGAAAAAACACACACACTACAAAGTACTAAAATTAGAAATGTACACTTACAATTTAAAAGAACAGAATATTCCTTTTTAAAAGTAACAAGAGACATATTTAAAATATCCAAGTTAAAAACAATACAGTTGTAGATTTTATGAAATTTAAATAGACAGAAATTATCAATATAATTACGTTTAGTAAGATAATTTTTATATAAACGGTGATTCCCCTTAAAACTATTAGGTACAGAAAAATGTATGCTGCTTAGTATTTCATTAGAATCAATCAGATTATTACAAACTTTATAGAAAAATAAAATACATGATAACTCTCGTCTAGACTTTAAACAAGGAATATCAAAAATATTGCGGAAATGCGAAGAAGATAAATCAAGAGAACTAATATGAAAGGTCCTGTAATATAAGTGCCGTATAAATTAGGTTTGGACCTGTTCAATAATTTTAATTTTATTGTTATAGTAAGGATCCCAGATAGGACTGCAGTATTCTAAATTAGAACGAACAAGACTGCAATACAAAGACTTTAAAGCAATTTGATTGGAAAAATTTGCTGTCTTGAGCTTTAGGAAATCAAGAAATCAAGAGAGTATTCAAGAAAAAATCAAGGGTAGTATTGAATGTAACACCCAAATCCTTAACGACAACACTACGCAATAAACTGCTATTATTGATCATGTAAACATAGTTTAATGGTTGAGACCTATGTGAGTAACTAACTACACTGCATTTATGGGGCTGCATTTAGGGGTAATAATAATAATAATAATAATAATAATAATAATAATAATAATAATAATAATAATAATAATAATAATAATAATAATAATAATAATAATAATAATAATAATAATAATAATAATAATAATAATAATAATAATAATAATAATAATAATAATAATAATAATAATAATAATAATAATAATAATAATAATAATAATAATAATAATAATAATAATAATAATAATAATAATAATAATAATAATAACAATAATAATAATAACAACAATAATAACAACAATAATAACAACAACAACAACAATAATAATAATAATAATAATAATAATAATAATAATAATAATAATAATAATAATAATAATAATAATAATAATAATAATAATAATAATAATAATAATAATAATAATAATAATAATAATAATAATAATAATAATAATAATAATAATAATAATAATAATAAAAATAATAATAATAATAATTGTAATAGCACAATAATTAAGGGGAAAGTGATTTTGCCCGTTAATAACCTTTCGTAGCTTAGTAACCCAACATTTGGCGTTCCAATCACCATTTTGGATGAGAAATGAAATTAAACCGTTCTTCCCCGTGATCTTAAATTGTCTTTGTGTAGACTACATCTCTTTCATTTTTATATGAAATTTGAGTAAAGGTAATATAACAATTTCACTGTATCTAAAGAACAAGTCGATTAGCATTAATACAGCCAATACACTATAGTCTGCCTTCCCCCGTCAAACACTATTCCCTGGACCGTCGCTAACCTGCTGTTCGACCGCCAGGTGTTTCTTTCTCTCCCCACGAGGGTCCCTCTCGTGCGGGCAACAGGTGTGACTAGAATAGGGACCAGGTAAGGGCATGCGCAGTAGGGCCCCTTCAACCCTCTTTGGCGCCGAAAAAACGGAAGCCCACGCCCAAAATGGACGCGTCGTTACTTTTGGATATTAGATGTTGCGAGCGATGTAATTTAACTAAAGTATACTTCACCATTTGTTTATTATGGACAAGTTAATTCCAGTCTATGATTTGCTTATAATTGTTACTTTTTATTATTAATCTTAAAATAAAAATTAATTTTATTTGTTGTTAAACGATCTTCGTTATTAAAATATTCTACTGACTTTGCCATTGTAAAAAAGCTCAACAAGAAATCCAATTTAAAATCCCAATGTTTATAAATTCCCATTAATATTATTCTTGATGTTTATAAACAGTTTTCCTTAGGTGTGACAGCATATGGTTGAAGGGCTTGGTGGATGAAGGTGCTATGTTACAAGGCCTGTCCCAAAAGTAATGAGACTGAAATCCAGTCAGGATTAGGGAATTCAGTCTTATTACGGTACTTTCGTATTAGCCCGTCCATCGTTTTCGCCAACTTCGCCAAATTTCGCCAAAATACGGGATTTCATCAGAATCGCCGAAAAACACATTTTTTAACATCAGAAACATCTTTATAACATCAGAAAATAAAAAATAAAAGTTTCATGTGGTTGGGGGGGGCTGCCGCCCCCCCCAAACCCCCCCTGCCCTATCTATAACCAAACTCATTGTGGGGGTATCAGAAACAGTAAGGATTCAGATAAAAGGGAATCGGTATTCTTGGATGTACCAAAACTACGGATATCACTCGGTAAGACACTAACTTACTTGCAAAATGGTCGATCTTACCACCGGCGATTCAAAACTGGCGATCCTTCTACCGGCGATTCTGTGGCGATTCTGTGTCGACCGGCGTGCACACGCAAAACATTGAAAGACTCAGGGGCTCGGCAAAATGGCGCAACAAAGTTCACCGTGGAACGACACGAAAGCATTTAGACTCCTACCTTTCAGATGCAGTCTTCGTTCTTACCTTGTAAACACTGTTGAATTTACGTTCAAAACAACCTGCGTGGTGCGCACACATTATTTCACCCATGGGCGTTCCGATTCAAATTGCGCGCGATTGCGCAGCGATCGGAACTAGAGCGATTTCGCTACGTTTTCCAGGGTTACCAGAATCAACGGTAGTGTTGCGGGGTTTACCAGACTTGGCGACTTATCGCCCCTGTTGGCGAATGGACGAGCTAATACGAATGTACCCTTATTACTTTTGGGACAGGCCTTGTAACATAGCTCCTTCATCCACCAAGCCCTTCAATTCTAAGTCTTATTTCTCCATTACTATTTGTTTCAAATCTCTCAGATAATTGTATTATTAAATTATTATAATTATTCAGAACCGTCTGTTAATAAATAATTCAGATCATTATTTTAACCGATTCTTTTCCATAGGTAATACCATTCTTAAAACTTTCAAAAAAAGTCTTCCAAATTAGTATTTAATGGGACTGCCTCCTTTAAATTAATATAAATTACAATAATAGTTTGTAATTATAGAAATTTTGTGAATTAAAATCAAAAGACTTTGTAATAAATAGTATTGAAATTAAATACAATGTCTGACGACATAGTTTTGTAAAATAAATTTCACTGAGGAGACTCAACATAACAGAATCTCTCCCGATAGCAGCTTATCCTTTAGGCTCACGGAAGCCAAAATGTTGCCGCTAAGAGATCCTCCAAAAAAATCCAACACCCATCCGCCACAAACGTCAAAAACACACCACGCGCTGTCCTGTCCAACGACACAAAAAGACAAAAAACCCGACATTGGCGTCAAAAAACCAATCCAATTCCCAACATCACCTGGCAACCCTTCCAAGCAGGTAAGCCCATCGCGCGGCAACAAACTCAGTCAAGTCCGCTACGGGCGAACATCCAGAACTCAGTTGTGGTTCGTTGCTACCATCTTCTCTTCATTGTTGTTGTTGTTTTTGTGGTTGTTCCTCTCGGGTCCGAGGAAGTCGAAGTTTGGTCGTTATTTAGTCTCGAGGAGGTGCGTGATACAGGTGGACTTTTCTTGTGTGTTGTGCAAAGAGCGTTGAACGGAGATCATAGGTGGAAGCGGCGGCGGTTGCTGAGGTTTTTCTCTTCGAGCAATGACCAGGTGAGTTTGACGGTGATTTTGTTTTGTTTTGGGGAAGGTTTGGTATTAGGGGTGGGCTAAATTTTCGGGGGGGGGTGCTTTTAGGGGTAGGTTAGGGTTTGGTGTTGGTGTTGGTGTGAATATTGCAGAGTTGTTGTGTTTTTGTTGATGAAATATATTCGTTTTATTGTGTTTGGGAATTCGATTTTGGGATTTGTCATAGGTTATGTAATTACATTCTTGACTTATTGTTATTACGATTTTATGCATTGTCACTGATAGATTTGATACAAATATTTTAAAGACTTCAACATTTAATTAATGTTGATTTTAGTGATTACTTCCATAAGTTATTCGTTAGTTTTATGACTTAATTTTACAACAATTTATTCAGTATTTACTTTAGAGTAAATAGGTAAAGTGTAAATTTTTCTGTAGCTAAATTTCATCCGTTTTATTTGTCTTATTTGCTGAATTAGAAGTGTTTTGGAATTTATTGTATAGGTTATTTTTGAAATAACATTAGTGAATTTCCCTAAGAAGCATATGCATTTGACTGATAAATTTCAAACAAATATTTTAAGGACGAACTATTTTTTGTAGATTCCATTAATGACTGTAATGGTATTTTAAAAATGCTTTTATTTAAAAACATTTTATTGAACTAAAATTATAATAATTTAACATGCGTATCCTTATATTACACAAAAGACATCAAGATTTGCTATTTAGGCTGACAGCAAATCTTTATCACCCTCAAGAATTTCAAAATTTTAACCAATGTGTAAATAGAATGTCACTGATAAAATAGTTGCACAGTGGAATTTTGTTTACCTTTTTATGATCATTGAACATTAGGAATTTCTATCTTTTTACATAAAAACAACTCGATAGGGGATTAGTTAATTAAAAACCAATCATTTTTAAAAACTTTAGAAATTTTACAACTTTTTTTCTACTTTGTTAAAATTATATTCACTGTTGTAAAACATTTTCTTGGCATTCTTGAAACTGTCTTCAAAAAGTATTGTAACTTAATCACATTCGATAAAATGAATTTAATTCATAGCAGTTTCTGTCATTGAATAAAGTTTCTAAATTGGTATATAAGTTTACTATACTTGAGATAATTCTTTTAACTGAAACCCATATAAAGGAACTGAGTCAATATTTTGTCTAATGATAAGAAGTAAAACCCTAAAGATGATTAAATTTCCCACTCTTAGTTACTTTTTTAAAACAATCAAAAAATACACAACAAATTTTAAAATGTGTTAATCTTTTTGAGAGGGAGGGAGAAATTTGGTTACAAAAAAACATTATTACTTTAACTAGTCAGAAATTCAAGTACTTGAATACTGGAAGCATGAATACTTTGATATAAAATAATTTATAAATTAGTGTAATATTCATAATTTGAGAATTTTTCATTTCAAGATAATAGCATAAAACATTTATAAATTACTCAAAAAACAATTTTAAAGTATTACTACATTTTTACCTTTTACTACATACAATGTAAAACCTTTTTCTCTTTAAAGGACCATAAAATTTATTAAAACTGTATTAGCGTATACGACCAGAGAATCCCTGTTCCAAACTATATTTTCCTTCTTTTGTAAATGTTTCATTATTGCTTTCAACGTTAAATCAAACTAGGTTTTGTTTTCATCATTTAACTGAAGTGAGAATTAAACGAAATATGACTAACATGATTTATATGATAAAAATATTACTTGCAATTTAAGTGACTTAAAATATATGCTAGTTTTAGTTTTGCGTGTGTTTTCGTTAAGACACGTTGAGTTTTATTTAATAATAATAAAAGAATACCTTAAGAAATGTTAAAAAATAATCAGTTTAAAGAAAAGAGGTTTGGGAAACACTCTTTTTGATTGTGTTTAGAATTCAAAGTATTTATAATTTTAAAAATATTCTAAATTTACCATGTTGACAGTATGGGTTAGTCGTATGGTATAAGAGGGCGTTATTTTTAATCACGTTACAATTAAATTTAACTGAAGATTTCAAACTCAACAAACAATATTAGCGTAGGTGAAATAAGCTTCTCAATGAGAATTTTCACAAAAAATACAAATTGCGAATTTTTTATGACTTTATAATTAGAATTTCTTTTAAAATAAATTAAATTATTATTTGTAAAATAAATCTTTCTGCATTACTACTTATGCATGAATATTGCATATTTCTTGTTTGATATAAATATTTTATGAAGACATTTTATTAATTCATATTCAAATAAAACAACTAAACAATTCTGACGTCGTTGTCTGCAATAGGTAGTTCTCCATCTTTAACAATTTTAAGAATTGGTAAATTATTATTACTTTTTCGAGAAGAATACTTTTACCGGTTAGAAAGTTAGTGCCTTCACTGGAACCGTGAGTTCACTTCATTAAAGAAAATTGATACAACGAACAAAGTTCATTTCCTGAGTTCAAGTTGTTCGTACTACCATTACTGCTATCAAAAAAAGTTTCAGTCTTCTTTTCTGATCTGTAAACAGAGACCTGCACGCGATTTAGAGTAACCAATGTATAAAAAAGTTTATATCTTTGAAAAATAAAAAGTCGTTTGAGACGACTTGAAATCATCTCCGTCACGGGTTACTGAATAAAACGTTTTTCTTCTCGGTTGGAACAGTTATTTCCTTATTCCAAGTCATCTTGATCTTCACTCATCAGAGTGCATTGTTGCTTGAAACTAAAAACGTATATTATGACATGTTCATTCATGAAATTAACATTGTTTGAATTCTTGGTATTTTTTAAAAATATTTTCTGGGAAAATATACTTCATTCATGTTTCATATTAATTTTTATTTTAGAATTTATAGTTTTGCTTAAAAGAGCGTACAATGAACCTTTTCCAATTTTGAACAATTATTCATCTTTCTTCCTTTGAATGCATCGATTATTCCTCTTCTAGTATTTATTACCATGGAGACCAATAAGTAACAAATAAAGTGGTTGATATTTTCCCCCTTCTTTAATACAAAAATGATTGGGTATGCTGTGTGCAATTGGCATTTGCTAAATTTATTTGTGTTCAAATTCCTATCACTTGATTGCTTAAAATAAAAGTGTTTGTGCAAATTTCAGTGTAAATAATTATAACCAAGCAACAAATTAAACTTAGTATTTTTTACTGTTTTTAGATAAATTATCCTTCCAATTTAGTAAATTTTTAAAAAAAATATCATCAAACTTTATATGATACCATGCCAAAATTACCTCTTGTGAAAAAAAAGGATGTAAGGTTGTTGAATAATTTAGTTCGTTTAAAAAGTTAGAACTTAGAACTTAAAAAAAAGAATTATCCTAAAACATTACACACATTTGATTTTCATTAATTCCAATTTTAATTTTTAAAAATTAATGGAAGTTTTTAGAGGAAATTCATTGGCATGCATATCAGAGACTGGTAAACTTCCAACAAACCTTTAAATCTTCGTATACATTTAAAAGCAAATTTAAAGTAGTGTTCTTTAATTGAATTAACTGAACAAGAATTTTATACGAATACCGGTCTGTACTCCAATTTTCAATACCTTGAGTTTTTATTGCGTCTAAATTTATCTTACACTGGGCAGAAAGAACAAAAAAAGCGAATTATATCAATCAAACACATTCTTTCAAAAAAAATTTTCTAACACAATCAAAGCAATGACTTTTCCCCTTATTCCTGCCCATCCTATAATAATAATAGAATCGCTCCCATGATGCCACTGGTTCGCAGTAGAAAACAAAAGGCCCGTATTGCAAATAAGGTTAACACCACTGAAAAAGAAGTACAAACAAAAACGGCCTTGGTCACTTTTTGCTGTTCGAAGGACGTAGTATACACGTTTGGGAGAGGTTGGACTGATCGTGTCCATCGTGTCCAACTCAGAGTTTTAGCGAGTGTAGTGTCACTTTGGAACTATCAATTTTATAGGCCATGTTCACACTTATTACACTGAGAGAAATGACAGTTTCAAATTTGACTAAATCGTTGTTCGGATTTTGGTATGAAACTTTTTGGTTCAAATATGACGACCCAATGCTTTGAATTTTGAAACACCAGACATTCCCAGTTTCAAACAATTTAATAGTCACCACTCAAATTATGCTTATTTTTAGTTTATATTTGAAAATTGAAATATTTGGAATAAATAGAAAAAAAACATTACGTTGGTGTGATAACGTGTAACACAACTTAGTGACGTTGCACTCAACTTACTGGTCTGCTTCCCAATTCATAGTAACATGGCTATAATATGATCATCATAACTGTATTTAACACATTGCACCCTCTTTATAAGAATGTCATGGACAAATTAAAAAATGAGTACATGATGCTTTATTTTTGAGTATCTGCACATTTTCAAAAATGAGTACATGCATGTTTTCAAATTTGAGTAAATTTGGATCGGAGCCTGTTTGAGTGCGTGACAAACTCAGATTTGAGTAATTTTTACTTATTTTTGAGACTGTCGTTTTAAGAGTTTAGAAAGGCAAGACAAGTACTTTTTACTTGCGTAAGCAGATTATTCGAGTGATTTGCCGAGTAAGAGTGAAAATTACAGTACTTATCGCTAGTAAGATTGTAGTTTAATTTATTTTGATTGAAATAAAATTTTCCGTATTCTAGTTCTTTTGATCACGTGAAATACATTTTTATCTGCTATTAGATATTTCCTGGTATTACATATTTTCATAATCAAATTTTGGATGCATCCACGTTCTACTGTCCATCAATATTGCAATACACTGTAATTAAAATAAGTTAATTAAAAATTTTAATTAAGAAACTCTGAAATTTTCATACGCCATAATCAATAGGTATTTATGAACCGGATAGCTTTATTTCATTAAAATAAAAATATTATTTAATTTCTAAATTCAAATTGAATGAATCTTAATTTTAGGTAAACAAATAATTATTACCCATAAATTTGTATTAAGATAATTACGAAATTGTTTTATTGCTAAAATTATTCTGTTACTTTAAGATACCGAATGTTTTTAGACATAAAACAATATTTTATATTCGATATGTGTTCAATACAAAAAAAACATTCCCCTTTTTCCATCTATACATCTTAGGCACATATCAGTCTGTAATGCATGAGATATTTCTATAATTATTTCGCCTATTATTCTCGGAATTCCCTCCCTTATATTCCCCAATGCACTTCCTGTAAGAGTGTCGTTCTACGCCTGTGAATCATCCAATGTGAATCATTTTATCCATATGTGACTCCACATATTTTTTTCCATAAGTGAATCATTTTATCCATACTAAAATCACATAATTGATTATACATTTAATTTACTACTTTTACTTATAATCTTACACTACTTTATGTTTATGAGAAGAATTTCTTAAGCATTGCATAGTATAAGAGCATCTAAACCTTATTTGTTTCTCCAGTCATTAAGAAATAAAGGAAGTTAAATAATTTCTCATTTCATAAAAAATAAATCCAGTACAAAAGTTAATTTTCATTACGGAACAATGCGATACATTGTATTTCTCTTTAAAATTCCTAACATTGAAGTAATTTTTTCTAATTTAGAGAAATGTTTTTACAGCGGATTTTCTCTGAATTATCTAAATCTACTCGTAGGGGAAACAATTTTCTTCCAGGAAGAGAAAAAAACTTTGCCTTGGTAGTTCGTTTAAAAATTTAAGTCTGAATTAATGTGTCTGGAACGTAAGACATGTTGTATCATTTGTTAAGTTAAAATACTTTAAACCAACACCTACTTCGTATGCATCTTAATATGATCTCTGTTTTGCAGCTTTCATGTATTTGTCTATTAGATTACGCATAATTTTTGCGTAATTTACATAGTACACACGTAATACACGTTACATAATACATACGTAATCCCGGACACAAACTTCTGAAAACTTAAACTTTATAAATACTTAGAACACCTAAGATGCTTAAAGGTGAGATATTTATCTCCAGAAAAAAAATTCCTTTCATTTATTTCCAAGTATTTTCTTGAAAAATAATCTGGAATACCGTATGTTAAAACTTTCTTATTTATTTGTCAAGGCGTTAAGATTGTTGTCATTTTGATTCATTGTTACGCATTTGTTGATTTAATGTAACATAAAAATAAAAGTTAAATATTCAGTGATTAAAAACCATGGTAATAAAGCGTCTAAATTATGATTTATCTAAATAATGCAGTAAGAATTTAAAAGGTTCAGTAAACACTATTTTATAATCTTATTAATTCAGGTTTTTAAAAAGTTCCAGATATAATTTTAATGTTTGCTATACGACTATTTTTTCGTATTTTTTGTACTCTGCCAGTTTAAATTAATTATTCATACTTCATAAATTTTATATTCACCACCCAACTATAAAAACTTCCATATTTCAATGTACTTTTTGTTTATCCAAAATCAAATTACCTTACTTCGCTCAAACTAAACAAAGTTTTAAAAATATTTTCACTTCATTTCAAAACTTAAGAAAATCCGTCGGCAAGGCTCACACAAAATCAGTTCAATTCCTTTCTCGGTAAATCCGCTATAAATAACATTTCGACAAGAATAATTAATTGGGGAAGCGTGCGTATTTTATGCCAACAACTTTACCCAAACCCATCATTATAGGCACATAAATCAAGCACCATGACAAATTAAGAGGAGCAATTAAGACCACGTGGACCTTCCATCTTGTTCATTAACTCCTTTTTAAAAGCTCTTCTCAACTACTGGTGGCCGCCATTTTGGGATCTTCTACTGTTTATTGCCAACGTATGATTACGCTTTGAGAAAAAAACTATCAAAAATTTTCAATAAATTCCCGAAAGTGTTTAGGATGAAAAGACCCGTCCATTTGAAGGGGTATCTTTTAATTGATCTTTACATGAATTTTACTTTGTATTCTCAGATTGGGTTGGAAGATATGAGGAGATGAGTTATAAACATGATAGGCTGACAGTCGTTGATGTATTATTAATGTGTGAAAAATTTTGTAATTGGTGTCATTATTTATGTAAGAAGTCCTTAATTCTTTGTGTTTTACTTTATGCTAAACAGTTTTAATTGGCCTTAGTGAGGATTCTAATAATTTGTTTGGCATTTACTATCTGAGATAAGTAAATAGAACAGTCTTAGTCTATTAATAGTTTTATGGATGTAAGATAATTTTATCTTAAGGCTCATTCACACTGTTTCACTTTCACTGTTCATCTGAGTAATTCCTTCCTGTGAAAGACTAGTTTACACATTTTTCATTTTCAGTTCTGATGAAACCGACATTCACACCCTTTCATTTTGGGTGTTTCCTCGATAATGAACAGTAAAAGTGAAACAGTGTGAATGGGCCTTTAGCAGTTATCAAAGTACAAAAAAATAGTAACAATGTAAAGTTAAGTAATTACTATACTAGTTTCAATCCGGTACCATATCCCATGTAACCTTTAGAATGTATCAATGTATCGGATTTCGCTTTCCTAAGAAATGGTAGTCACAAAAAATAAACATGTTTTTTTGTCGTTTTGTATCGTGAAAACAAATACTAGTTATTTAAATCCAAAAAGTCATGGAAATGGTTGAACCATGAGTTTAATTTGCTTTAGTAATTTTAAACTTTACTTTTTACTTTAATTATAACATAACTTCTTAAACACACTTTCCTATATTTAACTACCAATAAAGGCAAAATTAAGACAAGATTCTATTCATTTTTTATTTTTAGGATTTTTTTATTCCTTTAAAAATCCTTATACATATGTAATTGTAAGTAAGTAGAGTGGAATCGCATGTCCCCTTCATGTAAAATTATTCATTTGTTTTTATTACCAACCATTTTGATAAAAATATTTTTCAATAAATCCTATCCCTTAATAATCTATTTAATGACGGAAGACCAGTAGTTTGATCGAAAATACAAAACTACTAATCTAATGTATTTTTGGAGAAAAAAAAACACAAATGACGAATCTCGCTGGAAAAAATTATACTACGATTAAAAAACTCCTTTCTCTAAATACCTGCCTCAATCTTTTATGTTTCATTCGAATCCTTAAGTAGGGTAATGGATCCTCCAAAAACGTGTGAACAGGATTAGTCACCAATTGAACTTGCATCCTCCCTTGCTCGGATTTCCCGCACAGAGGACCTTTGCAATCACCTGTTCGTGATACATCATCGATTATCTTCGGATGTTTTATTTCTATCTGGGAGGGAAACAATGAGGCTGGCTATTCATAGACTCACTGCTTTTGAGATAGACGCCTCTTTTGAGCAGGGTTTAGCTTTGTTTCGCATAGAAAGGGTATGAAGACGAATTTGATGATAGATGGGGATTGAAAGATGCGGTTTCTTGGCTTTTTAAGAGAGGTTTTAGTTTTTTTATATATTTCATTGTTGTTGGGTGGGTTTAGAGAGGTGTGATCTCTTTATCTGTGGAGGATCTTGCATGTATTATGTTGCAGTCTTAGATTAAGACTTAAGATTGGTAGAAGATGGTAAAAACCTAGAAAGACTAGGATCATGTAAGATTGAAATGGGAGAATGTGCAAATTATTTTGTTTTGAATTGTGGTAATTAATACCAACAATCTTATGGTAAAATATTAGAATCCAACGTGCAACGTGTGATGACTCCCTCCTTTAATTTCTATTTTGAGTTTCACAATCTTTTAATTTAAATATAAATTTAAATTTCTAAGTCTGAAGATTTAAAGAGTGTGAGTTTTTTTAACGAGGCGTATAACTTTGATAAAAGATGAAGAACTTCAACATTTGATGCATAGGTAGAAGATGAGAATAAAAAATTTAATTGTTGGAGATAACTTAAGGGAGATTTGAATTTTTTTATGATTGTTGTATTAATTTGTTTGTGTGCGATGCAATTAACTTCTTTCAGAAGAAATTACGAATAATTACTAAAAAACCACAGCCATACGTGTTTCTTATTATAAAGCACTTGTAGAGAACGCTACATTTTGTGAGCGATTTCTTATTAATATAATGTTTCTAAATTTACAATACATTTTGAATTAAGCCGAAAAAAGATTTTAGAGATTAGTTTAACTTAGTTTAGGAAGAACTTTTAGTCTAATTTTTTATTTATTATTCGATTTTCTTTTTTAAGTATGAAAAAGTTGTAGGTAAATCTCACGTGGGGGAGGGGGGGGTCCAGCAAAGTCTCACTAAATCTCACCAATGGAGGAGGGGGGTCCAGATTTTGGAAAAAACACCTCACGTCATTTATGGATGTCCCCTTTGGGGTATCCATATTGAGAGCCCTGTCCATATTGGGTACAAGTACCTTATACCTAGGATAACATTGAAGTAACATTTACATTCGTCAGTCTGAAGGATCTCTTTCACACTGTTTCACTTTCATTGTTCATCCTGAGTGATAAGAGTGAAACGCAAATTTACACTTTCACTTTAGATGATTTCTCCTAAATGAACACAAAGAGAGATAAGTCTGAATGAGAGATTTAAGCAATTTCAATCTCTTCTCTTGTTAACACCCTTCATCAAATTGGAAAAATATATGGTTTTTTCATCTCCAAATCAACCATCCCAAATCCCAACGTAATCCAATTCATATCGACACCACATGAAAATGGCATGCTGCAGTAGGCTGTGGTTATTGTCTTGGGGCACATCGGGTTGAAAAGGCAATGGCAGTGGTGGTCACGTGGCAGGTGCGGATACGGATGTCGTGGGGAGGGGCGACGGAAGCGCCTTTGTGCCGTCGCATGGATGGCTGGAGAGGGGACAGGGGTCAATTGACATTCTCTCTGCATCTCTTCGGCCTTCCTTGCAGACGAGAGTTTCGCTTTGCATAAGTGAAAGGAGGTTTTTATGTTGTTGTTTTTGTGGTGGGTTTTTATGTAAGTTGGGCTGTGGTAGTGCCTGAGGTGGATGAGCTTGCTAGACATTTGTGGGAAAGATAAATGTGTTTGGTGTGTTGAGATTTGAAGTTATTTATGTCTGGGAAGGGAATGGGGTTGACAAACTTTTTCTGTTTTAAGTTTGAAAAAAATTACAGTAGTTCCTACTTAATTAAATAGTTCGCATGCTGATTCAAATCTAATCAACTCTGCTAATCTTTAACCAGGTCTGCTTAACCTTTTTCTGCTAATCTAGGCCAGTTTGACATCAGGGTCTCCACATAAGTCCTAACTATTAATAATACTGTCCTAAATCCAGCCTGTGAAAGTGTGGGAAGGAAATTGTCTGATTGCTGTGAAAAAATCCTTTGTCACTTTTAAAAATTGAATACCATTTAAAAGTTAATAAACACAGCTAGGGACACTATAGGAACATCCCCTTGATCTACCCACAATAGATGAACTGAAACTATCTGAAAATCGTCAAGTAGTTTTAAACGTCAAAAGTTTGAAACATCACAAAAATTGCAATTACATTAATGACAACAATAAACATTTAGCAATGTACAGCACAACATGACAAATTTAACGGGATAAATAACGAAACTATGCCTATTTTTAAGTATAAAGGGATTTTTTCACAACTTTATATCAAAAAGTAGATGTCTTTGTAAATAGTATCTTTAACCCTCCTGTAGTATTTGTGGTCAAAGTAACGGTTTTAATCCTTTTGAAGGGTACGAAAAATCACCAAACCTTCACGAAGCCATACTTCCTTTCAAACTCCCCTTCAAAACACATCTTCCAGCAATACATCATCCCAAAAACCAACCGCCGACCTCCCACCGTCCCCTCTCAATATCAATTTGTCTAGCAACAGAGAGAAATAAACAACAGGGTGATCCACGAGTCCGTTCAACCTACCAACAAACAGAAAAAAAGTCGTGCCGGAGGATTATTACCAAACGACTCCGGGTTGGAGGAGCTAGATCGAACTGATTAATCGAACTTTTTCGGGGCACCCTCTGTCCCACCGTGCCTTCGATGGGGCGTCGTGATTCGACGTAATCGACACGATTTTTACACCTGTCAATCGCACGCCGTTTCGGGATCGTTTAGTATCTCAATTGTTTTCCTCGGAGGTGTCAATTAATTGAGATGTTTGGAGTGACAGTGGTTTAAGTTTGAAAATTGAGGTTATCATGGATTTTGGTTCTTTTTTATATCTTTTATCTTGTGTGAAAATTGTCTAAATCATGTATTAAATAATTGGTATGTAAGACCAGCCCTTAGAATGGATTCTCCACAGGGAAAACCTTGGCGCCGTTAAAGAAAACCTTCAATTATGTACTCCAAACTAACACTTGTTGACTTATGCCACTTTCGTTCTCAGGATCTCAATGGATAACGATGTTCGTATCCGTGAAATCGGACCATATGGTGTTGTTTGAAATGGTTTTTAGGTGTCTACCAACTAACAGGCATGTGATGGGGATAGTAGTTCATGCTCTTTAATGTGTTTTGTTCTGTATCCTGGTTTTGGAGGGAAAGAAACGTGGAATAGTGAAAAGAAATCAAAATGAATACCTTCGTAAAAAATCTGGCTTTGCCAATGGAAGTGTAAAAAAACTTCCAAGACTAAATATAAGAAATCAGCCCGAAGACTTAGAATATTCTACTGATGCTTAAATAAAGTTGCTAAGACCCTTAAACCAGTATTATTTAATCAAAAATGTATCAATTAGAAAAAAATTACCTGTTTTTTGTATTCATTCTAGTATTACATCAGCTGACATCAAATGACATGATTTGAAATTTAAATATACATAATGTTACATTTTTATAATGGAATCAACAACTACATAACCATTATTTAAGCTCTAAAAACCTATATCATCTGTAAGCTTAGAATTTTTCTATGAATTTCATTAATGACGCCACTTTTTCTTTAATCAAACGCATTTTTTTCAATTCTTACATACTATACGATTAGCTTCATTTTGATGTTTGAATTTTATTTATATTTGTTTAATTATAATAACCTGTTATATTTCAATTCTAACGTAGCAAAAACATAACCAAATCTTAATAACAAAAACTTCATCATATTTTTTCCCATTTGACTTACTTTTCTATCATACTTTTATTTCATTTTTCAACCCGCAGTGTTTTGGCACCCTTATGATCATAACCCGTTCTGCGACATGGTTTGAATAGTTAAGAGACATTCTTCTTCTTGAAAGTTTCATGAAATCAGTAATGAATGTCATCCTTCATTCAAAAGTATCTTTAAATGTCTCCTTCAGGGATACGCTTTCTTAAAAAAAATATACTATAAACTTAAGAAGAAAAACCTGTGACAATAACAATGATGATTGATGGTTTCAAATTGTGGTTATCTTCATTCTGATAATGTGTAAATTTTTTTATCGCTTCAAACTTTCACAAAACTGTATTACTATCAATATATCAGCTAATATTTTTATCATCAATGAATACATGTTCAGATTTAAGGATTTCATCTAGAAACTAATGAAAGCAATCAATATTGAAAAGTATCAAAAGGAGATAAATGAACACATCATTCGAGATAAAACAAAACAAGTGATATGTTAACTAAGGAGTTAAAAGAAAGAAGTGGCTTTAAAATTTCTCATTATAAATCACACTTTAAAGAATTTAGGCTATTAATAAACGATATAATGCATAAAGAAAAATATAATGAAAAGCAGAAAAATTTTTTAAATGCTAAAAAAAATTTTATCGCTTCTTTCGTACTTCACGAAGAGTTTCTATTTGCATTTAAAATAAAAGTTCAATTTTTATTAACTATAAAATAATACATGTATATGATTGCAGTTTATTACAAAGAGATGATACCTATAGTTACCAGCATAAAACATATTCAACTTATAAGCATAAAACATATTCAACTTCATGAAAGTTTAAAACGGCATGAAATTTGTAATTTGGTAGTAGTATCTGAAAACACATTCAACATAAATTGTTAAGAAAAACCTATTCAAGTAAAAATAAGATATACATTTAACGAACTATTATGTTCGAAACTAAATATAAACACAGGTGAGATAAATAGAAGTAACTAACGTTACTTTCAGCAAATAGTAATTAATTAATTTTAATCTTCAGCTCAACTTATTTACCAAATGAAGCCAATGAAGTGTAAAATTAATATTTCTTTCTACCCCAGTTCCTATCATCAGATGGCGGTTATTAGCTTAAAAAACAGGCATCTTTATAACATTTGCTTTAAATAGTAATTAAACAATCAAAAATGCAGAATTAACCCTAAAATTGCAACAGACCGCAGCGCTATGCTTAAAAATAGGTTTAAGATTTTATTTCTGACATAAGAAGTACGGGAAATAAACCTCGCTGACCGTGAAATCTTAAATAAAGCTACTTCGAGAATTAATGTTCTGTGTCAGTGGAAGCACGAGGAATCCTTCCAGGAAGAAAGAGCTTCCGATGCGAAACGGGAGACATTTTTCTATTTTTAAGCAGGATTTTTTTCTTATTTTCACACTTTTTTGGGACGTTGATTTAGATTTAACAATAATCTATCATGCTTTATTAATTTTTTCTTATGTAATTAGTATTTGAAAGGTTTTTTAGATATGTTTAAGGCGTGGATGAAGGTGAACAGTTTTTTCTGAGACAAACGGCAATGGTTCGTTATAAGACCAAGTTATAAATTCAAGTCATACCTTTTGTATATTTATTCGTTTTTAATGGTGTTTGTAATATAAAACGTTAAATATGGGGGGATAATGTATTGAGGCACTTATTTTAAATTGTTATTTTAGCTTTCATTTAAAATCGAAATTACTTTAAAATAATAGATTTAAAACATTTAAATTTTTAATTTCATTTTTTTCTTTCTCCATTTTCAATTTTTTTAGGAGATACTGTATTGAGACACTTAAATCCGTTGCTTATGCTTTCATTAAAAAAGGAAATAACTTTAAAATTTTCTATTTAAAAAACTTCCGATTTACAAGAAATAATTGTTTAGAAATAATAGGGCGATATGTTCGGAGGAAAATATGCATTACATTGACATCATCCTTTATTACTTCATACCTTGTTAAATATATATTTAGTTTGTGGTTCTTCCATATACTTAACAAAAAAAAATGTGTAAACTTTTAAAGACAGACTACATGAACGGAACTCCAAAAAAGTATTGTTTTATTAAATACAAATCCATTTAATTAAAATATGCTATTTTCATTTCACTTTTATAATTCTTCATTTGTCGTTACTCCCTTTAATGTTTATTAAATACAAATCCATTTAATTAAAATATGCTATTTTCATTTCATTTTTATAATTCTTCATATGTCGTTACTCCCTTTAATTTTATTTTAACTTCAGACGTCTCTAATAAAGATCGATGTAATACACACATGTTACGACACCTTCATTCATAAAATTTTGACTCCAGAATCTATTAAGCTTAAAGGCATAATTTATCAACATGATTTTCAACCCCCAACCCCCACTTACATTTGAAACAATAAATTACTCATCTCTGTCAAAGAAAAAGTAACCCAAAGGTTCTTTCCCACGCTTCTCAAACCAAAGAAGAAAACCTGTAGACTCCCATTTCCGTTGATAAAATCTCCAAATAGAGTCACTAGTTGGATACATAGAAGGGCCCGAGTGTGTCTCGAGCGAAAACTAATGACCAAACTCGTGTCCACCATTATTGCCATCACCGGTCATCAATTAGCATCGACAAAAATGCAGATAGAAGCTCGTGCGGCACTCGTTGCGTTGACCCCAGGTGATGTTGGTTGTGTAACAGTTGCGGTTTTTAGAAGTAGTGGTTGTTTTAAATTTAGGAATTTTTAAGGCTAGTGATAACTCAGCATTCTGATATTGGTAATATATTTTTTAGGTATGAGAATTGATATTTTTTGTGATTCTATGCTGGCAGTTAATTTTGAAACTGATGCATTGGTTAGCCAAAGTGGAAGACGACTATTATTTTAAATTGAAAAATTAATTTTTATATCAAGCGTGTGTGTGTGTGTGTGTAATCAATACATGAATACTTAATTAAATTTAGAAGTTGATTCGGAAATCAAGCGTAATTAGCATCAATAACCTCATATCTCATATATCATTTATAATCTCATTAAATCTATACTTTTCAATAAAAAAATTTAATATAAACTTTTTAAGATAATTTTAAATCGTTGAGAATGAAAACAGTTTAACTCCAATAAAAGTTCGTGGCACTGTTTTCATTTTCATCGATTGAACACCCCATCCCAAGAAAAATTATACTGGTTCTTTAATTTTTTCTCCATTTAAATTATACTGAAATAAAATTTCCTATCAACTGTCATAAATACCATGCCGTATCCATGAGGAGGTTATAGAAAAATTTAAATGTTTACCCTCCATGAAATTTTCTTTATTAGCTTTCTCCTTGAAAAGATTTGTGTATTAGAAAGAACAGTGGTTCACTATAGAGGAGTCCCAGGTGTTGAAAAAGGAGTTAAAACAATTTAGAGTCAAACTCCAATAGTTAGAGATCCCCTCTTTTGGCTCAAAAATCAGTAATTGCCAAAAAAAATTATTCTCCAGTGTTTAATTATAAAAAAATTATTCTCCAAGTTTAAATCCTGCTTGCGCATTTAAACAAGACCCTAATCCCAAGGTGCAAGTTTTAGCAGAGTCTGCTCTGATTGGTTGGTTGAAATTTCTCATGGAAAATATAAGTTTTTTTGGTAAAATAATAACTGGGGACAGAACCAACGAACTGCTGCATGCTATGCAGGCACCCTACCACTGCTCCAGCGGATATTCAGTGACTTTAAAACTTGTTATAACATGTTCTTTATTGGGTTAATTTTGACGCAGGCGCAGTGTTGCGAATTGCGAATACTTGCACCCTGAGAATAGGGCTAATACGCATACAACTTCTTACGTGTTCATGTTGTCAATGTAAAAATATTACTAAGGTCTAAATCTCTCCTGAAACTATACTCTATTCACTTAGAATTGGCGCTTGAGAAATAGTGCTTTCCCCCACGCTAGAAGCGTAACCATAGTTACGCTCTTCGAGCAGCCAATAGTAAGCCTTCATCGTCACTTTGACGAGGATAGTTGTTATAGTTACCGATCGGTGGTGGGGAAAGGAAATATTTTCAAGCGCCAGTTCAATATGAACAGAGTATAAAATATAGTAACTGCCGTACTCTAAAGAACTTACACTTTACATCACCATAAAATTTTCTTCGATATAACCACAACCTGAACGATCATCTTCAGCCTCACCATTCATCCTCACCGCAACTGTCTCAAAGGCAGATGTCCTCTCCAGTAAAAAAGAACTACTAATCAAAAACAACAATAATATAATCCGCAAGCGTGCGACGTTGTTTCTCACGTCTGTCCAGTCTCTGTCGATGACGTCCCCCCCTCTGGACGTGATTGGGCATGTTAATCACTCGGCCACTGGTTTGGAAGGGGTAGTCTCTCCGCACGAGCGTCATAAAATATGTCACTGGTGTCTCCGTAGGAATGCCGGTTTTTTAGTCAGTGAGTTGATGGTGAGACCGAGACCTTTGGGGTTGACTTTTGAACTGGTTGCAGATTTTGGGGGAAATATTTTGTGGGTTGATTTGTGAGATATTGTTTTTATTATGGTCATGGGTTGATAAATCTAATATTATATAGGAAAGTCCTTACTTATGGATCTTATGCATTGACGAGTTTTCGTGTATTTTATGCTGGATGATGGCTTATTTTCCAAAGACACGATTATTGTACTCTAATTCAGTTATAAGTTAGTTACACGGTTATGTTTTTAAAAAAGATGGAGAATAAGGACATAAAGGGGTTGACATTCAATTTAAGAAAAAAAACATTTAAATTAAAGCGAAAAAGAGAAATTCAAAATGGGTTCTAATTTATCTTCAATTTGAAAGTAGATTTTATAATACGTAATTTAAGATATTTAGCATCTCTTTTTAGCTTGATGTACTTTCTCATCTTCAAAAGAAAGGTTCTTTTACTTTTTCCCTTCGATCTATTATTATTTAGCTTATTGGAATTACTTAAAATCTACATACATTTATAACACTACCATCTACCTCTTGATTTTCATCATTATTAGTCTTCCAAGTTCATATCAAGTATTAAATATTGGTTTTAATTTAGTTCTTTTGTAACAATAATGAATGTGACATAATTCATAAATTTGGACGGAAAACTGTTCATATTAAAATCCTTAATAATATCTGATTAACTGTACATTTAATATTTTTCATCGGTCGATGCAGAATACAGCTCTTTGGAAACCAAGAGAGACCTGGAGGGCGAAACGGGTTAATATTCAATATTTTAAAACTTCTCTCCTCGTAAATTGCAAATGATGTTTTTAATATTCTGGTCCCTCTCAGAAGTTAAACCTGCATTCCAAATACACAGCCCATTTTAGAAAGGATCCGGGTAGAAGTCCAGGCGGCAATTCAAAATCCGTAAGCCTCAAAAACTACTGATACATTTATCCGTATAAATTTCCACATATTTGCTCCATTTTCATCCCCAATATTAAGCATTTCTTATCCAATATTCCTCCAACAGTTCCCCTTAAATCAGCGCACCACCAACTCAACCAAAACTATATCAATCCCAAACTAAGAAACCCATAAAAAACCCAACAAAACTGCCTCAAATCCCTCTCTGTCTACATAATACATCGGTTAGCTCTGCCACTACTCTCCGGCAGCACTTTACGAGAGCATTGTCTTTCCATCCGGAAGCCGTCAATGTTTGAACAGATGACCGTCTCAAAGATCCGAGCAAACCCATGGACATCAGTCACAGCAAAAACAAATGGAGCACTAAGCAAACCGTAACTAAGAGTTCAATGACATCCAGCACCACGATATATCCAGAAACGTTGTAAATTGTCCACATTACGTCTTGGAAAACAATGGTCTTTGTCACGATGAAGATTTCTTTATATTAATAATCCCTCTTGGAATTACGTGGGTTGTAATGGGGAAACTTTATTAGCGTTTTAAGATGGGCGATGATATGATTTGTAAGTTAATTACTTTCGGTTTGTTTCAATTAGGGAGTAGGTAGGACTGTTTGCTAATTGCTTCATTGTTTCTTTAGTTGTCGGACGTTCGCTGTTGTTGTCTGAGTGTGAATGGATGTTTGTAATTAAAATGGGAAGATATAGAAGAGGAATCCTTATGAAAGGATAATTGAAAGGTCGTTTGTTTGTAAACACGATGGTGTTCTTTTTTTGTTAATTTGTTTTTTATCAAGATTTATTTCATTTTTTAATATTAGTTTCTATATTGAAATCCCCTGAATATTACATATTCAGGGGATTCAAAGAGAATATACACTTTAAGATCATTCACCTTTATGTTACTTAGCTTATATCAACAAATTACCACTAAAAATGTCTGATAATACTGAGAAAAAATTCTGAAAACCAACGTATTTTTTAAACTCTTATGTTAGCCATCTAAGTCATAAAAGATAATTATTGGTTTAAAATTTATATAATCTGAAATAAAATAAATTTAAATTCAAAATACTTTTAATATGCTTCAAAAATAATCATAGCTTAAAATTTTTTATATCATTTTATCTCTTAAGGGTGTACTATGAATTAGTTATCTCTCTTACAATGAAAAAATTCATTTTTTTTAAATTTGTGATAATAGTACTACTATCATTTAACTATTTCAAAGATATTTATAATTTGTAATACTAAAAATTTTATTCATCCTTACATCACCCTTCCTTTACTTAGTTTCTTAATAAAATAGCTTTATTATTTATATAATTTCTTTAAACCTAAATTAAAAAAGATATTATATTTAATGACAGAACGTGTTTTATACAATGAAAGAAAATGTTTTGTAAAGTTAATTTTAAATAAATGTGTCAGAAAATATTTTTCTACACATGTGATGTCATATTGCATTAATTCTTAAGTTAATTATTTGAGATAGTATCTCCACAGAGAAATACGAAAGAGGTTGTGAAGTCAATTAAAGAACACGCCTTGTGAAGTATAATTGATGTTAATTATTACTGATCATTTACCGTGATAAAAATTTTCATTTTAAGAACTTAAGAACCGATCGTTTATGAGCATTAGATTAATATGTTGTCCCATATCTTGCCATTGTTTCATTACACGATGATAGGATCATTGGTGAACTTGCTCTTTGCTCATCACATTTGTTAAGATCTTATCTTGCGTAGATGATCATCACAACACATACGTAGTGACAAAAAACTGATGAAGATGTGTTATCCTATTAGTACTTAAGGGCATGATTGAGTGGACTGGTAAAAAAACTATTCACTTCAGTATGTTGAGATCAAAGTGGTGTTTTAGGGAATTGCTTTTAATCTATAAACATGAAAGTAGGATTATGGTGTTTAGGTCGATGTTTTTAGATGAGTCCAAATTGGGCTGTTTGGGTTTTATCTTGGGGGAAATCTATGAAAACTTTCTAAATAGAGGAATATTTCCTTTTTTTTAATTTAATGGTTTTAATTACCCTTCCGAACGTAACTGCAATATGTTAGGAAGTACAATCCATACAATTTGTTTGTTTGAGTAATCATAATAAAAAAGTAGTGTCTTCTGTTAAAGTACTATTAAAGCATATAATGTAAAAACTTTATTCCCCAATTTTGTCATTACATTATTAACTACTAAAGATTATTTCAATTTAAAGGCTTATTCGGCATTTATGTCGTGAAGTTTGTTTTCATAGTTCTGCTCTAAAAATTTATTTACATTTGTACTGATTTATGATTGTTAGATTCTATAAATTATAGAGGTAGGATACCAGTTCAAAGTTCATTGGCACATTTAAGTCTTTTGGACCTGGTGTAGGCTTTCCTACACCAGAGGAACAAGTAAAAACAACAATAATTAAAATTCCTGGATTTCTATTATCAATCTTTTTTACAAGTTGTTCTCCTAAAAATTCTTGATAAAATTATTTTACCCAACATCGTGCCCATGTAATACTTAACTCTTTATCAGTTATACAAAAACTGGTATAAAATTGTTTCATCCCACCTTCTTGCATTCATTTTTCAAAACTAACACCATAACCAAACCATAAATCAACCTCTTCACCACGAATTCACAGCACCATATCCAATACCTTTCTTTCACGAAGGCCCATTTCAACATCAATAACTAAAAGCAACACCTCGCCAAAACCCAGATTCATCAATCTCCACATAACGATTAAGTCTCAGGGCCGACCATAATTTCCCCACACCAACAATATACCCCCAGATCCTCCCCTCTACATAATAAAAGAACCAGCTTATCTGGAACACAAAAATCACATTTAAGTGCATTTGCATTAGGGACTTATGCATACAGTCCTTCGGGAAACCACGAGTTCTACCGGTTCCTAAAAGAGTTCCGAATATTCATCCTCCTACGCTGAATCTTTTCACGAGAGGATTCTGGGTCAGATTCATGACGGTTGGGCACGATTCCTGAGCCCCGAAGAAGAGTTGTTGCTTTATCTGATTTGGTTTTTCTCAAACCCGTGTTTTTCTGATGGTTTCCTGTTTGTGTTGTTGTGGTTGTTGCTTTGGGAGAAGGGTGAAAGGTCGCGTGATATTGGAGCGAAAATAAGATATTTTTCTGAGCAAAGTTGTGCCTCTTTGGTTTTTGTTGTTGGTGTTAGGTGATGGGAGTTTGATACGTTAATAAGTTTCCGTTTTGAGTATACTAAAAGGTATTTTTTTAAATTTTATAAAATACCATAAGTCGCCTTATCCAGTGCATCCTAGTCCCTTTCAAGGACTCTTGTATTGTAAGGAAAACCTTAAGTCACCAAACACGGAAGTTTAGATAATCGTTTAAGGGAGATATTCCTTTTTACAGATATCATAACCAATATTGATTTACAATTACAGATATATTAACCAATTTATCATTTTGTTGCTTTATGTTTCTACAGGTAAAATTAGTTTTGATTTATCAAACATAAAGCTCTTATAACTCATAAACTTCTTAAACATGACATTTTTACTTTACGCTAATTTTTAATATTTTTGCACATGAAATTTAGCTAATTTCTCAAATGCTTTTAAATAAATTGCAAGAAGATAGCTAGAATTATTTTTATTTTAAAGGAGTTAAATTAATTCTAATTATTTGTTTTTGTTTTGTTTAACAGTGTTTTTAATTCTACTGAAAACATATAGCCTCACTTAACTTTTTTATCAAAAACTTTTTTGGTAGTTTATAATATTTTTTTATAAAAGGTTCTCTCTTTACTTTTTTAATTTTAAAACCGATAAAACACCTAAAAAAGGTTTATTTTAATTGAAAATCTGCAACTTTTCATACAATGTGTTAAGAACCAATAAATTAGAAAGTTTAAAATAATTTTTTAAATTAATTTCTCATATATCATTGAAGATCATGGTATTATTATTAAATTTGTTTAATAGTTTAATGATATTTTATTTCTTGAAACTAATGACTTACTTAAGACGAGTATTGCCATGCCCATGGTCATGCCTTATAAACCTCTGTACTCATTTAATGTTATAATTTTATAAAATATTTCTCAAAATATTTTTTAGGAAATTCTATTTTATTAAAATATTCGGTCACCGCACCTTCACATTTAACTCTTTATCTGCAGTCTCACACCTTGACATCCATTTTGAAAATCATTTTGACCGACACATTTACCCCAACTCAAAAATACCAACCTTGTTTATATCACACCCTGATCGATCTAAACTGCTCAATTTCTCCATTCTCCAACAAAAAACATACTATCAAGCACCGTTTAGCACAAGCCTCATTCGAAATCAGAAAAAATTCTAAACACCTCCACTCCACTTCCTTGTTGGCAAACGATAAAAAAAGAGAAGTCAAAGAACAATTTACTGCAGCGTCACCAACCCGAAAACAAAAGAATGGATAAAAAGAACGAAAAAAAATCCCTTTTTACGGTGACACTTTAGAATGGAATACACAACAGCGTAAAAGAGAAATCTGTTTAGCCATTATTTGACGCACGTGGAAGATGGAACTAACAATTGAACATAAGGAAATCAGCAGGTGTTGCGATGGGTCCTTTGAACCACCCCGTGGAATTGTTTCATCATTTGTTCCCTTTTATTTCAAGTGTGGCGAATAGTCTTCCAAGATCATGCAACAAGTGAAAAAAGGGGTAATTTGAGGTCTAAGACGTGAATTCTTCTACAAAAACGTTAACGTTTCCTGGTCGTAAAAGTGTTCGGGTTGAAGGTTTTCAACTGTTGAAGATGACACACTCGTACTAATAAAAGATTTTGTTCCATCTGCTATTTTTTAAACGGTGTTGTTGTAAGTTCGTGAATCTTTTAATTGCTCTTGTATGGAGTTCGGTGTCTTCTTTATTAGCATTGTAGAATGGGTTTAAGAACATCAATTATCGTGAGGTTGTTGTTCTTATGATGAAGGTTACTCTTTTCTCATTGGTTAATAATTAAAGTCATTGGTTCGTTTATCGTTCTGGAATTTACTCTTATTATTTCTTTTGAAAAATACTTTACAAAGTTATGAGACTATTCCTGATAACAAACAATTCATAATATCAACCCCAAACTGATTGGTTTGTTTCTAAGTATTATGTCTAACTAAGTCTACTTATTTCTGTAAATAAAATTTCTATGAAATTACTTTTAGTATAAATGATTTTTTAACTGTTTTTCTCGAAAAAAAAACTTTTAACAAAAGAACGAGTCTTTAAAAATACCAAAAACTATAAATTAGAGAGAATTTTAGTGATAAAAAAGTAAATATTTTTATGCTCACAAATTAATTCTGATTTTATACAAAACTTTCTACACCCTATTAAAGGTTGTAAGTAGATTTATATATCATTTAAGGAATGAAAACTATAGCATTTAACAGCGAATAATTTTGAGATTTTTTTAATAGAAACAATAAAATTTAAATCCTTCTTCAAACTTTATCTTTCATTCAACACCATTTTATTAATATTTTAATATTCATCACTATCAACATAGGGATTTCTGCATAATCAATTAGTACCACACGCAGTTTAAAATCCAAACCCAAGATAAAACACCCAAAAATATCTGATCCAGATCATCTCCAAACAAAAAAAAACCTAGCCTATCTCTAGAACCATTTTCAATTCCTATATCCCCACCAGATCGTGTCAGATAGCTACATCAGCCGTCACGACAACCATGATAATTGAAAACGGGTTACAAGAACAACGATAATATTACCCCATCCCTATCGGGTAACTCTTACCATGCAAAAAGCCAGGGATAAAATTATTGACTGATCACTCTACATTTATCTTTACAAGAAATCGACATTCGCATCCTAATTGCTCTGTGAGTGTCGGTGTTGTTATTATACCAGCCATTCTAGTATATCTTGCAGATATCAGGGTCTGTATGGCCGGGATGGGATAACTTTCTCTAATTATATGCATTGGTCGCTTTTTCTTGGACTTCTCTTCACGACTTAGGCGTTATAACTCGATCTCATAAATATTTATTCCTTTTGGAGTTCTGTGAAATGATGGGGTGATGGGTCTGGGCATTTTCTGACAAGAATAGTTTCTTGGTAATTGATATTTCTCTATTCAGATTTTATTCCATTCCAGCATATTGATCTGTTCTTTATTATTGACTGATTTATTATTTATAAGTTCTCTACAACCCTCATAACTATTCTTTTAACTTCATTATAAACTAAAAAATTATGCTTGAAATAAAATAAATTTAAAAAAAGATATTATAAATAAACATTTATCTTGCTACATACCACGAATAACTTTCACTTTGTATAATATCCTTTTAGGCTAATTTTATTTTATTCATTAGGGTGCTTGGTACAATCTTCCTAATTTTTATTGGAAACTGCTCCATGTAATTCATGAGCTGCTTGTAAGTGAAAATACGCCACTAGTTAAATTTTTTTGTGCAACAGAAAGTTTTTTTCTTCTCAACAGAAAAAAAATTCGTACGAAATGCAAATCTATCATCCTTTAATATTCACTGAAATTCTTATTAACTTCCCATTCATTTAAGTAAAATTTGAAACTTAAGACGTTTGTGATAAAAGAGTCACTCTAGAATTTAAATAAATATTAAAGCACTTTCAATGAGCTACGAATAATTTTACGCACTGTACAGTTTTCAGAATGTTTACTACAGTTTATTAAAATTGATAAATGCCACAAAAACATTTTCAAAATCTCGATTATTTAAACAGAATTCAAGAACCTTAATGAACCGATAAAAATGCCACCCATAAAGTCAGAAGCTTTTGAATGAAAGAATAACCTACTAATTTACAAACATATCCTGCAAACACAAAAGGCATACAATCTAATGAAGTAACTCACTAAAAAGATAAACTAATCCACTGTAAAAAAAACTACTGTTTCGCGGTCCTAATCCATACCAAGAAACAATTCTATTCATTCCCAATACCCACCTGCAGACATGCACAAGCTGTTTTTCAAGCACTTTTACTACCTGACAACAATTCCCTTTCCCAGTCATTTGTAACAATAATTGCCCAAATTATGCCCACTAAAACTAAACCCGAAAAGAACCGAGGTAACCAACTTCTCAAAAGAAACATGAAATCTCTATCTTACTTATCTCTATCTTCTCCTGGATCTCTTTTCTATCCCCAAGGTCTTGGGAAGAAAACAATGATGCTTGGGCAAGCCTGGGTGAGCCTTGCTTCTTTTTGGGGGGTCGTTGCGGTTCAGGGCAATAGCGGGAAAAATCTTGATACTTTTCCGTTCTAGGCTGATAGGCAGATTTGCATAGACATCGGTGCGATCTTGTATGATATTTTTTTTCTGTTCGGAAACCCGTTTGGAAGGTGAAATGAAACAATGCATGTGGGTGGTTTTAGAATAGGTATGAAAATTTAATGTTTGTGGGGATAGCGTAGTAGTGAACTTAGAATAAAATGTGTAAGACGTGAAATTACATTAAAAATAATCTTACTTTTGCTCTTACTGAGATAATTGTTGTATCTTTCGAAATAAGGTTGTCCACATGGGGGGTTTCAATAATATTAATGTTGTTTATATTAAGAACTCATCAATATTAAAACCTTCAACTGCGTTTTATTAAAAGATTGATAAAGTTAAATAATTTTAAAATCACACTCTGCTTAATTTTTTTCTTGAACTTCTAGGGAAAAGGTTTTTAAGTTAAAAACGTTTTCTAATGAAAATTATTACATAAATTGTGTAAGACAAATCTAAAAAAATTATTCAAACTCAGATTTTAAGTTTTTGCAATAAATTCTACATTGAAATTTATTAATTTGCTTCTAAAAGTTATGCTTTTATGAACAATTATATTATTATCCTAAGTTAAATTTATAAGTTGATTTATTACATTTTTCACTTTTAAATAAATTGACAGTTCTTACATTCAGTTCTTCAGTACCTTCGTTTTTATATTTTCATACAAGATCCATTGACTCAGATATATTTTGTATTTATCATTTTTACTTTTCCTATTGAAATATTAATCTCCAAACAATAAATACACTTTCGAATCATATATAAGTTTTAAATTTCTTATAAAAGCTTGAGGTAAATCAATGTTACATCCAGATATAGCTGAACACTTTCACAAAACAATATCTTAAAAACTAAAAATTACCTCTGATCATCAAGTCAACTATCAAATGCAAATGACAAAGTAAATACCCAGTTCCAACACAAAAGTTTCTGTCATAAATAACGCATAATTACGCACATTAAATACAAATGTCACCCTACCGCTTCTATTTCCTGAGGATTAAATATACAGTCAGACCAATAACATACAAATGATACGTATAATTTGATCCCTCTTCGTGCTCCCTTCTAAAACTAAAAGCAAACCAGACGGGAAGTGGCCATTACTCTTGTGGAGCGCTTCGTCTAGTTTTGTTTCCCCATATTCCTTGACCCATCTTTTCTATTACATCCATCTGTACCGATTTTTGACCCAAAAAACTTAGTTTGGTATCAAAAGGTTAAGCATCGAGAAGAAAATAAGTGTGATTTCCATGGCCTAAAAATGTGAGGTTGAATCAAGGTTTTTGAAGGTATGTGCTGGTAAAGATTTTGAAGAAAGTAGGATAACACAGACATTTTTTGATGTTATTATGATTTGATATTGATTTTCTAGCAATCTATAAATAGCTTTTCTCATTAATTTACAAAATAATTTAAAAGACCTAAGGTCTTTTTATTAGGAACCTTTTTAAGTTTAATATATTTAATATTAATTTCTTTCTTACCGAAGATTTAATTTACATAAAATCAATCAACTTGATGTATTTTTTTATTCTTATGCATCGAAGTTGTATAACTAATTTTCCTATTTAGTTTTATTCCCATGTACATCAATATTTAGGGATATTGTAATTTCTGATTTTCTGGCTTATTAAGTAGTTCATTGAAGAAATAAAAAAACGAATAATACAATAATTGTGTAAAAATAAATTTAATATGATTAGTATGGAAAATATTAGAATAAGCAAATAGAAAAATTCTCTACCAAAAAATCGTGGGGGAAACCTTTGCCCCATTTTACTATGATCCAGAAGTTTAAGACAATAGTTTTAGCTATAGATTGACCTTCACGTAATACTAGTTAATATTCTAATATATTTTCACTGTATTACATTATACGTGTGATGTTACTATATTTATTCCTTTAAATACTAATAGCAATAAATCCTCGTACATTTATCTTAAATGTAACGACACGATACCCTATTTCTTCATCGATATTCTTTGGAGATAATAATTCTGTATCGAAAAAAAAATGTGAAAAGTTTGCTCCATTAAACTACGACCCAGAAGTCAAGACAATTATGTCGGCTATATCTTGACCTATTAAAGTAATAGTTAATATTCTAATTGTATTTAAGTAACTATCCACTAGAACATATTCATTCTGGCTTATAAACTAAAATAGTATAGATAACATTATGGTAAAGGTAAGGACATTAAGTTCAACTGCATATTTTGATCTGACCTTCTGATATTTTCCAAACTTCTCTGGCACGAGGTCTTAATTTGCATAAGTTGAAATATGTCAAACGATATCCCAATAAATTCAATAGAAACTACTTCTTTTGGAGATAAAAGTGAACGAATTTTGCCCTATAAAGGTAATGACCCCTGTATTAATAAAATAGTTTTAGACCGTGTAAAATGTTGACTTACTGTATTGTTTAAGGAACGGATAACTCATCGCTCCATATTCTCTAATAACTGATATTAGGTCAGAATATTCATTGTCTTTTACAAAATGGCGGATCGTTTATTCACTTGGGATTTATTACCAGTCGTAGGATGAACAAAGACTAGGTAATTGTGGATTATTGGGCCTTTTGTTTGAAAATATGCATGCGCTGTTTATTAAATAATGTTCATCGATTGTTTTATTGATGCTGAAATGTGTGCTCCATAAAGATTAAGATATTAGAGGAAGCTTTCATCGATTATTTATTGGAGCTCATTTGATATTTCGTATCTATATATGTCCTGGAATTCGCATTGCAATTTATTTTTGATGCCACAAATCTCTTAAGGGGACACAAGACATCTCGACAGCCAAAATGCGTGAAATTTAGATTTACCAATTTCTTTCAGAAATATAATTAAAAATGCATTCCCATCTTTAAAATTTTTACAGAAAGCAGTCAAGATACTGTAGTTTATATATAACACAAGAAAAATAAAAAAAATAATATTTTAATTAAATTTATAGTTAAAATGGACTTAGTTTCTACGATACATATTGACTAAGTGTTGTTAAGGTACATTTAAAAAAAACTACTGCACATTTTACTTTAAAATTTGGACCAGCTATAGATTATAAGTTGATAGCATAATAATAAGCATTCTTTTTGTTTTAGCTACACAACAATTAATTTTAAAAAATTTTAAATTTAGGTTTCAAAAATTCATCAAATTTAAGACATAAAAAACCTTTTTTCTATTGAAATATAACTCTGATTGGTTATTCAGATGGTATTATTTTAGAAATTAGTAAGGTTTATATGTAGGGAAAATTTGGAACCTCTACCTCTAATATATTTTTTTAAAACTGTACCAAAACATCAAAAAAATTGAAACTGAGAAAAATGGAATTAAAGTTTTAAAGGCTTATAGAAAATGTTACAAATACAAAAGTAAACGCGTTTTTTGACGGCTTTTCATATTTCAAAACTACACATATTATATGTTTTTGGAAAGGTAAGATTACATACTTTTTTAAAAGCAAAATTGGAAAATCAAAAATTTGGTGCATTTTATGTCATGTACATGTGTCCCCTTCAATGAGGCTATTCACGTCATCACTGAATTAAACATATTCAAAAATAAAAATATATAAGGAATTTATGTAAAAAATATATTATAAAAAAAGATTTTTTAAAAATATTTTTGAAAGCTTTTGACCTTGAAGTTTCTGTGAAATTAATCAACTTAATTATCCTAATTTCATTTATTATATTTTTATCAAATCCTAAAAAAATTAACTATCATTAAACTAAATAAAATTAAACAGCATCAAGTAATCTGTTATCCCTTCAAAATGATACCATAAAACTCTCAAGAATCATTTACTTTATATAAAACAATTTTCCTTCATTACTTTTATAGATTTCGATTTTCTTTTGAAATTAATCAAGACTTTATTAGACATAATAGACCACCAAAATGCTATTGACTATCCCGGATAACTACCTTTTTTCATTTATTTTTAAAGTAAACTCTTTCCTTTTCAATCAAGCCTCAATTTTTCGAGAATTTATACTTTCATTGCAATAAACCTGTATTTCCCCTCTATGATTTTTACTGTTGCTATTTAAACCTGGACTCTTTTGACAACAATACCAGTCATCCTTAACAAAAACCTGACACAATTCCTCTAACTACCAAACCAATTCGAATTATTCCAACTAATTTCTCCGTGCAACCCTCCAAACTATCACCGAATCCACCCTCACCTTCCACTACTTTCGAATAAAATAGCTATCTACACCATTTGCATATATCGAGCTTTCAAAAGCTCCATTGTTGCAAACCAGAAACTCATCATCGTCTTCTTCTTCGGAATAATCCAGGTCAGTCTCGAGGAGTTGTTTCGGAAAAACCAAAAGATTCATCATTATTATTATTATTATTAAAAGAGAGGGGAAAAGGAGGATATATGAGCTACTCCCATCTCTCTGTGGCTGTGAATTATCCAGATTATATTATTATATTCCGTGAGCTTCTCTCTTGAATCTGGGTCGAGGTTCAAAGGTCGGTTGCTTTTGGAGGTGCGCTCTCTTGAAGATGAATGGAGCAGAAATTGTTTTTCTGGCGAGGGAGTGATGTGCGAAAAGGCGCCGGATGTTGTGATTAATGAATGGGGATGTTGGGTTGGGGTGTGCTCTTTTAAGTGGTTTTAGTGTTTTTAAGTTGCATTAAGTTTTTTTGATGAGATTTGCTATTTTTGGGTGGCATTGGAGTAGTTGTTGGTTTCAGTTTTCTGGAAGCAAAGATCAAGTTGTGAGATTTGAAACATTTTATCTTTTGAACGAAGAAATTAGGTTTTATTAGAATGAAACTTAAATTGGTTCTTTGATCAAAGGCAATTGTGTTAGGTTAGGTTTATTTGTTAAGAGTGATTGACATTGGGAAAAACGTAATGGAATTTAATTTTTTCTATATAATTACTAACACAGTATATCTTAGTTTAAATTCTTTTGATCAGGAATATTCTCAAGCACCATACTTAAAACTTTGAGTATTGGGGAGAATGGGGTGATAAGAAATTTTTTTAATTTCTGCTTTGTGTGTGGTGGGTCTCAAAATCTGAAAAATAATCAAAGAATATCTTTAGGACATACTTCATATCCCCTTATTATTTATATTACCCATCGCGGGGTAATAAGATACAGTCACTTGGGGGTAGTAAGAAACAAGTAAAGATATCCTTCCCCTTTTAATTAGCAAGTGCATTATTTTTTCAATGAAGGCTGATAATGATATAAACATTGTAAAAAAATGAGCTTCATAAGCCTAAAGGAAAATCCTGTGGAATTTTGAATGGTTCTTATTACCCCATTTGAATATTTTTTCCCTCTCTCCCCTAGTCATAACTTGAAATCCATGAAAAACTTGCAGGTTTAAAAAATCTCAAATTATTATTGCTGCCAAATAGGTTTTTTAAAAGGTTTGAAATTCGAGTATTTTGATATTACACTTAAAGAAAACTTTGAGTTTTTATGTAATACAGCTATGAAGCTAACAAAAATTGAGTTGCCAGAAATAATTTTCCATATTCATTTTTCATCACTACATAAGATTTTTTTTTATTTCCAATGCAGCTGGCGGTACGGATATTATCCTTACGCCATACAGAGATCAAAACAGAAAGAACAATAAAATACATGGATACATACTGTAAAAGAAGGAACGTTAAACACAAAATAAGTACAAACAAAACACAGAACTGGAGGGAAAATTAAGATGATAAATTGTTCAAAAGGTCTCTGGCTTCCCAATATCGGGAGTAAATACAGTTCTGCGTAAGAGCAGAACACTACATAAGAGTATTAATGTAAAAAAATACAACGGTCAATATAAATATTTTACTGCTTGAACATAGACATCATTATCTCACTCGATAAATTTAACCATAAGGTTAAACCGCCGCTAAACACAAGTCCAACATAAACTACTTCCTCGTATAAACTTCCTCAAACTACAACCATCCTGAAAAAAAGATTAAAGGTTAACTCTACCAAATAATACACACATTTATGACACTTTAAATAACCCCCCATCCCACCTTCACTTCATAAGGTATTTTCCAGCAATATAAATATAAATAATACACATATCAACCGAAATACAATAAACATACACTCCGCAACAGAAGTAATAAACCTTATTTTTGTATGTGTAGGAGGGTTCTGGCAACGCAAAGAGGCCGGAGCTCCCAACCTCAATAACCACAACTCCTTTAAGTCTAATTGCGGGCTGCCATCACAACAAAGGAATAGTAATTTGCCTCTTGTAATCTATTCTTCTCTCTTCATAGCTATATGGTGTAATTTCACGCCATTTTCTATGGAAGATAGGCTAAGAAGCCAGGACAAACCCTTTTGTTTTGCATGTGTAATCTTCGGTAATCTTAGGTGTGGATATAAGTGATAGATTTTTTGGTGTCGGTTTTGGGAGTATGTTGCGTAAATTGGGTTTTAGGATGGTCAAGGAATAGTTGGGTAAAATGTAAAATACTAGCTTATTGTGTTGTAAGGGGCCATTCATTAATTACGTAAGGATGATTTTGGCAATTTTTGACCCCCCCCCTACCCCCATGTAAGAGTACGTAAGATTTTTATTTTTCAAACCCCTCCCCCCTATCCTTACGTAAGATTCCATTTCGTTTGTCAAAATAATAAAGGCACTGTCTATTTGGACGGCCTTTTTTCAACTAAACTCTACTCTAATTTCCACGGCCCGGCGTTCCATTGGTTCTATCACTAAGCGCCAAGACTGCTACGTAACCACGAGACCTGCAGCGCATGCTCCACGGGCCGTTTGGGCCGTCCAAATAGACACTTCGAATAATAAAATGTTAGCGCACAAAATCATTAACAAAAAAAGGTTGAAACCAAAACTAATAAAGATTTCTCTTTTTGCTTTTGTTTTGTTTCGACTTTTGACAACTGGAAGATGGATTCAACAGTTTTATTTAATTGGTATTTGTTTGCATTAACTTGGAAAATCTTACGTAAGAATTGGTTTGACCCCCCCCACCCCCCAAAGTAAGGGTATGTAGAGATTTTTCCAACCCCCCCCCTCCCCCTCGGGACCATTACGTAATTAATGAATGGCCCCTAAGAGATATTTTCAGGGACTGGTTTATGAAGAAATCCATCAGCTATTTCGTGTCAAATTATCCCTTGTGTGATCCACCAAAATAAAACACCATTAAAATACCTCAACGAGCAGTGCTTTATAGGGGGTTCCATATTTTTATGTGTAAGTAATACAACTTTGACAATTAGTCTGATTACAGATATTCGCTCCAGGGGCTTATCCTGAAATACCAATTTTGCACTTTTTAAATTTCTTGAAATTTCCTATAAAATATCAATATTATTTTGTTGCTTTATGGCATGGCATCATCACTATACAAAATTACATATAACTGGTTAATAAACTGGTTTTACGAAGTGGTAACTTATGATATAATCAAAACTAATCCTTTTAAAATTTTGAAATTCCGATAATAATTTGAAACCATGCTGGATACCTAAAAATATTGCTTACCTTTCTTTTGAAGTTTCGAGCATTAACTACTATACTCCCCCGTAATTTAATCCCCATTTAAGATATTTGTGAGAGGTTGAAATTCTGAATTCTTGAAATTCTGCCCTTAAATATAATCCTCCAATAACTACTGGATAAAGATTAAAAGAAGAAGGAATACAGCTGTTTTTACTTTTTATAAGAAACATCATCGGCTACAGAAAACATTCAACCTTTAAATACAGTAAAGCACCGTTTATACGTCTTTCAAGGGACCGACGTAAAACGGCGTATAAATGTAAAGACTTATAATTGAAAACAATTTTGATTATTTGAATGAATTGGGACTTAGCGAAAACGACGTATAAATGTAAAAGACGTATAAATGAGAGACGTATAAACGGTGCTTTACTGTACAAAAAATCACAATAATAACCCTAGTTTTAAGGTATTACTCTCCAATTTTGACTCAATGCTTCTGTTACCACGCATTTGTTAGACGATAGAGACAAATTCAGTGATGCGTAGGAGACAAAAAGACGTTCATGCTGAATTACCTCATTTTTTGACAGATACCTCGCATTTAACTTCCGATGTAAGCTGCTTCAATAAGATAAGACTGTCATCTTCCATCTCCGTTAATCCTTTAGTATTTTCTCATCCCACGAACACGTTCAGGATCACACGGTCGCACAGGAACTTCCGTTTTGCGAAGGTTTAAATGTGGTTTAACACTCTGTAATCCAATTCTTTGCTTCTTTGATAAATAATTTGTATTTAATTCCAAAGTTTACCTTGTGATCTTGTTAATGTTTTGTGGGAAAAATTCGATATGAATAGCAAATTGTCATTTTTCAGATGATATTTATATTCCTTTGCATTCTTTTTGGATTGTATTTACTTAAACTTTTAACCAAAAGTTAAGTTTAAGAAGAATTTTGATATATTTCTAATGTTTAAAATTTGTTGCGGTTACATTTGTTACATAAAGTTTTATTTTTTTTGTTGTTAAGTTTTCAATATTTTCTTGATTTTGTTATTCTAAAGTGCCTTTTTTGTTACAGGTATGTTTATTTTCTTTGGATCTGACTACTCTAAAATTTCATGAAACTACATTTCAGTAGCATAATTGGTAAGCTCTTTCCTATTCAAAAATATATTTTTCACCTAAATGAACGATTTCATAACAGTATATAATACCTATTATAAAAAAATTTCAGTCACCATGACACTCAAAAAATAAATGAATATTTATAATCAAACTTCTGAAATGTGCATCCTTAATTAAGAAATCCTTAATTTTATGCAACTTCTACTTTTCTTACTTTTTCCTTTGTTTTCATCCACTATCTTATCATAACTTCATTTTATTAAAACTTTCGTAATCAAATAAAAAGTTTGGATAATCATATTCTTAAAGGAAAATACACAATTTTAGTTTTTTATAAAGTTATTCTTTGGAACTCTTGGAATTTTTGTCTTGCTTGGAAACCCTTGACTCAATTCTCCCACTCTAACAATGATCTTATGCATGAAATCCCAGCCAAGCCCATTGTTGACACACCAACTCCCATAAAATAGACGTATCTTTCTTTATTCCCATTCGGACATAGGCGGCAGACTTTTTTCGCTAATTGATCCACCCGATAACGATTCCCGAAATTACCCTACCCTTGAATCGTCATCGATTGTCTACAACGGAAGAGACCCCGGTTCACTCAACTTACGACAACGTTGAACTTGCGATGGGAAAGCTGGATAACATTGTGCGCGGGTTTCGAAACAAAAGTAAATTATTCCAAATTGTCCGGTGGCAACGCGAAATCTCTCTGGAGAAGAAGACAACAAGGAAAGCTAGCTTTCTCGTTCTTTGTCCTAATGACAAACAATGCTAGGGTTTCGGAGTAATATAACTGTTGCCTTTTTGCGCAGTTGGTAGTTAGCGTTATCTGAGTTGATAGTGACTTTGGGGGATGGCAACAATGGGACAGGGCACGGCCATGTAAATTAGTCTTGAAAAGGAGTAATTATGTTTTGCGGAATGTGTTGGTCTTGGCATTCGTGATTCAGAAGTGACTTTCAATGATTTTTTTGAGGAAGATAAAGATAACGATAGATAAGATATCTTGAAGGATAAATTCAAGTTACTTCAACCGTAGAAACAGTCGTATCTTTCAAAGAATTGCAGATAGACTCAAACAATAGAAAAAGTTTTTATATAAAGGCAGTCACAAATTTTTAATCAGTATGCATTTTATGACCAATTCTTGGAAATATTTTTGCATCATTTCCTTTTTAACCTATTTATTGCATTTGATGAAATTTACTTATTTATATCGCACCCAAGTCTTTTGTTACGAATATAAAATCCCTGTCTCTGACATACAGATATATTCTTTTTGAAACATTTTATTTGTCATTCGCTTCCTCCCCAAAATCAGATGTTCTGTCAAAATCTGCACCACCCAATTATTGTACTCGTCACAACGGACCCTACCTTTTAATAGATAACATAATTAAAAGAGAAACTGCATTCACACACATATCTAAAAACCAAATATAATTTAGTAAGATAATGTTTTAAAAGGTTTTATATTTGAAAAGAGGACAAACCGTTAGCTCTATCATTTTCTTTTGAAATCCACTAACACGCCCTTTAAAGTTGTTACCGCCCGATTGGAAAATATTAAGCTCACGTAGAGCAGTTTAGAATTTCCGGTGCTTTTCTAAAACATTTCTTTTTCAATCATCGGTTCAACTTAGATATAACATTTAAAATAAAAACTAAAATAAAAGAGATATAGTAGGTATGATCTTGAACTAAGTAACTATTATTCTATATAACTTCTATTAATTTTTATCCCAAACATCTAGTAAGAGGTAAACTCGCTTCAATATTTATAATGATTCTTAGCAGATTTTCTCAATGTTTTAATGTACACAAATTATTTAAAATTATTTTCTCAGCAAAGAGTTTAACCACCTCCCTCCTTATACAATGAAGAGTAAATAAATTATTTTGGAAAGTTAGTTTTTCACTAGAAAATTAAAAATTTATTACCGAGTGAATTTTGTACCATTTCTGTGAAACGGTCTTGTTACAAAAATATTTTTTACTGTCCTTTTATTTTTTATTCCTTTGAACTTGTGTTTCTTATTAGTTTGATTGAAATTCTGTCGGAACAATTTTACGAGTTTCACTGTAACTAATTTTTTTCCTTTACTTCTGTATTTTCTAACTAATTTTTCAACAATTATATTAGTGTCAAAATTAAACACTCTCAAAAAACACATATCAGTAGTCGATAAATCTAAATGGAAAATTAAAGAAGATAAATTAGCAAATGTCTCTTAAAATTAAGGTTCAATTCCGTTAATGTTCCCGCTAAAAAATGCCAAGCTCTTTAGAACGCTATACAGGGTGTATCTGAAATGGTGCAACAAACTTTCAAGGATGATAGTTCTCATCAAGACGAACAAGAATCGGTATAGAAAGGGGGGTCTCAAACCAAATCCTAGGGAGTTAAAATGGAGCGCCACCCCCAAAAAATCATTGAAAAATTCAATTTGTAGAAGAACTACTATTGGTAAAAACTTAATTATGGTCTCAAAAAATGTGGTTTAATATGATCTTTAAATTATCTCAAAAGTCTTCACTTTAAAATTTGTTTTATTGTCAAAAAAGTTAAAAAACTACAAAAAAATGTGAAAACTCTGCCAAAACTTTATTTTGTATTTCGAAATCCTTTCTTTAGATTTAATAATCTGAAAGATCATATTCGAAAACCCATAAGTCCAAAGTGTCACGTAAAAACCATCAATATTAAATGCTTGAGATCCTGTTAAAGCATGGTTTAAGTCCGTTTTTTGCGTCCGCTAACTGCCGTTTTGAAAACGGCTATAGGAAACACGTTTGCGCACACAAAAAACGAACTTTAACAGGATCTCAAGCGTTTAATATTGATTGTTTTTACGTCAAACTTTGGACTTAAGGGTTTACAACTATGATCTTTCAGATTATAAAATCAAAAGAAAGGATTTCGAAATACAAAATGAGGTTTTGGTAGAATTTTCAAATTTTTTTGTGGTTTTTTAACTTTTTTCATAATAAAACAAATTTTAAAATGAAGACTTTTGAGATAATTTTAAAGATCATAGTAAACCACAATTTTTGATACCATGATTAAGTTTTTACCAATAGTAGTTCTTCTACAAATGGAATTTTTCAATGATTTTTTTTTGGTGTCGCTCCATTTTTAACACCCTGGGATTTGGTTTGGGACCCCCCTTTCTATACCGATTCTTGTTCGTCTTGATGAGAACTATCATCCTTGAAAGTTTGTTGCACCATTTCAGATACACCCTGTATATTCAAATTTCAAACAATTTTTTCATAGTTTTATTGATAAACTGAACATTATTCATTTAACATTTTATTCTATGAGTTTGAAATTATTTAGCAATACTTCTACTTTTAGGTTTCCAAAAAAACTTGGCATTTTTTAGCGGGATCGTTAACGGAATTGAACCAAATTTAATACTTTTTACGGCAACGAAAATTTATTTTTTGATAATTTAGTAAAACTGAGTGGCATCAATCTATTAGCACTTTTCCATCTCCTCCCTCCGTACAAAGAATTCTCATGTCCATACCATGAGTGACACACTTTCCGCGCGATATCAATAAAAGGGAAAGTCAACCCAAAAACAAAATCATCCTCCATGTTCGACACCGCATTCTTTTGTTCCGAAGTGTGCTAAAAATAGAACGCTTTGTGTTAACAGACGCGAAACAAAAAAAGGGGGCTGATCCTCTCTGACCACATCTACATGAGTAAAAAACCCAATAAAAAATAACTAAACAACGTGTGAAAGATTTCGGCGGAAACTATCAGGTTTTTAGTCGGAAATGCTGGACTCCAGTGCCGCTGTTTGACCGTCACTTTACTAATAAAGCTATTTCTGAGAAATTTATTTGCATGACTCTTTTGAAGGGGTTCTGTAGATATATTGTAGTGTAGAAAGGTTTGGTTTTCAATAGTGATATTCCAAATGGTTAATTTTAATGAGATTATTATGTAAATAAAAGGAGTCGTAAATTTTGGTAGACATATTCTAGTGAGATTAATGTAGACTTTGCTAAGAATATAATTTGATTTAAGAAGTCAAATTAGCATTTTTAGCATTTACCCATCAAATGTTAATGCTTTTTATATATGTTACGGGCAATGTGATAAATCAGGCAATATTAATAAAGCCCGAAGGTGGAAGAGGGCAGTGTGATAAATTCAATGGAATTTATCAATGAAATTTATCACTTTGCCCGCCTCCACTCTGAGCATTATTAATAATGCCCAATTAATCACTTTGCCTGTAACATATATAAAGGTGTCTTATGTTTTATGTGATTAAGGAGTGAAAGGAACACATTTGGAGTTTATATCACCACAGTTCTGAAATAACAGATAGCAAATTATAAAATTGAGACATTGCAATATGTGTTATATAAATCATTGTATTCAACTTTGGAAACCTTAAAGAAAGAAAAGTTTTATTACATTTTTAACTAAATAATTTCAGTCCTATTTTATCGCCGTTAATATTATTCATTTTTATTATATTATAAGAAAACCGTATATCACATGGAAATAATTAATAAATTCTTAATATATTTAATTCAGGTAATATATAATTATTTATGCCATGAAAACTTTTAGATCGTGTTAAATTAATAGATTTCTTCATGTTTCACTTTCATCAATGTTCTTAAGTTGATGATAAGGTGAAACATTTCATTAAATGTCTACCTTACTTTAACTCATTCATTACTGGAATCCTTGTTTTTAACCAAGCATATCTGTATAAGGTACCTTTAATCATTCTTATTTTAAAAAAACCCAAATCCTGCTGAACTCAATTTAAAAGACCTAAAGACACAGTTTACTCCCATGAATATTAAAGGTCAACACCCAAAACCTCTTCACAAACAACAATTTCCTTTATAATTCAAATTTCCCCAATTCATTTCATAAACGGAATGCACATAGTTACTTTTCAAAAATGAGACTAACTCAAATGGACAAATTGATTCGAAAAGAAGATTAAATAATTTATTTGTTGTTCCCTTTCGACCCCAAAGGGCAAGTTGATCGGAACTCATTGGAATCGTCTTGGCAGGTTCCTAAAAAGCTGTAATTAGAATGTCCGTATCATGTGGCTCAATTTGCATGATCATTATGAAAACTCGTTATTCTTGTATCATCTCGCCTACGTAAATGTCATCGGAAGACCCCTGAGAGTGTAATCTACTGAGCAATAACTAGATAGTGTAAGAATTTCAACACAAAGTTTTGCAGTCAATGGTCTTTTAATAACCTTTGAAGTCATTAAGGATTGAATTCTTAAACTTAGTTTTTCTTGAGGACAGGTATTTATATTTTCTTAACTTTTTTCCAATTAACGTGTCCTGATGTAAAAAAAATTATGCATTAAAGATCCAAATAAATAGAGTTGAAATTTTAGAAAGTAGAATAAAAATTATAAAAGCAGTAAAAATTGATTTTAAGTTATTAAACTTCATGGCCCATGTAGGGTGTTTCAAAACTCCTTTTCACCGCTTCCCCTTTCAGTATTATTGAGTAGATTTTGCGTAATTTAACTAAATGAAGATAAATATTCCCACAAAAATAATCTTAAAAACTTGCAAATTTGCGAACGTTTTCTTTTTTTGAGGCCTGAAAAAGTGTTATTTTTACTTGCTAATATCTACTCTTAAATTGAAAATATTTACATGAAATTTTTTCAGCTCGTTTTTATTATATTGCCAACATTTCGATTGCTAAAGTTTTTGTTCTACCTCATTTCAATTTTTAATTTCTTATTAATATGACTTGTGAAAACTTATGAGATAATTTTGTCTGGGCTTAAGTACAACAAAAGGATATAAGGTGGAATGAAATAGGGAGAAAAACTGATTTTATTTAGGTAATGCCTGTTGTTTATATTTGTTGAGTCAGTACCATATACATTGACTAAATAAAAAACTTACAAAACCCCATAACCAATTTTTTATAAGATTAGACGGCACCTGTAAAGTACGTTTATGATTTTGCATTAGTCACATATAATAGTTCTCAACGTCTGCGTTCAAATTATTACACAAATTAGCATATCCATAGACCGTTTTACGATGTTAGAGGTTTTCCAAGCACATTTGGTTTTATATCCAATTATTGAAGATGTGATTTTCTGATACTTCATTATTGCGTTGAAAGAGTTACGCTTTTATATGAAGACATCACATTATTTTACGTTTTAGCACAGTGAAAAAAATGTAATTACAAGTACTCTTATTGTTTAACGACTGAATGACCTTGTGAATGTGCATAATACCTTGAATTTGATATCACTAGAAGACAATAAATGAGGCTATATAAATATTTCATATGATAAAATATTCTTTGTATGGTAATAGAAGTATTTGTGGTACTAATGCTATTGATATTACTCTGAATATTTGGATTGCAGAAAAATCTTTACTGTATTTAAGTTACAAAAAAAAGGTTTAATGAAAATATGAAGAGGGAAAAATTATGAGGGTTACTAACTTTGATTTTTTATTTCGAAGCAGAGTTTAATTACAATTTCTAATAGTTGTTATCCCCACAAGATGCTTACGTTAGATTTTTTAAAACCCTTTTAACCCTCTCAGTCCTGACCAACCAAACTTTCTACATGATTCAATGGCAATATCGAGTAGTTTGGACAGAAAGAGTTAACTGAAAATCCTTGTTATAAGTTGAAGTTTAGGCATAAATCCTTGTTAAAAAAGTAACATTTTCGTGTGGCTTAACTATTTCATCCCAACCTACAAACACCTATCTCCGAAGAAATCTAACCTACATTCACTCTATTACATATTCTGTCCTAAGCACAACACGACTGTTATCTTTACAAGATCCTTAACCTCCCAAACTAAGGTTAATCGTAAACCCTCAACCCTTAAATGAGACCCTTCACTCAATAAATGAACCCACCTCAAATATTTAGTTCCTCACTAACTCATCTCTGAACCTCAATTACCCCCGAAAATCCCCATTTCACCCAAGAGTCATAAAATCAGCCAATAACCGTCCATCAACAAGGGGAAAACGTCCAAAAATCACGTTAGCGTCCAAAATGTGTATTACCCTGAAGGTCGCTGGCTTCCATTGGGGTAGGCGGTGACCTTTAGGAGAGAAAGGTGCTGACCATTGTGTCCCGGAATTTAGGTCTCTGAGCACTAGCCATTGTCCGGCTAAATGTCTGGGTCACGTGGACTATCCACTGCAAAGGTCAGATCCACTTGGTGGAGATGTTCTCTTCCTGCTCTTTCAGGCTGGGTTTTAATTTCGCGTTGTTTGTTTGTTGTTGTAGTGTTTTGAGGCGAGATGAGATGGTAATGGCAGTTGTAATGGGGTTTTAGCTCGTGTGTAAATTCGTGGATGGGAGGTGAATCAGTAGGTTACTTGAAGAGCATTAGGGTGTAAGGATTCTTCACTATGTGCTGATACCTCATCAGGTATATCAGTAAATTGAGTAAGAAGATTATTTAACATTTAGTAATTCAGCTGTAAAATATTATTTTAGACAAACAGAACAAGGATTTCCTGGGGATTCGCAATATTTATTGCACAAACAAGACCAGCTGTTCCAAAACTGTCAATGTTTGAATGGCGTTATATGCTTGTATCTCTAACAGTCATAAAAGGCGGAGTTAAATCCTAGGTCAAAGAAGGATTCCACCAATCAGAGTCGGTGTAAAGCTAAATTTTCTCTCTTTAGCCACTGATTTCCACCAACGCTGACGACTGTGAATTCGGCTAATAATAATCTATCCTTAAAATTTCTACTTTTCTACAAAATTTATGGTCTTGTTGAGTGCTGAGTATAGGTAAAATCTTCACGTTATTCCTTAATAACATATTGATGAAATCTCTGCTTAGTTTTCTGAAAGGATAGTACTCCTAATTTGGAATTGCCGCTCCAGAAAAGAACTCCTAATTGGAATGGTCTCCCTCCAAAAGCTCTGATTGGTCTTCAGCCACCTAACTAACGGAGTCAGTCAGCATGAAAACTACGAGTAAAAAAAATTTTTTTAGTTACATAAGAGTTAAAAACATTAAAATGACCAAATGCTACAGCTAAAATTGCAAAAGTAAATGCAAACAAAACATTCATGTAACTGGCTTTTTATACATAATCTCGTGCGGCCAACTCCGAACTCCAAAAAGGTCCACAGTTCAACTCGTGGCTAGGCTGCCATAATGAATCCTGTGTTCGACTCCACCACAGGTCCTGAAGAATCTTGCAGTGAGCAGAATATATAAATATACCAATATCAGCCCCAAATCCCTTCTCCCGGTCCAGAAAAGAACTGTCCACCGGTTCCGAACCCACTCAAGTGGCTAAGCGGAGGCCAAGTCCGATGCGATCTGGGTTCGAAGAACGGTCATGCGAAACCCACCCACCCACGAAAAAGCAGCTCTTTTCCGACGACGACGTCTCGTGACTTTCCGGTTCACCGGAGACGGTCGAGGAAAATGGAAGCCGTCACGACCCTCTGGTAATGAACCCGAGGGGCTTCCTAGTTGGCCCTTCTGTTGGTCATCATCAGTGGGTAATGACGTCTTTTTGGATGGATGTTTGTTTGTTCATCTTTGTTTGTTTGGTTTGGGAGAGATGGAGCGTCTTTTTGGAAGTGTTGTGAGAGATTACGCGCTTGATTCAAGCTTCAGAAAAGCTTGTCAACCAAGTAACCATAAAGTATAAACCAAATTAACTTGGTGCTACGGAGGAGGTGCGTCTTTTTTGGGAGATGTTGTTAGAGACTAAGGGCTGAATGCAGCTTCTGGAAAGCGTGTCAACCAAGTACCCAAAACATGTAAACCAAATTAATGCAGTGCATGCGGTAATGGAGCTCACGCTTTATTTCATTCAGAAAAATTAACCTCTGGGGATTTGTTTACATTTAGTGCTATATTAGTTTTATATATCCCTAAATATAAATAAATCTAAATTATATATCAGACTAAATGCAGGTTTAGAAAAGCGTGTAAACCTAATTTATGTTGTGTTCCAGAACTAATTGTGAGGATTATTGTTAGTAATTTTTAGGGCCTAGTAGGAAATCTCCGGCTAAATATGTAAATTTTACGTAACTGTTACTAGAAGTAAATGAAATTCGGTACTTCATAATCAAATTTGGACGATTCTTGAACGTTATTGCTGCTTATTGGGAGGTTATTTAAAATAAAATAAGGGAGACTAAACTTCAAATAAGGATTTTGGGATAGTGTATATTCCATTGCAACTTTACCTGATCCTGTAGAAATATGCTGAGAGCAACCACAGAAAGTAGTTCCCCGCGAGGTGTCTAAATTTTGAGTGAAATTTAGAGCTTCAATTTTGAATAATGATTAGTTTTTTTAAATCCACGTATATTAAGCATCTTTTCATCCCGATATGCTTAAAATTTTCATTATTATTATTTTTTAAAGTGGCGTAACGCGTAGTAGTACAACTCGCTCTCAAACTCGCCAGCCAATAAGAGCTTCTAGCAACCCAGCAGGTTTTCTGTTTACTCAGATTATCTTACGTCAGATTATATGACGTCAGGCTCAACTTAAGTTGCATTCGAGTATAGTAAAATTTTGTTAAGTATTTTGGAACTTGTTAAGATCTTCTTTGATGAAAGAAAGAAATTTTAATGATAGTTAAATTAATTAAGAATATTGTTGGGCAATCTTGTGACTTATTTGTGTGACGCTGTTACGTCACAATTACATTTATTCAAAACTAAAACCTAAATTATATATTAAAACTAACTTTAAACAATTATAAGCCCATCACAATCATGCCTTTCACCCATTTTGAAAAGATAAACCCTCCAAATGTTTTGCACTGAATTGTGTCAGCGGTCAATCACATGACTGTTCAATAAACCCATTTGTGTAACACGTCATGAGTTAAAAAGTTCCAGAAGGTTTAAGAACATTAAAACACAAAACCCTATAAAAGCTTAGTAGTCACACACGCAAGAGGAAACACACACCTGAGACCCCAGAGTAAGGGGGGTCATAAATTATCATAACAAAATGTTAATTGTTAAAATCTGGTATTTTGACTTTAGTATTGTTATACACATACGTGATATTTGGAACTATTGTAAAGAAATTTCTATTGATGATATAGGAAAAATGTGAGATGTCTTTTGGAAATGTTCATTAAAAGCTTTTAAAGTGGATTCAGTTCTGTTTAATGGGTGGACTTTAAAGAAGAAATAAGAACTAGTAGATAATGATGGTGGACTATTTAAGGGTTGTTTAGTGATCTTCTAATGGGTTTGGAAGTAATGTTAATGAGATTCTTGGCGATTAAATCAAAGAATTTTTTGTTTGGAAGTTTTGTTTGGAAAAGAGCTCCAATTGAGTTGCGTTCAATAGCAACCAGTTTAACTTTTTACAGAGACAAAAAGACTAAAAAGGTATTTGAAAATTAGATAAATTTTAAATCTGTTGGGTAAGAGCTTCAAGAGAACATTAAGTAGTGATTATGTAATAATTAAATATTTTTATAAAGTTTTTCATTGAAAATTTTAATTCCTCTCTAATCTCCATCAATAAATATTGTTTTGCATTATTTTTTTGAAAAGACAACTTATTCATCTAAAATTTTTCAAAAACACCCGATTAACCACCCCTCAAATTAAATAACCCTTACGGAATATAAAATATCTTTGAAAAGACATCCGAAAGACATTAGTATCACAAGTTTTCTCCGAAAGTATATTAAAAGTGCATCAGAATCAGACCTTGCGAGAAGATTACGTATCATGACTTATCCGTGGGTAGATTCTATTTTTTGACGCCACGCTTTGTCAAGGTACGCTGCCTTTGTGAGGCATCTCTTCCGGCAAGTGCAAGGCGAGTCCATTGTTATAGCTCTCTTTTTTTCCATGGGTATTTCAAGGGGTGCAGGTATGTAAGAGGAAGGAAATATTAATATTCCAACGTCCTAACGTAGGCCAAAAAATTTTCAAAATTTTCAAGTTTTTACTATGAGCGTAATCTTGGAAAATTTTAAAATAATGCTATTGTTTAAGAGCATTTGAAATCAAAAGGAAAAGTAATTTATTTTTCTTTTAAATGTTCTGAAGATTTTATTTATTATTTTTACACTCAAGAATATTTTTATAAGTTTAAACATTTAAGAGAATAACAGTTAAATAGAGTATATACAATTCAACGTGCTAAACGAATATGGTACAAAAACATTTGTATGGGTATATTATATTATTGTGGAAAGAGAGAGAGAAAATTTAGAGTAGTAATTTGTAAAGAAGCAAACATACAATTTTCTATCGTGTTTCTATTTTTCAAAATAATATTTTTATGACATCAAATAAGGAATTCTCTTTTAAATATCGTTCACTTCAAATAAAAAATATGATGGTGCTTAATGTATTGAGCTTATGTTTTTTTCTTCAAGAACAATAATATATTGTTAACATAAAGTATACCGCTTCAACATTTAATGAAATACACCAAGATTATCATAATAATAGTACATTAATTCCTTTTTATAGGACATAATAGATTTTAAATGAGAATACAAGAACAGGCAATATGTAATTCCATTTACACATTATACCCAGAAGTGACAACCTCTAATGAAAAGCACCCATTGTGCCTTCAACAAAACATCTATAAGAAATCCCACATCGAAGTTTTTTCATTTCCACAAATGAATGTACGAATCCCCAAAAAACTTAATAGCACATTAAATTCACTCCTGATAATAACCCATTAAAAGTCGTACAACAACCTGTCAACTAGAGACACCCCTTCAAACACCATACAATCTTCTCACTAACCTTTTCCATCCCGTGTTCACAATAGAAACCATATTTATTGAAGGCGTCCGACTGATAAGTAAAAAACTGTCATTAACCGAAGCTCACTTCACCTCAACATAACAATTACTCCAATGCTTCATTAAAAGGGTATCACGTCTGAAAAGCATTACTACAAGGTAGCACCTGCCATGTTTGGCCAAGACAAGGGAAACAATTACCCTATTCTTGCCTTTCGTAATTAATTTAAATAGTTTCGCCAGGCATTGTGCTTGGTTCTTATCGTTGTTACGTGCCTTGGTAATTTCGTTTGGGGCCTAGATGGAGAAGGCGGTAAAATGGTTCCCTGTTGGTTACTATCCTAAATCCATTAGGCTTTGCTCGGACTGTAACTTTGGAATCATGAGAGAAAGGATTATGAATGGGAAAGGGTTAATATAAGACAGTGGAATCGTGCAAATTCCATGTTTTTTTGTTTTTTGGAATGGATTGAGGTAGCTTTAATGAGAGAAAAGCTAATGATTTGAATTGTTAACATCGATGTTTAGCCTTTAAAGTATCATGGAAACGTACTTTTAAAAACTTAATGGGTTTTATTATGATCTCAGTCCTATTTTTTCCATGTTTCTTAACTAAAAAATAACTATTTTTTGTGATACTAAGAATTAAAAGAAAAATTCAGTGAAAAAAAGAAGGGTTGTATGGTAGGTATTGAAGTGTTCTGCTAGATCCTGTGGATTTAATATTTTTGGGCTCATCAGTGATGTTTTAAAATTTTTATGAAAGGACAAACGTTTTACATTTTATTTAATCAGTTTAAACGCTTTCATTTTGTTTTTTATAACGATGTTATATTTTATTGATGAATAGTTTCATGGCCGGCGTCACTAAAAATCACAATGAATTTTCAGGCAAGTGGGTTATTCCACATTTTGTTTTAAAAAGGACTTAAAAGGGACTACAGCCAAATATATTTTTACCTTTCCTAATGTATATTTTTTACAAATAGTATCAAATAAATGAATGTTTGAAATAAATTATTAAAATTACTACTACTGTTTATAAATCCAGGGTATAGATTTCTGCTTCTTTATTTTCTCCTTTATTTTTCTTCTTAAAGTTCATACCCTACAGTCCTTCTCAATCATTCCTCACTTAACCCCAATCATCCCTTTCCTAGAATCCATCAAAAAAACCCGCAAATACACCACAATCCAGGCAATTCCACTTCAGATGCATCAGTTCCCCCCCAAAGCCATCATTACATCCAAAAACACATCCAAAACTCGTCCAACAAAACCTTCAACTCCGTTACCCATCATTCAAGCATTCCAATGACCACAGTCTATGTCGCTCGTGTGTCCCCTCGAGCCATCCGAGGAGGGTCACACGCGCCTGCGAAAAAGATGCTCGTGCGGACGGACCCTAATAACTCGCATGCCGAAGAAAGTGCAATTAGTGCCGCACCTGCCTTCCACCTCGAGCTAAATACGAGTTTTTTTAATATTGGAAGATATGTGTAATTAGTGAAGGGATTGATTTTTTGTTGGAAGGTTGTATTGTTTGTGAGGGATTTGGATGTCGCATGCTTGTCGGGAAATGTGTAATTTTGTATATCGGGATATCGTTGGGATTTTCAAGCGGTGATAGTGCTGTGTTGGATGGTGTGGTGTAACCTATACTTATAAAGTTGATTTGTTGATTTCGTGGGGATTGTGATGCTGGTGAATTGAATGGGTTGTTGTGAGAATATGAGTTGTTTTTAATTGAAGTAGGTACGAAAAGTAATTAAATGATTAATCGAAACTCGCCTGTCTTTTTAGAACTATCGAAAACCATTAGATCAAATTTTTTCAGAAAAGGTCATAAACTCTATTCATTTTTTCCTTTTACAAAGGAATACTAACCTAAAACTCCTCATAACTTTTCACAGAACCAGAATATTGAAATTCAGTGGCATGTACGATTTTTCCCGTGTTTTACATGTACAAATTGCTTAAAGTTGCTTAGGGGTTTATAGTCCTACCGTCTGTGGTAACCTAAGGAGTTGATTTCATGTTGTTGTGTGTTGAATAGTTTGTTGTGAAAATATGAGTTGTTTTAAATTGAAGTAGGTATGAAAGTAATTAACTAATCTCTAATCATAAAAAAATTAGATAGGTTATTTTCAGAAAGGTTCCTTTACCTTAACAACACTTTCTACAATTACCATTGTCATTTATCACTTTATGATCCCATGAAAACCACACAAAAGTGTGAATGTTTTAAGAATAAATTAAAACTACTTTTTAGTACATAAATGGTATTTCAAGTTTAAATTATTTTCTCTTGTATGTCGATGTTTTGTTTTCTTAGTCCATTCTTCATTTTAAAACACCGTCTTAAAAAGTCAAGAAAAAACATAGATTTCGTTCTAAATTTGGTAATTATCAGGGAAAATATTTGTATTTTAATCATTGCCTTAATTTAAAATAAAAAATTTACTACTTATTTCCAAAAATTAAAAATTTTTAAATACTGCTTATAATTTACAGCTTTTAAATTCAAAACATCTTTTTCAGATTTATTCTTGCCAGCTTCTAACAAAAGTAAGAAAAGTTCAGAAAACCATTATTTTTATTTTCATTGCTTCGTATATGAAGAGTTAAGAGTAATAACTATTTTCCAAGAGTAATAATTATTTTCCAAAACTGAAATTTGGAAAGTCTTTTTGTTGTAGGAGTAGAAATCAAACGTTCTATATAATATAACAAAAAGGTACGATGGGGTTTGTTTGCCTTACTAAAACGGAAATAATCATTTTGCTGATTAAAAGGAAGAACTGGAAAGAGAAATCTATTCAATAACTTTAAACGGGTGTGTTTCTCCCACTTATCGTTTTATGCCGTTTATAGTATATCCTGCAATAGAAAAATTTCTTGTTAAGGGTAGTCCTTCATGAGTCCTTAAGATAAGATTTTCAGATAAATAAATGGCATTCTTTCAACAAGCCTTTTCCTCTGATTTCTCAAAAAAGTGTATTTACTTCATTTAACATTTTTCTAAATACATCTACCCTGTCACGCTATAAGAGAAAATTCCGTTTCATGTGAAACCAGGGTTGTTTTTTTTAAAAGAGATGATAGTATCAAAATTAATTTGATGCTGAAATTAATGATGATGTTTCACTGTCTTATAATACTTCATTGGAACACAATACAGAGCTAATTAAATTCAGCAGAAAGCTATCCCTTACCGAAACACGTAATGAAACCGCCATTGTTTCATATATTCAGTAGCGAGTTCTTAAAAGCATTGAAAACTATAGTTTTAATCTCAAAATTAATTTTATTCTGAAATTCATGAGAATGATGTTTCACTGTCTTACAATATTTCATTTGAGTACAATACGAAGCTAGTAAATTTCAGTATAGAAAGTTATCGCCTGCCGAAACGTTAATCAAACCGATTTTTTTTATTGATATTCAGTATGAAATCCTTAAAAACATCGAATGCTATAGCTTTTCCGGTATGGATATGAATAATCTACCTGTCGACTGCCTTCTGGTGCTCAAATACATATATTGTATTTCATTTATTTTATGAAATGATATTGTGTGAGATAAATAAAGAAAGATATCACTATTACCCCTAGTGTAAAAATGTCAAACGAGAAAAATTCACATTAGTATTCATATATTTGGCATAATTCGTGAATAAACACAACTAATGGTTAGCCAAAGATAGTAAAAGGGTCACGTGATTTTTTGCTTTAGTATTTTTTATTTTATTTAAAATATACTGGTTTTTTATGTATAACAGAGGGTCTAACTAAGGTTAGGGGGAGTAAAGTTATTACCTTCCTCTTAACTTAACTCTTACCTCAGCTTCTTCCTTTCTCCCCTCCGAGTCTCTCAAAATCACGTGACCCTTTTACTATCGTTGGTTAATCAGTATTCTATATCCTCATAAATCTCCATTAAATATTCTTTTACTTTTTAAAAACCACAGGGATTTCTTAACCATATAAACTTAGTTTCCATGTAAGGTAGATTGCAATTATTTTCCCATTAATTACCTCTAAATACACGATCCATCCATACACAAAAATAAAGCCGGAAATCTCACGCTCATCTAATCCATCACAAAAGGACAGGTTCGCTCATTCTTCAAAGTCAAAAATCCCTTCTTCAAAAAAGCCAGATTATTACTCCGACTCTCAAGCAAGTCGTCCTCTCTCAGAAAAGAACCATTGTCTCGGTCATATTGAAAAATCGACCTTGAAAAAAAGAGTTTCATAATCAATTTAGATTCCCTTATAACCCACAGACAGTTACTGAGTAGTTTCACGGTCGACTAAGTGTATTCTTTGTGAGAAAATTCCCATAAAGGTTTTTTGGAACTGTACCACCTATGGTTATCATAAAGGGACAATTTTCTTCGCTACGCCTATCAGGTTTCGCTGGAGAAAGAGCTTTTGTTGCTGTTTATTGCAAATGAAATAATTAATATGCTGTCCAATTACTGGGTCGATGGGTTTTGGAATTTGATATAAATTGTGTGGTTAGATTGATGTCTGACAGTTGATAAAGGTTTTGTTTAACTTGACTTGTCAGTGGGTGATCCTTTTAGTAATTAGTTTTATTAACTTTCCTTTTTTGTTCTAGTGGGTTTTAGAATTTTTGCAGAATATTTTATTACTTTCTCTTTTAAAAACAAAAGAGATATATTTTAATTACAAAGAATGATAAATTGCTTTTATTTAGTTCGTTACAATTTTAGTTTTGGATCTTGATTCAGAAGTAAATAGCAAATATGTAACGTGTTTTCTTTCATTATCCGAGACAATATTTTCTACATTATCTCAAAGACCTCATTTAGCAAGGTTTATACATTTTGACCCAATTAGTTTATTACTATTTGAGATAGCTAGTTATTACTCTTTGATAGCATAGTTAATTATTATTCAACAAATCTCCAATTCTGTTAAGTCACGTTACTCTTAAAAATTAAGTTCAGTTTAAAGGTAAGAAAAAGTGAACTACTACAACTACCTTATTGCAATACAAAATTAAGATCAAAATATTCAATTCAATTCATGCCTTTATCTTACAGCAATAAGCCATCTAAAAACAGCTTACTCCCCTTTCAAATATGTTTTAACAGAAATCCATTTTCCAAAGCATAATATTTTTAACTGAGACCTTAATAGAGACCTATGAAATGCTTACAGAGTTTTTCTACCTTAATAACTACAATTATAAATCAACATGAATATGATAAGCTCTAAAAGGCCTTTCATGGTATCGACCTTTGACAGAAAAACCTTGGGTTGACGTACATCCTAATAAATACCTTTTCTTCCTAACACAAACTCACAACCAATATTTATACCATAAATCAACCAACGATACAATCATACATCTTCATCATATTCAACACAAAAAAAACGGACACCACCACCAAGGAATCCGAGACCATTTTTCTACAAAACAATAACTCAAAAACCCCACATCCGCGTAAACCCAGAAAAAAACAAGCCCAAACAATGCAGAAAATTCAAATCAACCTCTGCAAAAGCACATAAATTACAAATCCGAACCGCCGAAGACATAAAAGAGGAAGACCATCATAAAATTTCGATACGATCTCCGAACCCGATGAAAAACCCACTCACGTACGGGGCTACCAGTTAAATACCGGTCATCTGGTATCCACGAGGCTTCACTTTCCCTCTTATCTTGATTAATTGAAAGACAAATGAATGGAGAATCCCGACCCTGCTGAGAAAGAACAATGTCTGCCCCGATGGTGGGATAAAATATGACTGAGCCTGACCACCCTTTAGAAGAATTAGCGATTCCGAGGTGGACAATAAAGAAATGCATGTGTGAGGGTGTCATTTGTTTGTTAATAAGTCAACTGTGATGAGAGATGGTGTGATACTGAAGCTTTTGTTTGTTAAGTGGAAGGATGGGTTGATTGTGTATTAGTATTTGTATACGTTTACTAGTAGTTTACAATGGTGTTTTATGATGGTTTATCTGATATTAGGAATAATTTTAGCATTGTTGTGGATAGTTTTTGTCGGTTTGTCTTTGAGGAAGATGACACAAAGAAAAATTTGAGTAGTAGGGGATGAATGATGATGAGGGGAACGAAAGTTTGAAGAAAAGTTTGAAACCGGTGTCGCGCACGTGTTTGACTTAGGGCACTTTCATTGAGTTGAGTTCATGCAACCCAAAATGATTTATGATAGTACTAGTGAAGTGAAGCTAGGTATGAAGCTAGGTTGTTACTTGTCCTTAGTCCATTTCTTTCTCTTAAAAATTTGTTCTTTCGAGAATGTAACTATTCGAAATGAATGTATTTATTGAATATCTTGAACTGGGTAGTCTTTCTTCTCTAAATTTATGAAACTCAAAGCGTTTATTTGAACTACATTTTCCCTGATGGGAGATAAATTAGAAAAACTACTTGTTTAGTTGGAAGCATTGAAATGGGTTGAAATTTTGAAAGCATGGAATAGAATCTATAAAATGTTAAGTAGAGAATATGTATGTTACGGGCAAACTGGTTAATTGGGTATTATTAATAATGACAAGAGTGGAAGCGGGCAAAGTGATAAATTTCATTCATAAGTTTTGTTGAATTTATCACATTGCCCGGGCATTATTAATAATGCAAAATTAATCACTTTGCCCGTAACATATATAAAAATGTTAGGGAATTTGTTGAAACAAGGGAGTGGAAAAATTACAGCAATTTGAAGTAACATTGACAATACTCTTTTCTATTAAGAGAACAAGCCGGTGTGTCTTTTACTTTTAGTCAAAGCATCTTTCAGTTGACTTATAAAAAGGTAATTTCTTCAAACAGATTTGGATTCTAAGAAAAGTCTCAGCCTTGCTAATTTTGTAGGAAACGCAACACTGCTGGGGCCTTAAATTAATATATACAATTTAAAATGTTTATTTCTTGTATTAGTCAATGCAAAAAGTAGCCCTTTTTAAAAAGAAAAAAGGTTAATGAAGTCCCCGAAAGATGCGCTAAAAGGCAGCAAAATCCCTTAATACGGGTCCTGCCTATGCTAAGGCGATGAGTTGTCTCTTCAAGCGCTAACTGCGTATTCTTTACATCTTTGCTCACAATATGCGGGGGCGTATTTGTTATGAATTCACTGGATGGGTCTTTCTAACACTGCATTGTATGCGTTCATCTTAGATCACAAAATATTCGTGCACTGTAATGGGTCTATTTTATCAGATGGTTAAGAGGAAGTACCTTGTAAGGAAGTATAGTTAATCTTCTAAAGAGTTTACCACCCAATTAAACATCTATGACGCGTGTTTGTCATTTGCATGGACAATGCTTTTATTGTTAAGCATTGTTGTCACCAGTTAACTGTCTCTCTTAAAAATTGATGGGTTCGTATAGTTTGCAGGTATTTCTACAAGATTGATTCTCATCCTTTGATTTGTGCTATCTTCTATCTTGTAGTTACAGATTCCCTAACATAATAATACTTTCAATCTTTTCATTTACTGTTTCTCAACTCTGAACTCTTCAAACTCAAATGGTTTCAGATTTGTTGAATAAGTATATCTTGATCTCGAAAAGGCACTATTTCCTTACCTGAAACAAAAAGACAAGGCTTTTGTTTCAGTGGTGTCAAGATACACTGATTGCAAAGGAGGTGCTTCCATAAAGAAAAGACATCATGACTGGATGTCCCGGAAGTTGGGAGACAAACTGAAAATTGAGACAGTTTGATCTAAATGATCAAGGAAGTTAGTTGTAGTTTCTAAAATTGATACTATGCTCTAGGGATCAAATGTTGGCCACCCATCTAGACAAAGATGTACTCTCTTTTGATTGTTTTTTTCTTTATGTTCACGAAAAATTATTTTATTTTGATCTTTTTATTTTAAAGATAAATCTAAAGGTAAAAAGTACGGGGTATTGTTTTATATATGTTTCGAGCAAAATGTGATAAATCCGGGCATTATTGATAATGCCCGGTTTATCAGTTTGGCCGTAACATAATGCATTATTGCAATCGCTCAACTCCGCAGCTGTTTGGCGAAGCATTTGGAGTTCGGGCGCTGGAGGCGTTGTCAATGGTAACGCGCATGCGCTTGAAAAATGAGGTGTAACATAATACATGGAATAATGTTTGCACTTTTTTAAATGCTTTGTTGCTGTTCTTATAGTTGAAATATTCTAACGAGAATATTAATACATCAATTAACTTTAAGTTTAAACGTTGTAAAAAAACGCTTGCAGCAATACATATTTTTTTATCATTTTCTTCAAAGCCCACTCAAAAACACTCTTTAAAATAATTTGTACCAAAAATAAGTGAATTGCATATGATAAGTTCAAAATAAACACCTAAATATTTTTAATGGCACAAAACCTTTGAATAGAAAATCTCTTTTTTCTAGCCATTAAAATTCAACAACTATTTCCTAGTAAATAATACGTTTATTTCCTCGTTAAAATCTCACACATTCCACTTTTATCTCAGTCGTTAAATGTTAAATATAGAGTTAACTAAAACCTTGACCTATGAAAATGAAGGAAATTTCAATTTCCCGTACATAGCGTGCGAAAATTCATAAATTTGAGGCAGTGCTAGAAATAAATTTCAAATCAGATATGAAATAATCTAGATACTCCTAATACCAAGATTGCTTTGTGGTTGTGGGGAGAATTTTAATGCACCAATCCCTTTTAAACATCCCGAATTCTTAATACGTAGAACACATTTTGTATTATCTTATAGGTGTTATCACACTGCTACTCCTACGTTCAAATTATTTCTTGAAACGTGACTTGTTTTATTAAGTTTGTCACCTATTTTGGTATTGAAATTTTTTAGTTAATTCTTTTTCTCATCTTTATTTCTTCTTTCTTGAACAATTATTTCCGAGTACAAGCGCCTAAAAATAGAATATTTTAGCAATACAACCAATAATATAGTGTGTATAATGAATTAATTACAATGGAACTAAATGGATTAATAACTAAACAAAACAATAAATATTGGTAATGGGTTATTGAAAATAAGAAGATAGTATATGAATATCTTAATTTGGTTAAAGTTGAACAAAGGATTTAAATTTTAAATTCAATATAGTTCAAAATATGTTATATTAACATACTTTTATAAAAAATAAAATTTTATCTCAAAAAATGTTATAGAGAAACATTAATAAGAATATATTTAGTTCTCTTAAGTTTAATTCTTTAATAATGTTTATAATAGGATCTACTGACAAATATTAATAAAATATCTTATGTTTTTCTCATATTTAGGTATCTGTCAAATTTATTTTTATTATCTAAAAGCTTTAAATTACTCCTGATAAATTCTGTAAATTTATTACAATCTGTATCAATTTACTTTTATAATATAGTAAGAACAACTTATAAACTTATATAAAAGAATCCTAAACAATCTTAATCCTTAATCTTAAGCAACCTTAATCTTTAATAAAAACATGTTTTCTTAAAATAGAAGATAACTTAAATCACAAATCCTAAATCCCCATTTACTTTTAAATATTTATTATATAGTAAAATGTAACAGATTCTTCTACACATCTTTTTAAAAGATCCCAAAAGCATTTTACGTCGCCTCTTTCTTTTAAAAAAAACAGCGACAAATAGAAATGTCAAAACTGTTATCACGCCATCTTTACCGCACGTGAAAAGCGCTATCGTGACCATCTTCACCGTGTCACCTCACAGCAGAGTTCTTAGAATCAAGACGCTGTTGACATTTCCAGTGTCAAACGCATTTAATCTGACCGTAATGAAAAAAAGCGGGCTCGTGTCACATTCTTTATAAACGAAAACAGTTTCAAAAAACCTCCTAATCCTCTTTTAACAAGGCCACAATTATGACTTTAGCAACTAAAAAAACTACTTTCGGCCCTGTAATAATCACTGTTATTATGCTATCGTAACTATTACATGAATCTTAATGCCTTTTAAGTTTATGTTTAAATTCAACTTTCTTATACTGGAACAGTAGTTCTTAGAGTCTTATGAATAGTCAGTGTGTAATTAAGTTTTCTTTTTATGTCACTTTGTCGGTATCGTATAAAAAATTCATGAGTTCAGAGTATTGGAAACTTACTTATGAATGGCTTTTAAGATGTTTAATACTTACGTATTCATTGAAGAATATTTTTAAAAAAATATTCCATGCATAATCACCAGTTAAAGGGTAAATCAAAATAGCGTCGTTATTTTTCTACTGAGATATTTTTGAAAACATGGTGGTCTTGCTACAAATCTCTTGAATTACATACTTCGAACTTAATACCTTTTTTACAGTTACATCTTGTATTTAATTCTTTAAAACTTCTGATACAGTTGTTTCAATACTTTTGCATTTTTTTTCAAAAATCCTTTTCATGTTGATTACCTATTATTTTATTTATTTTTTCAGCCCAGTTAAAAATTGTTTAACCATTTTTTATCTTCTGACTTAAAATAATTCTTTTTTAAATTAGCATTTTAATCTGACATTATTTTGTACGGAGTGCAAGATCGTTTTGCGTTCAATTTGCTAGAATAAATGATAAAAAATCTAATATATTTTAAAACCTTTTAACTTCCATCAAACTTTCCTCGACGGCAATGAGGAAGTTGCATGATTTTTTTTTATTTTTTTAATCGATTCCTCTTGCAAAAATAAGCAACTACCCAAAATTTGAGGCCGATCGAGAAATTTTTTGATTGTCAAAAAAATTAACAAAAATCCCCTTTTTAAAAGCGCGCGAAAACGCCAAGAGTTTGGATGTGACGTCATCTTATACTAAACATTGTTGTAAAGCAATGGAGTTGATGGTATTATTGTTGACGTCATCTTATAGTTTAAACAATAAACGTTTTCAGTCACGTGTTTTTTTCTCGACTTTTAAATTAAAATATTTAATTACCTGTACATTTTTTTGAAAAACTGACTAGATATTTCATTTTAACATACAAAAAACCATACGGAACACTTGTTTGTTTTTGAAAATCTGACACATGCAACTTCCTTATTGAATTCCTTACTAGATCCACTTTATTTTCATAAGGTTTTGAATACTGTGTCTAGTAATGCTTTTGTTTACAGCTTATTAACTGCAATCTAATATAATAAAATCAAGTGTGGGTATGTGTGTTTGTCTTTTATACAAATCCACAGTTTTCTTTCGATCTGCACTAAACTTGGTATACCTACGTAAAAAAACTCAGAAAAAAACATAGGCTATGTTTCGAAAACTTTTAATGACCCCTTCACCCTCTTTTGACCCTTTTTATGGTCATTTTGCTGAAATAGCTTTATTTCTCCTAAAGAAGAGATCTGCTTACTCCATTGTTACAAAGAAAACTTAATGCTAAACAACAAGTTTTTAATAGAAACACTAGGTACAAGTCTATTTAAAAATTATATTACTAATTTAAAAATATATTTCCACGAAATTTAAAAGTTAAATATAGTTAACCATATTTTTATTTGAGATTTTATCTAATTTTTATATTTTATTTAAAAGCTTTATGGAATACCATTGTTGTTAAAATAGTCTCCATGGAAACGAGGATGCAAAATTAGGGCCATATTCTGATCTTCGCCATCAGTGAATCCGCCGGCGGCGTTTCCGCCCAGCGTGAATCTCATTCACCGTATTCAGATCGCCTTCCGAAAGAGGCGAAGATCTCGGAGAGTCAGCTCATTGGTTAGTTGTGTTTTTGACGTGGCGTGACGTTGAAACGCTCAACGACCAATAAAATCTGTCTATTAAAAGGAGGGAAAATGTCACTGATGCATTCACATGCTTCCAAAAATGTAAACAAACTCAATCTGCACTGCAAGTCGCTTGTTTTTGTTGTTTGAGTGAACTAGAAACCAAGCTGAAGCTTTTAACTAATCGAACTTATTAAAGAGTTAATAAAAACAATAAAAGAAAAAGAAAATATTTTTCCTTTTTTATTTCTAAACGCTTTGCACATTTATCATAACCGAGTAATTATTGTAACTCATAACAATAATGCTTCATTTCCCAAATTTAATTCCAAGTATGTTTTGGAAATTCATTCTTACATGATTTTGGAAAAATGGTTATAAAAAAGGGAGATAATAGCAAAGGGTAGAAAAAAAATATTCAATAGAAAAAAATTAGTTATTTTGTAAGGTATGATTACATGGAAATATCTTTTCATCAAAGGAATTACTCATTAAATTCAATTTAATGCAAGATGTTAGGAAGTAGGAACTATGTTTCTTAATTCTGGTTGAAAGACTCTCACTACTCACCTTATTGTGCAGTAAACTAATCCTTAATTACCATTTCCCAATATTAGCAGCATTTTTAAAATCTATAAAACTGAAACTTTGCAAGCTTATATAAAACAAAATAAATAATACTTACACTATTTTCATATCTTCAAAATATTTGGAAGTTCCATTTTTTATTCTTACAATAGATTCAATAAAGTTTAGGAATTTTGTAAATAAATATTCTATATTCTTCAACTTATTCTATTTTTAACTGCATACTTAATTTGTTGGAGAATTTTCCACTCAATTAGCAAAAAGTATGTTTCAACAGTTAAATGTGTAAACTATTGCAGTTACTCTTTATTGAATTGAAATTTGTACAACATGTAGGAAAGAGTGAGGCAGATTTTAGAAACAAATTTTTAGTACTCCAGTTAGACAAAAGTGTAACTTATAAAAATTTCAAAGTATATTGTATGAACTAAATCCTAAAAACATAAAAACTCTTCTAATCACAAAAAAGATTATTTATTATCAACAAAAAAAGTAAGCACTACACCAATTTGTTCAAACATTTTTACAACTATTTTCTAAATAATGGCATTTATTAGTAGATACCGTTTGACTTATTTAAGTATGGATTGTCACTGTTTGATGGTCACAGTTCATAGGAGCAAGTTTGTTTCATAAATTATATCAAATACAATAACTGTACTACCTCAAAGCAATTTAAATGAATAATTGATTAATTTCCATTACCATTTATCAAATGGTTAATTTTTTTAAAAGATAACTCTCAGTTTAAATAGAAGTGTCATCCTTTTAAACTTTCATAATTTGCCCTTTTCAATAATTCTTTCTTGGATTCACAAAGAACAGCATTTTAGTTGAGCTGAAAAAAATTATACTAGCATGTAAACAAAATCAAAATATTAATTACATACAAGAAAAAATTATTCAACAGTATAATTGATTACTATTCAATTATATATTGAAATGTTTATATATATACATTCAATGATTTTTATGTTGTATGTGTCTGGTGTAAACTGTAAACTTCATAATTCAATTAATACTATCCTAAATTAAAAAAAAAACCTTTTTGCGGAAGGAAGTTAGTTTAATAGAAAGCGAGAGAATAAGAATTCTTTAAATATGTGATAGTCCAACGCAAACAAATGCTATGTCAGCTGCGCATAAAAACAATCAAGAATTACAAGTAATAACCAAATTATATATTCTGTGCAAAAATAATATCTTATAAATTAAAATATATTTATTTTAAAGCTTTCATTTATAACTTCCACTGAATAAAAAAAAGTATTGAACACCATTCATGTTCTTAATTCATATCTTGAATTGGACTTCCTCTAGTCTATTCAGAATTCTTAATCTTAAAATATAACAATTCAAAAAGAAATTTGCCACGTCGATTAATGTAACATTAAAAATATTATAAATTATTCAATTTTATACAAAATGAACATTTTTATCACATTAAGATTAGTAATTTTTGAAGCGATTTTTCTAATATTTGATACCAAAACAAACTTGGTGATATTTAACGGAACATCTAACCGAATTGATCCGAAATATTGAATACTAAAACATTTACCAATTCTGAAATATTCCATAAACGAGAAAATTAAATAAAAATACAATTTACATACCTCAATACATTTTTCTTTGCTATCGGGCGTGATCCGAAGCAGGGCAAGGAGTGTTGGTTTGACATGGCGACTCTTATCCCAGCTGTTCCATTTTCTTCTGTGCTCTCTCATTTTTGTTAAAGTTATCAATTATTTTAATATATTAATCCATACCAACATCCTACTAATCAAAGCATGCACATTTCACGCAAGATGGACGCCAAATTTTTGTTACGAAGTACAACCGAATGAAGAATGTAAACAAACTGTTTCCAAGGTTTCAGCGCGGTTTCAGCCAATGAGAGAAGAGAAAGTCGTCGGCGGTTTCGTATCCGCCGGCGAGAGAGCCGGTGAGTCCGCCTTCGGCGTTTCAGACAAAGTGAGTCACGAAAAAGTTAATTTTAATACCATTTCGGCGGATACGCGCGGCGGATTCACTGATGGCGAACATCTGAATATGGCCCTTAAGGGCCATATTCTGATCTTCGCCATCAGTGAATCCGCCGCCGGCGTTTCCGCCCAGCGTGAATCTCATTCACCGTATTCAGATCGCCTTCCGAAAGAGGCGAAGATCTCGGAGAGTCAGCTCATTGGTTAGTTGTGTTTTTGACGTGGCGTGACGTTGAAACGCTCAACGACCAATAAAATCTGTCTATTAAAAGGCGGGAAAATGTCACTGATGCATTCACATGCTTCCAAAAATGTAAACAAACTCAATCTGCACTGCAAGTCGCTTGTTTTTGTTGTTTGAGTGAACTAGAAACCAAGCTGAAGCTTTTAACTAATCGAACTTATTAAAGAGTTAATAAAAACAATAAAAGAAAAAGAAAATATTTTATCTTTTTTATTTCTAAACGCTTTGCACATTTATCATAACCAAGTAATTATTGTAACTCATAACAATAATGCTTCATTTCCCAAATTTAATTCCAAGTATGTTTTGGAAATTCATTCTTACATGATTTTGGAAAAATGGTTATAAAAAAGGGAGATAATAGCAAAGGGTAGAAAAAAAATATTCAATAGAAAAAAATTAGTTATTTTTTAAGGTATGATTACATGGAAATATCTTTTCATCAAAGGAATTACTCATTAAAATCAATTTAATGCAAGATGTTAGGAAGTAGGAACTATGTTTCTTAATTCTGGTTGAAAGACTCTCACTACTCACCTTATTGTGCAGTAAACTAATCCTTAATTACCATTTCCCAATATTAGCAGCATTTTTAAAATCTATAAAACTGAAACTTTGCAAGCTTATATAAAACAAAATAAATAATACTTACACTATTTTCATATCTTCAAAATATTTGGAAGTTCCTTTTTTTATTCTTACAATAGATTCAATAAAGTTTAGGAATTTTGTAAATAAATATTCTATATTCTTCAACTTATTCTATTTTTAACTGCATACTTAATTTGTTGGAGAATTTTCCACTCAATTAGCAAAAAGTATGTTTCAACAGTTAAATGTGTAAACTATTGCAGTTACTCTTTATTGAATTGAAATTTGTACAACATGTAGGAAAGAGTGAGGCAGATTTTAGAAACAAATTTTTAGTACTCCAGTTAGACAAAAGTGTAACTTATAAAAATTGCAAAGTATATTGTATGAACTAAATCCTAAAAACATAAAAACTCTTATAATCACAAAAAAGATTATTTATTATCAACAAAAAAAGTAAGCACTACACCAATTTGTTCAAACATTTTTACAACTATTTTCTAAATAATGGCATTTATTAGTAGATACCGTTTGACTTATTTAAGTATGGATTGTCACTGTTTGATGGTCACAGTTCATAGGAGCAAGTTTGTTTCATAAATTATATCAAATACAATAACTGTACTACCTCAAAGCAATTTAAATGAATAATTGATTAATTTCCATTACCATTTATCAAATGGTTAATTTTTTTAAAAGATAACTCTCAGTTTAAATAGAAGTGTCATCCTTTTAAACTTTCATAATTTGCCCTTTTCAATAATTCTTTCTTGGATTCACAAAGAAGAGCATTTTAGTTGAGCTGAAAAAAATTATACTAGCATGTAAACAAAATCAAAATATTATTTACATACAAGAAAAAATTATTCAACAGTATAATTGATTACTATTCAATTATATATTGAAATGTTTATATATACATTCTATGATTTTTATGTTGTATGTGTGTGGTGTAAACTGTAAACTTCATAATTCAATTAATACTATCCTAAATTTTAAAAAAAAACCTTTTTGCGGAAGGAAGTTAGTTTAATAGAAAGCGAGAGAATAAGAATTCTTTAAATATGTGATAGTCCAACGCAAACAAATGCTATGTCAGCTGCGCATAAAAACAATCAAGATTACAAGTAATAACCAAATTATATATTCTGTGCAAAAATAATATCTTAAAAATTAAAATATATTTATTTTAAAGCTTTCATTTATAACTTCCACTGAATAAAAAAAAGTATTGAACACCATTCATGTTCTTAATTCATATCTTGAATTGGACTTCCTCTATAGTCTATTCAGAATTCTTAATCTTAAAATATAACAATTCAAAAAGAAATTTGCCACGTCGATTAATGTAACATTAAAAATATTATAAATTATTCAATTTTATACAAAATGAAAATTTTTATCACATTAAGATTAGTAATTTTTGAAGCGATTTTTCTAATATTTGATACCAAAACAAACTTGGTGATATTTAACGGAACATCTAACCGAATTGATCCGAAATATTGAATACTAAAACATTTACCAATTCTGAAATATTCCATAAACGAGAAAATTAAATAAAAATACAATTTACATACCTCAATACATTTTTCTTTGCTATCGGGCGTGATCCGAAGCAGGGCAAGGAGTGTTGGTTTGACATGGCGACTCTTATCCCAGCTGTTCCATTTTCTTCTGTGCTCTCTCATTTTTGTTAAAGTTATCAATTATTTTAATATATTAATCCATACCAACATCCTACTAATCAAAGCATTCAAAGCTCATAAAAGATGGACGCCAAATTTTTGTTACGAAGTACAACCGAATGAAGAATGTAAACAAACTGTTTCCAAGGTTTCAGCGCGGTTTCAGCCAATGAGAGAAGAGAAAGTCGTCGGCGGTTTCGTATCCGCCGGCGAGAGAGCCGGTGAGTCCGCCTTCGGCGTTTCAGACAAAGTGAGTCACGAAAAAGTTAATTTTAATACCATTTCGGCGGATACGCGCGGCGGATTCACTGATGGCGAACATCTGAATATGGCCCTAAAACTCCCTTTCAACTAGAAAAGATTGATTTTTTTCTTAATTTGCAAAATGGAATAAGCTTTAGTTTTTGAGTTATTTTCCGAAAACGTTAATTCTTGCAGATATGATTAATCAAGGGATCTAAGCAATTTTAAATACTTTTTAGATTAATTTTTCCCATGTAAATGTGTAAATCTTTCAAAAATTATATTTCTTGAGAACTGAAGGAATTATAATCCATCTGGGAACACTGGGATAAGAAAAATTACTAAAAACACCGGGATAGGAAAAGTTACCGGGAACACTGGAGTATGAAAAAGACGCCTAGGATACCGGGATGATTGGTAAATGCTGATTATCTAAAATTAGTAATGTATTTGGGAAAACTTAAAAATGAGGCGTTTGCTATCAAAACCAGCTTATTCCATTTTTGGAAATTTTACAGGAGAGACAAAAAACTTCTCACGTCCACAGTTCTAAAGCTAAATATGTTTTTAAAATTTTTAACTGTAGATAGAATTCGATTAGTTTTTCATTTTCCTTTCAGTTGCATTACCTTGGGCGTAATTACGCTAATTAGGTTAGAATGAGCTGACTTTGATGCAAAAACACGATTTTTCATACTTTTTTCAGTTTTTTTTGTTCAATTAAGTTGTGAAGTGGTTTTTTCCAGTTTATTTGGTTGGAATGAGCTGGGTTTGAGCTATATCCCTTCGCCAGGTTATGAAGGACCCTCTAAACTTTCAAAATATGCAAAAAAAGTGGATTTCAGAAAAATATGGAATGAGCTGGTTTTGATAGCAAAGGCCTCAAATAATAAAATTATGCTCTTCACCCGTGCAGGGCCGGGCATATCAGCTAGTGTTCAATAAAGCACAATTATCATAATATATCCTTATAATTTCCAGTCGTTACATCCTTGTAGTATTCAGTTTATGATAATTACTAAGAGAGTTGGAATATGATGACAGAATTAAAACCGTGTGTCACACACATAGATGTATCTATTTGCTTTAGAGATCTAATAAACTCATCAATGTCAAAACAGATAACAGTATTTAGTACGACAAATTATGACATCAAATTGATCAATCACCAACCATGGCCCAAATCACACATAGCATGTTGACGTTAAACTCCACGAACCTCATTGAAAAAATAAAAGGATAGAGCAGAAAAAATTATTTGCTCAACCAGATACTTTCAACACCTAATTATTGGTTACGTCTTCAAGAGGCGGGAATCATTTTCTTTTGGCTCAAAAACTAGTGATTTAAAGTTTTGCTGTAGACCACCCGGCATTCAACGGGCGTATGTGACGTCATATAAATAGGTATTGACAAGTTTCTTAGAATCTCTGAATGGACCATTCACTTTCACAGAGTTATATGTAATTATTTCATTAAGGGTTTCATAGGTTGCCGTAGATTGTATTAGAGTATGGTGTTTTTTCATTGGTCGTTTTTGTATGATAGTTCAAATTACTAAGAAACAGTAGTCTACACTTATGAGAATAAGTTCTATTCAAACATCTATACTAATACAGATAAAAAAGACATCGTGACTATTCAATAATATTTTATGGCATTGGAATAGTTCTGTAACTAATCGATGAAGAGAAGAATCCTAAGAATTTGTTTTCGATATTAAATGCTACTTTTGTACCTACCTTTATATATGCAATTATTTTCTCGTTAAAAACACTCTCGTGGACTCTTTTTATTATATCTCTAAATATGAATCAATGAGATCTTTCTATATTTTAATTCTATATCTGTAGGCTATACAATTTTTATTGTATCAGTATTTTACCTATTTATTTGGCGCGATTGTAAGGTTATTTTTTGCAATAAAAGCGATAACAATTTCAGCTTGTTACTTAAAGCAAGTTTCCTTATCACTCATTAAGTCTAAGTTTTCTTTATCATACATCTGCGTATTTTATTTTAATTTTAGAAACTTTTTTACACTTCCAAACTGCATTTTTATACTTTCTTAAATGATCTTGGAAGAATAAAGTTCAAAATTTTAATTTAAATTTGTGGCTTTCTTTACTGTTTACACTGAATTAGAATAAAAATTCCTTTTCTAGAACAGTTTCGAAAACAACTATGATGAAGAATTAAAAGTACTTAATCGATTCTATGCTAAATGTACTATTGTATTTTGTGTCAATAGCTTACTCTCCATTACAAATAAGTTATGATAACAATATTTTCAGGTAATTTTAAGCCATAATTTATAAAACATTTACTTTACATCTGGAAAATATTTAGTAAATTGTTGTATAAGTTCTTCTTCCTTTATTTCTTTAAGATACTTTTTACTTGGAATGAAAATGCAATTGTTTTATTTTAATCTTATTTTCTAAGTTATTTCTTTCTTCCATAGGTAAGATGATTATCAACAGACTATTCTTATTTGTATGTGGAACACTATATCGTGACTGTTGTGATTACTGTTACTTCTTATGCAAAAGGTAGGATCTCTCCAAGCTTTCTCAAGTAGAGTTTTATTCTGCAATCTCATATCAACTAATAAAAACTAAACCTTTAAAATCTGATCGAGATAATAAAGTAAGATGACATTTTGACAACTTTGCTGGGAACTGATTCTTCGTGGATGCTAAGCACTAGTGACATGAATCTAAGATAGCGAAGGGAAGGTTAACTATTGTTCTTAGTGTTTAATCCTTTAAAACTGTCATTATAATCAAAGAGTGTATCGCTTCTTTTAGGACAGATTGGTCCTTCCTTTGAATATGAATGGCTGTTAAGCAGTTGTGATTCTGCTTATAGCTTGGGAAGGTCTTCTAGCCGACCTTGGAGATATTTTTAATACGTCTTGCGCTTGAAAATTCTCAGAAATATATGTAACCTTTGTTTGATTTGAAATACGTTCATAAGCTTATGTTCTTTCTATAGGGGTTAAGAATTTAAATGTAATATAATGCTTTTATCGTCTTCTTTTAATAGCAAATGTTTTATTTAAACATTTTTCAAGTATATTACATAATGTGAGAAAACTGTGGTGAAGCACTCCCTTTTCATACCTGTCTTTTCGGGAATTAAATCTGTTCTAGGGAATGCGCAGTTCATTCCGGCAGATAGTGGAGGACTAATCAATGGTCACTACCTTTTCCGTTATAGTCGGCTAGACTAAAAGCTCTTCCTCCGCTCACTTGCGTTACCTTCCTATACCGTGTTGATGAGCCCTAATAAAGGCGAAACCGGTCCACGGTTGGAGGTGACGCTTGAGAGCTGGAGTTTTCTCACATATTCCTCTAACCAGAAGTAGTGGTGAAGCACTCCCTTTTTATATTACATAATAGTAGAAGTTTCTATTGATGTTTAATTAACCACTTTTTTGTTCTTAAAATTAATAATGATAAAAAGTTACAATAAATTCATGAAATAAAATTGATCAAATAATTTATAAAATTCCGAGGTAAAGAACTGGAAGCTAAACCTAAAAGTAGATATTTTCGTAACCCCAAGTATATTTCTCTCTTTTATTTGACTTAAACTTACCTACTTAAAAACTATAACAAGATGGAGAAAGCAATGCTAGCTTAAATACATAATATTTTTATGTAGAACCTATAATAGGGATATTTTATTAGCTCCACACTCACAAATTTTAAAACTCATAAGTTTAAAATAGAGTACCTATACTATACACCACATATGTCAACAACATTTATTAACTATTAGAATTATTGTACAAACAAAAAAAGTCAACTTGAAACTGATTTATAAAATCGCCAATCACTATACTCTGTTCATTTTGAACTGACACTTGATAATATTTCCTTCCCCCACCACCGATTGGTAACCATAGCAACTATCCACGTCAAAGTGACGAAGAAGGCTTACTATTGGCTACTCGAAGATAGTAACTATGGTTACGCTTCTAGCGTGGAGGAAAGCACTATTTCTCAAGCGCCAATTCAAATGAATAGAGTATAATTACTACTAATACCATCCAGTTAAAAACAAAAAAACTCCATTAATCCATCAAATACCCCACAAATTTCTTCACCTCTTAATCAACAGTCAAAACCAACATCCCCAAGACAAAATCACAAAAAACCTCACAAAACTAACTAAACTCATCTAACAACTAAATTCTTTTCCACGGTACATAAAAGAGCAGTCCTCTTCACAGACAGACCGCGAACACTACATAAACCAGACTGAAACAAAAAATAATAATAACGATAAAGAATCCGGCGCGTGCAAATATTCGGTCGCTTCTGGAACTACGTTTATTAACGACCAAAGGGAAACGTGTGCCATCCCCACGGACGAGTTAATATAACGTAGTGAAGATAAATGAAGCAAGCGCAATCAAGGTGAAGTCTTAAATGCACTTTCGGATGGTGCGGTTATGTGTAGCATAGACCGATTTTCATGCGAGATCTTTGAAGGTAGCTACTGTATGTTCCCATGGTCGAAACTTTATTTTTTGACATGGTAGATTATGCGTGTAAATCGTCGGGTGTTCCTTAAACCCTCCTTTAATGACGTACCTCTTTCCTTGTAGATCCTTACATCGGGTTGGTTTGTAAATATTGTATCCATTAATATCCTCAAATAATATGTTTGAAGCTTGTGGAAAAAATAATGGTAGTTTGATAAGGACTCCGTGGGGTGAAAATCGCACGACCAGGTACTGGGTTGTGATTACTAAAGAACTAAAACTTTTTGTGGGAAAAAATTTTATTTCTAGCTACCAATTCGTTATTTTTCAGTATTTTTAGTTTTATTCAGGGCCGCCCGTAGGGGGGGAACCTGAAAAATGTCGGGGGGCCCGGAGATTTAAGGGCCCGGGCCCACGAGTACCACCTTGTTTTTTTAGTCAATGGATGTACTAGATATTTTTTTTATTTTCCAAATAAAATTTCTGAGCAGCCCGGACCCTGGCACCGAGCAAAAGAATGATGGTTTTCTTTCACGAACATTTTAAAGATATAAGAAAAAAATCCGATTTCTAACGATAAATCACGTTTTAAACACTGTTTTCATTTTTTATTTATAGCTTAATCATTTTTTATTTTAAGCTGAATCAGCTACTCAATAATGATTTTTTTTTACTTTTCTGTCGTCATGTTTTTTATACATTAAAATAAAAAAGTTAATGAGCCCGTGAAAAAAATTTGTCGGGGAGGCCGGGAGAGCCTGGGGTGGCCCTGGTTTTAGTTTACCATTGCTCACTCCATCAATATCTCTCCTCTATGCTCTCTCCTTAAGATAACTTTAAATCATACATAGCTCTATTGTTTGATTACTTAAAATTCCATGCTTGACATCACTTCATACCGTATAAAATTGTAATTTCAAGAAAAACATCGGTATTCTCGGTTGATGACAAGTTACATTACAATATCAGAAATCATCACGTTCACCCGACTTTTTCAAGCACAAAATATAATCCCCATCCACCATCCTTCTGTATCAAAAGGCATCCCATTCAACTACCCCATTACAGCCATTACACTGTACCCCACATCCGCACTTTAAACTCCCAAAATGCAGTTCACGGGCATGCCCATACATGCCCGGCGGCTCATAACTGTGCATTTTTCCACGGCCGGATGGAGACCGAATCGCTCAAGTTCAAAACTTAATGTGCGTGATTCGAGGCGTCTTATGGCCCATAAAAGTGAAATTACAGACCGGCGGAGGTTGACGAGTTTGCGAGGACACATAGCTCGCGAAAAAGGGAGAGTGATTCGATTAGGTGGCTTAACCGCGAGTTTTTTGGTGGTTAGAAGGGGTTTTGTGTCTGTCGGTCATCAAGAGAGCTGCTTCCGAAAATGTGGAAATGTCAGGTCGTTGGTGGGTTCAACTTGTGGTTAGGGCTGTAAATGGAGCGTAGTTTTTTGGTATGGGAGAGGTACTTTGTTGTAATATATTGGTAGTGATGGATATGTTACAGTTAAAGTCCGGAAATCAGTTAATTTACAGATAACCTAGGTAATTTGCAGATTAACGAGGGTGATCCGTTAAAGAGCGAATTTTTTTTCAATTTCTAAGATTACCTAGGTAATCTTGAAATTACCTAGGTATTCTGCACCCTACCGACTAGACACTCGTTAATCTGCATACTACCTGTAATCAGTTATTTTACATATTAACGAGGGTGATCCGTTAAAGTGCAAAATTTTATTTTATAAAAAGTTTAAGGAGGTTGGGGGGGCTGCCGCCCCCCCAAACCCCCCTGCCCTAACTATAACCAAACTCGTTTTGGGGGTAAACAGTAATAATGACGAATCAAAAAAGGGGGATGGGTACTTTTTTCATATTACACAAAACACGCAAATCCCACAAAAATAGTAATGAAATAGCAATTTTAAAACTAGAATATAAAAACAATAATAATAGATTAAAGTACCAACTGAGATTTGTATCAATTGTGGTTTTCGATCTCGATTTGACAGCGTATTTCAATGAGCACTTAAACTAGCAAATCTTTATGAAAGCGCGGTGTAATCGGCTGGCAGCCTGCACTGAACTATTGCTAGGATTCGCGATCGATTACATATGTTAAACCCTTGCCCAGGTTCCAGCGATTGTTGAATTAACGTTTGTTGAAAAGATATTTCAACAGCTGGGACATTTGCTTTCGTTAAAAGAAATCTCTGTCACTCTGAAGTCGGAGCTTCAACACAATTGTTTCAAAATACCCGTTTTAGTAGTAATATACTGTACTTAATCATGTAAATTTACAGTACTTACTTGCTTGTATTATTTTGTTTTAACATTCAACATGACAACTACCAGTGCTACGCTCTAAATTTGAAATCAAAACACCAAATATGACAACAAACTACGTACTGAAACCCAACTGCGCAGGGGTAAGCGCATGGCGCAGTAAGCACCTCAACATTTTAACAGAAAGTATTGAACGAAACAAACTATTTTGAACTTTAACGATCAAGAGGCCGTTATAGTGTAGATTCCCTAGGTAAAATGCGAAAAACTCAAAAATCCGCACATTAACGACAGAAATCAGTTAATCTTAAGTTTACCTAGGTATTCTTCAGATTAACTAATTATCAACTTTAGCGGTAACAGATACATTGAATACTTTAGTGTCGAAATCGTAGTGTATTTTAGGGTGTTTCAAGTTCTTGGATGCTAGGTTAAAATACAGGTTATTACTCCTCACTTTACGACTAAATTTGCTTCAAGCGTATAATACATCTACAGAGGAATACGTTTCTCACATATTCCTCTAACCAGAGGTACTGGTGAAATACTCCTCATTTCATACCTTGCCTTTCGGGAATTAAATCTGCTCTAGGGAATGCACAGTTCATTCCGGCAGATAGTGGAGGACTAATCAATGGTCACCACTTTTTCCGTTATAGTCGGCTAGACTAAAAGCTCTCCCACCGCTCTCTTGAGTTGCCTATCTATGCCGTGCTGAAGAGTCCTAACAAGGACGAAACCGGTCTATGGCTGGAGGCGACGCTTGAGAGCTGGAGTTTTCTCACATATTCCTCTAACCAGAGGTACTGGTGAAATACTCATCTTTTCGTATTATACATTGTCGATAAGCAAGGTTTAGGCAGGATATTAAAATATTATGAATTTATAAGAATTGCAGCAATGTTTTATAGTTTGTTCGTTAATAGCATGCATATAATCATTCAAAATTTTGACTTTATAGACAAATATGCGATACAATTTTTGTAAATGAAATATGCTGGCTCCCTTGTGCCTTAAAATAAAGAGGAACAATTCTCTTTCACAACTTTTTCTCATTACTAAGGCGAAAACAAATTTTCTACTTTTAAGATTAATTTTTATGCCATGTCTCAACTTGGGTTATAAAGGGGAAATTAATGGTTAAAAATTTATTTTTAGAGCAAAGAATATCGATAAAAAGTAATAAATTTAGGTTTGTAAACCGTGATTATCTATAAACCTTCGAAAAGTACACCCTAAAAACATTCTTTCCATTGAAATCTGTTTATCATTTCAGCTTGAGCTCCTATGTAGGTATGACAAATGTATAAATGGGCGTAACAAATTAACATTGTATAAATTACACGCTTATAATAAGAGATCCTCTACTACCCGAAATCTGTTCTACGCTGTAGGCCCAAAATTTAACAAACTCGGAGCCACCTCATTAACCTTTCCTCTCATTATCTACCCATTAAAAACCGTATTAAGGACCTTATCACCCTTGAAAACTCAACCTTGACCTTCACCAGAAATAAAGGTCGTTCATAACAAGGCGAATCAATGTAACCGCTAATTGAATTCCATCATAAGGCTCAGGAGAGACTTCGACATCTGATGGATTAAATCACCCTTACTGGGGAACTATTCCTTGATATAACAAAGGAGGGTGATTTCAGAAAGACTTGAGGCTAGATTGTGTCGACTTTAATAAAAGAATCTTTGTGCAAGGTTGAGGAGGTATGAAAAGTGGATGACTTTCTCTCGGATGGGTTTTGACAACACGAGACATTTGAAAGTCCTTTGTGACCATTTCTGCACCTGGTCACGTAACGGCTAAATGGATTGTGGTAGCCGATGCGTTCTTTAAGTATATCTCTCACCGTTGAGGTGGCGTTATATTTACAAAAGAAAAATCATCCGATTTTTTTAGTACATCTTCCTAACACTATGAAGTGTACGTAGTAAGGAAAATATGAGGTGTGTTTATTGGGAAACGATTGATTAATGCATTAGATTTATGCGTTGTTAATGGTTTTAATAAGGGTGTAGCCACCTTTTTGCTAATTATAGTACTTTGGGTATCACCACCCAGATTTTATGGAGCTAAATCATAGTTATTAGAGTATTTATTTTGCTTGGTGTGTGAGGGGGACTGTGATTTATTAAATTGTATTGCGGTAAAAGGTTAGATAAATGAATTATTTATGTGTTATATCAGTTATTTAGAAACAATTTAAGAATTATATTACAGATTTTTTTCTTCCTTATTTCTTTTTTTATATTTATTTGCTTTAGGGTGTCTAATTCCAGTAGATTTTATAAGGTAATTAGCTTGAATTGATAACAAAAATCAAAAGAAACAGGCACCACTTTAATATAAAAAAAGTTACTTTTGATAAATATAAGTAGAACATAACCTGGCAAGTTATTGATGGAAATTAACCGAAACCTCTACATTTCGAGTTGTAGCCATATTGCATTGGAAATGCATTATGTTCATTAATCCATCTGGGACAGTATAGCACCTGAAGTCTCTATCTTTCCTCCCAGACTCTTTCTATTATGATTTTTACTATTTTTGGTACATAACTGGAGAAGAACATAAGAAATAACCAAAAGAAAGTCTACATAACCTCCATGATAACGTCTGTGATGAAAATTCTCAATTTAAGAATAGAAAAAGCCAAATTTACAATTCTTAACATTTTCTGACTTTTTAACTAAATTTAACAAAAAAACAAGCGTTCAAACTGATTTAAATCGATTACAGTAGAGCTCCCTAATTGAAAACTACAAATCTTCTACAACCCGAAATCTCACGAGCGTTTTTCACTGATGCCTAACATGCAATTCCTCCCCACATAATTCAGTTTAAAGAACCATTGAGGCAGATCCGAAAACCCTCCCCACAACACCACTCCGGTTCTTTAATTGACCACCAGGTTCCAAATCGCTCCACATAATAATCGCTCCAACAGGGCCTAATGTTCCCCCACCAAGTCATCAAAGCCCCTAATAAGCGAGTGGCGCTGATGACTTTATCAGAAGAAAGATGGCCCCTTCCCTTCCGCGGTGGGTTACTGAATCCTAAATGATGCCAAAACCCAAGATCTAAATATTTTTCACCGGGGAAATCAACAAGGGGTTAACCCCGTGACGTAATGGCATTTTTATTGCCGAGTTGAGAGGTGCGCGACTTTTAAATGAGATTTTGTAATGGCGCGGTCAAAGCTCTGACCAATTTCCGACATCATTTGGATGGATGGCTTTATTGGCAACGCTACTATGACAACCCTCGAGAAGAAGGGTTTTTTAACCCCGCGGTTTGTTGGAGGTGGTTTTTTCTGGTAGCTTTCTCACGGAAATGGCGGGGAGGACAGTGACTTAGTAGAAGATTCCGCAGTAAACAGTAAGGGTGTATTGCCTTTGCTGTGTGATTTGGATCAATCTTGTGGAGTTGGAGAAGACCATTACGTGGAAGGATTGAGTGATTTCTGGAGAGTGTGAAAAGGGAGGCGGATGTTACGATTCCCTTGTGATCTATATTGAATTAGGTTTCTGGTGTTGAATATTATTACAGCCTCTTAGTTGATAGCCTATAAGGAAAGAGAGAGAGTGGTAAGATGTGTACGCGTAGCTAAGCATTTTCGAAAGAGAGTTATGTAATATCTATTCATGTAATCATTCTCTTTTGTTTAATTACTACTATATTTAGTCTTATTCACGTCTTCTTCTTTGAGAAAAAATAATGTGATCAAATTTATATTCGCCAAAAAAATGCAGTTTTTCCTGAGAACAATATGGCGAATCCAAGGGGTAGATACTATAGGGCTGCAGCCCCCATATATAATTACAAAATTTCTTCCAATTAATGTACAAATTCCTTCAATAATTTGAATTTTCCACTTTTTTCAGGAAAACCGGTAGTAATAGGGAATTTATAATGTTACTTTAAGATAAATCCTTTAAAATGTAAAAAATAATATTCTTTTAAAACGAGAAGGTCATGGCAATATACCCAGTTTTTGAACCAAAGCCGCCCCCATACACAAAAATCCTGGATTCGCTACAGAAAGAGAATAAATAGAAAATCATTTTTGAAAGCAAAATATGTGATTCTGAATTATTTTGATTAGAGCAGGGGTTCTCAACCGGTGCGTCGCAACCCCCTGCGGGGTCGCGGGACATGCCTAGGGGGTCGTGAAACAAAAATTAAAAACAGTCATATTTACAGAGTTTCATACAGACACAACAACTTTCAAAACATATAGATTATTAGAGAGAATAGTTCGTTTCATGCATATATTATTTTGAATAAAAGTAAATATAGGATGAATTGTCAGCGTATTGCGAGTGAAATGACAACTAAATGGTTGATAGTAATTAAAGATTTAAAATTTTAGGTCTGAGGGGGTCGCCAAAATATTTTCCCTGAAAAGGGGGTCGCGAAGTCAAAATGGTTGAGAACCCCTGGATTAGAGGGTCAAACTTCCCTAACGTCTTACTTTAATATATTAAACTGTGTTTTAATGTCTTTCAAAGATATCATAAGTACTCTTCTGTATGCTTCCTCAATTTTAATTAACACCTAATTTAAGAATGTCTCAATAGCACTCCCCATAGTTTTTCCAAACAGAAAGCTAAAATAAAATTTTAGTTAAATGAAAAAGTTATAATTTTCACCCATTTTTATTACTTTGTTTTAGGGAAAGGAATTGAAGTTTAGCCAACTAATTAGCTTAAATCATATATCTTGGCAGTTTTAAATTAACGCTATGGTATTTCGATGAAAAAAGGAATAAAACAGACAACGGATTTACAATTTCCTTTCTTCATAGTTAGGATAAAAAGCACAATGAAAATGGAGGAGTGAAAATGTATCGTTAAAAACCTCACGATAATAATCAATTTTTAACTAATTTCCTTTTTTTTCTTCATTATACTCCACCCCAAACCCAAGTACATCATCACATTTTCAATAGATTTTTTACTCTTAGTCACGATATTTAAAATAGCCTGTTCTTCTAACCTATAAATATCTCTCAACTATAATTACACTGTAACAATTGAAATAACTCTCATGTCAAAAGAGAAACATCTGTAATTCCCTGGATGTAATTGGTACTTTATTAGAAGGATACGTAAATTTATGAAGATACAAGCGTGAGGAATGTGTGCTTTTGTAGTCAGCCTGAACCAACACATCTTTCACGACTCGTCATTTCTGCCTGATTTTCGTGCTCTTAGTTCAAAAGGTTTCTGCATTGTGATCAAACTTGTGAACGAATTCAATGGCGATTGGCCCTATTGGCCATTTGTTATTTGTTGAATGTGGTGTGAATTTTTTTTTGTCGTGCGTTGTTTTATGCATGATACTGAAAAGATTTTGGGTTTTAATTTCAGTTGCAATTTTCTTGTTGTTTGATTATTGTACCGTTTTTATTTATCTGTTTCCGCAGTTATAAAGTTTCATACTTCTATAATCAGTTATAAGAATTCATGGATGGCACTAGAAAGGTTCTGTATTTTATGCATCAGTTCAGTTCTCTAATTGTTCGAGAAATTATTACTTCATTTTTCTATCTTCACCAGAAGGTCGTCTTAAATTTTCAACAAAGCAGCAGTTTCAAAAATTTTGCGATGCATTAGTTATGATTTTATCAATAGCCATAAATATTTTTGCTAATGCTATTCATTGTTCCTATCACTGCTTAAAAGACTTTATAGCATTAAAAATAGAATTCGAAACTTAAATATTTTCTTTCAAAACACTTTTTATTTTCCTATACATTATATTTATTTTTCTCTTGTTAAAAACTTATTCCATTTCTACTTATTTGAGTAAACATCAGAGTCATTACCTAATTTATTAGTTCTAAAAGGCATTCGTTTGACTAAAAATTTTAGTTTCTAAAACATTTAAGTTTTCAATTTCTCCTTTCAGAATGATGTTAATACTGCATAAATTCATAAGTTGTTTACGCAGTTTTGAATATACTTAGTATTAAACGTTTCAAACGACACCCGGAAAACTCAGAAATAAATCGATCGTTCGCTCAGAGAAAAACGACGTATAAAAGCCTTAAATCGCTTTCTTAGAGCCCTAAACATCCACACAAAAGTCAACAATCAGCATAAAAAAGCTTTCATAAAAAGAACGCATTCGATGCAAAGTGATTTGAAAAAAAAAGTATTGAGCGCAAATGGGATTTCGTTGAAAATCCAGATGGACCGTGAATCACAGAAAAAAAACTATTTTCTCCGTCATTTATCCTCAGCTTCTGCCATACCTTAATGCGCAAGTGTGAAAAAAAATCATGGAGTAAAACCTATTTCTCACCTGGGAGAAGCGTCCAATGACCCAAAAATGGCTTCACTGTTTGAGCTAACTTTCCACGAAGTGATAGCTCTTTATAGGACGGTACTTTCTGAAAACCATCCAGACCCCTTTTTTTGCAAAAAATGATAACTAATCATTTGCTTGATGCACTCGTTTGGACAAAGAAGTTTAGGGAGGAAATATTCTTAAAGTGCCTTTTTTTCATTGTCCATTCAAAAGATGTTATTTGGATGTATTGAAAGACCATAATTTGAGAACTTTCAACTCCACTTTGTCATTATGAAGCTCATATTTTACCAGATACGAAAAGATCAAACTAAGTTCGAATTTTTGCAATGCTTTTTAACATATTTTCAATTATAGTATTTAAATGAATGTGCTTATATTGGTTTTTAAAAATATTATATATTTTTAAAAGTTTATATCTTGACAATTTTTTTAGCTTCACTTTTTACGAATTTTTGACGGTTATTTTTGCCTCAAATGTATTTTCCTTTTCATAAATGTTTTTAAAGCTATTCTAAAAGTGAAGATATTTCTCATTAATTTTAACACCTTAATTTCGTGTGTATTTAAATTTATTTTAAAAACACAAAAGTGTAAACTACATAATCAATAAAAAGTCTAAAATCATCTAAAAGTTTGAATATTTAAGTGTTATAAACTAATACCTGGTTCAATGAATCTTTACTATAGCATTTACAAAGAGTATGCAAGGAATACAGAACTGCTTACATTATTTGTTTTTAAAAATTTTTGTTTTCAAAAAAAATATTTATGGAAGAATACGCCAAAATGTAATATTCTTTATTAAATATATATTTTAATAGGTAAAAGGAAGTCGATTTAAGGTCGGTCAATTTTTTCATTGAATACTGCCATTGAATACATACATTTTTGATAAAATATTCTAAAAATTTTTTCAATAATTACTAATACAAAAATGTTTTTAATGTTTTACTATTAGTACTTAGTCTCTTAATTCTTTTCTGAAATTTCAATTTTATTTTCGCATTATTTCTTACTAAAATGGTTTTTTTTTTCGGGATATTTATGCTAATAGTTTTTATAACCTACTACTCTAAAATTATTTAAAAACCGCACAGTTTCTTTTGCATCAACATTTTACAGGCAAAACTTCCTAAAAGTGCAACAAAAAGGTAAGCTTCGAAACATACCCATTGTCAGTTCCATCGACGATAAGCACGAAAGTGGCCTCAGCCTTGGCTTAAATGTGTCATCCTACAACCATATGACAATGAACTGTGTCATTGAGAGAGTTTCGCATGCGATGGCCCTAACTAAAGAATATCGCATGTGACCAGAAGTGAGAAAAATCCGCTCAAATGTTAAACTTGTTAAAAACGGACGTGTGAAGCTCTTCTGCTTAATATGTAGGTACTATTCGCATGATTGATTCAGAGATTTCAAGTAAATACTTTATTTCCTTAAGTCTTTCTTAATTAAGAGTATCTGTTGGAATAGTTGTTCGCTTAGTTTTTATTGATGAATTTTCCCGAGTTTTCAATTGTTTTTAGAGTATTTTATCTTTAAAAAGTATTTTTTCGTTTTGATTGTTAGGAGAATGATGAATTCAAACTTCTAACATGAGTTTCTTTTCTCCAAAATATGCATGCCACTGCCCATCAGTTAAAAAGTTAAAAGTAATCATTAAAAATGCGGAAATGCAAGAGTAGGGATTTTTTTATTCTTCTGTAATTTATGTGAATTTACATAGGAAATCTTACAATCTGTCTGATTTTAAATTACCATTAAGTATTGTGTTCTTCACATTGTACTGCTAAGGAACGATACTAATTTGTATCCTAGTCGTATAGACTAGAATTTTGGATAGATACATTTAAACAAGTTTAGTGATGTCCTTTCTGAAAATGAACTATTTGTACTTCAGTCTGACACTGCCGAAGATTCCCTATTTGAGAACGAATTTCATGTTGACCCTACTATCTTTTGTTCTTTCTCTCTTGTTTGCTTAATTTCTCAAAGTTGGCGGACTTTTCAAAAATAATGGGTTTTTAGCATCAGCAAAAAATCATGTAACATAAAACTTCTGTTTTCACTGTAAACAAAGTTAGATGTCTTTTCTTGGAGGGGATTGTCTTGTTTGGCACAGAATCTCCTAATAGGGATCTTGCCCCATAAAACTCCAAATAACCAAATCAATCTTTTCTTGGGGTGAAGTTATCCCTAGTTGCACAGCTCATACCAAATATGTCAAGTTCATGTAACTGCAACTAGATGTAAACGAAATTTGGCAAAAACAGGACGAATCTTGAACGTTTGTGCTACTTGGGATGTCATTGTGTGGTTGGTTTGTTAAATTTTTTGACCCATTTAAGAGTATAGAAAATGTTTCACAGCGTGAAATAGATGAAATAGAAAATGCCACAGCATAAACGAAGATCCTTTGAATATGCCCTTACTATATAAGTCAACGACCGTCCACATGAGAAATACCTCCAGGAGCAATTTCTCAGGAAATTCGCCTCGAAAATTCGGCAAAGGAGGGTGGTAAGGCACGATTTGTTCCTCCTAATGGCACCGTCCATCCCCTTCGACCAACACCCCCTGATAATGACCAGCGTCCACCTTCCAAAACTGAGTGGTAATGATTCCAGTCCATCAGGAGAACACTCACTCAACAAAGACTTCGAGATCCGTCAAAAAGCCACAAAAGGAGTGGAGTTGAGTTATTCCTTCCACAATGGAAAGAAGAAATCGTTTGCAGTCGAAAGTAATTCCCCATCTCTCAATTAAGGCTGTCGTCGTATTATTCTGTGAGTCGTTTTCGGGGGTTGAGAGAGGGGTCACTAACTCTTTGATTGCAGAGAGCGATATATCGTCGGGGGACGTACTCTGGACGTAGATTGGATGTCAATTAAGCCAATGCGGCTGTTGCTTTTATCGTTCCTCGCAAAAAGGGAATGCATTGTTGTTATGTTGAAAATGAGTTCGGGACGGACAAATTGGCTGTCAAAACCCTTTTTTTTTTCAAAGTGGATGATTCAATTTGGGAATGGTTTGGTCATGTTGTTATGAATTGGGAATGGGCTGTGCCTATCAGCAGTGGAGTGGATCCTATACTTTTTATCCACGTTGTAATTTTCGCTTGCCGAAGAATGTAGATTCACATCTCTTTGATGAGATTGTTTCGTTGATTATGCTAAATGTAATTGCTGTTTTGAATCTTTCTTTTAAATTGAAACTACTTTCCATTAGAAGTCATTTTTTTGTGTAGGGTACGTCAAAGTACCTATCATCGCTATTTTAATGTTATTTTGCATGAGTTGTACTGCTTTTCTTCAAATTGCCATTATTTGTTTAATAGTTTTGCTTTTGTGAGGAGTTTCCTGTGAAATTTCGTTCACTTCTTAGTTGCCTTAACTATTTTTTCAACTTTAAGTTTAAAAGAACATCAAAGTTAAAATTTTTAATTTTAACTAATAATCAAAGTGAAGTTTTAAAAAAACTTTTACAATGTTTACATTTCATACCAAAAAAAATATCGACATCCCACAATATAACATTCTGTGTGAGTTGCACGTTATATTACAACATTTTGTAGCTTTCCTTTTCTGACTATTATGTTTTAAAAGTGCATTCCATGGTAAATTGATTCCAATTGAATTTTATGCACTTTTTTAATTATGAATAGTAAACCATTTCCTTCAAAAATAATTAAACAATAAAATGTTCGCAGAGGTACAGAGCAATTTGTTTACCTTAATAAGTTAACCTCTTTGGTATATTTTACTGTATAATTTCATATCATACTTCATTCACTCCAAAGGTCGATGTTACGTCCCATTCTTTGCACCATATAGGCATTACGTTTATCAAGCATTTTTTACCATCAAATAAAATGGCGGATCAAAGTAATCCTTTTGCTCATTGGTGCTTTAATAGTGACCTATCGTGCTCTAATACAGACATCCCACAACGAATGGAATAAAAACAAACCTAGTTACCATAGAAACGACTCGTAATGAAAATCTTTGTGGACGGATTATTTATATTAAGTTTTGTAATCATAGCAGTGATTCTTACTTCTTTAGGATTTGTTAAATTAAGACATTATGAAAAGGGTGGTCTACCAAATAATGGCTTGAAGTCTAAACCACCTACTGAGAATGTATTTCTATGCTTCATATACAGGGCACAATTGTTTTTAAGATTATTAAATACTTAAATACAAAACAAAAGGTTTAAGGCGATTATGATTTTGTATTGTATTGGTTTTATGAAAAAGAGAAAAGGGGAAAATGACCTTGATTAGAAACTGCAGTGTTTTCTTAATAAATTCGAATCCGTGTTATGTGAAATTGACATGACATGCTTTTCTTTTATGGTAAACATGATGGTGATGATTGTGTTCTAGTTTTTATAAGATTTCTGTTGAAAACATTTGAAGAAAATTAAGTAAACGCATTATTTTTTTTATTTTTTTTTCTCTTTTCATTTTGGTTAAATGTTTCACCATTAACCCAAATTCATGTAATGCCTTCCATTTATGAGATTTCTGTTTAAGTCTTGATGTTTATCCTCTTTACTAACATCATTTTTGATAAATTTTATGCAAAGGGAATTATCATTCATGAATCAATTCAGTCAAGGGAACAGAAAGAAATAAAAGCTTCAAATTTACTAAAGTAAAATCGCAATATTTTCCACGAATTCCACGAATATTCAACAGTTTCAATTACAATTATTTTTCTTCCTTGTTAAAAGCATTATTTCTGTGCATCCTAATAATGCCATGAGTGACACCATATTTTTTCCACAAAGATAGAAACACAGTTCTAGTAAAAAATAATTCTTTTATGTCCTTTTAAATTCCATAAAAGATTTTAACCTAGTTGGCTTCTTAAAAATTGAATAACTTGAGCTAATATAAAACGTGTTAGTAATAAAAAATGAAATCAAGATCATGCATACTATTGTAATCAACCTGGACCATAGTCTTACGTTTAACAATCTAATAATAGTCTACCATTTTCTACTGTTTCCAAGGAAAACCATAACAACGTAATAATAAAGACATAATATCAGAGAAAAACAATTATTTCCCATCCTTTAACATCACAATTTACATGTCCTTTTATGACACCCAATGCCATTCCAAGTAAAAATACAAGTAACCCACCAAACCTCCAACAATGAACGGATGTTAACATCCAACCCAAAAATCCGCAAGTTTTATGTATCACAACAAGAATTTTCCATTATTTTTTAAAAGTAAAAACGGATCTGCCACTCAAACTCCAGACTCGCCTGTCTCTTTCCTGCTCCAAGTTTTCGTTTCGAGACCAACTTTTTTTTAAAAACAGATCGACGTCCATAAAAGGCCATCACGTAGGTGACAGCAGCCACTAATACCGGAAACACAAAATACTGCTAGTCGACCCCCATTCGGAGCTAAATCTGCGCTTAAAACCCTTTTCCTTGTTTTTGTGAACCCAGTTGCATCAGGTGGTGCTACAACATTAGCATTCCGCTTTTGTCTGGTCTCGTGTTATGTCCATCCAGCTGTGGAAGCTGCGGAAGTCGCCGGTATCGAGATTGCCCACATGGTTTGCAGTGGGTTTGTAAGTGAAGTAATAGGGAAAACGGTTCTGGTGATATTTATTCAGCTTTTAAAGCGTTTTTTCTCAACCTTCTATGATTCATTTAATCGAGTCGGAGATCATAGCAAACCTTTCAAACTGCAATATATCTTTCGAATAACCTTGATATATTTGATTATTTATCATATTTCATGGAAAAGATCCAGATAATATTTTAACACCAAAAATAGTGTCATTCAAAAATAATTAATTCTTAAAAAAACATACTTTTAATTACGTAAGAGAAGTCCTCAAGTTTTTATATTTCCTAATGAATGACGATATGAATTTTAACTGATTACTAATATAGCTATTATAACCTTTATGTAAATCAGGCTTGTCTAAAGTGCGGCCCACGGGCCGCATGCGGCCCAAAAGCTTTTAAAATGCGGCCCAAATACAAATTATGAAAATAATTAAATTTACAGATATTTCTTTAAAAAAAAAGTTTGCAATATTTTTCATTTATTGCATCAATTTGTTGACATTTTTCAAAATCATTAATTTTCATTAATTTATGGAAACAAAAGGGAAACTTGGGACTAAATTTGAAGATGAAGAGAGGATTTTAGATTTAGCTTTTATAGTAGACTTAACAGAACATTTGAATGATTTAAATTTGAGACTTCAAGGAAGAAATCAATTTATTAATAATAAGTTCCAAATAATATCAGCATTTGAAAGAAAGTTAAGATTTTTGCACAATCGAATAAAAGTAAATGATTTGGAACATTTCAGTACTTTGGCTGCACATAAACCTGTGACTTGCACAAAATATGCTGCATTAGTTTTTGATTTAATTCAAGAGTTTAAAAGTAGATTTCAATATTTTCGAAAAAATGAAGAGTATTTTAACATGTTTTCTACCACATTTTCTCTAGATATAAATAAACTACCATCAAATATTCAAATGGAATGCATTGAACTGCAAAGTTACATTCAACTCAATGAAAAATTTAGGAATGTTTCTTTACTGGAGTCTTACAAGGATTATTACCTACCCCGCGATAAATATCCCAATTTTCGCAATCATGCCTTATTAATGTCTAGCTTTTGGCAGTACCTATATTTGTGAACAATTATTTTCAAGAAAGAAGCATACAAAAAACAAAAATTGAACCAATATCACTGACAAACATCTTGAAAATGCTTTAAGAATTGCAACCTCGTCCATTGAACCTGATATCGATTTCCTTGTTCAACAAAAACAAAATTATCCATCTCATTAATTTGCATTTTTTCCATCTTTATGAAATCCAAACTAAATGAAACTAAACTTTTACAAATTTAAAATAAATATGTACCTATACGTTTCTAATTCCCAATAAAAAAATTTATAATAAGAAAGAGTTATTTTATTTTAATAACTAATGGTTAATTTTTATTTCAATATGTTTAAAAAATATTGTATGTGCGGCCCAGAAATTTCTTTCTTTTTGCAATGTGGCCCTCAAATGGTCATAGTTTAGACACCCATGATGTAAATGGTATCAAGGTCAATATTTTTAAGCTTAAAAATTATGATTAAGATATTAAATATAGAAACCTGTAAAAAATCATACCAGTAGTGAACATGTGAAGTAAATACATATGGATTAAGCACCTAGATTTTATTTCCTAGATTTTTTGCAGCATTTAGAAATTTTTCGTGATCGTGAAATTGACATTTTGAAAATTTTTTTAAACCTTCTTCAAATATGATAAATGCATGAAAATAAGTTTATAGTTGTAACCATCCCATAAATGATGGTAAAGTTTAGGTGTTTCATTCATGCATTATATTCATCATTACATTAGAAAAGGTAGGCAATAAATGAAGAACCAAACACGACTCCTCGCATGGCTAAAGATAAAAATCCTAGATTACAATAATTAAAAATTAAACTCAAAATTAATTTTTACTTAAGAAAAAAATTAATATTATAGGTTTTTGCGGAAAATATACTATAACCCCCATACAAACAGAATATTCGGTACTTTTCATCATGTCCAACGCGGTATGGAGCTCTTACCATAATTCACCGGAAATCAGGACACCTCTACATAAGTAAAATAGGACATTAGATAACCAAAATAAAGGGGACAACATTCCGCATAAAGGCTACTAGAAACGGAATATATTTTGATGTTGAACCACCTAAGCGTGAAAAATCACCTGGCTGGAAAAAGCGTAAGACAAACATTGCATTTAAGCGGAATTTTTTTTACTTCGGTGTTTATTCTCTTTTAGAAAGGATTTCAGAAGCTAGCTTTCCTATTTTGCAACGTGTATTTGCTTTCAATTAAGTGTGTTCTTCTGACCTAGATTGATTAAAGTGAATCACTTTTTATTCCATGAAAGTAAAGATATATTCAGTGTGAAATTAAATAGTTTATACAGTTTTTTGGAGTATGAATTAATGAATGAAAATTGATTTCAACTAGAAGAATTCCTTAATACATATTCATTTGTAATACGTCTTAGTAAAAGTTGTTTTAAATTTTAATTAATATATGTTTAAATTACAAATCTTACTTATAGCTTACCAACCAACCAATGATACCAACATCAATGCTTTTTTTTTTATTACACACATATAAGGTTACATCGAAACAAAAGAAAGACAAAGAAACAACACTTCTAGTCACCAGGGATCACTTGATCCATATTGGTGACCTTTGAAAAAAATTAATGTACAAAATTAATGTAAAAAAATTAATGTGCATCTTTTACAAAATCTCTTTATTCGTTTTTAAAATATTATTACTTTTTTAACTAAAAAGTAAACATGATTAGAACTATAGATGTCACACTAATCTTTTAAAATTAAGTAACTCCATTAAGAATTTTTTTGAACTACAATGCAGTATTAGGGATAGAAACTCATATTTTACCGAAATACGCATCAGGAATGATGTGAACCCTCATCATAATTATTTTTCTTTTAAATTAACTTGTAGATAAAAAAATTCTTTACATCCACCAATTCATAAGCAATTAAATTATTTTTCTTTACCATCGATAATTATTTCTCACTTTTAATAAAAACATCTCATTTGAATAATCGTTTTATCAATTACTTCAAACACATAAAATTCCAACCACGCTATTCCTACTGAAATCAAAATATCCTTTATATAAATTCACTGCTGACCTATTTCACTTTACTTCGTTTCTGAAGAGACAGTTATTTCAACAGAAACCCTACGGTGAGCCCCCATACGGATAATTGCTTACTGGAACGCAGTAGACCACATAGGGACCCCAACCGTTTGATGAAGGTGAATCACGCTGGGATATAGACTGAAAGTAGATTCACAAATAGATTCAAACGGTTTCTAAAGAATTGAGCTAATTCAACGCAGAATCAAGGCTTCTTTTGATATAAAAATGGAGAGTTAGATCTCTGTAAGGAACTACTGAAAGTGAGTTGTAGAATTCCACTGTTGTTGAGAAAAGTGGTTAGAGTTTTTCGTATAATCATTCTCTATTTCGGTGATAGTTTATCCCATTTTAGGCAAAATACTTTCTTCCTGTTTATTTGTCCATTTAAACAAATAATATCAATCAAATGGTACAATAAATCTTTATTCAAGGCGGAGGAGTTTCCATGATTTTATAAAAACAATTTCGCGTTAACTTATATTGCTTATTAACGACACTTTAAAATTATATGTTAAACACATGAATGATTTCTTTAATCTGTCACAATAAACAATTTGCTTCCTTGTTAAATTTAGAATTACTATTTCCCTTATTGGGAGATAGATTAACATGAAGAATATAATTCCTCTGGGAAAGAAAGAGAGGTTCCTTTAATTCACAGGGAGTTCTCCATTTCACGGCTTTTATTTGGATCAAATGCCTCCTTGGCTCTAGGAAGTATGGTGTACCCCTAGGTAGTAGAACATGAAGAATCAGTTGATATGGCTTACACCGCCATCGCGGCAAAACAAGAAAGTTAAAAAATTACATAAAAACTTCATAAAAGTTGTTTGCAATATCATGTTAAATGTACAGAATAATTTCATGAAAATAACTTAAATATACGAGAAGGTACATGTGAAAATATCTCTTTTTCAGTCTTCAAAAAAAGTTTGTAAATTTGCAGGTTTTTCAGGGTTATCATGTAGTTTTGCGGCATTTTTTTTTAGCTAAATAAGGACAAATTTTAATTTTGAAGTTAAACAACTTTACTCTACTTAAATATTACAAGAACTAGATGAAATCATTTAGGACATCCTTCAGTACTTTATTTTTTGCACAATTTTATTCTTCATCTGTATCTGTTCCCATCAACATTTTCAAAAGACCCTTACTCCATAAAAGAAGGATCATTCCAAGATAATGAAACAGACCCAATCGTTCCAACCCTCAACAACCAGACCTATCAATTTCTCGGTTTCGCACCTACAAGAGCGTGTAAACAAACACAACGAAACTCAATTACTGCTCCCCCTCGCCGTGAGAAAACCCGATACAGGCTAATGAAATTCTAGGATCCCACAAACCCACATTACCTTTTGTGAAAAGAAAGCCGAAAAAAGTCACGGTGCTGCGTATCGTGACTGAGCTTTGTTTCCACTATCACTGACTTCATAGAGGTCTGTCTGGACCCCAAAAAGGTCAAGCTTGACGAACTAAAACATGGGTTTCAGTTAGATGAAGGGTTTTAAATAGAATCAATCTTAGGCATATCCTTGTTTTAATGGGTGGAAACATTGTCTTGGGGAGGCTTGTTCGAATTCACGCTGATTTGTTGAGAACAATGAGCACTTTCATGCTTTTAGGATCGTTCCGTTGGTGAAAATATGTCACCTTGATTCTATATAACCATGTATCCTATTGTTTATGGATGTTATTGAAATCCAAAAATAAATTTTAACTTTGTCGAGATGGAACGAAACCACGCTATTGATAGTTATAAATTATATTTTATACGTATTAACCGATTTTAATCTAATTTGAACTTATTTCTTCTTTTTCCTTTGTGAAAAAAAATTCTCTGGGTTAAAGTGGTCATGTATTGAATAATCATCTAAAAATAAAACCAGTAAAATATTTTAAGCTCAGAATTTCTATCTCCTTTGATCTGGAATTGTTCTTTAAGCTGTTATACTTCATTTAAAAAACAACCATTTTTAATAACTTATTATACTTAAAATTTAACAATCGTATATAAAAAGAAATACTATTGGGGATGTATTTATAACTGAGGAGTTATAATACCAAGGAATTAGGTGAATTTTGGCCAGTGGTCATTTATATTTTTCTTTTATTTTTATGGATCAGTTAAAAATGGTTCCTTTAAATCTGTATATTTTCTTAAAACAAAGCATTTAGTTTAATGAGATAATTACATACAAAAAAAAGCATTTATTTATTTTTTTTATTTTATGAATATTTCATAATCAATATGAACAAGAAATATTTTTTTCGAAATTAGAAGTAATTGTAACAAAGAAGGGAATAATAATACTGTAAACCGAGATACTCAGAATTCCTCACCATGTCAAAGCTACTTTGAACTCCCCAAAACCCTTGTTACATCCCCATCGATAAAATACCCCAAACAATCAAGTCCATCTTAATCGTTTGTGGAACATCCCGCCGACGTTCTATCAACAAGCCTCGCAACACCTCGCCCATTAGCCTCTCAGCCAATGAACGCTGTGCAAAAACAAAGCATTCCAGCGATGCCACCGGCTCGAGCAAAAAGATCGCACTAAATGCCTTTATTGCCACAAAGTCATTAGAAATACGAAAGTGGGCACGTTTCGCTACTTATAATCATCCTCCATTAGATTTGTAACCCACTAACACTGTGCTGAGTCTTCTTTGTTATCGGTGGCATGACTTTCTCCATTGTTGAGATGAAGAGTTCTGGGTCCTGCGAAAGGTCAATTTTTCAACCCCGCGACTTGGGGGTCAAGCCCACAGAAGCCAATTTTTAAGTCACCAGGTTCGGATCATTTGATGGTTTACGGTCTGAGAAAACACTTTTTCATGACATTACGAAGGTGTAATTAAACTCCTAAACTTTCTTTCGCCTATGTAGAGTGGGTAACTTTGACGGATGAGTTAACCCTGGGGCTGTTTTTGTGCAGAATCGTGATGGTGAAAGGTCGTTTAACTTTGTTTAAGTAATTTATAAGAAAAAGGGGAGTGAAATTAGCTCGATAAATATCTCGGTTTTCCTGACAAGGTTCCCCCCTAGAAGGTTGAAATTCAATATTAGATTTTTTTAAGTAGATTGGGGATAGGCGCGTGAGATAATTCATCTCGACTTCTCGTGTTTACTCCGATTATAATCACAGTAAATATGAAAGACCTTTCATCAATCTTATTGGTTATAGAAAAAAAATTCATGTATTATGTTTTTGAAGTTTATTATTTTTTAAGGGGGATCGTTTTAATTTAATTTTATCAGTTCCACATCTCACGTCTTTTAATAACTTTGAATATGTCAATTATAATCAAACTTTTTATAAAAGGTTATATTAATGAACTAGTAATTAAGTACTGGATGATCCTTTTGCTATTAGATTACAACTTTTTTAGATAGATAATCATTGTATTTCATCAACCATGAAAGTAGTCCTCTATTTATTCTCAAAAAAACCTATTCTCATTTTTACTTAATGAAAATGAATGTGTTATGATTTAAATGCATCACTCAATTCCATATTATAAGCTAGCTAAGATTTTAATTTTTAAAATTTCTACTCCCATCATTGAAAAGAACCCAGAGTTAGTTTAGTATTAAATTTTTATTTATTACCAAATCTTGAAAAAAAAACACTCCTTTATGATTTATCAAGGAGTTAACCTCCTCTTTTTGTATACCTTCATGTTGCCCCCATACAATCTTCTCATCAAATTTCAACGCAATTCTTGATCAAATGCATTGATTTCATCTGTCTTAGAAATGGTATCTCAAAACATTCATTGAAACTTTCACTGAAACTTTCATTCACTTAAAACTTTCATAATTACTTCATATCTTTTTGTATACTTCTTTAATATACCTCATTTTGATTAAAATAAAGTTTTCCCAAAACTTGATACTTTGCATCTGTAGCATATCTAAATCACTAATGTGCTGATGATAATAATACATTATATCGCTGCTTAAGAAGTAACATGTGCTAAACTGTTTTTTCAACAGGCCATATCTTACTTTAGAAGTCGTGGCACTTGTTTGGCGACAAATGCATCACTACCAAAATATTTCTTTCTTAAACTTTCTTGATTTATATAAAAAATCTCTAATCAAGTTTAGTGATTTTCCTATGCTGGTGCGTAAGAGAATGATGCGAAAAAAATACTTCTTAGATGGTAGTGTTATATTCGATTTAGTTTTGTTTTGTAAATTTTTTTCTCACTTCGCACGGAATCGTGAAGTCCCTGAATAAACTTCTTATTCTCATATAAGTGAAAAAGTTAAAAGTAACTTCAAGTCATCTTTGACAGTCATATTCACGGCCATCAGAATCTGTGTTTACCTGCAGCTAAAGAAAGAAAAATTTGCTTTTCGCTTACTCTGATTGGCAGTGGCGGCTCGAAGGTAAAATTATAAGGGGTGCTGCTCCGGCGGTACCAAGTTGGCAACGTATTTTAAGCGATATAATGCCAAATAATATTTCTTTTAAACAAAAACGTGGAAAAAATCAAATAGAAAATATGGGAACAATATAAAATTTCGATTTCCCACTTAATAATAAAGTATTAAAAAGTAAAGTATTTTCCACTTATAATTAAGTATTCAAAAACTGTCACTTACCTATATTCCTATATATATAGCTAATTATTACGAAGATATGCGATCAGCAAATTGAACGTTATCAAGCGAATATGAACTAAAATCTATATTTCGAATTCAATTTGTTCTTTATAAAAAGAAAGAAAAACGTGGCTTCAAGAAAGTAAACATAAATCTTAATTGACTTGCCGAAACATCAGAAAAGATTTTTTCTCTCTGTTGAAAAGAAAAAAAGAAGCTATAAATAAAAATTAAAACAGTGCTGTGTTGGAGTGAGAAATGCTAAAAAGCCTATGTGATTTATTAGTAGAAGAAATTGCATGTTTTTCTTCTTTCCTCAGTTTTTTTCCCACGGCTCTCTCAAGAGAAAAAGCTATCATTCTTTTGGTCGGGGCTGCTTTTCAGCAGCCCCTTTTCTCCTAACAGATTCGCATGCTAAATTCTTGATATTTTGATTTGATATGATAGAGATAGTGTTTTATACAACGAAAGGTATATCTGCGGGGGCTGATCGACCCGGAAAGAAATCTGTTGGCAAGACGGCATAGCAGAGAATTATTAATTGAAAAAGGATTATAAAGGACAAAGATTAAAGGGGGAAATAGATAATTTTTTAAATATTGTAAAGCAAATATAAATTGGAATTTCAAGAAATTTTGGTTGGGGGTGCTGCAGCCCCTATGGACGAGCCGCCACTGCTGATTGGTGGAATCCTTATCCAAAGATTTAACACGGACGCTGATGGCTGTGAATGGGGTTGTTAGTATTTCTAAAAGATTTATATAAAATATAATTGAATTTCGATCGTTAAGGTTGGCCATTTCTCGCTCTTCTTGGTGACTCTCAAACTGTTACAAGCAGTGTTATTGGATTTTTTGGAAGAGTAAAAATACTCCTCGACTTTTTTAGGAGGCGTGAAATTCATTTATGAGGAGGGAAATACCGAAAATAGCATATACTATATATAAAGAGACAAATTTTTCATAAAAATGTTTTTTAATGAACAAACTGAAATATAAAAAATGAGGATGCTATTTTGGCTTTTAACAATTATAGCATCTGTTAATATAAGTAGAAAATATTAAACATTATAAATAAAATACTTATTTATTACAAATTTGAGTAGAAATTTTTTTTTAATTTCGGTGGGGTGCCCATTTTTTAAGCAAAACGTTTATTAAAAATTCAAAGCGTGAAAATACGCCTGGCTTGTTATTAAAAGCGTATTTCCTATTTTCAATGCGTGAAATACGCTCTCAGAGGCGTTAAAATTATCACTGGTTACAAGTATTTCCTGTTTCAACAAGTAGTTAAGCACATGTTGCTTCTTAGCGGCCATATTTTCTTTTAATATCATCCATCATCTCTAAGCCTCACATTACATTTCACCTGTAACAACGTCCTCGATCAATACACGGACTTAACATCAATTCACAACATGACTGCAGCAGACCTAATAACATTCCCCGCACCATCTCTCTAAGTCCCGTCAACAATACTGCGATAGGCGACTTCTCACCGAAGCAAAGGTTACCACGGAAGAAAAAGGTGTCACACAGTTCATCACGGGCTCGATCCCTATCGTATACCATTGACCTCTTTATGGCTCGAATATTTGATAGCTTCGCAAGACAAAGCGTGTTATTACAATCTTCCCTTTAATAATAACAGTGGTATGCGATGCATTCTGAATTGGCAGTTTCCGACGACTCTATTCATATGTATATGAATGGGAACTCATAACGAGGGGAAGGCGTAAGCATGTCGTTGAACTGCAATTAGCAAGAGAGGAGATAAACTTTTTCGAGTTGGTTGGTTGGTTGGTTGGTTGACGTGTAATTTGTGTGGGCTGTGGTTGTTTTTTGCGGTGTTTTTGGTGTTGGAAAAGAGTGAAATCGCTCGTTACAATGAGATCGTTTTTACGCAGATTCTTTTCGTCCATTCATAATTTCCGTGGTTAGTTTTACGGGTTTCTGTGAATGGTCTGTTTATTGATGTTCGATGGATGATCATTGGCTTTTTGTGAAGTGAGGATTGGTCATTAGTTGTGCTTTTGTATTCATCGTTCATCACCATTCCTTAGTTTAGGGATTTTTTTAAACCTGATTTGGTGATTGCTACTTAGTCATACTTAGTCCGGACAAGATTGAAAAATATTTGCATCTCAAAAAGAAATGTAATGTGGCTCTTTTTGATGATAATATTACTCTTTAACATTTAGTATTATGTGGCTAATAAATCTCACGAAATTCTTTTGAAAACCATCTAAACATTTTAAAGAGAAGATTAAATTTGATTATTTGATAAAAAATAAGATTTAAATTTGAGATTGACTGTGACTTTTTTACCTCAAGTATGCGTTTATTCCTAAAACGTTTTCAAAAACAACAAGTTTATATGAATGTCAGAAGCAAGTTTATAGGAATTTTTGTCTAAATTAACATCCGAGAGACATTCGTCCTCTGAAGCGTCGCAATTCCATAAAACGTGATGCCCCATGCATAACAGCTGCTGAAGACTTATACGGGTTTTTTTCTCTCACTGCTTAAGAGTAAGAAAGAAACTTATGACTGTAGGGACTTTATTTTGAACTCATAAAATATTTCTTAAGTTCATCTTGAGACAGGAAAACTCCCTTTCACAGTCCTACATCCCATAACTCAGCTCCCATATTCAAACACATTACATCTTCATGACAACTCCAACGATCTCATAATGATACCAAAAACAAACTCTCCGAATACGAAATCCATCAGGAATGGTTGTCAAATAGACGCTACCGGGCGAGCCCTTCCCAACAACCAATAAAACTTGATAAATTGATTCGATCCAATGCTTCTGCGTAATAGAACACTCTTCCACGATCCTGTCTCACCCTCTGAGAGCACAAACCTTCCCAGGTGGTCCTTTTTTACGACCTGGCCACACAGATGACAGCAACGCAAGGGTATTCAAGGAAGCATTTGAGTATATCCCCAAATCGTTTTAATGACACGATCTTTAGTCTGCTCAATGGATGAGTTAAGTTTTTTCGTGTCGGTGTCAGCCCTGGTGGGGTTTTTCCACTTAAGTGTGGTACGTTGGGGTCTCTCTATGGTAGGGATTTTGAATACATGTATTATGAGCTAATGCTGCTTAAAAACTGTTATTTGATAACATTTTGTTGATGATGTGTATAGTAGAAAGATAAACAAAAGGTTTTGTTGGAAATCGAATGATCATCTACTTGAATCTTAACTTTCAAAATTGATTTTTTTACTTCTCTATTTAAACTTTTTTGACAGTGAAATTTCTGGCATTTCTTACCCGATAGAAATTTATGACAGTCCTCAATTTTTTATTCTTGAAGTATAAAATAAGGGTTCTTAGGAACATCACTTTTTTTACTGCGTAAGAATTATTTGTTATCGGCTAAATAATTGGAGACAAGGAGAAAAAGCACAGGAAATGGACAAATCATGTACTTTTCTTTCTACCTTTATTTTTATCTCCCATCCTAATTGTCTATCCTATCCTCTTAGTTTCCTTTCTACGTTCTTCTATTAAATTATGTTGAAGGTTTCTTTTGAAAACTACCATTAACTAATTTTATTTCATTTTAAAGGAGATGAAAAATCCCCACCAAATTACGTCAAGATGTCATCAATTCCATTATTACGTTGTTAAAATATGCATCCACAATTACAAATTTATTTTTATAAAACACTCACCAATCAAATGAGAAGAGAATCGATAAGAACAGAAAAACATAAAATCTCAAAGAAAACCAAAACATCCCTTCATTTATAACGTACAAACTACAAAACTCATTCAGCAAACGTCACAACACTTTGATAATGCTTCAAATTACCATAACTTCGACAAGAAACACGTTTATTACTCTTTCTTCAACGTCGTAATCACCCGATATTGTTATTATTGCCCCCAGGATCCCTAAATTAAGATTCGAGATAAAAATCTTCGACCACTTTCGCCATTTCCTTTTTGAAATGCATAATTTTCTCTCCCTTAACTTCGACCGTCATTAAAAAACCCATCAAATTTACTCTGCAACGCCCTTCAAGTTACTCAATCTAATTGCACGGGGCTACACACATTGTGATCACACGGATCGAACGTTATTAATTGGAACTCTATAATTAAGCGAATCGGATTAATCCCGTATTAATTAAATCTCCCTTTGTGGTGTTCGGCATTGAAGTGTGGGAAAATCGGCTTTTTTATCGACGGCTCTGATGCCTGAGTTATTGTGGGTCACAGGGTCATCAATCAAAAGTGGATTCTGTGGGTCAGGTATGCAGATGATGCATGGAGAGAGGCTTAAAAAGGTAATTAAGGCTGTTGAGCTGTGAAATTATGATTAATGTGGTGTTATTGTGTGGTTTTTGGGGTAATTTATGATCAGGGAGGTGTTCTTGTTGTAATTTTTTTCTTCTGAAGGTCGGGATAATGACCGGGATATTCCATTGTTGTGTTGTTGTTTATTGACTTTACGGATCACTTGAAATTTTTAATTTTGTTAAAATGGAGTATTGTCCGTCAAAAACAGCCTAGACGTTCAAGATTCGTCCAATCGTCACGTACGGCTAAATTTTGTATACTTTGTTATGAAAAAAATTACGTTTATTATTATGTTAAATTTGACATTTTTGGTATGAGCTGTGCTACTTGGGATTAGTTGGAGAAAGATGTGTGTTCTTTTTGTTAACTATACCTTGAAAATTGTCAAGTTAAGTAGGAAATAGTATCGTCAATTTTACAAACTTAATCATACAGTTATGTTCATTGCAAAAAAATAATTAGCTATTTTTTTACGGTAAGGATAGCTGAATAGTACCAAAGAGTTTAACTCTCTACATTTTTTTAATCATTTTAAGAATGAATTTTTGAAAAATTTGATACTCTCTTCATGTTTACTGTTTAGAGACAAAAATATCGTGTTCGTGTTATATTCTCATCAAAATCTGACTTTAAAGATATTCTCTCTACCTTTATATCTCTTTTCATTTGTTTCTATCATAACTTTTCCTCTCATTTTCTTCTTCCTCTATCGTACCCTCTCTTCTCTTAAACTCTTATGGCTTATCCATCAAAAGAGTGTTAGTTGATTCCTTACATTGCAATTTGAGTATCATTTTGATTCTTATATTATAAACAGTTTTATAAGAAAATAAGGTATCATTTAGAAAATGATTGTCAGGCAATTAACAAATATGACGATTTCATATTAGTTCCATACTTTCTTTAAACGCAGTCTTTCTTCGAAATCCATCATTACATTTGTTGCTGAGAGTTTTTTATAAGATCTTCAACTATATGTTGTCTTATTATACATTGTTGTAGGTTCTAACAAAAGAAATTAAGCATTATTTATAAAAAGAACACTTTGGATATTAACGAATATGATGACTTCATATTAGTTCCATGCTTTCTTTCAAAGCAGACTTTCTACGAAAACTCCATTATTCTAGTTGATTACTCCCTTCAATAAACTCAACACATGTCATCCCATGCTATCTAAATCATCTAAATCCTAATGGAACTTGTTTTTCTAATAAACACATCATCTTTGATTAACCGTAACGTAATAGGTCGCATTAGTAAATCTCAGACTCAATATTTCATCGTAAAAAAATTCCAATAGTAATGCCACCAACACTTCAAATATTTCAAGAGTAGATCCGGTAGCCATTGTTGTTCATCCCGCCCTTGACAACACGTTCGTGATGCGCTCCATCACCAAACGTAGCATTTGGCACAAACAGAACTGGCAACACCGTGATTACCGAAAGCTTTTTTTCTGTTCCAAAAGTGGCAATGGTTGTCGCAGAAAAAGAAAGGTGAGACCAGCGCTAAAAACTCAACATACCACCACTTTCCCTTTTCATGACGTAGCAATAAAACAATGAACATAATTACTGTTATTCTCCTGGACCTAGTGTTTTCCTGATCCCCTTAATTTCGCTATCACACAGACGCATCGTTGTTGTGTTTGGATAGCTTTCATACTCCAGATATCGATGTTACGTTTGGGATCATGAAGTTACCGTGCGTATTGACACCTACAAAACAATCATCGGATAGATTTCATCAAAGCAATTGCCGAATCCAATTGCTACTATCACAGGCACATCGTTGCTGTGCTTGATACTCCAGATTTCCAAGTTGCATTTGGGTTCGTGAAGTTACCGTGGCTAGTGACACCTACAAGACCATCATAGGAGGGATTACATCAGAGCAATTGGTGAAAAACTGTTGTAGAGACCCGATAGCTCATGATACACCAGGAGAAGGTTGTCGATCTGATAAGGTAATCGCGAATCTTGCTCCAATCCACATCAGCCGGATGCAGATTGGAGCCATTTATTAGAGAAGCTGGGTTCATAATTCAAGATAGGAGTCATGGAGGATCACGAATGTTTGCATTAAGTAGTGATAGCATCTAGTTTGAGAAATCGCTCTATTAAACATTCTCTTTCTGAAACCGTCTTGTTTGGTGAATATAAGGGTAGATAATGGCTTGGGCATAAACCAAATTTTTTAATGTCATCAGTGTGAGTAGTTAGTTATCCTGTATCGAAGCAATTTACTATGTATATAACTGATCTGTATCAAAATTGTGTATCTACAGAGATTAAATTTTCAAGAGCAATGTTTCAGGAGAGATAGTCCCGATGTTTATTGATAAATCTACAAGTCTACAAATGCCTAAAGAAAAAGAATTAGGTTCTTACGTATTATCCCGTAGACCGTACCGCGCAATCAAAACGTCGTCAAAATCCATTGACTTTTCTATTGATGTGCTGCTGAATTAAACGACCTCTGAACGGTCGACGGTATAATACGTAAGTACCAAGAATTATGAGAGAGAGAAAGAGAGAGAGAGAGCTATTACAATAAGAGTAGAGGAAAATTGTGTAACTTTTTACGCATTTCGCACTAGCTTTTAAGTAATCTATAATAATAAAAGAGTTTTACCATTCATCGATCGATTCACCTATCAACGCACAGCAAAATCTACAGGGGCTAAAGACTCAAAAATTGGTGTGGTGGATGACCTTACGGTGTATACGGGCACTAAGAAGGGATTTTTCGAAATTCTTTTTTCTGATCCACAGGGGTGCTTGGAGTGTTTTCTACGTTTTCGAGCCTAGCACCGTCCGACCCCATATCTTCGTAATTTCGCAGGAAGGTACCTAGCCACAATATCTAGAAAGGAATTTTTCAAATATTCGATATTCCAATTTTAAGGGGTCTAAAAATTTCAAAAACCCGATTTTACTGAGAATAAACAAAGTTTTACATTTTCGAAGAAAACATACTAAAAATTTGATATTTCGAAGCGACCAGTTGGTAATATCTTCTCAAGAATATTTAAAAGAAATTAATTTCTGGATTTTTCGATATTCCATCGTGGAGGGGGTGCGCGGGGGTTTGAATATTTACCCCCGTTTTTAGTTTTTGCATTCTAGCACCCACATTATTAATGCGATTGGTATGAAATTTAGCATGTTGTTCCTCACCCGATCGGGAAGGTTTTCAAAAAAGAATTTTAGAAATCAAAACATTCTAAGCTGTCTTTTCTTGGCCCATTTCTAAATTCTAATGAGTATCTTCAATTTTAAATTGATAACTGTTATTGCTCCTTCTAGGTGACGCAAAACCTCTATTGTTTGAAATATTTATTAAAAATATTTTATAGCAAGTGTAATTTTAAAAAATCCTGATAAAGAAATAATTTGTGATGATAAAATAATTTTTTACAATAACCAATTTCTATTTAACCAAATAATTTTAATTTTTTCCAATAAATGAAATTTAAATAACAATAGTATTTCATCAGAAGCATTATAGATGGTTGGTGTCAATTCACATGATGCTTACTTTTATTTCATGTTTGAAGGCGATTTCTTTTAGCGAATGAGTTGGTAATAAATTAACAAAGGGGGGTTCTGGGGGTCTCCCCCTGACCTTTTTTTTAATTTCAATTTTAAAAACCGGTTTAACAACAAAAATTATAGGTTTTTTACATCTTTGAAAGTATATTTATTTTTTATTTGCTTTGAATTTTATGAAAACAGAGGGATGAAGGGGGAAATAAATATTAAGTCAATAGGAATTGCCTGTTCAATAATAGATCTTTACCTTTATTTTGAAGTGGAAGATTTTGCCACAACTATGCATTGCTAATTAGAGAAATAGATGGAGTGGTGAACAAAGGATATTTAAGGGAACAAAGATATGGTACCATGAAATAAGGGGCTAAGATGGTCTCCTTCCAACTTTTTTCTAATTTGAAAATAGCTCTCTTAAAAATGAGGATTTCACACATTAATTCTTATCAGGTGGTGTTTTAAAAGATTTTTTATATCTTAAGGAAGTATAGCATCAAATAAGAATCCTAAAGGGAAGGCATCCCACCCTATTGCCCCTAAATAACGCCCTGTAAAGGAATATAGTGAAGAAAATAATTCTTATTTATTTTAACACCCAGTTTGAAAAGCCTTTTCCCCCCAGCAACGGCGGGTATATCAGCTAGTCACTAATAATATTGTTTACTACATAAACAATCAGTAAACAATATGATTAGTGGTAGAGCAATATTGCGAATGGAACTGTTTTTTATCTCCTAAAAATCCTATCACCATAAAAATATTCAAAGTGACAATATTTTCATATCCTTTTTAAAATACCATTACATAATTTTATATTGACCTTGCCGAAACCTACGCCTAAACTAATGTTGTGTAAATGATATATTATTTCATATAAATATTTTATTAAAGAGATATTTTATACTTTGCCAAAATTGAATCTATACTAGTGTGAAAACAAACTATTCATTCTTAAAAATATCATTCACACTACTTCATATCCCTTGCTACGCGCTTTTTATATTAATTAGAAAATTATCCCTTTCCTTTCTTCCTTTGCTACTGGTTCTACGATAAGACGTTCCTGGAATTCCTATCCCTGATTGCTTTATCTTTCGTTTTTTCCGCTATCCAAGAAGAAGAAGAAATAATCTTTGATATGATGGAAAAACTGCTTGAGCGGCTATCAAGACCAATGTGATGAAGTTTCTCATCATAGACGACCGAATAATAGTTTCGGCAAACGTAAAAAAAGATTAACTTAAAAAACAGTTCAATCAAACTGAATGAAGAACATAAACATAAAAGGGGTTGCAATTAGTTGTAGCATGGTTTACTGAGTAATGTTATTTGTTTTCAAGAAACTACTCGCATTTTTTTCTGTTTACCTGTGATGACACAATAGTGGTTTTCAGAAATAAGCACTTTTAGGTTAGTTAAAACTCATCTACAGCTATCACAAAAGTGATTTCTTAGTTTTCTAGTTAGTTTCTTTCCCATGAAGTAAATTTGTGTTAGAGAGAACTATTTTCGAATTGTTTTTCAACAGGTTTAAAGGGCAGCTTTATTTACGTTTTTTATAACTTTGTAGTGCTGCAAATGTTATTTACAGGGAACATAAGACGCATGCCAGTTCATTGTATATAATTACTTTTAAATTATTTGTTTATTTAAAAACTTTTAAATTTATTTAGCAGCACCAATTTTATTAGTTTTTTTTCCTAAAATTATTGTTTATCTTTGCGAATTTAAATTTTGACATACGTTTTATATCTCTTTAGTACATTTCTCTTTTTCAATAAGGATTCTAAGCACTTGACTTCTTTCTTTGGTAAATAAAATTTGACGTTTATTCAAAAAATAAAAGTGTTTTAAGTTTTTACGAAATTTTTATTCATAATTTTTGAGGATTTTTGCCTTTAAAAATTCAAGGGTTAAAATCAAATGTTTTTTAGAAATTTTTAAAAAAATTCGTTTAATGAAATATTATTGTGATTAATAAATAACAGTAAAAATCCATTGAGAAGTCATTGTACTCGTGTTGTCTTTTTTTACTGATCCAAATATACTAGCACTACTAATAAGACTATCGCCTTCCAAAATCTTTCTACCCTTTTTACATTCTTCTCATAACTTTCGTTCTGCAACAATTCGAACAACTCTCATTTGTTCACACCTGCACCTAATCCATGTTCTCTCCAGTCCCAAGAAGAGATACAATCCAAAACAGAGGTGATAAAAACTCGAATACACATCAGGGGTTAATAATTCTTTCCTTCCACTCTTCCCCCTTTCTCGAATTTACTCACGTCCAACGCCTCTGAACGTGCCACGATTCCATCCCAATCCTGATGATCAGATACATCATGCTCTTCGTGTTTTTCAATGCTCTGACCTTTGTCCATTCCTCGAGATATGTAGATACCATAAATAATAATAACACCTTTGGTTCCGTCGATAGTTTCACATTACGCTTGGGAAATTATTTCCCCATTATCCCTTATACCTATCGCGTGTTTCGCCATTTTGTTCCAAGCCGCCATGTTTTTCTTGTATTGTTGTAATGAAGGTATCGTTGAGGTGTCAATGAATTAGATAGAATTTGTGTAATTATAAAGTATTTTGCACCTCCTGATAAGTATCCTTGGTATGGTGGAAAAGGAAATGTAAAAGTATACTTATTCTGAAGTGATTACTGTGAGTGATCGATATTTTCACTGGTAGTGATAGATGGACATACGCCTCTAACTTCATGGAACTGGAAGAGATTTCGTGGTCTTGAATACGAAATTGGATTCGTGGAAGATCTTTCTATTTGGATATCTACTTTCATCATTTTTGTGTCAGTAAACATAGATGATTGAAGAGTTAGATATGTGTTTTGGCATTAGAATTAACATTAGTTTTTTGGACATCTTGATAATTCCATCCTTTAGTTGTGTGGTTCGACAAGTTAGTAATTAAGTTACTAAATGGGTTAGATACAATTTGTGTGCTAGGAAGCTTCTCTTTTTTGACAGGCTATATTTCTTTGTTTTAAAGTAATAACCCTGTTGAACTTGGAAATTATATTTGGCACTTACCATTTTAAAAGGGCGCCTACATGAAGTCATGCAAAGTATTCTTTCAAATATATTAAAACTGACTTCTAGGGATGAAAGTTCTTTGATAAATATGATCTAGCTTCAACAACCCATTTAATTCAATTCAATTAATTTAAAATTAAGCTCTTAATTTTACATTATTAGACAACCTATCTTACACACTACTGGGTTGCATATCCTAAGATGTAAGATATTATAAACTTTGGTTTGTTTTTTACTTAAAATTCAAAGTGATGAGATGGTCAAAAGTACAAAAAAGAAAGGAAGATTAGTAGATGGTACGGCTCTTCTAACTAATTGGTGTTTATCGTTGATTTTAAAAACGATAAACTGGAATACTGCCTTTCAGAATTTTTAATTACTCAGATAAAAATAAGCCCCCTCTTTCTTGGTCTTTATCCAAAAAAAGTTCATCCCTCTAAGTTTAACATCACATTTATTTTGACAAATTGGTGTAATTACTCTTTGGGTAAACAAAGCTATATATAAATCAGAAGGGATTATATCTCTAAGTGTAATATCAAATGGCATATTTTGCTTTAGGGTATTGATACCCTTTACACCAGCCATTCTCTCATGAACATCAAAACCCTGACACATCCCTTATTAAACCACCACCCAGAATTTATTACCACACACCGACCATCCCAAACGCCTATAGGGATTAACCCCACCACTTCATATAAACAATGTATCTTTCCGATCTCTTCAAAAAAACATTTCCTGCACTTATTATTCCCAGTCTTAAGGATCCACATTATCAAATTTCATCCGAGAACCTCGTATCACGATCTCATCAACCAAGTCCCTGGTATAAAATATAATGGAGGAAAAAATCAGGAGGTTTCCTAATGAAGACATTTAATAATGAACGCCGATACAAAAGGGGAGGGTCGTATGGACATTATCCCCAATCGTTTTCTTCGAGATTTATTTCACACCTCTTGCTCATGCCTCGGGGTCGTATTTTGTGCCTAAGAATGTTTATTGGACTCTCAAAGCATCGCTTTTTGCCACGTCCCAGGCATATTGATTTAATGGTGGGGTGATTTTTGCATTGTGATTGGGGCTTCCAGTGTCATTTGGTGTGATAGTCATTATTTTTCTTTGTTGATGCGACTTTCGGGGGAAGTGTGAATGCATATTAAGGTGCTTGTATCTAAATGAGGGCCTCATTATGGGTATTAATAGCTTCACACCTTTCTAGTGAGGGACACTCCAGGAGAGAAGGTTTCTAGATACATTTATTCTGTCGTTAGTGACATGATTGAAAACTGATGGAATTTATTCATTGATATTCGGAACTTTGATATGTCTTTTTATAGGGAAGGCTGGGACCATTTAATGGCCTCCTAGACTTATGCATATTCAAACTAATAAATTTATATCAGTCTCAAGATTTCTTCTTAATAACCATTTTTAAATGTAGTTAATTTGCATGCCGTTGAATATGCAAAATTATTTTTCACACCATATGTGTTACTTTAAAACTCCTGATTTATCCTTAGTTGCAGTGTGGTTACAGACACCAGTTGCAATTTAAGGATTTAAAAACATTTATATTTGCGCATTGAAAATGCCATCCTTAAGTTCCTCTTTTCATAATTCAGAAAAAAGACTCAGAAGAAAGAGAGGAAAGAAAAGAAAGAAGAAAGAAATTTTTTTAACTCTTAACACATCTTATTAACGATTTTCAATTTTAAAACAAACTTCGAAGCGAATTCTCTCTATACTTTTCTAACTGTTGCAATATGGAACACAATCGGTAATATTATTTAGGATGTTTTCTTCTATTTGCTATTATTTAAGTAAATCAGCATTCTATGAATTGACGTGAGGTAGTCACTACCTTGATTAAATAAATGCACCATGCACATCCAATTCATTTTCAGGGGACACTTTTAGGTATTAAAAGATTACAAAGAGATTTTATCGTCACTGCCTGAATGATTATTGCCCGGTTTTGCTCACCCGATTTAAATTTAAGCCACTGTTGACCTTTTTGCTGTTGACTCCCATCCATAAGAATAATTTACTAAATCGGCCTTAATAAATGAGAACTGAGTTGTGCTTAAAACATGAATCAACGCATTACCTGCAAAACTATTTGAATCACTAAATGACGCATCACGAAAGTAATACCATTGTCAAGCGGACACTATCGAGCAAAACTATCAATCAACTTATTAGTGTCTTCTCTGTTTATTTAAATTATAATTAAACAAGCAACGCGCCGTCGAGCTGCCTATTTCAGAACAATTGATGCGGATGATTCTGGCATCATTTGCGACTCCAGTAATTACAGCTTTAATTACCATCACCCGTTGGCAACAGTTGACCATAACCTTGACCTTACTCCATCCGTGTTCTGATCGATGTAAATAATTGGTTACTATTAAGGGACTCTTCTCCAATCGGATCTTGTTAACAAGAAATGTTTTTTCATGATTAATTTACATGTGGAGACGCCATACAAAATGGCTTTGACCTACAAATGTCTAGTTTGTGTTACTAATTGCTCTCTTATCGCGGCTTCTTCGCCAAACAAGATGTAGGAACTATCACCGAAATCTCGTTTTTGAGAATCATTTGAATACTGATGATGACTGATGGTAGAAAGTTATGCGGTTGCGTCTCCCTCTAAAACAATTGAATACAAATAAATAGAATGCATCCTGATTTGATCTGTGCTATTTTTAGAAACTGTTGTTGTGGGAGATAGATATTTTATGGGCGTAATTACGGGTAGTTAGTGTTATATTTTCGTGATGAATTCGTGTTTAAAGTGTTCTTTCTTTTCTTGATGAAACTATTTTGAGATTATATTACGCTGGGTGGTCAAAAAAAAGAGCATAAAAGGCCTAGAGGACTTAATTCCTCTGTCAGAAACATTATATTAACAGAAAAACGCATCAATTAATCAGCACTCATTAATTTCATAAATTGTTTAATGTAAGATAATGGGGTTACTTAAAAACTTTTTTATTTTTAAATTATTTTACTGAATATACATAGATATAACATTTTTAGTATGAACTTAACAAAAATACAAAAGGTGCTTAATGCTTCTTAATTTAAATTATTTTATGTTATCAATTTGAATAACATTCTCAGTTTTGAGAATAATTTTGGAAAATTTGTCTGATAAAGAGAGTTAGGGGGTTAATCTAATAACTTAATACACCAAAATTTCTTCACGCAAGGTACGGGAATATCCGGGAACTTTTTCCTAATAAGTACCTATAAAACCTTTTCCAAACATGAAGAAGCTCAAGTCACGAAACCAATCTTTTCAAACGGATCTCTTGATATAGGTATAATTTTTTACTTCAACAAAATTGAAAACTTTTCCCTTTATGAATACATCAAACCACAGAGTAAGGAAAATTGGGCGTTTCATACCATAAACACACGAATTGCATTAATACACATAATCATCCCCTCCATATTCCTTTATTCAAAACGACAAACATTGCATTTCTCTTCACAGACAGTAAAATTGATTGATTTATCGTGAATAGCCACACAGTGAAGACCGCGTCGGTCTTTTGATTCAAAGGGATCTAGAAGTGTTTTAAGACCGACCACCGGCTGAATCGGCATTGGTAATATCACAAATTTGATTCCTTACTTGTGATACCCTTAAATCACGTACAGATTCGTGGGCTGGGTATTAAGAACCGGGTATTTTCGTGAGGTTTACATGATGTCCTCCGTGTTATCTCGCTCTTTTATTGCGTTATTTAATATCGTCGGATTCGGGTGGTTTTCATCTTTGGTCACGATTTGAGGATCTTGTGTGCAAACATGGGGAATTTGTAGAATAATGAAAGAGGTTCTCTGGAAGACTTAAGAAATATTTTTATCGCGAAGGATGTAATAAAAGTATTAATGGGCAGTATCGAATGCTTTTAAGAATCAAAATTTTAGGTGTGAAGTCCGTTTGTTTGTATATTGAATTAAGCAATAAACGGGGTACTCAACACTTTTTGGTATTCCATTGCATGTAGTGGGTGCTTCATTCTTGAAATTTCTCGATACGTTCTAAATTTCAGGTGGTCAGTAGAACCAGTTTGCGAAATCTCCACACAGGCATGCATTCTTGTTAATTAAATACACAAATATTGCTTATTTTGATTAAATTAAAAGAAATAACTTACCATTCACGATATCTGTGTGAACCAGTGAAATGTTTTCTTAATTCCTAATGCTTTTATAAAATGTTTTGCACTTAGAACTAAAGCATTTTAGCTAATTACCAAACGCAAAAAAAGTTAAAATAAAATTAATCACTCTTTGTGTTAAAACCGTTTGTTTAAATGCATATTTAAATTCACTAAAACTGTTATGTATAGGGGAGAGTGTTGTACCTATGGACAAAAATCACGTTTGGATTTTTCTAAGACAGGTAAAATCACATTTTGACCATTTAAAGTGCCCAACCTATAGTCCTAACCTTTGTGAGTAGAGAGAGATATTTTTTATTAGTCAAAATCTTGAAAATTGGATTTTTAATCATTTATAATAACTTGGAAAAATTTGTGTCCAAAGGTACAACAACCTGTTGTACCTATGGACAGACCCAGTTGTACCTGTGGACACCCTTAAAAAGGGAAGTTTTAGTTGAAAAAAGCTAATAATGAACATTTTTATTGATGAATTACCTTTTACTAACCTATTTCAAGCCTTTTTAAAATTTAAAATAGATTTTTTAAAGTAGTGTAGTTTTAGATCGTAAATGATCATTAAAACGAAGTTGAATGATATAAGTCTTAATTTTTACCAAAAACACAAAAATCACATGGTATTTTCAGATCAGAATTTAAGGTAATAGTTTCATCAATCATGCTGATTGATCTGACAACTTCACTGATCCAAAAAAAAACCCAATTCGATCGACACTTAGTTGTGCAAGCATTTGGTGGTAATAACAATAATAATTTGGTGGTAAATCTTCTTCAGTGGAAATTTTAAATTTTTTTATTCATCATACTTAAATGCGATAGGGTGCTTAGGGTTTTACACCATATTTAAATTAAATTCCAAGTAGAATCATAAATTTAAAAAAGTAGTTTAGATAACAAAGTATTTGATTTTTCATCTAAAATTCACTTGAAAATAATCGCTGACAAATAGATTACCATTTAGAATTAATTTAACATTTATTAAAATGTATTCAGTTAAATGAAACCTCATTCTAAAACGCCGATTAGCTACAGACACCCACAAGAACGTGTCCGTAGGTACAACACTTATGGTGTCCGAAGGTACAGCATCAGGTGTTTTTGCATTCAAAGTTCTATAAAAGATAAAAGAATTGAGATCTGACTATTTCTAATATCAAAACTAAAAAGTCAAAATCTCGGGGATTCCCCCCATATATCCCATTTTATCATATCATAATCATAGAGGAAGAAAATAATTAATGTAGTGATGCACTAAAAAAAACTTTGAGCACCTAAAAACAGTATTTTTACTATAGAAAATTTAAATAATATTTTAAACAGCTGATTCCACATTAGCAACTAGATAGCATATGTTTACATTCAAAATCGACCACAAATTCAAATTCACATTTTTTCCCGAATTTCAAAATGAGGTGGCTGAAGGTACAACCGTCCGTAGGTACAACACTCTCCCCTATGTTACCGTTAAAGTATGAAATCCGTTATTTCATAGAATACCTAGTTTTTCCATGGAATAACTGATAGTGTCCGTTAAAGTGTAAAACTATCTTGTATTTCATGGTTTAACTAGTTATTTCATAGAATAACGATCTGAAGCCCGTTAAAGTGTAAAATAATCCATATCATATATATCTCGCACGAAAAATACACTTACCTTCCACCCCTACTGCATTTATGAACTATTCCAGGCCATAGGGAATTAATTAATTGTAATTCCAAGTGTCATATTAATCCTTGTTGTAACAAATGATTTTATGTACGTTTCCATAAATACCATTTATACGCTGCATAAAGTAGATAAATTGCTTCATTTTCATTTTAATTTTCTATCATTAGTTTAATTTCATTTTAGATAAATTGTTTATTTTACGTTTTTGTTTTCGAAATAATGTTCTTTGTAATTCCAAGTGTCATTTAGTAATCCTTGTTGTAACAAATGATTTTATGGTACGTTTCCATAAATACCATTTATACGCTGCATAAATTAGATAAATTGCTTCTTTTTTATTTTAATTGTCTATCATTAGTTTAATTCATTTTAGATAAATTGTTTATTTTACACTTTAACTGTCTCTCATTAGTTAATTTATAGAATACCTAGTTATTTCATAGAATAACTAGTTAAAGTGTCAAATTAATAACATATTACACACTTTAACGGACACGATAAGTTATTCCATGGAATAACTAGGTATTCTATGAAATAACTGCATTATATACTTTAACGGTAACATATTCATTCAGTATGAAAAGAAACATTGAACTCCTTCAGGAATTCTAAACATCTCTTGAAAAAGATACTTCTCAAAGAACAGAAATCTAATCAATATCCACTTTGTCACCCCATTTGCCACTTGTATCAGAAAGCTTGTCACAGCGCATTCTCTTCAAAGCATATCACGGGCCTCAAAGCAGGCATGAAACCCGATACATTGAGACAAGCATTCATATAAACGTCAATCCAAAGACCTAAGCACCAGTTATTCCTCCATCCGTGAGGCCCGAAGCCGGGGCATTTTCAATTACATCAATGCAATTCGACACTCAGTACCTGTCAATATGAGTGGCATCTCCTCCCATCCGTCCTGACAGGCAGGTTCGAACTTTAGTCACAAGAGGCGCTTTCATACCTAGAATTACAGTCGGCAGAATGGCAACAGCGGAATTTTCACGGCACGTGTCAGCCGGCAACAAATTGATGATTCGCAGAATAGGATCTTCTATTTTTTTTGTCGACAGTCGGGTACAGTTAGCGAGATGTTCAGCAGTAAAAAATGATCTCGCGGTATGTTATTAAATGGAAAGATGCCTGAATCATTTTCTAATCGTTATGGCGCTCTGTTTGGAAGGCCAATATTTCTTCAGATTTATTCCTAGTCTATGCTTTACCAGCAGCTTTCTTGTACTCAAGGGAAACGGTCTCTTCTGCTGTAGTATAATTAAATGGCAAACACTATTAATTGGATAAAAAATGGAAGCGTTTTCCACGGTGTTGAAGAATGATCCTGTCTGTTTTTGCAGCGATGAGACATTTGTCCAGTTTTAATGGATATATCTTGGTTTGAGATCACTGATGATATCTGGAATAAATAAATGATAGACTTATAAAGTAGAAATGCCTCCAAAATAACTGTTTACGAAGTTTTTGGTTGTTATTCCAATGTCTGAGACAACATTTAATCATCCTCTACATTTCATGGAGGATAAATTCCCTGAGGGAACTTCCTAAAGAGTCTCATATTAATTTATTCTTTTAGTAGTAAGCTTCTTCCAACATACTTCAAGGTTTTTCATATTTACCCCAAGTATACTCCTGTTCATAAAAAATGCAACACCATGAAGGACTTGTTAGATTTTGATGAAATTTACACAGCAAGTGATCTTTGTGGATACAAATAAATGATATAATTTTCAGACTAAGGAATAAAATTTAATATCGAAAATCGGTATTTAATGTCTTCCATACGCGCTGCAATGAGAGCCTCTATACGACAGGTTATTGAATCAAATAGATTGAAATTTTGACTGAGGAGGTGATTTTCATCTAAGATTCATCCCAAACCCAAAGTTTTCCAATATTGGCAACATAACAAGCATTTTAAGCATGAGAACAAACCAACGAAATTTTAATCGAGCTCCATAGGTGAAATTTTGGATGAAGAAATTTCTCGAGAAAGAAACTGTCTTTATAGGATGTAAAGTAAGTTTGGAATATTCCAAAAAAGCATGTGTACGGGATTTGTTCTGATGAATTACAGCTTCAGGATCGCTTCAAAGGTAGGGTATAACTTTTGGCTCCAAAACTTTTTAGAAATTTTTTTAAGAAATGAGATTGCACTCATTTTTTATCTAATGAGGTTGCCCATGGTACCCAATTGTGCTCCAGGTCAAAACTCTTCTCTTCTTCACCCCAGACTCAAGATAAAACACTCTAAAAATTACGATTTTCGGCATAGCGTCCAAACTCAATTTAGGTGTCATGTTAACCAAAATTGAAGGGGGATTTCTTTAAAAGGACCATTTGTTATCAGTAATCATGCGAAAATATTTTTTGTGGATCCCATGGTAGCTTTATGCACCGATGGAATTCCATCGATGGAGCGCTGTAAAAAACGATACTTGGTGAATTTTGGTGCAATGAAGACCGATTAACTAATAGAGCAGACAATGATAGACCTGTAGCAGTATTTTAACATTTTGAAACATGTCGAAAGGTCTCTCAATGATCCGGCACTGCCATGTGAATGAAGCCTCTTTCATGCCGTGCTGACGTGACTATAAGGGGTCCAGGCCCCAATTTTCAACTTGCCTTACCCTTTTTGGACCTCTGCTTTCAAACCCATATCAATATTGTCCGGTTTCCCTTCATCTGACCAGCGGTAAAACAGTGTGAAAAACACCCCTCCGGGAGGCCAAACATTAATCCTCTTTAAAACTCTGTTAAATGTTCATATGACATCCGTTAAGGTCTAAGGGGTATAATAACATCTAATGACAAGATAATCAACGGCCGACAACCTTCTTACAAGCCCTTAACGTCCCGTTACAGCCCCCCAAATATACGAATAAATCAGTGGTTGAGAAGACACTGTTCAGCTTGCGCATGCGCTATAGCTCTGAATTTGATATCATACGATAATCAAACCGTAATGAACTTACCCTGAAAATTTCAAGTTAATCGGACAATTCTTTCTTGGTGGTGTTGCATTTTTTATGAACAGGAGTATAGTTATTGTTAATTAAAAGTAGTCTACATTTGATCGATGAAAGTCGGTTATATTTTGTTACATTTCCATTAATTAGAAAACTTGTTGATGGACATTGCAATTTTGAATGTTTTTTTTTCGAAACATTTCTTTTGCAGTATTTTTAATTTCTAAGTTTCACAAATATCCGAAATTCCCATGCATGCATTTATTTTCGTCTAATTTTCTTCATAAAACAAGTATTTTCACCTTGAAGTGCATATAGCAAGCTTTATAGAAAAAAATCACATAAACAAATAAATGAATAAGACAAATTATGAGAAATCTGCTAAAAGGTTAGGAAATAATACTTTATGACTATTATTTTTTCAATGTATAATATTTTCCTAGAACATTTATAGGCATTGCCTTTTCAAAAAAGGATGGAAAATGTTTTCGCTTAAAAATGAAATATAGCTACACACGTCTATGATTTTAATTTAGACTCTCCCAGCTATATTTCGGGTATAATATCAGTTTAATACTTCCGAACTCTTCACCCTAGGAAAAGTAAATTCCATACATACTTCATCGGAAACCCAAGACTCACATCATACTTAACATATTCATAATTTTGTTCAACAACTCTAGTTCGAGACATACGACAAGCGAGTGACGTCCGCCACTTAATCGATCTTGCTTCACTTCTTTTCACAAGCAGCTTATAATAATCTGATAGTGACCCAGCCCTTTTTACGGCGATTTTTATTACCATAATTTGGCAACCGGTCGTGTGTCTTGGATATTGACCCAGCGACCTTGAAACAAACTGATGGAGAGAAGGAACTTGACCTTATAAATTCTTTCTTTGTTTTTTTTGTGAGCGTATCTTGTTATTGTGCCTCGCTTTGTTTACATTTCCTAGGTCCTTCTTTGGTAGTAATTTTTCTGGAAAATTGATCCTTTTTTATTTTGCCGTATTCCTTTCCGAGCAATGGAACGATTTTGATCAAAGTTATTGGAGTGTCATGCTTGAATCGTAAAAAACCTACCGGACTTCCCGAATCTTTAGGTTGTTTCTGGCTAACATTTTAAGTTTTTTTTTCCACATTTCTTCCTTTTTTTGTCGTTGAACCTATAAAGAATATAGACTTTATATATTTGAAGTGACCATTTCCCTTAGGGGTAACAGAACAATTTTCATAAAAAATACGAGGGAATGACTTTTGCTCTTAAGCTTACATAAAGGAGATTATACCCTTTAAATTGCTTTTTATATTCTTTAGCATCAAAACAATATTTTTTTATTAGTCTTAAGAAAATAATAGAGAACAATGTTACTCTACGACAATGCCCTTTGTTCTAAAGTAATCTTTACTATGTTTTGCAGATGTTTAGTAGAAAAGTTTCGTGGCCATCATTCTGTGATGTTTTCCAAAATTAGTATAAATAGAGGATAATTGTATTCTGGGAAAAGTAGAGAGTAGTATATGCAGGGCTCGGAACCTCTTTTTCGGGAAAAAAAATTAATATTCTATTTCAGGGGTCTCCTAACTAATCCCCGCGAGACCCTTTCATCAGGCCCACGGATATACCATTCTTTGTTCGAAAAAAGTCCTAAAATGAATTAAAACCATGTTTTTATTGTCAAATTTCCAAAAATTTTGAGGAACCCCAGACCCCCTATTTGTACTTAGAACTCAACTAATCACATTTTCCCACACAAAATTTTTTAATGCATTTTATCTTTTTTGCAAATAAAAATAATTGGGATTTAATTGTAAGGTTGGAACTTAATTGTGTTACTTAATTGTGCTTTTAAAACATAATTGTGAACCTCCATTTGAACTACCCACGATTGCCAGATTGCTGGGCGAACTTGTAAAGAAAATTTGCGACATCTTAAATTCTACCATTTAAGGACTTTAATAACTATGCATTCTTTCTCTCTCTCTCTCTCTCTCTCTCTCTCTCTCTCTCTCTCTCTCTCTCTCTCTCTCTCTCTCTCTCTCTCTCTCTCTCTCTCTCTCTCTCTCTCTCTCTCTCTCTCTCTCTCTCTCTCTCTCTCTCTCTTCCTTAAATTAGTAAAACATACAACACTAATGGTTCATTGATGATAAGCCATATCGCCTCCTACTTGGACAAAACGTGTAACCCAGTGTAAAAAGTGTTTTTCAAAAAAATTGTATAAAGAGTTTATCGTCCTTTCAGTTAGAACACTCTTCTTAATCTAGTACAACACATTTGAATTTATTTTTAAAATTTAAATTTGTAAATAAATGCTTAAGTTTTTGCATTAAAAAACATTCGCTTTTTCAGTTTTGAGACCAATAATTTTACCGTTCCGGTACCTCTTTGTTTAGAAATAGAGTCATGAGTATATGTATCAAGTTTTATAAGCTGACCTGAGTTCAACTGAGTAAAAGGAGTGTCTTCTTTTAAATGGCAGAATTTATAATAATAAAACTGTGCAGGATTGAAACTGAAATCATTATGCAATTACTGAGTTCAAGCGAAAGTAATTTTTTCCGGCATAAACTCTCTTTTGACTACCGTAATCTTCAATTTTCTCGTTTAGTGGTCCTTAACATTCTTCTTTAAACTTTCACCCTGTCTCTCGAATTTATTGTTTAAATAGTAAACCAGTGATCCGATACCTTTTCCAAGGGTGTTACGCCCATCCTTGGTGGGATTTACGGGGGAATCCTAAAAGAGCAATGCCCCTCCACAACTTCAGATTTTTGCTTATTTTTTAATGCTAAGGGATGTTTTTAGAACAACCAGGAGCAGCATGTACCTCAAATTCTAGCTCTTCGATTATTCCTCTTAAATCTGCTTATTCATAATCCCATTTTCTTTAAACTGTTCCAATTTTCCTATGATTCAAGATATTTCTATATCTCTCAGGGGCAGTTTACCCCCAGATTCTTCCGTATGTCGTCTACAGTACATTCCTTCTAAATACCATACCATTCATTTAACCTTATGAAGTAAACACTTATGAATTCCTTTCAACTAAGAGGTGCACTTCTTAAATGACACGTCTAATTCTTCCATAAATCAATGAACACGCGGACCCCTTACATCGCATACTTCCCTGACAACTTCATATTCATTCATGAACCCACTTCCCAAAAACCACGGAAATCACGCAACTAACTACAACCCTTATAAAAAAACACCCAAAATTCGAAGCCATCCTTAATTGGCCACCACTCCACTCAACTCAGATATCCCATCACCCCCTGCATAAATTAGTAATCGAGAAGGCCAATCCCACCAATAGGCAAGAGTCACTGGACCAAAGACGTCATCCATCAACTTGTCGAAAATTGATGGTGTACCACCGATGTCCCCGAAGATGTCAGCCGTATTCCTCGGTAATTGCTTCTGAGAAACAGAAATTAGAGAGCTTGTACCGCCCGGCCCACCTATGGACTCACCACACTGGTCCGATAAAATCGCGTATACCTTCTGGAAATCAGATGCTTTAATAAGTGAGCTTCTTAAGGCGTTAATTGCTACCTATTGGTATGTTTTTGGTCGGTAGTAAATGCCAGGTTTGTATTTATAAGTGGGTGATAAATTTAGATGTGGAAATGTCATTGGTCTGTGTGTGACTGAGGTTATATGATGAAATTCCTAACTCCTAATATAGTCTTGTTGAGAAGAATCTATAACACATTTTCTATTCAATTATTCCACAACCTACTACATGAAGTCAATAACTTATATATCCAAGTTTCTTTTCTGTTTTTATTATAAGTTTCATACAGTAGTAGGACTTCAATTTTACAGGTGTTTAAGTAGAAAATGCCTTTTCATTATTGTTTATAAATTATGAGTACTTATTTATTAACAGTATTATTTCCTACTTGTATACCTTTGCGTATTTTGAAGCATCTTCATTCTGTATAAAGTTACTCAAATAAAATTTACTTGCTATGGAATTATGCTAATCCTCAACGAGGCATCACATAACATAAATTAAAAATGTGTGTAATAAAATTTAATTGATAAATTACTAGGGCTCGACCGATGGCATTTTTTTGGCCGATGCCGATTGTTTGAAAATTTCCATCGGCAGGCCGATGGCCGATGGTAATTATTTGGCCGATTGCCGATGCCGATGGCCGATGCTTAAGGCCGATGGAAAAAAATGCAAACCATTTGGCCTTACTTTTTTAGAAAAGCATTAAAACCTATAGCAGAGCCAGAAATGAAATATTTTTTTGTATAAATTTTTGGGCAATTTCTTTCCTTGAAAACTTTTTTATTTGCAAGGAGCAATCCGGTTGCTTGGGGGATCTCCAGAAGTGTTTCAAAATAAGATAAAACACTAGCTTAAAAGTAGAAAATTTATAAACATGTCTAGCTCAAAGCAATAGCTCCCCTCAAAACTACTGTTTTGGTGCCTAGGGAGATTGGAATTTTGGGGGTATGGGATAAATTTCGTTCATTTTATAGTCAAAAAAGAAAATTTTCTGGATTTCGAGAGGGGCTATTCCCCAAATCCTCTCCTCTGGCTACGCCCCTGAAGAGTTGGCCTTATTTAAAAAGCTTTATATAGTAAATGTCCGGTTCATTCATTGTATGGACTATTGTGGAAATTAATAGGATCACTCCTGTTCTCGTGAGTTCTTACAACAAAATTTACAACTTAAAAATAATTTGGAGCAAGATGGAGCAGAATCACACTTTTTTGTCTCTCGCTTGATGTTATTATGTTTTTTGCGAAAAACATCGGCCAAACATCGGCTTTTAGATGTTTTTTTAGGCCGATGGGCCGATTTTTTCTTAAGTTAACATCGGCCGCCGATGTCTAGGCCGATGGCTATTTTTTTAAACAATCGGCGCCGATGCATCGGCCAAACCGATGCATCGGTCGAGCCCTATAAATTACCATTTTATGAGTTTTCGTCACCTATCTTGATATATGGCATAAATGGTTGTTTGTTCAATTACACAATGTTTTAAGAGCGTTTTGTTATATTCATTTTTAAATTAAAAATAATCGTCTCCATTATTTTTTTTGCCAAAGTTTGGTAATAACATAATTTAGAGTTGGTAGATAATTTTTTTATATAGTAAACATTTGTTGAGCAGGAAGGTTTTTCGTTCAATAACAAATGAACCACAAAACCGCAGATAATATGTTAAACTCCGCTAATTCAAACCAAATGATGTCACATTCTTTGCAATTTGTCCATTGGTTAGTCGCATTGTTGCACCGCAACAGAATGAACAAGTGAAAAAGATACTTAATTTTTTACAGTTACCCAACAGGGTACTCAAGAAGGATACTCAAAGAAGCTGAATTTCCATATTTTATTTAGCCATTCTAAAACCACAACCGCTAAACGTAAGCCTCTCTGAGAGCAGACAACCCTTCTAATAACATGGTTAGCTGTCTGCTCCAACCCCATACATCCTTCAGTGTGGTAAATAGCTCTCACTATACCTTCCTAACCGAAAACCTGAAACAAAATTACTAGTAGTTGTGGCATAATGTCATGAATTCGAACTAAACTATCCGTAATCATTATGCTCAGGATTTGGGAATGCAAATTGGTCCCCTACTTATTCTTTGAAGCCGAGGGAATCGTGGATTGAAATTATGATGGATAGCTGATATTGTGGAATCTGGGTATGATTTTCTGAGTTTCATCGGCTGTTCTATTATACTGTTTCTGTTTTCGACATGATCTGAGTTATCGTGTAACTAGTAGAAGTAGAGAATTATAGAAATTGGTTGGGGAAAACGAGCTTAAACTAAAAAAAATTACATAGTTGTAACACGACGTCTCTTAATTTTGCCAGTGGCAATGTATTTTTAATCTTCGATCATCAATTTTTCTACTTTCATTTATTTCTGTAAAAAATTATATAAAAAATAATCAAGTGTCTCTCTATATTAAAAAAAAGTAACAGTGACCGCCGCCGCCGCCGCTGATTTTGAAAATTTTATTTTTGAACATTTTGAACTCTAACTACGCAAAAACTATTCAAAGGAATATTATGAAATTTTGACCATTGGTAGACAAATGCATGATAATCATTTTCGTTCCAAAACCTAATTAATTAGATAATTAGTTCTGGAGTTATTTAATGTCAAAGTCGAAAATTATTTTTTTCTGCTGCGAGTTCGCCTCCAGCAAAATATATTTACAGCAGAAACGTGATTTTTTGCATACACATACTCTTAGGCATGAAGTTTTGCACCTCATCGCTCTTTTTTCGAATTTCGAATTAGTTTTTGAGGAATTCAATTTTAAAGTTTCGAAATTTTTGACAATTTTTCGATTTTTTCGTTATAAAATAAAATCTAATCATAACAGAGGTACAATATTTTAGACACATATACAGTTATTTTTTATAAAAATATTGGCGTTTCGTTTTTTAAAAAATTCGAATCAGTTTTAGAATTATTGAGATTCAAAGTTTAAATTTTTTCTTCTCTTTCTGGTCTTTCACTAGGGAAACAGCTTATTTTTATGAGTCTTATTTCTTTAATTTCCGACGATTCACTAGATGTTTACGTGCATATTAAAAATTTAAAGTTTCTTAAAGGCTTGTTTTTTCTCTAAGTTGGTTGATGATCATTGGTAGACTTGATTGATATTTTTTTAAAAACATTTCTATTCAATAATTGAAGAAAGAAGAATTGAAGTTAAGAGATGAATATTTTAGAAACCGTTTTATTTTGATATCTTCGAGGGAATGAATGATTCGAATTAAATCATTGATAAACTAGAGAGATGAGTAGCTTCGGTATCAAAGGAGCATTAACTAAGCCGACGAGCCTGGATTGTTGAGATGAAACAAGCGAGCTCTGCTCGCTAAGATCGCGAAGCGATCTTCAAAGAACTGCGAAGCAGTTCCGGGGGTTGGTGAGCGATAGCGAGCAGGGGGCAGAGCCCCCTAGTAATTTTAAAAAAATGGTTTACTTCAAAGGGATTGTATTACTACTGTAGACGCGACAGTAGTTTTAACGAGTTTTACAGAATCTGAGATTAAAGGAGTTCAATACAAAAATTTGAAGATGTTTTCAATTCTGTAGAGTTCCTTCTTTAACACTTGGTAGCACTGTATAAACTTGTTAATTTTGGAGTCAAACATACCAACTGATAATTATTATGAAGAATAATTTTCTTTTAGGAAAATTGATTTGATTTTTTAATTTTTTTATTGGATTTGCCTACATTATGTTATGACCAGTAGCAGTGGCGGATCCAGGGGGGGGGCAACAGGCCTTTTGCCCCCCCCCCTTGGGCTCAGGTACCTTTTTAAAAAATTACGGTAAGAAAAGGAAAAAACGAAAATTGGACATTCGAAATTCGGACAAGGTATACAAAAACAAGTTAAAACCATGTTTTATTGGGTCAAATTTCCGAAAATTTTCTGGGGGAGGACCACCAGACCCCCTTTTGTATTTGGAACTCAATTATTCATTACTTCTTTACATTCTGCTCATCAAAATGAAAATCCTACACGAAAATGTATACCTGAAATTCGGCCTTTATAGGTACCAAAACTAGTTTTAAAACATTTTTAGAGTCAATTTTTCTAAAAAATCTTCTGGGGGAGGGCTCCCAGTCCCCCCAACACTCCCTTTGGTACATCCAACTTAATAAATTACTTAGAACTTCTCTCATTCTGTACTTCTTTAAGACTCAAATTATACTTAAAATGTGTTACTAAATTTCATTAAACCTATTAAATAGGAATGGGAGCGGTTGAGAAATAATATTGAGCCCTTCCTGAAATAAATTTCTATAGTATACGCCACTGAAGGGGTATGTCCACATGACCAGTTAATCATTTGTTAACCCTGCCCATTGTTGTTTTTTGGTAAACATGATAATGACAAATTTTTTAGAGGACATATTTGGAGACTCTTTCCAAATAAAAATCTGTAAAGCCTTTGGAGTGATGAAAAAAGAGAGGGAAGAAAATTGGTGACCTGTGGAGCAATCAGCCACATAAGGGCCCACCCTGAAAATCGGACTTTGGCTTTGGATACCAAAACGAGTTAAAACCCTGATTTTCAGGTTCAAATTTCCAAAAAATTTCTCGGGGAAGACCCCCCAGCAGATCTCCTTTTTGGTATTCAAAATATACTTTTCTTTATTTTGTTTTACATTTTTATACAATACATCAAAATGCGAATCTTTCCTATAAATGCATTAAAAAAGTACATAAAACATGAAGGAATTCTATGAAGAGGAAAACTTATCAGGAAGCTTAGGAATAATTTTAGGTCCTCTCACTCGTTACAGAAATCTAGCTTTTGGCCTGATAATGACTTATTTTTTTAAAGATATTTTGGTTCCTTCAGAAATAAATTTATATTTACGCCACTGACATCTAGTGCAGTGATGACCGCTCATCTTAAGAGCGGTCCCTCGTTTGGTATCTCGGAAGGATGGGACGTTAGAATGCTATCCCCCGATCCCCTCTTAAATGTTCAAAAATGAGTCAAAAGGCTACTTTTAAAGGTAAAATTTCAAAAAAATTTCTGGGGTAGGACCCCAGACCCCCTTTTTTCCCTGGGACGTCATCAAAGTATTTCCAATAATAGACTCGAATTTTCTAAATTATTTTGGGAAAGAACCTCCAACCTTCTTAAAATGTGGTTGCCCCCCCCCTTAGGTCCAGGCTGGATCCGCCACTGACCAGTAGTGTTATGACTAGTATATTTAACTATAACTAATTTTAAATTTCTCAAGTCCAACAAAATAATATTTCCTTAGCAAAGAATGTTTATTTAATTTCTTTAAACTTACGAAAGAAGCAAATGTTTTCTCTTATGCGTTAGTGCACTCACAAAGGTGTTATTACCAGCTGAGTGGTAAAATAGTTTTCTTTAGAAATCAATATCCACTTAAAAATTTTTGAATTAAACTGTGGAAGTTCTGAACAACTTCAAGACACTCCCTATAAGGTATACATTGCTCTTACAGACCTACAGCATCCTGGTCGTCGGTACCAATTTAAGTCTCATAAAACATTTACCTAAAATTTACCCACAAGTAGTTCCGTATCAAGACAGGTACAGTGAAAAAAATCCCCGAAACAGGATTCTCAATTGATAAACAACATGAAATCCGACTCTTTTTCAGCTGCAATCAGCCATTATTGATTTTTTAGTGCAATAAACTTTACACAGTGCGTGATCCGGGTTAGAAATCAATATCACGTGCCTAATGTCAGATGAATAACGATCTCATGGAACTAAACGACAACTCTCGCTAATGCTGAGCACTTGTTTGGATTCTCTGCGAGCCATATTGCCATTTTTTTTTCACCAATTTTGGTCTTGAGTTCCGTAATTGGCCTTTTTCTAGGGATGTTTGGGTCCTTATTTATGTCTGACCTGAAGCTGTGTGCTTTTCTGTCAGCGTAATTTGATGCTGTTGCCGGAATCCTTTAAATCATTTTCGTCTTTGAACCGTTTTGCTTCACATTCGGGTAACATCAATGACGTGCAATCATTTATGGTGTATGTTTTGATTCATAACATGGGTTTTTTTAGAAATAGCTCAAGTCCATTAGTAGCAATTTAGGTTTTTTATTTTATTTTCCAGTTTGTATTAAGAAAACCTTAATTTTTGCACTTACGTTTCCGGACTTTCTATATTGCGAAAGAAATTTGTTTCTGCTCTGTAACATGAAACAAAATATTTGCAGTTTATGAAAAAGTAGTACTTACTTCCTAAGCATAGTTAGATTTAGAAGATATAAGTACCTGGAAGGTCCATCGAAAGCACGATATTTTATTATGCTTGTGCTTGCTCGCTTTGAAATTTTCCATTGAAAAATGAAAAATCCTGAAGTTGTTGGAAAAAATTCTTCCATGAACCGTGATCCCCCATAAACCATCCAATTTACGTAAAAAAGTACCCATGATCAAAATTTTATCAAATCACCATACTCAAAAGTTATGTCAGTTTATTGTTAAAAATATCCACACAAAGTTTTTTAATTCGCCTAACTGTCGGCTCGAAAAATAATTACAATTTAAGTTAAGAATGAAATTTTGATTGTAGCTTATCCTTATAATAGACCATCTAATTTCGAGAAATCTAATGGTCTCAAACTATATTTACCATTAACAAGACAGAAAAGAAAAACCAAAAGTAAAAAGTTTCTCTCCAAGAAGGTGTGAATTTCTGAAAAGTTAATTTGTTACACTTAGAGAATAAATTAATATCCTCTCCGACTTTGACCTTAACGTTATCGGTTGGAACAGTGATTAACATCTAACCTTAATGGAATTTTGATTGGTCCAAAACCACATATGACTGATAAATTATGAAGCAGCTGTTGATAGATTGGTCTCTTTGTTGCAGGTAGGCGTGGCCTGTCGCTGGGTCCTGCCATGGTACTATGCAGGGAGCTGAGGTGATGAAGGTGGTCCTTCTTTTGGTTTTCTGCTTGTATGGGATACAGTCAGGTAAGACCAACTATTATCAAGGAGCTATCGATTATGCATTGAAATTATCAATCTTCATCGATCTGTCTGGAGTAAAAGCAATGTCTGAACTTGAGATAGGGTTAGTGGAGTTTTGCTGTTGATACCTCTTGTTAATTTTTATGTACGAGACAAAATTGTATGCCAAATTACTATCATTTACTAACTCTAACTAGGATGTGAAAATGATAAGTTTAGTAATAGTTACAGAGGTAAAATTCTTCTTTCAAGAGTTTAACGAATAAAACACTGCCCTAGCTCTTTTTGCTTATATCTTATTGACAGTGATGAACGATTGGATAATAATGAGAAATACTTATCCAGTAATTCATAACCTCCAAATTTTTTATCTACTTAACATTGTATTGTGATTTTTAATTCAAAAGATCTAATATAATAAAACTAAGTGTGGGTATGTATGTTTGTCTTTTATACAAATCCACAGTTTACTTCCGATCTGCACCAAACTTGGTATACCTACGTAAAAAAACTCAGAAAAAAAACATAGGCTATGTTTCGAAAACTTTTAATGACCCCTTGACCCTCTTTTGACCCTTTTTATGGTCATTTTGCTGAAATAGCTTTATTTCTCCTCAAGAAGAGATCTGTTTACTCCATTGTTACGAAGAAAACTTAATGCTAAACAACAAGTTTATAATAGAAACACTAGGTACAAGTCTATTTAAAAATTATATTACTAATTTAAAAATCTATTTCAATGAAATTTAAAAGTTTTAAGTATAGTTTAACATATTTTTATTTAAGAATTTATCTAATTTTTATATTCTAAAAATATTTATGGATTATCATGTTGTTAAAATAGTCTCCATGGAAACGAGGATGTAAAATTAAAAGGTGATAATATTTTAGCTTTTAAGAAAGTTGGTTAACAAGTAAAAAACTATTAAAACTCCCTTTCAACTAGAAAATATTGATTTTTTTTCTTAATTTGCAAAATGGAATAAGCTTTAGTTATTGAATAATTTTACCGAAAACGTTAATTCCAGAAGATATGATTAATCAAGGGATCTAAGCAATTTTAAATACTTTTTAGATTAATTTTTCCCATGTAAATGTGGAAATCATTCAAAAATTATATTGCTTGAGAACTAAAGGAATTTTAATCCATCTGGGAACACTGGGATAAGAAAAATTACTAAGAACACCGGGATAGGAAAAGTTACCAGGAACACTGGAGTATGAAAAAGACGCCTAGGATACCGGGATGATTGGTAAATGCTGATTATCTAAAATTAGTAATGTATTTGGGAAAACTAAAAAATGAGGCGTTTGCTATCAAAACCAGCTTATTCCATTTTTGGAAATTTTACAGGAGAGACAAAAAACTTCTCACCTAAAGCTAAATATGTTTTTTAAATTTTTAACTGTAGGTAGAATTCGATTAGTTTTTCATTTTCCTTTCAGTTGCATTACCTTGGGCGTAATTACGCTAATTAGGTTAGAATGAGATGACTTTGATGCAAAAACACGATTTTTCATACTTTTTTCAGTTTCTTTTTGTTCAATTAAGTTGTGAAGTGGTTTTTTCCTGTTTATTGGGTTGGAATGAGCTGGGTTTGAGCTATATCCCTTCGCCAGGTTATGAAGGACCCTCTAAACTTTCAAAATATGCAAAAAAGTGGATTTCAGAAAAATATGGAATGAGCTGGTTTTGATAGCAAAGGCCTCAAATAATAAATTTATACTCTTCACCCGTGCAAGGCCGGGCATATCAGCTAGTAAGAAATAAAAGTAACTACAAGAACTTGCAAAATTTTCTCTTAATAAGGTGAATAATAAAACGCTTTTTCATAGGACTCCTATTTGTTTTTAATTTTATTCTGTAGTGCGATATGTTTTCCAATATAAATATTACTGATGTAACACATTTAAAACTAAGTTCAAAAAATGTTTCGTGTTTTCACAGGCTTAGGATATGACTTTCCAATTTTAAAAAATTTAACACAGTATTAGGCTAAAGAGGGACATCGTCAAAGTTATTTTAGAAGGCCTATTTTATGTTTAAAACTAACTTCTAACTTAAAACTAAACTGAAATGTTGTTAGAACGTCTTGTGCACCAAACCGAAAAAGAGAGACAATTTTCTTATTAGTATAAGTAAAAACAAAATTTTTAAGATGCTTCAGATATCAGGTTCTTTTCAAAGTTGGTACATTTTTTAGAGGTTTTCACGGTTAAACTTAAATTAGTATGAATTAGTATTAATTAGTAGGGTTATGAAAAATAAAAAGAAGGCCCAAGGTAGAGCGCTCCCTACGGTTTCTAAACAGGATGCAGAAGAGAAAAGGAAACGTTTTATTCGGTTTTTACGGATACAGAAGAGCAAGAAAAGCTCTTGGATGAGAAACCCTCTTTATACCTTATTTAAGAGGACACAGAGGAGAAAGAGAAAGTCCAGAAAGAGATCCCTTGCTTTCTCATTTCCTTTGGAAAGGATGCAGAAGAGCAAGATAAGTTCTCAAATGAAACGGAGATGATGCAAAATAAACCTACGGATGAAACTCCTTTCATAGGATTGTAGGATTCGGAAAAATCCTACAGATGAATCTTGCCTTGCCATGATGGCGGTGCTTCTTCTATTTTTATTATAAAAAAGGCCTTGTACACATCAGACCATGAAAGGTTAATTTTCTTAATTAATAATAATAATTTTCTTAATAGTTTTTAAGAGGCTTTGGATATAAATTCCAATTCCTCATTAAATTCACAGCATTTTTTTATATTGCAGCATAATAATTTTTAGCATTGAGGTTTTTTTTTCAAAGGCTTTTTAGCCCCCTCGACTCTTGGCTATGCCTCTTTCTTCAACTTGGAGTAACATAGTTCAGAAACTTGCAAAAAGCCGTTTAACTAGACATCCCCATGTTTTTTTATTTGTATTTTTTATATTACTTTCACTGCAGTGTGTTTTTTGTGTTGCAGTGAACGCCAATTCCCCGCCAAAGTTTGCCCTCGACGGGGCAAGCGAAATTGTTGTCAAAGTCCGAGAGGGACCTGAGAGTATAGGTAAGTATAAGAATTCCCTTGATAGCCTTCAATATACAGTTATTGTAACATTTTATTCTAACTCTCTAATGCAGTTCATACATAATTTTAAGTAGATAAAGTTACAATACTTGGAGATAAAATATGTTATTAATTTAGTTATCATATAAAACTTTATTTACGGCTAAGTAATCAGTGTGTAATAAATTAAGCAATATGTAGAGTTTAACAGTTAATAAAATCTCCTTCCATCTACAAATGAAACAAAGATTCGTGGGATATCTTTTGTTTCCTTCTAAAAAGTTTACTTGCTTTCGAATTTTTTAAAATTAATTTTAAAGAGTTGAAGCTTCACATCACTTGTTAAATAATAAATCAAAAATAATATTCTAAACCATGGGTGTCTAAACTATAACCGTTTGAGGGCCACATTGCAACGAAAAAAAATTTGCTGGGCCGCACATACAATATTTTTTCAACAAAATGAAATAAAATTTACTCTATGTAGTTTTACTAACCCTTTATTTACCGACGGTACTTACAAGTACAGCCAACTTTAAAATTACATAGAATAACCATCCTTGCGAATATATTGACGATAATTTGCAGGAACACTCTTTCAGTTATCCTCTTCCAGGAAAAAAAGCAGCGAAGGTTCTATGATGAGTGTTTTAGCGGGAAATGCGAATAGATTTAACTGAAGTTGTAAGTTTAGCTGCCATTTCGATCGGATTCACATGATTGTCATTTTTGTTCCCGCAAAAAAGTAGGTAAAGTCAAAAGTTAAGTGTATTATTTTTTAAGACTTATTACTGCGATAAAAAAAGCTATGTTTTTCTTGTATTGTAAGAATATTTTAGCACTCCGTGTACTGACAGTACCCAAAAGTCTCAATTTAAGTAATTGGCTCTAGCGTATTCAATTTTCCAAAGATGATTATTCTTTTTATGTATATCTCTTAATTTTCATATTTGCACGAAAAAAGTTGCAGCGAATCATAATGCGGTAAATAAAGGGTTAAAATAAATAAACTTATTCTATTTGAAGGTAATTTATCTTCTAGAGAAAATGGGGTAAAAATAATATGTTGAAGTGATCTTCATTTTTTCGAAAATCTTGAAATCTACTTTCAAACCCTTGAATTAAATCACAAATTAATGCAGTATATATTTTGTGCAATTCACACGCTTATGTGCAGCCAAAGTACTGAAATGTGTCAAATATTTTGTTTTATTTGATTGGGCCAAAATGTCAACTTTCTTTCAAACGCTGTAATTGTCTGGATTCTGGAACATATTAATAAATTGATTTTTTCCCTTGAAGTCTCAAATTTAAACCATTCAAATATTCTGTTAAGTCTACTAAAAAGGCTAAATCTAAAACCCAATCTTCGTCTTTAAATTCAGTCACAGGTTCCTCTTTTGTTTCCATAAATATTTTTATTTCAGTTCGAATCGATTTATAGGAAAAATATTGCAAACATTTATTTTTTTTAAATAAAAATGTGCATATTTAAATATTTTCATAATTTGCGTTTGGGCCGCATTTTAAAGGCTTTTGGGCCGCATGCGGCCCGTGGGCCGCACTTTAGACAAGCATGTTCTAAACCAGGCATGGCCAACCCGCGGCCCGCGGGCTGCATGCGGCCCTCCGGGTCATTTTGTGCGGCCCGCGAAGCTCTCTGAAAACTCTCCAAAAAGTAGATTCAAAACACTTTTTAGCACACTAAAATTCAAAATTTTTTCGGGGGAGAACACCCGACCCCCCATATACCTCTTAGATCAAGCTTTGCCAACCTGCGGCCCGTTTTGAAATAATTTTGTGGTCCGCAAGAATTTTTTTAGTCAAAAGTTAAAGTTTTAGGGTAAGTTAAGGCCACCCAAATTCGGACAAAGGGTACCAAAACACGTTAAAGTCTGTTAATTAGAGTCGTACTTCCAAAAATTTTTCTGGGAGAGGACCCCCAGATCCACTTTTAGTACTAGGAATTCTATTGTTCACAACTTTTTTGGGATATTAGTTCAGTCAGGTGCAAATCCTAACTAAAAATATATTTTAATTCATGCATTGAACCAATTAAATATGCATGGGGGCATGAGAGGAAGATTTGGGTGTACTTCTTCCCGATGCAAAAATGTAGCTGCAATTTTTAGAGAAAATTTGGGTACTCCCGAAATAAATTTCTATAAGCGCCACCGGCTGCTTATAGTTTCGAGTGATTCCAAGTGTTTTTAACGGAACCTGTTTAGTTCCTATGGATATACTACAGAATGTATTCTTGGGGTTGCTCCTTAAGGTAAATTTAAATGAATATTTTATTTAGGAATCTGTCAAACTAAGCAAATGATCTAAGAAACTCCCTAACTTATATACCTAATTTATTCAATTTACTTCACTGTCATTCTGTGCACCTAATATCCCAAAATTTTATATGCGGCCCGCGAGAGTATTGTGGTTTTCCTAAGTGGCCCTCAACAACATTTGGGTTGGCCACCCCTGTTCTAAACATAAGCAAAAACTCTAAGAAAGAAACACTTAAAATATATCTTAATAATGCAAAATTATTAACTCTGTGTTTGTGCATTACAGGCAAGCTCTTGTACAGATTAAGAGGGGAAGATGCAGATGGCGACCGCCTCACTTTCGGGGTCGTTGGTCCGGTGGGCCAGGAGATCCTCCGATTCGAACGACTTGGCACTTCCGAGGCCAATGTCTACCTCAACAAAGAACTCGACAGAGAGGTTCGACTAAAATTACTATATTTCTATTAATTTTTAATCCTATCTGCCTACTATTTGGTCAGCTAATCATGATTGAATTTTTGCTTTGTTTCATTTTCAGATGGCCGACTCATATTCATTGGTCCTCACACTTACGGACGGACGTTTGGGGGATGGACAGTTTGTAAGTCGAAGATTCTTAAAATTTATTATGATGAATATCATAAGAAATTGAATGAAAACCTCCTTTTTAAAGTATGGTTCCCCCAACCCCGGTTTTTCTAATTTTGGGAAGATTCCGTCTCTTAAGAGTTGGATGGATTTGGATTTAGGAGACACATTCGTGCATACCCCAGTAGCACAGCAATGTTGCTTAATATCGCACAACATCGCCCGATTCTGATTTACATCGCGAACGGTGGACGGTTTTTGGCGACCCTTCTCAGTATTGGCCGATATTGAAACGGATGATTTGGCGGTACAAGAGCGATTCTTGAGCTGACGCATGCGCAAAGGTGTATCGGCGAACTTCGAAACATTTGAAATCTCGAATCCTCGGCAAGCGGGAATGTCAACAAGGGCACGATGCTATAAGTCAAGGTTTTTTTTGCATGCTTTTCATTCTTTTAAGATTAGTTATAATAATTAATAACCTTTTTGTGACATTAACTAATTGTGCAACTCAATCAGTTTGTATAAATAACATGATTTTGTTTTGATAATTGACTGATTGAATTCACTGATATAATATGAATTTGAATAGGCGAATTTGACTTTTCAATTCAGTCGAAATGTGGTTTTGTTGTAGACCATCATAATTTTTTCGTTTAGTAACTATAATAATTTCGTATTTTCTAGCTATAGGAATTAATCGTTAGACAATTGTGTGTGCTATATCATTATATACAAGACTAAAATTTTGTTTTGATGTCCCTAACCGTTCATAAAAGTACAACCTATGTTTAACAAATAATGCATTGTGTTTTAGCTCTTAATGAATATTTTGGTGTATAAAAGAACAAAGTTGAAAGTTAGTGCATAAATTAGTTAACAGTCTAGTTTTATATGTATCTATTATGCAATTAAAAAATTAATAACTATATTTGTTATTTAAATTAAATTTAAACTGAAAGCATATTATTTAACAATACTACAAGGATTTCTTCAAAATAGAAGGTCCATATTTATCCACCTAATATTAGATATATATATATAGTTGCTTGTTGCTTTTGTAGATAGTTTATTATACCGTACCGATGAAAAAATGTATTTTAATTATGATGAAATAAGGTTGTTAAGATCCCTCAATCCATTGCTGAAGTTTTATCCCTGTCAAAAATGAATTTTTACCATCCCAGTAGCAAAGCGTGAATGGCAAAGTTCTGGAAGCTGTAGAAATAGCCACATTTTATTCGGTTACCAGATTAGTTTTTTTTGTTGTAATCATATTATGGTATATTTACAAGATTCTAAGAAGTATGGTTTTGGTAAATCTTGATTTCTCAAAATGGTACAAATTTGGTTAATATATGTATACAGTACTGCTTTTTTCGACACACTTCGCCACTGGTATCGACTGTTTGTTCATATATAACAGACTCCGGTTAGTACTTTTCCGTTATACTGGCACAAATCTCGGCAAGTAGACTTTTTGGCGATAGCACACAGTCGCTGGAAGGAATCACACGAAACACTGAGTTGGTGTTGCATCATTATTGGCAACTTTATCGCCTGCACTGGTATAATGGAAAAGTACCCTCCGGTTTTCTGAGCTCGAAGATGATTGTCTCACTGCGTCCATTACAAGCTGTTTTGTCAAATTAAAAATTGATATTCAAATAATTTCAGGATATTTATACTCCTAGTTATGACAGTGAAATTATGTCTGGAATTTACAAAATTGGATCTTGCTGCAAATTAAAGATCAGCTCGCCCAAGCCTCCCCTAGCTGTCCTAGTCTAATGAAGCCGGTTTTCTAGACACCTTCTGTTTCTTCTTTTGTGATTATGGAGTGAAGTTAGAAAGGAGGTAATGTACTATTTACATGTTTTCCAATCAGTTGCTTACATGTTTGTCACAATTATTTTTTAAGTAGCTTCACCAGAATTACAATTGAACTTAGCAAGGAATTAAAATTTGTCTTTTTAAGGGTCAATTCTAAGGGAGCTGTCCTGTTAAATATCATCAAGGTTTTTTAGTTAAAAAATATTGCCAGTTTTTTAAAGTTTCAATAGAATAAATATCATTAGATTATAATAGAGTTAGAATACATTATTTTAGATTAAAAAAATTCAATAGATTAAATATCAAATTTTGGCAATAGGATCTAAATTTGGTATACAATAACAGCTTGGCAATATAGCTGGATGAATTTAACTTAATTCAACCTGTATTTCTAAAATTTCTATGTAGTAGTAAGAGAAACTCTTAAAAATGTATCTTAAATAGTGTTATCATCCTTTGCAATATTTAAAATTTGACTTTTTTAACATAAGTAAAAGAAGATGCTACATAAGGGGTCATTCATTAATTACTTGAGGGTCCTGAGGGGGAGGGGGGTGGTAAAAATCTCTACATACCCTTACTTGGGGGGGTGGGGGAGTCAAACCCATTCTTACATAAGATTTTCCAAGTTAATGTTAACAAATTCCAATAATTTTAATCAAGAGATGATAATATAATGGTAATATGTAGTTGACAGCAAGAATATTACTTATCTGTTGAAAAATAAAAAAATCTTTGATTTACATCAAATTAAGAGTTTTAGTCTAACTGATCCTTTTCTAACATTTTATTATTTGGAAAAACAAAACGGAATCTTACGTAAGAATAGGGGGGAAGGGGTTTGAAAAATCTTACATACCCTTACATGGGGGTAGGGGGGTCAAAAATTGCCAAAATTATCCTTACGTAATTAATGAATGGATCCTAAGCATTTAATAAGCAAAGGGTTTAGCTTCAGCTGAGCCCCTGTGTTCCCTATATAATGTTTGTCTACCCATTAAACTTATCTGTTACACTTGTTTTGTTTGAAAAATGTACAGGGTGTTTCAGATAAGTGTTTTATAACTTCTAGGAAGGGTAGGACACTTAAGATGACTCAGAATGACATAGGAATGCACCTCTAATAAGCTAAGGGTTTTTATAAGCAAAGTAGGCATGGGAAATTTTAAAATTCTCTGTGGAAATTGACCCATATCCTTTTGATATTAAATTAAAACCATTGATTCAGGAATTTATTCCATAAAACCAATTATCAAGCTGAAATTTCAGCTTCTAAGTTGGTTTTTATTTAGCAAATGCCGCAAATGCATAAAAATCGTTCGATTTTTATGAAAATTATATAGCTAGTTAAAAATTATTATAGCTTACGTGTCAATATCTACTGTGGATTATTACAACCTTCCATGTCAGCTAATAAAATCCTTAGGTTGCTTAAGGTGCATTCCGGATCCTCCTTTCCTATGTGATTTTGAGTGTTTTCGGTGTGCCCTCCTACCTTACCTTCCTAGAAGTGACAAAACAATTATCTGAAACACCCTGTATAATAAAATACAATTTATTAAATTATTTATATATATACATTGTGTATTTATTAGGTAGCATATGATATACCTGGTGAACATCAACCTGGTCACTGTTGAGACCCCGTAATTATCTCCACATTGCCCGGAAGCGCATGCCACGTTACAAGTAGAAGGAGTTAGCAGAAAGTCCAGTTTCACAAACCTTTGGCAGATGCCGTGTGCCTCAAGGATCACACACACACAGTGTCCCCTGTCCAGTTTGACTACTATGAAAGAAGAGTAGGAGTATCTGGTCATGCGGTTCCCGATTTCTCATAGCCTTCTGGATGGACAAAATTTAAATGATAATTACCCCTGCACCAAGGGGAAACAATTCGTCCTCGTGTGACTCTGACTAACCCTCATTGTCATGCAAGTCTCCGCAGATCACTGAGGTTCAAGAGACTTAGCTTTTGTTCCCAGGGTTTAGCTGTAGTCATCTGGTTGACTATCCTAATGTTACTGGAGATTACAAGAGGTAACTGGGAACTCACTTAATCCTGCGATGTCCGATGCAGGACCTGTGTCACCAACGGATACCTTAGAATTCTTATAATTGTGTGCAATTTTGTCTATGTTTTGGTACCTTTAGATAAGTTGGGTGCAAGTTTCAAGTTTTATGCTAAAATGTAAAAAATAATCAAATATAAAATATACCATTAAAATATCTCAATTTGCAGTGCTTCTTTGGATTTTTAAATTTTTATCTGCAAATAAAAAAATGCCACCAATACCATCTAATAGGAGAAGTTTGCGCCTGACTGATCATAAAGTACCTATGTTATTAACTTAATATAATGATCATGCATATAAGTAACATTCTGTGAAATTTTAAAAGTTTTTTCTGTACTTTTTAAAATGTAAGAAAATATGCATATTGAGAGAAATTTATTTTACTTTTTAGAAAACCTAATATTGGAGGAATCTAGACATCTTATTTTGCAGGTTTCTTTTGATGCAATTCATATTGATAAAAAGAAGCAAAATTAGTTAACTTTAAAACTTGAAATTTTTTTAAAAATTATTCGAACACAAATATATTTATTTTAAAATAAAACTATATGATTATAAGTCAATTATTGCTACTCATAATTGTGTAGTATGTAATTTTTTAATGCTGGTATATCAGTAATATCTCATCAAGAATGTGTAATTTAAATTTTTAAGCTAATTTATTATTACAATAAAAGTGAGTGAGCTAGCTTGTATCTCTTAAAAAATTATAATATTTGTTTCTTTATGTGTACATATTTTTGTGCTGGTAAATAAACACAAGTTACATTTTCTCAGTTTTTTTCTTAGTTTAGTTTACAAGTTTTTCATTCTGCATGTTTTGTTATTGTTTTTTAACCTTAAGATCTCTCATTAAATTTGTATTTGATAACAGGAAGCAGTATTTTAACTGAAAGAAAATTGTATATTAAAACACAAATTAAATAATAGCTTTTATCTTTTTAATTTCATACAAAGTTCAGTTTTTAAGAGCACATTTTTTTATTCACTAAATAATAACTTAGCTGTATTAAGTATTTAACTTAATTGTTAAAATATTGAAAAAAAGTATCCATAAACCATGTAAAAATATACTTGAAATGGTCTATAAAAGTATTTAAATGATAACCCATTTTCTTATATTAATTACCTAATTTACCTCTGAAGCATTTAATAGTACTAAATAATGATTGTAAACCAGCATTGCATGATATTGGTGGTGACTGACGATTGTTAAAAGGTGTTTTGTAAGAACATACAAAGTGTTAAATATCCAAAACTACAATGGGACAAAACCATTCAAATGGCACTTAATCAAGCATTAAAATTGCAGAATTGTAATTTTCATGCTTGAATAAGTGCTATATTGACTAGTTTTGCCTTTAGTTGTGGTTTTGGGTATTTAATACTTTGTATGCTTACAGAACCCCTTTTAAAAATCGGCGACCTCCGCCAATATCGTCCAGTACTGGTTTGCAATATCGGCCAGTATTGGCAAAAATGTTTGCCGTTCAATACTGCGGCGATATTGGCAAGCGGTATCGCGTGATGTTGCTAATTTGCCAAATCCAATATTGTCCAATACAGGTTTTTTGGTAAATTCCAATACCGCTCTATATTGCTGAGCAATATTATGCAATACTGACTTGCAATATCGTCTAGTATCGGCAAAAATGTTTGCCGTTCAATACTGCTGCGATATTGGGAAGCGATATTGCTCAATATTTCAATTCGATATTGTCCAGTACTGCTGTGCTACTGGGGTACATCTGTGTGCTTAATCTCAAGGATGCGCTTATAAACCTTCGTCAAGTAAGACAGACACAAATAGAATTGAAAATACACCCAGGGTTAGGCCGGAATCGAACCGACGACGGTACAGCGCGCAGGCAGCTAGCGTGGAGGGCAGCGAGGCGAGTAAACCAACCCAACCAGGCTAATCCGTCCCCCTCTTAAGAGTTGGTTGCGTAGTTTTGGGATTTGGTTGGTTGGTTGATTTTAGTTTTGTGTAACAAGATCTGAAAATAAGCTTAAAATGCCGTCAAGGTATCAAAATCAATCTTCAAAACTTCAAAATGGCTCTGCCAGTGCCTCATTGAAAATAAAATATTACTAAAAAAATAGTTTCTGATTTCCCAATTTGTGAAGCAAATTTGTCTTCTCTCGTGAAGCAAAAAGCGCTATTACCAAATGTAAACAATAACAAATATCAAAGCGAAACGGCGCCGTAATTGAATGTTTTCCTATTTTAATTTAGTTTGCTTGAGAAATAAGTGGTTAATGAAGCGAGTCCAAGTTTTTGGTGCCTTAAAATTTTGGCCATGTTTTCTTTGTCCTTTCAAATAAATTATTTTACTTTACTTAATTATGGAATTCATTCCGTGAAAGCATCTTGTGAATTATTGCATTACGATCCCAAAGACAATACCTGAAGAAAATGGACAAATATCTTTGTGGGTAACATAAAAAGGATTATAATTAATTAATTTATTAAATTTATTGCCTTTGTATTGTTATTATTTCTTTGATTATGAGTAAAAATAGCTGATATTTCTAATTTTTTCCTTTTTAGATCAGACATTCCATGCTTATTATAGTAGAAGATGTAAATGATAATGAACCAGTATTTAAATCCTTTAGATCTACAATAAGTGTCAGAGAGGTAATGTGTTTTACTATTCATTTTCTGGGAATTGGCTTAATCCTAGTACCTGTAACCAATTGGATTTGGCGATGTTTGGCGACATTTAAGAGAGCGATAAAATTTAAATCTGATACCGAAATAAAATGTTTGAAAACATTGAGTATCATGTAGGTTTTCTCTCTTATTTTTAATAGCTTATAAGGTATTGTTTAACAGTAATGCTCATCGAAGCATCTGTCCTAGCTGATAACCAGCCATCCTAAACAGAAGTAGAAAATATAGGTACTGTCCTATTATCCCATTGACAGTGCCCCTGAAAAAGAAAATGCATATCAAATGCCTATTAACTGGGGAATTGAAACTGATGGTCATGGGATAAAACGCAAGAACCTAAAAACACTATCGAAAAATCGGTCATAGAGGCTCTGAAGAGCATTATTATGGTTGGAACTCCTGTTTCACTAGATTATTCTAAATAAACATATTTAGCCAAAGAAAAACTTTTGAAATTTTAGCTTCCTGATATGGTGCTGAAAAAATAAAACATTTAAAATTCCCAGGTAAAATCCTAGTATACGTAACTAGCTTGGCGCGATTTTGAAAAAGTCACTATCAAAATGGCTGTCAAGAATTGGCAAAAACTAACTCAAAACCTGAAAATCCTATCCTGAAAACGGAAAATAAAACATGCCATTAAAAGCATAAAACATTTAGCACACGTAAATGTGTTAACTGGCATATCAACAGACAAAAAATGAGTCTTAGCTTTTATGAAAATAATTTAAAAATCAAAAAGAAAATAAAAAATTGAGTGCATCCTTTTCCCGACGTGGCGGCTTAAAGTACATGCCCTGAAACCTTAAAAAAAACACCAGGTACTTATTTCTAAACATTTTTTTATAAATCAAAAATTAACAACAGCATCACGGATAAAAATATCCTGAATTTCCATAAGGTAATTTATGGAAATAAAAATTGGTCAAGTGCCAAACATTGCCGAATCCAGTTGGTTATGGATACTAGGATTAAATATTTTAAAACAAAAAATACATTAAAACTAAGTTTTAAAAATATTTTGTAAATAGAACTTACCCTAAGCACACTCAATACACAATGCCCAACCCAAACCCAAAACCAGCTATCTTGAAATTTTAGTCTACTCGCACTTATTTAAATTTTCCCTATGATGCGTTTAACATGCAACTTGTGTTTTTAAAAGCTTCTTATCAAGATTATGCTACTAGGTCAAACTTTTGTAAATGTCAATTTTCCTGTATTTTGTAGAACACCAAAATTTTAATAGTCGGGGACTTTCTTAATTTTATACTAGCATTTGTTAAATTTATATTTATGAATTGCATTAGTTTCGTAATCAGTTGGATTAACTTACAATCTTAAATCAGGGATGAGATTGACAAACAAGCAAAAAGTCTGAAAACCTGTGTAAACGACATTTTCCAATTTATTTTTAGGTAGAATTTGCATGGTTATGAACTAAACATAAAAAATATCTGAAAAATAGAGTTCCAAGTACTAAACAGGGGGTTTGGGGGTCCTCCCCCAGAAAATTATTGGAAATTTATTTCTAAAATTTAAGGTTTAAGCTTATTTTTAACACCTTGTCCGAATTTTTTGGCAGTGGGAGGTTTGAGGAAAAAATCTGAAGACTGTCTGAAAAATCGTAAAAAGTCGCAAAATATGAGAAAAATCAGAAGAATCTCATGCCTGATGATAAAAAGATTAATACAGTTAAAATAAAAAAGTATATTAAAAATGATTCATTATAGTTAAAAGAAATAACTTTTCCGATTCTAAGGGGGCCCACCCCCCTTTGTTCTTAGGGGTTATCCATAAATTACGTGAGGCGTTTTTTCCAAAATCTGGACCCCCCTTGGTGAGATTTTGCTGGACCCCCCCTCCCCCCATGTGAGATTTACCTACAACTTTTTAAAAATAATTTGCAGTATCTTATCCTTTCTCATACATAAAAAAAGAAAATCGTATAATTTCTAACTTAAAAAGTTGACGTGAGATTTTAATCAATCCCCCCTCCCCCCTTGGTGAGGTTTGGTGAGATTTTTCCAAACCCCTCCCCCCCCTTTTTGACCTCACGTAATTTATGGATGTCCCCTTATGTACGAGTGCCCAGATGAGTACACCAATGAATCTTTTAAATTTAATATTTTATCTTGTAACTCGTAAGTGTACCTAGTGTTTTATCATTAATATTTTTGTTTCAACCCCAAACTTATTGTTAGCTCTTCTAGTATATTGCATCGTACTGCCCTGTTCTAAATAGAACAGAGTTAATTATCTGTTCTAAAAATTTAGGAATGCTCATGTTATTCCAAGTATTTAAACTGAATATTTTATATTCATAGGATTCTCAACCTAAATTATTAGAAACTGTAGAAGCAATAGATAGTGATGCTGGACCTTTTGGACAAGTCATTTATCAATTAGGAGTAAGTAAACATCACTGACATGAATTCTGGTATACAATATAATAATTGTGTATCTCTACTCTTTCCTATTTTTTTGTATTTTAATGTTATTTTTAAATTTTTCAGAATGTAGATAAAGACATATCAGAAACTTTTTCTGTTCAAACTATCCAAGGAAAAGGTGTTATAAATCTTATTGGATCCTTAGATTATGAACGAAAAAGCTTGTATCAACTTAGAGTTTTAGCTATTGTAAGTTTAACTTATATATTCTCACTGTGTACATAATTTTTATTATGAAAAACAAGGCCTAGTTTATAGTTTTACATAACTGTTTTTAATGAATGGCTTAGTGCTTTTATCACAGCATTGGTTCTTATTGATTTATACTTTCAGGATCGAGCTAATACTGGTCGTCGAAACACTGCCACTGCTGCCATTGTAGTTAAAATAGAAGATGTAGAAGACCAACCTCCAGTATTTATTTCTGTTCCATCTGTAACTAGAATTCCTGAAGATTTGCCTGTTGTAAGTACTCTTTTAGCAATTTTATATCAAAGCACTTAATTATTTTAGGCAACTTGTGATATTTACCTACCTATTAAATGTTTTAAAATATTAAAGAACTCAAGGGAAAGGGATATTTCAATATCATCAGCTTTCAGGAGAAAGGCAAGTCACTTCTGTCTCAATTATTTTGTATGAGATTACACTAAATTTATAGATATCCAACAGTTTTCCTTTGCACTATGCTATTTGCCACCTCGCTGATTGGTTTTCAGCTTGACGAGATGTTTGAAACTGCTCTTTTGTTGGCATCATTCTACCTCTTGCAAAAGATTCTCCTAAAATAACTTAGTGTCTTTTCCCTGTAAGTTGATGATATATGCCATTAAAATGAAACACTAGTAATTGTGTAACACATACTGTATTCTTTTGCAATTAAAGGTGAAGGAAATCACAAAATATATCTGTAAAATTAAGACTCAAATTCTTATGGTAGTAGTGATCCTTGGTTAATATTTTTTGGTTCTCACACATTGTCTCATCGGCCATCAGTTTCAGTGGCACTGTTAAGGGCTTTGGCATTCATGGTATACTATCATTTGTGTTATTATCACCCACTTTCTCTGAGTATTTTATGCTCTATTACACTGGGGATACCTTAACTAATTTAGTACTAAAATTTTAGAGAATTAAATATTCATTTTTAGTATTTTTTAAAAACTAACTATTATAAATCAGAAACAAAGCATCCATTATTTTTCCTTTGTAAAATGTTGTTGTTTTGAGCAAATTTAAGCTGTTCATAATTTCATTTCTTAAACATCCTTGTTTTCTAGAACTCTGCTGTATTATCTGTGAAAGCAGTTGATGGAGACAGAGGTGTAAATAATGCTATTACTTATCGAATTTCCAAAGGTATTATTTGAAGCATCCATTTAATCACTTATTTAAAAGCAAGAATCTCATTCTACATTATATTGACAATATACTCATGGTTTTAGGTTCCAGAGGGCTGTTTTCCATTGATCGCACAAGTGGATTAGTCATAGTTAGTGGAAAACTTGATCGGGAAAATACTGACAATAGAAATGGAGCTTTTATACTTGAAATAGAGGTATGTTTCAATCTATGTGCTGAAATCATGAATTGGAAGTTTTTTCATAACTTTATTTTGAATTTAAAAATTTGCTGTTAAAACTAATGTTATTGAAGTTATGATAAGCTGAAATATATTTTTTAGGATTAAAATATATCATAAGCTTGTCTGGGAACCTATATATTATTCCTAAAAATAATTTTGAAACATTTAAAAAGAATGTTCCTTTAAATCAGAATGTCTTATTCATGTTATTTTATTTCATGAATATCTTGAATTTTTTAGGCTCAAGAAGTAGCCCTAGGAGTGTTTCCTTCTCCTAGTGTTACTACTGAAGTCACCATAATAGTCACCGATGTAAATGATGAAACTCCCACATTTCTCAGTCGGCAATACATAGCTGAAATAAATGAAAACGCTGAAGTCAATGTTCCAGTCAACTTACTTGGTTCTAGTGTAGCTGAAGTTTTTGACCATGATCAGGTGAGTTTTATTCATTGGCCTTTTCTTTTTTATATTTAGGAATTAACATAAACTTTAAATTCAGTATTTTTCTTAAAAAATCTAATTTTATTCTCACATTGCCCTTTATAAATTTATTAGCTAATTAAGATTTGCCTGTAGTATTTAGAACTGTGAAACATCTTTTAATCTTTTTTTGAGAAATAAACAAGTAAAAATAGGAAGAAGACAAAGCGGCTATTTTTCTAGCAAGCACGAGCCTCTATTACTGTCAATAACTACTTTTATCTATGCATTACTACTTTTAATCTATTAGTTTTTGAAATATGAATTGAAAAAGGAAAACTCAAATCCTCACCATGTCAAAATAGTTGTTTTGATAGAATTTAAGCCATATGGGGTTTCCTTATTACATAACATAAATTTATTTAAATTAAAGGAATAGTCTCTTAAAATTTATTTATGTAACAAAGTTATGAGGATTCTATATCCCTCAACTTCTCTGTGTGTGATACATGGTATTAATATTTAGTCTCTTACATCAGGGGAACAACGGAACATTCAGAATTTTTCTAGAGGGGGACGACTCCGTTTTTGATGTAACTCCATCAGAAGGTGTGAACGAAGCCTCTTTCCTCATAAGAGTGAAAGATTCTCTGGCTTTGGATTATGAGAGGACTCAAGAGTTGAACTTTAGGGTAAGATTCATGCTTATTAACTTGTCTGTACACCTCATCCCTCCATTATTAATTTTCTTTTGTGAGATTGTGTAGCTATGTTTTAAAAGGTGACTTTTTCTGTTGCAGATTGTTGCTCAAGAAACTGTTTCATTTATGCCAAAATCCAGCACAGCTGATGTTACAGTGTACATAAGGGATGTGAATGACAACTTTCCGGAGTTTTCAGAAGATGTGTACAGAGTGTCTGTTCCTGAGAATGCTGAGGCTGGAACTATTCTTACAACCATTAGGGTAAAATTACTTTTATTTTTGTCTGAAATTAATGTTAGAACATATTTCTAAAAATATAAGTTTTCTTAATCTTTTGTATTTAATATTTTAAGAGATTTTTTGAACTGTAACTTTGCTTAAGATTGCAAATTTTATTTTCAGTTCAATGAAAAAAGTTTTTTTGTTTTTGTTTATCTCACGAGTTACCATCCGTCGGTGTCGCGAAAAAACCATTCAGTGCAAGTTCAGATGCTCCTTATTTTGCAAACATTTTGGGTGTTTTATTTTAACCCCTCACTCCTTGTTTATCAGAAATTTTCCCATTTCAAGGCCACTCCGCTATCCTATGTTGAAAATTTGAAATTAAGATTTTTAATCAAAATTGGATTATCTATCCCCTCAGAACTTTTTTCAGAAATTGTTTTCTAACTTAGAGATAAAAAGTTTAGTTCTTGCGTATTATATCGTCTACCGCGATGCTTAATCAAAAGTGTTATTAAATCCCATTGACTTTTCTATTGATGTACTGCTGAATTAGATGGCCACTGAATGGTCAACGGGATAACTCGTAAGTACCAAAAGTTTTAATTTAATTTAGAATGAATTAATGCTAATTGTTAAATTGTAGTTAACTAACTGATGTTCCAATATTATTCATCCAATGTGCTTTGTTTTTCCCGCCCCCCTGACTTATCCAATATTATTTTTTAGGCTGAAGATAAAGATTCTGGAGACTTTGGCACCAGAGGTATCAGATACACTGACATCAGAGGACAAATTGCTGATAAGTAAGCATTTTTTTATCAAAGAAAAATTGCCAAGGTTTGTTTTTTTTTAATTATCCAGGAAAGTTCATGCCTGATTCTCATCTCCATTCTTTCTTGTAGACTTCATTTGGACTCGGTAACCGGAGTCATCTCCATTAAAAGTGCAGATCATGGCATGGATAGGGAAACAACTGCTCAATATTTCATCACAGTAGAGGCAAGGGATAGCAATGGAATGGGAAACAGAAACACAGTTCAAGTGGTTATATCAGTGGACGATGTGAATGACAACACCCCACGCTTCCTCCAACAGAAATATGAAGCTAGACTCAATGAAAATGAAGAAAACTTTCTGACACCACTCATTGTGCAGGTAAAACTTGAGAGTGTCTCATAATGTTTCTCCTATTGAACAGTTTACATTAACTTGCATGATTTCAGTGTGTTTAAATTGTGTTGTGTTATTTTGATTTAAATCATTATAAAAAGGTTTCAGCAGAATTTTGTATGTTGAAATTTCTTCTTTGGGGTTAGTTTCATTATTTTCTTCACTCATCTTGATATGTTTCTTGTGTGTAGTGTTTTTTTGGGAGTTTGCTATGAAAAAAATTATTTAAAACTAACAAGGAAACTTAATTTTATTGAAAACATGCTAAACTATTTTTATAAAGTCAATTTAACTATATGTCAATGCTAATAAGAACTGCTTTTCAGCTAATCAAATCCTAAATGTAGTTTTGAAAGTTTTGTATTAATGTTTTGGTGATCCTATATAATTGATAAAAAGATGTTTATTGGACATTCTATAAACGTTATAAAAGGAAAACATTGGTAATAAATTATTAATGAAATAGCTTCAACAAAATATTATATTTTAAGTTGTAGAAATTCATTGTTTATTTTTAATTAGGCACAAGATGATGATTTAAGGGGATCTTCCAACAGTCAGGTCAGGTATCAAATAGTGGATGGTGATCGCAACAAAAACTTCACAATCAATCAGCTTACTGGAGAAATCAAGCCAAGAACTGTTGTGGATTTTGAAAAGATGTCCAATGAGAAAGGTGACACCAGAACCTTCAAGCTGAAAGTCAGAGCATATGATCTAGGAACACCATCCTTATACAGTGATGTTCCTGTGATTGTTTATGTTCAGGTAAGATGACAATTCTTTTTGTGTGTTTGAAATAGTACATTAGACCTGACTTATTTTCTAATATCTTACTGATTATTTCAGTACAACAATTCTATGAACTAAAATTTTGAAGTAAAAACTTTCATTCTATGTTATTAAACCTTAAGATTACAAATATGTATCATTTTGTTTCTCAAAAATTTACAAAATTATGTTTTCGTGACCCTTTATTTTTCAATGAAATTATGTACTTTTGGCAGTTCTTTAAATTTAATAGATCCATCATTTTTCAATTACTCACTAATAATCTGCTTCTCTTTATTCCTTGATACAGTTTGAAGCATAGCAAGTTAAAACCATGAATATAAGTTGTAAGTTCCTAAGAAATGTATATCAAAAAGTATAATTAGAGTATCATTATGAATTTTCAAGAATTTTCCATTTTGTTAAACTTTATAACATTAACAAGGATGCTAAAGAATAATAATCCTGTGTCTGATTTTTTTCTTGCAATAGAGTGAGGCCTCAACACTTTTACCTGATTATATTTTTATTAATCAATGGATTGTTTTGCATAATATATGATACTATTCGGTCTTATCTACTGTAAGGTTGTTTTTACCTTTGCCTCTGACTAATGCTACGAGAATAGTATCTGGGCTATGATCTTCATACTTTCTCATCTGCCTTATGTTTTCAATCCTGATTAAATGACCCAAAAAAGTAATGAAAATGATGTTACCCAAAAATTACACATTTTATCTACCTGCATTTCATTTTAATTTCACATAACACAACATTCTCCATTTATCCCTTTTAGGACGTGAATGACTTCCCTCCAGTGTTTGTCCAGCCTTTTTATAGCAAATCCATACCTGAAGACATCGAACCAGGTACATCCGTCGTCCAGGTGAAAGCATTGGACGGAGATCACTCTTCTTCCAACAGCCAAGTGGTCTATCGAATACAGTCTGGAGCCCAAGATAAGTTTGTGATTGATGCCAACAGCGGAATCATCAGTGTAGCTAGAGGCGCCAATTTGGATCCTGATAGGACGATACCCAAATCCAACTACTATCTGTTGGATGTTGTAGCTCTGGATGGTGGAATTGGGATTGAGCAGCAGCAGAATAGAGTGCCTGTCAATATTTCTATCATGGATGTTAACAACAAAGCTCCGAAATTTGTGGATCCACAACAGGTACAAAATTTCACTTGGAAAGTTTTTTTTCATTCTTGTTCGAAAAGTAATTTATTTTTAGCTGAATGTGCAGTAGATAAGTTTTACTTTATTTTTTTATAAATCACTTTACCACTATACTTAGCGAGATTTTTTTAAAGGATTTCAAAAAAAGTTTACTTATTATTTTTGCAATCAACGAGCTGTTAAAAAAATTTACATCTCCTGGGATCATATAACGATCCATGTAGGTGAACGAACAGGCATAAAATAAATTACAAATTTAGTTACAAAAGACCTTCAAACTATTAGCATTTTTGGCTTTATCAACTTCCAATTAATAAGTTTTTGAATGTGAAATGTACATACATTTTAATAACATGAAAACCTCATCAATTTCTATTTAAAAATATAGTTCTATTTAACTGAATTGTATTTTCAATTTGAAGTAATTTTTTATTTTACTTTTTCACTTTCTATTAATAAGAATCTTACACCTGAATGCATGAACCCCAAATGCAATGTTACTCCAGAACTTAAGTTTTCTAAGTACTTTGATAAACTAAATATTAGGAGTAGGTAACTAAATATTAGGAGTATAATGAATCTTTTTCTGGAAATTGAAAAAAGATTCTCTAAATGTTGTTCAATTTGGTGACCAGCATTGGGTGTTTTCCTTACTACACTTATTTATTAAGATTTTAAAGGCATAATTTAATGGTCAAAGAACAAATAAAGCGTGTTAACATTTCAATCCTATTTAAAAGTGTTCAATCATTCAGTTTGTAGTAGTAAAAATACTTTCATTAAATAATCAAATTTGTCTCTTTAGGTCACAGTTTCTGAGAGTGCTTCCATGGGTACTGTAATCACAAGAGTGTCTGCAACAGATGCTGATGAAAGACCAGTGCTCAGGTTTTCTGTAGATTACAGAAACAGTGAAGGAAGAACTGAAGAAGGAGCCCTGGTCTCACCTACTGAATATGACTACAATAACATCTTCTCAATCAATGCACTGGACGGAACCATTTCTGTGGCTAAAGCACTTGATAGAGAAAAGATGGAGATCATTCGTCTTGTGGTTAAAGTCGAAGATTTGGCTGCTGCTACAAAAGGACAGACATCAACTGGTAATTTTCTCTTAGCTATCTCCAGTGTTTATTTGTTTATTGAACTAATAAATAGTACACATCACATAAACTCAACAGAAGGGAAAATGCAGTCACCAGGGATCGTTTGGTCCATGTTGGTGACCGTTTAGTATATTTACAGTGTTTAAAATAGACAAAAAACAAATCTATAATTTTTACTTGATTTGTAAGGTATCATTAAGTCTATTTATGCTTTGGTGTGATTAAATTGACTAATTGCTTCACTCTTTTAAATCTCAGAGCTTATTTTAAGCTCTCATAAAACTATCTACCGTTTCCTAATCTATTTAATTTTCTTTGTGGTAAATTTGAAAATATCTTTTGACCTAAAAATATTATTCATGGAAAGGTGATTACACTAAAGCTCAATTTGGCAATATTTTTTTTAAAATTATCATTTAGAATTGAACTTATTTAAAACAAAGTAAGCCATAAGTGATAGCAAGGAGACCCAGGGGTGAGGAACTTCAATTGGAAAATGCTTTTACTACACAGCCTCCATATAAGTCCATATAAATAAAACAAAATTCAGTGTACCCATTTCATCTTACAATTGAGTCTTTCTTTAAATAACATTATCTCTCCACAGCTACCCTAACTGTGAAGATTGAGGATGTGAATGACAACCGACCCCAGTTTCAGAAGCGATACTACCGTCAAGCAGTTACTGAGAATACCAAGCCTGGATCTCCCATCGTCACTGTGGTTGCAGAAGACGCTGACAGAAACAGATCTCTGACCTACTCCCTTCAAGGCAATTCCGACATCATTGGTCTTGTGGGAGTTGACAAAAAATCAGGTATGTTTCTATTTTTTGCCTTGAGGACAACTTGTGTTGGTGTGAAAAAAATATTTAATTTATTTCTCAATAGCTAATTACACATTGATTTTATAAACTCAAAATTCATTGAAAAATATATTTAAGTTATATTCATATTTAGCTTATGTAAAAACACAAGATAGATCTTGAACATTGATCATAATATTTGTCACAGCCAAAACCATTAACTGGCCACTACCTCATTACTTTTACTTCCTCTCTGCTGAGTGTCTTTGCTACAAATTATTTTTTGCTCTGTGAAATAACAGCTTCCTTGAATCAGAAAGAGGTTCTGGCTAGTTGATAGTATTGGCTGTAACAAATACATCTTTTTTAGTCATTTGAATGCATACTATCTATCTATATTCATTAGATCATCTTTATTAGTTGTCTAGATGAGTTATCATCCTTATACAGGGTTTCCACTAAAATTTTGTATTAACTTTTGTATGCCTACAGATATAGTCATAAAAGTTATGTCTAGGTATAGTATGTGACTAATGCACAATTTGATATCATGAGATGCCGTATTGATATCATGACTGTTTGATATAGTGGCAGCGCTCTTTGCTTACAACTTAATAAGGAATTTATTTGATTAAAAATATTTTGGTGCTGATATAACTTTGAAGGTACAGAGAGTTGGTTTTACTAACAGATTCAGTTTTATGCTGATGGTTTACTTGCATACTTAGCTTGCTTTAAATTTGGAGAAGGCAGTATGGTAATATATTAAATGCTTTTTTTTACTAAAATTTTATAACATCTGGTTTAAAAATAGTAAGCTCCAATCTGCATTTAGAGAATCAAATAATTTAAATTACTTTGCTAAAATTCAATTAGATTATATATGAAATATTTATAGTAAGCTTAAAAGCACATTTGAATAATTTAAGCAGCAAATTCATTAAAAGAAGTAGGATTTTCAAAAAATTAATTGTGATTTCATTAAAAGTTTTCTGGAGCTAACACTAAATATTTGGCAAGAAGTTCAGTAAAGAAAAAGTAAACTAGCTTTAGAAAAGAAAAATATACTCATATTAATCAATTCAATATACAATGCAGCTTTGTGCTTTAATAATGTGGCTATTAACATGCTAATACTTATATAAGTATAACTGGTGAAAGGGCTTATATGCTAACCATGCTTTTCTATTCTATGTTAACTCAATCTAGAAAATACGGGCTTGCTGTGGCTACATCCAGTTACAGGTGGGTCAACTAGAATCTTTATTTGCACTTCAAAGTACTGCACCTCCCATCAGTTCAGTTACTGCACCTAGTTAAACAATATTTTTTTTGTATATTTGTACTGTCAAACCTTCTTCAACAAGCATAAATTTTCAAGAGCTTTATTTCTTTTCTGAAACTTTATCTTGTTAGTAAACACTTTGTTATAATTAGAAAATTGTCTTTTTCTAAATTTTAAACTGATTTGTGGAAATGATTAAAACATTTATAACTCTTAGATTGAACAGACTAGTTGTTCAGCAATTAAAATTTTTCCCTTTTTCTTTTCTTGCTGTAAATATTTTGACTGTAGTTATGTAATGTTTGATGTCAACCAATTTTCCTACTTTTCAATGTCTAATCTTTAAATATTTAACTTTTTATACCCATCTTACATTTTTATTTGCTTTTCATAGCTTTAAATTTAAAATTAAGTTTAAAGTTTTTGTTTTTTTAAGCAGACATATTGTTATTTTCTTACATTACACTGCTGCATTTAAATTTTGGGCTTGAATTTTTATATTTCTGAAGGTCATTAATGACATTCATAACACAATAACTCAGTAACAGTCTCACAATCTATTCCAATTTTATTTTCTTCTAATTTATTGAAAAAGCCTTTAATGATTCATTGCTCTATATTCAGCATACATCTGTCTACACAAAGAGGGATAATTCTGAATTTTAAATTTCTTTTTTTAACCACAGGTGAAGTAAGTGTGAGCAACAAAATCGACAGGGAAATGTTTTCGTGGTTGAATGTCACCGTCATTGCAACAGACAACGGTGTACCCCCTCTTTCTGGGGCTGCAGATCTTTTTATCCAAGTAAGTAGCATTTTATTCCTTCACAATCTTTAATATTTAAATTGATACGTCTATTATCTGCAAGCCACAACTTTTAATAAATATACCTAACAAACATTCTGCCTCTCAGGTTCTGGATGAAAATGACAACAACCCAGTGTTTATGAGAGGTTCCTCTGACTTTTCCATCGCTGAGGATGCTACTGTTGGGACGGAAGTTGCTCTCATTCAAGCTACAGATGCCGACGTTGGTGAATATGGGAAGCTTACATACCTCCTGGATACCTCTTCAACTCAAGGACGGTTCAAGATCAACAAAGAAACAGTATGTATAGAAGAGAGTATTTCACCATTAACGCTGGTTAGCGGATAATAAGTGTATACTCCAACTCTCAAGCGTCACCTCCAGCCATGGACCGGTTTCGTCCTTGTTAGGATGGCATAGGAAGGCAACACAAGAGAGCAGAAGGCAAGAACTAGTCTAGCCGACTATAACGGGAAAAGTGGTGACAATTGATTAGTCCTCCACTCATCTGCTGAAAGGACTTAGCATTCTTAGAACAGATTCAATTCCCGAAAGGCAAGGATGAAGAAAGTATTTCACCATTAACGCTAGTTAGTGGATAATAATTGCATTTTTTTCGGGAATTAAACCGGTTCTAGGAATGCCATGTCATTTCAGCAGATGAGTGGAGGACTAATCGTCACCACTTTTTCCATTATAGTCGGCAAGACTAGTTCCTGCCCTCAGCTCTCTTGCGTTACCTTCCTATGCTGAGCTGATGAGTCCTAACAAGGACAAAACCGGTCCATGGCTGGAGGTGATGCTTGAGAGTCGGAGTATGTATACAACACCATCTATTAAAATTAGTTGTGATTTAAACTATTTTAGTGTTATTTTTTAACTTTTTACATTTTGCAAGACATCTTTACAACTGTCACATTTCCTACCATTGAAAATTCCCTTGCTTAAGGAAATCAATGCTGGTTCATTAGATTTTGTTAAGATTTACTCTGTTTCATTTAACATTGTTTTTTTAGGGTTCTATTACTGTATCTTCTCCCCTCGATCGAGAAGACAAAGATTCCTATACACTTGTTGTTCAGGCTTGGGATAACTATGACTATGGTTTTTCAACTGGAGAAAGTAGAAAGGCTTTCAAACAGGTAAGACTAGTCTTTAATTCTTTATGGAATGAGGAAGTTTCATATTTTTTAAATTTTCGATTTTGGGATATATTAATACATTATAAGATGTGAAAAATCCAAATCTGCAATCCAGATTTTCCTCAAAAATTTATTTACTGAGATATAGAAGAAATAAAAGTTGAAAAAAGTCGTAAACAAATGATGCAATCGCAAACGCTCAAAAATCAAATTTGACGTCACTCGGCACCAAACAAAAAGCATTGTTGATGTTTATTCATTATTAAAATAAAAGGTCTTTATGACCTCATGGATCTGGTCTAGTTTCATTAGACCAGATGGGGATTAGTCCCATTTAATAAAAAATATTTAATAATATATTTTCAATAAATATTTGAATTTTAAGGGGAAAAATCTTAAAATATAAGAATGTAATGTTTTAAAATTAATTATTTTATTTTATTGTTTTCATAGCTGATTTAACTTTTAAATTAGCAATTATAGAGCTTTTCTTATTAAAAATATTTAATCCTGAGGCTTTCATATTTAAAATAGTGAGTCAAGCAGATCCACTCTAGTAGAGAAATAGAGAAATAAGCGTTTTTAGCCATAAAATCGTTTATTACTTGTAAATATTCGATTTTCGAACTTGGAAAACTTGGTAGTGATCGTCCTAGCCTCGAGATACGTCTATGTACCGAGTTTTGTCTACGCCGGCTGCATAGTTTAGGAGAAGATGCGAGTTGTAGTCGTTTTGACATGCCGAGTGACATCACGAATCTGAAATCGCTGTTTTTCCCGCCTTTTCCAGAGCGCAAACTTTAAGCTGCAGTAAAAAAATAAATAATGATCAGAATTAAAAAATATCTCGGTTTTAGGGTTTTCTCGTAAGGTAGGATCGATTTCAAAATTAAAAAAAAAAATGAAACTTCCTCATTCAGGTAATGCTATTTTAAGGTGTTGGAGAATTTACAAAGAAAAGAATTTACTCCTCATTTACTTCAAAATCTCCATGAGTACTAAAATGAAACATGAATTGGGTAAAACCAGATCTGGGTTTTAAGCATGCTAACTGGAAATAGAAATATAGTAGGAATGCTTACTATTTCAACTACATATAGCCTAGGTATGGTTGAAAATTACTCTTAGTTTAAAAAATGTTGAGTGAATAATAAACTAATCTTTTTTTTTCAGATAACTGTAAAAATCACTGATGTCAATGATGAAGCTCCAGTTTTCGTGAAGCAAGAAGTCTGTGCAACAGTCACCGAGTTCCATCGTATTAGGGATACAATTTTCATGGTTTCTGCCAGTGATGCTGATGACCCTAACACGCCAAATGGAAAACTTCAGTTTTCTATTGTTGGTGGAAATGATGAAGGTAGTTTTGATTAAAAAGTTTCCTAAATATTAAATCTAAATGTACATAATAAGCTTGTTATAAACATGTGTATACAGGGCCGCCCATAGGGGGCAGCAACCCCGACAAATGTCGGAGGGCCCGGAGCTTTAAGGGGCCCGGGCCCACGAGTTCCACTTAGTTTTTTTAGTCAAAGTCTGTACTAGATGTTTTTTTTATTTTCCAAATAAAAATTGAACTCGCTGATTCATATCATTTAGCATATTCAGTTCCCGAAACGGACGGGCCCGTCAAAAGTGGTCGGTCTCTTTTTCAGAAGTTTCATCTCCAATCAAATTCTGAAACATGAGATAACACAACCCCTTCCCAACGTGACCACTTCCCGCACACTGGAAAAAGCTACCAATATTTCTTGCTATGGCATTTTATGCACTAAAATGAGTTAAAACCCTGTTATTTTAAGGTGAAATTTTGAAAAACTTTCTGGGGGAGAACCCCCAGACCCCCTTGGTACTTGTAACTCTATTATTACAACCTTATTTTATATTAAGTTCGTCAAAACGCGGAAATTCTACCATAAAACCTATATCCGAAATTCGGATGAGGCGTATCAAAACGAGTTGAAAAAGAGGGTTTTTTTACTTTAATTTCCAAAAATTTTCTGGGGGAGGACCCCCAGTCCCCCCTTTTAGTAGTTGGAGCAGGATAACTCCACTACCCTTTCCATATTAAAATCAAAAGAAGATTCAATTGGACTTTGGAAATTCTTAGCCCTCCCCCAAATCCTGGATCCGCCCCTGCAGGCAGAATTTAATGAAATTTGGTTTACAGGGGTTTTCGAGGGTGCTCTCTCCGAATCTGTAATAATAAATGAAGTTTTCAGTAGAATAAAGTAGTTATAAATGCTACTCCTTCGCCGGCAAACATTGTCCTCTAGCGGACTTGGGTTCCTATGAAAATCTTGTTGGTCATGGCATGACAGACATGCATGCTAATTTTTTACTCGACCTTTTGAGATATCCTGTATATTTTACTTAAGGGATACTTTGTGAAATGTAAATTCCTTATTATACTTCAAAAAATTAAAAAGTTAGGGGGCCCGTGAAAAAATTTTGTCTGGGGCCCGGTAGAGTTATGGGCGGCCCTGTGTGTATAATGCTTGTTTTAATTTTCCACAGGTTTGTTTGGTATTGAAAATCAGGACTCTAACACTGCTCGAGTAGTTTCTCGCTACTCTCTGAGGGGAAGGTTTGGGAATTACAGCTTGGTGCTGCAAGCCCAGGATTCAGGCACTCCTACTCTCCACACCACTTCCCGTTTTCAAGTGTGTGTCACAGATGTGAATGACAACAGCCCTGTGTTTGTGAAGCCTCCACAGAACTATACCATCAGAGTTTTAGAGGTAGGATGTTTTTTTTAATACAGTGTAACTTGGATAACTCAAATGTCTTGAATTCAAAGTCATGAATAATTCAAAGTGTTTTCTTGGTTCCTTGAACTTTTTAATATTGTGGACAGTTCAAAGTTCAACTTCTTTAATTCAAAGTATTTCTTCCTGAACCTTGATATTATATCGATTTTTTGCCATTCATCACTATGGAATCATCAGTGGAATCACAAAAAGAATGTTACATTTTATGTAAAAGAGTTTCAAAATAAATATTCATCACCTTTTTGTGCAAACCATGCATTCAAAACAAGAATTTAAAAACTTTTGAATTGGAAAAGTTGCTGAAAGTTCCAGGGATGGAAGTTTAGATATTTTTGATCATTAACTGAATCTGGAATTATAAGTAAAAGATCCAACTTCTTTATTTTAAAATATTGAATAATTCAAAGTTTTTCAGCAGTCCCTTTAGCTTCAAACTATCCAAGTTGTTATGTATGTGTTTTCTTTTCTTACAGCTTTTCTCTTATAACTTGTTTTTTAACTACAGGAAAAATGCAATTTCATCACAAATGTCATGTAGTTTTAATACTTTTTCTTCAAATCTAGGATTTATTTTCACACACATTATTTCACAGTTATTTTGACTAATTTACTCACGAGTGCTATTTCTGTTTTCAGAATGCTACTCTGGGAAGCAGTGTTGTTGAAGTCAGTGCTAGAGATGCAGATGTTGGTTCGAATGGGGAAGTAAGATACAGATTCAAAAAGCTGGCCAATAACCATTGGAAATCTTTCAACATCCATGAAATATCTGGGCTAATAACTGTTAGAGAGCCTTTGGACAGAGAAAGACAAAAAGTGTATGAGGTAAGTATTATTTAAATTGAATTACATTAACTTCAAGATTTGAATTTATATTGCAAAAAGGGATTTACTGACCTAATTTAATGACATAAATTCATCTGTAAAAATATAGTATGTACATTATACTTTCTTACCTTAAAATATTTTCTGCTTAAGTTTATTTGTAATGAATAAATACTCATAACTTTTTTAAAGAAAAGGGGTTTGACTATCTGTATCTATACTTTTTTTAAAATTATCTTTCAATTGCATTGTAGTTTCCTGTTATTTTGTTTGCTTTGATAAAAAATTAAGTTGATTGTCATCTTTCAGGTTCGTGTTGAAGCATATGATTTAGGCCAACCCACATCTTTATCAACAGACTTAGATTTGACTATATTTATAGTAAATGTTGATGATAATGCTCCGGAATTCACTGAAGATGATGTAAGTGTTTTGGGTTTGATCTTAACCTTTCAATTGTTTTTTTATTTATGTTATAAATCACATCCTAAAGCAATGAATGCTCTTTATTTTTAGTATGAAGTTTTATTCACTGAAAATTTGGAACCTGGAAAAGAAAGCTTTAAACTCATTGCCACTGTTGATAAAGATGATGATAGTGGATCAAGAAAACCTATTCCTTGTTATTTTATAGTTGGTGAGTATGGTTAAAAGTTATATATTGATTCCATTTTAATGACTTAAGAGTTGGAAATTCAAAACTCTATCATTCATCAAGATAGAAACTTCCCTTGTTTTAATGCAGATTAAAAAGTGAATATTTCTCAGCAATATGGTCTTCATAATCCTGTTCTATCAAATAATTTGCTAATGTTTCATGTCCTTTTCAGGAGGTAATAATCTTGGACGCTTCAAGTTGGACATTTTCACTCATCAGCTGTTGGCCACTGAGACATTAGACCGAGAAGAAAGGCAGAACTACAGTCTGATTGTGCAGGCATCGGATGACTGTTTCCACCAGCCATCTCCAATTTCGCACTTTGACCCGAGGGACAATTCCTTGCTTCAAGTGCACATTGGAGTCAGGGATATCAATGACAATCCCCCTCGGTTCATCAAGAGGGTGTTCACTGGTGGAATCACTTCTGAAACTGACTTTGGAACTGCTTTTATGATTGTTAAGGTAATAAAAAAGTGCACATAGTCTTATTGAAATGCAGTGGTAGCATAATTTCGTTATCTTTTGATATTTTTGAGTGGTATAATATGTATTTATGATTTCAAATGTATTTTTTGTTTACATTAGTAAATACTTCATTTCTTTCTTCATTGTTATCAACTGCCTAATTTCTCTGAACTGTCCTTACTATTACTTTCTTGCCATCAAAAACAGACTAAAAGCATGATTGGTCAGTACATAGTACCCATCATCTGAACAACCAAGAACATAGCAAGAAGAGTTTTTTAATCCAGTCCACGTTTCTACTAGTTGTTCCTGTACAGTCTACTTATATTTGCAGACTGCTTTATTCTTAATAGTTGTTGAGATCATTAAAAAACTTACTTAAGTACTTATAGAATTTTATATTAAATACGAGTCCATGATTTTCTAATTTTAGCATTAAATAATCATTTTAAGAAGAAACCGTCTGCCCTTAATTTAAACAGATGATGTTTTTAGAATGGCTTCCTCTTTTCTTGTCCCTCCTAGAAAAAAATCATTGCTGGTTTGTTGTTGACCATTTCTTTTATAATTTAGAACATACCCCTTACTTTTCTACCTTCCGCAATCAAAAGAAAATAATTAAAGATATTTAAAAGTTTTATGCCATATTTGATTCTGTTTCAGGCCATCGATCTGGATGTGGGGAAGAATGCATTGATATCCTATCACATTGCTGGCAGTGTTCAGATGACTCTTTCTGAAGGCTTGGAATCCTTGAAATTGTCTCCCTTCATCATGAACAAGGACACGGGTGTCATCAGCTTGAACTTTGATCCCCAAAAGGGCATGAAAGGCTACTTTGATTTTGAGATCATTGCCAATGATACTGATGGGCTATTTGACACTGCTAAAGTCTTTGTAAGTTCAACTTTTTTTAATTATTATGTTATTCTTTCTTTAATTCTAGAGCTAATTTTATTGGTATCAAAAATAAAACCCATGCAATTTTTAAATATCTTCTCATATAATGCTGATTTTTTGCTTTAGAAGTTTAAAAACATTACCTGTGAAGGGATTATTTATAATTAAGCCATTAAATAAAACAACTTATCTTCTTTTTATGAAATTGTTGGTTTTATTAGTGAAGTTTTCTTTGAAGTTAACTGATTATTATCATGAATTTGTTTGAGGAAATCATTCTAATCATTAAAATTTTTCATTTTGTAGATTTACCTGCTCAGAGAAGATCAAAGGGTTCGATTTGTTCTGCGTCTAACTCCAGAAGAAATCAGAGAAAAGCTAGAAAAATTCAGAGAGTAAGTTCCTTCAAAACATTTCATTTTTTTACTATCCCCATCTTTTTTTAAGTTTGTTGATAATTTCTTGGTTTTCTTGTAGAGTTCTTAGTAACATTACTGGTGCTATTGTTAATGTTGATGAGACTAAGTATCATGAAAATAGAGATGGCTCAGTGGATAAGAAAAAGTAAGCTACGATTTTTTTTGAAGTAAATAAATAGTTGCTTGTCATTACTTTATTTTTTTTAAATTTAAATTTGAATAATTGTTTTGGAAGGAATAGGACGCATGAAAAAAGTTCAGCATGCTTTTCTATTCTTTGGTTTGCTTTCTCAAATGTAAACATAAAAATTACTCAGTTCTAAATATTTTGTCACTAGAAATATCTTTACTGGCATTTCATTTTTATGCAATTATGTTTTTTTCTTTAATCGTGGTTTGAACTTTTAGGAGTGATCTATATCTCCATTTTGTTAACCGAGAGGATAATTCCATCATGGAAGTAGCTACCGTACTGTCGTAAGTTTCCAACCTTGTTTCAATATCTTATTTATAAAAAATGTAAATTTATTGTTCTTGAAATTTTCTATTCAAATGTCTTAAGTAATTATATTGTGCATTACAGGTTGATCGACAAAAACATAGAATTTTTAGATGAGCTCTTTAAAGAGTTCAATGTCCTGTATAGTGAAGTAAGTTACAACTATTACTCCCTTATGTTTAAATTTTAATTAATAGAAAAAACTTATATTTAAATTTTAATTATCTAAGCTTTGTCATTAGCAGTAAGCATTTTTATGCCCATAAAAATAGTATTGTGATGAGACTATGTTAATTATAACAACTATCTAAAATTGTTTGTGTTTTTTAGCCTGCAGATACTGCAGTTGTAGATACAAATATGGAAGCCCAGGTTAGAGCTTGGCTCATCGGTCTTTCTATATTCCTTGCCATAATGCTGGTGTTGGTCATTTCCTTGTGCTTCACACAACGTAGCAGGTACTTTTTTAAGTTTCTTATCCTTAATTTGCATTTCTACGTGCCAATGTAAAAGAAATTTATTCCTTAATACACTTTTCAATATTACATTTTTTCTGGAGCTTTTGTAATTATGTTATGTTTGTAATGTATGTTCTTTATCGAAGCTAATGATGTGAAATTTTCCTCAATATTGAGTTATTCTTCGTAAAGGGTGTTGTTATGAAATCTTAATCTTACATTAGTCTTTTTCAGCTATTTCATGACAAATATTTCTTTAAAAAATTCAGGTTCAGATTAATAATTTTAATCATCACTAAAATATCTAAATATAAATGATTACTAAGTTTTTTTAAGATACAAGAATAATTCTTTTCTCTGCAAATGTTGATAATGTTTCATTGTTCATTCCAACATTTTTAGCCTTTAAGTATTTGACCAAATTTCATTGAAAATTGAAAACTTTGATATTAGCTTTTGTGAGTTAGAACTAATTAAAGTATAAATTGCTTTCTAGGTATGAAAGAAAACTGAAAGCTGCTACTGCAACTGCATTTGGTAAGAAAATAATTTCAATACATGCTTCCTTGTAGTTATTGATTTGTTTGACACACTCACAACTTTCATTTCATCTCCTAGGCTCGCAAGATTCTGCTCTAAATCGAATGGATGTTCCAAACACCAACCAGCACTCAGTTGAAGGGTAAGTGAAAATAATTTTTTCAAGAAACAACCAAATCACTACTACTTTACAATTTTAAATGGTAAATGAAAAGTATGGATTTTTTTACTTAGAATCCGTTAGCTTATTTGAAGCTAGCTCTCCATGAATGTTGTCATGCTGCTAGGGGGAGGGTGTTTATTAATTTGGGACATTTTTGTGGCAAAGAGGGTTACAAGAATTCAATTGTGACTTCACACATTAAAAGAAACAAAAATGTTTTCTAAAATGTAGCTTTCATGGTGGTAGAAACAAAATATTTTTTAAAATTTACACTATCAAAAAGAAGTGTGAAACTTTGTCACTTAGGAGAGGAGCTAAAGTGTTGCATCTTTTAATGAACGGACCCTTTCCTTAGGATATCAATAAGATTTCAAAACAATTTTGGTATATTTTTTGTGCTGAAATCAAATTACAAATACATACAATATTTCAATGAAGCTAATATGACTTTTATTAGTATACAACAGTATATAAAATCTATATAAAAGCTTGCGACTAATTTATCCTACTCAAACAGATCCAATCCTATCTGGATGCACTCTTATGATAATGAATGGTACAAAGAAGATGAACAGATAAGGTATGTACATTTTATTAAATTTAGATATATTTTTGTGTTTGACTTTTATTTGTCCAGTACAGTAAAATTAGAAAATAATTGTTTTTCTCGTTTTTTATTACAATTTATTTTAATAGTGTTTTATGTTGATTCTACCAAACTGTACTAAGTCCCTTCTACAACAGAAAAAGTACCTCAAAAAATGGTTCTCCAGTACCTGTTTTCCTTTTCTTTATTAAAATATTTAGTAAAATTGGTTATTGTGTCTCAAGAACTTTACTTTTCAAGAATAACTAATCTTTTATTTTGAAATAAATAATAGTGAAAAATTATTTTATAGTTTTAAATTTATAGGGTTTAAAAATTTGTTATCTCGTCTCATAGTTTTGGTCAACTTAATACTTAAGGATGTACCTTTGCTGAATGTTAGATTTGATATTGCAGAAAATAGACTCTGTTAAAACCAGCGTTAGAAATTGGGGGAAAATCCACTGATCCTGCAGACCAGTGATTTACTATTCTTACTGGTCCTTAACTAAAATGATTGGTCTATGTTTCCATTGAAATTACTTTTAGACCTGTTTATAAATACCCTTTCCCCCTTAAATTCAAGAAATCCCATAACAGTTCCTTGAAATTTTATGAACATATATCATATGGTGGACCCTTATCAATGACCTGTGTATGAAGGTAAACAAAGAGTGACTGTCAAGGGAAATGTTTTAATGCAAATGTTTGTTCTCTTTAAATATTTCTTCTTTGGGTAAAAAATTGTTAGACACCCCAGAAAGTCGATAACATAGATTCAAATAAATTCATTACATTTTATCTTATTTTTTCGCCACTGGTCTGGCAGACCAGTGATTTTCTGACCGCAGTGGTCCAAGTCGATTTTCTATGGTCTCATACCAGCAAACCACCGCAATTTTGAGCGCTGATTAAAACAATGCCTTCTTACTAATACCTCATATACCATGTTTTTCTCTTATTCAGTGTATTGACAAAACAATCTCAAACCTTACCCTACAGCCACAACTCTGGCGACAACAACTCCTTGGACGAGAACGCCATCTCCGAACTCAACTCCGAGCAAACCAAAGCCTCCCTCCGCCGCACCCTCTCCCCGGTCCAGCGGCACCACCCGGAGAACAACTACTCCCAGCACCTGAAGAAGGGCCCGGCACCACGGCACCCGGGCAACTACGGCATCACCAACATCCCCCCAGCAAAGCTCGTCGGCAAGCCCCAGAAGCCGGGGCTGGACTGCGACGACGCCAGCTCGGGGCTGCTGTCGATCGACACCAAGCGGCAGAACGACCTCAACAAGTGCAACGCCGTCTACAGCTACGAGCAGGTGCCTAAGCTCATCACGCCTCCACACATCACGAACTTGGAGACCTCGGAGCTGTGAAACCGATTGGGGAATGTGCAGTGATTGCATCACTTTGTGAACTATACTAAGTTGCGTTAGCTTTTGTAGTAGGAGAAGCTAGTGCAACTTTTTTTACGAGGTTGCATTGGCTTTTTTAGTGTAGGAAGCTAATACAACTTTTTGAGTGGTGACTTGATCATTGCAGAACCTGGTCTTATTGGGATTCTTAGTTGCGGTTTATGTATTTCTAATCCTCAGGAGTGAGAAAGCCTATTCAAAGACGATTGAGTGGAAGAGTTTTAAATAAGTTTCATTATCATATCAGCGATTGCTTTAAAAAGGCATTATTAAGATTTCAACTTTGACCATTACTTTCATTTTCACCCTTTCCAAGTAGACAGTATATTATTCATACTTTTTTTTAAATGGACTGATTTAGAGTAACCCCTGGGGAACCTTTTTTCTGATTGCTGTGGAGATTATAAAGTACTTCTAATTATGTATGTTGTTCCTCAGTATTTTAACTTGTTAAGAAATACAGTGGAACATCCTGAAGTTATAAGAGGACAGGTGATAAATCTGCTCTTGAAAAGAATATTGTAACTTTTGAAAACAACTTAACTTGTTGTTTTATATTCTTTTCCTAAAATTCATTGAAAATACTCATTTATTTTTACTTTTGTTATGATTTTGTAAAGGAGTATAACTTTTTGTAATTAGATGTTTCAGAATAAAATTTAAAACTATTTTTGCCTTGGCTGATTTCCACAGAATCTGTATCAACCTGTGTTGGATTTAAGGGCCAAGATCCCATGATTTGTGAGGTAAAATTTTTGGAATTGTGAACCTCCAAAAAACAAAAATTTTCAAAATGAACTATGTACTTAAAAAACTCATTAGGAGGAACTCTTAGATATTTGTTTCATATTTGTATGTTGTCATAGAAATTTCCTTCATCCATCTGGAAAAAGTAGTTTGTTTGAATTGTTGTACCCATTGGCTAAGAAGCTTCTACAAATTTTAAAATGTTAAACACTGTCTAGCTAGATAGTCAACATTTTCAAAGGTTATTTATGTAGATCACCATCATGATACATTGAACATTTTTATTAAAAGTTGTATTTGCATTACTGCAAATTTATAATTTGGATCTGTTAAGAATTTTTAAAACCCTTAATATCTGTTTACAAGAGATTACTTTGAAATGCATTTTCTAATTGTATAGTAAATACAATATCCCTAACTCATAAAAGTTTTCTACCCTCACCAATAAAGACTATTTTACATAAAACTTATCCGATAATCAAATAATGTTAACTAAACTTATTATAGCTTACTCAAACCCTTCATTCTCATAAATAGATATTTTCTTGTAATACCCGATTACTGGTTGGCAAATACAATAACCATATTGTGTGAAATATATCTATTACACTTGTTTCATTCATCTCGCTTGATTGATTTAATGTTTAAAGTTTTTTTTTCTTGAAATGGATTTTATGTGATAATTTTTTCTTATGTGATTTTTTTCCTTACTTTCATTCAAATTATTTTCACTAAATATATTTGTAGAACTGTTTGTTGCTAGTTATTTAGAATTAAATTGATCACGATTGAATTTTCCATATCTGATGTGTGATTCTCGTATTTATTCAATGGTACCATTATGTTAATATATTTTCAGTATATCTAGTTGTGAATTTAGTGTGTACTGTGCTTAAATATGTAAAGCATTTTTACTCGATCATTTACCAAAGCCAATGTTATTTTTAATGCTTATTTGAAAACCATACATTCCCAAGTTATTTCATATGCAACTTATACAGTGAATCTTAATGCAATTTTGGGAACTAGCATACCCAATACCAAGTTTCACAAAAAACTGCTGGTTGGAAAGTTATTCTTGTATTTCTCAATGAACTTTCGACCAAGAGCTAGCTCTCAAAGCTCTTTTTTATGTACATTTTTTACATAAGAACTATTACTTTTTTAAGAAAATAAATATTGTTTATACTTTCTGTAGGTATCGATTACTTTTTATATTATATCTGTAAGCATTGGTTGATTGAATCCTGAAAAAAGCCGTTGTTAAAATTATTCTTTTATTTGCATATTACAGGCTGCCTTGAGAGAAATCGTTTTTCAAGGTATGGAATGTTCTGAAAGTGGTTATGCTAAAAGTCTATTACAGGGGTGACCAACCCAAATGATCTTGTGGGCTTCTTTGGAAAACCACAATATTCTCGCAGGCCTCATATAAAATTTTATTATATTAGGTTTCCACTATGTTTTTCCGGAAATTTTTCGGCTGTTTTTTTTTTCATTTTTATTTTTCCCCATTGATCCATTTTTTTCCAATTTGCTTCTCTTTCAAAGAAGTAAAGTTAACTTGATATAAATTTAACGTTATTGTTATTTTTTTTGCATTGAGATTATTGAGTTCTCCTTATGTGGCATCTTTTACTTGAATATCGACCTTTTATGTGCATTATATACAGGGTGTTTCAAAAGTCCGTTTCGCTGCTTTTATTTGGAGCCAACCTGTCCTAGGGTCACGGAAGTAAGGTCTGCCCCTAGGTAAGTGACCCTGAAGAATCTATTTAAATGACTCACAGCGCCCCTAGCAGCGAATTAAAAAAGTAAAAACAAATAAAACTAAAGACAATCCAGCAAAATATGTAATGGAACTCCATTATCAATGGAGGGCCCATTTACCCCCTTAAGTTATTGGTACTGAAAATTTGTTCTCGGGCCCTGTATTCCCACTAGTTGAACATCTTGTGGTATGAAATACCGTAAAACGGGGTGAATCGGATCAATTTTGAACTTTGAACTGCTGCCGAAAGTTTAATAATCAAGATTCTGGAATGCTTTGAAAAGAATATTTCGAGTCCCAATTAATACTTCAAGAACCCGTTGAAAAAACTCAATTATCTTGAACGGTTTATTTTATATAAATTTTTAAGTGCCGTGATCCGATTCACCCTCAATGCGGGGTGAATCGGATCACTGCCAGTTTTTGTGGAAAAAACGCAATTTTTACGTCTTAAAGTAATACATTATCCTAAAATTAGCCTTCAAATTGTCTAAAAAGGCAAAATGAATACATTTTACTAAATAATGAAAATTTTTTAATATAAAATATAAGGTTTTCAGAAAAGTTATGATACTTTTTTTTACCAAAGTTTAATGTTTGAAATTTTTTTTGAAACACTGTTAATAGGTGGAGATTTCAAACGAAGGGTATTTTGGTTTATGTATATTTAAGAATATAATGTATGTTTTTGGAAGTTCTGGTGGTATTATTTCTTTTCAAAATGATAGTTAGAAAACAAGACTGCCAACGATTTTCGTAAATTTTTTCGGCCGCTTTAAAAACTGTGAAGAATGCATTATTCATGGCTAATAAAAGTTTTGCTGTATATTTGCAATGTTTAAATTAAGCTGTAAAATATTTTAGATGATTTGATAAGTTTAAGATAGCAAATTTTGGCTTTAAAACTGCATATAACTGGTAATTTTCCATAGTTCTTTAGCACTTCACTCGCTCCGTTGAACAGCTGGTGTATGAAATAAAATAAAGACAGATGTTTTTCTGAAATAAATTAATTATTAAAGCATTGAAAGTTTTCCCACAACATTATTTTTTTATCTGTTTCCAGTTTCGAACAATAAGTGTTACTTTTTTTAGTGTTTTCATACGTAGAAAACAATCTCTTCGTTCGCTTTACAGTAAGTTTAGCCGTTTAGCGAGTAGTACAATTATCAGAAGCTAAAAAATAATGCGCTCTTAAATATCGCACTGATTTCTGCACCTATATTCAAAGATAATTTAATATACGGCATATTACTAAACAGCTGGGTCTATATGTACGTTTTCTTGTTGATTTTGATGTTGTTTTAGTGAAAATTTCTTTCGAATGACCAACAAATACTGAGAGATGTTTTTCGCAATATATTTTATGTTTGAGATCAAAATTTCCCATCTAAAACTTATCGGTTAACTTTAAAACTTTGATACATTAATGTAAACATATAGCAAAACTTTTATTAGCCATGAATCATGCATTCTTTCCAATTTTTGAAGCGGCCAAAAAAGTTTAACTAAAATCGTCATTTACGGTCTTCTTTTCTAACCTCCATTTTGAAAAGAAATAATACCACCAAAACTACTAAAACCATACATTATATTCTTAAATATACATAAACCAAAATCCCCTTGGTTTGAAATCTCCAACTATCACCAGTTTATCAAAAAAAATTTCAAACACGCATTTTTATGACTGATCCGATTCACCCCGCATCAGAGTCTAAATGGACTTGTTTTACTAAAAAATTCAGCAAAAATAGGAGTTACCATTTATTCAAAATTTGACTGCAAAGAATTCTTTGGAAGAATCGGGACCACACGGGGGATACCGAAAATTTAAAAAAGAAAGTTATTTTCTTGGTTCAATAAGCAAAGTTTTGACAGCCACGTTTTTGTGACCTTTTTTGTATTCTACTTCAAAGCCGTGGTAGACCTAAGATATTATCGCAAAATAATTTTTGATGGCTGAAACAACTTCTGAACAATGCATAGAATAAGTCAGAATTTATCCTGGAGCCCTAGTCTAAGGGCATGCGAAAGATCTGGAGTACGAAATAATAACTTTTAATACTAGAAATTAACTAGAAAATTTTATAACTCTAACACAACCGGAGCTATGATGGTATAAAAAACTTTTTTCAAAAGTGATCCGATTCACCCCGTTTTACGGTATGTATGAAAAATAATTCTACTAGTGTTAGGTTGAAAAAACAATTTCGTGCTTAACTTTTGGGAGTGTATCTAAAGTATAGTTATGTCGTAAGAAATCGGTTTTTTATAGTTTTATAAAAAACTACTCTTTACCTCCTAAAAAAATAAACATTTAAAGAAAATGTCGCAAACTACCAAATTAACAAATCAAAATTATATTTAAAAAAATTGCAATAGATGGCAGCACCACAATTTCAGCGGTGCTCTCTTTTCTATTGTTTATTATTTCATTAGTTAGATGGCAGCACTACAATTTCAGTGGTACTGTTTTTTCTATCGTTTATTGTTTCATTAGATAAAAGTAGATGGCAGCACCACAATTTCAACAGTGCTGTCTTTTCTATTGCTTTTTGTTTCTTAAATAAAAGGTAGATAGCAGACACAAATAGCAGTACCACTACCACAATTAAAGTGGTATCGTCTGTCCATCACATACTGTGCTGATTTTGGGAATTAGTTTTTGTGTAGAAATAGATAGTTGTTACACAGGTAATCACAAAATTAGAACTGTTTTTATCAAGAATTAATGCTGTCTTTAGGTATTTTCACTCACCACTTTCAAAATTATGAAAGGATTTGAAGTTTTTTATCTTCTTTTAATTTAGTTATTTATCATTAAGTTATCTTAAATTATTCTACAGAAGTGATTTTAACAGGTATAAAAACCACAATAGCAACACAGCCAGAACTAGTGATGTTATTCCTTAAATCCTTTCAATTTTTTTTCTCAGCATAACAAGGACCTTTCTTAGTGTCCTTTAGAATATTTTAATTGTAACACTATCTTTTAGATATAAACCCTATAACATAAATTAAACTAAAATATTCTTTAGATTAGAATGCTTGTTTTACCACTGTGGAAAAATTAGTAATTGTTTGTCCAACAAGCAGCCACCCGTATTAATAGTAAAAAAAATAATCCAAAACACAAATCTGTTCGAAATATTTTTTTTATTTTTTCTTATAAAATATAAAACACATACAAAAAGTTGTTCATCCAATAACACATACAAGCACAAATTTCCAAGCATTTAGCCAACTGAACATAATACACAAAATATATTTCCTGAACACCTTAAAATACACATGCGACACTCAGAACTTTGGTTTCAAAAATTGTATTAACTCCTATCCTACCACTACTCAGCTAGATAACCAGTAAAAATCTACTTGAGTATGTATACACAACCTCACTTTTTGTCTAAAACTAATTGGATACAAAAAAATACCATAATCAACTGGGAAGCAAAGGAATGATTAAATAAGTTGTGCAAAGACAAGTCAATTCAGCAGGAAAATCTTAATCCAAGAGAAACCATCAGAAAATATTAATATTAATTCTTTGAACAATTCAGTTATAGTTTAAAACACTTAAATATCCTAGAGATCATTTTGACTAGTTCTTTCAGATAGAAACTGCTAATCTAGCTGTGAAATGTTTTAAGGTTTTCTTGAAGCTTTTTAACCTGACAAAAACATCAGTTTAACCTAAGTTAAACAGAAAAACAGTACGATTAAATCACAGAACAAAATGCCACTGTTTAATGTGAACTTAATTAATGCAGTAATGTTAATACAGAAATAGGGAAACTGAAGAATGCATTGTGTTCACTCTGCCGCAAAAGGTATTTGAACAGTATTGTTCCAGAGGTAAAAACTTAATTTGTGTCACATATACATTCAGAAATTTGAAAAGTGCTATCTAAAAGCTAGGTGCAATTGAAGGTAGTTACGAAAATTCAATAGGAAACATTTTATCAACAGACCAAGGGAGGCCGTTTACTGAACTTTGTTTCAACTCCAAGAATCTTCACACATTAGCACTAAAACCCTTAATTTTCTCAAAACCTAGCAAATTAACTTGATTTGAAACACCATATATTCCCACCATACAATATAAACGTAATACTTAACCGCCTAAACTACAACTGAAATTTAAAACTTAATATTTAAACAAATAAAAGCTCAACTTAAAAAAAATTATCAACACCCAGCCAATGCACGAGTAAGAATGCTTGAAGTTGAAACAAAGCTAAATTTCATTGCAAGAGGCAGGGACTTAATCATATTCAGGACCCCTATTGACCTAATAAGTTGAAAAATCCTATCACACATGGATCCACACAATTATCCACTTGCATTCATATTACACTTAACAATGAAAATACTTAATCAAACATCTAATGATAAAATTTTATCACATTTGCATTTTAAAAGGATTCCACAAGAGTTTAAATTTTAATCACTGCTTTTAAACTCTGCTTGGTAGAAGGATCTTTTGAAAGAACAAAACTCATGATGAAATAGTGAGGAAATATGAGGGCACATGATGCCCTAGCATTCCATACAGAAGATTTAAGTATATCTAACATAGTTTATAGAGGAGATGGATAATTAGTAGTCACAAAAAAATGCTGCATTTAAAACTGGCACATACTTACATGTGCTTTTTAAAAAGATGACATTTTATCAATAACTAACTCTAAAAGGAAGAATATTACACCCTATCAAGTTGTCAAACATGATGAAACTAAAATCCTGTACATGTATATATAAAGCTCACAAAAACTGAATTATAGTCATTCACTTCAACTAAAACTGACAAATCCAACACAAAATAGCAAATACTGGAATTCACAAAATATACTGATAGTAGATTGTGAATATTCTTCCTCTGAGGGTTTAGTTACTTTCAAAAGGATACACAATAGGAGAAAAAGGCACAACTATTCCACACACTGCAAGTCAATAAACCAGTGAAAGCCTAAATTGTGCGTTACAGTTATCACTTGTGGCTTGACGGTATGACAAAGGAAACTCAATTCGAATTAATAGAACAAATAATGCTAAAGAAATAAAAACCGAAGTTGCAAATGATGGCACATTAATAAGAGAAAAATTATTTCCTTCATTAGAAAACCTATGCAATGGCTGCATAGATAGCTCATTTATCGTCAAGCCGATTTGGTTTACGTGAGTTGCAGCTGTGGCCCAAGTTGATACAAGAAAATAAAAAAAGACCCTTTGCATCCGGGTCTCGTAAAAAGAAAAGATTTACCTATCACAGACTGTTACTAAATGTGATGTACAGTGGTGCCATCCAGCAGCGACCACAGGTACTAAGCATCAACAGAGAGCAGCTATCTCTCGCCGCCTGACGCACCCCAGTGCCAATTTCAAAAATTCTATTCACCTATTGGAAAAGATGGCTGTATCGCCTGCCTCGTCTTAATTTAAAGTAGGGAAATTTTATTTGGATATTTAAATCAATGTTTAAAGAGATGAAGTTGGCTGAATATCACATGTCAAATTAAAAATTCCTAACACCTAAAAGTACATAGCAGGGATTTTACATAAAGGAAATTTAACAGTACAGCCATGACTGTATTACAACTGGTCTATTACTTCTCACAACAGGTGCTTTATACTAAGTCAAAATCCTCCCCAGAGAACATTTTCCTCTCGCGAGAGACGACCCTACTCGGAAAGGGGGGTGCGCAGACTGAAAAGATTAACAAGTTGCTGCCATTAAATACATGAACTACGAACTCAGAAGAAAAGTCCAATGTGTTCAGTGACTGGAGGACCGATAAAGCTTCTTTTTGTCCAATAAGAAATGACTGCTAATAACAAGACTGGACCGCTTGCCCAAGCTCTTGGCTAGTTTGTCAGGCAAAAGGTGCCTCAAGCTCCAACTGTTATTGTCCTGGAAAAGTGTAAGATGAATTTCGAAAGTTGCCACCGTATTAGGATCACATTTCACTAGGCCCACACGACGACGTTCTAATTTCTTAGCGTCCTGCAACAAAAACAACTCATTAGCACCAGAAAAATACATTTATACCAACAATTTAATTGAAGTTTAATCAATGTTTAAATATAAAACTGGCACTCTTCCTATTTAACTCTGTAAGACATTAGATAAACCTTTTAAGATTCTTATCAAATTTAGTGTGTCATCCTAGTCGTAAGGATTTTTAGAAAATGCAATATCTACTTGAAAGACTTAAATTGTGTGCTCTTAAGTCCCAAGAAAAAACAGAATTAAACTGCAGATATAACCTAGATTTACTGAGTTAATCAGAAAAGTTTCACATCCAAAACTGATGATTAAATTTTGTAGTATTTGAGATAAAAAAACTGTGTATGATCTTTAGTTCATGTCCAATTAGTTTGCAGCTTACTCATCAAAAAATCATGCAATCCTCCCCAGTATTACTGGTTCCTTTTTTAACTGTCCCCTTAAACACCACCATGTTTTGCATGCCAAGTATTCAAATACAGTAGAGTCCACTTAATGTGATCACAATTGTCCGAGACTAAACTGATAACATTATCCGATCGATAACAATAAGCGATGTCATATCAAAAGCAGCAAACAGTGCAACTAGATTGTTTACATTAAAATCAAAATCATGTAAATAAATGTATTCAAAACACTATTTTTAAACTAGGTAAAATTTTAAGGGGAATATATAAGAGTAGTTGTTGTTGTGGTGTGCCACTTGGAACTACCAAGGTCCACAAGGATTCAAGGTAAAGGGAGTGCGGCTCCTGAGAAAGTGAGGCCCATAAATGGCAGGAGTCCGACTTCTGTCTCATGAGATGATAGATGCTGACACTATCTATCATCACCTCCACAATTTTGCCATGCATCTGAAGGGGAAGGAAATAGTCTCCACACCTGGACCCGTGGTAAACTGGGCCAATAAGAGTAGTTCAATCAATAAAAGTAAAATAATCGCTTACTTTGTATTTTTATTTGTATAGAAAGGTCTCTCTTTTCTCCACTCCATTATCCTTCTACTCCAATAAACCACTTATTTATTAAACACACGGTAAAATTCAAATCTCTTATCAGACATCTGCAAAGCATCGATCTTGGAGGTTTCTTTAACCAATCACAAGCATGGATTCGGACCCCCATAACCGTTTTCTTTCAATATATGCGGAATGTTTTCTTTACCCTACTCATACTGAGTTTCAGAAAATGAAGCACCAGATGCTCTCATGGGGCAGATCTGTTGATTTCGATAACGTTATCCGATTGATAACATTAACCGTGATCACATTAAGCGGACTCTACTGTACCTACAAGTTTTCAATTGTCATTGATATAACTATATATTTTATGTTAGTTTGAATTTTTTGTTTCTAACATTCAGCATCTAAGGCAACAAAGCAATAGTTAACAGAACAGTCAACAGAATTGAGCCTCGTTACTTTCCAAGAATTGCTTTACAACCAGCAATTCACTTGAAATTAATAATTCTGATACTTCTCAATTTAAATATTAATAATAACTTACAAAAATTTTCTAAAACTCACCTGAATATGGATATATATTAGGCATCCCCTCAGGCCGCAAGGTTCAAACTCCGAGGATGTTAGCACCTGATCTGCAATCCTCCAGATCAGGTCGTGGGGTAGCAACACCTCGCCACAGTGCAGGTGAAGAAGCTTGGCTTCCTTCAGCACTTGTTCCAAGGACTCTACCAAAGCTCGACATGCCAGAACCCTCTCGGAGGGCTCGTTGTCAGAAAAACACATCACACCTGAAAGAGAGGGACATGTTTAATGTTTCGTTCATTTCAATTAAATTTATCAGAGAAAGGAGTAATTAAAATACAAGTGCATCTATATAAGTTTGCTCTATTGATCATCCTATCTGCAGCTAAAGGAACCAGCGATACAGAATTCCTTTAATATGTGTAAAATTTAGCAAGTTGTAAGGTTGACAAGAAAAGGGATTGAATTATGACTGCAAAAAATTATTAAGCAAAATAATATAAAATTATAAAGTAAGTAAATTATAAATCCATTAAGAATTAATTCTTCTCTTAGTCAATGAATTAATAAAGATAATATGGTAGAAGATAATAGTATCCTTCCAGGGTCGATAAATGATGACCAAGCTCTCTTGGGGAATCAACTGGGGGTTCAGCATCGAACTAGCCACTCGGCCTGGACACAAGCTAAGTAATTATGGCACCCCAGGCCCAAAGGCTACTGAAACGGAGATGGGCACTGCCTGATAGGCCACTTGGCCTGGGCAAATTTGATTGAATATGGTTGCTTCAATACTCCAGTCAGAAACAGTAAATTAGTTATGTAATAAAAAATCTATCTCACTCTCAACATAATTATTCCTAGATAAATGATAACTTGAAACCCTATTATTGGGATTGATGTACAGAAAATAGGACTGCTTATAACAAAATCACATTAACAGAGATTTAATCCTAGCATCAAATCAATGAGACCCCAAAACACAAATCATGTGGCAGTAGTAATTGTCAACAACTCCATTCATCCGTTATCTTAATAAAAAAGGGATACAAAAACTGCTTCTAACCAGCTAACAGAGGAAGAGCGGAAAACAGCAGCTCCAAAGAGCAACCTTGGAATGGAACAGAAGGCCAAATAAAAATGCATCGCTGCTATTAATAATGCTGAGCATTAATACGCAGCGGAAAAGAATTAAAACAAGAAAAAAATTGTTTTGCTCGGCCTGCCATCCAGTTACGGCCGGTTCATCCAATCGGCATACAAGTGACAAACTCCAGATTATGTGACAGTCGGGAGGCTATCTATTTTCTTTAGATCTGATTCGGATTGGCGATGAAAGGTTTAAAACGTTCGATAGCGATATTAAAAAAATGTTGGGGTATTATTTGCATAGGAATTATCTTCGCTGACCGGGCCGAAACCGAATTCGATCGCTACGTCAACAGTTGAAGATAACAACGTTCCAATTCACGTCAAGTCGCAACAACCTTGTTATTTTATTTTTTTAAAGAAAAAGAAGACGCTGGTTCGAGTACCTCTTGATATTGTGCAGATAATGCACGACGATAAATCACTTCTAATGAGTGTTGTTTTTTTAAAAGAGCCGAAAGCTAAAGACGGAGTTCGGAAAGCCAGGGATATTTAAAATAGATTAAAAATAGCGATGTTATGTTACAAATATAAGCACGGGTATTAAATCACGAGATTCAATTAATACAAAGCGATTCCTTAGTATAAAAGTTAATTATCATTTACACTTATTAGAAACAGATCGCGGACTGTATTAAAAATTCAACCGGCCGATAAAATAATTGCTACCGGCTAATTTTAATACAACTTAAGTTTCAATTTAATTTTCCCCTGAATTATTAAAAACATGTTTATCTTAATTCACGATATATTTTAAATACATAAGATCAAATCGGAAAAAAAATTTCAACGGGAGAAAAAGACAAAATCATTTCTCGAGTTTTTTTCTTGAACCCGACTTGCACGGTCACACTCGCACCGGCTCGCGCATGCGCAGAGCCGGCAGAAATCACCCGATTCTCTCGCACCAACCGAAAAATAGTTTCCGAACGTTCCCCCACCGAAAGTAAATGAAAAAGCTCTCATACACATGCAAATCTCGTAGTTGACTTTGTAACTCTTTAACCACCGGAAACTAGTCTTTCAGTTCAATCTCACGCAGGCGTTGAAATAAAAGAGTTAGATTTGGGTCAGCAAACAATACATTATTCACAGCAAGCGGCGTCGGCTAGTAAAATCAGGAAATAAAAATATTACCGGCTCCCTTAACAATAAAGGAAAATAAAAGGCCGGTGCACAGTATGCAATACAAGTAATTGCAGGCGTTTTTTCTTTAGAATTGCTCTGCTACTCCACACGATTTGGGTCGCTCAACCCATCCAAGAGGTACTTGCAAGAAAACTTCAAAAACTAAAATTTTGAATTTATAAATTCTACTGGGAGAAGGACACTTGAGATTTTCAAGGGATATCAGGTTAACTGAAATCGGACTTGTCATTGACTCCCGTATCCACGTAGCTTTGACAGTCGGTAGGTAAGTTTAACTAGACGCTTAGCAACAAGGCGCACACGTCATTCGATGAATGAAATTAAAAATGTTTCACACAAATAAAGATTTAATCATTCCAATTTTAATACACAGATAGTTTAAGAAATTGAATTAATTTATAAAGTAGCTATATCAAAATGCATCAAATATACTTCTAAAAAGATTACTTTTAGCAATGTTTCAATAAATAACTAAATAGTTAAGAAAAAGTCAGTCTAGCAGTGACAATCTAATAAATTTCACCAGATTACTTTACCACAAGACAAAATTAATTTTTAATTAGGGAACATACTGAACTTCAAATCAATATAAATTACACATTAATAAGAAACACTTCAGAAACAAATGGCAGATATTACATCAACTCTGTTAAATTAACTACAAGAACTAGAACTTATAGGGATCTAGAACACTAATTAATTTCATCTCTTCTCTCATATTTAATCATTCTTCATTTTTTGCTTCAGAATTAAGTTAACCTGGTTTTGAAAGACTGCAATCAATTTCAATTGATATTTAGCATTTAGAGCTACTATGCATAGAACCCAACACATATTTTTCCCAGTCAACAAGATCAAGGGAAGTATTATGAGATAAATTCAAGTGAATTTTAACAGATCACATACAGTAAGCAATTTATCAACTTATAGTAGTATTATGAGTTTGCACTCTGCTAGAAATTAAAAACTCCTCACTTTACTTAACAATTTCATATATACGTCAACTAAATACGAATAATTTAATTAAATCGTAAATACATGCATTCAATTTCTAGATTTTAATCCTGAAATGGGAGACTAAAAAGATTCCCATTGATTTCCAGATGCATCAATCAAAAATCGATGAGATAGGTTTCAGGTAAATAAGAAGTGACTTACCGTTCATATTACTTTTTAAAGCCTCTATATTATCACTGTCTTGAGCATGTAGAGGTCTGCTCCAGACCACCGGTAAATTGGAGTTGGGAACTTTCATATTTTGACTTTCGTTCCACTGAGAAAGGATAATCTCACCGAATTTGTCGAAAACGCGATTGAGAGGTAGGCTAGATGACTTAGCAGAACAAGTATTCCAACTCATAACTTTAGGATGATGACATTCGGATAGATGAGAAATCAAGATTAATAAAACATCACAGTTTGAAGATGGGATATTTCCAGTACACCGGTGAAGAGAATCTCCCTTTCCAAGTCCGATGCTTAGCACCCGTATCCGCACTACCTTTCCTTCTGCTACCGGAGACCGAAACCGAATGACAGCTGAGGCAGTGGGGTTGCTTCGTTAATAGGATCGGTATAGAGCCAAATGAGAGCAGTCCATTCGGGCTTTCTCGCCAAGCTTGGCGACTGACAGAAACTTGCTCATGCCGGTTCTTGTCGCTCCTCAATTTATCCAATGCAGGAAATCCTTTGTTTAAGGTTATGATTAAAAATATTTCGAATATTTTTATCCTTTTCTTTGTCTGGGAAATTTTTACTATCTCCATTCAGAAGACGATTTACATTTTTTTGTTATTCGGTGTAGATATAATTCAAAAAACAAATACAAATTTAATACTTTTCGGACATTTAATTTATTTGTTGAAGGGAATGAAGTGCAAAAAATATTTCCAACACTTTTTCAGTTTATTCCTGGGGGTACGATCATGATTATTTGAACACAAAATACATTTAAATTTGAATGATAAAATAAAATTACACATCATACTCCCTTAATTAGACACTCGGATTCCATTCTAAATTAATTCAGCAAACTTATGGTTTATCCAAAAATGTCTTGTCAGCTCTGTCCCCAAATTTTACTAAATATTTTTATTTTCAATAAAATAATTCATCAAACCAAGAGTTTACATTGAAAATTGAAAAATGAAACCTAGTGATTTTTAAAAAAATATAGAATTTTATGGTCTTGCAAACTTTTTGGGACACTACTCTCCATGACAAAAATCCTATAAAATACTGTTGTTTTATAATGTAAAATTGATTAATTTAAATTATTAAACAAAATTAATTTGTAAAAAAATTGCCCCTGCATATTTTTTTATCAAAGCCTCCATCTATTTTTCATCTAAGTCTATCATGAATTTAAACTTTCTATGCAAAATTCACGTTAAATTCATCCAAAACATCGAGCGAAAACGCCGGTATACCTGTATTCCGAAACCTGCAATCAAAACCTCTCTCTCCCTTCCAACCACCCAAAGAGCGATAAAAGGCCAAAAAAAACAACCCCAAAGCGGTAGAAACAGCTGATTGAGGAACAGGAATCGAGATTGGATGCACAATCTTCCAATGAGCTGAGCGGGTGGTGGTCTCGCTGCTAACCAATGGAAGCTCGCTGCTTGCCATAGCAACAGAGAACGCTCTGCTTGAAGGGTGCACTGAAGGTCACACGTGTGTTCTCTGGGACTGAAGTGATCGAAGGATGGAAAGGCCACAACCGGCACTTCATCGCTTTTTCTCTTTAGGTTTACCGCTCCAAGAAATATCCATCCCGAGTTGCATCATCTCCATTCGGAAGTCGAAATGCTTTCTTTTGTCATCCTAACTGCGCGCGGATGCCGGCGAAAAACTCGGGATAATTAATAATTTTTTGCTTGTTTTCGCTCGTGCTACATTAGAGCAATTAGGATTTTTCGGATTTCTTAAATATTTTTTTCTGTTTTACGCGTTAAATCCAGTATTGTATTGAAAATTAATTTAATTAGTTTAATTATAATTTTAAAAAGAGCTATGCTACATTTTTTAACGTTAAGATCAAATTATACAAATTTACAATGTTGGTACTATTTAAGGACTATACTTCATTATTAATGTAAAATGGGATTTCTGGTAAATGTAATATTTTTACTGAGAGTAAACTCATTTTATCTAATCATGGGTTCCACTTTTATTATAGCTTTCATTTAAATAGAAAAGCAGGCAAGTAAAGGGGCTTTGGGGTAAAAGGGATTTTTATTAATTAAATTATGAAAATGGGATTTCTGGTAAATGTATTAATATTTTTACTAAGAGTTAACTCATAACATCTAATCATGGGTTGTCATGCGCCATAAAACTCAAAACAACCAACCTGATAATGGGTTCCAATTTTATTATAGTTTTCATTTAAATAGGGAAGTAGGCAAGTACCTATTAAGGGAGTTTTGGGGGTAAAGAGTTTTTTTGTTGATGGCAATATTTAATCTCGATACAACTCTTTAAGTATATAAGGAACTCAAAATCTCCGGCCTTATAATTTAAATGTTTTTATCAAGTAATTAAGAGTGTAATTTTTTCTGGTAAGTGTTATCAAAGTGAATATTTATTAATCATAGGAACTTAAATACACCTGAATGTTTTCATTTCTAAAAATACATTTTCCATCAAGGTTTTAAAGATGTTATTTTGCTTTTATCTTAAACGCTTACCTTTTTTTATTTAATATTTTATCAAAACTAGCAAAAACAAGTTTACCTACCCTACAGATTACGCACCTGTACTGTAGAACTTTTTGTTATGTCCTTGATATCGTAAGAAACAAAGTAAATATGCTACAAAATAACCTTGATGGGAGTAAATAAGATTCTCAAAATTATCAGTTGAAAACTATTGGAAATTGTGGAAAGATTAAGTGATATAAAATGTTTCTGTCGTCTATTGTAACGAAAGTTTTTGATCCACGGAACTTATCACATACTTATTAGTTTAGAGATACTACTGTAAGTTTAAAATTTCTACAGTCATTAATAGGGGTAATTAAAACTTTTATTAATTTCTTAATTTAATTTTTTCTTTTTTATCAATTCAAAATTATAAAGTCATTAATTACACAGTCGAATTCTTTTTCTTGTGTTTTTTTTTCGTTTCACATTTTTTAGGGGATCCCCGAGTAATAATAATATGGTGTAGTTGTAGTATATAAATAAAAAAGAGCAATAAAACTTCTTCATGGGAATATTTAACATAAAAATGTAATGTTTTTCTCTTTATCAGTTAAACATTTTTACACTGTGGTTTCATGAAGCAAGCTACTTTCTGATGAAATTTAGGGTCAAGGTGTATCTTTCTTTAGGAATTGTTTTAATCAGCGTTCGAAATTAGGGTGGTCTGCTGGTCCGAGACCCCTGAAAAACGTCTCGGACCACTACGGCCAGAATCACTGGTCCGGTGAACCAGTGTTGGCGGATCCAGGGGGTGGCACTCTGCTCGGGAAAGTGCCCCCCTTGGAGACCCAAAAAGGTTCTCAAAATGAGTAAAAACCCATCTTTTACTGGTCTAATTTCAAAATTTGTTCTGTGGGAGGACCCCCATACCCCCCACTAGTATCAAAATGGGGCATTCAGTGTTTATTTTTAGGAAATCCCCAAAATTTTGACATTTTGGGTCAAAAAGTAAAGGTAATAGTGTGAAAAGTGCCCCTCTCAGACTCAAAACGTTTCTAAAAATGAATTAAAACCTTTTACAGGTCAAATTTAAATTTTTTTTCTGGGGGAGAACCCCCATACCCCCAATGGTACCACAAGGGGATCTTGTCTGGAAAATTCCCCCCCTTTGAGCCGTGCTGGATCCGCGCCTGGTTAAACAGGGCTTTTGTTGAAATGTCCCCTCTCCAGTTCTAGACGCAATTTTTTAAGTGAAACGAATTTTAGAGGTTTTATATTAATTAGTGCAATATAAATTAGTTATTACTATTCACTTTAAATGCAATAGTTAATTTCGAACACTGGTCTTAATACATTAAACAATTCACAATTTTTTTGTCAATTTATTATTTTAATAAATCATTGGAACGTCGCAACTATCATTGTTTCTCCCCTATTCTCTCTTAACTTTTTAAATTAAAAATATACAATTAAAAAACTGTAAACTTAAATATTTTAAAATAACACTTTCAAAAAATATCAAGGTACTTTTACAGAAGCAGTGGCGCAGACAGAATTTTTAAAGCGGAAAGCCAGCGCAATTTTTCGTAGGTATAAACTTTTTTATACCTTCAAATTAATTTACTAATTAGTTATATAATTTTTTACAACAATTCATAAAAATCAAGAGAGATCGGTCCCGTTAAGCCACTGAAGGAAACCAATTTTTTTCGGTTCGCTCTGTATGGAAAAAAATTGTTTCGACGCGTTTCGGCCCGTCTCTTCGTGAAATCGAAAACTGCTCTCCCTCCAACATCTTCCCGAGCGGATCTTTGGCGCATTTCAGAGGAGCCCTTGGCGAAAAACTGCCAGTAACCTTGCCAAAGGACCGGTCTCGTCGCTAGGCAACAGACGCGATGAACAGACCCCTACTACTTTTTCTTTATGAATTTGTTTCTTTTTAAAAGGAGTTTTTTATTTGCATTGTTATTATTCTTTTCCTACCTTTTCTTCGTTTTTTACTGCCAATGTTAGACAATAGATTAGAAATATCTATAATTTACTTTGATGTTGAGCTATTAAGTAAAGTCAAATGCTTTGTACTGAAGCATATCAAACAAGTGATTGATGGACTATTTATTGATGACTTACCGAATGACTAAAATATCCCATAATACCTTTACACTACCGGAGTTAATTGTGATACTTTTTTTTCGTATGAGACTGCAAGTTAGAAAATTTTTAAAAATCTTGCGTTGGAAAGCTGCTTAATAGACTAATCGCAGAAATTAATTAACAGATTTTTTTTTTCAAGTTAATATAGTAGAGAACATTGAAGTTTCAAAACTGCACTTCTCATTGTCATCTCTATTCTTGATATTTTCCCATTTCCAAGAAAAAGGGGAAAGGGTTCAGGTTCTGTCAAGATATGAAATTCAAATTAAAACCGGAAAATAATGTTTTGTCAATAATCATATCCCGTAAATTCATGCTTGAAATTTTTTCTATATTAAAGTTGTATTTAGATTTTTTATAACTAAATTTGTATACGTGTTACTAAAATTCCATTGGGTTTTTTAAGAGTTTGGGATATTAAAATAAATCTAGATAGTTATTTTTTGTTTTAGAGTGTGCAATTTATCACTTTTTGTGTATATTTTGTAGGAATCATCAAAAGGGAAAAATGTGAATTGGCGTTTCACTCTTTCACTTTTTTATGCAAACTAGTGAAAAAGTGTGAATAGAGATCAGTGTGGTCACTGGTCACACCTTTAGCTACCCGAGTGCCTAATAAAATTTTATGGGGAGGCGAGTGCCAGAGACAGTAAAAAAGGACAGCTCCTTGTATAAGTCACCTAATTAAAAAAAAACAGTACTTACTAAAAGGGATGTCAAAATTTCAGGGGGGTCCGACAGTTTCTTACGTAATTATGGTGGGGGGGTTGAGGTTTGCTTTTCTTCGCTGACAAGGGGGGAGGGGAGTTAAAAATGACCAAAAAGAGTGCTTACGGCCCCATTTCTAGATTAATTCATAAGAAGTGGTATTTTTTCTCAAGAAATTAAGAACTTTTAGCTATCAAAATTGAGTTTTAAATATACATAGACACAACGCTTCTAATGATTTGATATTTCCTTTTATTATTGCTCCCTCTAGATCTCCTATTGATGCACTTTTGATTACCCTTTTGAATTTAAGTCAAATTAAAAACAGTTCAATGGGGGTTCAGGGGTTCTCTTTTTTTTGAAAATTTGAACGGAAAACGGGTTTTTAACACATTTCTTTAATAAAAACTGAAAACGAATAACCCTCTATTTAGTTTGATTAAGCATTACATTTTGTGGCCGAGTGCCATGAAAATTTCTTCGAGGGCGTCGTATGCGGACCGCGGGTTGGACAAGGACCTCACTGCTTTAGATTTGCCTTTTTGAAATTAAAATGCCGGATTGTCTGAACTGCACTCCTCAGCGCCGTTTTCTCTTCCAAGAAAAAGGCGAAAGTTTGGTTGCCTTAAAGATAAAACTACTTTTGTAAAAATGGAAGTCCAGTTCAGGTTCAGCCTAAAACACAGTTTTGGTTAAATTCTATATTTTCTAAACTTTTTGTAACATTTTTCAATTGAGCTGTGAATAGGGTCTCTTGACCGTAAATGGCCAAAGTCAAAACCTACTTAAAAAACAGAAAGTAAGTTAATTCACGAAATATTGTTAGCCCTCCCTGGTAAATATATTATTCCTGGATTATTCCCTATTATTCCATGTTGTTTAAACTTATCCCCCTATTGACTCTTCAAGTCGAAAACAGTTTATTTTTAAATTATACCGAAATTCAATACAACCAAATTTTAGAAGAATCGATATAAATCTTCCGATTCTCCCACCGTTACATTACCCCAACAATCCCCCATATCTGATTCCCAGAGTTGATTTAGAACTTCGATCCGACCATTCGATTATCTTCCCCTCGGAGAAGCGACACTGATACGAGCTGTTGAACAGCATAAGTCCCGAATTTGCATATGATCGAGGGGATAATTTTTCTCCAGGAAGCCATCCATGTTGTCCCCCAATGATACGTGACAATTGAAGACGTCAAGGAGTCATTGTCTGTGACGCATTCGTAAAATAAAAATGACCGAGTAGTGGACACGGAGTCGAATCGGGGCAACTCGCGTGTGTGATTTATTTGAACAGCCGTCTGATTGGATAATCTTAGAAAGTGATGTTCCATCACGAGTTTGAACATCATAAAGACTGTTGGAGAGAGAGGGCCAAAGACCGGGTTTGTTAAAAAAAAGCTGAGATTCAGAAATGAAATAGTATTTTCTAGCTTAATATATGCAGTGGGTTTGTTCACAAGCTATAGCAATATCGACAAACATTGCAAACCAACCAAAGATTCAGAATAAAAGAAACATCCTATTTTAAGTTATTCGAAAATTAGATTAAAAGAGGACACAACTGTTTCATATAGAATTTTATTTATCAAGATAGTTATACTATAAAACAATGTAGTGAAAAAATTATAAAATGAATAGTCACTATTAATGGTGGTTTGTAAACAACAAACATTTATTTTTTTAAAGGACATGGCAATGTAATTAAATGTAATTAAAAGTATATAAAATACTGGCAGATAAGTTTCTTGCAATCTCACGAATCAGATAAAAACTATAATTGGGATACTCTGTTATCAATTAAGTAGATATTCCAGATATTCCAAATCCTGAGTTACAGATATTCCAGTTTCAGTTAGTGGGTATTTTAGTTTAGGCCATTTGCTTACATAACATCAAGTTTTCAACAGTCTTTCAAATTATTAAACTGAAATCCCCGTATGGGAGGAATATTTTCTTCCCGCTGATTTCAAGACGGAAACTTTTTCGCCACAACTAAAGACGTGTGATTCCACCCAAACTTTGTTCCAAGTTCTTATTAAAGTTGAATAGAAAAAAGTTCTTGCTCGAAGTGGACATGTCTAGACTTAAATGATGATCCGGTCGATACCTCTTGACTTGGGCTCTCAAAAGAGTCAAGTTGACTCCAATACCAATCGAGGTTAAAGTTTGTTTCTCATAACTATTGAAAATATTTACTCTATTCCCAAAACTATTTACAATTTTTTAGAAGGTAAACTGTAATATTGAATTAAATTAAATGACCCATGAGAAAACTAAGATTATATTATTTTTTGGGGTGTTTTAATCTAAATGTTTTAGAAATAAATTTCATAATCTTTTAACGTGTCTTCGTTGTACACTGTAAAAACAAATGAGTATTAAAACACCATTATTACACCAATTTCGAGAGTAGAGACATTAATTGTGATGTAATTGAACACTACATAAGGTGTCAACGACAAACATAGTGTAAGCATAGTATTAGAATGGTTTTGTAAGAATTAAAAGCTGTTACGTCTCCCTTTTTGCGTTCAAAAAACACCACAGAAGCGCCATACACTGAGAAATGCAACTCTATCTCTGGTGTTGTCTGGCGTAGTATCCAAATCGACTAATCGAACACCACACCCTTCTAACTTTTATTACACCAAAACTCAACTGGCATCAGCAGTCAGCTATGGAATGGAGCCATGTTAGGGTAAGTAACTTTGATTGTTTTACTCCCTTGTTTTTAAAAAATATATATTTAGTGGTTAAACTTTACTACTCGAGGCCCTTCACGCCAGAAGTATGTACTGTTTCCGTCGTTTAGAGTTCGTTTTTTTAGAGTTTAATCTTGGTTAGATCTAGTTCGTCACGACAATTTTCAAACATTGTTGACATTGTATGTATTGACGTTGTTGTTGACATTGTGGAGTGATATGCATTTGTGCTAATGGTTTTAAGTTTTGTACTTTTATGCTTATCTTTTAGGTGGTAAAAATAAGATCACGGACATTATATTTTTGGCTATTTTTAAATTGGTAGAAATACTTAGGTAAGGGTTAAATTCATCGGTCGCGACCGATCCGTCAGACTTAGTTTAGGTCGGATGTTTTCCTGCTCATATATCGTCAAAAGATTAAGAACGTAAAAAGTTTTTAAAGAGCTTTCCTATTTTAACAGGTTTTCTCATACATGTGAAAGGACCTGGTTTTTCGGAATTGAAAGAAAAATCTTAATTTTGTAAATTCCAAATTTTTTTCTAATTTTGTTCTTTGGCTATAGAAGTCTAAAAAAGGTTAGGTTTTACAGTGAAAACTATTTGAGCGAAAACTTAATGAAATTTCGTCAAAATAGGAACCAAATTTCTATTTAATAGATCCCCAATGTAAATCCCATTACCTTTGAAACGCGTGCAATAGGTAAGCAAACTTTTCACTTTTTACCTTACCGATAGCATGTCTAACTCCAAATATTAAATTTCTTTAGTATAAAATAACTTATGGCACAGCTGGGATATACGTCGACCAGCCGCCATGTTTACTCATAGCTCAAATTAGATCTAAATTGTTGTGTGTCATCATTTGAGCTGTGGGTAAACATGGCGGCTGGTCGACGTATATCCAAGCTGTGCCTAACTTATTACTGTGTGAAATATTGTTTACGGTTAATTTATTTTCCCAATCGATTCGTCAGGCTTAGGTTTCGCGCTTATAGCTCGAATGGTTGGTGATATTTACCCTCGTCTTTGTTAGATTAGTTTTTTTCTCGGCATCTGCTTTTATTAATGTCTTTTAAAATTGATGAGGAGAGTCTGTACCTATTGTGAAATGCGAAATTGTAAAAATTCACATAATTTTGGAAATTTAAAATAAGCGTTAAATTGTGCTCTTTCGAGCAGATTTGTGTTTTTGTGAAAGTGGGGAAATAGGGTCCTGCTGTGTTGAAATTGTAAAATATTTAACGAGTGGAATGGCTTTTTAATTATTTCAGAGAAATCCCAAAAAGTTTTTAAGATGTTGAAACATGGATCTGACTTTTGAATATCGCTTCCCACTTTTTTTGAACAAAATTCAATGCGACTCACCACCTCATCTTCAGTTAATTTCCCGGTAAATGAAGCGAATACGAGCTGAAGCTGAATATGTCAACTTTTTTTTTCGCCTAGTGGAAAAACGCTGGCATCCGAGCAATGAATTGTTATCCTCTAATTTGTCGATGAAAATCTGCAATTCCCCATATATCCCCTTCAAGATTTTAGCAATGTGCCTGTGTGGTTTTTTCACTTAACTATTATGCATACATGTGATTCTTCCGCCAGTTGGCGGAAATCCGCCAATTTTGTCACTCGGAAATCCGCCAATTTGCTTGCAAAACTCAAATTCCACTTTCTGATTTTCCAATTCTTTTTTTTTTTACTGAAAACTCTAGCCGCGAAGGTTACCTAGTATTAAATTCAAAATAAAATAAAAAAAATTATCAAAATTGAATGAAAAGCAGTTATTATTTAAGCTAAAAAATATGACGCTAGCATCTCGAATCGTAGATTTCGGGAAGTAGAAACCAATAGACCCCGTCTATTTAAAATGAAGGAAAATCTAGGTGCCATCGAAATTTTTGAAAATATTTTCAGCCAATTTATTGTCAAGATGGAAACAAATTGGAGCCGAGCGGTGTAAGCAAACAGCCACACACACGCTCTGCGCAAGCGCCACTCTTAGCGCCTCTGAGTTGCGCGTGCGCAGAGCGTGTTCATTTCTGTTCGCTTACGCCGCTCGGCTCCAACTTGTTTCCACCTTTCAGAGAAGTCACATATATGATTTTGGGTTCTTGTGTATTATCTCGTCAACCCTACGACTGAATCCGAAAACGGTAAACAACCCATTGACTTTTCTATGGCTGTGCCGCGCTGAATTTGAGTCATGGAGCGATCGACGGGTTAATACATAAGCACCCTATTTTGTTTGAATAATAAATTGCTTGTATGTATAACAGAGGTTAAATTGACTCTCTTGAAAAATAAAAAGAAGGATTTGAACCTGAGCATATCAGATTATTAAATTGTGGGGTTTAATTCCGTTAATATTCCTGCTAAAGGTTTATGAAGCGAATCCGGCCTGCAGATATTTACCGCTAAATTTGGCGATATCGATTTAATGCTCGGATACCACCGGTTTTCCACTTGGTAAAAAAGTCGCCGAATTCAGTTGTAGACTGGATTCGCTTCGTTTACCCCGCTTATTACCACCATGTTGTATTGTAATGTAATGGACACAAAAAGTGGAAAACTTGCTAAATAATTTCAAATACATATAGATTAAAATGATTAATTAGAAGATCAATAACTGTCCAGTTTCATTAAAGATAAAAAAAGTTTGTCGATATTTGAATATATGGCTTTCTTAAGTGATAGGCGATATTTAGCAGGAACGTTAACCAGGGATGCAGAATATGTCCGATCCGGCGTTCTAGGATCGGGGGAAATTTTAGCCATCTAGGGAAATTTTATGGAAAAGTATACTATTGAATTGAATTTTAGTACAGCAATAAAAATTTATACGTGGCGATTCGTGTCACTACTTTTTAACAGATTTCTGATACTGACAATAATTCAGAATTTTTGAAGGTCTTTATCAGTTTTTTAAATTTTGGGGAAATTTTTGTATGAATTGGGGGAAATCTTGAAAGTAAACACATTTTCTGCATCCCTGACGTTAACGGAATTGAACCAATTGGGGGAGCAGCAATGAGCTCCGTAATATATAGGAGGGGTTTTAAGGCTCACTTATTGAAATATTTGAATTTGACAGTAAGAAACAGGGTTTCAAAATGTTTTTTTTCAAATCTTATTAGAATAACTAACAATTTTTGAATAAGCACATTAAAATGACATGTTTAGTTTACTTTAATTGTCCATTACCGAATTCAATATTAGGGTATTTGGTACTTAAGGATTAGCTGAGCGCAAGCTTCAAGTACTATGATGCTATATTGCTCATAGTAATCAAACATCAATATAAAACACAAATAAAATATCTCAACTTTTAAATTTTGCTATATATTTTTATATATAAATAAAAAAAAACATTGCCTCCTGTAGTAATCAGGTTGGAAAGATTTGTACTCGTCTAATCCTAAAGCACCGGGTATTTTTTTCTTCTTATTATTTGCTCTTTTTATTCTATTAGGTTTATGATGATTTGTAAAATATACTTTTCTTAATTCTTAAAAATATACTTCATATATATGTTACGGGCCAAGTGATTAATTGGGCATTATTAATAATGCCCAGGCATGTTAATGTGATAAATTCAATGAACTTTATCTCTTTGCCCGCTTTCACTCTGGGCATGCCCAAAAATGCCCAATTAATCACTTTGCCCGTAATATATACAGGGTGATTCTGAAATGGTGCGCCAAACTTTCAGGGATGATAGTACTCATCAAGACGAACAAGAATCGGTATAGAAAGGGGAGTCGCAGTTACACCGTTAAAGAGCTAGGTCCTAATGTAGTGCGAGAGCGTTACAAAAGGACGTTTTGCCAAGGTCCGTTTAACAAAAAAAACGTAATGAAATGAAAAAATTTATTGCATGAGGTACAGCTCATAAATTTGATAGAAATTGGACAACTTGCTAAACCGTAGAGTGAGTTTTAAAACATGCAATATTAATCTTTTAGCCGAAGAATGGAGTTCCTTTACATTAGTGTAATGCTATTTAGAAAAATGATGATCGGGGAATGAATTCTCAATGATCACACAGTTTCAATGATCAATGTATGATCATTGAAAATTCCTTCCCCGATCATCATTTTTCTAAATACCATTAATGGAACTCCATTCTTTGGCTAGAAGATTAATACTGCGCGTTTTAAAACTCACCCCACGGTTTAGCAAGTGGTCCAATTTCTATCAAATTTATGATGTAAGTAGTACGGATACTGCTGTACCTCATGTAATAAATTTTATCATTTCATTATGCTTTTTTTGTTAAACGGGCCTTGGCAAAACGTCCTTTTGTAACGCTCTCGCACTACATTAGGACCTAGCTCTTTAACGGTGTAACTGCGACCCCCCTTTCTATACCGATTCTTGTTCGTCTTGATGAGTACTATCATCCCTGAAAGTTTGACACACCATTTCAGAATCACCCTGTATACATATAATACTTTTCAGACGAATTCAAAATGTTGTGATCCTCCAAACACTGATCCTCAACACCAGCGGGTTGAGTGGAGGACTAATCAATGGTCACCACTTTTTCAGTTATAGTCAGCTAGACTAGTACTTGCCCTCCACTCTCTTGCGTTACTATGCTATACCGTGCTGATGAGACCTAACAGTCCATGGTGATGCTTGAGAGTTGTGAGTTCACACTTAATTGTCCGCTTAACCAGCAATAATTGGTGAAATTACTCCTTTCATGTACCAGCGGGTTGTTGAGTTGACTATGTGAAAAAAATTTTTCTCTTAAAATATTTTGTGAAGGGCACCCAAAAAGAACCAAATTACTGCTAACATAAGGTTTGGGTAAATTTTATTAGGTTCGGGGGAAGGTTACAACTTTGTCCATGCCCGCTGCAAAGTACATCCCTGTTGACCTAAATTTTGTGAAAGTACTCATGTGACCTAGTATTAAAAATTCTCAGCTGCATAAGTTTGCTAACATTATTATTTATAATTCTGACAAACCTTTATTTTAAAGTCATGCATAGGTTTTGTCGCTCAAGAATATGGAGAATAAGAATATTTAAGACCATTAATTTTTTTATTTGTAAATAAATATAATTATGTTGAATAGTGTATTTTAACTGCGAAAACCTTAGAAATAAAATAAACTTTGATGTAATCTACCTTAAAAACTTCCTTTTTTCAAGGAAATATCCTCTTAATTGTAATTTCAACATATATTTTATTAGGGTCTACTAATTTCTATGCATGAAAAACACAATAAAATATTTTTAAACTTGTATTAGCTTGTTGAAAACCTAAATCCCTGATTCTGAAAAAATATGAAAGCTCATTAATTGAGCTATAACTGTGCGACTGATTGGTCATCAAGCTAAGGCGACATCCATAAATTACGCGAGGTGTTTTTTTTCAAAATCTGGACCCCCCATCCCCTTGGTGAGATTTTGCTGTACCCCCCTCCCCCCAACGTGAGATTTACCTAAAACCTTTAAAAATAATTTTCTATCCTATTCGTTGCATTTTTTGCAGAAAATCGTAAAATTTCTAACTCAAAAAGTTGACGTGAGATTATAATCGATCCCCCTCCCGCCTTGGTGAGATTTTTCAAAACCCCTCTCCCCTTTTTGACCTCACATAATTTATGGATGACCCCTAATATGTTTTTAATATGCAGACACAAACAAATTTTGGCACTTAAACATATCCTTTTGACCGTTCAGCAACCCTCAAATTCAGCCGCACAGTCAGTTCAGCACAAAACAGTCAATGGGCTTTGATAACATTTTCACTGCCTTTACTGTTTCAGGATTTTTAAATTAGTCAGTTTTGGCCATTTTTTCAGCTTGTGGTCGGCGAAGACCTTAACATCTTTCCCTCAGAGTTGATCAATTCACCGTGCTCTATGTCATATTAATAATCCTCTATTTACAGATAAGAAATTTTTCAAAGGTCCCTGGTCCCTCAGTCCCTGGAGGTGTCACGCCTGATGCCTCTTGGCTTCTGGTTCCTTCTGATCTGGCGCGCCCACACTTGGTGCTTTATTATAGGGAGAGTTTGCGGAAAAAGATTGACACGCTTCTCACCTAATATTACCGTGTAACTGTACAAAATGTAAATATTAAGAAATTAAATTTTTGAGTAACAGTAACAAGGAAGTGTTTCCTTCCAACCCATAATACACTACCTTCCAGGTTTTGATGTAGACAAGCTTCCCTGTTGGACTTCTGAGAAAAGGTGAGTGCAATTTTTTGCTCCCATTGTATTTAAAGTAGAGATGGGTATGGCCGGAAAAAAACTTTGGGGGGGGGGAAACGTTTTTCCAGTTTTTTTCCCGAAGGGTTTATTTCTTTCCGGAAAAATTGAAAATGTTAATTTAAAATACTTTATTTAGAATTTATATAACCGTGATATCAATTAAAAAATATTATTTAGATGATATTCTTATATAATAAAGTACTTATAAAAAGAGAATGAAATTTTAACCATGCAATCATTTTTTCCCCAAAAAGTTGGATTCCACTCGTGAAAAATTGAAAATTTTTAAGTTTGTATGAAATTAAAAATTTTCTACATTCACATTCTAATGTTTTCTCATTTGATATTTTTTATACTCAATATTTCATTTGAAAACACAAATTTGGAAAAAGTAAGCTGCAAGATAAATTATTTTAACATCCAAATGTTATTTATTTTACTCTCTAAAAACAAAAATAATGCAATGCAAATAAATATCAATAATACCAATTAGGATTAGAAGAATTTTAAATTTGGTATTCTTATATATTAATTATAAAATGCAGCATCTTAAAAATATTTTAACCATTAAATCAGATTGTCTAAAATCACATAAGCATATGAAATTACTACTTCAAGTTTCTCTGCTTTATCTGAATTAAAAAAAACTTTAGATCAGAAGTTTGGGATTATTGGAGGCTTTTTACAGGGTTGCTTAAAAAATATTTATGGTGCATGAGTATTTATTGAACAGTGAACACAATATATCATGAAAATTAAATAATAAAAAAAGTTCCAAAAATAATAATAATAATAATAATAATAATTTATTTTCTGAAACATGTACAAAATACAAAACATTAAAAGGAAAGGAAATAGTAAAAAGAAAAAAAAACATATTGCTCACTAAGGGGCCAAATTGGCCCTTCCAAGTGAAACAAAAAACTACTATGAAACACATATATAAAGAAAAAAAAAGAGAGAAAAAAATTAAGTACATAAATGTAAAAATACAAAAATAAGTAATTTGGCAAGAGGACAGCCCAGAAAATAACAATATTCATATGGCTCCACACAAAAAACAACCCAATTTAAAATGAATGATATAAACACACCTCGAAAAAAATATATATATAAAGACACTGGATGAAGATCTTAGGCGGAGAAATAAATAGGCAAAAGGTGAAATGTTAATCACGAAAAAAGATAAATTCATCTGAGTTTAATAAAAAATTGAATAATTCCCTTTTAAAAGAAAATTTATTGGAGTTTGTAGTCAATTGTGTAGGTAATTTGTTATAGTAGAAAGGACCCTGGTAGATAAAACTTTTATGAAGAATTTCTTTGTTTGGTTTCGGTATGTTTAGAAGAGGAGGTTTTCTAAGATTATAATTGATATTAGAGCTTTCAAACGAAATAAAGTTGTTATGAATATAAATTAATGTTCTATAGTAAAAAAGTTTCTTTATGGAGAAAAGATGATCATTATTTAAATATCTAAGTAATCTTTTTTGTAAGTTTATTAAAGGTAGCAAATTTGTCAAATAATCTCCCCCCCAAAAAATAATTCCATATTGTAAAATAGATTGTATCCATGAATAGTATAAGATTTTTAAAAAGGATCTATCTACATAATTTTTCAAGTGATAAAAGATAAATAAATAATAACGGAGTTTATTTATTAAAAATTCTATGTGTGATGCATATTTTAAGTTTTGGTCGATATGTAATCCTAAATATTTAAAGCTACTTACTCGTTCAAGGTTCCGACAATTACAATTATAAACAATATTGGAACAATCATGATATTTTATATTAAGATCTAAACTATTTCTGTAAATTAAACTGAAGTTAATATATTTCGTTTTGTTACTATTTATTAACAAATCATTTTTTAGAAACCAATCTTTAAGTTTTAGTAGATCTAAATTTATTTGTCTTTCTAAGGTATTATGATCTTCAGCAGAATATATTAAAACAGTATCATCTGCATAAGATAAAATATCACCATATAGTTTTAGATTACATAAATCATTTATATATATCAGAAATAGTAACGGGCCCAAAATAGAGCCCTGAGGTACTCCCTTCTTTATTAATTCGAAGTCACTTAAAGTATCACCAAGTTTTACACATTGCTTTCTATTTTTGAGATATGATTTAAACCACAATAGCTGCACACCTCTAATACCTGCCCTAGATAATTTTTCAAATAAAATATCATGGTTTATTGAATCAAAAGCCTTTGATATATCAATGAAAATTGCAACAGTTTTTAAGTTATTATTAATGTTATTATAAATTAAGGTAGAAAACTTATGTAAAGCATTTTCGGTGCTAAATCCCTTTTTAAAGCCAAATTGATTTTTAGCAATGAAACTAGTTGAGTCCAAAAAACAAGTTAATTTATCTCTCATAAGTTTTTCAATAATTTTAGAAAATATTGGTAAAATAGATATCGGTCTATAATTTGTTAAATTTTCTTGATCTCCAGATTTAAAAATTGGGGTAACAACTGCTAATTTCAAACTGTCTGGAAAATTTCCATCTTTTAACAAGTTGTTTATTATTCTTGTAAACTCACTAGGATTATGCCTTAAAATCAATTTATATAGTTTAATTGGGAGTTTATCATAACCAACAGCTTTGTTTTCAGATATTGAATTCAAAACATTATTAATTTCTTGTATGCTTGCATCATAAAGATAAAAAGAATTGACTGAAATTGAAGAAAGAATATTTAAACAAAACTTTTTTTGAATTTTTTTATGCAATGATTTCAACATTTTTTTAAAATTTACAGAATGTAATTAAAACTTTTCAACCTTTCTAAGAAAACATGGTTGCAATGATTATGTGGAAAAAGGTTAGGATCAATTATGTATGTTGATGTTAAATATTATTATTATAGCAAACATCTGTTATTGGTTATTGGATCATGTTGTATACAAAATTAATTCATCAAAAGTACTTTATGTTTAGTAAATAAATATTAAATTAATGTTATTTATTACAATCACATGCTTTACATTTTATTACATATATTATTATAGTTATAAAAACTAGTTTTTTTTGTTTTAAAATTACTCGTAAAATGCTGCATATATTTATTTCGGAGGAATTATTTTTAATGATTAAATAACGTATAGTATATAATGGCTAATGATTTTTTATACAACAAATGATTATTTAGTTTCTAAAAAAATATGTGTTTAAAAACCGCAAAATAAGGTTTCAAACTCTTAATAAAGTGAAATTATTTTTTAAATTGTAATTGGTTTGGTAGTTACAATTATACAGTATTCATTCAAAAAGCACAAGAAATTTTCTTTTTCTTGTATTAAATTATTTTAAGAGGTGAATATTTTACTTCTATTTTGGGTAATTCCATGGGTAACTGACTGACATTTTCAAAGAAAAACAATAAGTATTTTCTAATTTACTTCCCAAAAATAAATTTTAAAAAGATTTTTCTACCGGTTTACTGCCTTTTTGTTAACAAAATCCAATGACACAATTAAATTTTCTAAATATGTTTTTTTTTATTTTAAACAACATGGTAACTGACTGAAATAAAGGTTTCATTAATGTCAGTCAGTTACCATGTAAATTTAAATTTACATGTTACCATGCAAATTTATTTGTTCCATTAAATTTAGTAACAAGAAAGCAATAAACTGGGTTGAAAATCCTTTTTTTTTATTTATTTTGGGAAGTAAATTACAAAATACTCATTGTTTTTCTTTGAAAATGTCAGTCAGTTACCTGTGGAAATACCCTTTTATGAAAATTATAAAAATAATTTATTCAATTTACTAATTAATTAATTGCTCTTGATTTGAAAGATTTATTTTATTTGATTTATATAACTCACTGAAAGTTTTAATATATTTTATTATGTACTAAAAATATAAATTAGTGCAATTTGAAATTGAAATTTCAAGTTATTACCCAGGCAAGTCAGAAATAAGATGATGAAACACCAAAAAAGGTGCCTAGTATTAAAACACCAGCATAACACCAAAAAAAGTGGCAACTGAGTTGCCACTCCTAGTGGTGTTAAAGAACACCAGTGTTTCATTACACCAAAACTATTCTACCAGTGGTAGGATAGTTTTGGTGTAATGAAACACTGGTGTTCTTTAACACCACTAGGAGTGGCAACTCAGTTGCCACCCTTTTTGGTGTTTTGCCATCCAAAATTTTTTACAGTGTATAAGAGATATATCACAGATTATGACTTTATCCCATTGAAGTTTTTATCATTTTTGCTCAGATCATAAATGTGAGAAAAAAAGAAAAGCAATAAGAAAAGACAATACGCCACCAAGGATTATATCAATACAATGTAGAAGTTTAATGGCCAATTAAAAAAATTCACGGTAGACGGGATATAGAACATGCGAAGATAAATCTTTACATGTGTTTAGAAATTTTAATATTCTACGACCAGTTCTTTCGTAACTTAACTAACTTCCTCTCAAAGGTTTAATTTAGAATTCTTTTTTACATCCCATTTCATGCATGAAAAGAATTTATTCCTTATTCTAAATTGTAAGGAGAGTGTAAGGACATTTGACAACTAGACACTTGTAGAACAACATTTAGCTAATGACATCACTTGTTGGTCAACTCATCAGTCTGTTATTTTCAGAACCTTGAGTTTCTTGTATAATTTTCCCACAAGCTGCTTTAAAAAATTTTTTTACTAATAAATATATTAATAATATCGAATTTTCTTAAAATTAAACATGTGTGCCATACAAAAAAACATGGCTAAAACTAACAAATTTCAAAAAATACAGAAATATGGGCAAATGAATAATATAAAAGAGTTATTTCAACCAAAGTTGTAAAACTTACAAAAATTTATAGTTTTTTACAACGTATGGATTCATCTGAGGTGGTCACACTCCCTATCTTATGGAAACATTTGGTTAAGTTCAAAAAAGTTGTATCACAATAAAAAATATTCCAAACTATAGAAGAAAACATAATAACAAAAGGAAAGGAGGAAGTGTCAAAATTTACAATTGAAGCTTTGAAAATTATCTTATATGACAAAGCAATTAATATAGTTAGAAAAAAGTTCAATTAATTCAAACATTTATTTATGGCTTAAATATGCAAAGCTGTAGTTTATTACTATCTTGCATAACGTCCTTTCAGCAAATTATTAATTCCAGACTTGAATTCCAGCATAGAGTCAAATTCAAAAAGAAAACAAAGAAATAATGCAACAAGATGATGAAATAAATAATTCCCTATATAAGAAACGAATTATTAAATGACTTACCCCTTAATCTGCTAATAAAGCCTGGCAAGCAAAAAATTGCGAAACAAAAATTTCCCAAAAAGCCTGGTGAGGAACAACAGATAGCACAGGCATCCAAAAATAAATGAACATCCAAATTTAGAGGATTTTGTTCACGTCTAGGAATTTAGATTAGATATGCATTTGGATAACTTTGACTTCATATTGACGATGATACACTGAAATACATGTTTTGTTACCACAGCTTTGGTGGTAGAGACACACTTCCGCAGATAGTATAATCTGGGGTTACTCCAGCAACAAATACAGATGATAAATTATATCTTTTCATTTATCTTCGTTAACTAACTTATCCACGATTGACATACAACTAATTGATTAACCAATTAAACAAAAGGTATCAAAAGATAGCCTCGAATTAAATTTAAACTTGATCCTTGCGAGATCCTGAGGGTGTGATAGATATCTTAGGTGGCAAGCTGTCTCTGATACTGTTGAACCAACGATAGTAAAAGGGTCACGTGATTTTTTGCTTCAGTATTTTTTATTCTATTTGAAACATACTGATTTTTTTATGTATATAGAGGGTATAACTAAGGTTAGAGGGAGTAAATGTGTCTTCCTCTTTCGATCAACAGGCCCTCAGATTCTTCCTTTCTCCCCTCCGAGTATGTCAAAATCAAGTGACCCTTTTACTATCGTTGGTTCGACAGTAGCTCCGGGAACATTCTTTACCAAAATGGAATTTATTGAAAAAGATATAGGGGATAGCCCCTTTGAATCCTCCCCTTACAAGGAATATCCTTTTCTTCACAATTAATTTAAATTTTATTTTTAATGTAGTAAAAATAGTAATCTTCATTATTACTTAATTACGTAATGCATTTTTTAAGTACCATATATTTAAATGCATCGTTTTTATCAGCCAATAGCCAGGAGGAAAAATTCGAAAAAATGTTTTGAAACAGAGGGTACATTTTGATCGTTTCTCTTACGTTCAAAAATGTTTCATTGAATTTTTGATACCTTCTGTGGATAAGATCTTTTAGGAAATATTTCTGACTTAACTTCCCCAAATAGACTTGAAAAAGGCAAAAATTGTTTTAAGAATGAGTAAAATAAATTGCCTTCTTCTTAACTTTGAATTTATTTTATAACAATATAAGTCAAATCTTTAAAATAAAGTACACTTTATCGACACACAAAACTGGGACATCGCATCCTCATTGTTCCAATTGAAGATACCGAAAAGTCGCTCAGAAATCCAGCTTCATTGACCACACTGAGATTACACAGCAACGAACGGGTCAAAAGTCATCCAGCCCTGCCTCGTCAACGGGGGGTCAGCTTACCAGACCGCCCCTTGCTCAGCCGGGAAAGGGGGAAGTCACAGCCTCCAATGGGGTCGGATTTCGTCAGCTGGTCACGCAATGATGGGTCATTTGGGATGAAAAGGGATACATGGTGAGTGACCGCTCCCTCTTGTTCAAGGGGGCAGGGGGGGATTGATAGAGATGAATGGACTCGGTCCAATTTGTTGTGATGATTTGGGGAGATTCAAGACGATTGTTGAGGGGAAGGTGTTTTGTAGTCAGTCATCTTGGGGACGATTTTCGAGGTTTTATGATGTGCAGTGGGGTCAATTCTTATGATATAAAAGACATAAGAGATAACACTTATTTTAAAAGTTTTGTGCCTACGTTTAATATGCGGTCTGTTATTAAATCGAAGAAAATTAGGAAAAATTTGAATCTATGGAATTTATTAGAATTTAATAACTTAATTTAGAAAATAAAAAAATTAAATATAAATTAGGTAGTAATGAAATAAAATAATTTATGAATTTAAGTATAAATTCATGATTTTATATTTATAGCAGCTCTAAACAGTTGAGAAATCTTAACTTCCCACGTACAATTTTTAAGAAAATTTAACTGCAACTGCATTAATTCTTCCTTTCAAAAAATAATGTTTAAACTTTATATTTTTAATATTAAGTGAAAATAATAAACCATTCTTATAATTTTGGTTACTCTCCTATTTACGAACATTCCAAAAACCCACAATCATTTTCCCCATCAATATTATTATGATTTCATGCCAGACTGGAAAAAAGGGAAAAATTCAATTTTACAGAGGCACGCATGGAAACTCAGTGCGCACGACGGTGTAGGAATCACCTTTGATTGACTTCGATTATTCCAACGGCTTCCAGAACATTGGGCAATCCGTCTGGTTTTTTAATTGCTCCATCCACCATTGGAATAAAATAACCAATCGCCCTTATAGTTCGGGAGACATAAAAAAACGACGATTGCCCCATCTATTGTGATGCAATTGAAGGGAAGAAAGGCGAGTGCCCATAAAACGAGCTGATTGACACTCTTTCAGTACTGACCACCCGAAATTTTTTTAAGGTTTTAATAGCGATTTCGGGCAGTGAAGGGTGGAAGGGGTTTTAAGGCTACCGAATCAAACTTATTTTCGTCAGCTATCATTTGGATGAGATATGCTTTGGGTTTTTTATTGAGAGAGAAAATTCAGACTTGTCTGATGCACACATGTTTAAGGTTATTAAAATCGTATATTGATGTGTTTCTATTTGTTTTTTTTTGCATTTCGTAAGACAAAACAAGGTGAGTTTTGGAAAAAATTAGGAGAAATTTTAGGGCAGTGTGTGGTTTATAGAAAACATCTGTAAATTATCTTAGTATGAAAAAAATTTTTAATCAATTTAGTATTTTTGTATTACTAAAACCGAGACCCTTGCTGTTTTGAAGTAAATTTAAAAAGTATCATGCATTTATTTCGAGTATATAAATTTCGTTTATTTTCACTTAGATTCCACATAGAATAATTTTGCCGAAAGAGTTAACATTTTGTAACATAACTATTAGGGAGAATTATTATTTCATTTGCATGTATATAAAAGGAATATATTGTCCTATGAAAATGAAAAGTGAAACTTGGACTAAGATAAATGTTATTTTTAGAAGCCATTATCATTAGCGTAGTGGAAAAACATATAGATAAAAAGCAGATAAACACTAAGCATGAATATGAATTGATGGATCTACAATGTGAATGTATAGGTACAGAGTAGGTGATAAATCACACAATTCTTCTCTAACTAATCACACCCAAAGAGCGAACCATACAAACGATTAATTTTATTTTTAATGATGATTAAATTTCTTAAGAGGATTGCCATTCAATGGGAAAACGAGATATCACAAATTTAAAATCCAACACAAAACTGATTTCGAGATTTTATTTATAATCAATCTCTATAACTGGAAAAGTAACACACACAAAACTAGACTGTCAACTATACATCCGAAAAATATATATTTAAATTTCCACAATACTGTGACTTTCCAAAACCACAAGGCGACACAACAATCACACCATTTAACGGCTCTTTCCGACAGCGGCCGGAGTTTCTATTTCTAGATATGAGCGTATAAGAATAACAATGACATAAGTCAAAAGTTACTAAGTTGATCTAAGCATAAATTTGGTTTTGGTGTTTCATTTCATATCAATCAAGTTCAGCGCGGTAGTTCAAGTTCAATAAATGACCTGTACGAGCAATCCCGAAAATGAATTTTCCATAGGAAAAACAAAAGACCCAGTTCAAGAAAATGAACAATAGTGCAAAACAAAGTCCATCCGAATTACGCCACTATCCTTCTTAACAGGTCGTATGGGAAAGCTATAAAGAAGGCAAAAATGACCCGGCGTTAATATTTGCATAGCTAAACATGGAGCTCGCTGCCTGGTGAATAAGAGTCCATTGACATTGTTGCAAATGTCAAAAAGCCTGGTGCATTGTTCGCGACAATGGAGGGAGACCTGCTGCACGCTTGGAGAACCCCGTTTTTGAAAAAGGACGTTGGGAATTAACATCGCATATCAGCCTCGCGATGTTGTGAGGTTTGTCCAAATGGTATTGCATTTTTATTGCACTTTCGTGCAGGGGCGCCCATATGTTAAAATTCAAGGGGGGGGGCAAGAAAAATTTTAGGTTTTCAGTCAGGCATTTTTTTTTGTTTTGAGGGGAGGAGGGTTTGGTTCAAAGATATAGAAGTTTGTTTCACTCATGTTGTGCAGTATTTTTTAACACCTTCTAATTATAGTTTTTAATATTTTTACACTTAATGTAGAAATCTACTTGTTCACAATATACCTAGTCGATACTAAAAAGAGGGGGTCTGGGGGTCCTCCCCCTGAAAATTTTTGAAATTTTACTTTTAAGAGTAGAGATTTAACTTATTTGGAACACTTTTGGGCAGCAACCTAATAGAATTGTAACCCATGATTTTCATGATATGAGTAGAATTCAGGATTCCTATATTTTGTTACTGGGGTGGTGGATAGGGCAATGTTTCAGTGTATGAAATGTTAGAAACAATTTTCATATTTCTTTTGAATTAGCTTAAAATCATAATAAAGTATTGATATAGCAAAAAATATAAAATAGAATGTTGAATAAAAATTATGTATTATGGTTAAATGAAGATTTTATGTAAATTTTTCGGATTCCAGGGGGGGGGCCCGGGCCCCCCTCTGCCCTTATGGATGGGCGCCCATGCTTTCGTGTGTAGTACTTGTTAAAATCTTAGAGTAAGCTGAAGAAAATGAGTAGTACTTTAAATGGTTATGCGCGCACACGTTGAAAAATTTTTAGTTTCACATATAACTTTTCAAGTTGTTTAAATGAAATTCAACTCAATCCATGATAGAAAATCTTCCCTGGTAGCACAGCTAAAATTATGTAAAAGTATCGAATATTTTTTAATTTTTGTGGGGTAAAAAATGCTTGAAACCATTGATACCTAAAAACAACGATTTTTTTCCTGACCCTGTGTCTATTTTTCTGTTCAGTCTAACTTTATCCTCTAGTTTCACACAAGGGGAAAATTGTAAGATTTTTGGATTCTCAGCTTGTTGTAACATTAAAATTAAAAACGAAATCTTTTCTTTCTGATGCGTTCTTTTCACCTTAAGCAGAATCATCATCTGAATAATGGGGAAATGATATGGAGAGAGAGAGAGAGAGAGAGAGAGAGAGAGAGAGAGAGAGAGAGAGAGAGAGAGAGAGAGAGAGAGAGAGAGAGAGAGAGAGAGAGAGAGAGAGAGAGAGAGAGAGAGAGAGAGAGAGAGAGAGAATAAGAATAACAAGTGGATTTGCTTTTCCTCGTTGGGAGATGTCAGGTGATTCACCGAATGCTGCCTGAGTCCACAAGATTTCGTCGGCCGAGCGGTTCTGGCCGGTTCAGGAAAAAGCCATTATAATATTACGAGTCGTTGGTTGAACTCGGAGAACAAGGTGCAATGCTAAAAAATGTTGGGGTGTAACTTTGGGTTTTTTTAAGTGGGAGGCAAAGAAAAACGTGTGAAAATATCCGCCGGGTAGATGAGTTGTATAAAAAATACTACTCGGGAGTATCTTTTAATTAAGAATTGAAGAACTGAGATGTCTCTTAAGGTAGAATTCAATGCATTTAAAATTTAACTTTTGAAGGTTTTTATGGAGAAAATGGTTTTATGGAGAAATGTAGAAAAAAGTCCAACCAGGAAATGATGAGCTATTTCTGTCTTAAAAAATATTAAAATTTTTCGAAGGAAACAAAGCTATTCCAGGGCGAGTTTTTTTCGTTTAATACTGATTTACCCCGGGACTTTTCTAGATTATTTCCAGAAATTTATTTTAAAAGTAGGGTGCCAACTCTATTTTTATATCAAAGACATCATAGTTGACACCCAGATTACATCGTCCTTTCTGTCTTCTTGAATCTTATAAAAAGGGACTGGATATATCCTTCATCACAAGTCAGAATTTGTTTTTCTCGAGCATAAAAATAAATATCCAAAACAATGGTGAAATTGCACAATAACGCCTACCACAAGGATGCAGGCAGCAGGCTGGAAGTTAAGAGCCGGACTTTGCAAAGAGGATTCAACCATGATTCAACCCGGCGCGGCGTGGAGAGCCATAGTTTTGAAATTCTCCTATCTCTCACTTTTTTTGCTAAACATTGTTCCCTTTCTCTAAACTCTAAACCTGAAATCTTGAAAGTTCTGGTCCCTCAAATTCTGACCTTACAAACTCTGTGTTTAGACGACCTAGGTTAAATCAACACACTCAAACAACAAAACAAATATCTCCCTACAAAATTACTAACAAATTAAAACCTCTAATAATAACCCCGAAGAACCATCCCATTCTTTTGTCCATATTATTTTGATCCTTTTTTCCATCTGATCCGTAACCTGGCGTCGTCTTGGCGCCTGGAAAAGAGGTTCCGGACGCAGACCAAACAATTGCCAGCAATAACCTGGAGCCTTCGGTCTGTTCAACCACCGCAAAGTGGAGCTAGATCACGACAAAAAACGCCCGATTTACCTTTAAAATAATCTTTGGAGGTTTTAAATTTTTAAGTGGAATTGGGCTGGTTTGTTTAATTTAAATTTAACCCCCGAGGACGCGCGCGGGGTCTGCGAGACCCCAACGCTTAAATAAACCTTCATAAAAACTCTAATTTTTAATGAAAATATATGAAACTCCGTGTAGCTGCCTAAAAGGTTTCCAACCTATCACCTCATGAAGTTTAAATAAAGTAGGTATGTTATTTTCCGAGTTAGGTTGTTGTTTTTAAGGAAAATGCTTCCAAAACTGTGAGGATTGGTGCGAGTTAAATAGCCAAAGAGGTTTCCAAAAGTAAGGAAGAGGTAACTATAATCCATAATTTTTCTTGCAAAAAAAAGAAATTAGAAAATAAAGGATTTTAGAAAATAAACATCGGTTCACAGTTTAGCCAAAGAAATTCGTTAGCTCAGCTCACATTCCATTGCATTTCCTGTTTTCCTAGTCTTATATTATATCTTAATAAGAAGCAGTCAACTAATAATGCACATTAAACAATTAAATTATATATTTAAACTATCCGTGATAAAAATTTTGCATGCACTGAACGTTTAGAACGGAAAACGGTTTGTGGGGTCTGAGAGACCCCGCGCGCGTTCCCGTGTAACAGAAAGTAGCGCGCGTCCTCCCGGGTTAATTCTATAAAAGTGTGGCATCCCACGACTATTCACCGCACATTTTTTTTATTTAATAACACTATTTGACAACATTTCCTCATTTGGATATTTTCCTCTTGTTTAGAGTGTGTGAGGAAGTTGCATTATATTATGTTATAATCTCTCCTGCAATATTTTTCAAACATATCATGAAAACAGTTTTATGAGAAACAGCTATACTAACTATAAAATTTACTTAAAAAAAACTTCCCTTTAATAACATTTAAAAAGTCTACTACTAAGAAAGGATATTGTTTTTAATGAACATATTTTTATGAATATTATTTCAAGAGGTCTCAATCCCCTAAACTCATTTAATTGCTTTTCGTTTGTAACCCAAGCTAAATTCTTCCTGCATTTTCAATTTTCGTACTAGTATGATTGGATAAAATTGTTTTCGTGTTATATTTCTGGAAGTTAATATGTTTATTAACTTTGAAATAATTTAGTTTTGAAAACGGTTGTTTGCTTAACCTTGTTTTAAGATTGAAAATTAGTAAAACAAACGCCAATTCCTATATACTCTCTTTATTACCCGAAGGATTTCAAGTAGACAAAACATACAAATGAAATATCTGTGGAAGTTTAAAGAAATGTTCGGTAATTATCTGAAAAGTTCAAAAATCGAATAAACTTACTCTTTTTTAAAAGATTTGTTGAAGAATTTTTCTGTAACAGTTTTCTGTAATTGGTTATAGTATATCAGAAACTTATAAATTTAAAAAAAGATGCAAGAAGTTAGGTAGTTATTGCAAAAGTTCATGAAAATCTAGCTACTTCTACCTAAACAATGGTTTATGGTATGGTTACATTATAAATTCACTGTAATTATGACTACCAGAAAACATTAATATCGTCAGTATTTTTTACAACGTAATTGCAAGCATCCATGGTCATTGGTCAACTCTTAAAACTTGAAAATCTCGATGCGCAAAACAAGAACTGAATGTTTATAGAGAAGAGAAACGTGTTCATGTTTGCAAACTCAAATGACGTAAGAATAAATATGACGTCATTAAAGTCCGAGAGACAGATAGGAACTCGGATGATGCCGAATAATCAGCAAAATTATGAAGGATGATTGTTTATGATTTAAAAAACGCTATTGCAATAGGATTTTCTCTTTTTCTACCAAATTTTTCACCTAGGCTGGCTGTGTATGAATGCACATATTAATGCAATTTAACTAATTATTGGGTTTTACTTCAATCAAATTTGATTTTTTTAAATTTTCTTGATAATAAACTTTGATGACAATGGAAAAATATAGGCGAATCCAACCGGAACAACATGTTGCTTTCCGGCACATTTAAAAATATCTCAAATCAATCGGGATTTGTGACGTCACACAGTTGAACTCGTCTACAAGTGGTGAAAGGTTTATTTCTTTAGTCATAAGAATTAATGAAACAACAGGAACGGGAAGGAACTTTGTTAACGATGTTTTAAAGTATCATTAATGATATATTTTTAAAAGAAATGTAACATCTATTAATTTTGAAATCTCCATCTCACTTGAACGTCTTAGATCCATAGTCAAGTTATACTACTTAAAAGTTTTTTTATAATATTCTCCACAATAATGTTGATTGTCCTACTATACTGAATCTATTTAAATTACGTGTTCCAATTTATAAAACTAGAAATAAAACAACCTTAATTGAACCTTTTTATTCAAAAGATTATTTAAAAAGGCAAACTATTATTCAATTTATGAAAATCATTAATAGTCTACCGGATCACAGTGACATCTTCTTTAACAATTTTAGAAAATTAAAGTTTGATTTTATAAATAATCTATAAATTTGTGCGTTGGTGTTTGTATTTTTTGTTGTTGTTGTATTTGGTATTTGTGTTTTGTATGTATTTCGGTACTTGTATTTTTTGTCTGATTTTTGGTATCTGTGTGTTTTCTTTTCCTTCCATGTAAATGGACTCTTGTCTGTATGGTGGAAATAAATAAATAAAATAAATAAAGATGTTGAAACATCAGAGTTAGAAAGAAATGTAAAGTTAAAATAATTTTTGTGGGCTGGAACTAAACGACCAAAGCTCAGTGGTAAATTTGGTATTGGAGGAAAGAGATGTTCCATTTCGAAATGACTGGGGCATACAAAACTAAAAGCAAGCGTTAATTATCTCACACCTGCGACATTTTTTTTTCGACACCACCTTCAGCAGTCCAAGCAAGGCCTTGGGAGAGAGAGAGAGGAGCGTTGTTTTCTAGAACGTGTGGAATAAATTCGGTTCCTAATGGGACCGACCAGAACACTCGTTCATTAGTTTTTCTAATTAGTGCTCTGACGAATGTAATTATTTATTCAGATTTCGCAGACGAATTTTGATGAGAGGTCTTTTAGATTTTGAAATTTGGGGTCCATAGGAGGTGAAATTTAAATGAGAAAGAACCAATTAGTATTTTTCCATACATACCTCTTTAGAGAACCCAAGGTTTGTTTATTCATAATTATAAAAACATTTTGATTTTCCTAGCAAAAATCCACTCGCTATAAAAAAAATTGAAAAAGTTTTTAAACAAAAGTCTTTTAAATTTTCGAACTCTTTGGTGGTCACTGGATTGAAAAAACTCCTTGTGGTAGTTAGTGAATAAAATTCAAGGTGTTTTAAAATAATATTTTGAGTTTTTGTTCAATTTGAAAATAACCTAAATTTTTTTGTTAAATTTTTTAAAAACAGAGAAAACTTTTAAAATATTTAAGTCAAAAAAGTTGTCTATTTCTGCCTTTGAAATTTTCTGATTTAATAAGCAATCCAACCTTATATTATGTATTTTAAGTTTTAATGTAACTAAAATTTATTTCTGAAAAACAAACTTTACTGATGATCTGAAAAAAAACCTTTACTTATCATAAATGGCCTTATTCACTGCTACTTGACCAGTGGTCAACCATCAGCTGAACTGCTAAAGGAAGAAAATGAGCTTTTCGCTGTCTCTGGTTCGTGGAATCATTTAAGCGATGGTTTACAGTTGGTCAGGTAGCAGTGAAAAGGGCGCAAGTTCAGAGGTGCGGATGCTTGGCGAATTTTGGCTGTTTAGCGGCACATTTAGAAGCCAAATCATTCACTTAACCATAGAGTTAGGAAAGATAAATAGAGGAGGAATCGGGTCCGATTTCAACGGAAGCGAGCGATCCAATGACTGCCTAGCATGTCAAAGATATGATTTACGAGATTTCACGCTATTTGGCGAGGTTATCGCGCTGTTTGGCACGGCGCTCAGATTATATAATTTTTTTGCCTTATAAGTTTCGTATTTTTGTTAATGCTATCGTATTTTTTACAGTTAAAAAATATAAATTAGTGATAGCTTCTGTTTTTAAAGGTTACATTTTATTTAAGTAATTTTAATTCCAGTATCTGTTATCTGAAACAAATGAAATTAACACTACTCTATATCCTATACTAATTCACAACGATAAAGCACACGCAATATTTAAAGGAAAGCAATTTGAAATTGATGAATACAAAAATAAAAGTAAACTGTTACTTTAAGTGGTTAGAAAGATTTATATAAAAAGTAGTTAATTAATTGTGCTTTTATATAGAAGTGCATAAATTGTGTAATTTGAATAGCGAATTACATCCGAAAACATACAGGGAAGAAGTTTATGGATTTGTGAAGTGAATTATCACTTTGAAATTTGATGGTCTACTTTTTACCCTATTTAACTTGGAGACTCTTCCCCTTTCTCATTAAAGCTCGTTAACCCTCTCTACTTATCACTTCGCGATCTTAGCAAACAATGTTGCAAAAACCGAAAAGGCACCGAAAAGCTTGAAACTTCAAAATTTAAATACCCAAAAACTAATAGGAAAAAGAGTGGCGGTAATCTTCATTCATAAGAGTATGTGGCTTCAAAATAATATTTTTCTGAAAATAGGGGGGGTCTTATGCCATAAAACCCCAACCAAACAATCTGCTGATTTCAGTTTTTTTAATGGCAAACTCGCAACTGAAAAAATATTTTCGTATTAAACATTTGATGGCTTTTGAACTAGTAAATTAAATTAATAAGATTACATTCTATTGATTAGGTTTTGTGTTATGAAATTTCAAGGATATCAAAGCGAAAATTTTTTTTAAAACAGCCCCAGTGATGGAGACATTAATTATTATTACATTATTTTATTGAGGTATTAAAATTCTAAAAGAAGTACCCAAATCTTGTACAAATATCCATAATAATATTATTAACAATATTGTTACAAAAATTACATAAATGTAAATATTGGTAACTTATTTTGATACATTTAGCATTAATGTAGCAGCAATCTAAAAATAGTCTTTACAATATGGCAAAAAAAATCCACAGAAACTTTAAAAAATCACAATTATTTAGAAACTGCATCTCAATAATTGGAATATGCATTTATTATTCCTTAATAATTATTGGAAATTATCTTCTTGAATTCTTGAGAAAGAGGCAAAATAAAAAATAATAACGCGCTAAAATTAAACCCGCACGAACACAAAACAAGCGCCAAGCTCGATCGCCAACGGCCGCCAAAGCTCATTTCATGACTTAACTTCGTAAAAAACAATTTTCAACCAGAAATATTGATTTGAATGACTCAAAAACACATCCAATCTAATCACAAATCTTCATTTTATAATACTAGAAGTGATTTAACTGAAATTCTGTCAAATTTAATCGAATATAGCTCGTGAAAGTCGAACGAACTCGGCGCGAAGTTTTTTAAAATCCCATTCCTAAAAGTGTTTCGGAGATATTATAAATTTTTAAGCTCAGAATAATTAGTCTTTTCCTTCTACATCATAAGCAGGTGTTTTTTTCTTTTTCCGATCATTTTTCTATGAGTTATTACGATTTTTCACCTTCGAAATCGACGCGTCTATGGGAGCTCCAATGTTAAAGAATTCTTTTTGCCTAGCATTGATCTTTGGAACACAGGGTTGCCGTCCATGCCGTCTCTATTAATTTTATACCTCTATGCACTTAACATTAGTTAGGGTTACCATATTAGTCATCTTTACCGCTAAAAACTTGGCGCATCCGCACCTCTGAACTTGCGCCGTGAAAAGGCCATAAATGTTTTTTCATCATGTTGGCCGCTTGCCGTGGCCATAGTTAAAAAGGGGAATCGCTCCTACATTGGAAAATTGATTTAAAAAACAAATTTTATTTTTGCTCTTTGCTTATTTTTGCTGACAAGGGGGGAGGGGGGATATGAGTGATACTTACGTAAGATGGTGCATTTTCGAAAATCTCTTGTTTCTTGCATAAATAATTTCAAAATTCAACCAAAAATAAATGTAACAAAAAATTGAATTAGGAAATCTGACGTAAGCACTTTTTTCTGGAGATGGACCACCCTAACATTTTGAAATTGTAACCCCGAAAAGTAGTATTTCGACTAATTTTCGACCTAGTATTTCGACCTAATTTTCAAGAAAAAAACAGTACTTTCTACAAGGGATGTCAAAATTTCGGGGGGGGTCCGGTAGTGTCTTACGTAATTATGGTGGGGGGGTTGAGGTTTGCTTATATTTGCTGACAAGGGGGGAGGGGGGGGTTAAAAATGACCAAAAAAGTGCTTATGTAATATTTGAACGGCCCCTTAAACTAGTTTAACTTTTTATGTGTGAAGCGGGTATTAGATAATTTTCTTGACGTTTCATCTCATAGCGACATTATTTGTCCCCAAAATTTATCGGATTTTCTGGAGTTAACTGTAGTCCATTATATCAATGAGAAAGATCTGGTACATTTCTAATCAATATAGAAGGAGAGGAACATTAAAAGATAATAGTACTAGAAATCTAGATTGATGATACGCACCATAAGAGTTCGCAGAGAACATAATTGCTTCATTATTGCGCAAGTTGAGCAATACCAGCCCATACCCTTGGTCTCATAGCAGTAGTAGTCTGTTGTTTGTTAACTACGTAGTATACGTATATAACGTGATGCAAGTTCTATAGAAAGTCTGCAATACCCTTTGCTTTCAATTTCAAATTTGAGTTTTCTTCTACAACGATTTTAAAAACCAAAAATATAAATTAAGCTTTTAAAAAAGTATCTACTATTTTCAAGTTCTTTTTTAATTAGCAAAATATAAATATTAGGGAATCAATTTAATTTTAACTTTTTTAGCACTGTAATGCTGAAACATTGGCAGGACAGAGTTAATTTTATCAAAAAATAAATTCCTTTGTACCTTGGGGAATAGAAGATTCAGACAGAAACAGCTGCCTCCTGTAAAAGTATACTGTCAACTCAACATTTATAAAAATAAGACTTTAACTAGGTGGATTCTAGGGGTAAAAATTGTAGCTACATGTATTTTTAATAAGAAATTCATAAATATATATACAATGTGTCATACTGAGGATCAAAAAAACGAAAACAAGTTTTGGAATTAATATGGAAATAATCCCAACTTTCCTAAGGGGACATCCATAAATAACGTGAGGTCAAAAAGGGGGGGAGGGGTTTGGAAAAATCTCACCAAAGGGGAGAGGGGGTCGATTAAAATCTCATGTCAACTTTTAAGTTAGAAACTAAACGATTTTTTAAGTATGAGAAAGGAATAATACCCACAGATAGGATACTGTGGTGATTTTTAGGCGGAATAATGTCCTTTTCCCCAACATCATTAACAATGGAAAAGTTTTAGGTGCTGTGAAGCACAAAATGCAAAGGAATAGGATAGAAAATTATTTTTAAAGGTTGTAGGTAAATCTTACGGGGGGGAGGGGGGTACAGCAAAATCTCACTAAATCTCACCAAGGGGGGAGGGGGGTAAAAACCCCTCACGTAATTTATGGATGTCCCCTATCTTGTTATTAAGGGTGATACAATGATTTTCAATTGTTTTTCCACTTTAGAAACATATTTTAATTTAATATTTTCAGCTTGGTAACGCAAGAAAATTTCTTTTGTTCTGTTTAACTTTTTATCAAACGAATTTTGCTATTTTTATTCGAAGTTTTGGATAAATTAATAGTTTTGCGATGTTTTTTTCCAGTTTGGAAATTTTAAACTTGCACAGTAGAAACATACCAGAGCAAATATTTCATGTTCAGAGAGATTTTACCAAAGATAAAACACGCGACACGAAATTTCATTTTATTCGATAAAACCATTGGCTCGGCATTCCAAGAGTAAATTAGTTAGAAATCCCACGCATTTAAACTGAAAAACGGCGGGAAAAATACCACCACTCAAATCCCATCCCTATCCCTTCAAAGAGTACGGAAATAACGCAATATCCACACAATTCTCTTCCAGAATAACCGCAAGCTAAAAAAAATCCACACTTCCCATTTCCAATTCCAGATTCTAACGTTTCCCGAAACGCATCATCAGTTGCACCAAGAGATCGTATTCTTGAATCATCCTCCTTGTTTTCTGCCCAAGGAATACCGTGACGTGAGGGTGACGTCAAAAAAATGTAGCGGTATGCCTCAATATCGTACGATGTCACGTGGTGGATTGTTCTGGAGGTGTGTCACGTTAATTGGATTACATGTTCTTGGCTTGTCCAAACAAGTTCGGTTTTGGGGTTCGCTTGAAATTTATGCCTGCCGCTTTTGTTGTTCGAATTCGCAGGTTTTTTTTTCGCGATTTCTTTTGTTCCTTTGTTGTTGCCAAGAGGGGATGAGTTTTTTGGGTGATGGGTGTGCGGTATATTGGGAGGTGTGGGATATATGGAAGTATGGAACAAGTTCTGATGGCTTCTATCTTTATATTTTACATTGGAACTGTTTCGTTGCAAAGTATTCAGATTTTCCGTATTCTGACATACAGTAGAACCCCGATTATCCGCGAGTGCCAGGAAAAAAGTTTTTAATGATGAGAGCAAATTTTAGATGAGATTAGAGACATTTTAGATGTAGAGCAAAGGTTTCTGCTGTACTGCACCTATTTTAAAAGTTTTACATATCATGTTTAAGTACAATAAAACATAGTTTTTATGCTGAAATATTTTTTTCGCGTTTTCACATCATTTTTAGTCTTTTTTCGGGTTATCCGCGATTTTCGCTATCCGCGGTACCCTTGCCACCCAATTGCGCGGATAATCGGGGCTCTACTGTATAAGTCATTTCGCATATTTTTCCATAGTCAAAGTATTCACCGAAAAAATGATGAAATTCAAGAACAATTTGATTTATTAAATACACCCACAGGGCCATATTTACGCATGTGCAACTTGGACCATAGCTCAGGACGCCACAATTTTTTGGAGCGGTGAAATTTGGAAGAGGATGTTGAAGAAGACTGTTGTACATTTGCAAAAATAATTCGTTTCACAATTTTTACTCACAAGAATTTTGTCTTAAGTAAAAAGAGGTATGGACCTCACGAAACCCCCAAAAATTTAGCTTAAAACCATTTTGTACTAAAATGTGAACACTTCACCCAGGAGAACTCCCGGTTTTTGTAAAATTGTTTTAGGATTTGATCCTATTTTGTCGTTTTCTAGGTCATAAAAGAAAAATATTTGAGTTTTTAGGAATTAACCCAGAAACTCCTCTTGGAGAGTTAGAGATGATACTAAAGGTGCGGAGAAATAATAAGAATAAAAGCGTTAAAACACTGTTACTTGAGTAAAATGTCTTAAAAATATCTAAATATGTAGTATGTATAAAAATAAAAATATCTGGAGCCTACTTTTGGGGGAGCGTAAAATTCGATATTGCATTGCATACGAAATTTCAAAAAGCGAAAGTTATACATTTATCCTATTTTGTACGTTAAAGGAATTAACGTTTAAAGAATTAATTTTTAACAAATCCATTCAACCCCCACCAAAAAATTACTATGCCCCTCCCCAAATAGCTTTACTCGAAAAAGGAGCCCAAAAAAGGGGGGGCGACAAGAAAAATTGTAGTTCGAGGCGGCAAAAACCCTTATTCGTCGTTCATAAAATCCCTATTTTCTCATTACCTTTTCAAAATAAAAAATTTTTAAAAATGATGTTATATTAAATAAATTTATTTTAAATTAAGAAATGAATAAATTTATAAAGTTGAGTTACCAATAGTATTAAAATTATGAAATTCATTATTTATGAAAATTATAATTAAAAATTAATAGCTTTGGTTAATCTAGTATTCCATTTTTATCTGAGTGCACGCTATTACCTAGCTAGCTTTAAAGTAAGATAAAAATTTTTTAATTAGGTTCTTCGATTAATTAGACTTTTTAGGTTAATTAGGTAAAAAATATCTGATTTTTTTATCTATTATGATGATTTATAATTTTTTTATTTTTTGAAAATATTTGAATTATATCTTCTTATATCCTAGCTTTCTACAAGTATTTTTCACTTTAATTCTAATTCTTTTATCTTCTTGTCAGAAAAATTTTGAATGTTGTTTCACAAAATGGTGTAACAACTATGTAATTCTATTTCTGAGCTTTCTGAGTAGTAGTTCTTGGATTTTTTTCGGTTTGTGTGGTTTCTTTTCTACATTTAATCTACAGAACTGATATCATGCGATAACTGCATCAATTTATAAATACGTTAAATTTGTCTTCTTGATGGTTGCTTAAAATATCTGCCTTTTAAAGAGCAATATCTGTCCAAAGGTCAGAAAGATCGCTTGGTTGTTCTTACATACATTGATCCAGTTCCGGAATCAAAGGCCATCACTATCTTTTAAGTCTGAAAATTAGAATAAGGCTACCGATTACAAGAAGGTTGCAATGTATTTATTTATCTATATGTAAACCAGGGTTGGGTTTTTGCCGTCAAATACTAGTTTTTGACATGACAGAGGTTTAAACCAGGTTTAAACCGGTTAAAACCGTCAAAAACCTGAAAACAATTTAAATACGCTAAAATTAAAAAAGAAGGCTGTTAATAATAGCAAGATACAGCATTGTTTTTGTTTAATTATAATGTTCCTCCTTTTAGTTTTAGTATACATTGAATATGAATTATAATTAAATATTAATTTCAATTCATTTTTAAATTTGGAAATCAGGCCTTCTAAAACACACACAGCAGACTTTCTACAGCTAGAACAACTGTTCTAGCAGCAGTTATTTTCTACTATCCAAAAATCACTCATATCTGTGGGGAAACAAATCTTACAAGGAATTCTGAATGGACCAATCTATTTAAAGCAGGTGTTGTAAAACAACCAATCACTAAGTAGGTGGGAGAAATGGAAGATTGGAGTCATAGATTGGAGTGGAAAGAAAATATTGTGACACAATAACTTTAAAATGCAATAACTTTTTATCTAATACCCAGATTGTAAAAATAAAAACATTTGAAATCCTTGCAGCAAAATGCATAAATAGACATCAAATACTTAAATAGATACGAATTATGCAAGGTAATTAGTTAAAATTTGAACTAAAACTTAATAAATTCGAAGAATTTTTATGAAATTTTAAAATTTATTGATTAAAGTCTATCCAATTCTGCTAAATCATTTCTTTCATATTTTTTTTCACAAATTAGGTTTTTGACACTTTTTGACGTTTTTGACAGGGAGGTTTTTGACATGACGGTTTTAACCATGGTTAAAACCGGTTTAAACCGTCGCATGTCAAAAACCTGCCAACCCTGATGTAAACCAATCAAAAGAAATAATCCTTTTATAAAAAAATTACCTCCAAAAGTCCTTAAGTAATGCATTCTTCATTTGTTATTTTTAGGGTTATTGTCTAAATTCCATGTGCACAACATTCTTTCTTCACAGATACGTATGAATGTTCCAAAAATAGCACGTATATTCAGTTTTGGAATTTGTACAGTAGTGTTGTAAAATGATACTTTTATTTACCATAGGGATCAAAACATTACTCATACGATTTTTGAAATATGGTTCGAAAATTCCCTCAAGCAAATTTTTTGTGATCAGATATAGGTAAAAATGGACTGCTTCTCTTGCATAAATGTTAATATATATCGTATTTAATGGGTAAATGGTTAGAATCTAGTTTCAAAAAAGTTTTCCTCTTATTTATAATTTTTCCACCATTTTATTGCTAAAAATGTTAAACGTTTAAGATTGCAGAATATAATTTATTTCTTTATGGGTTCTGTTTTAAAACTGCGTTTGTCATAAATTACCTATCACCTTTACATTTTTTGAAGTCATTACTTTCGAAAAGTAATGAGGAAAATTAATTAAGAATGTAATATTTCTCAACCTTGTTTAATACATAACAAACAAATTTTAATATGACACTTAACTAGCCAAAATGGTACCGGAGTCTACTTTTGAATTGTAGGACCGGTTATAGGAAACTTCTGTCAAAGCGGAGATTGATGAACGATTTGTATTTATTTGAGTTAGAAATGCCCTTTTTCGTATTTAAAACAATTCCACTTATCAAATGCTCAATAAATTACAAAAGTTTTGCTCAACATCAGGGAAAATATTTTTAAAAAATCTATCATTTTTGCAGATGACTCGAAGATTGACAAAATTCGCATAATTTTCCCATTTTTTCTCGTCAATTACAGCCTTTTAAAGCGGAGATACGGTAAAACAGACATTTTTAGAGATGATTATACTGTGGTTGTTATTATATCTCGGTCTAGTGATCTTCCTGTCAATTTAACTTCGTCCTTTAGAAGATAAAAATGTTTTACCTAGATTAGTTTTTTTTCAGTTTTCTCACATACTGGATAATCTTCAAAGTTAAAAATTTATCAGTTATATAATTACTTATTAAACCAAATCAAAACAACATCGACCCGCTAGCTGTCTTTTTGTGGCCCAATAACTCTTGAGGGGCTCAAAAAATTAATGATTGAGGAATAATTTAAAAAAACGCATTTAGTATTGTGTAAATAGTTCTGGATTTTCAAAAGAATTCCACTCTGAAAAAAAATGTTGGACTGCATACTCTTTAAAAATGCAAAAAAAATTTAAGAAGTTACAGAAATTTCGAAAATGTGGAAATTCTTCCCAGATGATCTTTTGATAATAATTTACCCCGAGTCATAGTTAACGTTTTGAAGACCAAAGTTAAAGCAATTGTTAAAACTAACTGCCAATTAAATTTGATAACGGCCGAATGGGGGTTGAAAATATCTATATTGCCATGTTGATACAATATTGCACATTTATTTCAAAATTTGCTGTACAAAACGACGAACACGTCACCAAAAGACGCGAGTTCAAAATCCGCGTTGGCTATCTGGTTCAAGGGCACTATCACTCGTCACTCGATGAGACGACAGGGGGAGAACAACCGCAGAACTATTACAACAGAACTTTCGCACATTTCCATCAGCAGTTATTCCTCCACGGTGCGAACACAGAAGGTTAATTGTTTCAACCGAACAAGAGAAACGTTTTGTAGAATGGGACCCAAAAATCGGGTGTTATCAGATAACGAAATATTACAGAAATCATCAAATAGTTTTTTTTCAGATTTCAGAATGACGGTGTAACTGTTTAAATGCACGCTGCATGTGGAAACGATCCATGCATAAATTATTTTGACTCCAGTTCATGGGCGATCAAACATAAGGGCAAAGGGGGCCAAAACCCCCCTTTAAACAAAAGGGCACAGGGCCCCCCCTTGCACCAGAAAAGTTACGAAAAATCTTCTTTTAACTATAGTAAACCGGTTTTTATTAAATGTTTTTTTATTTCAAATTTTGTGTTGTATTAATCTTTTTATTATGATTGTAAGTTAAATAGTGTAACTAGTGTCTAACTATTATTAGAAACTAGTTGACAACTATTTTCGACTGTGTTGACAACTATATTTTACAAGTTCCTTACTTTAAATTGCGGTTTGGCGTCGGAGCGTTTCTATTTTAGAAGTTACTATGAGTTAAAACACTACTTTTAAGAATAAAATTTCAAAACTTTGTCTCGGGAGGACCCTTAGACACCCCTCTCTTTCCTAGGAATTCCAGTATTTTTTTTGCGTCAAACGAGAGGGGCCCCTTTGAAATAGTTATGATTGAACCAACCCCCTAAAAAGAAACATAAATGAGTTACGGGCTTGACTGACTAACTTGAAAAAAATTTCTTGGGCCCCCTCCTGAATTCAAACATATGGGCGCCCATGGTTATCATGTAATGAAAATAATGAAATTGAAGAAATCATCAAATAGAGTTTCTCTGTTTTTAGTGATTTCAGAATGACGGTGCAACTGTTTAAAGGGACACTGTTCTAGAGTAATCTAGAGTGACCCAAATATGAAAACGATCTATGCATAAATTCTTTTGACTCTAGTTTGATGTTGAAGGAGTTTCTAATCTGTTCAAGTTGAAAAAAACTGGTTTCTTTCTTATCTTTTCTATAGCGAATTCATAAAACTGTTTACTGTGGCTTCGTTTTTTTAAGACACAACTGACATTTTTAGAGCTTTTAACGATAAGGGTTCACTTAATTTGTTCAAGGTTATATCTTTAACACCTTTTCTGAGAAAAATGTGAGTCGTGTGTTCAGACTTGTTTTTTTCCTTTGAGCGTCACGTGAATTTATCTGATTCACCACGTTTGCGGTCGTTATAGATGTGAGAAAGAATACCGAAAAATGTTTTCTAATTTTTCTACGCTGCAAATGCTTTCAACACATTTGAGAACAATTTTTCCCTCATGTAACCAATACTTTAGCTAAAACACCTATTCTGTCATTGTGTAGTTATATAGTGTTCTGAATATGTTGGAAAAGTGTTGCAATATCTAGAAACGTGTTCCAAAAATTGTAAATAGTGTGGCTAAAAAATTACATAGACAGAAAATGTGTTCTATAATATTGTTTTGTGTGATTTAAAATTAAAAACACATTCAAATTCTAAATAGTATATTTGTAACATACAGATATGTTTAACAAAAACAATACAAACAAAATTATATTTTAAGATACAATACAATTTTAGAGCATATTTCTGGCTAGCTACACTTTACAACAAATTATTCAGAAGAGTATCGTAACACAATAATAAAGGGTTATATACATTATACCGTGTTTTACTTTCAATTACAACACAAACGAAAGTTATTTTGAGGTAAAAAATATGAAATATGTTTTAAGCGCTCACAGGTGTAGCCTTCAAAACTATTTACTTTAAAAAAAAATTTAAATGTTGGGGGGGGGAAATTAGCAGTGCATATTTTTTTTTAAAATTGCGTCAACCATAAAAAAGAAATAACCATGTATAACAATTAATGCATATAAAATTTTACGTAATGAAAAAAATCGCCGAATTTCCATTTAGGTTCCATTTATACAAAATCACTTTTAACACATTCGATTTTATCAATTGAATCATCGTTAAAATGGGGAAAAGTTTTAAAATTTCAACAGATTTTCATTTTTTAATACATGCTCTAATTCTAATTATTCAATACTAAAAAAGAAAATTTGACAAGATTTTAAATATCTGATTAAATACTACTGTTTTAAAATTTTTCTCTTTGATATAAAATTAATTTTTTGAACCATTTAACTAACCATAACCATAAAATAGTAGCACAATTCCTGCTATACATAAAATCTAAAATAACGTTACTATTGCATATCTAAACCGAATGATAAGAAAATAATTATATGTAAGAGTAAGAGATGGAAAAATGTACAGCAGTGCTATTTGGTGATGGTCCGCGTACGCCTAGGGGTCCATAGAACATATTTTTTGAGGTCCATGGAATTTTTTTTACATTTTATAGTTTAAAATTGATTTAAGTGTATCAAATAGAGTAAGTAAGGATAACAGGAGTTTTTTTGGAGGAGCGGAAATTTCAAACTCTAAAAATGGACAAAACTCATTGCACGACCAAAAACAATGAAATAGTATCTTTTTAACTACTGTTTAAACACTCAGATCAAGGTGTGGGGTTCCGTGAATAAATTAATGGGGGACCATTGATACACAAATACAGTAGAGCCCCGATTATCCGCGCAATTGGGTGGCAAGGGTACCGCGGATAGTGAAAATCGCGGATAACCCGAAAAAGACTAAAAATGAGGTGAAAACACGAAAAAAATATTTTAGCATAAAAACTAAGTTTTATTGTACAAAAAACATGATATGTAAACTTTTAAAATATGTTCAGTACAGCAGAAACCTTTGCTCTACATCTAAAATGTCTCTAATCTCATCTAAAATTTGCTCTCATCGTTAAAAAATTTTATTCGTGGCACTCGCGGATAATCCGCACCACGGATCATCCGCTCGCGGATAATCGGGGTTCTACTGTACAACATCCAAAAAAGCTTCACAATGAAATAAAAAACGACTTGTTATGTAATTCAGTTCACACAGTAGCCACCAAAACGCGGTAAACTAGCCTTCATTTAACACAATTCCACCAACAATTCAACATAACATCCATATTAGTCATTCATTACTTCAACATTAATATTACCACCTCCTCCCACATAACACCGAACATTGGCGAGGCTACATTACTCATTCGAATTTAAAAATTCGAACTCCTTGAAAACCCCGACCGCATCTCGTGACGTAGCCACACGCCGGTGTTTAAACATGAAAATGACGTGACAGCGGCATGCCCGGTCTTGCCTGGCCACAGGGATTAAAGGAGTTGTTGCAGTTCACCAGTTGCATTTTATCCAGTTTTTAGTCATGATTTATCCCTCTGTAACAGTGCGTTTCTAGTTAAGGATGCATTTTAATGCAACCTATATTAACTGCAACAGAAAGCTCACGGAGTTTCAAGTAAACACCGAAAAAAACTCATTGCGTATTAACTTTTAATATGTGATTCTTATTTCTTATAGAGTATAAAGTGTACTCAAGGAGTTCTGAATAAAATGGTAATTTTTAATTTTTCCTTGTAACGCTATTCCTTATAAAACCAAAGACGAACCTCTCATCCTTTCTTCTGAGTTCTGATGAATTATAATAAAGGTTAGGTGCACTGCACTGAAATTAAGTTAATACTAGTTTTATAAGTTAGTACTAGTTTTGAAGATTGACCCATATTTTAAGGAATGTATAAACCATTTATAAAAAAAGCCACCAATAAGTTTTATAAATTTGATAGCATTTTTATAGTAAAAGACTCTTATACAGTCTAGTTAAATATGTGTTATAAAATATTAAATAACAAACAATTCCATAGAAGTTTCATAGATCTATGGGGAGTTTGTCCATTTCCCCCCTTCATCCATACCTTGTGCTGATTTTTATCTAAATCGGCTGAGGAAACTGAATACTAGATACAATGTTTCTTTAAATTCATGAAAACGCATTATCAAAATATTTTAATGGGAAAAAAAAAAGATTGAATCATTCACTTAAGCAAGCTTAAATAATTTCAACCAAGAGTAAAACGGAACAATGAAAATACAAATAAAAATTTCACATGATAGACCGACTCAAAATAATTCCATACTAGTAACAGCATTAAAAAACGCACAGATATCTCCCACATTACCATGCTACAAAAAAACAACAAAAATGCTGTAAAACAAATAACTAATTTGAGTTTGTTCAAAAGATTAATTTAGTACTTACATTCGGACAACTTAGTAAAATAGGGGAACTGTGTACTCGGATGACCAAAGGTTATATTCTGTTGTATCCAAAGTGATATGTCCATGCCTAAGTCCATTTCTCAAACAGATCAAAAAAAGAAGTCAATGTCAATGTATCTGACCTCATTTGTTACTTAACAATGCTGAGACTAGTAGCTCTAGATTTCCGTAGACTTTAACGCATGCGCGTTATCGCACATTATAATAATCCTTCAAGTTCCGACAAATTATAGACGGGTGATCCTGAAAGCTCATCCAATGGTTGAATGGCTGATGAGGAGAGACAGGACTGTGTACAACACCGGTGATGTTTGTTTTCGATATAGTTGTTATTTTTTATCAGCGATATTTTAGTTTTTCCCTGTTTACTCACTGCAAATAATTAACCAATTACGAAACGACTATTTTAAAGTTGATAGTTTGAGGTTAGCTATCTGGTGGTGGGGATTTTGGTGGGAAAAATGTTTTTTAGAGGTCGGGAAGGTAGATAACAAATACTATTTAAGTATTTACGCGGTAGGTATGAGTGGCCGTTTTTGTAAGGAGATATTTTTTATTGACATATTTTTGAATCACTGCATAGTTTGAATTTTAGGGATTGGGAAACTTTTAAACCTATTTAAGAATTTTAAAATATTATTTAGAATGCAGTTATAAGTCCTGCATATTCTGTTGTATCTATGAAATTTTCCGACTTTTGTTTCATTGTTAGGAATATTGAGTTGGGATTTTTTTCTAGTTTTATATATAGCCCCTTGGCATTTATTACAAACTCATTCCGCTGATAAACCAAAAACTTAAATGATAAATATTGAAAGGAAGAAAATTCTTCTGTGTTTAAACTAAAATTAAGCACTTTTAATCAGTATTTCTTATACTATTGGATTTTTTATACCCTCCATTCCAATAAAAAATATGAATATTGTATTGGAAAATCAAAACGTTAAATCAACCTTAAAATTATTACAATTAATTATTAATCAATAGGTTTTAAACTAAGTTTCAAATACAGAAATCAGAAACCAATAAAACTTTCAAATTTTGAATAGGAGCTCACAAAAAAATAAATAATTCATTTATAATTTATTCCTTTGATGTTTTAAATTTTTGAGCATTTTCATAAAAACTGAAATTTGATGTGTTTTCCCAATCACATAATGTTGCACTAACTATTAAAATATTAAGTAAATAAATAGATTCTATTACTACATTTAAAAAAAACTCCATACCTTCAGGAAATGTTTTTTTCCTCCATTTTATACTCATATTTCAGGTTTTCAGCATGCATGTGACCTAGAAAAGTTAATATATCTTCCATAAAAAGTTTTAGTAGACTCATAACAGTTGAAAGAATACATACTTAAGCATTAAGGGAAAAACGAAAGTTTTTAAATTGAATCGATAAATATCATCATTTTTATAAGATTTGTTGGTGTCAAAATTAAAATAAAATCCTACTTTTCCAGCAAATACGCAAAATGAGAACGAAAATGAAGGTTAACGTGGAACAACACAGTAAAATATTTTTACTTACTAAAAACGTAGATTAAATTAAAACCTTACTTAAAACATGCTTAAATAATGATATTTTAAAAACATCATTTTTGAATATGAATAATAATGTAAAAATTAAAAGGATGAAAAGAAACCGGTTTGATAACATACGATGAATCGATAATACTGATTATGATTAAAAGCAATGGTTCAAATAAGAAATGTAATGGTATAGTTAATCTCCAAAATAATTAATCATGGAAGATACTTACAATGCAGCAAATCCAGAGAAAGCAACTAAAACAAGCCTGCAGGTTTTTGTAGGGTAGCCGACTTATATATACGAGAAGCTACGTTAGTCAGAATAAGCGAAGCGTTATAATTTTCTTTATGAAGCAGTTAAATTTCCCTTATTTTGTTGACAGCAATCAGTTAAATATTGCCATCGGTTGAGGCAAAGTCGGGGCATTCCTGGAACCTTTGTTCCACCCTGGATCCCCGCACACGACATCTCATTGTATTTGGGAGTGCAACAGTGTTCTTCAGAAGGATGTGGTTTTGAGAGTTATTTGGTGACATTTTAGAGTCATTTACCTTATATTCTTTCATGTAAAAACATCTTATAACTTTTTTCCATTTTGCTACAACATTACTGTTACTACTTTCTAAATCTTGAATACGGTTACCTTAAAAAACTTTGTAATTACGAAAATAATTTTTCTTTATTTTGTAGAGCCTGACACGGATAGAGTTGCTTAAGTTTTTACAATGGCCTGAAAATATTGGCATGGATCGTGGCCATGCATGGATACATGTTGAAAAGAACTTCAGGCCTCTTCCTTTATTAATTCAAGTTTTATGGTTAATATGGATATTAGCTATTTATAACGAAAATTAGTTTTAGCATTTGAAAAATGTAAATGAAATGACTATGCATTTTTTAGTTGAAACTAGGAATGAATGACTTTTCATAGGAGACAATCGAAGCAAATTTGCTTAGATACACTTGCTCGCAAGTGATTTGGCTAAAAATATTTGGTCTGAAGTTTAAAAACGTATCGTTCTTCATTTTTTTAAACACATTCACATAATGAAATGAAAAACATACATTTCCATTGATGAAATCCCTCAGTTGATTAACATAAGAAACTGCTAGACTTAATCTAAAACTATCTACTAACTAAATCATAAAACAATTATCCAAGTCTCCACTTATTACCTGGCTATCTCCTCATCACTTGTCTTTTCCACCATACACCGCCAAGCCACAAAGAATTTTTTTCGCCTCTTCCCTTTATTCCCTTTTCAAGCTTTCACGCAGATAACTAAATCACTTTATGCCTTTGAAAAGGACCACAAAAACGCATTTCAAAACTTTCTTTTCTAAATCAGGTTCATTACCATCACAAAGCGATATAATTCCTTTTTCACGACATCAAGGGATGGACAAAAAAATGGAGCTCATACGATATTCATGGAACGTAACATATATCAAACGATCCGATGTGACAACTTCGGACATTTTTCAATGTGCCCGTTTATGGACGGACTTTTTTTGTTCTTCGTCCAATTATAAAAATTAAATGAAAGAATGGAAATGGAGTCTGTCTATGGGGGTTCGTGATGTGTCTTCATGAATCAAATCGGGCGGATTGAAAAAGGTACACATACAATTGAAATGGCCGCTTGGTATGGTTTATCGGGGCTGAATCTTGGGAAGGAATAATAAATCCCATTAGTGGATCTTTTCTCTGTATTTGCATGATGATGGGTGGTTTTTTGGTTGAGAAATGTGTTGTTTTTTTTGGAAGTGACCAAAGCGTGGATGAGTTATTTCTGCTCCGTGGAAAATACTGTTTGGATTCTACAAGCTATTCTTCCTAAGTTTCCAAAAAAATATTACAGAAATATTGAATGGTAATGACAGGGTGAGGAATCCCCCCTCGAGGTCCGCCTCAGGAGTTTCAGATTGTTCAAAAGTGAGTTAAAGAGTGTCCTGTCCCATAAAATATATCACCAAGGTGTTTTAGACGAAAAAATATTCAAATATCGCCAAGTTTTTATGGTTTTCATTTGTATGACTGTGAATAATCGATTATAGTTATAATTTCAATCGATTAGTTTCCAGTTTTTGGCGATATTTCTAATATTTGTCTTTTAAAACCGCTTGGTAATATTTAGCGGAACAGATAACGGAATCGAGGGAAAACGTTTTCATTGTATGAAGTTTCGAGTCTTGAAAAGTAAAATCGTAAATATCTTATATTTCTAAAGACGCGCCTTCCAATTTGAGAAACCCGACTCTACATTCATGGTACAAGCAAACTGTGTAAGCTAGTCTTCATTTAATTCTTCGAATCTATGTGATATTCCTTTGACATTTAAGGAATCAAAACAAATTAGACAGGAATGTGGAAAATTTTTCTGCTAAATCAAACAAAGGGAAAAAGATACAATCAACACCGCATTTAGAAACGTATCACGACACGATTCAATTCCAAATTCATAGAGGAGAATTCCGCCTTCCTTCAAGTTATTAAATAAGTGCCCGCAGAACAATCGTAGATGGACCTTATTTTAACAAGAATGTTGACAAAAGGGAAAAGATCATCACGCCACTGGAGTAAGCTTCTCAAGTCAAGGTTTCGATCCAAAACATCACGCGAGATGGAAAAACTATCCGCGCAAACTACCGAAAATCTGCATAATAAATCTGTTTACCGCGCATAACTATTCGGTCTTCATTGATATTCATTACACGTTACGTGAAGTGCACTTGCACTTGATTGTAAAGAGTGTGGAAAAAATAATCTTAATGGTTATGGCGTTTTTTTCCCTTCCCGATGAATATTTTGTGAGATGGAATCTAGAATCTGATGTAATTTTTAAGGGATTTTCGTTTGTATTGTGCAAGATATGTTTAACAATCTGGTTCATACATCTCTTCCTGAGAAACGTTTTTGTATGCGAGGTTATGATACAGGTTTTCTGAGGTGAACTAAATGACGTCGATATCCTTAATGTGAAGAGTTAAAGGTTAAAGGTGCATGGAATTAATAAACATTTTGCGTTTGATTTTGGAACAAATATAGAGGCCGTTTTTCAGGATACTTTTTGTTTATGGGTGTTCCAAGAATATAAAACATCCACAATAAAAGATCAGAAAATATATGTAATAATTAAAGCTGATGAAATCATGTACACAGCTCTTACACTTTTTGTGTGACATCAAGTTGTTTTCATCTGTCATTTTCAAAGCAATTTATTTTAATCATTTCATTAAATCTTTATACTATTTCGTCCTTTTTCATTTTAAAAGTTTCAAAATTCCTTAAAAACACATATTGTAATTAATCAGACTTTTGATACCATTAAATGCTAGTTTAATAAGAAGAAAATCCTCCGTGCAAGACTGTGATTTTTTTAAAAAAAATCTTTAGTTTATTAGTTGTAAAATGATATTTAATGTTTCGAAAAAATTCATTGAATTTACTGTGGAAGTGGATGTTTTAATCTTGGTTCAGTTTCTTAGCTTTTCAACAGTTTAATTTAAAGTTAATGATCTATGTTTATAAAGAAATATAAGTAAGTTTATCCTCTTAAAAACAAATAAAAGGGTATATATAAAATGCTCAAAATTTAATAAAATTATTCCTTTTATTAGCAAAGAATTATAAGTAATCAATTTTTTCTTGGTTTTTAACAAATCAAATGATACTAAATAAAAGATTGGTAACGTGCAATTTTAAAACAGCTACGCATATGAATAATTTAGAACAATATCGATTTAATATCCATTTAGACATCACGTTTATCATTATATTAAACTCCAAATTGTAGCTTTTTCTTTAATTGTAGCTTTTTAGTTTAATTGTAGCAAATTATAAACTGAGTAAATTTTGAGCATTTTATATATACTCTTTTATTTGTTTTTAAGAGGATAAACTTACTTACATTTCTTTATAAACATAGATCATTAACTTTAAATTAAACTGTTGAAAAGCTAAGAAACTGAGCAAGATTAAAACGTCCACTTCCACAGTAAATTCAAAGAATTTAGAACAATATCGATTTAATATCCATTTAGACATCACGTTTTTATCATTATAATAAACTCCAAATTGTAGCTTTTTTGTCCTTTATATCAGGATTACCCCTCATCTTTCAAACAACACTGTACATGCACAGAACTTGAAAATGAAAGGAAACATTCTATGGAAAGCAACCAGCGCGTTCTTCCTTTCTACCACTTTTCCAACCTCGCCCAAAGATTCCCTTGGAAACCACGCCAAAAAACACCCCCATCCCGAATGCCAGGCACATTCGGCATCACCAACCACCGTGCAACAATGAATAGGAAGACCAAATCGACTATCATCAAACAACGGAGCATCATTAGGATAAAGTTATAAACCCGGCAACTTTTCCATTTTCGGCCGATTTGTTACGGCTAGAGTCGCTTTTTATTGTTATTTTGTTTGGCTTTCAAATAAAATGAATAAAAAATGGAGGAGGAGAGGAAAGACGATGCGTATCCAGGCCAGAGAGTCCCCTATTCCTTTTTTTAATCGTCCCCGGTGACGTCAGGGGGATATCCCCCCGGTAGGTTCCCCCCGTGGGTTATCTGATCGGATGAAAGGAGGACAAGTGGGAAGAGCGGTAGAAACTGTTATTTCACAGGTTTGGTTGTGTTATTGTTAGTTATTGTTATTTGTGATCGCTCCATCGGCGTTTTCTTCTTTTTCTTGTTGGTGCTTTGGATTTTTTTTAGAAACTCGTGAAAGAAGTGGATACTCAAATGTTCAGGATGCACTGTTAAGGTTGGAAGAATGAGAAATCATTAATTTTAGCAAATATATCTAGATCTAGATAAAAACTTTAATATCTTATATCAAAAAGACTTGCGCAGTTAAAAATAAACGTTTCAACACTTATGCTTAATAAATACACTTTATAAAGCTAAAAACTACTCAATGTTTAAGATAGTAAAGGGGGGATAAAATAGTACTTTATTTTTTGCATTTAAATGATTATGAACCTAAAAAATAACTTTTTTCATCTCACGCGGTTATTACCTAAACCTAAAAGTTAAAATATGCTGTTAAAGCATCTATAGTAAAACTAAAGAAATAGTGAGCCTACTAAAGTAGCAATATTAATAGAACATGAAGTTTAAAAAAAGATAACTAAGTGTTTGAAAATGAATTTAATTCTTATTGATGGAGATAAATACCAGTTACCCTCTACCAATAAAAAACACATAATATTTTGTGCTTAACCCGGGAGCAGTCGCACCTATGAAACGAACGCGGGAACTCGCGGGTGGGTATGTGATACCCAGGGATGGATTCTCGCGTTTTAGCACTAAACCTGCTTGGTTTTACAAATAATATTACTTTAAATAAGACACAAACAATAAACTATCATTTGTGTATCTTAAATGAATATAATTTACTCACATTTATTCGTGCAATCCTTACAAATTGGAGTTATGTGTTCGATACAAATATATTTCTGGAACCTTTCACATAAGCGTTTTATTTTCAAGTCCCCTTTACTAAAGCAATCAGTACATATTTCCTATCCCGTTTTTCCACAATTTTGGCATTGTTTCCTTCTTCTGAGGTAGTTTCTGATGATGTATCAAAAGCATTTTTTGATTGCGTAGGCGTTCGAGAACCACTTGTATTTTCAGGGATTTTATTTATAATATTTTTCACCGCCACTCTGACGTTGGTTCTAAACTTCTCTTTTATCCATTTTGTTCCTCTTTTACCGAGGTAATATTCTCCATTTTCCGGAGAAACGATAATTTTGAACTTTCTTCATCAATTTAATCACACATACTTCTGCCACTTCAATTGTTTACTCATCACATTGAACACCATAATCTCCAATATCTTCTTAATTTTAACCAAAAAATCAAAATCATCGGTAAAAACTGTCTAAAGCAAAGGACGAAGCCGCCATACCGAACAATCGAACGGAATCCACAGCCAAAACTGACACCTCTACCGGCACGCGCGCGGGTATCTCATACCCAAAAGCCTCAATTCCCGGAAACCGCGTATTCCTGAATTCTTATCTAACCTTGAAACTTGAAGAATGTGACCTTGAACTCAGCTACACGAGGGCACACTCATTTCGGAAAAAAGGGGGGAGCGCTATGCAACTTAGAATGCGCGACTGGGTATGAGATACCCAGTGCGACTGCTCCCGGGTGCATTAACCGATTTACATTTACGGAATAAGTTAGTAAAACTAATAAAGGCCGGTTGAATTCCAAAGTTCCCTACTCCATAAATTCCTTTCGTTGGGTTGAACGACAAAATAACCCTACTTAAAATTAGTGACTGAACAAAATATAGGAATATTCGCATCATCAAAATGTTATTAATGTTTTGAATATTTTTCTCCCATACTCAGTGAGTAATGCCATGAAAATTCAATTTGAAACAAATGAAAATTCCTTTATAAATATCTGATGAAATTTTTAAGAGATTTAAATAAAATCGAAAATACTCAATTTCTTCAAGACGTACTTAAATTTCACTGTAGTAATATTGACAATATTTTGTCTATGATACTGACTAGAAAATCAAAATTGAGGGTCTACGGGTCTAATGTTTTAAAATTTGAGGCATCAATTTGGGTTTACCTCATTTATGGACATCTGGGGGACCCTTGGTGTGTGTGATACCTGAAGTTTTCACGGGAAAAAATTCAGTTAATAAATAGTTGTCAAAATTTCTTTAGGGGGGTTGGAACCTCAAGCCGACGAAATATGCTTTAAAAATTTAGTTATTATCCGAGCCAAAGCTATTCCCAAAATAATTCTTAAGACCCTCCCATAGGTTCAATTTAGGTTTTTAATTTACTTAAGTAGAATTTGCATCTTGATGATCTTAATGTGGAAAAAATCGTGATGAACAGAGTTCCAAGTATAGAAAGGAGGTCTGGGGTGGGTCCTCACACAGAACAGTTTTGAAAATTTGACCATAAAAACCAGGGTATTGCTCTATGTGGTATACCAGGGTTCCCCTACCTTTTTGTACCTAGGAGCACATACCAGAATATCGGTCGAATGGCGGGCACCATTTATTTTTTCATGATAAGTTTATAATTGGTGAACATAGTTAATAATACACACTAAATATAATGCACAAGAAATTTAATTTTAAAAATTAATTTAACATAATGAATAGAATTAGTATTAATATTCTTTTGTAAAAAATTATTACTAAATTGCCTGCAAAACATACGAAGCATAAAAATTATTTATAAAATATATAAAATACATTGCATTTCACTGGCCAGCGCTTCATAATTGGAAGATTATGATGAAATTCTTGCCTGCAAGCTATCGTCAAGGTGTTCATCTGTACGTCGTGATCTATATTTTTTGATTTTATTATATTCATCGTCGAAAATGATTCACATATTAAGTGTGTGGAACCAAAAAACTACTTTATTTTATATGCTGCTCTTTTTAAGAATGGAAATTTTTTTTCTATCAACTATGTTCCAGAATTTCTCATATCATCTGATAATAGTTTTGAGGATAATGTCATTCTGAAGATCCAAAATTTATATTCTCGCCTTACTTGAAGAAATTCTGAAATGCATGTTGCTATTTCATTTCTAGAATTTTATGGGATAGTGGAAAACTAATTTTATCCTTGGGCACAGGCAGCGGGCGCACCTAGACCGATCGACGGGCGCCATGGTGCCCGCGGGCATAGGGTTGGGGAGCCCTGTGGTATACACTTAGTCCGAATTTCAACGGGGTAGGGAGTTGAAGCCTAAAATTATTCTTTAGCCCCTCCCATAGGTTCAATGTTCAATAAATGAACATAGCTAGGGGAAAAAGAAATGGTGCCTGGGGTCCTCACACAGAAAATTTGACCATAAAAACTAGGGTGTTAACTCAATGTGGTACACCCACTCCGAATTTCAATGGGGGTTGGAGCCCAAGCCCCCCCCTTTGGATACACCTCTACCTGATGTAATCCCCCCGCGATAAATCATAAGCCGGCCATTAGACAATCATTCACGCCCATAAAATTAATTCGTCAAATCGGCCGTTTTGATTTTTACGAGAGAGGAGAGGGCAGTCAATCGATGTACCGGCGAGCGGCTCTGTTGCTAGGCGGCCGCCGAAAATAACAGCTCCGTAACGCGACCTCTCAGGGGCGAGTTCAGTTCAATGTCGTGCGCCTGTTGCTAGGCCGCCTTTGTCTCGGATCGCGCCCCTGTTGCAAGCGGAGGAGATGATGAGATTTCTTCTTGAAGAGATGCTGAGGGCTGTGTCGTGTCGACGCTATGTGTATGTATAGGGGTGGGTTTTTTTTTGAAGGGGGGAGGAATCTCGGAATTGTGGAGTACCCTTTCTCATTCTCACTCTCCCATTCTTGTCCCTGTTCTTTCATTTTCTTGGGATTCTCTCCCATACTTTTTCCTATTTCTCTTTCTCTCATTCTTAGGTGCAAAACACACTATAGGGAAAAAGACGCTAGTCCCATTCATTAATCAAGATAGGCGAAAAAGCATAGAGTTGTTGAGCCTGAGACTCCCCTATCTTGACAGGAATCTAGAGTTAGACATCGGTGACAATCAGTTGCGAATCCAGGATTTTCGTCTAGGGAGGACGCGGAACCTAAAACTTATATGTTACCAAGACTTTCAAGTTTAAAGATTTAAATCTTAAATTTTAGAGGATTTCTTTCAAAGGGACGTAATAGATTCCCTACTACCTGTTTTTATGAAGAAAATTCAAATTGTTGAAGAAATTTGTAATAAAATTGGAGCATTCTAGGGGGAGGGACTGCGGTTTTCTGGGAGATACATCCCCCAAATATCCTTTTGAATGCAACCCTGGTTATACGTGCTTTAACACGGGGAAGCATTTGTTTATAATCATAATGTAGAAATTTTAAAATTTATTCTCAACCATCCCATAGAAATTAGCCTTACTAGAAGTACTCAAAGCAGTGCTAGAAAAAGGGGGAAAGGGTAATATAATAATGTGCCCAGTGCTGTTCTTCTTCGTGCTCTCTCATTTGGTTGTACGTTGTGCGAGAGAAGATTAATAGACAGCAAAAAAGAAAATTTACAAAGAAGACCCTAGTCTACTTTTCCAATATAGACTGTAAAGCCTTAAAAAAAACAAAGAACTAAATTCGTGGATCCCTAAAGATATGTTCTCCTTCTAAATCCCCAGTTAAAGCAATTTTGGAAATGACACTAGACAAGTAGGTCACCACATCAAGCATTTAAAACCCCAAGAGAGAAACAAACTATTTATCTTCACTCATGAAAATGAAAGACCCCAGTCTCAAAAAAAAAAATAAAGCTTTCTCAATCCATCAAATTTAATCCAAGACTCCCAACAAAGCTCTTTCATCTCTTCAGCTTCCCTCAGAATAGTCTCCGGTTCATCTGTGTTCTGGTTTCTCTCCGTGCAACCCGAGATGCCCAGTTATTTCTCCTCTCTCTTGGGGTTAAAATAACTTAATTGCAGTTATTCGAAGCGAAAAAGCGCAAATCAGGCGATCGAGTGACTTGCGGTTCGCGACGTTTTGGGAGCTCGTGTTCCGTCACAGTGGTTGACAGGTCCGGAGACGTTTTTGAGGAGTCGGTTATTCGTAGTTTTTTATGGGTATAAAGGGTTATTGATAATGTTAATTTTATATCCATTGTGATATATCTATTCTCGATTTACAGTTTAAATGCTGATTTTAAAAGATACCGTTAAACGGGATAAGCTTGAACAGTTGGTGAATCGGAAAGGTTGTTGCTTTTGCTTTTAATTCCTTTGCAAGTAACTTTTATGGAGAATGGACCAATAAATTAAAAATTTTATGTTATAAACTATTGAAGCTATCCAAACAGATTGCATAAGTTATATAATTAGTATAATATATAATTAAAAGTGAAACACAAGAAATTAGCTGATGCAATGCAAGGTCCAATTTAAGATATTGCTATAGAAAATGTATCTGTATTATGATATACACTCGTGTCAAGCGTGAAATCTAGGGAAGAGGGCTATGAGGGTTCAGCCCCTTAAAGTTATAAACCACAAAAAGATTAATTAAATTTCCAGAATTTTTATTAAACATTCATTCACTATTTGGATTTTAATCTCCTTATATGAAAAAGAGTGAAAAAAAGGTTGACTTTCTTCTACTTACATTCTTACCATGATCAATAGGAGGAATTTTGAACTTTGGATACGTTTTTGTATGTCTCAATATCAACGTTAGAGCTGATGGGATATATAAAACCCTTTAAGAGAGAAAAACCCATGTTAGCATAGAAAAAAAATACTGTAAATTACCAAATATCTACAAATTTTGGTTTTTAAGGAGGTTCTTACTATCAGGATACATTATAAAAGAATCTTCTTTACATTTTGGTTAAAATAGAGAAAGCTTATAATGTATAGGAATAAATAGTTGAAGAAAATATTTTAAGCATTGAAAGAAAGTATAAAGAAAATACCTAAAAAGGCGCACCAAGCAGTCCAAGCACCCAAATGTTCTGCAAATAGATATCGACCTTCCGACCCCTGAAACGACTCAAATTACCTCAGAGCACTTGAGCTCTAATAGTGGGTGGGCCTATCCCCTACCCATTTGACTCTAAAGCATGCAGCACTCTATTTATTGTTCTACAGCTAAGGATTTCCCAAAAAATGACAATAAACTTCAACAAGGACTCCGAAAGAGCTCGAAAGGTCGGACCCGGGGTTTGTCGAAGGAGCGCGTCTGGGCTGGGCCCGGGTCAGGATCACTTGGGAGCGGCACGAGACAGACACGAATTCGGGGTGCGAAATGAAAAGAATGCGGTTGCAATTAAAAATGTCACGTCTTGGTGGCGAGGGGATTACAGAGGAGACGGAGTTCAAGATGAAAGGTTGGTCGAGAGTACTGACTCCTTGTTTCGTGTTTTTGAAGATGAACATGATGGGAATGATGGACAGGATGTTTTTCTACAATAGTACTAGTATTCCCTTATACTAGTTTAAAACAAGACAAGCTTCTTGGTGGATCAACCTTGCAGAGCCAAATAACTTTTCATGTTTTTCTATTATACTAGGGGGCTATCGCCCCCTACTCACTATCGCTCGCCAACCCCCGGGAACTGCTGATGCAGTTCCCCTAGGATTGCTTCGCAATCCTGTGCTCGCTACGCTCGCTCACCATACGCTGGTACAGCCTAGATGAGATTCATTAGCAACTAAATTTATTGGTGAAAATAGAGTTTTAAAAATAGTAATATGCAGCAGGGAAGCATTAAATACAGTGTTTGAAAAATATGTATACAGTGTTTATAAAATTCATGGATACTGTTGCATTAGCCAAGAAAAACTACCATAAGCAGTATAATATATCAGATAAGCAGTGCTCGATTTCAGCCGGAACGGTCCGGAACGCCGTTCCGGAACCTCTTTTTCGGAAAAAAAAATTTATATCCTATTTCAGGGGTCTCCTAACTACGACCCGCGAGACCCATTTATCAGGCCAGTGAATACCTTTCTATATATGAAAAAAGTCCTAAAATTAATTAAAACCCTATTTTTTTGTCAAATTTCCAAAATTTTTCGGGGGGAGAACCCCCAGATGCCCTTTTTGTACTTAGAACTCAACTTATCAGATTTGTTTTCAGATTAAGTTCATAACAGTAAGAATCCTACCAAAAAAATATAAAAAGGCATATTTGAAAAAAATATTTTTAAGGCATTTTTATCTTTTTTGCAAATAGCAATATTTGATTTAATAGTAAGGTTTTTACTTAATTGTTCTTTTAAAACATGATTGTGAACATCCATTTGAACTACCCTCAATCCGCTCCTGATGTTGATTCTTTTTTATTTGAACCAGATTCTCCATGCTTTTTTATGGAGATTGATTGCAGTAGCGACTACAAGACGCGCAGTGTGTTTTGAGCCTAAGAAAGAAATCCATCCAAGTAAGGGCGAGAGATTGAGATTGATTGCAGTAGCGTCTATAAGACGCGTAGTGTGTCGAGGCTCTAACGGCCGATATATCCATCAAACTTATCGCACCATCCTAATTCCAGCCTTTCGGCGGCTCTCTTCAAAGTTTGCCTCAAAAAACACTGTTCTTTGCCTTTGGGACAATAATAGCAGGACAAGTAGGACAGCACCCTTGAGTCAACAGGACTCGAAAAAAAAAAGGTTGATAACAATGCTTATCATTAACAGACAAACAAGATAAGTCTATCTTGTTTTTTTTGTCAATGACGGTCCATTCAATAGTTTGCCGGTTAAGCACCTTCAAGACGAGAGGTGACATTGTTTTCCGTGATAGGGTTGTTTATTGGAATGTTTTTCCAGTCCATGTTTTAATTTTTTTTGTAGATTGGAAGATGAGGCCAGGGATGAGGTGTGAAGAATAAAGCTTGTTCTTATCTGATAACAATCGGATGCTTCAGAGCTATTTTTGGTTGTAAGATTGACATGTTTGGTTTGGTGGGTGTTTAGTGAATTGAATTTGAAAATACGTGGATTTAAAATGAAACTGTCGATGGATGAAGGCATTGGTATGTTCAGATAAAGGCTAAATGATAACTGACTTAGAGAATAGGATTTTGCTGGATGAGTCAGGGGTGGTATAGATGAATGGTTGTATAATTTAGGGGTTGCCAAACGTTTTTATTTGAGAAGCGAATAAACTGATCGAAAAACCTCATCGTGAGAAAATAAAGCGGGATAGGAAGAAATAGAATGTTGAGAAGAAGTACTTACTTACTTACTTACTTCTTACTTCAAGCGTCCGAGGCTTTTGCCTCGTCGTCGTCGTCGTCGTGTGCCACTTGGAATACCCAAGCTCCACAAGGATTCAAGGCAAAGGGGGTGCGGCTCCTGAGAAAGTGAGGCCCATAAATGGCAGGAGTCCGAATTCTGCCTCATATGAGATGATAGACGCTGCCACCATCTATCGCCACCTCCACAATTTTGCCATGCATCTGAAGGGGAGGGAAATAGTCTCCAGACACCTGGACCCAAGGTAAACTGCGCCATGACGGACCTCAGGACTTTCGGACCCACAGATTTAACGAGCACGTACTCCGCATATACTCGATGGGTCTTCAGCGGTGTCGGGAATCAAACCCGGGACCCTCCAATCCCAAGGCCGAAGCCTTAACCACTAGGCTCCCCACAGCCCCGGCTTTTGCCTCGATTGCTCCTTGTCCCTCATAAACCCTGGCGACCAATGGCCACCAGCGACTCTCCCTAAGGATGTGGATGTCCTTTATGGACTCGCCAGCCAGTTTAGAGACTAAGAGCCAAGTCACACCTAGCGACCATAAGACGTGGCAGCGATCAATCAAAGTGGAGAAGAAGTAGGAGGAATATGAAACGAAGAGAAAGGGAGAAGAGAAAGAAAAGATCGGGATCGAGAGACAGTGTGATAGAAAGAAGAAATTATAAAGAGCAGGCGTTGAATGAAAGGGAGAGAAGGGGAATGTGAAAAAGAAAGATTGAATAAAAGGATGAAAAAAGGAACCAGAGAGATAAAAAGAAGGAATAAAAGTAAATTAGAGATAGCTGATATATCGATTGAAAGAAGGGTAACAGAAAGCGAAAGAAGGTAACGATGATAGATGGAAGAAAATATAAGGGTGAGAAATGTTGGGCTATGCAAGGGAACTGACTTTCTGGGGTAATTTACTCTCCCAGAAAGTCAGACCTGAGTAGATAGAAAATGGGTGTTCTACGACATTGCGGAGGTGCGGAGTGTCTGGGTGGCGGCGGCTCCCCGGCTCCCTTCCCATGCTACTAGATTGTGGAGTGTCTGGACCGATACTTTGCGCAGTGTCTGGACTGATACTTTGGGGCTCTCCGAGTAGAGGGGAGGCTAATTAAGAAGATTAATTAGCAATTAACAGAAGGCGTGCAGGTACTTTGCGGCTGTCTGGCCTGGTACTTTAGGTGAAATGAGCTAAATGCGGCTGTCTGGCCAGGTACTTTGGGTAAAATGGGCAAAATGCGGCTGTCTGGGCATATACTTTGCGGAGTGTCTGGACCGATACTTTGCGCAGTGTCTGGACTGATACTTTGGGGCTCTCCGAGTAGAGGGGAGGCTAATTAAGAAGATTAATTAGCAATTAACAGAAGGCGTGCAGGTACTTTGCGGCTGTCTGGCCTGGTACTTTAGGTGAAATGAGCTAAATGCGGCTGTCTGGCCAGGTACTTTGGGTAAAATGGGCAAAATGCGGCTGTCTGGGCATATACTTTGCGGAGTGTCTGGGGTGGTAATTTGCGGTTCTACCAATAAAATGGGGTTCTGACTATAAGGGCAAGTACTTTGCGGCTGTCTGGGCAAGTACTTTGGGGATCTACCACTAAATTGTGATTCTAACTGTCTGGGTAGGTATTTTGCGGCTGTCTGGCCTGATACTTTAGGTAAAATGGGCTAAATGCGGCTGTCTAGTCAGGTACTTTGGGTAAAATGGGCTAATTGTGGCTGTCTGGGCATATACTTTGCAGATATGTCTGAGCAAGTACTTTGCGACTCTAACACTAAATTGGGGCTCTAGGACTTTGCAGCTCTACCACTATATATCGGAGCTCTGCTAAGACCCACCAGCCAATCAGCAGAAAGCTAAATGATAGTTAAAATTATTTACTGCATAAAATTATACAGTTAATTAACAAACTGTAACCGCTGTTTAACTGTAATATGGACAAAATTAGCAAATTGCAGCTCTTCTACTATATTGCAGCTCTAGGACACATGTAACAAGAAGCTAAATTGTGACTTTCTAAATTATTAACAAAGGCTAATCAACAGTTAAAGTTATTTTACATAAATTTTAAGGTTACTGAACAAACTAACCGCTGTAATATATCACTTATTAAATGCCCATACCGAATACAATGCACGGCGAACCACCCCTCTTGCCTTTCACAGAGCAATATGTGTGGCGATAACGGGGTAACCTCCATTGGGATTGATAGCGATTGCATCTTTTCCCGCAATACCAAGGGGAGAGGGTTTTCAAAAGATATATATTATTTCATTACAATCATTTCTATTTCGTTAAATTTACAGTTCAATATTCACTTTAGTTACAGATTGACATAAAATGCTTATCCTATCACAATCCTTAACTTTGAAAATACAGTATTTTCACCAGAAAGGATACTTTGAAAAATTGAGAATGATCGAACATTATCAGACAACCAGACATCTAATACGTTATCCTATTGGTGGAATTATTTCTATTTTACTCTGATCAGGAAAGGATACTTTGAAAAATTGAGAACGATCGACAATTTTCAGACCACTTGACATATGATACATTATCCTATTGGTGGAATTATTTTACAACTTCGATTAAAAATTACTAATTATATTCATATTGGAGAAGATCTTCAATATTTTAAGCATTTTTTTAAAATAAAATATACTTTTATTACGAATTCTGTTCGAGGAATTGATTTTTTTAATAGAATGTTAGAATCATTCAAGTTAAAAATGATAAATCCATTAATTTTACTATAGTTCAATTGAAGATACGTATTACTTATTTTATTCGCATAGTACCTTTTTCTAGATTTAAACATGAGAATATATGATTAATCACCTAAACAAAAACTATTCCTTTACTCTTTTTTCTGAAATCATTGTATAAATAATAGAATTTTTAAATTTTTATACAAAAATTGTAAAATATATACGATTTTCCCAACAGTTGAAAAAATTTCAATCATTAACCTTTTATTTAAAGTACTTTATTAGGCTACCACTATACAGAACATACACTATATACATTCATTTTATTCATAACTTTTACTATATTTATTAAACATGTAATATTTTTTCTATACTAAAGAGAACTGCTTTGGTTATTTTTCAATTCATGGAATGGTTACGTTGATCATTTTCAACCTTTTTTTTTTAAATAATAACTTTTTTAACCCATCAGCTATACTTGCGCTACAAGAATTTTACCCTCTGCTGTACATTTTTACTAACAATTTATATTATTCACAAAAGCAAACAATATAATACATATAAACTAACTTATGAAAGAAATCCTTTATGGATATAATGTTTTCTCTTACCTAAAGCCTTCTTTCATCTATAATCCATTTAAACTATTCTAATAAAAAATTAAAGGGGAAACAAGACTTAAAAGGAAACATACATTATAAAAACCAAGAAAATTATTACAGAATCTAAAAGAAAAACTAAAAACTCTGCTAAAAATAAAAACTTAACTGAAAATTTCGTTAAAAATTAAGACACATGCAGAAAAATAACTTAATACTTTGTGAAAAATAAAAACGAACACAGAAAAACTTTCACTGAAAAACTAAAATCTTTGTTAAATATAAAAACTTATTCACTTCGAAACTAAAAACTTAACTAAAAATTTTGTTAAAAATAAAAACTTAACTAAAAATTTTGTTAAAAAATAAAACCTTAACTGAAAATTTTGTTAAAAATTAAGATACATGCAGAAAAATAACTTAATACTTTGCTAAAAATAAAAACGAACACAGAAAAACTTTACAAGAAATGAAAACTTATACACTGAAAAATTAAAATCTTTGTTAAATATAAAAACTTATTCACTTCGAAACTAAAAACTTAACTAAAAATTTTGTTAAAAATAAAAAACTTAACTAAAAATTTTGTTAAAAAATAAAACCTTAACTGAAAATTTTGTTAAAAATTAAGATACATGCAGAAAAATAACTTAATACTTTGCTAAAAATAAAAACGAACACAGAAAAACTTTACAAGAAATGAAAACTTATACACTGAAAAATTAAAATCTTTGTTAAATATAAAAACTTATTCACAACGAAACTGAAAACTTTGTTTGAAATGAACTAGAAAACGAAAAACTTTACACAAGAAATGAAAACTTTTTCACTATAAAACTAAAATCTTTGTTAAAAATAAAAGCTTAACTGAAAATATTGTTAAAAATTAAGCCATGTAGAAAAATAACTTAATACTTTGTTAAAAATAAAAACGAACACAGAAAAAGTTTCACTGAAAAACTAAAATCTTTGTTAAATATAAAAACTTATTCACTTCGAAACTAAAAACTTAACTAAAAATTTTGTTAAAAATAAAAACTTAACTAAAATCTTTGTTAAAAATAAAAACTTAACTGAAAATTTTGTTAAAAATTAAGATACATGCAGAAAAATAACTTAATACTTTGTTAAAAATAAAAACGAACACAGAAAAACTTTCACTGAAAAACTAAAATCTTTGTTAAATATAAAAACTTATTCACTTCGAAACTAAAAACTTAACTAAAAATCTTGTTAAAAATAAAAACTTAACTAAATATTTTGTTAAAAATAAAAACTTAACTAAAAATTTTGTTAAAAATAAAAACTTAACTAAAAATTTTGTTAAAAATAAAACCTTAACTAAAAATTTTGTTAAAAATAAAAACTTAACTGAAAATTTTGTTAAAAATTAAGACATGTAGAAAAATAACTTAATACTTTGTTAAAAATAAAAACGAACACAGAAAAACTTTCACTGAAAAACTAAAATATTTATTAAATATAAAAAAACTTATTCACTTCGAAACTAAAAACTTAACTAAAAATTTTTATAATATAAACTTAACTGAAAATTTTGTTAAAAATTAAGATACATGCAGAAAAATAACTTAATACTTTGTTAAAAATAAAAACGAACACAGAAAAAACTTAACAAGAAATGAAAACTTATACACTGAAAAATTAAAATCTTTGTTAAATATAAAAACTTAACTGAAAATTTTGTTAAAAATTAAGACAAATGCTGAAAAATAACTCATTACTCATTACTTTGCTAAAAGTAAAAATGAACACAGAAAAAACTTTACAAGAAATGAAAACTTATACACTGAAAAACTAAAGTCTTTGTTAAATATAAAAACTTATTCACTACGAAACTGAAAACTTTGTTTGAAATGAACTAGAAAACGAAAAAATTTACACAAGAAATGAAAACTTATACACTAAAAAACTAAAATCTTTGTTAAAAATAAAAGCTTAACTGAAAATTTTGTTAAAAATTAAGACAAATGCAGAAAAATAACTTAATACTTTGTTAAATGTAAAAACTTAAAAGCTACAAAACTAAAATATCTGTTTAAAATAAATAAAAACTTTGAAAACATTTTACAAAAAATAAAAAATTACACTAAAAACTTTACCAAAAAAAGAAATTATTACTAAAAACTTTAACAGAAAGAAAAAACATAAAAACCATAAAACTAAAAACTTTGTTAAAAAATAAAGGCAAATGCAGAAAATAACTTAATACTTTGTTAAATATTAAAACTTAGAAACTATGAAACGAAAAACTTTACCATAAAAAAAAAAACTTATACACTACAAAAATAAAATATTTGTTAAAAATAAAATAAAAACTTTGAAAAAATTTTACAAGAAATAAAAATTTACACTAAAAACTTTACCAAAAAGAAATTATTATGAAAAACTTTAACAAAAGAAAAACATAAAAACCATAAAACTAAAAACTTTGTTAAAAAATAAAGGCAAATGCAGAAAATAACTTAATACTTTGTTAAATATTAAAACTTAGAAACTATGAAACGAAAAACTTTACCATAAAAAAAACTTATACATTACAAAAATAAAATATTTGTTAAAAATAAAATAAAAACTTTGAAAAAATTTTACAAGAAATAAAAATTTACACTAAAAACTTTACCAAAAAGAAATTATTACGAAAAACTTTAACAAAAGAAAAACCTAAAAACTATAAAACTAAAAACTTTGTTAAAAATAAAGACAAACGCAGAAAAACAACTTAATACTTTGTTCAATATAAAAACTTAGAACTTATAAAACTAAAAACTTTGCTAAAAATAAAAACTTTAGGAAAACTTTGTTAAAAATAAAGAAACCAATACCGAAAATTTCAAAAAATAAATAAAAACTTCGAAAAAATATTAAAAGAAATAAAAAATAACTCTAAAAACTTTATCAAAAAGAGATACTTACAAATTATAAAACAAAAAACTTTGTTAAAATTAAAATGAAATTGAAAAGTTACACTAAAAACTTTATAGAAATACTTCTTGTTAAAAAAAAATATACTTTGAAAAATTTGTACAAGAAATACACTAAAAATTTTACCAATAACACCCATACTTTGTTAAAATTAGAAGACAGATAGATTCACATCCTCCTTTCATTGAGACCCTTTTTTTTATTATGAAAACTAGGTGGGCTGAAAACTCCTTCTTAATGAAGGAAATTTAAAAATAGTACTTTTAAATTTTTCAGCCAACGTTTTACATAATAATTAAAAAAGGGTCCCAATGAAAGGAGGATGTGAATCTATCTGTCTTCTAATTTTAACAAAGTATGGGTATTTTTATTTCTTGTAAAATTTTTTCAAAGTTTTTATTTTATTTTTAACAAATATTTTATTTTTGTAGTGTATAAGTTTTTTTTTTATGGTAAAGTTTTTCGTTTCATAGTTTCTAAGTTTTAATATTTAACAAAGTATTAAGTTATTTTCTGCATTTGCCTTTATTTTTTAACAAAGTTTTTAGTTTTATGGTTTTTATGTTTTTTCTTTCTGTTAAAGTTTTTAGTAATAATTTCTTTTTTTGGTAAAGTTTTTAGTGTAATTTTTTATTTTTTGTAAAATGTTTTCAAAGTTTTTATTTATTTTAAACAGATATTTTAGTTTTGTAGCTTTTAAGTTTTTACATTTAACAAAGTATTAAGTTATTTTTCTGCATTTGTCTTAATTTTTAACAAAATTTTCAGTTAAGCTTTTATTTTTAACAAAGATTTTAGTTTTTTAGTGTATAAGTTTTCATTTCTTGTGTAAATTTTTTCGTTTTCTAGTTCATTTCAAACAAAGTTTTCAGTTTCGTAGTGAATAAGTTTTTATATTTAACAAAGACTTTAGTTTTTCAGTGTATAAGTTTTCATTTCTTGTAAAGTTTTTTCTGTGTTCATTTTTACTTTTAGCAAAGTAATGAGTAATGAGTTATTTTTCAGCATTTGTCTTAATTTTTAACAAAATTTTCAGTTAAGTTTTTATATTTAACAAAGATTTTAATTTTTCAGTGTATAAGTTTTCATTTCTTGTTAAGTTTTTTCTGTGTTCGTTTTTATTTTTAACAAAGTATTAAGTTATTTTTCTGCATGTATCTTAATTTTTAACAAAATTTTCAGTTAAGTTTATATTATAAAAATTTTTAGTTAAGTTTTTAGTTTCGAAGTGAATAAGTTTTTTTATATTTAATAAATATTTTAGTTTTTCAGTGAAAGTTTTTCTGTGTTCGTTTTTATTTTTAACAAAGTATTAAGTTATTTTTCTACATGTCTTAATTTTTAACAAAATTTTCAGTTAAGTTTTTATTTTTAACAAAATTTTTAGTTAAGGTTTTATTTTTAACAAAATTTTTAGTTAAGTTTTTATTTTTAACAAAATTTTTAGTTAAGTTTTTATTTTTAACAAAATATTTAGTTAAGTTTTTATTTTTAACAAGATTTTTAGTTAAGTTTTTAGTTTCGAAGTGAATAAGTTTTTATATTTAACAAAGATTTTAGTTTTTCAGTGAAAGTTTTTCTGTGTTCGTTTTTATTTTTAACAAAGTATTAAGTTATTTTTCTGCATGTATCTTAATTTTTAACAAAATTTTCAGTTAAGTTTTTATTTTTAACAAAGATTTTAGTTAAGTTTTTATTTTTAACAAAATTTTTAGTTAAGTTTTTAGTTTCGAAGTGAATAAGTTTTTATATTTAACAAAGATTTTAGTTTTTCAGTGAAACTTTTTCTGTGTTCGTTTTTATTTTTAACAAAGTATTAAGTTATTTTTCTACATGGCTTAATTTTTAACAATATTTTCAGTTAAGCTTTTATTTTTAACAAAGATTTTAGTTTTATAGTGAAAAAGTTTTCATTTCTTGTGTAAAGTTTTTCGTTTTCTAGTTCATTTCAAACAAAGTTTTCAGTTTCGTTGTGAATAAGTTTTTATATTTAACAAAGATTTTAATTTTTCAGTGTATAAGTTTTCATTTCTTGTAAAGTTTTTCTGTGTTCGTTTTTATTTTTAGCAAAGTATTAAGTTATTTTTCTGCATGTATCTTAATTTTTAACAAAATTTTCAGTTAAGGTTTTATTTTTTAACAAAATTTTTAGTTAAGTTTTTTATTTTTAACAAAATTTTTAGTTAAGTTTTTAGTTTCGAAGTGAATAAGTTTTTATATTTAACAAAGATTTTAATTTTTCAGTGTATAAGTTTTCATTTCTTGTAAAGTTTTTCTGTGTTCGTTTTTATTTTTAGCAAAGTATTAAGTTATTTTTCTGCATGTATCTTAATTTTTAACAAAATTTTCAGTTAAGGTTTTATTTTTTAACAAAATTTTTAGTTAAGTTTTTATTTTTAACAAAATTTTTAGTTAAGTTTTTAGTTTCGAAGTGAATAAGTTTTTATATTTAACAAAGATTTTAGTTTTTCAGTGAAAGTTTTTCTGTGTTCGTTTTTATTTTTCACAAAGTATTAAGTTATTTTTCTGCATGTGTCTTAATTTTTAACGAAATTTTCAGTTAAGTTTTTATTTTTAGCAGAGTTTTTAGTTTTTCTTTTAGATTCTGTAATAATTTTCTTGGTTTTTATAATGTATGTTTCCTTTTAAGTCTTGTTTCCCCTTTAATTTTTTATTAGAATAGTTTAAATGGATTATAGATGAAAGAAGGCTTTAGGTAAGAGAAAACATTATATCCATAAAGGATTTCTTTCATAAGTTAGTTTATATGTATTATATTGTTTGCTTTTGTGAATAATATAAATTGTTAGTAAAAATGTACAGCAGAGGGTAAAATTCTTGTAGCGCAAGTATAGCTGATGGGTTAAAAAAGTTATTATTTAAAAAAAAAAGGTTGAAAATGATCAACGTAACCATTCCATGAATTGAAAAATAACCAAAGCAGTTCTCTTTAGTATAGAAAAAATATTACATGTTTAATAAATATAGTAAAAGTTATGAATAAAATGAATGTATATAGTGTATGTTCTGTATAGTGGTAGCCTAATAAAGTACTTTAAATAAAAGGTTAATGATTGAAATTTTTTCAACTGTTGGGAAAATCGTATATATTTTACAATTTTTGTATAAAAATTTAAAAATTCTATTATTTATACAATGATTTCAGAAAAAAGAGTAAAGGAATAGTTTTTGTTTAGGTGATTAATCATATATTCTCATGTTTAAATCTAGAAAAAGGTACTATGCGAATAAAATAAGTAATACGTATCTTCAATTGAACTATAGTAAAATTAATGGATTTATCATTTTTAACTTGAATGATTCTAACATTCTATTAAAAAAATCAATTCCTCGAACAGAATTCGTAATAAAAGTATATTTTATTTTAAAAAAATGCTTAAAATATTGAAGATCTTCTCCAATATGAATATAATTAGTAATTTTTAATCGAAGTTGTAAAATAATTCCACCAATAGGATAATGTATCATATGTCAAGTGGTCTGAAAATTGTCGATCGTTCTCAATTTTTCAAAGTATCCTTTCCTGATCAGAGTAAAATAGAAATAATTCCACCAATAGGATAACGTATTAGATGTCTGGTTGTCTGATAATGTTCGATCATTCTCAATTTTTCAAAGTATCCTTTCTGGTGAAAATACTGTATTTTCAAAGTTAAGGATTGTGATAGGATAAGCATTTTATGTCAATCTGTAACTAAAGTGAATATTGAACTGTAAATTTAACGAAATAGAAATGATTGTAATGAAATAATATATATCTTTTGAAAACCCTCTCCCCTTGGTATTGCGGGAAAAGATGCAATCGCTATCAATCCCAATGGAGGTTACCCCGTTATCGCCACACATATTGCTCTGTGAAAGGCAAGAGGGGTGGTTCGCCGTGCATTGTATTCGGTATGGGCATTTAATAAGTGATATATTACAGCGGTTAGTTTGTTCAGTAACCTTAAAATTTATGTAAAATAACTTTAACTGTTGATTAGCCTTTGTTAATAATTTAGAAAGTCACAATTTAGCTTCTTGTTACATGTGTCCTAGAGCTGCAATATAGTAGAAGAGCTGCAATTTGCTAATTTTGTCCATATTACAGTTAAACAGCGGTTACAGTTTGTTAATTAACTGTATAATTTTATGCAGTAAATAATTTTAACTATCATTTAGCTTTCTGCTGATTGGCTGGTGGGTCTTAGCAGAGCTCCGATATATAGTGGTAGAGCTGCAAAGTCCTAGAGCCCCAATTTAGTGTTAGAGTCGCAAAGTACTTGCTCAGACATATCTGCAAAGTATATGCCCAGACAGCCACAATTAGCCCATTTTACCCAAAGTACCTGACTAGACAGCCGCATTTAGCCCATTTTACCTAAAGTATCAGGCCAGACAGCCGCAAAATACCTACCCAGACAGTTAGAATCACAATTTAGTGGTAGATCCCCAAAGTACTTGCCCAGACAGCCGCAAAGTACTTGCCTTTATAGTCAGAACCCCATTTTATTGGTAGAACCGCAAATTACCACCCCAGACACTCCGCAAAGTATATGCCCAGACAGCCGCATTTTGCCCATTTTACCCAAAGTACCTGGCCAGACAGCCGCATTTAGCTCATTTCACCTAAAGTACCAGGCCAGACAGCCGCAAAGTACCTGCACGCCTTCTGTTAATTGCTAATTAATCTTCTTAATTAGCCTCCCCTCTACTCGGAGAGCCCCAAAGTATCAGTCCAGACACTGCGCAAAGTATCGGTCCAGACACTCCGCAAAGTATATGCCCAGACAGCCGCATTTTGCCCATTTTACCCAAAGTACCTGGCCAGACAGCCGCATTTAGCTCATTTCACCTAAAGTACCAGGCCAGACAGCCGCAAAGTACCTGCACGCCTTCTGTTAATTGCTAATTAATCTTCTTAATTAGCCTCCCCTCTACTCGGAGAGCCCCAAAGTATCAGTCCAGACACTGCGCAAAGTATCGGTCCAGACACTCCGCAAAGTATATGCCCAGACAGCCGCATTTTGCCCATTTTACCCAAAGTACCTGGCCAGACAGCCGCATTTAGCTCATTTCACCTAAAGTACCAGGCCAGACAGCCGCAAAGTACCTGCACGCCTTCTGTTAATTGCTAATTAATCTTCTTAATTAGCCTCCCCTCTACTCGGAGAGCCCCAAAGTATCAGTCCAGACACTGCGCAAAGTATCGGTCCAGACACTCCACAATCTAGTAGCATGGGAAGGGAGCCGGGGAGCCGCCGCCACCCAGACACTCCGCACCTCCGCAATGTCGTAGAACACCCATTTTCTATCTACTGACCTGACCATAGCAATGGGCTAAATTTACCCCATATCTCCCCCGTCGAAACTCCAACATTCCCCTTCGAAATTCTATTAGCCCCCTCCGAAATTCCCCCTCGAAAATGAATTGAAGAGAAAAGAAATGAGAGTGAGGGAGACAGAGTAAAAGGAAATAAAGATGGAGAGAGAGGGAATGGTATAGGAGAGAAAGGGAGAAATAAAAAGAAAAAGCGAGACTGACTCCTTTTTGTCCTATATTATCATTGCTCAAGAAGCCCATGTGCAAGCCCCAGGGCAAGAGAGTGACGTTTCCACATCATCATGAGATTTTTCAGAACCTTCGAGAGAGAAAAAAAAAGCGGCCATCGATGATAAAGAGCTGGCATTGCGCCCACTCCTGCAATTGTCCTGGCTTGAACCTGTGGGCCTTACGTGACAGACAACAGGTGCTTTCGGCCCCAACACCGATGCGACCCATTCAGTGAGCGAAGGGTAATCGTTTCTCGGCAGAGTGAAAAGTTTACATAATGATAGGTCTCTCTGCCATTGGAGGAGGAAGAATTGAGTTTTGTTGCGTCGCAGATCAGTTTTATTTTTATGTATTGATAGAGAGTCATATGCATAAGGATCTAAAAAATCGTTCGTTTCGATTCTTAGTTTCGATTCCTGAGGTTCGATTCCAAACTCAAACTGGAATCTATTCCTTAGAGCCAGTATCGAAAAAATAGAATCCAACTTATCTATTTCAATCACAAATCAAGGATAATTAGTAATTATTATAAATTTAATTAATAACTAGCAAAATATAATTTCACTATCAAATACTAATTAATTCGGGGAACAAAATTGCTATCCCTTTTACTGATTTGAAGTCAACTGCATTATTTTCTTGGTAAAAAATTAATATATACAACTAATGATGACTGATTACTTGATGAAAACAACATTGCTCCCCAGATGAAATTAAAATAGTCAAGGAAATGAAAATGTTTTGGTTACAAATTGAGGAAAAAGTAAATCCTATTACGTTCAGTCCTTATAATTTTGAATACTCCATTAATTATAACCGAATGAGGTATTCTCACGTTTTGAGATTACATTTTATTAAAATAGTAGATAAAAAACCATGAAGAATGACGTTTACATCAACTATTTCCGTGGCCTAGTTTCTGAGATATAAATTTTTGAAATTTCGATTTTTGTTTTGGCGGGAAAACACTTTCGAATCACAAATCATGCGCTGTGAGGTCACATCAAATAGAAGCCCGTTTTCTGATCACGTGACAACAGAAAACACACAATGGTTTTCATGCGCTGTGACGTCACATCCAATAGAAACCCGTTTTCTGACCAGACGTTTTGGCAAAAATAAAATTGAATTTTATATTATTTAAAACACATTTTTGAACTTAAAAATCAGAAATTTGGGAGTTTTAGACCATAATGTATCGAAAATGTATAAAATCAAGCAAATCCCTCACTTGTGCAAATACCTCATTGCAATTGCATTAAGTCAAGGATATCATCGCGATTATGTGAACGCCAAATCCCAAATGTCAAAAGAACAAAAAGACAGAACGTTTTGTGTAATGAATTTAATTTAGAGAAGAAGAGTGTCCTTTCCAAGGATGTCCCACTGAAAAGAAACACTTAACCCAAAATTATTATTTATTCTGTAGTTCAAGGGGGATTTTTACTGCCGCTTTATAGTGTATAATAAATTTTAGCAGCAGAGAGACTGAATGTGATGGTTATTGTTGTAAAGTATTTCTCTTGAAACAAAAGATATTTGTGTATCATTGAAAAGTTGAAGGTAAATTTTATATTAGGATGTTCATTTTTTAAAATTTTTTTTAAAGTTAAGTAATTTTGTATCTTAGGGTTTCTTTAAATTTAGCTCATTATCAATCATTCGCTCCAATTATTTATTTTAATCAATAAAAGTATTGATACCATAAACTTCCAACTTTTAATATTAAAATTGATCGGGGTTAATATTTAAGTAAAGTTAATATTTAATAATAATGTCATAGAAAAAGGTGGTTAGTAAAAGTTCATTATTTTTTGAGTGTTGACTAACTGATTGCAGAAGATTACTCTTAAGATAAAATAAAGTAATAAAATAATGAAAATGGCGTTACAAGTTTATGTATTTCTTCGATTGCAGATTAAAATTTGAAATAAAATCCACATAATACACTACTGTTCATAAATTAAGGACGGAACTGTTTTTTCAACATAACACCTAGTGAAATTATTTTTCATCAATGAAAATTATACCAAGAGATGTTCAATGGGTGGGAATACAGGGCCCGAAAGCAAATTTTCTCTACCAATATTTTAAGGGGGTAAATGGACCCTCCATTGATAATGGAGTCCCATTACAATTTGGAGCTGTGGCAGAAACGTCTGTGTAAGAGGTATTTTACCGAAAACTTTATGGTTATTGTAATGAATATGATTACTCCTGAACTCAGTGCATATTTTTAAAAGCCTGTGTTACCTTTAAATGGTATTTTTTATGTTTTATTGATAGAAATCGGTCTAATCATCATTTTTGGCAAGTTTTAGCTTCTGGGTCATTTTTGGTAATTGGTATCTTACCGTCAACCATATTTTTAGTAGTTCTTACATGTGCTAGATTATGTTTAGGTCTGGAGACCCTGAAAGTAAATTATTTCTTTCAATATCGTGACTTTCAAGAAACTTCGAGATAGCCAAATTGTGATTTTGTGCAACTTTTTCTCTCATAAAGAGAAATTCCTGACCTGAAATTTCTTCTAAGAGAATCAAATGGGACATGAGAACACAGGTACCCAATAGCAAACATCAGTGAAAATATCTGCGGTGTATACGAGGTGCTCAAACGGCACAACATAATTGTATAGTTTCACAGAAAGGACATCTGTTATTAATGTTTGAAAAAAAAGTATTTTTTAGTGTTTATGGACGTAGACATACCTAAAAAGAAACATATAGTTGTAAAAATATCTCCATTACCTTTGAAATGAGTTTTTAAGACATATAATTTCTCCATTGATACTCTATTACTGTTATAGACATTTCAACACTCCCTATACACGAAAAAAATTTTCCCTGATGTCTGCGATCACGTGCCTGGGTTCTCATGTCCCATTCGCTTCTTTTAGAAGAAATTTCAGATCAAGAATTTTTCTTTATGAGAGAAAAAGTTGCACAAAATCACAATTTGGCTATCTCAAAGTTTCTTGAAAGTCACGATATTGAAAGAAATAATTTACTTTCAGGGTCTCCAGACCTAAACATAATCTAGTACATGTAAGAACTACTAAAAACATGGTTGACGGTAAGATACCAATTACCAAAAATGACCCAGAAGCTAAAACTTGCCAAAAATGATGATTAGACCGATTTCTATCAATAAAACATAAAAAATACCATTTAAAGGTAACACAGGCTTTTAAAAATATGCACTGAGTTCAGGAGTAATCATATTCATTACAATAACCATAAAGTTTTCGGTAAAATACCTCTTACACAGACGTTTCTGCCACAGCTCCAAATTGTAATGGGACTCCATTATCAATGGAGGGTCCATTTACCCCCTTAAAATATTGGTAGAGAAAATTTGCTTTCGGGCCCTGTATTCCCACCCATTGAACATCTCTTGGTATAATTTTCATTGATGAAAAATAATTTCACTAGGTGTTATGTTGAAAAAACAGTTCCGTCCTTAATTTATGAACAGTAGTGTAACATTAAAAGTCATATTTTGTGGAAATAATTCTGAAAAATGCCTATTATTTCAAATTTGCAAGTACTTTCCTTACCATATTCCGCATTGAATCCTTTTTCTTTACAAAATCATATCACATCAATCCTTAGCAGTATGTGTCTTTTTATTAAAAGATGCTTACTGTTGAATCCTTTCCAAAAAAATTCTGATAAGTTTAGGGCTTATTATTTGGTATCTATTACATACAAAATTAATTTATTAACCTTATTTGACGTTTGATTTGCATTAACCTTAGTATTTGTTGTGTCCATTACTTGAAATAGTTCGGTATATAGTTTTGTAAAACATTTACTCCCGTGAGTCATTTAATACTCAACAGACATAGAAAAAAATATTCACTTATTTTCTGAGAAATTTCATTGTGTTGCCACCTTTTACAGGTAAATTCAGTTCAAAAGATAATTACACCATTCTCTCTCCTGCCAATCATCGCCCTTATTAACAAATATAAATTTTCCCAGAACTTGTTCGGATATGGCAACACCTAGTCACAGCTGTTGGGAAAATTTTTTCGACTGTGACTTTTGTAACGTTTTCTAATTTATTTACACAACGAAAAACCTTTGTTTCGAGACAGGATTCACGGCTTTAAGGGAAAATCAAGTAAGTTCTTTGAACTTTAAAATGAACCCAAACAAGTATTAAGCATCTCATCTGTATTTATTCTTTGACTCACCCAAAAGTGTATTTTTTCCCATTTAAAATAGAAAGCTTTTATCTTCTGGGTGTACAGTAACTAATTGAAGTGAGAACGTTTAACTAGGTAAACTTTTGTCTTCAATTTTAAATACTAAAGAAGGAGAAGAAAAGTTTTTAGAGAGAACGTACCTAATGGTCTGGAACGGATCTAAATCAAAGGTTTTAGAAGAATCTCTTAATTTGAGTAAAGTGAACAGCAAAAAAAGTTAAAATAAAGGATTGAGAGAGACTAATCGTTTAAAAAATAGGTAAACATTGATATGGACAGTAATCATTAAAACTTCAAATTAAAATGACAAAAACAGAACGAATTAATTTAATCTAAACCAGGGGTTCCCAATGAAATTTTGCCGAGGACCCCTTTACTGACGAGGACCCCTTGAACTTAAAGGCTTAAATTTGTCGATCGATTTTCAACCTTGAATTTTTCGACAATCGATTTCAAAACCGAAACTGGATGTATTCAAAACCGAAACTATCGTATTTTAATCAATAAAAAATTTAAAAAAACAAAACATGGATTATCTTTGGTGGTAAACAGGCTGCGCTACCTACATTAATCTATTTGTACTAAAGTGACAATTAACCAACAAAACTAACTAATGAACTGCTGAGTAGGATAATGGTTACTTCAAATTAAGGAAAATAAAAAATACTTAATTTCTCGGTGACATTTCACGGACCCCTTGGACACAGCCCGCGGACCCCCAGGGGTCCGCGGACCACCTATTGGGAACCCCTGATCTAAACCATCATTTGAAAAAAGTAGAGAAGAATAGTGGGGTATTGGAGATTCCCCAGTAAATCAGTCTCTATGACAAGTCGACTTGTAAATAAGGTTGCCGTAATTACCAAACTAGAAATTGCGGAATTCCTAAAAGTGTAACGAGTTAAGGAATTTTCAAACATAAATTAAAAATAAGTATAATTTGTGTGGTGACTATTGAATTGTTTTGTATATCAAAATTGAAAACATTGGGTCGTCATATTTGAAACAAAAAGTTTCTTATCAAAATGAAAACATCGATTTACTCAGATTTGAAAGTGTCACTTCTGTCAGTGATGTACTACTATTTTATACTAACTAGAACAATATTCAGGTAGGTTAAAGTACATCCATAAATGATCACACTTTTTTTCAACATTTTTGACCCCTCCCTCCTCTATGTCACAAATTGTCATTCTTAACTATCTCTTGCCCCCTTTGTCACATGTCACAACGCTCTGCTAACAATAATAATTTTAGAATTTGAGACCAATGTTTTTATTCATGTTTATGTGCACCACCTTATAATTTTAAAAAGTGATATATTATTTAGTCAGTATGAATTTTATTATAATGTCATTTAAACAGGCGCGAAAACAAGGGGGGCACTCCGGACAGTGTTCTCTCCCCTTGGACTCAAAAAGGTTCTCAAAATGAGTTAACACCCTACTTCTGAAGTTCAAATTTCAAAATTTTTTATTGGGAAGGACCCCCATCCCCCCAGCGGTACCATAAGGGGATCGATCTTACGCGATACCTTTTAGAAAAACCACCAACATATTGACATTTTTTGTCAAAAGGTAAAGGTATGGGAAAGTGCCCCCGCTTGGAGTCGCGCTGGGATCCGCGCCTGCATTTAAACCACATTTTCCAGAAAATGATTGATCTTTAGTTGTTTGTTTATTTTCAATATGTGATGTCTCTATTCTTAAACCTCTTCCCCGTTCAATTCCGTTAATGTTCCTGCTAAATAATGCCAAGCTCTTTACAATTGTTCTTTTATATATTTATAGATAAACTGAACAGTTATTGATCTAGCTAAACATTTTATATATGAGTTTGAAATTATATAGCTATATTTCTACTTTTTGGCTTCTTAAAGAGCTTGGCATTATTTTGCGGGAACGTTATCGGAATGGTACCCCCTTCCCTCCCTTCCAAGCGTGACGTCATTAGAACGACCCCACGAGACTTTAAAGTGCAAACACACTGAGCTGCTTATAGTCGCTACTCGATCTCCATAAAAAAAGCATGGGGAAAGCCTAGTCCCCTATCTTGACAGGAATGAAGATTCCTGTCAAGATAGAGGGAGTCTCAAGCTGAACTCCATGCTTTTCCCCCTCTTTGATTGATGACTGTCGCGTCTTATGGTTGCTAGGTGTGACTTGGCTCCAAAATCGGGTTTTCGTATTCAAGCACCCATCTCATTTCACCTTCATTTCCTCTATTTACCATAGCAGCCCGTCACAACAACCTTCGCATACTTAGAAGCGCAGTTGATATTACTCCACTAATCAACGCTCCCAAAAGACGTGCACACGTCCTGCTGATGAGCTCAAACAATCCCATGCAAATTCTAGTCAAATCACCCAAGGCTGTCAGAATCGACACCTGTCGCATGTTTACCGTCCGTGCTCCAGTTAGCGTGTGTTTAAACGTGATTTCAGTGCGTCATTGAAAGTGAAAATATCCCGATGTGATATGCTGATTATGATACGGCGGGCTTAACTATTCGTCACTTAGATGTCTCGACTCTTAACTAACTAGTGTGGGAGATAGTAACAGGTGCGGTAGTACTGTTATCTTCGGCGGGAGGGAATTTGTGGAGATAGGTGTCTGAGTTGTGTGTATGGGTGAAGCCTGGGGAATCACCCTTATTATTGCGTTCGTTTCTTTTGACACAGTTACACTTTTAAAAGGACATTTCTCAAAAATTTGTAAAAAAATTCAAATCTGAGTGAGTATGTCATATACATATATAATCTAAGTAAAGTTTCTGAAAAAAAAGCATGTTCTCAAAAGACATGGATAGGAGATCACTGATGCCATACTGAAACTTCAAGCTACAAAACGCTTAATAGATTGGGTATGACGTCCGCACCGTTGCGTCTTGCACAACCATACCATAAATCAAGGCCCTTCCAAAAATTTGAAACTTTGGGAAATTATTTTAAAAAGTATAACTTGAGTGGTGACTATTGATTGATTTGTTTGAAACTGAGTGTGTTAGGCATTTCAAAATTAAAAACATTGGATTGTCAAATTTGAAACAAATTGTTTCTTATCATTTTAATCAAAATGAAAGCGTCGATTTACTTAGATTTGAAAAAGTATTTTCTCTCAGGGTATTAAAAGTTTTCTATTTTACAAAATGCAAATAAACCATCCCGGGGTTGACTTCTCCGAGTGTGGATAAAATGTGACATCTATAGCACTCGATATTTATACCGCGTTTATTTATTTTGAAAATTTTTGGTACTTGGTTGACAAGTTTTCTGAAGCTAACATTTGTCAACTTCGGAGATATACAGGAGTTTGAAGCGAGCAAATATAGTGAATTAGGTGAAGTTAATGTTTACAAAAATGTTTTACTTATGCTAATGTTTACTACAAAAAGGTAGATCCTTCCTCAGGAAAAATGTGTTTGGAAATTATAAGCTCTTAAAAACCATTTTTGCACTTCTGGGATAGATATGTTACCCACCTTGATTCTTGATTGTTATTCATAGAGGTATGGTTTATATTGAGATTTCTTGATTTTGTATGGAAAAATTAGTAGAGATGGACAAGAAAAGATAAAGAGAGAAAAGAAAATAATAAGAGAGGAATGAGAAATCTGAGAGTATGAAAGAACAAGAAAAACGAAATTATTATTAATTTATTCATTTCATTCACTTATTTACTGTTTTTTTCACAAATCATACTTTTTTCATTCTATTTTCTGTATATTACATACTTTCATTCCTCATTTTCTTCATCTTCTTCTATCTCTCTTTCCTTCTGTTAATTTTCTCTCCTCTTTTTTTATTCTTCTCTCTTCTGCTTTTAAGTCTATACTTCCCTCTCAATCTCCTCATTCATCTTTTCTTTTCATTCTATTTCTTTCTCATAAGGAAAACTGAATGTGACAAATTAAATCAAAACCTGTATCAAACTATCAGAACTAAACCCCCGTACCAGTGTAAAATTTTTAAGTTGTAAAGCCAACCAGAGCAATAAGTACAGTTTTGCTCATTTTCATCTGTTAAAAAAAGTCACATTTGAATACCAACAGCTAAATTGATCCTTCCAAGACGTATTTCCACCGAAGAAAGAGAGGAAATTAGCTTTTTCCTCAGGAAATCTTTTCTTAACGCTTTGTCACTTCAGCTGAGCACACTGTGCGTGTTCTAGCAGACTTTTTCGGGAGGCTTGAGTCAGCTCAAAGAATTTTTCCGAGGTGCATTGACACCTTTATGAGTGATCGATGATTTCATTATACCGGGGGAATACGAGAGTTGTTTTCGTATGCCAGGTTTTTGACATTTAACGGAGTATTTAAGGGTTTTAAAGGAATGCGAATGCAAGATATGTTTTCCCTCTATAAAATGTAACAAACACACATGTTAATGAAGATATCTTCTAAAATATTCTCAGAAAATTTCGTAAGCTTTCACTTTGAAAAGCATTTGAAAAGAAAAGATATCGAAGCATGTAAAAAATAAAGTTCCCTCACCGGCCGGTAGGAAATTTAATGATAAAAGACAAAATCTAGTACGTACTAAGTACCCACCGGTATGTACTTACAAAAATATTTTCAAAGTTTAAAAATTAAGCAAAAATGAAATGTAAGAAAATTTCACAAATTTAATACAAATTTTGATGTATTTTAATTTTGAGTCTCAAAAACATTTTCATCAGTTCAGACAGATATTTAACTTCGAGTGATTCTTTTTTTATTTTTAAGTTTACTTAAATATTAGACGATTCCAGACGAAACTGACTTTTTATTAGTACTAAGTAGGTGAAAAAAGTGAAATAATTTTCCTCTGGAAAATTCCTCTTTAAAATCAAGAACTTTCAATAAGGATCTTTATGAATGAAATGTCCTCTATAAATAATTAAATCAAATTTCAAAACGCTTGCTCTTACTAATAAACACATAACACATTTTACCATATCTATGACGTCAGCCCCCGAGTTGTAAGGACATTATATTGAGGGTCATGGGTGGGTAGCCCTTTCTAAACTGAAAAACAGACGTCAAAAAAGCACCATGCTGTACAGTACCCCTCCCTAACCTTTCGTGGGGAGTCTCATTAAGAAAACAACGAAACATTTGTTGTTTCGCTGATTGATTAAACCAAACCCGCTCTGAAGCAAGCGATACTACTTTTGAAGGAGCTCCAAGTCTTCATTAGAGCTTGTTAACTACAAGGACATAAGACATACTGTTTTGCAATGGGTGCTCCTTTGCTTGCTGTGGTAGCCTGTGAGGAAAGAAAAAAAAGATGTAGTAAATGTAGCGAAAATTTATTTACAAAGAAACAAATAAGGTTGCGAAAACGTGAGGGCGATTATCGTTAATTGGACAGATTGGTGAAAAGCTCTGTCGAGTTGAGTTGTTATTATTATGATGTCTGGAAGAATGATTTCTGCTCTTTTAGACTAAGTTGATAATTGATCGTTTGCTTTTTGAGCATGTTAAGCCATTGTTTTAGTTAAAGGACTGCAACAATAGGTTTTTCCATGATTGATACTGCAAATAGTGTTTCTTTCGGTGTTTATATTTAAAAATTGGCGAATTGCTTTATTGGTTTATTGGTAAAATTGTCTGAACCAGTTTTCAAAGGAGGTAATTATTAAAGAAGGGAATTCTAATAGTTAAAATTAATTATGAGTATAAAGTGAAAGTTGCTAGTTAGATTGGGTGACCCCAGTTTACATTTTATAAGATATTTATTAAAATAGAAAATAAATATAAACAATAAATACATTGCATGTTGTCTCTACGTAAAATATTCAGCATAAAATTTCCTGGGTTAATTCCGTTAGAGTCCCCGCTAAATATCGCGTATCTCTTTTGGACACCAAAAAGTATAAATATTGTAATTTTAAATTCATGGATTAATATATTTAATTAGATAACTGTTCAGTTCATTAAAAATTTTAAAAAATTGTTTATATTTGAAAATTAAGCGTTGAAAAGAGATAGGCGATATTTAGCGGGGACTGTTGAACCAATTTCCTTAATAAAATAACTTATTTAGAGAAAAGGATGTTTATATAAACTGTAGTTAATGACGTTAGACTCTACACTAGAATATAACATAGCATGAAAAATATCTTTACATAAGATAAAAGATGATAAAAATAAAAACACAATTAAATAGGGAAAAGGAAAGGAAATATTCCATTAAAGTTAACTTATACATGAACTTAAATACTCCAATCCAACACATGTTCTTTACAGTTAATGTTTCTTTTCTATTTTTCAGCATGGTAATAAAAATTATTTTTTATAAGCAACTCCTACTTTTGAACAAAAATAAAACTGCATGAATTTTGTCAAGGCTTCATTGAGGAATCTGGCAAAAAAGATGAAACCCCACTACTAGTCTAACATCTTTTAACCTGTTAATCAGAGGCTTTTCAAAATTTCAGTTATTCATTATGAGGCATAGGGAAAAATATTGGTAAACCTAATAGTTTATAACAACCTAAAGTTTTTATTTTAAAATGAGTTAAAAAATTAAACATATTTCAATACACTCTCCCTTTTATTCACTAGCGTATCTATGTTATGTAATAACCAAAGAGGAAATTGGATTGAAGACATAATACAAATCGATCACAATCACTTTAGTACAAAAAAATTTGAAGGTTCAATGTTATCAATTCAATCTTTCTTGAGGTCATCTATAGTGCCAATCGATTTAAGTTGACGTGCAAAAGTGTCAACTTATTTCCTTATCAATTTTAAGGCAAGAAAAAAATTTGTTTGGAAAAATTGGGGAAATTGGGAAAAATCTAAATTCGATTCAATAAATGTTGAGTATGAATATTTATTACTTAAATGGGGATATCTTCAATCAGATTATACTATTTACTAGGATTTAAACAACTACATAATTGTTTTCCAATATTTAAAATATTCTTTAGCTCTAAATGCTTTAAAACTCCTTGTCTCCTTCCTTTTATATTCCTGTACATTTTTCTAGGTATTGCTATCAATGTTGTGATGAATTGAAAATACCTACTTAGATTTTAAAATAATACAAATGTTTTTTTATACTTCAAACATTTAGGAAATACTTTACTGAAATTAACTTGCAAATATTGAAACAAGGAAATAAAACCTGTATAAGTCACACAAATTTTATATAAACAAAACATTCATACACTATCTCATACTCATTTTATGGGATTATATTTAGTTGCGTATAGCCTCTGCTCCTATAGGTAAAAGGTTCTTTGGAACATTACTTGACACTCCATTACTATTTTTGCCAGACCAATTTCCGTTGCCAACACTCGAGTTGGAATTGTAACACAAAAGGAATAGATTGCTACGGAAGCACGCAAGAAATAAAGAAAAGAATCGGTAAGGTAATTGTGACTTTTCAGGTGAGCTATTCTGAAGATTACCGTCGGCTGGAGAAAGAAAACACCAAAGAACGAAAATTAATGTAAAAAACTCGAGCTTCTGTCTTATCAGAATAAAATCATTCATTATTTTTTAATCTCGTTATATGCTAATTACCAACAATAGCAAATTTACAGATAATGGTAATTTTTTTTGTTCGCTGTTAATGTTAAGCTGTTTTTTTTAAATTTAAATGAAGAGAAAAAATTTAAAAAATTTAGCTTACTTTTAATTGGTTCAAGAAAATGTTTTTGCAGCTGTCTTAATTTTTGAAAAAAATTAATTATCATTTATAATTTTTTAAATCTTTGGCAACACTATAAGTCAAACATTTTCTCGCTATATTGGAACTGGAAGGTAAGAGGTAAGGTTATTCGATACCTCAAAATTCCTCCTTTTCTTGACGAAAAAATTACTGAAGCTAACTTTTTTTCTGATAAAAATGGAATAATTGTAATTTTTTATGATTATTCCAGAAAAAATATTATGATTTGAAATTGCTAATAGGAAGTTTTAACAAAAATATTTTTTACCAAGGTTCCATGTTGAAGCACTTCGATAATGTGAGTGCATAAGATATTTATTTATATGGTAACAAAAAACTACCAATGATTTCAAAAAACTTTACTAATAATAGTTTTAGTTTTAAGATATTAATGCAAGAGTCTATGTACTAAAACACCTAATACCCTATTTACCAGTTCCCACTTAACTGCTGCACTCTTCAGTATCAGTGGCGGATCCAGGATTTGGTTTTGGAGGGGGCTAAGAATTTTCATAATCCAATTGAATCTTCTTGTTAATGGTAATACTGAAAAGGTAGTGAATTATCCTACTCAAACCACTAAAAGGGGGGTTGGGGGGTCCTCCCCCAGAAAAATTTTGGAAATTTACATTAAAAACCCCACTTTTCAACTCGTTTTGCTACGCCTCATCCGAATTTCAGATTTTTTGCGTCCTAATTAAACAATGCTCCAAGCATCCAAATTATTCCTTTTAGAGGTACAAAAAATGTTCACAGACCACTGTGATAGCCCTTAATTCTTAAAATAATATAATATGTGTTATGTGGAAAAGTAAAGAATTATTGGCATCTTGGTAGAAAATATGCAACTATCTTCCAGAAATATTTGTAATGATGATAGCTATCCTTTGCAGAACGTAAAGGAAAGTATAATAAAACAGAATCTATCGATTCAATGCAAAATCACGAATATGACTTGGCCCTTTGTAAGCACAGAGGGAACGCATAGAATGGGTCATAAACCGGGGTTTTCAGCGGCACCCAACAATACCAGAAACCCCTATAAAATCTCCCCTTCAACACCCCCGGACCCAGGGTGGGCCAACACATCCGATTACGCGTAATGTGTGCGCCCCCTGCAAAATAATATAAATCAGCATCACAGGAGGAACCCAAAGAAAAGAAAGGGAGGAAAGAGTGGTAGAGCAGGCATAAAAAACCGGGGCTGGCTGTTGCTAGGGCTGCGTACGTGCGGATCGACACGGAACGGGATGATGATGGGGGCCCGCGCATAGGGGCGCTCCTTCCTTCCTTTCTCTCCGCCGAGCGCTGTTGCTAGGGGCTGAGGTTGCTGGGCTGGTTTTTTAGGTTGGGAAATAAATAATATGCTATTGGGCGGCCGGGGTTAAATTTTTCTTGAGGTGTTTGGAGTTTGTTTATCGTCATTAACACACCGTTTCTCCTATTTGTTGATAATTCCTTATGAATAAGGGGTCCAGATTTGAGTTCTGGGGGCACCAAGATTTTTAAAATAGCTTTGTAGTAAAAGCTGATATATTTTAATAGGATATTGAATGGTAATGTACATTTTTGGCCCTAAAGCTTCGCATTTTTAACCATTAAAAACTTAGAAATTATCTTTTGATGTAATTTTTTTTTCAACGAAATCTTTTCATTCTAGGGGGCATATGGCCCCGGGCCACCCTCCTGGATTCGCTATTGTTCATGGGGGCACATACATAAAGGCAAACCTTGCACCGAAAAATTACGTAAAATCTTCTTTTAACACTTTAATCGGTTTTTATTACATCTTTTTTTTTCATTTTAAATTTTTAACTGTATTAATATTTTTACTATGTTTAAGCTAATTCAAAATCACAAAATGTAAATAGTTTCTAAACCACTATTCATATACTACTAGTTTCTCACTTGAAATTTTGTAGGTGGGCGTAGGAGTGATTCTATTTTAGAAGGCAACCAAATGACTTAAAACATTACTTTTAAGAATAAAATTTAAAAACCTTTTCTGTGGGGAGGACTCGAATACCCCCTCTTTTAGCTTGAAACTGCAGTATCCTATACAAAATTATTTGTATGAAGCACTCGTGAGGGGTTTTTTGAAATAATTCGAACCACAATCCCCTTTAAAAAAAGAAACTTACTGGTTTGACTGGCTAACTTTGCCCCCTCCTGAGTTCAAACATATGGGCACCCATGAGGGGTCCACAGACTAGGGCTTGGGGGCTGTTTAATTTTTTTTAAAATTTCGATTCAAAAATTTTAGTCACCTCTAAAAAGATTGTACGTATGAGTATAAACGTATCCGTACCCTACCCAGTACGCGGTAGTTAGCCGAACATTGTGCGTTCAGGTAGATATCGGGTTGTGATAAGTTATTAACAACCTGGTATAAGTGTATTACTAAAATAAATTTTCTTGGTATTTTCAGCTTACAAATCTACCCCTCTTTTAAATAAAATTTCCGTGTTTTATCTACCCCTTTTTGGAATTGCTCCTCTCTCAGCAAAAAACGTTTTCTTCGAGTGTGGCATGTAGATGTATTTTATAGTAAATCCATTGGTAATGAATTGATTCCTGCTATACACAGCTTGCGTGATTTTTGATACTTTTCCGATACCTACCTTGTTAATATTTATAGAGCTGTTTTAGGCGCGTAAAATTAGATATATCCCCTAACAAATCGATTAAAATACACCAATACAAAAACTATACCGGTAACAGCACAAATATATGATGGCAATGCAATATCAGTTAGAATTATAATAAATTTTGATGATTTTTAAATGGGCAGATAGCGAATTGTACCGTGATTTCGCTAAAATGTCTAGAAGATAAATGATGGAAAATAAAGATATTTTATTAATTTAACTTACAAAAGAAAGAGGATATCAATTTTTATGCCATGCACCTGAGTTCTGTACTATTTTTTTTCAAACTCAATATAATTGATTTCAAATACAAGCACAGCATAGATACTGAGAATAATTATCCTTGCCTTAGTAGAATATCTACCCATTATCAATCAATTATAAACACAATATAATACTACAACTAATTGTTTTCTGTGGAGGTGTTTAACTAGGACCGTTTCCTCTTAGCGCCCCAACACCAAGTCGTTATTTTTACATAAATAAGCTACCATTGATCTACCTACCAGTTTGTGAGAAAGTCCAATAAAAGCTGACCGAATGTCACCCCAGAAGAGGAAACTCACAGTCGTAATGTCATTCGTTCTTTTTTGGTCTTCTGATGCTGATTTATAACTTTCCTCAAACGCATTTTCGAATATTGAGGCTTAAGAGGGATAAATTTATTGCTTGACTTGTAACTTCAATAAAACTTGAATTGCCGCAATTTATAAAAGGAGAAACGAGGGTAGCTACAATGAAAATATAAAGACACCCTCAGTTTTCGGGTTGTAATCTGTTTATTTTCCCTTTACTTCAAAATTTATCAACTCCAAAATTTCAAAATAAACAGAAGACATGAAAATGTACTTAAATATATTTTTTTCAAAATTGATCTTAAAAATATTAGAATTTATCGCTGAAAATATATATTTATATTAAACAAAAAAAAATAACTTTTAAAAATATTTTTAGTTTGAATGGAGTACTTCCTCATTTATTCTTTTTTGTTAAGTAACTTTTATAGAAAAGTGTAACCTTCTTTTCAAGGGTAAAATTTCTAAAAATTTTCTGGGGGAAACCCGGGAAACCCCCCAGATCCCCTTTCAATTTTTCAATATATAGAGCTATTAAAAAACTTCTAGAGAAAATTTGGAGTAGTGATAAACAGCATAAAATCTGGATATTGAGATTATGTTATTGGTAAATTCAAGGGGAAGAGGTTTGAACAAAAGAATTCACATTTCACATTAATAAATAGCACGTTTAAACAGATGATATAGTAGAATAAAACTTTGAATTACTTTTCCTTATTTTAAAAAATCTCAAAAATCAATTCCCGTGACATTTACAATACAAAGGATCTGTAGTTTAGAGTAGTGACGTTAAGGATTGATTCAAATAATAAACAGGATCTTTATAGAAATATAGCTCAGTCAGATTTATATAATGGACCAGTTTGGTCACTGAAACTGGCAAAAATAAATGGTCACTTCTACAACAGTTTTAAAACGAACACGCAATAACATTTGAAACCCAATAAGAGTAACTTGAAATGTGAATAATTAGTTTACACTTAATTTAAATCAGGCTTCTGAGGGTCAACAACACAATGAACCACAGACGACGCTCCGGAGCCGTCATCTGAGAAAGTTCGATTGTTAGAAGTTGCGGTCAAAACAGAAAAAAATCTGGTGTTATTTATCAAAGTCAACTGCGCAGTCCCTAAACTGATTACTATTAAGAAGTTAAAAGTTGCTTATACGGTTGTTTGAAACACAATCGATGATATATGCGTTTTTACTCTGGAGTAGCAACTATAGCAATGGCCACAGAAAACAGGAAAGTTGATGTTTTGTTTGCTATGATGCCTCTAATACGACTTATTTTATGGCAATATTTTTTTGCTACTTGTAACTTTTTTTGCTTGGCTTGTATTGGAAGAACGTCAAAAAAGCGTCTACAACAATTGGGTAGTTTTTCAGATTTTATGTGTTTCTGATCCTGTTTCATAAAAAGCCATTGCTTTTTTTAAAGTTTTGAAATAAAATTTGCCTTTATGATACCTTACCCTTACCTTACAGGAGCAGGATTTGAAAAAGTGCAGGGAGTTGTATGCAAAGGGTTAACTAACAGATCCATAGGTAGTTAGTTATCAAAGAGAGGAAAAGAGAGACTATAGGGGAGAGTGCTGTACCTAAGGACGGTTGTACCTACAGCCACCGAATTTTAAAATTCGGGAAAAAATGGAAATTTGAATTTGTGGTTGAATTTGAATGTAAAAACAGATGCTATCTAATTGCTAACATAAAATCAGCTTTCAGCTTTTTAAAATAATATTTATATTTAATATAATAAATTTGCTGTTTTTAGGTGCTCAAAGTTTTTTTTAGTGCATCACTACATTAATATTTTTCTTCCCCTTAAATTATTATACGATAAAATGTGATATAAGGGGCGAATCCCCGAGATTTTGACTTTTTATTTTTGATATTAGAAATTGTCAGACCCCAATTCTTTTATTTTTTATAGAACTTTAAATGCAAAAACACCTGGTGTTGTACCTTTGGACCTCATACATGTTATACCTACGGACACGTTCTTGTGGGTGTCTATAGATAATCGGCGTTTTTGAATCAGGTTTCATTAAAGTGAATGCATTTTAATGTATATTAAATTAATTATAAATGATTAAGGTAAATGTGGGTATAGTGGACACTTTAAGGAAAATTTTTGCTTAAATTCTTAATAAATACCAATCAATTTGCTTCGAAACGGTTATCATCCTATTTTTAGGTTAATTGGATCTTCTTCTTTCGATTTTACTATTAAAAACTTTAATTAGATTGGGCAAAGTATTTTTAATTAATTTTTTAAAAGTACTCCAAATTGCATCTATAGTGGCCACATAGATGAAGCTGTTGCTTCTATGGTGGACACCTCTTGCATCAATAGTGGACACCTGTCTTTTTCTGCCTATATGAGGGGTTTATGCATGAAATTGAGGGGTTTTTCTTGGTATAGTCGTTTATTTCTAATTAAATCTTCCTTCCCAACGAAATGTATTTTAGATTCAATCAAATTAGCTTTATTTTTAAAAAAATTGATAGTTTTCGGCCCAAAGTCTACGCTGTAGCTGATTTGAGAGGAATTTAGCATGTAATTCAATGTTTTGGAAACATTGGTTCCCGAAGCCAGAATGAAACCAAATTTATTTAACCCTCATTTTAAAGCACAGTCAACAGTTTATGAAGAAAAACTGATTCAAATTAAGTATTATTTATGTTTCTATTAGACGCCATTGCGGTGGCCACTATTGGAAAATCTAAGATTATGTGTTGGTAAAGTGGACACCCCCATAAATCCTCGTAAAATCAGCATTTTCAAATAAATTTTATTCAGTATTATTTTATACACTCTTATTTATCTTGATATAAATTTAAAAGTCAATCAAGCGGTAATAAATACGAAAAAATCAGTTCCGACTTACTCGTTTCCTTACGCGATTCAATAAGCAAAATCAAATTTCAGTCACTCGGCCGATGTTGTTATTTTCAAATACTATTTAAATATCCTTCCCATGCTGATCTGTGGTATCGGTGGTAATTTATCAGCTTACCTGATTGCACAATCTACTATGCCTATGAATTTGGACGCTGTTCGATGCCTCTAACTCGTTTTATTTAAAATTAATCAGCTATGTGGCCACTATTGGTACAGTGTCCACTATACCCACATTTACCTTATCTATTTGTCGGCGATTATTTTGAAGTGATTTTTAGACGAAAAATCAAATATTTTGTGATTTAAACTACTTTTTAAAATTTTTGATTTTACTTCGCATTTAATGTTTAATATGGTATAAAATCTTAAGCACCCTTTCGCATTTAAGTATGATGATTATAAAAAACTTGAAATTTCCCGCGAAGATTTGCGAAAGTTATTACCACCAAATGCTTGCACAACTAAGTGTCGATCGAATTGTTCTTATATGGATCAGTGAAGTGATCAGATCTATCAGCATGATTGATGAAACTATTACCTCAAACTTCGATCTGAAAATCCCATGTGATTTATGTATTTTTGGTAAAAAATCAAGACTTTTATCATTCAACTTCGTTTTAATGATCATTTACGATCTAAATCTACATTACTTTAAAAAATTTATTCTCAATTTTAAAAATGCTTGAAATAGTATATTAAAAGGTAATACACCAATTAAAATGTTCATTTTAAGCTTTTATCAACTAAAAATTTCCTTTTTAAGGGTGTCTACACGTACAACTGGGTCTGTCCATAGGGAGAGCACGTTGTTGTACCTATGATGGACACAAATTTTGTCAATTTATTAAAGTGAATTAAAAATCCAATTTTGAAGATTTTTGCTAATAAAAAATATTACCCTCTTTGCTAGGTTGGGTACTTTAGATGTTAAAAATGTGATTTTACCTGTCTTAGAAAAATCCAATTCGGATTTTTGTCCAGAGGTACAACACTCTCCCCTATATAATATGTTATCAGGCGTGGATCGTGGATTCAAGGGCCACTTCAGAAAGTACCTCCCTTGGACCAAAAAAAGAGGGAAAAATGGGAAAAGGTAGAGAGAAAAGGTGTAAAAAGAAATTAAAAGAGGAATAAATATGGGAAAGATGTTATTGGTCTCTAGTCTCTATTAGAGACCTTAGAGGTATTAAAGATAAAATAACTGGTTTTTTTCGATACTTTTCCGATCGCTGGGCACAAGCGAAAAATTGCCAAATAATGTAGAATTCCTCCAAATTTCTTACAACCATAAGGGGAATGGGTACTCTTCGCTTGGCGACTTGGCTCGCGTTTGGTTCACAATTGGCGACATTTGCACCCGGCTAACGGAAAAGTACCTTTTTTTCTGCTTTCTGGTACGATTTTATGGATTTCTGCCTTAGGCGGCCGCCACACTATAGCAGCTTGAAGACGCCAAAGTCATAAAAAAGTCGTTAAGATTCCTGTCAAGATAGGGGTGACTAGGCTCAACAACATGATTTCTCCCCCATATTGAAAGAAGGAATCTTAACGACTTTTTTAAGATTTTGGCGTCTTCAAGCCGCTAGTGTAGCGGCCGCCTAGGAGGTGTTGAGTTTCCAAAAAGTTGGTATCGCCACGACTTTTCAGATTTTTAAGGTTTTAAGTAGTTGTTCCCTTCGATTAACGTTGCAATGGAAAAATTCCTTTTCATATTTAAAAAAAAGGTCAAAATGGTATTAATTTCAAGAAAATGGTTAACTCTTGTGGGGGAAAGCAGCCTCCTAGCTCCCCTTGATCCGCTTCTGTTCCAGTACAGTACGATGCAATCAAATTCCCTCTACTTTTTCTCCCTACTAGTGCAATATCCTTTTTTTCAGAACCCGCATAATCACATTGTTGACTTCCGCGGACAAAGCTCACGTGAGCTTTTGACCGTAGACGACTGGAGACTGGTGGTCGCGGATGTCGAGTCCGGAAGGGTTATCGCTATGACGGAGGGGATAATGGCAAGACCGTCCGCTGTGGTGGCACCTTCAACAGGTGATGCCTATACGTGATGTGCTTGCTTGAACTCAGGAGGGTCGAACAGGACGAGATGTTTTTGAGGGAAGTGGGATGTTGAAAGAGAGGAAGTCGTTTTGTAGTGGTTTTAAGGAGAAAGACGAGTTTATTTATCAGATTAATTACTTGTGCTCCCAATATTGCTTGGTTTTATGCAAGGTTTGAATTTTATTATCAAGTTTAATTTTTTCATAACAAAATCTGGATTGATAATATTTGGTAAACAACTTCAAAACTATTCTTTATTCTCGTAAAATAAAATTAAAATCGCTCTTTGAGGATTTTTATTTGATTGAATTGAAGGCTATAAGTTCTTGGGAGATACCATTTTATTTAGATAACAATAGTTAATACGTGATAGATAATTTGGTCATAGTATAAAATTTATTATTGATTTATCTATGAGTTAGTTAAATCTATGAGAAAATTTAAATGGAAATAATACTGAAAGGAAAGTAAGGAGTTATAAGCAAAATTGGTTGTGGAAAGGAGGAGGAGGAGAATTAGAGGAGGAATTTGGAGATAAATTGATAAATCCACCACTAATTTTCCTCTTTAGATCTTAGAAAATGACCAGAAAAACTCTAAAATATTCCCTCCTAAATACCCTCCCCCAAAATTTTTTTTCTGTCTACGCCACTGTCCTCTTTAATAATTAAAAAAGTTACACTTGAAAGAGTTGTTGGACATTTGGATGATCCATAAAGACCACTTTTTCCAGAATTTTCAAGGAAAAAGCAGTAATATACTAAGCAAATTGTCCTCAAAATTTCGGGGCTGGGGTTAAACTCTCCCTAGGGGTATAACTAACTAGGGGTTAAACTAATGGGTCAGCCCCAACCTCCTCACCGGCGTTTAAAAAGGTCAACGTCATTTTTTTTTAATGCTAGACGTCAGGTAAAAGGATGCAAAGGTCGTCATTGGTCACAATTTAAGTGGACGATAATGCCCAGACAAGTGGCTAGTTATCTTGGGATCTGTCGCCCTGTCTGGGGGACGACTGGTGTGGGTTGATTGAAGGAGCAGGTAAAGTTGAAAGGTCAAACGGAGCAACAGGTGGAAAAGGTCGGCACTTGTTGAGACGAGTACAAACATCTTAGAAATTATTTCCTTCATTATAGCAACAATAAACTAGTACAGCAGTAGAAAAAACTAGTTTTTCTTGGGAAATTTTTAAAGTTTGTTTAGAAAAAATGTAACACTATGTATGTTAAAAAAGATAAAGCTAAAAAAATGTTTCATCCATGGGGAACACGTTTGAAATACTATAAAAGAATTTCAAGTGCGCCTTTTCATGATCAACTCTCAAAGAGGTTGTTTTAAAATTTTTATGGTTGATTCTAATGTAATCAGTATTTTTGATGGACCTCAGCAGTATAAAGGTAAAGATCAATCATGTTGGACACCGTTTCATCAGTTTCCGGAGTAAGGCCTGCGTGATGCTTTGATATCCAACTAGCTCTCTCTTTCAAGGTTATCTAGTCCTAGAGGAAGAACATTCGAAGATAATTTCTTGCAAAATTTTTTTATTACTTTCGGGTCGGTTGGAATAAAATAAGCTAAAGCGGAAAAATAAATGCTTAGGAATAAAATAATTCGATATCCCTATTAATTGATTGATTAAATATTTTAAGTTCAAAGAAATAAGCATTAATGTGAATTGTTTTTCTTTTTTTGTGGGAGCGCTGGTTTTAATTTAAAATAAGGTATACAATTAAACGTTTAGTAGTTATATGTTGTTAAAATCATTAAAGTTGGTTAATAATATTCAATTTTTAATACAGAAGGGATTAAAAAATATTGGAGGATACACGTGAAAAATAAAAGGAGATTTTCAAGTCCTATGTAAAGGATCTTGACATTTTTAATTTGTTCATTGATTTTTAAAAGTTATGTAAAAAAGTTTTATTGCTTAATTAAACTTTCTTTCTCTTCTACCTTTGTATTTGTGGAATTGGGATCTATCACTATAAGAACGAGTAAATACTCGTAAAAAACGCTTTATTTATGTATTTTTAAATATCTTCAATATACGTATCCGTCAATGGCTCAGTTGGCAGAGCGGTGGACTGTAGACACGTGCCGAAATCCATAGGTCGCTGGCTCGACGGAAATATTTTTGCCGAAATGTTTCCTGCCATGTTTAAGGTGACTTGTATTTTTTAGAAAAAAACACGAGACGAATTGATCGGTTTATCTTGCTCTATTTTTAACTAACTGCATTCAAATTAAATTGCAGATTTTGAGAGAACACGTTTTATATCTCAAATTCCTCTTTCCGTTTTACAAAGATTCATATTACTTAACGGTAACGGTTATACGAAAATTCGAGTCAATGCAAAAACAGGTCAGTAAAAAGAAATTTATTACATTGGTAAGGCTATATTTTTTTTGTTTCTTGACCGGAATTTACTGATCGGTTTTTGCACTGACCGAAATTTACTGATCGGTTTTTGCATTGACTGGAATTATTTCGCGACACCAAAATAAAAAAATGGAGATCTGTTTCCTTTTCAGAAAAGAAACGTCATGTTTTTACAAGACCAAATCATCCGATCCAGTGAAGCCAAGAAACCCCCTCCTCAGTGACTCCCCCTTGAGGAGGAAAGACGAGTCATCATAATTGATGGGGTGTTCGGAGGTCAGTGGGAGGGAAGCCCCCCTCTGACGAAAAGGGGATCCGTGCGAGGGGGAATTTTACGAGGTTGCTGACCCATCGAATCATGTTGGGCTCCCTACTGTGATGTCATCAAGGTTTTTCGTGTGGGTGGAGCTAGCAGAGGAGGGTAGCCAACCCCTGAACCTAGAGGGGTGAAACATGATCTACGTGCTATAAAACAAAGTAATAAATGACTGAAGTGTCACTAGCCAAAAAGGTTATTGATGTTTTCTTGATGGAAACTAGAGAGAAATAATACAAACAGAACCAGGTCAAATAGGCCCGAGAGCCGACGCCGTTCGATATTTTTACACGAATAAGTTCTTATACAGTCTTATCGAAACGTTCAATAAAAAGTGAAGTGGATTTATTTCAGTTTTAAAATTTTAATTGGCTACTGCATTTATTGACAAGAGAGAACTCGCCAATGCATTTTTTTAAAGGCGATAAAACTTTGTAAGATTTTAAATTCTTCCAATAAATAAACTAATTATTAATTTACCTACTAGCTGCAATTCTTTTCAAATATATATGATTCTGACATGAATTAAACTCACCACTTTCCAAACATAATTTAATATAAATACTGCATAATTTAATAATGCATAATTTAAAATAAATTTAATATAATGCAATCAAACCATGCTTTCTCCTTCAAATACAAATTTTCAGGAAACACAAAAAAATAACTAATTTAAAAACCTAATTATCGTTTGTTTAGTTCTATAACGAGTAACTGAGAAGATTTGTAGTCATAATTTACCTAAAAACTTAAAATTAATTATTAAAAAATGCATTTGAAATTTTCAGAAATCACGTTTTGATCGAACACATAGGAGGAAACATGGTTTGAATGTTTCCAACATGGACAAAACACTTTTTAATGAAAAAAATTAATCCTACTCTTCTCAAAAACTATTCTTCTTATTTCTGATATGCAATGAAATTTTTTGGGGCAGTGGGGAGCCTAGTGGTTAAGGCATCGGCTTCGGGATCGGAGGGTCCCGGGTTCGATTCCCGACACCGCTAAAGACCCACCGAGTATATGCGGAGTACGTGCTCGTTAAATCTGTGGGTCCGAAAGTCCTGTGGTCAGTCATGGCGCAGTTTACCACGGGTCCAGGTGTCTGGAGACTATTTCCCTCCCCTTCAGATACATGGCAAAATTGTGGAGTTGGCGATAGATAGTGGCAGCATCTATCATCTCATGAGGCAGAAGTCGTACTCCTGCCATTTATGGGCCTCACTTTCTCAGGAGCCGCACCCCCTTTGCCTTGAATCCTTGAGGAGCTTGGGTATTCCAAGTGAAGTGGCACACGACAACAACAACAATGAAAATTTTAAAATAAACATTAGGTGATTTCGTTTCAAAAAGTCCCCACCAATATTTTTACATCACCAACTTTAAGTTGATCACGTGACGAGTAAGAACAGCTATGATTGGCTGTGACTGGAGGAATCACTGTTTGACTGAAAACAGGCTCTAGAGCAGTGGTTCCCAACAGGTGGTCCGTGGACCACTGGTGGTCCGTGAGGCCTTCAGAGGTGGTCCGTGAGAAGATTTTTAAGCTTATCCAAAAGATGTGTGGAACTCTAAAAAAATAGTTTTCCTATAAACACACATTTCAGGAAATAGTAAAAACACCACAGATGCAAAAACACAACACAGAAGTTCTCTTTCTCTCCTATGAATCATTTGTTCATTTCTCTTATTTTCCACAATTTTATTGAACAGTAGTTTATTACAGAGTAGAAACGAAATGTGATGATGTGGAAACACATCAGGCGTCGGGGTGGGGCAAATAAAGAACCGAATGATCGGATACTATGGTCAGACAGAGGACCTTCTTGAAATTGTGGTATAAAAAGAGGAAATTTCTGAGATACAAAGTAATAGGTTTGTTCGAAGATATGAGAAAAATATATTGCCAAAAATGTGAAAGTTTTTGAACACATAAATTATTTTCTATTTTAATCGCTCCTTTGAAATAATTATTGACTTTCAAAGCGGTTTCTTTCGGGAGAATATCTGTTAGCCTCGCCCGCCTCGCCTATAGAATTTCCTCTGCCACATCTCACAGTCAGTGCATGTCCAGTTTGCTTTTTTGTGATCAACACAATTCATGGTTACCTCATATGTCCTGCAGTTTAATTTCAAGCTAAGTACTTTCTTTCAAATTTAAATCTACTAATAATATATCACTTTTTTTGTTGGTTATGAAAAAGAAAAAAAATAACCATTTTTATACTGATGTTTTTTAAACCTGTAACTTGTGTGTAGGTGTGAACCTTTCCAGGGTTAATAGATCCACGAGAGGACATTGGGATTGATTAAAACCAACACCATTTCCACTCATCAAAACAATTATTGCCCTTTTTAAAGTATTATCATCTTCTATACATACATAAAAGATTAAGAAAGTTACATGGTTAAGCCTCTCCTATGAGATATATTGAAGTTTTTATTTGTAAGGTATATATTGATGAAAAAAAAAGAACTTTTCTTAAAAAATTTCTTAATTTAGTTTTACAGAATTTAATAAATAGTCGTAATTACTAATGGATTCTATTTTATTTGTTGAATTTCGTGAGAGCTTGATAGAAATGGTTGTCACTTATAAAAGGTATATTTTTAAATAATTAGATATAAAATTAATGTAATGTTAATTTTTCTTTTAAGTTTATAATTTTTTTTATTTTCTAAGCTTCATTTGGAAACATTGCAATACTCGGTTTCCCTTACTTAAAAAAATCTAAATTTTGGACCCTCTATGAGAAATGAGTGTTCTGAAAAAAGTTAAAATTTTGTACAGTTAGGGATAGAGATGGTCCGCAGAGATTCAAATTTAAGTGAAGTGGTCCGCAGACATATTTGAGTTGGGAACCACTGCTCTAGAGTCTAGAGGAAACACTTTTTGATTGAAACATCAGTTTTCTAAGTAGTTTTAGAATAGGTTAAAACTTGTTTTAGTTGAAGATAATAGCATTATTTTGTGCAGTTTAATGTGGAGATTATGAAAATAGCAGTAACTCATTTTTTATTTTTTTTGAGAAAACACGGTTTGACTTGCCTCAAATAAGTACTTTTATAAAGAATTTATATTCGGTAAAATCTCTTACATTATAATTCCGATTGATTAAAACGCAAATACCGTACGTGTTTGCGCTGAGAATGAACAAAATTAGCTCAATACTTATATATATTTACAGCTTACTTGATTTCTATCTCGTGTCATCTGAAACAGTTATATTTTAACATTTTTCAATAAATCCTGATCATTTTTGTTTCCAATGAGTGATTTCTAAAACTTGGGCAGATAAAAAATATTCTGTGATTTTTAAATACTTTTACTGCTTAAATACTGATTACGTTTTGTAGAGCACTATGGCATCTCTAAAAGGAAATGGCCTTTTGAAATTTTTTAAAAATAATGTCCGAAATAAGTTTATTCATTATTATTGTGGAAAATGTAGAAGAGGGGGGGACATGCTCTATTTTGAAAGGAACAAATCAATTATTAACTGGGGGCCTTCACCTTATATGCTGGTTACAGTTACAGCTCGGTCCTTCGAGTGGCATGGAGGGGAAAAAGTTGAGATTCACTGCTCCAGCCGTTGATATTTTTATTATTATCATCAACAACCTACACCAACAATTAGAAAACTATTTCAATCAACGAACAGAGGTCTAAAACAACAGTTCGAATCAGTGGCGTTTATAGAAATTCATTTCGGGAAGGGCCCAAAATTATTCCTCCCATACAAATTAAGAGGTTTAATGAAACTTTTAAATAAATTTTAGGTGAACTTCAAGTAAAAAGTTGTGAATATTAATGTTCCAAGTGCAAAAGGGGGATCTGTGGGTCCTCCCCCAGAAAATTTGACCTTAAAAACCCTTGTTTTTGTATACCTAGTCAGAATTTCTGGTGGGTCAGGCCAGGGCACCCTCGGTCCCCCCTCTCCTTACATACGCCCTTGGTTCAAATGCTAGATGAATATTTTAAAGTAGACGCTTTGTAAAACAATTTCAAAATTAGACCCGTTTTAAAAACTTTCAAAAGATAAGCGGCTTCAAAAGTCCGTGCATCCTTCAGTACCACTTGAAAGGAGATAAAATTGGAAATTTAAATGAGTGATAAGAGGCAAAACTGCCAGACTTAGGAAAAAAGAATGAATATCGTAGCTTCTCAAGAGTTCGTTTACCTCTTTCCGCGCGTGTCCCGAGTTGAGATGTTCTTCACGACCCGTCTTTTGTCTCTCGCCCCGGATATTATGAGCTGATCCGGATTTTTCCAGTTTCTAGCTGGAATAAGAGTGAGAATGATAAGAGGGGAACCGAATACTTATCAGCATTTAACGTACGAGGGGATTTTTGAGGGATATTGAAATCTGTGGAGAAGGGTTCAATAGCATTCAGTTTGCAAGGTGGATATTAGGAGAGGAAAAATGAGTATTCGTGTATTATGAAGATGATTGTAATATTTATTAATTATTCAAACCAGATTAATCAGATTTCTTGCTTAATTTATGGTAGATATAAACAAATATCTATAATCAGTTCTCATATATAATCCCCCTCTTTAAACTCATAAATTTCTATTTTGTTAAGTACCACTTAAGAGATCGATTTATTTCCACCTATATCTAGGACTAACTAGCTAATAATTTAACCCGCCCAAATTTTTTTCGGCCTCCCCTTTTACTTTAGCTTAATTTTACCATCCTATTTATTTCTAACATTATACCACACTTGTATGTGAAGGATTTACATGGGATGTAAATCCTTTAATGTATAAAAACTACAAACTTACAAAGTAATAATACTTAGAGCAATAGATATGGATTTCGTTTATTTTATCGTGGGTGGAAAACAATATCCTGAAATGGATGCCCTGTAAGATGGAGGTAAAAATAAATCTTTAAATGTGGAAGTTGAATTTATTTAGGTAATGGAAAGAACTAGGAAGAGTAGTATAGTACAGGCAGTGTTATTCCTAGGATTATTATGAAGGAGTAAAAATACTCCTTGACTTTTTTAGGAGGAGTGAAATACGGAAATAGCATATGCAGGTATAAATTTTCTATAAAAAATGCTTACTTTTTTAATGGAAAATATGAAATAGAAAAAAAATGAGGATGCTGTTTGGGTTTTTGACAATTATAGTATGTGTTAAGCATCAGTAGAAAATATTAAACATAAATAAATAAATTTATTTTAAATTAAACATTCTAAATGAAATATTTATTTAATATCTCAAATTTGAGTAGAAAAAATATGATTTTCGATAATATTTGTTGATTTCGGTAGGGAATTTCTAAATTGAAACCTTTGCTGAAAATTTAAAGCGTGAAAATACGCATGGCTAGTTTTTTCAAGCGTATTTCCGAATTTCAATGCGTGAAATACGCCCTCAGAAGCGTTAAAAATATCTCTGAGTACAGGAGTTATATTCATAGACCTTTACCGGTTGTAAATTGAGGGAAAACTTTAATAGGTTGCACAAGGTAAAGATAAATGAAATTTTACCGAGAAAACATACATAAATATCTATGTTAGTTCACAAGCCCAAATACGGCCTAGCCCGTATCCTAAAAAAGTTCTCTGTCACCAATTATAAAGCAGCCTTCAACAAAGAAATCTCCTCACACCTTTGTTCACACTCGCCAAAATCCACACATGGTAATAAAAAACCAGTCGCGTATCCAACACCCTATAATTATACCCCATCGTTCCTTAATCGAACCATTTTAGAATGTTCGAATGGAACATCCTAATCATATTCACCCGATTGTCGGGTTCTGCGAGTCGAGAAGAATCTAAGTTCACCGACTCGGCAATTGGCTGTGTAGAAAATGGGATCTCTGCCGTACAATGCGGGATTTGTATTTTACCTGTAAAAGAGGTTCCTTGATCTTCACGGATTTCAAAAACCTATCATTTTTTGAAGGACGATTTGGTGAGAAAGAGGATGAAGTGATATGGGTTTCAATCTAAATAACGTCACACGAGCCATCATCTAGGGGGGAATTTTACCCTATTCCAGCGGTTCTTGTTAACTTAAGATCGCCAATACTTTTATGCGTGGAATTTTATACTTAAAAGTAGTATTTAAATTGTGTTCCAAATTATATTAAAGTTTTAAAATTACTCCAAGTAATAATGCAGATCCGTCCCAAAATTTTTTGAAAATTTGCCTCAACAAATAGGGTTATGGGGGATTTACACCACCGCTGCAAGAGCTGCAAGTCATGCAAAAAGCGGCATATTTTAGTACCCGCTACTCACAAAAGATGGCGCTCGTCAATTGGTTTATTGGAATAATGGGGGATTTACAGCACTACTGTAAAAGCGACATTTTCGGTTTGCGGCAAGAAACGGGAATTTGTTATTCCAATAAACCAATTGACGAGCGCCATCTTTTGTGAGTAGCGGGTACTAAAATATGCCGCTTTTTGCATGACTTGCAGCTCCTGCAGCAGTGGTGTAAATCCCCCATAACAAATTCCCGTTTCTTGCCGCAAACCGAAAATGTCGCGTTTACAGTAGTGCTGTAAATCCCCCATTAGAGTAAATGAAACAACAAAAAGAAAGATTAGAAAAAGAGATTTTTTATTTACGAACAGGATTGGTATTTAGCCCTCTCTTTTCCCACTTACAAAAAACAGTTATAACAATATTAGTCACACATCACAGTGTACAAATGAGGCACAAGACGGTTTGGCCACAACAAAGTTTTGCTAAAACAAGCAGTTTGACTGTAATGTAAATTACTACAACGAATTTACCTCGTTTCGAGATGTTTTTGGTTGCACCAGAAAAGACAGCTTCGTTAAACGACAGAATTTTCAAAGAAAAAATTACTAATAGAAGTCGAAATTTCGAGGGGAGCTGGGGGTTCTAACCCAGAAATTATTTTAAAATTTAAACATTAGAAATTTTGTTTAGAAACTTACCCAGAAAAAGTTCGCAAATGTACAAGTTTTTCAGTGTTATTAGTTAAATGAAGAAACAATTTAATAAAAAACTTGCGAATTTGCGAACGTATTGTTTTCTGAGGCCTAAAAAAGTTCTATATTCACATGCTAAAATCTCAGCGAATCTTCACGATGTTATCATAACTTTTTTCAGTGAGTTTTTCATGACATTGGCACCATTACTCTCACTGAAGTTTTTGTTTTATCTCCTTTAGTTTTTTAATTATATTTTAAGCTTTCTTACTTCGCCTCTTAGAATGCTGTAAGTCATATATCAATGGATTTTCCAGGGTCAGTGGCGGATCTAGAACGTGGGCAAGGGGGGCTAACATATAATCAGATTGAAGTTGTTACTTCCCATGCGTTTTTGCCATTTAAAAAATGTCTTAAATTATAAAGGTAGTTATTAATATTTACTAGTTTAATCGAATATAACTAATTAATTTATTAGTAATTAAATTAATGAATAGTTAAATTTATATCAAAATTAATATTAAGGGTGTGTCAACCAAACGTTTTATGATGAATGGAGCCAGATGGTAAAAAATTATTAGATTTTTATTGTACCTTTATTCATTCCCTCCTAATCGAAAGGTGAAATAGAGGAAATAGAGATACGTACTATACTACTAGCCTTTACACGGCCTTAACGCGACTTTTGTTTTGGAGAGTTTCTGCCATATATTTTTCCAAACCATCTTTCTCAATTATATTTTAGGTAACTATCATGCATTTAATTTCAAAGTCTAGCCCCCAGAATAAAGGGGGGTCTGGTCAAATTTTTTTGAAATATGACCTGAAAAAGTAGCTTTTTGACTCAATTTTGGTCATTTGGCAACCTCTGAATGACACCCGAAAAGAATGTTTTTTGTTCAAAGAGAAAAATAGGATATTTGTAAATATGGTTATGAAAATTTCAAGGGGGGCGGTTTGAACCCCTGACTTACTTTTTTTACTTTACGACCTTATAAAGATCCTAGAGAGACCCCCATCGGAACATTTAAGGAAGATGATAAAGGTGGAAGATGATAAAGATCTTGGAGATGGACTAAATCTCATTGGCCCCCTTTAAATTTTGAATCGAATCTAGTATAAAAATGTAAAGGGCTAAAGATTTTGGAGGGGGCTTATGCTCTATAGTGGTTGAAGCTCATTGGAATCTTTATGTTGTGAAAAGCATCTATACATAAAAAGCGCAGAGGCTAAAACTTTTTGAGGGGGTTAGTGCTAGTGTTTGGGCTAAAGCTCATTAAATTGTGAACGGGCTAATTCTTTATAAGGGGCTCGGAAGCATCTTTAAATTGTGAATTGAATGTGCAAAATATAAGTAGTATAAATCATTAACGGGCTAAAGATTTTTAAATTAAAATACATAAAAACGCAAGAAGGCTAAAGCTCATTGGGCCCTTTAAATTGAGAATCGAGTCTTTAAAAATGTAGGGGGGCTGAAGATTTTTTAGTTAAAGCTCATTGGAACCTTTTTTTTGAAGCTATGAATTCCATTTTTATAAAAGAGCAGAGAGGGCTAAATCTCACCTATCTTGGAGGGGGCTAAATTAAGCTCATCAAGTTGTGAACCAAAAATATAAAAATTTAAGGAAACTAATGCTTTGTAGGGGCTAAAGCTCATTGGCCTCTCTAAATTCTTAATTTAATGTACAAAAACACAGGTGCTGAAAGTTTTGCAGGGGCTAATATTTCGTAGGGGGCTAAAGATCATGAAATGAGCTAATGTTTCGTAGGGGGCTAAAGATCATGAAATGGGCTAATGTTTCGTAGGGGGCTAAAGGTCATTGAATACTTTAAATTGCAACTTAAATCAACAAACATACAGGGGGCTAAATGCTTTGCAGGGGGCTAAAACTCTTAATAAACTCCTTAAATATTAGTGAATTGATTCTGTAAAAATGCAAGGAGCAAAAACCCACTTTCCCCTGATGTGGCATTGATTCTACAAAAACGCAGGTGCTATAAAAATGTCCTAAGAAAAAAATCTTAGAAGGAGCTAATGTTTAAGAGATAAAGAAAGCTCTTTGGACAGTTTGAAATGTAAAAAAACTACATTTTTTATTTTTTGAAAAATTTCCATTTTATCTAGTGTGAACTTAGGTCCTAAGGGGGCTATGGCCCCATAGATCCGCCACTGTCCAGGGTCCCTCACCTTACTTTAATGGTTCCAAATAAAATCTGTGAAAGGGACTTTTGAAACACCCTGTGTAGATAGGCCCTCAAGGCAGAAATTTATCACCAAGCCCGAACGAACTCACCCAACACCATCAGGTTAATAATAAAACCTCTTTTCCACCGAAGATAACAGATTCGTCGACCCACTTTCCACGGGGTGCAGGACCTGAGAACAAGGTCGCTGGTCAGAGGTAAGGAAGGGCGCCAGAGAATTTCAGACGCCTTCTTCAAGGACGTTCCTTCACAACAGGATATCCCGCCGAATTAATCGGGCTTCTCACTATTTATTAATGGAAAGAGGTATAAAACAGTTCACTTTTTATTGAGGTGTGAGGTTGAAGCCATCAGGATCTTGGGAAGTTTCCTCAAAGGATGTGGAGTTCCTCTTGTAATCGTTTGTCGTTTTTTTTATTGTAGGGTCCAGATGGGCAGTGCCATTCATGGAGACTTTTGGAGCCATTGAGAAATAGGGATCGGTATATATCAGAGTTGATAATCCGTCTATTCGACTTGTGAGTTTGCTCTCCACAGCAATATGAGTAGAATTTTTTTACACTTTCATTGTTTAATGTCAACTTAAAAACCTCGATTCCCTAAGTCACACACACAAGACCTCAACCATGCATAATGAATTTCCCAAAAATCAAAATAATAATCCATTCAATAAATCTCATTTCCCTAAAAATTTCCTGAAATAAACTCTATAAAACCCTCGCCTTACAAAAGTAACTGGAGCGAGCCTAAGGGTTAGTGTTAGGGTCGGTTTAGGAGGCCTAAATAGTCCTTTTATAGGGCTGCCTTTTTTAAATGCCTTTTTATAGGGATGTGCTAAACTTTTACAACGGGCAGAACAGCCATGCATCGGGAACCTTGATTTATTTACTACAAAGTAATAAACGTATTACATTTCACCATCCTCCTAAATCATAAAGTTCGAAACCATTGAATTAACTGTTTTAAGTGCTTGAATATTGAAGGGCTTGGCGGATGAAGGGACTATGTTACAAGGCCTGTCCCAAAAGTAATGAGACTGAATTCCATAATTCTATCTGGAATTCAGTCTCATTACTTTCAGTATTACAATCTGACTGAATTCCAGTCAGAATTATGGAATTCAGTCTCACTACTTTTGGGACAGGCCTTGTAACATGGCCCCATCATCCACCAAGCCCTTCAATTATCAATAGCTTTTTATTGAAATTGGAGTTTTGGGGTTTACCCCAGGATATTTTTAGCAATTTAACTCTTAAAACAGAAGGCAAAACTAACATTTTGTGTCCAAGAATACAAATTTATGATCATCAAAATACTTCTGAATACATCAAAATACTTCTGAATACATCAAAATACTACTTCTGTTATTCCAAGAAATAACTTCTCGTGTTCCGCCAGTTGCCGAACCTTGGTCTAAACCAGAAATTCCCAACTTTTTCAAACTTTTTACCTAAGCCATCAACCCCCTTTCAAAAATCCGACTAAATTCTTTATGAAAAGTTATTTTTGAATGGAAATCTAACTAAAATTTTACAACCGGTTTCATTCCCTAGTAATGTACAGTTCAATCTAGTTAATTCATAGGTGTACCAAATAAGCAATTGACCACCAAAGAAGCATAAATCTTTCAAAACTTTGAAATTAAAAGTTAGTATGTAAAGAAAGTTCAAGGGACCAGGAAAATTCTTCGAATCATCCACAGTATTGCATTGTACAATAAGATAGCAAAATTTTTTCAAAATAAAAAAACTTTAAAAAAGAAAGAAATTTTGAAACACTCAAAATAAACTAAAGTTCAATAAAAGTAAATCCTTTTAATAAATTAATTCAGAAACAAAATTATTATTATTACAATACAATTAAGAGTAATTACGGAATATATTCAATGAGAAGGGCGAGCCTGATGCTGGGATGCTTAAGAGGCTATATTCTAAACCTAAACCTTCACCACTTCTATGACATCAAGTGATTTTCACACACTCCAATTAAACCTAATCCCAAACACACAACAACAACAACACATCCCCAGACAATGCTAATAACTCTATCACATCAGCTTCCACTACACAACATCAGACAGGGCCTAATCCGACACCGATGACACGCTCCCGGCCGATGGCACACTGTAAAGAAACGAGGTTGATTAGCATGATGTCAACCTAGGGGATTATTATAATGCTCTTCTTCTGATATATCCAGTTCTTAAGAGCCATTGTTTGCGATGATGGATGCACTCCGATAGAGATATTTGAGGAGAGATAATGGAGAATTATGCGAGGATCTCTCTTGTCTCTCTTGAGACGATAGTTTTGGTTTATGGTTGTGTGGAGATTTAAAAGATGCATTCGTTGAGCAACTTTATTAATGGATGGAATTTCTATTAAAGGGACATATGAATTCAAATTTTAATTATAAAATATGAATTAATCCCCTTGTATCAAGGCTGGCAACATTCCGGATGTTAAATGTGTTCTGTCAAAATAATGTCAGATTTTTCAGTAAAGTGGTTTTTTAAGTTCGTCAGTTTTCTTAAAAAATAATGTTTTTATTTTAATTTTAAAGTGTTCATTTATCAATGCTATGTGACAGAAAAAACAACTAAAATTTAAAAAATAAATTAAAAACTCCATTCAATATTGAAAAAAATCTATTTAACTTTGAAAAAAAACCGCTGAAATTTTAAAAAATCCTCCTTAATTTTTTATAAATATAAACTTTGAACTTTAGACGTCCTAAATTTTGAAAACCCATTCAATAATGAAAAAAATACCCTTAATTATTGAAACCTGGTTAAAATTTTGAAAAAACCCACTCAACTGAGGTTCTAGGTATGTTATTTCGTCAAATGTAATTCTTCAATATTAAAACTACCAAAATCTTGATTTTTCTTGAATGACCCAAAAATTGGTCCAAAATCAGGGTTTTTTCACATTCTGTCTCTCTCTGCCTTGTACCATTCTGATTGTTTTTGCTACCTAGTTAGTGGGATCCACCCTTCAATGGGTGCTTCAATACCATAAATATTACATTCTGTTACAGACTAACTCCCATTTACTTCTCTGCTTAATGAAGTCAAAGTAAAAAAACAAAAAAAAACCCATTACTTATGCACGAGAAACACGAAACAGTTCTCTTTTTGTTCGAGCATCAATTTTTCCATCCCACCAGGGTGACCCCTCATCGAAAGGTGGATCCAAGAAAGAAAAAGCCACAGAGCGAAAAAAAATATTGAAGGTCACTTTCATGATTATGGAGATGCCCTGTGGGAATAGTTTTTTTTCTGGATCTCGTAATTGTCGATTTAACCACCGGGTCATTTACAGAACTCAATGAATAAGATTGCAATAAATGTATTTTTTCGCGATTGTAATGGTCTTCTTGTAATGGTAGATATTAACTTCTTTTGCTGGATTTCGCCCGCATTGAATTGGTCTAATTCACCACCGATTTGATGCTCTGACTTGGATGATATTCTTGATTCTTCGTTTATAGGTATTTTGTGCTCTTTTTCGGGAAGGAATAAGCATGTTTTTTTTATTTGTTACAAACATCATGAAGAATGAGTCCTATTCCCCATTGGGTGTAATCAGGCTCGGATCCAGCACGGCTCCAAGGGGGGGCCAGAAGCATTGGGGTGAATATAGGTATGAATTCACGGTGAGTATTGTGTAGATCAGACCGTCTAAGTCCAAATATTTAATCAAGCTTCCAAATTGTTCGCTCATGAAAGAAGAGAACTGTAAATGTGATTAATAGAGAAACTTAATCCTGTATATGTGTTTTAAACACACTGTATGTTCAGGCAGTACCTATAAATTTCATGAAAGTTTCTACACTTGTGAAAGGTTTTTGTTTTATAAGACATTTTTCTGCCCTTTCACTCATTTGCATATGCAACTGATTTAAATAAACAGGTAAAACTTTTTATATTTGCGAATGTTCATAAATTGCTTCATTCAATGCATACCAGACCATTTTTACAATCATAACACCTACCTACAGGACTCGAAGGTGCCAGTTAAGTGCACACACGACAACTGTTTACAAAAAACAATGCAAATACTTCCGCACTGGGTACGAGAGTATTTACAAAAATATGTACTTCTCTTCTCTTTATGTACTTCTCTTAAAAAGTGATCTTCTCTTAAACACATATGTATTTTAAAAAGGAGAGCTCTCTATGTCTTAACAGTGAATATTACAGGGAATCCTTACTTGTGTTTTAAAAAATGCATTTTTAAGGAATTATTCAAAACTTATAAGACCACATAAAAAATGTCGGTGTTCACGTGCAGGCCTGGTGTAGTAGATACGTTAGGTTTTCATCAGTGTAAATTTCTTTTCTTGTTTCAACTATTTATGTTACTTTGAAAGGAGAAAATGAATAAAAAAAGGGAGAAGGAATGAAAATTAGAAAGCAATTAAAGATGGTAAGGTACATAAAATAAGAAAAGGGGAGAGATAGGGAAGTTGTGAAGTAGAGATCGAGGTACTAAAATAGTTCCAAATTATAGCAAAAGTAAAATTAAAATGATGGCGTGTGGGATTGTGGAAGTAAAAAAATTTGAGTAATGATTTAGGTTCTTAGTCTTCTGTTTAATGCAGTATTAACCTAAATAAAATAACAATAATCGCTTAGAAAGAGCATCTCCAAAATTGTCATATCCATAGGAGGAACAAAGGCGTCGTTACATAAGAAAAACAATTCTGTCTCCATCAGCAAGACATTTTAATAATTCGTTTTGTGGTCGTTGATCAACAGACCACAGGAGGGATCTCCTGATCTGCTCTAGGGATTTTAATTACTTTCTCACAGTTGGTGGCTGTTCTGGTAATAAATTTCGTCAAACAGTTTTCAGGGGTTTTACCAATGTCCCAAGTTGTCACCCATTTCAGAGGAACTCCTTAGAATAAATAAATAGGAGGCGCAATGTCACAACTCTTTAACAAGTATCTCGCTCAAAGTTGTTTTTAAAAAGTTTCAGTTATCTATCACTTTTCCCAATCAAGGAAGAAGAGAGAAACCATTCAACACAGAAACATCTCTTTCCTTAATGGGATTTTAATTGTTTCCATAACGAGAAGCAATCAAAAACTAATTTCAGCAGAACAATATGGAGACGAAGTTAGTTGATTTAACTCCGTAATGATTAAAAGAGGTGAAGCTAACACGAGCTGGATTTAAGTGATTGAGGCTAAAGAGTAAATGTGTTTTTGTTAGGTGATGGAAGGTTTATCTAAGGTTAAAATCATAATGTGTCTGATTGAAAAGCTGTGCATAAAAAAGATCCATTTCTGCTATACAGGGTGTTTCGTCAAAAGTCCGTTTCACAGCTCATATTTGGAACCAACGTCTCCTATCCTATAGAGCAGGGGTTCTCAAACTTTTTCACCCGCGGCACCCCTTGCAAGCTCAAAAAAATTCAGGGCACCCCCAAAAAAGGTTAAAATTTTCGGGGGGGGAAGTGTACACTTAAGAAGTCGGGAGCAGTGTATTATAAAATTTATTTCAGGAGTGGCCCAAAATTAGCCTTCAACCTTTCCATATGTTAATAATTAGGTCCAATGTAGTTTCTTTCTGTCTTTTTTTTAGTTATAATTTTTGTCACAGAAGAGGTTTATATAAGAAAGGTTGTATCAAAGGGGGGTCTGTGGGTCCTCCCCCAGAAAAATTTTAGAAATATGACTATAAAAGACAGGTTTTTAAGGAGTTACAGCACACCTATTCCAAAATTTAGATTTACATTTTTAGCAGGATTTGCATTTTGATGAAATTAACATAATATAAAAATGTTGAATAAATAATAGAGTTCCAAGTAAAAAGGGGATGTGGAGGTTATCCCCCAAAAATTTTGGAAATTTAACCTACCTTGGTTTTGGTGTACTCCGAATTCCGGACATATATTTTTAGGTTGGGTTTTGATTTTGATGCTTATAAGAAGTTTTGAGTACGAAAGGGGGGTTGGGGGTTTCTCCCCCAGAATTTTTTGATGCTAAAAGTCAGGATTTTAACGTGGTTTGGTCGACCAAGTCCGAGTTTCGGTGGGACAGGAAACTCTCGGCCCCCATATACGGATACACCTCTCCGTACTCTTTTTCATTTCCAACAAATTTTTTGTTACTTCTATACAACTACCAAATGAAAAAGAAGATAGGTATGTATTCTTGTGAAAAGCAGTGTTTTCGATCGTTTATTTTGTGTAAGTTAAAAAAAGATATTTGGAATTTTACGAACGCAAGAATAAAAGGAAAAGAAGTGTGAAAAAATATGATAATATTAACTAATTTCACCCCCACACACAGTTTTGAAGATTCGTTCCATATTTTTAAGTTAAGTAAATTTTTTGCAACTTTTCTTGGTTATTGCCGAGGCTCCCCCGGCATACCCTCGCGGCACCCCAGGGAGGGTGCCGCGGCACACAGTTTGAGAACCTCTGCTATAGAGTCCTGAAAGGAAGGCCTACCTCTAGGTAAGTGACTCAGGAGAATCTATCGAGAGGACTTACTGCGCCCCTAGCGACAAAATAAGAAAGTTTTTTTATTTAAATAAAAAAATATAAAAAAGGTAGAGCAAAACCATCCATGAAAAAATATTGATTGATAAAAATTTTCATGATTAATATCGTGAATATTCGCGGAGATTCATATGAAAATACGAGGGTTGTTTTTTAATTAACTTCCGTTTTACTCCTGTAAAAAAAGTAGTGATAATTTCGAAATAATTTTGGTACTGGTAGATAGGTTCATCCTTGAGGATTAATTTCCTACTTTTTTGGAAAAAATCGAACATTTTTCTATTATTTATCGAATTTACAAGCGCGCTCCTCAAACTTATTTCCCGCCGTCCCATAGAGAATTTCTCTTCCTTTAAACTCTGTTCGCATTAACAATAGACAATCGGCAGGCAGCTGATTTTTGCAGCATGCTATTGTGAATGTTTAAAACCATATGTTTTGCATCTGCCAAGTTCCAGGCATTGGGGATTCTGGAGTTACAGCCATAATAAACAAGGCAACATCGATAGATTCGCAGGCAAAGTGTGCGCTGAGGGGGAAAACGATTGTCCGAACCGATGCGAAGCTCAACGAAAAATCAAACTTTTCATGAAGCGGAATCGAAAAACTTGTGAAATGGTAAGGTAATTGGTCTATTTAAAGGTGATTACGTTGAAAAGTAATTAAAGATATTTCTAACCTTCCGTAATAACCTTATTTTTAAATATTCATTTGTTTTTTTTATTTTTAAACTATCAAATAGGGGAAAATTTCGAAAAAGAGGATTTCTCTATGGGTTGGCGGGAAATACGTTCGAGGAGCGCGCTTGTAAATTCGATAAATAATAGAAAAAATGTCCGATTTTTTCCAGTAAAGAGAGAAATTGATCCTCAAGGATGTACCTATCTACCACTAGCAAAATTATTTCGAAATTTCTACTACCTTTTTTTCAGGAGCAAAACGGAAGTTAATTAAAAAACAACCCTCGTATCACCTTTTTAGTCCTCAAAAAATAAAAAGTTCGCAAATGCCCGAAGCTTTCTTAATTTTTTGGTTGAATGTATCTTTAATAATCTTTTATTTAAATTCTAATCCCACCAAAATGGGATTCCAAAAATTAGGTAAAAGTTCATTAGAGTGTTCCTCTCCACGGTAATCTTTAGTAAAAGGCGAAAGGTTAGCACGGAATGAAGAGACAGGCACGGAATGAAGACCAGAGCAAGTCTTCAACTGGGCTTGGATTCTACCTAATAAAATTCGTTTGGTTTTTAAGTGGTGACTGTCACCAAACCCACATAAATTTATCCCGTGTTTGTTTCTCTCGTTGCTATTTTAAACTTTTCTCCAGATCAATTATTCACAAAATCTTTCGACAGGTACAGTCGCAGTAAAAAAAAGTGAGACAGTTCGCATTGTAAGCGAACTACTGGGGTTAGGATGATAATTTTTGTGTCATTTTTAATGATTTAACTTCTTCTTAAAAATGAAATATAGTTTATGTCCTTAGGGGGCCGTCTACATATTAAACGAAGCACCAACTTTTGTTTTTCCTATGGGCGACATCAAATATTATTCCAGATTCTGAAAGAACACCCCCTAAAACCCCCCCAAAACCACTTTTCATGCCATTTGGTCCCCAAATAAAGCCAGGAGTGGGGGTTGAAGTTCGTCGAATTTACGTTGAAATCTCGTTTTTCACGTTGAATTCTCGTGCGGGGTTGATGGTTGTAAGGATCAAAGTCGAGAATTCAACGTTAAAAACGAGATTTCAACGTAAATTCGACTAACTTCAACCCCCACTCCTGGCTTTATTTGGGGATCAAATTATATGAAAATTGGTTTTGGGGGGTTTTAGGGGGTGTTCTTTCAGAATCTGGAATAATCTTTGATGTCGCCCATAGGAAAAACAAAAGTTGGTGCTTCGTTTAATATGTAGACGGCCCCCTAAGGACATAAACTATATTTCATTTTTAAGAAGAAGTTAAATCATTAAAAATGACACAAAAATTATTATCCTAACCCCAGTAGTTCGCTCACAATGCGAACTGTCTCACTTTTTTTTCTGCGACTGTACCTCTTGCAAGACTCACTTGGTATTCATGTTCAAAGAAAATCCAAGCTAAATTGCTAAATCTAAGTAAACTTTTGGGCCGTGGGGAGCCTAGTGGTTAAGGCATCGGCTTCGGGATCGGAGGGTCCCGGGTTCGATTCCCGACACCGCTAAAGACCCACCGAGTATATGCGGAGTACGTGCTCGTTAAATCTGTGGGTCCGAAAGTCCTGTGGTCCGTCATGGCGCAGTTTACCATGGGTCCAGGTGTCTGGAGACTATTTCCCTCCCCTTCAGATACATGGCAAAATTGTGGAGGTGGCGATAGATAGTGGCAGCATCTATCATCTCATGAGGCAGAAGTCGGACTCCTGACATCTATGGGCCTCACTTTCTCAGGAGCCGCACCCCCTTTGCCTTGAATCCTTGTGGAGCTTGGGTAGTACCAAGTGGCACACGACAACAACAACAACAAGTAAACTTTTTTTTTCAAATCTAATCCCACCACAGTGGGATTCCAAAAATTAGGTAAAGGCTCATTAGAGTGTTCCTCTTTCCTCTCCACGGTAATCTTTAGTAAAAGGCGAAAGGTCAACACGAATTGAAGGGGTGAATTTAAAAATACAAAAACCCAAAGCAAATAAATTTTTTTAAAAATTAACCACAAACTGCCGCTCTGAGACCCTATCGCAAAAGCAGAAGGTCAAAAGTTTTTTCGATGCCAAAAGTACTGGTTTGAAAAAGTATCTTTAGAAAGTTTGATACCAAAACACTGGATATCGGAAAAAGTATCGCTAGAAAGTTCGATACCAAAAGTATTGGTATCGAAAAAATGTATCGGATAGAAGCTTAGATACCAAAAGTACTCGTATTGAAAAAAGCATCGATAGCGTATGAGTGATATCTCTGGTGATACACCTCAAGAGTCTGGTGATACACCTCAAGAATGAAAACATGCTGCGTCAAATGAACTGCAGATATAATTAAGATAATTTCATTAAAATAATTTTAAAGAATTTTTTAATAAAGTATCAATACTTTTAGATATAGAATACTAAAGTATTTCGTATCGATACCTGCCCATTACTTAATTTTTTTAATACCGATGGAAATTGGAAAACCGTTTAATTTTGTCCATGGCTTTTTCCTTATCAAATGCATTCAGGTCTTATGACCCCCAGATCATCAGAACGATTAGGTCATGGTAGGTGCGAAAGATGGGAGCTCATCCGTCCATTTGTGCCCTCTCCGTGGTCAGACTTGTCACTTGAAGGAGACTTGTCTGAAAATCATGTCTAGTTTTTGGCAATTAAACGTCTCACATCCTCTTTTCTATTCAGGAAGAGCTCAGAATAGAACTCCATTCTCAAACCATGTAATGCTCATTTCTCACTGTGAATATTAAAATTTTCTTCAAGGTCTTTAACACTTTCATTGCCATGAGCATCATCAGTGGGTCACCTGTACCTCAGATCTTAATTGTGTAAAATTTCTGGGGCCTATGTCATCAATTATTTTAAGTTAGTAAATGGTATAAAAACTATAGAAATAAGCAAAAACAGAAGCAAAGAAATCAAAGAAAAACGACTGTCTGCCCAGTTCTCTTCATCAGGGGGACAGGACCTGAGCAGAGGGGGTGTTTCTGAATGTAGCGAACTAAAAGTTCAAAACTACATCTGTCCCCCAACACCAAGCAAACAAAAACTGAGAAATACATAATGAAACTATAGAAACAACTATGTATTTAACAGAGTGGAGATTGAGTAAATAATAGAGTTGATATCGTCACCTTAGAATCAAAAACTACTATCTCCATTCGGCAACCTTCGGGAATCCCGATTCTTGGCGATCAGATCGTTTGAGAAGCTCGTTTTTTGGTTTGTAAGAGCTGACATGATCGAGTAGAACAGATCAAAACCAATCAAATTATTTTCTTCAACGATCTAAACGCCAAGAATCGGGATTCCCGAAGTTTTCCGAATGGAGATAGTAGTTTTTGATTCTAAGGTGACGATATTTGAAGTTGAAAAATCAAACCAGTTTGGAAACAAAGACCCAATTATGAAAAACTTCAATGGATCTGACAAATTTAGAAGGAAAACAATTTTCTTCTAAAATATTTTAGAAAATTGTTTTCCTTCTAAATTTGTCAGATCCATTGAATTTATGTTAAGAAGTTTTTAAGAAAAATTTGCTTAAATTAGACAGAACAAAAATGTATTTTCTTAATTTCTCAGCATTAAGCCGACCTCTGAAAATCAGAAATTTTTTGACACTAAATGGGAATCCACAATTTATTAAACTTAGAAACCCCTGGTAGAAAATAAATACTGCTTAAAGTTAAAGATAAATGTTTAAAATATTAAGTTTAAAATATTAAGAGAGACCACAATTTATTTCAAGTTCAGAATATTAATCTTATTATTACGAATTAAATCTCAAAGTGTCAGTTACTGGTACACTGTCAGAGTTACTGGTACCACTACCCTACTGTAATAATAAGAACTTTAAGATTAATACGCCATATATGTATAGGGGAGAGTGTTGTACCTCTGGACAAAAATCACGTTTGGATTTTTCTAAGACAGGTAAAATCACGTTTTTAACATTTAAAGTGCCCAACCTATAGTCCTAACCTTATAAAAGATGGTAATATTTTTTATTAGCCAAAATCTTAAAAATTGGATTTTTAATTCATTTTATTAACTTGAAGAAATTTGTGTCCATAGGTACGACAACGTGCTCTCCCTATGGACAGACCCAGTTGTACCTGTGGACACCCTTAAAAAGGGAATTTTTACTTGATAAAAGCTAAAAATGAACATTTTAATTGGTGTATTACCTTTTAATAAACTATTTTAAGCATTTTTAAAATTAAGAATAGATTTTTTAAAGTAATGTAGTTTTAGATCGTAAATGATCATTAAAACGAAGTTGAATGATAAAAGTCTTGATTTTTTACCAAAAATACATAAATCACATGGGATTTTCAGATCGAAGTTTAACGTATTAGTTTCATCAATCATGCTTATAGATATGATCACTTCACTGATCCATAAAAACAATTCGATCGACACTTAGTTGTGCAAGCATTTAGTGGTAATAACTTTCGCAAATCTTATTCGCTGGAAATTTCAAGTTTTTTATGATCATCATACTTCAATGCGATAAGGTGCTAAGATTTTATACCATATTTTACATTAAATGCAAAGTAAAATAAAAAATTTAAAAAAGTAGTTTAGATCACAAAATATTTGATTTTTCATCTAAAAATCACTTGAAAATAATCGCCGACAAATAGATAACCATTTAGAATTAATTTAATATACATTAAAATGCATTCACTTTAATGAAACCTAATTCAAAAACGCCGATTATCTATAGACACCCACAAGAACGTGTCCGTAGGACAGCACGTATGGTGTCCGAAGGTACAACACCAGGTGTTTTTGCATTTAAAGTTCTATAAAAAATAAAAGAATTGAGATCTGACAATTTCTAATATCAAAAATAAAAAGACAAAATCTCGGGGATTCGCCCCTTATATCACATTTTATCGTATCATAATTTAAGGGGAAGAAAAATATTAATGTAGTGATGCACTAAAAAAAACTTTGAGCCCCTAAAAAAAGTAAATTTATTATATTAAATATAAATAGTATTTTAAAGAGCTGATTTCACGTAAGCAACTAGATAGCATCTGTTTACATTCAAATTCAACCACAAATTCAAATTTCCATTTTTTCCTGAATTTTAAAATGCGGTGGCTGAAGGTAAAACCGTCCTTAGGTACAGCACTCTCCCCTATACGAGTGGTAACTATTGTCCCAACCAATATCTTCCCACCAAAATTCAAAAAAGATAATATTTACCTCAGAAAATTTCTTGTTTTTTTCCGTTTTCTTCATTAAGATCGGCTTGAATTAGTAAAAAATTATCAAAACTCCCCCTGAAATTGGAAATATTTAATCAAGTTGGTTTACTAACAAGAAGCTATAACTCTGTTGATTTCTTTTAAATAGTTTTGAAATACAGAATATAATAATTTTTCATTATGAAACAAAGACACTTGAATACAGCTACATCTTTTAGGAGCAAGATCAAAATGATTTAATCGATACAGAGGATACCTGTCGAGATAGTTTAGGGTTCAAACTACTACCACAATAGCTCGAAAAACAATGTTGATCGAAAGATTGAGACTATGTTTCATTAATCTTATCTGAGAATTTTGCATTTCCATTGCGCGAAATTCAAATGAACTGTTTGTAACTCATTTAAAGAGTGTCCTGTCATAGATTACATTTACACGTTTTATCATACATTTTTTATTGAACTTTTTAATTAGCATTTACCATACAAATGGTCTTCAAACGTCTTTCTACATCCGCCATAATCTTAATTGTATGAGTCTTAAAAAATGACTTATTACGCGTATTCCTTAATCAAAACTTGAACTTACAAAAAAAATCTCAGAATTTTCCATTCTTAATTACCCGATGATAGTATGGTCACAATCAAAATAAACAATACATCATCTAATAAAAATTCTGAATTATTACTGATACTTAATCGGAAAACAAAATCAATACAGTCGAATCCGCTTAATGTGATCACGGTTAATGTTATCAATCGGATAATGTTATCGAAATCGACAGGTCCCGATCATTCCTATTTAATTTAATGTAAAATAAATCGTTTAATGGGATCAACTAATAATAACTCCGCTTAATATTATCAAAATTTGTCCATATCCCCTTTAAAACGACCGCTTTTGAGTTCGAGATTCATTTTGAAGGTCAATTTTTACAAGTAAACATGTGCTCCATGAGAACATCTGGCGATTCTTTTTTCAAAAACTCAGTATGAATAAGAAAATAAAACATTCCCCATATTATATTGAAAGAAAACGGTTATGTAAATGGAGCGGAAAAAGAGACCTTTCTATAAAAATACAAAGTAAGCGATTATTTTAATTTTATTAACTGAACTACTCTTATATTTTCCCCTTAAAATTTTTCCTAGTTTTCAATAGAGTTCTAAATACATTTATTACGATTACATGATTTTGATTTTAAAGCAAACAATCTAGTAACACTGTTTGCTGTTTTTTTATACGAGATCGCTTATTGTTATCGATCGGATAATGTTATCAGTTTAGTCTCGGACAATTGCGATCACATTAAGCGGACTCGACTGTAATACTTATTAAAACAGATTCATTGTTAGATAACTCATATGGTATGAAAGAGAAATAAGATGGGGCTATATATCTACACTAATTGTCACCCAAGGACAAGGATATAATACATTCTACATAAAGTAATAAAAGAACACAATTAATATTGACGGTGTGTCCTGAGAAGTCTTCTTCTTTTTCATTATCAAATGTCATGTTTGATAAAAATATAAGTTCGCTGGATTTAACGGCTGCATTTAGCTTGATCTAAGGTTAAAATGGAATGAAGCTTTTTCGATATCTCTGATTGGCTTAAAACAGTAAAGTATGGATCTCGGGAAGGAATAGGCCTTCATGAACCGCGGCTGGATAGCCTGTGTCTATCTGACTAGAGTTGGTTAAGTTTATTTTATTTCACAGTCGGCTTTCAATCTAGGAATATCTGCATAGTGATTAGAGAGTCATTGTATATAATAGATTTGATGTAAAAAATGATTCCTTTATTTAAAATTTCATGATAATAAATTTAAAACGAATAAAAATACATATTAATTTTGAAAAATCTGTTTTAATTCATGTCCACACAGAGTACCCAGAAGAGAGTCTATTTACCATAGGCAATATTGGGTTATGCCTTGTGATAGAGATCTGGGATAGCATCAGAACTCATGATACTGATGTCTCCCTTGTCATGACACTAGAGGCAGAGAAAAATAATCTCAATACTTGAATCCTTTAAATACCCTTCCGAAAGTGAATGATAGAATCAACACGTCTCACAGCGGTGACCTCCGATTTGTATTAGTACCTACCCCCTGTCAATCACAGACGATAAGCATTATGTAGAGTGCTTCCCTCTACCATGAGAAGACAATTGAAAATGCGTTTTGCACCCTCTGTCAGGCTTTTTGACCACGGTAACCCTGAGCGCAGGATCAGGCGGATCTTATCTGGCAGTGGATATCTACCCCACTCTTTTGTTCGCTAATTGCCCTCCCTTAACCACACAAAGAGATTGGGGTGATACGCCTGATCCTGCGCTCAGGGTGACTGTACCCTTTCTCTGAGTCTGGGTCTTAATATGAAAGTTACACTATGTGACCATCAGCACAGTGAAATAGAAAGTAAATTTGAATCTTTGGGCTAGAAAATTTGTAGATTCCTGGTCTAGGTTAATTGATATGTGCAAACAACATCCCTTAGAAAGCATGGTGTAAAATATGGAACTAGTGAAAGGGTCTATTTTAATTATTGTTTAAGAGTTATTAATTTGTTTTAATATATCTGGCAACTTGTTAGATATGATATGTATTTTAAAAATATTGGAATTTAGTGGTGACTGAAAGCAATTTTGATTTTGGCTGTATAACTTCCTACTAAATTGTGTAAATTAAACTTTAGCATTTTTAAACGACTAGTCATATATTTTCTCCAGTAATTCACTACACATCAGAGCGAATCTACAGGGAATCGACACATGGTTTGCACTAAAATGCAGGAATCCATATTTAGGAACAGCTTTCTTCTACGGGTACGGCGATTTTTGAAAGTCGCCAACGGCGTAACTCCTTGGATACGTGGTATCGATATATGGCCACTTGGCGTCTTCTAAAAGCGCCAAGTGGATTGAAAGTCGCCATACCCGTAGACGAAAGCTGTTCCCATATTTACAATAAAAAAATAAGTTTTTTTTAAGTATTTTATATCTTGGATTATCTCCACTTGGAAACGAAAAAGTTTTCAACCGCTTAATAGCACGACAAGGTTTCTGCTTTCGAATCTAAGTTCTTACCAAATGTATTCTTCTTTTACATCATCAGTTTAAAAAAGTGCTCACAATGGGATAAAAACCCCGAACTTTACGAGACGAAATTGTCCTTTTCTTCACTCTGGGTCACTCATTGTGCTCTTTTATTCATGGAAAGCGAGATAGAGTGTTGAAAAAGCCCAAAACGGCCAACCATTTATAAAAACCATCTCCATCTGACTCGTACCGTAAACATCTATTGCATCGAATGAAAATTTGCAGCCGAAGGAAAAAAAGTCACCTCGGGCGATCATCTTGTCATCACTTTTGCTTCGGTCAGTGCGATGATAATTTATTATTCTGCGGTATCTTTGTTATTTTACCTCCAGGACCTGTCCAAGTGATGTGTAGGTGAATCAGACATGCTGAACTGTGGTGTCGGCTACACTATGTGTCATCATTGAACTGGATATTTCAATTTTCATACTCAAGGGTCAATTAATTTAAAATTGAATCGTCAGTTTGAAGAAGGGAATAAGTCCAAAAATCAAGTTTTGAGAAAATCGAAAAAAAAGAAATGGAATTTTCATTGTATGGATATCGATTTCACAACTTCAAGGGGCGAAATCTCCCTATAGGGGTTAGTTATTTTCCCCCTCTTTTCACCCATGTGTAGGGCAAAGCTTGGAGATTGTTTTGAGCACAAAAAGTCAATTTGTCATTTTTTGAACTTATTCCCTTCTTCAAACTGACGATTCAATTGAAGTAAACCAAAGTGGAGGTTTGAGGGAAACATCCCCAAATACCATTCTCTGGCGAATCGGAAATGTGACAAGGTAATTGTAAACACGCGAACGCATCTTAGCTTCCAATAAAAAATGTAAAAAAAGAGGGAAAGTAAAAGACAAAGCGGCTTCTGCAGTAGTGGGCAGCACGTAATCCCACTGAACCACCGTGTCCCTTAAGCCCCTATTCGCAGCTGTAAGTTTTGTGCTTAACACTACGCCTGGGTCATAAGTTAACCCAATATACGAAACACGTCGTTACCCTTACCTAGAGAGCCTGTATACGAGAGAGGCGACAACACGGTATAGCTCGCTGATTGGTCAACAGCGTTTTCTGTTCACCGCAGATTTCCCTCCATTGAATTAGCATGGGAGCGAGATCAGCGGCATGATACAGTTTGGACAGAATTGGAGATTTGGACAGTTTTAACTGCGCGCAAGGATGCGCAGAGATGCTTTTAAGCGAGTTGTCGTCTCTCTCTCGTATACAGGCTCTCTACCCTTACCTAGAGATCCTGTATACAAGAGAGAGGCGACAACTAATATAAAAAGTCCAAAGTTTAAATTTGGTAAGGGGCCATTCATTAATTACGTAAGGATGATTTTGACAATTTTTGACCCCCCCCTACCCCCATGTAAGGATACGTAAGATTTTTCAAACCCCTCCGCCCTATTCTTACGTAAGATTCTATTTCGTTTGATCAGTTTAAACTCGAATAAAAAAGACATCTGTCTGATATACCCTCATTTTCTAAAAATTAAAGCTTCGATAATATACCGAGATCAGCTGCATTCTTAAGTTTTTCTGGGGTTATTCAATAGTTATTTGATTGGAATTTGTTTACATTAATTTGAAAAATCTTACGTAAGAATTGGTTTGACCCCCCCACCCCCCAAGTAAGGGTATGTAGAGATTTTTCCAACCCCCCTCCCCCTCGGGACCCTTACGTAATTAATGAATGGCCCCTAATTCTACATGGCAATTGCATTTCTATACTCGTAAAAAGAATCCTATACCTTGTCTGCAGAGTGTGAATTGTATAACTGTCTTGCTTACAATGGTGAAAAAAGTTTCATCGGTCAATTTGTCTGTCATTTCTGCGTTTGTAGTACAAGACAAGTCAGCAGTTGTTACATAGAGAGGAGAGAGAAGTTAACTGGACGTCACAAAAAAGCATAAAATACTTGGCAAGTTTTGGAAGAAAAATTTTCGAAAAACTGCCAGACGACGTTATAGTGTTACACTGTCATATGGGAAAACCAGCTCCCATCAATAGTGTAAAACCTCCTATGCATTTCTTCGCAGAAACTCGTTTTAACCTTCGGCGGAATATTTTTTATTGGAAAATAGAAAAATTCAGCTCTCTTCAGTTAGATGAGGAGAAGAGTTACAGATTTAGCACACGATCTGATATAAATCCCTCTCTGATTTTAAAGTTATTTCTCTTGGGGACGAACTTAAAAGTTCAAATATGCCACAGTTCAAATATGGCTCACATTCTGCTGAGAGGATGCTGCTGAGAGGATGCTTCAGTACGTTTACACCGACAGAACTCGATTGGGAGTCGGTAGCTGATCTGTACGAAGCAGCTGACAAATACGCACTCACATTGGACTGAGGACGATCTGCGAGGACCGGTTGGTGCAAAGACTGGATGTGGTCAGTGTGCTGAGAGTTCTTCAGACAGCTGACCGACACAGAGACCACCTTCTCAAGAAGAAAATCGTGGACTTTGTCATTGCACAGGGTCCAGTAGTCATTGAGTCCGAGATATGGAAGAAATTAGAGGATGCTGATCCTAAGCTTGCTGTTGAAGTCCTGCGCCAAACTATGAAACAAAAGTGGGTGTAAATTGTGATCTCTTTAGAAAATTTCAGTTTTTTTTTAACTTTTAAAGAGAATTTAAACTTGCTTTCTTGTGTTTTTCATAATTTTTAGGAGTAATAGTTGTTGGTTTTGATTGCTTTGTATATTAAATACAGGGTGTTTCAGATAAGTGTTTCTTAACTTCTAGGGGAGGTAGGGTACATCAAGACCAAGTATTGGTATAGGTTAGGGGGTCGCAAGTGGGGTTCAAGGGGTGAAAATCACGGGTCAAAATTAGCAAAAAACCTCGCATATCTGAGCAGAAAAAAACATAGGGTATAAGGTGGGGGTAAAAACCCGCACGAGGCAAAACCACGCACCGTGATTTTTAATTGTTAATGATCGATTCAAAAGTTGAAAACCAGGTGGTTGGTTTGTCTTACTGTGACCCATTGTTCTGCGAAAGTTCGTACCCTAAGTCACTCATGAGTTTAAAAAATGCTGTAAGTTTGTTTTTCATCATTTTGATGTAATTTTTCTGATCTTTTACTTAAAAATTACATAAAATAGAGCTTGAGGAGAAATACAAACAAATAGCCCAATGATAAGATAGCAATTCAACTTCAGTTTCATTTTGAAAGAATTGCCTCAACATGTCTCTAAAAATAATAAGGCTTGTTTTTCAAAGTAAAGTAAAACGGGGCAAATCCACGCAGGTGTTTTGGGGCAAATCTACGCTTGATCTCTAAAGAGGTTAATAAAGGTGTCCGAGATGCCAACCCTCTACCTGAAACCATCCTTTCTCCCTTTTGAAAGATACCTGGTTAATCTGAAATTAATTGCTACAACAGATTGACAATTTTCATTAAAGCTGATCATATTTATATTTAATATTGTTGGTTGGCTTAGAAATATTAAAACATTAAGAGCATTATTTTTAGTGTTTTTATAATGAAAAATTCTGTTTATCACTGTTTATTTCATTTGGGCACCAATATTTGCAAGTGCGGGTCTTTGCCCCATTTTGCGAGGCAAAGCCCCGCGAATTTTTTTCTACTAAATTGTAAATTTCTCCTAAAATACCATCGATAAGAGTTTAAACTTGGATTGGTTTTGTAGGTAGGATCTCAATCTAACATCTCCAATTGAAATTTTGGGATTATCTACCCCCTTTCGACGACAATGTTAAAAATACTGAAAATTGCGTGGCTTTGCCCCCCACCTACCCTATGTTCGATTCCGGCATTCATTACATTTTGCCAATTCAAATGCTTTGTGTAAAAAATCTTTGAAAATCTTTATTCTATTCAAAAAACAGGACCAATAAATGAAACAGGGCATGCGTTATTATAGGTAGAACAAAGTTAAAATTGTTCCTTGGTAACACTCATTCACATTGGTTCATTGTGCCATAAAACTTCTAGACTCTTTCTATTGCAGTTTATCTACCTACAACGAATGCCTGTTGCATTTATTGGTCTGTTTTTGAATGAAATAACATTTTCATAAGATTTTTAGACAAAGCATTTGAATTGGTTGAATGTTAAAAATACTGGAATCGAACATTTGTACCTTTTTCTGCCATGGGCGGATTTAGATGGTGAATCATGGGGGTGCATACTGGAAAAGTTGGGGGATGCAAGCTGTACCTGATGGCTTTGAAAACATGTGGAATAAAAACTAGCTGGATGATTTGAGATTGAACTAAGTACTCCATACCATTACAGCTAGTAAGCGCATGCTTTGAAGCTTCGTTGATAACTGTGTTTTCAACTATTTATTGCGTCTTTTAAGAACAATACTGGAACTTTAGATTATACAAGAGCTTTTAATAAAATGTTAGCTATGTTTTCAATGCAACAGATTCGAAATAAACACACAACAGTTCTTGTTTTTGCAAAATTATGCTCAAATGGTCAACTACTGGTCGGTTCACCCTAGTTTGAAAAAACCCCGTTTCCAAGACATCAATTTAACAATTTCTTTTCAGACGTTTTTAATGTTACGCCTCGCCGGTGTAAGAAGCCTTACCTTATGCGCATGCGTCACACAGAAAGAAGATATTTTATTAAGTTTTAATAATACTGAAGCCACGCTAGCAGTGGTAGGGTGCTTGCAAAGCATGCGGCAGTCCCTGGGTTCTTTCCCCAGTTATTATTTTATTGTATTTAAAAAAGTCCACACGCATGCGCATTTAGCAGAGTTTCTCTTACCGGCGACGGCGAGACAATCGTCAGTTTAGCACGTTGCTATGGGCCAGAAAAAAGTTAACAAACGGTGCCACATCACCGTCCCAAATTTACCCCTCCTCCATATGAGGTCCTGACCCTCGCAATAGTCGCCATAAAAAGCACAACAGCAGAGAAAAGACTCAGCAGAACGAGTTTCCTCCAGGGGTCAGAGGTCGGGCCGAAGAAAAACTAGGAGGGGCAAGGCAGCAAGCACATCACGCATGCCCTGAATCATTTTGTTGGAACAATATCAGATCGCACGGACGAGTACCACATGCAAAAGCAATCTTCAACAATGCTCTTCTTCTTGGGATCTTTTTGTTTTGCTGTTATTGCTAGCTAATAGTTTGCTCAGGGTGTTGCGAGTAATGCGTCGCTGTTTATCACGGGGTAGACAATGGAGCAGCTCATTTCAATAAATCTGCTCACCCGGGGTCGTTGGTAGGGTTAGGAGTGAGCGATGAGGATGGGGGATGGAAACGTGGATATCAATCTGTGTGGTCACGTGAGGTACGGTTTCTTCTTCTTGGAGTCATGTGAGGTGTAGGCTTGCCGTATATTTTGGGTCTCCAACCCTATATTCCGTTCCACATTTGTGTCCAAAAATTAAGGATTTTTTTTAATTTTTTGAACAACGACCCAATTTTTAGTTACTTATATCAACGAAATTCATGCCATAGGATCTAGGAGTGGAAATATATGTGGCTAAGATTAAGAGATGTTAAGAGATTTTTAAGATTAAATATATGTGTAACAGAGGCCCTTTCCTTTGATAATGGAGTTCCGCCCACATTCGGAATGGTAGCAGAAAGGTCCGTGTGAGAGTCATTTAGTTTAAAATTCCCTGTTACATATATTACGGGCAAAGTGATTAATTGGGCATTATTAATATTAATAATGCCCTGATGTGGAGGCGGGCAAAGCGATAAATTTCATTGATCTCCATGCGTAATTTTAAGTGCGTGAAATACCTTTAAATATGACTTTAAGTTGTATACGATAGTCTTGACACTTCAATCTTCATTTTTGGTGAATTTTAGCTCTTGAATCCTTTATTGACGGGTGGTAACCAATTTTTTTTAAGCTTTCATATGTGTTTGTTTTGAATTATCTCCGGCCTCCGGGGACTCTGACAGTTACATTACAGGAACAAATATCAGTGTCATTATTCCAAAAAAATTAAATTATCCTTAATTTTTGGACACGCGTGTATTTTTCACATCGAAGAACCAGCAGTTCTATTTGAAACCAGTAACATCTCTAAAAAGCAGTTGCATGGTAAGCTTAGCGAGGTGCCTTTGAAGAGTTTCCTATTGCATAAACCAATGGATATCATTACAAATATTTACGTTTAAAGTTAATGGTGCTTTAGTAATAATTTTTAGCATTAAAATTGAGTGTTCTTAATTATTTCAGTAAAACAATACTTAAGTTAATTTGAATAGATTTATTATTCAACAAGTTAAACATCATGTATGAATAGTCAAAACTATTTAAGGGACCATTCATAATTTGTTACACGTACAGTGTGAGGGTGGAGGAGGTTCATAGTAAGACACAATGTTACTTAAAGAAGAAAAGACGAGCATTTGGATTAGCCCTTTACAAACCCTAACTTTTTCTAAACTGAAAGGAACATTTCTTCTAGTTATGACTGAAAAAACCTTATAGTTACCATCACCCTTCAATAAGCACAAAAAAAGTAAGATTTGAAGTCGGTTAATTTTGTGTTTTAAGCAGCGTTAGAAATTGGGAAAAAAATCCACTGGTTTTGCAGACCAGTGCTTTACCGATCTTACTGGTCCGCAACAAAAATTACTGGTCCGACAAATTAAAAAGGACCTGTTTAAATTATTATAAAGTTACTATTGCACTGAATTTGAGTACCAAATAGGGAAATGTTAAAAATAAATACATATTTATTAAGTTACTAGCTGTAAATATGAAATTTATATAAAATAAGTAATAAATAAATTTATGAGAAATAAGCAATAGCTCCAAATAATCAATTATTTTAAAAATATCTTATTAATTAAATACCTTTCTTGATTAAATAATATTTCACTAACTGAAATACAAATAAAATAATCTTCTTGATTAAATAAAATTTCTCTATTTGACATACAAATTGGATACAATTGCACTAATTTGCAAAAAATAAGAACTTTTCTTGAATAAATGATAGTGCACACAAATTAATACCTAACTTCGAATTAGTTTTACATTGTTAGTTGACAAACTGGTTGTAATCTGGTTTATTTAGTGAAATTAATTTTTTTTGCCTTTCTCCCGATTCCAAGCAAAGAGAAATTGCAGGCTAAAATTGGAGGGTGGGATATTTTTTCACCACTGGTCCAGGGGGACAGTGATTTTCTGATTCTACTGGTCCGAGCCGTTTTTTGGTTGTCCCGGACCAGCAATCCAGTACAATTTCGAACGCTGGTTTTAAGTTAAGGTAGGATACCTGTGTGTCCCTGAGATCTAACACCGGTTATTATTTTATTGAAAAATTTTATTTTCCTAGAGAAATATCAACAACCAGAGCAGACTCGGTCAAAAGTGACAGCCTGAGATTAGGGTCTTGTAAGAGAAAACGGTTCGTTACTAAAATTCTACAACTTGTAATATAGGGGAGGGAGGGGTGTAAAATCCCTGAAGATTGTGCTATATGTGAATGAATCTTATAATTTTATTTAGCTGAGGGTTGCCTGAAAATTACCAATACGCACTCTTTGAGAAACACTATTATAAATTCTACAACTTGTGATATAGGGGGAGGGAAGGGGTATAAACTCCCTGAAAATTGCGTTATTTGAGAACCGATCTCATCATTTTATTTTCCTGAGAGTTGCCTGAATATTACCTGTTTGAGAAAATACTACTGTTATAAATTCTTCACAACACGGCTATTCACAAAATGATACCAATGGGATACTTTTCTAGGAAATAAATCACCTTTGAGGCGTTGTCCGAAAAACAACACTCTTTCATCACACACACACACAATACGTAGGCTCAAATTGAACCAGGTTCTATGTGTGTGTATGATTAGCCTTGATTTGTTTTCTCTGTGTCTATCTTCTCTCTCCTCGTAATTATTTCGTAACAGGCCATCGCCAGGGAAGGAGTAGGTTAAGGAGATGTTCTATTCGAAACAAACAAAAGGAATATGTGGGGATGGAGAAAAGGGCAAAAAAAATAAAGTGGAAAAAGAAAAGGGGTCTCTTTTTGATTCGCATTTGTTTCTGTGTGGGATAAAATGGTGTTGCAAAATGAATGTAAGGAGTGTTACATTGAAGAATGAAGTTAATATTATACATATCGTCAAGAAAGAGCTGAGCAATGAGCATACAAAGAAAAAGCTGAACAGAAGGTCCCAATTGCTATTTTCAAATTCCATCTCATGGTAGAAGGCAGCACTGCAAATGTTTGTGATCGACAGAGGAGTTGGCAGTTCACTTTGGTGGTTACAGCTAGGGATTTAAAAAATCATTCGAATCGATTCTTGGATTCGATTCCAACTTAGAACCGATTCCTTTGAGCCAGTATTGAAAAAGTAATCGAACTTATCTTTTTCAAGCACAAATCAAAAATAATTAGTAGTTATTATTAATTTAATTAATAACCGGCAAAACATTAAAAATGAATCTACTAAGTAATTAACTGTTGTTGTTGTTGACTTAATTAATCAGAAAACAAAGTACGATTCTTAAGAATCGATTCCTGTTGTATAATACTAATTAATTATCAAAATACTAATTACTATTTCGTGAACAAAATTGTCCGTAATTATCTATTAATTGGAAAATTAAGTACGATTCCTATGATTCGATTCCTGCTGGAATCGATTCCTTCAAGGGTTCGATTCCTTGGTATAGATTCCGAGGAATTCGATTCCGGAATTGATTCTTTCAGAAATATTTAAAACTCTACTTACAGCTGTGATTAGCTGTAGCTGTCACGAATTCATTCAATCTGTCACTTTCGGAAAGGTGTTAAGTGTTAAGATGATTAAGATTCCTTTTCTCCGCCTCTCGTGACGTAACAAGTGACGTCTCATGAAATTTCTAAATTTCAATAGGAAACCGGCACTTGAAGATATGGATTCAGCTCAAATTTCGGATTATTAATAGGCTTGGTAATCCACAGCTATTCCCACCAAAGGCATTTTTAATGTCCAAAATTCGTGTTTTTCGCTCCACCTGAATACACACCAAAACAAAGATAATTAAGTTATGAACAAAAATACGCCGAATTTCATGCTTTTAAGTTGTATACTTCTAGAGTTCTACAGGGTGTATCTGAAATAGTGCAACAAACTTTCAGGGATGATAGTACTCATCAAGACGAACAAGAATCGGTATAGAAAGGGGGGTCCCAGACTGAATCCCAGGGAGTTAAAAATGGAGCGACACCCCAAAAAAATTATTGAAAAATTCAATTTGTAGAAGAGCTACTATTAGTAAAAACTTAATTATGGTCTCAAAAATTGTGGTTGAATATGATCTTTAAAATTATCTCAAAAGTCTTCACTTTAAAATTTGTTTTATTATGAAAAAGTTAAAAAACACAAAAAAATGGGAAAACTCTGCCAAAACCTTATTTTGTATTTCGAAATTCTTTCTTTTGATTTGATAATCTGAAAGATCATAGTTGAAAACCCTTAAGTCCAAAGTTTCATGTAAATACAATCAATATTGAACGCTTGAGATCCTGTTAAAATTTGTTTTTTGCTTGCGCTAGCAGTTTTCTAGAGTTGTTTCCAGAACAGCTGTTTGCGCAAGCAAAAAACAAACTTTAACAGGATCTCAAGCGTTCAATATTGATTGTATTTACGTGAAACTTTGGATATAAGGGTTTTCAACTATGATCTTTCAGATTATCAAATCAAAAGAAAGGATTTCGAAATACAAAATAAGGTTTTGGCAGAGTTTTCACATTTTTTTGTGTTTTTTAACTTTTTCCTTAATAAAACAAATTTTAAAGTGAAGACTTTTGAGATAATTTTAAAGAACATATTAAACCACAATTTTTGAGACCATAATTAAGTTTTTACTAATACACTAGCGGAAATAAAAATCCCAACACCAAGAAGGAAAGGAGATATCAAAGTAAAATTTATTTCTATGATTGCACATAGTGTTAATGTGAATTGATTAAAAAATCAGCCTTTCTGGATGTTAGGGGGCCGAGAAAATCGGTGAGGAGTGTTGTCTCCATAGGTGTCCATTACCGCCGTCACACGTCATGATATTGAGTGACAGGGGATCTAAATGACTTTTGAGGGATTGGAGGACCGTGTTGCCTCCTCAGGTAGTCCATATTCATATGGTGCACCAGTGGACGTTACATACCGGGATAGGTGATTTCTCCTCATTGATCGGACTTGTTTTGTGGGTGTTGGTTCTAGAGAACGGGAAAGACGGGGTAAAAAGGCAAACTAGGGGGTTAAGAAGAAAGCTTGAACATTGCATACAACATGTGGTTGTGCATGTTTCTCTTGCAATTTGTCCCCAGGACAGGTCTGAAGGTAAGGACGGTCTACCGGTTGCAAAATCTCAATGACGCAGCTCTGGTTGGAAAAATTACTGGTGAATCATACTCAGGAGTTGCAGAAATGGAATCCAATGCATCCCCACTCCGTTACCCTTCATCAACACTCCGTGGAACGATTAGAAAATCATCAGCTGAGTGCGCTCTCTCCATTGTGTCTTCAAACTCATACCCAACCGTCGTGGTGCTCCAAACCGAATCAGGATTCTCTCATAAACACAATATCATGAAATTGGGATTTTCATTTCCTTATTTCGTGCACTGTTGGAAACAGAAATGCCCATTTTCAGCCCCTTGTTTATAGACAAAGATGTAAGAAGCTATGCGGACCGAACGGACGATCCGCAGTACTGCAAACGACATCCATCCCACTGCCGCTTGTCCTCAGTATGATCTACCGGTATTTTGGCCAACCAAAGCTGCTTCATTGAGGTTTTTTAGCCGGTTGTCCGTCCTTACCTTCAGACCTGTCCTGGGGACAAATTTCAAGAGAAAAATGCACAAACACATGTTTCATGTACTGTCCAAGCTTTTTTCTTAACCCCCTATGTTGCATTTTTACCCTGGCCTATCCGTTCTTAAGAACCAACACTCACAAAACATGTCCGGAGAAAGAGGAGAAATCACCTAGCCCGGTATGCAACATCCGCTGGTGCACCATATGAATTTGGACTACCTGAGGTGGCAACGTGGTCCTCCAATCCCTCAAAAGTCATTTAGAGCCCCTGTCACTCAATACCATGACGTGTGACGGCGGTAATGGACACCTATGGAGACAACACTTCTCACCGATTTTCTCGGCCCCCTAACATCCAGGAAGGCTGATTTTTCAACCAATTCACATTGATACTATGTGAAATCATAGACATAAATTTGACTTTGATATCTCCTTTCCTTCTTGGTGTTGGGATTTTTATTTCCGCTAGTGTAGTAGTTCTTCTACAAATTGAATTTTCAATAATTTTTTTGGGGTGTCGCTCCATTTTTAACTTCTTGGGATTTGGTCTGGGATCCCCCTTTCTATACCGATTCTTGTTCGTCTAGATGAGTACTATCATCCCTGAAAGTTTGTTGCACCATTTCAGATACACCCTGTCCCTGTATAGCTGTTTAGAAATGCTGGAGAAACAACTTTCGAAAATTTCTTAGTTTAATCATCGCGTTTTTATTGTAAAAAAAAACAGCCTTTTTTCGAAAATTCTAGGTTTTTGCGGCACTTCAAGATGCTTTTTTGATCCATTATAGGTTTTAGTTTTTACATATTGATACTGACGGCTCAACTGATCGATGGATGCTTTGATATTTCAAAATTCTTTCGAGACCTCTTGATCACGGAGCCTACGCATTGGCGTCGTCGACTCCTGAAAATTGGAGGGATTCCTCCTAAATTACTTCCGGGATTCCTCCTATTGGTTAACTACCCCAAATTATCGTTTTTCTTTTTCGCCCTCGTTTAACAATTTTAAGGTGGTTTTGAATCAACTAACTTCAGTCCCAATTTTTCATGAACCGTTTGTAACTTTTAACAAAAAAGAGGGCCTGGGGGTCACCCCCCCAGTAAAATGTTTGAAATTTGACCTTTTAAATACAGGTTTAAACTCATTTTAAGTGTTATAAGATTACAGTTTCAAAATAAAATTTTTTTATGCTTTAACCAGTGCTGTAGCTCGATTTTTTTGAGGGGGTCTCATTAAATTATTATTATTTTTTTTAGCTAGAAACATATATTTTTGTTGGAATAATGTGTTCCCATTCTCTCACTTGCTTCAACCTACTCTAAATAAAATCGTGTCTTAAAAATGTGGTGTCCATCCCCCTCTTGTATACGCCTCTTTAAGTAGGTGCCATTGGTATATTGTCACCATTTTTGATGATTATAAGTCGGAGAAACACACATTCAGTAAATTTTCGGTCACCCTCAAAAGTTAAAAACATAGGTTTTTAAACTGTGTTCGCAACTATTGGGGGCGACGCGTCCCCCCCGGCGACGACGCCAGTGGTCTCACGAGCCTCTTTGCCGAGATTCACTACCAGCAACCCATAAGTGAACAGCGCACCGAAAATCGTGAAAATAAAACTAGGATGGAGTTCAACCACTCCCCAAGCAGTCATCTTCGGGTACGGCTGGTCTCTCAACAACCTTATCAACTTCAGGGACTCGTTGTGCAAGTTTCCTTCAGCCACGACCTTGTCTTGTGCAGCCTTCAATACAAGGCTGACTTCTGAGAATTTGCTGGATACTCTGCTTGCACATAGAATCAGTATAACCACGCACACTGGAACCACTGTCATGGCTGGTAAGGACTCCCACACCCACGTGGAGTCCATGGTTTCCCAGGCAGCCATACACGAGGCTAGAGTGACATACATGATTACCACTTGGTTACTCAGCAGAAAGAAAACTACTGCGGACAGGCAGTTTTCCACCTCGTATCCGACATCGTATATCATCTTGTGAACTTTCACAATGTAAGAGATCTTATCTGAAGAACTTATAATCGGAAATTCGATGCTCTTCAGAAGAAGGCTGAAATCGCAGACCAGGTTGCTGTATACGTAGTAAATGACACTACATAGAATACAAGTCAAAGCTGGAAAAGTGTATTGAATGGTGCACACCAGTTGAGTTGTCACAGTTCGGACTAAGAAAGCAGTCGCTGTGCGGTTCGGAAAGTGGATGAACATGCTGTAGAAGAGATTCACTTGCGGAGTGGGGAGGGGAAACGTCTGCACGAAGCAAATTTCAGAACTCGCCGGGCCAAGAATGACACTAGCGATGCACATGTTTATCAATACCGAATTAAGGTTTTTATCTGCAGTAGCATTATTGCCTTCCAACAACATTTTGATCTTGTGAAAATTTTTGAGCAGTCTCTTTTTATGCATTCTTTTTTTGTATAAGCTGTGCCAAAGCAGCATGGATATCAAGCTGGCTAGTGAGAAGGGGAAGATATAAATTAAAAAATGAGGATCGTGGTAGACTATTTTGAAAGCAGCAGACAACATGTATGATAGCACTAAATGTAGGAAGAGTTGAATAATTTTCAATAAAAACAATCGTAGTTTTCTGCTCTCATTGCCAGTCGAACCGAAATCAATACCGTAAAACTTGAAGATATTCCACAAAATTCCAAACCTAAGAAAAGGTTTCTCGATATTCGTCTTCATATGTTGTATCGCTATTTTCTTTTCCGGGTGAAACAATCTTAAAGACGAAGGCTTCATTTCCTTTAAGTAGGAAATAACTTATTTTAACAAGCAATTTTAACAGCAAGTTTTAATATGCTTTTATAGATCAATACAGTAATCGACAAGCCAATTAAGAAGAGTAAAATTAGTTCAATTCAAGTGAAAACGAAATTATGAACTGCATTTTGTTTTTGGATTTAGGTGTTTTTGACTCAAAGAGACATCTAGCAGTGAGAGAGTTTAATGTTATGTTGTTATAGTGACATTAGTTTACAGCTGAATATAAAACTAGCCATTCACTTTTAAAAATTATTGAATTGTGCAAAAATATGCAATTTCAAAAGATTCGATAAACTTGTGGGATTAGTACATCAGGCAAATAAATGTAAATGAAAGAACACTATCTGGCCAGACGTATCCGGACACTCAGTGGTACAGACCTGAGGCATATATTAATATGAAATTGGTTCCCTTATTGTATCGATGAAAGCTGGCACACATCTGAGGAGACGTTCCTCTAATATTTGTTAGTTGGCTTTAGGAATTAACTTCCAGATGTCTGACGTAAAGGCTTATTCACACTTTTTCACTTACACTGTTCAACACGAGTGATTCACTCTCTCAATCGCTAGTTCTCATAGAAAATTGAAGGAGTGAATCGGCCAATCGACACTTTTCACTTAGCCGACGCTTTTCATCGATTCCCTCAAAATTAACACAAAAAGTGATAAGTCTGAATGAGCTCTAAATGCGTTTAGTGATAATGGCCTGTTCGGTTGGTTATGATGGGGAAAGTTGATTGTATCGTGTAAAGATGAGTTTATATGCAGCGATTTGAGAGACGGGACCGTCGAAACTTTCCTACAGCTAATGACGTACCTACCACGTCATAGCACCAAGAACCAATTGAAGGACCAGATTCTACACCTTTGAGGAGATTCAGACCGTTTTCCCCTTCATGTCCTCATTGCGTAACTCCATGTAAACCCTCCCTAAAACGGATTACTTGTATGTACAGAAAAACCCTGGAGGCAACATCTGCACTTAGAGTGCATAACAATGTTTTTTCACAAGTTTTTTTCTACGAGCAGAAAAAACAGTATAATTTCAAAGCAGTATAAACAAAGCAGTATAATTTCTTTTATGATCGATTTTTTCTAACAACAACAATGCTATACGTATTTTTGATGCATTGTAATAACTTTATCGATGAGTAAATGATAAAAGATGTAAATTTACCATCACAAAAAGGCCACACGAATTTACACACTTATCTCTCTAAGCGTAAAAGTTTCGTGTAATTTTGAGTAGTTGTGTTGTAACCACGTGACATCAATAGAAAGTGGCCTAGTTTCTTGAAAAAGACTACAGAAAAGGTTGGGTAAAATTGAACACCCCCTTTAGTTTTCCCACACAAAATCCCAGCTCTAAAAAAGTCCTAATAGTCGAGTCGGTGATTGTAATTGTTTTTAATGCTTCAAAAACTAAGAAAAGTACTACTTATGCTTAGAATAATGTTTAAAAATGACTATTTACTAAAAGAAAAATATCATATTAATTAATTTGATTTTTAAGATGTATAAAAAAAACATACGATATTATCTTTTAAAATTATTAATAAAGATTTTGGTAGTTTAAGGTTTCCTATTCTTTTGTGACTAATCTCTTACAGTGAACTGACTAAAATAAAAGTAGTAATAATTTAAAAGCATATACAGGGTGTCCCACGAGAAGTGGCCCAACCCTTTAACTTTTGAACCCCTACAGATATAGTCATGAAAGGGGGGTCTAGGTATAGTAAAGTGACCATGCCCTATCCGATGAGATAACTTTCAACGCCCTCTAGCGGAAAATTTAGGAGTTATAATTTTTATTTTAAAAACTGTGTGAGGTATGTGAAAAAAGTCAATGACTAAGTTGTAGAGCATCATCGATTTAGTAGGAAAAGACACCTTAAGCAGAAAAATATCTTGAATAAAATCCCTAAAACGCACGCTCAAATAGGTTGAATTTACGTAGATTTTACATCTTAAAACGCTCCTCATGAGGCGAAAATAAGAAATTTTCAATTTAATGAACTAAGAATGCTTTTAGTCATTTACTTAAATCATAAAAATAAAAATTTCTCATTTTCACCTCGTGAGGGGCGTCTTAAGACGTAAAAACTACGTGAATTCAACCTAATTGAGCTTGCGTTTTAGGGGTTTTATTCAAGATATTTTTCTGCTTAAGGTGTCTTTTCCTACTAAATAGATGATGCTCTACAACTTAGTCATTGACTTTTTTCACATACCTCACACAGTTTTTAAAATAAAAATTATAACTCCTAAATTTTCCGCTAGAGGGCGTTGAAAGTTATCTCATCGGATAGAGCATGGTCACTTTACTATACCTAGACCCCACTTTCATGACTATATCTGTAGGGGTTCAAAAGTTAAAGGGTTGGACCACTTCTCGTGGGACACCCTGTATATTTACAAGTAATAGCACTGCATAGTTTTTTGTCGCGTTTTATTTTCGCAAAAAAACTGCGGGTCTCAGAGGTAAAATTATCTGGGCATTTTTTATGTACTCCATGCAAGGAATGTGACTATGCAGAGTTTGGCCGTACTAGTTGAAATTGAAACAGGGATATTTTTGAAATGGACTTATTTTTAGCAGGTAAGTTTATGCATCAACAAGTCCAGTTCCAGCCAGTTTTTTTATCTTGGATTGTAAAAAAACAATTTGCGTACAGATGGTTCGTTTTCCCACTGCATCACCACCGACGGAAATGGATTGCTTTTAAAACCCGATAACCACTTCCGAAGCGGAGTGTGCAAACAAAGCTTTTTGAACTTACAGTATTTTGATAATGGCCAGAAGAAAAACAAGGTTGTGGGAAAAAAGATAGCAAAAAAAGTTCATTACACTTCTTTGGTGCGTTCTGAGTAAGAAACTGATGATGTGAAATAATGTCCTGAGTTACGGGAATTTCAAGATCAAGTAGCAATGAAGACAGCATTGAGATATTGATATTATAGACATTATAAGTTTTTATATGCATTTCATAATTAATTAAAACTTGGGAACATTCAAATATCATGTAAATGTCATGCAGATACATTAAAAATGTTACCACTCTCTTATAATTACGCAAGGAGCTTCTACTCAACCCTCCACTATAATTTTGTTGTAAAAAATAAGGATACAACACATTTATTTTGAAATAATTTTAATTGTTCTATTCACAGAGCAAAGAGCCGAAAAGAGGGTCTTAAACGCTATTTTCAAATACCAGTAAATAAAAGTGCAAATACAGTCGAATCCGCTTAATGTGATCACGGTTAATGTTATCAATCGGATAATGTTATCGGAATCGACAGGTCCCGATCATTCCTATTTAATTTAATGTAAAATACATCGTTTAATGTGATCAACTATGAATCATCAATCCGCTTAATATTATCAAAATTTGTCCATATCCCCTTTAAAACGACCGCTTTTGGGTTCGAGTTTCATTTTGAAGGTCAATTTTTCAAGTAAAAATCTTTTCCATGAGAACATCTGGCACTTCTTTTTTCTGAAATTCAGTATGGGTAAGAAAAATAAAACATTCCGTATTACATTGAAAGAAAACGGTTATGAGGGTGGTCTGAATCCATACTTGTGATTTGTTAAAGAAACACCAAGATCCACGCTTTGCAGATGTTTCTGATAAGAGATATTGATATTCCCTTGTTTAATGTAATTCAGATTTTGTAATAAATAAGTGGTTTATTGGAGTGATATAATGGAGCGGAAAAAAGAGAGACCTTTCTATAAAAATACACAGTAAGCGATCATTTTAATTTTATTAACTGAACTAGTCTTATATTTTCCCCTTAAAATTTTTCCTAGTTTAAAACTATTCTAAATACATTTATTACGATTACATGATTTTGATTTTAAAGCAATCTAGTAACACTGTTTGCTGTTTTTTTGAGATCGCTTATTGTTATCGATCGGATAATGTTATCGGTTTAGTCTCGGACAATTGCGATCACATTAAGCGGACTCGACTGTAATACCCATTTAAAATTCAGGTTCTATTCCGCTAACGTTCCCTCTAAATACCGCCATGTACTATTGGACACCAAAAAAATAGAAATATTGCTAAATAATATCAAATTCATAGATTAAAGTGTTTCGTTTTTTTTCAATAACTGTTCAGTTTATCAATAAAAATAGGAAAAATTTGTAGAAATTTGAATATATTGCGTTCATAAAAGTATTGCGATAATTTAGCGGGAACGTTAACGGAATTTAGCCAAAATTAACTTCAAATAGTTATGCAATAATGCACAGTATTCGTATTTTAATTCTCACAAATACGTTTTTATAGTTAAGGACATTTATAAACCTTGGCATTTTCACAAAATCTATAAGCTCTTAAAACATGTTTTGACTCACGTATACATCGCATTAGTCAGATAGAATTAACACTGGATTCCTCGAAAACTCATAAAAATCTAAGAAATTATTTATATGTTCTATTATTTAATTATTAATCATTTTTAACAGTTGCAGTTCTGGCTGATGTAATATCGGCAACAAACGCCGACATCGCTCTCCCCGTGAATTAAGTGTCAGCATACACATTCGGATGACACATTCAATCAGTGATGATGTAAATATAACCAATGTTTCGAGATGTCGTTTCTTTGTTGAAAGAGTTTCCATGTTTATAGGTTTTTGTTACGGATGTTATTTCTCCCTATTGCGTCATTGTTGAAGCCAAAAGTAAATGTGAAATAAAAATTACATTATTTTAACTATTTTGTTGTTGTAGGATACAGTAAATTTTACAGTGATATATTGTTAAGAAATTATCCATCATTTGGATAAGACGAAAATCTAAAATCTAGAATATTTTTAATAGCTTTTTTATTTACGTTTTTACAATTGAAGGGATGAGGGAGTTATGAAACAAAAAGCATGTTTCGAGACATTTAACCTACTACAGTAACTCATTTTCTTTTACTTCTAGTTCTTTGCTATGAATTAGATAAATGAAATATGAATTAACTAATCCAGTGCAATGCTAATCCAATACAATGGCACTAAGTAGTCCAATGCAAAAATATTGGCTGGGTCATTAAAACTAATTATTTATCTAAGATGAAATATTTTGACTCCTGACTATTTTACTCTTGATGATCTTATTTATAATATTGAAATTCAAAACAAATTTTTTTCTTGCTTAATTAAATTGAAAATTTGTTGTTAAATTAATCCGAAGTAAAGAGAAATACTTTCTTGGAAATAAGGCAAATACCTTTAAAATAAGGCAATTTAATGAAAGAGCAAGAGATGTTTAAGTTCACAGGTGTTAAGCTCATATCCATATTATCTATTTAAGGAGCTCATATACAAAGAAGATGTAAGGCGTTTCTTTTCTTAAAATGTTAGCAAAAATTTTCAAAACTGACTTCAAAATACATATAGACAGACAACTGCAGCCCTGTACTAAACATTTCTGAAATTACATACTAGATGAAATGTTAGTTACAACTCACAGCACCCACTCTTTTTTATAGCTCCTTTCATTTTAATTTACATTTTTCTTCCACTTCCATTTTTTAAGCAAAACTTACTATTAAGTCGCAGTTACGGTAAAGCCTTGAAAGGAGGTATGATTTAAAATGTATAAGCCAGCCCCCAACTATGGAGTTTCTACTGATGTTCTTTTATTGTCACTATTGAATTTGAAGCCAAAAACACTTCAATTATGGGGTTTAAAAATAATTTGAAATTTCGACTAGTAAAAACGGGGGTTTAACACATTTCTTAAATACAAACTGAAGTAGTTTGAATAAGCATTAAATTTTGTGGCCTAGTGCCATGAAAATATCTTCGAGGGCCGCGGGTTGGACCTTGAACTACACCGAGCTAATCAGACGTTAAGCCATGTAGTACAGTCGTAGAAGAAAAAAGTGAGACAGTTCGCATTGTGAGCGAACTACTGGGGTTAGGATGATAATTTTCGTGTCATTTTTCATGATTTAACTTCTTCTTTAAAATAAAATATAGTTTATGTCCTTAGGGGGCCGTCTACATATTAAACGAAGCACCAACTTTCGTTTTTCCTATGGGCGACATCAAAGATTATTTTCGATTCTGAAAGAGCACCCTCTAAAACCCCCAAAAACCAAATTTTGTGTCGATTGGCCCACAAACAAAGCTAGGAGTGGGGGTTGAAGTTCGTTGAATTTACGTTGAAATCTCGTTTTTCATAGATTTTGATCCTAACATTCATTAACCCCACGCACACTGTAGGAAATTTCAATTAGAAAAATTTGCGCCAATCTCATATCGACAAAGACATACAGCTTATGAAAATTACAGTAACCATATTCTACTAACTGAAATCAACACATTTATTATTAAAACTCTGCTGAACGTAGCCGTGTGGCATAACGGTTAGTGTGCCTGGTCGCTATCTATAGAGCCAAGTTCGAACCGCATCGCTTCCGTGTTCTTGTTTTGCTTTTGGAAGTTTGTGGATGCCTCGAACTTTAACTACCGATCAAGTTAGAATTAATACGTTCTTATTTTTTACACTATTAATTTCAGTAAAAGTGAAAATTAACCTGTTTTTTGTGTGCATGTAATATTTTTATTTGTTTTTAAATTTTGATGATATTTTTACATAAAAGTTTAGAAATTAAAAACTTTAAAATAGCAATTTTTCAGATGAAAAAATTCCGAAACAATATTTTACAACTTTACATTATTCGACTAAAAATTTCACCTGCTATATAAATTTGAAATGTTTTTGAATTGCAAGAATAAAGTTTAAAAAAAGAGTATTCGATATATAAAGATTCTTTTGTTATAGAATTCATAAAGATATTTGTGGTTTTAAATATAAATCTAATGTCAAGAATAAGGACGGTCTCATCTTACATGCATTGTTTATTAAAAGGAATTCAACGTTTTATCTTTGATATTAAATGTTATCAAGACATGAATTAATTTAACCATGACACAAATATTAACATGATGCTGATCAAAATACCACTCTCGGTCACAGGGGGGCTTAGGGTTTCGTCACATAGTCCTCTAGTCAATACGACAAAATTAAGTCAAATTAATTATTGAAATTTTCTAAATTAATTATTAAAATTAAGCCAAATTAATTTTTTTAAACTTTCTGTTTGCAAAAAATTTTTAAAACCGTATTTATGAATTACTACGTGAAAACTAGAGAGAGAGAGGGGGTCTTGGCATATACTACGGATGGTCACCAAGGGGGTGAGGGGGTCAAATATGGGTCACGCAGTATGGGTACGTTCCCCTACCCCTACAGTAGTTTTCAGGAGTAAGGCAAGCATCGTATTAAAATTACCCTACGCAACCAGTGAGCTCAATCCTTGATATAAAAGTTGACTTACATAATTTAATAATAATCAATAAAATAGTGGTGACTAGAAAAGAAAAGATTAACACTATAATAACAATTAAGCTACCACTTTTTAATTTAATGTTATTTCTTATACGTATAGTCAATCAATTCTTGCATTCAACCTGGAATTGGGAGCACAGCAGATCCAGCCGCTGTTGTTACCAAACATAGGGGAGAGTGTTGTACCTACGGACGGTTGTACCTTCAGCCACCTCATTTTAAAATTCGGGAAAAAATGTAAATTTGAATTTGTGGTCGATTTTGAATGTAAACAGATACTATCTAATTGCTAATGTGAAATCAGCTGTTTAAAATATTATTTAAATTTTCTATAATAAAAATACTGTTTTTAGGTGCTCAAAGTTTTTTTTAGTGCATCACTACATTAATTATTTTCTTCCTCTATGATTAGGATATGATAAAATGGGATATATGGGGGAATCCCCGAGATTTTGACTTTTTAGTTTTGATATTAGAAATCGTCAGATCTCAATTCTTTTATCTTTTATAGAACTTTGAATGCAAAATCACCTGATGCTGTACCTTCGGACACCATGAGTGTTGTACCTACGGACACGTTCTTGTGGGTGTCTGTAGCTAATCGGCGTTTTAGAATCAGGTTTCATTTAACTGAATACATTTTAATAAATGTTAAATTAATTCTAAATGGTAATCTATTTGTCAGCGATTATTTTCAAGTGAATTTTAGATGAAAAATCAAATATTTTGTGATATAAACTACTTTTTTAAATTTATGATTCTACTTGGAATTTAATGTAAAATATGGTGTAAAACCCTAAGCACCCTATCGCATTTAAGTATGATGATTAAAAAAACTTAAAATTTCCACTGAAGAAGATTTACCACCAAATTATTATTGTTATTACCACCAAAAGCTTGCACAACTAAGTGTCGATCGAATTGGTTTTTTTTTGGATCAGTGAAGTTGTCAGATCAATCAGCATGATTGATGAAACTATTACCTTAAATTCTGATCTGAAAATACCATGTGATTTTTGTGTTTTTGGTAAAAAATCAAGACTTTTATCATTCAACTTCGTTTTAATGATCATTTACGATCTAAAACTACATTACTTTAAAAAATCTATTTTCAATTTTAAAAAGGCTTGAAATAGGTCATTAAAAGGTAATTCATCAATAAAAATGTTCATTCTTAGCTTTTTTCAACTATAACTTCCCTTTTTAAGGGTGTCCACAGGTTACAACTGGGTCTGTCCATAGGTACAACAGGTTGTTGTACAGTTGGGGAAATAAAAAACGACTCAGTTGCGATTTCTAGCGAACCACTTGGGTTAGGAAGACGAATGAGGTGTCATTTTTCATTGTTTAAAGTATTCTTTAACCAAAAAAATTTTCGGGTCCTTAGGGGGTTGTCTTCATATTAAACGAAACACTAACTTTTTTTTTCCAATGGGGACCCCCAATTATTATTAGTTTTTCTGAAAGGCCACCCCCCCAAACCCTTAAATACCAAGTTTCATCCAGATTGATTTAAAAAAATTTATTTTTCAAAAATAAAAAATTTTTTAAATCGTGAAATTTTTTTATGATAATCGATTCTTTAAGTAATTTTATGTAAGAAACCAAAATTTCAATCGATTTTATCCAATAGTTTTTGATAAAAACGACCTAATATCTTAAGGGGCCGTATACCGTTGCCGAATGCATACCGCAAATGCTCTTTCTATAGTTCGTTTTTATCAAAAACTATTGGATAAAATCGATTGAAATTTTGGTTTCCTACATAAAATTACTTAAAGAATCGATTATCATAAAAAAATTTCACGATTTAAAAATTTTTTTATTTTTGAAAAATAAATTTTTTTAATCAATCTGGATGAAACTTGGTATTTTAGGGTTTGGGGGGATGGCCTTTCAGAAAAACTAATAATAATTGGGGGTCCCCATTGGAAAAAAAAAGTTAGTGTTTCGTTTAATATGAAGACGACCCCCTAAGGACCCAAAAATTTTTTTGGTTAAAGAATACTTTAAACAATGAAAAATGACACCTCATTCGTCTTCCTAACCCAAGTGGTTCGCCAGAAATCGCAACTGAGTCGTTTTTTATTTCCCCAACTGTACCTTTGGACACAAATGTTTCCAAGTTATTATAAATGATTAAAAATCCAATTTTCAAGATTTTGACTAATAAAAAATATATCTCTACTCACAAAGGTTAGGACTGTAAGTTGGGCACTTTAAATGGTCAAAATGTGATTTTACCTGTCTTAGAAAAATCCAAACGTGATTTTTGTCCATAGGTACAACACTCTCCCCTATAGATATCGTGGGTTCTTACCGGTATCAGATTTAGAAACTGGTGTATGTGGGATGGATGAGGTTAAATAGAAATAGGGACTGAACAGGTTGAGTTACTAAATTTTAACATTAATCTGTATGCGAATTTTTTTTGAGGCTCAAGGAAAAATCAGCATGCCTATTAACGTTAAAATTTAAAAACACAAACAGAAAAAACAAGAAAATATCCAATACCCCTAAAATAAAACTCCCATATCCCTTTCCAATCACCTCCCATATATTCGGTTGTAAAAACCGTTCTCGATACCCCTCCCCCAAAAAATACTCACCCATGATTATAAAGACATATTCTTACTTTTTTCTTTATGGTAATTATTAAAAACTTTAAAAAAAATAAAATAAAAATTTTTCCTTAAATCCTCAATTGTTTAAAATATCAAAAATGTTCAAATAGTCGATATGATTCAAGTTGATTAATTTTAAAACATCAAGTTTATTAACTTTGAAATTTAATGATTGACATATTTTTTTTGAATCTTATTCATCAAGGACATAGGTTCTGAAACTTCAATGTTTATCCTTAAAAATAAATAAACTCTGTATCCAACCTAATGAAACATAACTCGTAATTAATTATTAAAAACACGACTGCAGAATCATTAAAATCAGTATTTGAAAAATTTTCTGAAAACTTTTCTATTCCTATATTATATGCAGGGCTCGATTTCTAAAAAAAGAGGTACAGGAACGGTAAAATTATTGTTCTCAAAAACTGAAGAAAAGCGAATACTTTTTAATACAAAAACGTAAGAATTTATTTTTAAATTTAATTTTAAAAATAAATAAAAATGTGTTTTACTAGATTAGGAAGAATTTTCTAACTTAATTATTGTACAAGACGATGAACTATTTAGGCAATTTTTTAGAAAAACAACAGAAACAACAGAAAATTGTTTTCTAACACATCTAGGATCATAGTGGCTTAAGTAGAAAGTTATTTCGGGAGGGGCCCAAATATCCTTTAAGACAATTAAATCACTAAATTTTTGCACAGGGGGGGAAGAAACTTGAAATTCCCTTCAAACCCTTTTTTACGCTATGAACTTAAATTGAAGATAAATGTGATTGAGTTGAGTTCTAAATACAAAAAGGGGGGTTTGGGGGTCCTCCCCCAGAAAAATTTTGGAAATTTGACCCTAAAAACAGGGTTTTAATTCATTTTAGGACTTTTTTTTCGTACAGATAAAGGTTTTTTAGGGCCTGATGTAAGGGTTTCGCGGGCAGGTTCCGGAACGCCGTTCCGGACCGTTCCGGCTGAAATCGAGCCCTGATTATATGTATAAGCAAATTTAAACTTTGTAATTGCTTTAATTTCAAGATAAGTTAGTTTTGTAAGTGGAAAATGAAAATTACTAGAAACATTGATTAAATATTAACGCTAAAAATACCTCAAAAAGTCAATCAAACTATCTGTATTTAAGTATTTTTAAAGAAACTTTTGAGCCGCAAAAGCCTAATTTATTGTTTCATTAATTAGTTAAATTTCTAGCTTTTATCAACAAAACCACTTTCATAATTTAGCGTGATTATTTTTTACCTTTATTAAGATTTTTGTTGCCTTTTTTCCGGAATTAAAAAATTTTTATTTTTAAATAATAACTCTCAATTAATTATTATTATTTGAAAACAAACGGCAACAAAAATTGTATAAATTTGTTTTAAAGGCTTTAGATTTGAAAAAAAGTATTCAACATCTATTCATACTTGTGTTTGCCTGAATCCCTATAGGTTAACCTTGAATTGAGGCATGCGGAATTGCGGGGCAGAACCTGCAACCTAGCGATCACGAGCCTGTTACTCTACCAACTGGGCTACCTCTTGAGGGTATTCTATTTAGAAGACGAAATTGCGCCAAAATACAGACAAATAGCCAAATCTGCTTTAACTTTTGTAGGGATTGTGCCAAAACACAGATAAGTAGCCAAATCTGCTTTAACTTTCGTAGGAATTTAACAAAATTGTTGCCAATCTTTCCTATTAGAAGTCAACTTCCCAAAATTATCAAACCCCCCCTCCTGGCTTTGTTTGTGGGCCAAAACCCACGAAACTTGGTTTTTGGGGGTTTTAGAGGGTGCTCTTTCAGAATCTGGAAAGATTTTTGATGTCGCCCATAGGAAAAACAAAAGTTGGTGCTTCGTTTAATATGTAGACAGCCCCCTAAGGACATAAACTATATTTTATTTTCAAGAAGAAGTTATAAATCATGAAAAATGACACAAAAATTATCATCCTAACCCCAGCAGTTCGCTCACAATGCGAACTGTCTCACTTTTTTTTTCTACGACTGTACAACTGTTATTTCTTTGTGTGTGACAATGTTTCTGCCTTAGAAAAGAGTTGATATGGGTACTGGATGTTAATCATATAACTACTAAATATTAAGTATACTTTAGCTCAAATTTTTTTCCGACTGAGCCAACGTAATTAAATTACTTTTCCAACCGTAATTTAAAAATAATCAATGAATACGAAACAATATTGAGAAACTTCATTTTAAGTTCCGATTTGTAAAAGATCACTTTTAAAATCTTGGAAATTCATTTTTCTTTAACCAATCAAAGGATTTCGTGACTATTGTGTATTTGTCCATTGCTTTTAAATGTTTGAAAACCTATACTGAAGTTTATGTTTATTAGATGTACGGAATCTGTTTGAGAGGAGAAAGATGGTATTCGAAAACAAGTCAAGGGCACAAACACCATTTAATGCATTTTGAAAGAAAATCAAAAATACCTCGCTGCACAGAAATTTATTCAGTTTTTTAAATCTCTGCCTTCGCTTTCCTGGCGACCTTCGACGTGTTTACCGTTTTAGCTGCAGTAGTATATCTATCTACCCGGATTAAGCAAGAATGCCGTCAGTGTTAGGTATATAGTTTCTATACCATCGAAGTTTTTGAAAGTAAGAAAAGCATATCAATAAAATATAGGTCCTCTGTCATGTTTGATACTTAAATCGCATCAGATGATGCGCACTGCCATTGTAGATTAATGTTAAGAGAAACCTATTTCATTTGAAGCACTGATAAATCGTACACTCGTGTCCAAAAATTAAAGATAATTTGATATTTTGGGAATGGTGACAAATATTTGTTCCTATAATGTAATTTTCAGAGTATCCAGATACAAGTAGAAACAAACACATATGAAAGCTTCAAAAAATATGGTTAACACCCACCAAATTAAGGATGCAAGAGCTAAAATCCATCGACATAAAGATTGAGGATATGTTAATTAATATCGGCTAAAATTAATATAAAGGCATTCCACATTAATGATTATTATAATTATAAACGATGATTATTATAAACTACGGGTATAGTTATTAATTGGGTAATGTGATAAATTCAACGAAATTTATGAATGCAATTTATGACTTTGCCAGCTTCCACTCTGGGTATTATTAATAATGCCCTATTAATCACTTTGCCCGTAACATATATAAAAACTAGCGCTGACGCGCTAGACTCTTGCTTCGCCCTGTTACAGATGGGCTTCGCCGGTCCAAATGCGGAAATAGGGTAAACGCACCAGTACCCGACCAGTTAAGGAAATTTTTACCTTCAATTTGATACAGCTCCTCGGAAAAACTATCAAATGTGCTATGTAACTACTGGTGCCTTTAAATACCTAAAATTATCCTTAATAAAACGTATGTTTTCAAAAATTGTTTTAAAAAACATTAAGCCATTAAATTTTACAATTTATGAATTTATTGCCATTGCACCAGTAGCCGACCACCTTACCCCAATATCCGACCATAGCATGCACCCAGGCCCGTATTTAGGGTTTTTGCCGCCCTGTGCATATCGATTTATTGCCGCCCCCTCTATTTCATTTCCTGTTTTCAAGAAAACACCCCTTTGTTTCTTTAAAAGTCTACTGCTTAAAGGCGGGGTCTTTACCTTTTGAGATGAATATCAAAATGTTAGGGATTTTTTAAGAAGTATCATGTAAGATCCCCTTATGGTACCGCTGGGGGGTATGGGGGTCCTCCCCCAGAAGAAATTTAAAAATTCGACTTTTAAAAGTAAGGTTTTAACTAATTTTTAGAACCTTTTGGGGTCCATCTCTTTTATCTTTTGACACAAAATTTCGGTGATTTTCTCAAAAGTGTCACGCAAGATTCGATTGTGGAACCGCAGGGGGGTATAGGGGTCCTCCCCCAGAAAAAATTTTGAAATTTGACGTGTAAAAGTAGGGTTTTAACTCATTTTGAGAACATTTTTTGGTCCAAGAGGGGGCACTGTCCAGAGTGCCCCCTCTTGGATCCAAAGGGTGAAATTAGTATTTACTCCTATAAGAATAGAAAATCGTTTTTTCTCACCGACCTTTTCGATCCACTCGAGAAAGCCCATCCATTTAAACAAAAAAAACAAGTTCCTTTCCCTGAGATGCAGGGGAAAAAACTGACAATATCGGGACATAACCAAGATGAGATGACCATGCCATCTGATCTGGTGTCTTCTCCATTCCGGGAAACAAAAGCCATCGTTTGGATATTTTGGAGGAATGTGAACGTTGGATGCTGGGAATGACTCAACCCTAGAAACTAGAATCCACCCAGTGAAAACTGTGTGGTACATTTTTTCAAAAAGTAGCATTTTGAAATGTTGTAATCTGCCGCCCTCCAAAATTTTGCCGCCCTGTGCTATGGCACATGTTGCACGTGCCTAAACACGGCCCTGCATGCACCAATATCCGACCAGATTGTAAATCTGTTGTACCTCCTAAAATATTAATTAAAAGGACTGAAGCAACTGAATATAAACAAGCAAAAAGTATCACTTCATACATTTTATTAATTACTATCAATTTTATTTATTATTATTAATTAATGTTAAAAAGATTAATCAAAAATAAAATTTATAATTGGTATAAAATCATGTTGAAACGATATATTACTTTATTTTTCAAATTTTGTTGGTTCTTTCTTAAAGATAATTCTGTTTTCTGTATCATCAGCTAGTGATACAGTTTTTACTAGTTTTTATGTATCATCAGTTAGAGATACAGTTTTTACTACAGTTTTTCTGTATCATCAGCTAGAGATACAGTTTTCTAGAGCTGTTTCCAGAACAGCTGTTTGCGCACGAAAAAAACAAACTTTAACAGGATCTCAAGCCTTTAATATTGATTTTATTTACGTGAAACTTTGGAGTTAAGGGTTTTCAACTATGATCTTTCAGATTATCAAATCAAAAGAAAGTATTTCGAAATACAAAATAAGGTTTCAGCAGAGTTTTCACATTTTTTTTGTGGTTTTTTAACTTTTTTCATAATAAAACAAATTTTAAAGTGAAGACTTTTGAGATAATTTTAAAGATCATATTAAACCACAATTTTTGAGACCCTAATTAAATTTTTACCAATAGTAGTTCTTCTACAAATTGAATTTTTCAGTCATTTTTTATGGTGTCGCTCCATTTTTAACTCCCTGGGATTTGGTCTGGGACCCCCAAATCCTATGTGATTCTGACTCGTCTAGGTGTCTACTATCAACCCTGAAAGTTTGTTGCACCATATCAGATACACCCTGTATAATTGCTTTTCATTCTGAAATCAAAAGATTCCCCCCTTTTTATAAAAAAAATTATAGGTCCTTTTTAAGAAATGGTCAAATTTGAGAAAATTTTAAGTAGTAAATTTATTATTTAATTATTCAATCGCTAATGTAATTCCAACAATAAAAATTAAAGAAAAAACTTTGTTTATAAACTAAGTACTACCTAATAAAAAATTTATTAAGATTTTTTAGCTTGGTAAACAAAACAAGCCATTCATACTTTTTAAATAAATTGCTAAATATATCAAATAAAAGTAGTGAAATTTTTAATTATCGCGTTTGATATTTGTTATATTTAAAACTGAATCTTTAAATATTTCTAGTTCTTTGTGAGTATTTATTTTGGTTAATTATTCCTTGTTTTATTAATTTTAAGTAATGGTCGGATATTGGATCTGAGCAAAAAATACACTGCTCCATTTTCCGACCACTCTGGTCGGATATTGGTACAGATTCGTAAAACAGCGTTCCAATACCCGACCACACTAAAATTACTGTTAAAAATATTATTTGTTCAAAAATGTTTGTTTACTTATTTTGTTTGGGCAGTAAACAATGTGGTTATGCAAAAAATAAATCTCAAATAGCGTTTTCAAAGGAATTATTTGAAGTTTTTTAAAAACATACGGCCATATTGACGTAGTTGCGAGACACTAATGCACTAAAAAGTAAGCAAATTTTTAGGTGTGTTCACATTTTCTCTTTCTTTACCTTTGATACAAATTTTAGGGGATTTTTCGGATAGCTATATTTTTATACATAATTTTATTGAATTCTTAGCGTTGATAGAAAGTTTTTAATTCTTTTTATTTTCTTATTCTGATTAAATAAAGTCGCTTTGGACGGAAACTGGTGACTGGTCGGCTACTGGTGCATTTACCCTAGTTAAATAAAGGAGCCATGTTTATGTTTATGCTTTAACAATTGATTTTAAAATACAACAATAGATTTCAATCTGCAACAATCGATATCATGCCTACAATAATTAATGTTACAACTTCTGTTGTTATATTTACAACAATGAGGTTATGACATGAAGTAAGGTATTAAATATTGGTTTTTAAGCATAAAATGTACCAAAAACTTGTTAGGATGCTTCGATTTTACATTATTTTTATTCAGAAACCTTCCCGTGAGCTAGTAGATCAATAAAGGTAAAGTTTAATTAAAAAGTAAAGTTTAATGGTGGTAAAGTTTAATTGTTAATGTAGGTTTGAAAAGTTATGTAATGAACACTTCCGTATTCTTCAATTCAATATTTTTGCACAGCCTTAAGATAAACGATTGGTTAAGTCATAAGTGATACAAAAACAATAAGTTTATTTTAAAACTGCATAAATAGAATAATGAACGACTCAATCTAAGAGTTAATAATATGAATTTCTCTTTGAATACCTAGTTCTGAAGTTGGCGTTAGTATTTAAAATATACAGTCATTATCATCGAAATTACAAACTCATTTGGCACTCTATCAACATTTTTTATAATTTTGGCTTGTTTTTTGTTGACAGTTGTGGAAGGTACAAATTTGGTTAGAGGGGAATTGATCTCTTTATTCGAAAAAGTAGATCCTTACGCCCTAATCTAATCGGTGAAATTAAGTATCACCTCAATCAGTTGAGGAAACTGCCAGGTTTCAAGCTCGAATCACCTAACCTGATATTAAAAGCTCTGAATATTCATTAACGCATAAGATTATCATCTAGTTCCGTGGATTCGTCATAAAAACAAAAAGAATTAACGATCTATTACAATCAAAAGCAATCACAAAATCCCTATTCGTTGCCTTAGCAACTGCTGCTGAAAAACCATCCATCTTATGTCAACGATTCGTTTCCATCGAAATCAAGTAACTCGATTCAATAGAACCAGACGGTTAAAACAAACTTAGGTAAGGTAAAAAAATGGCCAGTTAATAACCACGTATGTTGTACGGTCAGCTTCCGTCAGCTTAAGATCTGTGCATTTAGATTTCAACAGTTGAATTTAATTATGCATTTACTTTCCCTGCTGGTTTTCACAACATTGCCGTGATTCGATTTTTCGTTTTTATTTTAAAGTTTGATGGAATGGCAACCGAGAGGTTGTTATCCTGAATAACCTTTTAACCGTGACCGCAGGAACAAGAGTGAAACAAAAAGCAAAGATGGCTTTACTGCTGCCACAACCAGGCGTATAATTTCGCCGGTTTTTACAAGGAAAGAGCAAAAAGAGAACTTTGAATCGCTTTAGCGTGATTTTCATTTTACGGCCACAAATCACGCATGCGTTTTGAGGCTTCACGATTTTAAGGCCTGGGGCGAACAAAGAACTCGGAGTATTATGTAATTATATGAGTATTATTTATCTTTATGCCCTGACAATTCTTTTTACTACATTTCGCAGAAGTTAAGTTGCTGCTTTTTATATCGATCTCACACGAGATCTCGTTTGAAATTTATGATTGTTTAAAAAATATGATACAAAAGAACTGGAAAAAAAATCAATTTTTCCCAATTATTGTTACAATTCATTTGCATAAACTATTGTATCCAATTCAGCTAATAAAAACTAATGAGGTTACAATAAATTCCCTCACGTTATCAACATAGACAACAGCAGAAGTTTCTGTTAGTTCTTGTCAAGCCAATGATCTGTACGTTGATTGTTTTAAGTTCTACAGAAACACGCCATCAAATTAAATCGTTTGACCAATAAGAAGAGAGATGAGGATTGGCTTGACGAGGACTACATTTATTCTTGTCTTCAACCTTATCGTACCAAGGGATCAAACCAAGTTCTATATTAATAAAATTTTCTACTCAAGTAAAGATTTTCTTGTGTAACAAAAAATATTTTAGAAAATAAAATTTACTATACTTCACAGCAACGTTCCCTGAACCCAGTACGTCACTACCCGGAAGGAGAAAGTGAGTAAACACAAAGCCTGTTGGGTTGATAGGAGAAATTTCGATACACGAATTGTGATAAAAAGACACTATTTATACATGGGTTTAACGAAATAATCATATTTTAAAATTGATGTTCTTTGTTTCACTCGAAATTCAGACATCGCGATGGGAACTACTTTGCTTGTTAACCACGTAGTTGTAGTTTCAACTTAAGTTGCTGTCTAGTATAAAAGAAAATTTATTAGTTAACATTTCTCACAGTTTCTACATTTTAACAGTAACTTTAGAAAAATTCCTTCAACAAATGATTTGATAATGATTGAGTAAGACGCCAAAGGGGACAAGTACAAATGGGTGATATGCTTACTAAATGCTTGATGGACATATAGTGTGAAAATTCAAAATTTTTAATAAGAACAACACTTTTGGGTTTTGATAATCTTTACTCTGATGCTATCTTTAAACTCTATATAACTTTATCATTCATAACTAATGGTGGGGAAACTTAATTATAAAGTACATTTTTGGGTAAAAACTTTGTAAGTTTGTCGACCCATATCATAAAAAAGTAATATTTGTCCCTTGTACCACTTGTCCTCTAACACACTCTAATAACATTTTCCATTAAATATTCAGATTACAACTTAATAAAAACCTTATTCTCTCGCTTTTTTTATTCATCTTTTGCCTCTATCACAATTTTTACATGTTGGCTAAATATTAGCTAATTACCTCTTTTTATAGACATTAATAGATATAAAAAGGTTTATTTACCCTTACTTTATTTACTATCCTTTTAAAAAAAACTTTTTAATACACTCCTCTCTAAGGTGATATTAGTTTTCCAAAAAACGACCCCCTTTTTATAAAACTATTCCATTCATCAAAAATGAAACATTTTTTATGTTATCTGGAAAGAAAGGGAAAAGTTCGTTGCCAACATCTGGTTAAGAAAGAGCTAAGCTAACTGTAATGTGATATCAGTAGCTGATATTACCTGTGATGTCTGAAACATACAAATTTTTAAACGATGGACGATAACGAGCATGATAATGCAAAAAAGTTGTAAAAATAGTTAGCTGTCATTACTGCTACATTTTTCTAATGGTTGAAAAAAAATATTTTTTAATACGAAAAGTTAAGCACAGTCTGTCTTAAGTATTATAATTTGACTGTTAAAACTGCTATAACCACCTCTTATAATTTTGTAATTGCGCAACCTCACCATTTTATTTTTAAACAAAACTTTCTGTAATAAGCTATTTTAAAATGCAGAATCTTGGGAAAAACTAATTTGGCTAGGAATTCGGCATGGTTATTGTGTAAAATTAGTAACCAATTTTTAAATTAAATTATCATTCGAGATTTTCAAAAGTAGAGGCAGTAGTAGTTATGTTTGAACCCTTCTGGCATATTTTTCAAAGAAAGTATACACTCTATGCATGAGAAGAACTTGTTTAACTTTTAAACACCTTAAGCTTGTGTATGTTCTAAAAAGTTATTACCAAGGTGATTAAGCATTGCATGAGCTTTATTTATATCATCCCCCACCTTGTCACCCAAAAATAAGCTAATATCAACCGTCTACCTCCAAAAGATGCCTACTTAACATCTGGACAAGCCCTCATTTTAAAAATGATCTTGATTCATTCTTGACACTCTGAAATTGATTAAAAAACATTTCGAGTGTACAACAAAACTGACTACATTTATTCCCTCTTTAATTATGCGGAACGAGCTGACTGTTATACCTGTGAAAAAAATTGGCCAGAAAATCCAGTCAGCTACTGGGGTACACATTTTAGGAGCTGCAAGCCATACATACATAGTTGAGACCACCGTTTTACATCTCAGAGATGTGATACCAGACAAAGCCTTGTTCTTCTCACTATCGTAATCTCTAACATCATCTCCTTAACTACAATCAAACATTGCACCTGTTCCAACTCGGCTACACTCAGATAAATTCAAACACGGGTTAAACAATTAGTTTCATTAAGAAACCACGCGCTAACATTTTGACGTTTTTCTCTTTGGCAACTTATGATGCCTGTGTCATTTACGAAGACGGCATTCATTACCATCGTTGCCAAACAATGAATCTAAATTAAGGTTTGATTGTTGCTTGGAGTGAGGAGAGGGGAAGAAAAGGCCCAGAGCATCATAAAAACTGGTGAGCGAGATGACAGAATAATATATTCATGGCAACTGGTTTCTGGCGATTGTCATTTATTTCTCTCTTGAATGAATAATACTCCATAGTTATTAGGCTCATAATCTCAGGTCATAATTTTAGATAATTTAGTTTCTTCCTTTTCTGGACAGTGGTTGAAAGGGCAGCAGGTTGCACAACTTCAATTGCATTGAGGGCCAAAAAAAAATAGACAGGCAGGGGCCGAAATTTGCGGGCCAAAAGACCAATTTAGAAAGCGGGACACTACATTGACGAGGGGAGATAAAAAAATTTTTATATGTTAAATATTTCAATGAAACGGAAGATTTTAAATCTCGTATGGATATAAATTTTGCATGAAACATACTAATAATTTTTTTAGGAATTGGGTAAACCTTATATTGATCTCTCTTTCTATTAATATATTCTATTAATCTTTTCTATTCTATAATCTATTAATTAACATAATCTATTCTATTAATCTTTCTATTAATATATTATTTACAAGATTTCCGTCATTTGAAAAAAGGGGTTTTACCTTATAATCTTCTAAATAGGATGTGTGGTGGTCGGTCCTCCCCCAGAAAATTTTGTAAATCTGAATACTCAAAATAGTGTTTCAACTAATTTTCAGTCATTTAGAATGGAATGAGTTTTTTGCTACGCAACGGAATTTCGAAGAAAAAAAAACATACTATAAACAAATCACCAAAACTTCGGGGGTTGAACCTTATGAGAGCATCTTCTGTAATGACTTCATCCTCCCTAACAGATCACCATTTTAGCGAAAAGATTCCCATATTCCCATAGCAACAGACCTCTTTGAGAACAACCACGCTGAAAAAAATTACTTTTTCTCTTTATTCCAGTGGGTTTTCGCAGAGTGACAGGTTTCGGTAGGCCGATAAAGAACACAAGAGATTACGGCGAACACTCAAACAGACCCATCTGCGCGTCCTTCCTCTTATTTTTAGAACAAATAACTTTTTTACTGTGTTCGCTCGAACAACTGAGAAACGGCGGACATGTTATCCAGATTTTCTGCTCCAAATGGTTCATGTTGGAGTGAATCATACTTGGTTGTTTGGTTGCTGTTGTTAGTTATGATGCATTGTTTTCTGCGAGTGGAACCAAGAAAATGAAAAGAAAATTGGTCATTCTGGGCTTAAGAGATCAGTCATTGATTATTACGTCATACTCTTACAAAGGGAGGGGCTGGATGATGTATGGTGCAGCACTAGTATCACAGCTCATACCAGATATGTGAAGTTTACATAACATGAAATAAACGAAATTTGGCCACCATACGTGACAAAATATGGAAGAATTTTGAACGTTTGGTGCTGCTTGGGAGTTCACTATTCTAAATCATTGGAATAGTAGAATTTGCTTAAACCTTAAACACCGAATATATGAAAGAAAGCTAAGGATATAATATTATGTTTAAATAAAACATAGGGAAATAGTTTTCTAGTTCGTGAACTTTATAGGTTGGTTTCTTTGATTTACATGACGTAATGAAGCCGACTGGAGAGTTAAGACCAATCAGCTTTGAGCCAATATGGTCCTAATAAATCGAAACCAGATTGAATGCAATAATAATTGTCGGCGGAGGGCGGCGAACTGAAATCTTCGTAAAACAAGCCTACAGCTTTTTCGTTCGAATAAGGAAAAGCAATGGAAACACTCGGCTCACGAAGAAATAGGATTTACTAGGTAAGATATTAGTAGTAGGTTCTAATATTCCAAGAATACTAGATTGATGAGGTACTCGTAAAATCATTCAAGCAATATCTTAACTAAGCTCAAACTTCATAATGATGGTGATGGGATCTCTTTCCACTAAATACCTCAAGTAGTAACGATACCCTTCTAAGGATAGATCCGCTTGGACTGGCCGCAAGAACCATATTAATACTTTATTGCTTTTCATTATGTAAATTACATAATAACTCAAGAACGCTTTTGTTTTATTAGAAATCCCAAATTCGACTCTACTTCCCGAAGCAATAAAAGAGAAAAATCCAATTAAGAAAAATCAAAAATAGAATAAAACGTCTCGCCTGACTTAATAATACTTTCGCAAAACGACCACACAAATCTCCTCGCTTAGTTACAAATAATAATAATTGACTCCCTTTTCATCAAAACTTCCGAAATACATTTTCTCATTCATCCGTATTTAGAAGGCACTTCAACCGATAATGACACTTGATCTAATGAGCTCTCGGTTTACTTCAGTCAGCCGCCACAAGACATTTAGAACTCATCAGCAGCCGATTGTTTCCATTTATATCCATTTTGGAGGGTTTCGGTTTTCTTTTCTGATGAAGCCGACACCAGGAAACAAGAGATTCCTACACTTGACTCTACTACAGTCGGAACAATAAACGTAAAGGGACTTGAGCGAATTGTTTTAGCTCTGTTTTTTTATTCTCTCAGAACTTAAATTGGGAAAAAATTTTTCATGATAAAGTAAAAAAAATTGTATTCGGCCTTGCTTTATCTCCAAATTAAAAAGAGATAAAATTTTGCGATGAAATGTGTTTGAGAAAATATTATTTTAAGCAACAAGCCAAAATGGAGAATACAACAACAAATTTGTTAGATAACTGGAGTTTTTTTTGGCTGAAAAACATTAATTGATAGAAATTACACAAAAAGTACAAACTGGATGCTAAGTAGCAAAGTATTTCTAAAAGAATCTTTATATTTAAATAAATTCCAGTATTTAAGTTCTTCGAGTATTGTAACACTCAGATCTTTTACTAACGTTTTTTTCGAAAATGGTCTAAAATGTTTTAGTATTATCTGGTTTTCTGTCGTATTTTGCGAAAAAAAGTCACTATATAGCGGAATCATTGTGAATAACGACTAATTACATTTTATTGCTCTTCTGTTTTTATAAATCTTTAGTGTCTTTAGTACTATAGTGGCTAAATAACTTTAAATTTTTAGTCCTTTCTTTATCAACATATTAGTAGTAGATATGTTATTATATCTGTAGAAAAATATATTTGGCCATGTATTTTGCAGGCTAACATGTCCTACCGGTATGTAACGATCTGACAGTCCATGTCGAGCATACGGGTTACATTTTGTCCTTTTTTATAGTAAAAAAATTATTCGTAGGGGGCATATACCTCCGAATCTTCCTTCACCAAGCCCATGTTTACGCCCCCGAATATAGGTATGTGTGGGATATAAAATCCCCAATGTAAAATTCATTGGGAGCAACTCCACTTCAAAGGAGCAAATGATCTTATACAGGGTTTATCTGAAATGGTGCAACAAACTTTCAGGGATGATAGTACTCATCAAGACGAACAAGAATCGGTATAGAAAGGGGGGTCCCAGACCAAATCCCAGGGAGTTAAAAATGGAGCGACACCCCAAAAAATCATTGAAAAATTCAATTTGTAGAAGAACTACTATTAGTAAAAACTTAATTAAGGTCTCAAAATTTGTGGTTTAATATGATCTTTAAAATTATCTCAAAAGTCCTAACTTTAAAATTTGTTTTTTATGAAAAAAGTTAAAAAACACAAAACATGTGAAAACTCTGCCAAAACCTTACTTTGTATTTCGAAATCCTTTCTTTTGATTTGATAATCTGAAAGATCATAGTTGAAAACCCTTAAGTCCAAAGTTTCACATAAATACAATCAATATTGAACGCTTGAGATCCTGTTAAAGTTTTTTTTTTGCGTGCGCAAACAGCTGTTCTGGAAACAACTCTAGAAAACAGCTAGCACCCGCAAAAAACAAACCTTAACAGGATCTCAAGCGTTCAATATTGATTGTATTTACGTGAAACTTTGGACTTAAGGGTTTTCAACTATGATCTTTCAGATTATCAAATCAAAAGAAAGGATTTCGAAATACAAAATAAGGTTTTGGCAGAGTTTTCACATTTTTTTTTGACCTTTTTCATAATAAAACAAATTTTAAAGTGAAGACTTTTGAGATAATTTTAAAGATCATATTAAACCACAATTTTTGAGACCATAATTAAGTTTTTACTAATAGTAGTTCTTCTACAAATTGAATTTTCAATGATTTTTTTGGGGTGCTGCTCCATTTTTAACTCCCTGGGATTTGGTCTGGGACCCCCTTGCTATACCGATTCTTATTCGTCTTGATGAGTACTATCATCACTGAAAGTTTGTTGCACCATTTCAGATACACCCTGTATAATTTTCAATTTTCAATTATAATATCCCCACATTAATTTTTGAAAAAAGGGAGGAGGACCCTTTGGAGGATCTTGATCCAAAACGAAACTCATGATCTTTACCTTGAGTGTAAAAAACAAGGCCTAAGCACACCTGTTTCTGTATCTTCCCTAAAGAACAATGCAAAACCCTTCCAATAAAACACGCACGGTGCCTATTCCGAATTATATTTGGATAGCGGCAACCTTGAAGCTACGGAACACTGATCCCAAGACATGGATAAACAAGGTGGAGATCTGGGGGATGGGACAGAATCGATACTTTTGAGTATCGAATCGATGTTGCAGCAGCGAGTGCTACTACTACTACTCTAAAAAGCCCTTTTCTTAGTGTTGTTTAGGTCCCTTATATACATTCTTTAAATAGAGGGATCTAGTGTAAGCAAGGAAATGAGAAAGGTGAACAGGAGGAGAAATGAAGAAAATGAAAGAGAGTGAGAGAAAGAAAGAGAGAAAGACAAAAGGTAAAAATAAAAAAGAGAGAAAGAAAAGTATGAAAATAAAAACAATAAGAAAAAGAAAGTGAGAGAGAGTTCAAGGAAATGAGAAAGGTGAACAGGAGGAGAAATGAAGAAAAATTAAAAAGAGAAAATGAAAGCGAGAGAGAGAGAGAAAGAAAGAGAGAAAGACAAAAGGTAAAAATGAAAAAGATAGAAAGAAAAATATGAAAATAAAAACAATAAGAAAAAGAAAGTGAGAGAAAAACAAACGTAAAAGAGAAAGATTGAGAGAAAGATAAAAAGAAAGAGAGAGAAAGACAAAGGTAAAAATAAGAGAGATAGAAAAAGAAAGATATAGAAAGACAAAAATGAAAAGAGAGGGAAAGAAAGACACAAATTAAAATAAAAGATATAGAAAGACAAAGGTAAGATAGAAATAAGAGAGATAGAAGAAAGATTAAAAAACATAAATTTAAAGAAAGGGATAGAAAGACAAATATAAAAAGGAAGGGAAAGAAATAAAAATAAAAAGAAAGAGACGGAAAAAGGACAACGAGAAATAGAGAGAGAAAGACAAATATGAAAAGAAAGAAAGAGGGAAAGACTATACTCATTCTTAACTTTAAGAATTATAAAGTTATTTCGGCAATTAATAAATGACAAATGAATAAATAAACGAATGAATTCAGTCTAAGTTTATCCGACTGCGTATTCAATTCAACACGTAAACTCACTCGCAAATTGAGTATTCATTCGATACCCCACAAACATCGATTCTTCCCATCACTAATGATTAAGGGTAACGTCTGCCTGGAATCATGGACGGGCGTATCTGGTCGAGCGCATCTTATCGGCTGCAGTTATCTACCGCACTCAATTAGTGGACAAAGGGGTCCCCCTAAAGGGGGCACCTGCGGAGAGCGAGAGAGTCCCCCTTTTGGGGGACCCCTTTGTCCACTAATTGAGTGGGGTAGATAAACTACAGCCGATAAGATGCGCTCGACCAGATAAGCCCGTTCTGCGCTTGCCGTGACGTTAGCCTTAAACAAAGACCGGGGATCGGCGGAAACAACGTTCCATCCCAGGGAGGTGTGTGTGAGTGACACTTGGCATTGACTTGTTTACCAGGCATCCTTCCAATGTCACTCGTCAGATAAAGCCTTTCTGCCGTGTGTTTTTTCCGGCGTTTCCGACGTCATGTATCCGACGGATTGAGCGTATTCCATTCATAAATAGATGCAAAACATGACGGGAATGGGAATTCGTGCCAGAAAATAGCGGAATTTTCTGTGCTGGGGGTGGCGAGAGAGTGCAGTTATATGCCAATTTTTCAGGAAAACGTTTTTCTGATTTGTGTTTGGGCTCTCCACAGACGATCAACTTAGTTGTCAACCTGGTTGACGACATGCGATGTTGATGGTTGATATTCAGGTTGGTGATTTGGTCGTCAATTTCAAAATCTTGGTGGGCGGAACCTAATTGAGAAATGATAATAAGAAAATTTAAAAAAGTATGAATTGAGAATGAATAATAATGTAATTTTAGGACACGAGGAATTTAAATATAAACAATAATTTTATAGTTAAAGTGTACAAAATGTCAAAAATATTCATTTGATCATTTTAAGTTTGCTTACGATTTGGTTGTCAACAAAGTCTTCAACAGTTGACAACTTGGGTTTAAAACCAAGTTTGTGTCGTCTGTAGGAGCCCATAGAAAATAGAAATGATGCGGATTAACACATTTTAGAAGTAGGATTTTGGTTATAGATGGCAGCATTATTTGTGCAGTTACAGTTTATAAAATGAATAAGACTGTTTGAATTTATAAAAGATTACCAGTAAAAAATCGGTTAGAATATACACAAATTCCCTGTGTGTACTAATTTTAGAACTTTCTCGGCAGTCATCGTTAGTTTAGTCAAGAAAATTTTTTATCCTGTCTGGATTACAAATGAGTATCAATTCTATCCAACATAAAGATAAAGTTAATTTGCTTTCAGATGTTATTGAAAGGAATTATATTCTTTTAGATTTGCCTTCCTTTAAATTCCTTTGATCTAAACCTTCACCTTCTAACACTTGCGATTATTCATATACAAAATATAAGCACAATAGAGCTGAATTGAGTTTTAAAATCTGTAATGACTAATTTAAATAACGGAATAGACTAACTATAGATAAAGTATGAAATACCTTATTTGTTTTGAAAAGCTTTGCCGAGTTTCTGTTACTAACTTTATATTCAAGTCCCGTTTCTTATCAATAAGTGTAACCACGAGACCCGTTATCACAGACGTCAGTCAAATACGACAGTGAAAAAACTAACCACAAACTTCTAATAACCTCAAAGTAAAATCAATATAATCAAAATCTAATTCTCGTTCAGTGATTACTACACGACACAATAGACACAGGCACGGTGTGTCATGAACTTTTACAACTTCTAATCAAGAGTGATCGTCAGACAATACGACAGCCAAGAACGGACCCAATCCTCTTTGTTCCATTTTCCAATTCGAACCCTTTAACCTCAGTTCTACCTCCTTCCTGGAGACAACTCCGGGAAGCTATAGTTTTATGTCTCTTATCACCTTTTTGGCATTGTTGTTAGCTTATCAAACATTTGCTTAGCATCCCACATTCAAAATGTGGGTATACGAAAGATGTATTGCGATGGGAATGATAAGAGTTTGTCAATGTATTATGACACGCTATTATTAAAGGAGAAAATAGGGTGTAAAGTTTGGGATAGTAATGAACGAAACTTTTAAAGCTTTTAAAATGATAAGGAGTGATTTTTTTGCTAAAAAATAACGCAAGAAGACAAGTGTTGCTAGATAATATGTTACTACATTCACATACAACGATGAAGGAAGCTTACCCATTCAGTTTAAAAAAGGTTTTTAGTCATACTATATTTCAGCCCATGAGCGAAATGGTAGTAATGAGGTATATGCATGAGTGAGGGATTTGCTTGATTTTATACTTTTTTGATACATTATGGTTTAAAACTCCCAAATTTCTGATTTTTTAGTTCAAAAATGTGTTTTAAAAAACTTAAAATTCAATTTTATTTTTGCCAAAACGTCAGAAAAGTCACGTTATCAGAAAACAGGCTTCTATTGGATGTGACATCACAGCGCATGATTTGTGATTCAAGAGTGTTTTCGCGCCTGAACAAAAAACGAAATTTCAAAAATTTATATCTCAGAAACTAGGCTACGAAAATACTTGATGTAAACGTCATTCTTCATGGTTTTATATCTACTATTTAAATAAAATTTACAAAACGTGAGAATACCTCATTAGTATAATTTTATTACTTTCCAAAATTGGGCTAAGTCTCTCAACAACAAAGTTAAAAAAACTTATTGTAAAACTTAGTAACTATATTATAATAATATGAATTCCTATTATTATTATTGGGAAAAATACTTTTCATTACTTTATACCTTGAATTCCTCTACGATTAACTCTAAACTTAAATATTAAAATCTTGCGATTGGGTTTTTCTATTTTAATACCTCTTAAAGACAGATTTGAAAAATTTGAAGAACTTTTAAGAAGATTCCAAGAACGAGCATAGATGTTTCTTTTTTTATTAAGAATGATCAGCGAACTCATAAGAGTTGGGAACGCCTGCTCTAATCTCTGCAATGCCACCTATCTTTACATTATACCACAACTACATCTCTCCCTCTGGTCTACCGACAATATCAACCCAGAATTTTCATCACCACCTGTGCTGCACAGCACTGTAAAACAAATATGGAACGGTGGAAGAAACGGTGGAAACAAATATGAAGATATTGCCCCCATATACCATCGGAGAGGTTTCACTGTGACTCGGTGGAAGATCGTCTCACCGTGGGACCTCCCACCAAATTGCAGTGGAACCTCCCTCCGTGTCGTGGTGTAACGTCTCTTAATGATGGCAATTTCTTTCCACCACCTTATTGTGCAACGTTCCACATTTTTTACACACACACGACACTCTTAAATCCATCCCACATTCGAACACCCAGAACTCATTGTTGGCAAAAGATAGAAACACCTCCGAATTTATCCTCACTATTCCAATAAAGGAGGCAACAACCCCAGGTTCATTCTCGACAGTGATAGCACCTATGGAAGCACAAGAAAACTGAACATCTGTAAAAGCGAGGAAAATAGAGAATTTCTAAAAAAAAACGTTGAGCTCTATCTATCTAGTGTAGGCGGTGGCAGAGTGAAAGAGTTCTCGCTGAATCAACGGTGGGAGGACTTGGTGGACTATTTTATGAGGAGAGTTTTGTCGTTTTTATGTGAGGGACATGCGAGTTATTAGTGTATTCCTGGTGTGAAGGAGAGGTTATGAGGTCAAGGGAGGATAATCTGAGGGTTTATGGTCTTTGGTTGGAGCTTGGGTGTCAGCTATTTTTCGTAGCTGGTTTTTAATGAGATCTTTGGTATTAAAATGAGTATGTAATTTATAATGTGAACTTTTGAATGGATTGTTCTTTGGAAAGTTCTCTGATTTAGTTATGAGCATAAATTGGTGGTTACAGTACAGTTTAATTAATTTGTTTTAAAATGCCATGTATCTAACTGGTTTTTAAGTAATGGGAATACCGTTTTGGTTATAGGAAGATGTATTTTTTTTAATTTAAAAATCTAAAGGGATGCTTGTATGAACAGTGATATGTTTTTAGCATTTCTATAAATTCAGCAAGTTGAATTCCCTGTTACAAAGGGAATTTGAATGTTTTCAGCAAAGCTCAACTCTTGAATTGAGGGACAAAAGCCCTTAAAAATTCACGTAAGCATTTCTTTAGAATTTTTTCTTTTAACCCTTTCACTCAGTCCTAGCCGCTCCAAATTTTCCATAGGATTCAATGACAATCTTGTGAATCTAGGAATAAAAAGGTCTAGTCTAGAAGATCTAGAATATATTTTCATGTATTCGAGTTAGAAATTGCGCTTAAAGTTCCCCGACTGCGAACAAAGCGCATTGCGGTTTCATGCATTCTCCTTCATATAAACATTTTTTCCACTCGTATACTAACTGGGAGATATTCTCAAATAATTTCCAACCCGCAACTAATATGGAAAAGGATGGATGCGTTTTATATAAAATATTAACTTCAAAAGGATCATAATTATTGCTAGCTAATAATTTTTACTCTCAAGCCTTTTACTTTTACATATCTTTAGGCTGTTTCTATAAGCATTTCTGCTCACAAGACATAGGGAACGTACCCATACTACGTGACCCGTTTAGGGGAGGGAGGGGGTCTTCAAAATACCACGCTCGGTCACAGAGGGGAGGGGGCTTAGGGTTTCGTCACGTAGTCAATTTCCTCTTTTCAATACGACAAAATTAAGCCAAATTAATTACTGAAATTTGACAATTTAAGCCAAATTAATTATTAAAATTAGACAAATTAAGCCAAATTAATTTTTTAAACTTTTTGTTTGCAAAAAATGATTGAAAACCTTATTTATGAATTACTACGTGAAAACTAGAGGGGGAGGGGGTCTTGGCATATACTACGGATGGTCACCAAGGGAAGGGAGGGGGGGGGTCAAAAATGGTAAAAAATGGGTCACGTAATTAATCTATACAGTAAAATGACCCAAATAAACATTTCAAACGGGTATTTCCATAATAACGGTCAAGGATATCATCGATATCTTTCTCGCTATCATCTTACGCACGTCACAAAACAGACCCCCGTCAACATTCTTGTTTATCCAGCACACGTTGCCTCACCGTCTAGAATTCCCACAAAGGCATACGTGACCAAACGAATACACACCCTCACAACGTCTTTAACCGTACACAACACTGGGAGAGAAGAAGAAAAACCCATAAACACTCTACTTATCACCTTCTCGAGGAACAGCGAACGAGGCCCGAGAGCAATTTTTGCTCACCTAAAAAAAGTGAGATTAAATTCCTCGAATTCGAATTTTTGCCAGATGACGATGACGTGAGGATCTGATCTCTGATGATTTAGCAGTTAAAGGGAGGAATTGATAGTTTTAGGTATCGATACTTGGTATAGAGTATTTTTAAGTATCAAATGAAGTAATAAAATTTCACATTCTTCTTTGAACTTAATGCATTGAGGCAGGGCTATGCTATAACTAAATTTTGTTTTGCAGGGTTTTCTTCTCCTAATATTTTGATGATTATGTGGGGTTAATTTTTCTTGAAAATCATAAGGATATATACGATATAAGGATAAAGAGAGGTCTACCCCGTATATCATCCAAGGGGTCCCAAATGTGCGCTTACAAATTACGTAGTAGGGGTTAGTGCATGTGTGACACTATGTGACAAGATGGAGGGGATAGTTCAAACTTTTTGAAATAACAGCTTAAAAACTGTTCTTTCACGGCTGTGTTAAATTATCAAAATAAGTATTTACTAAACTGTTCGGTTTTACTCACCAGTAAAAGTATATCAAATTCTCGACTATATTGAGAGAAAGTTAAATAATTTTAAATTCTTATTAAAGCTAAATTAATTAAAAAATTCAAGTGTTGCTGTAATAAGGCAACGTGGGATTTAGGGAGAGGGGTGTAAAATCCCTGAAATATTTTGTGACTATAAATCGGAAATTGCAATCTAAACGTTACATTTTACGGAGGAAAACCCGTGCACCCCCCATTTAATATTATCACATTATATTATGAACAAAATTTTACGGAATACTTGTAAGGCTGTTGTCTGACTCAAAAGTCAAAAGTTCAATAATTGGCCAGTAAAGAATGCCCAAAAATGCTTATATCATAGCATCATGGCAACAGCTCAACCGCATCCTTACAAAACAAAGTCTTGAAATTTATGTGCGATAGACTTAATTCACTGTCTTTCTGAGCAGCTCTAACATTAAACATGCCCGTTCGATATCGAACCCTACATCGTTGCGCCACATCGTCACGTCATTTTGTCAGGTCGACAATCTTGTAGATAAAAAAAGGAAAAATTAAGTCTCCTTTTCTCTCCATGTTAGGGGAATTCCTGGTGAATCCGCTCACGTAGACCAGATAAGACTCCTTCGACGAACACTTAGGTGAGCTTGTTGTTTAGGGAACGTGACGTCACATATGTGTTTGATCCCTTTGATCCTAATGATGAGTTATTATGCTCCATCTTCGGGAAATCCTCTCAAATAAAAAAAATTTGTTTGGAAATCTTCTTAGGATGCCACGTTAGAAGAAATCTATCGTTAGGTTCATAGGCGTGGGTTCTATTTTTTGACTGGGGGGGCGGGGGCAAAACCTTTTGGGTTTCAGGACCAAGAGAACCGTTACTAGACTGCTAGAAGGGGTTCTGGCGCTCAAAATTTTTCTAATCGTTTCTTTCTGGGTAAATTATAGAGCAAATGTTGAATGTTTGTAAACTTAATAAAATCTTTTGCGGATAATACTTATTCTTAAGCAAAAAAGGGGGTCTGGGGTTCCTTCCTCAGAAACTTTTGTGAAATCTGACCCGAAAAATGTATGTTCACTCATTTTTGGGATATTTGGGACAGAAAACTTTCTGTGTCCTCATCAGTGAAAGGGGCAAAGTGTTTTATCTGTGGAGCTCGTCTCTCTAAATGAGCTCCCGAACCGGAATGAAAATGTTTACTCTAGTATCAGGAGATTTTAAACTGATACCTTGTTAACATTATAAGGAAATTCCTAAGCTGGGAAAATTAACTAGAATTTTGAAAAAAAATTCTGCATTAAATATTTAAAGCTGTGATGTATAGTTTCACGGTTGGATTAGTTCTTAATTCCTTTTCCTATAGTTGGAGTGGATATTTTTTAAAATTATCTTTTGACTGTAAACGTTAAATAACATCGTTACTAACGTTTCCTCTAGTCTGGCAGTTTTGTTTTAACAGCTAATAAAAGTTACCCCTATTTTCAAGTAAAAATTTATTTCGGAGGGGACAAAAGATCCTCTAAAAATCTTAGTCATTATCAGTCCCAAAACTAAATTTTTCATTAGGGATGACCCAAAATTATTCCTAATCTCCCTCTTATGCATATGTAATGGATTTAATGTAGCTTTTTAATGCATATTTTTTATACGACATTTTCTTAGGTAGGAGGTAGGCTTAACCATATTTTCTTGGATCCAACCCAGGACATATTTTTGAAATTTCTTAACAAGTACCATATCAAATCATCATAGATTAAAAAATAAGAGAAAAACATAAACTAATAAACATTGAACCGAAATATCAAATTTTATTTCTTTATTCGACATTATTTTATCAAAAATTGTTTGATTGACTTAATTTTATTATAAAATTCACTGAAAGTAAGTTCTCCAAATTAAAACAGATATTAGAATTTGATAATGTGAAACAATGCAATTTTTAAGAGTTTTGTCATGATTTTTCATAAAAATGTCTGGCAACTCTTAAAAGTATGAAAACCCCAGACATATTGCGACCCTGGACATTTCCCCGGACAGCACTAAAAACCCCGGACGTATGGTAAGCCTAGTAGGAGGGTATGCGTAAAAATAGTTCCAAGTACAAAAAGAGGGGGTCAAGGGGCCCACCCCATAATGTTTCTGAAATAGGACCCTGAAAAACAGGGTTTTAATTCGTTTTGGTTTACATCTAGTCCGAATTTTGGGATGGAATAAGGTTTTAAGGTCCCTCTTATTTACGTCCCTGTCTTCTTTGGTTACTTGTGTCCCTTAGCAACAGAGCTTCTCTTCCCCATCTGTCTGCAGCGGAAACCACCGAACCCTCGAGGAATCCTCAAAAAAGCACCCCACACATCCGGGCCGTAAACAGGATGGAAGCCCGCACGTGTGGCGTTCCCAACACCTTTCAAAGGACAATAATACTTTTTTGTTAGATAATTATCAGTTTAAAATTCTTAAGCAGATAAAGCCTCTTGTTCAAAGTCGGAAACTCCGTTTTTTTGGACATGTTAGGAGATTTAATGGAATGGGGTTGGAAAGGCCTGTCGTCTTCACGTTCTTGAGTATTACTGAAGGCTGTTAAATAATTAGTATGAAGGGAACATGTGGTTATTCTATTACAAAACGGAATTTCAGAAAAAAATGTCCTAACAGAACTGGACAAGTTTCGTTTCAGAAAGGTAAACATTTTTGAGGATTATATAAATTAAATTTTAAAAAAATAATTTACATCCTTTAATCTTTTAATTAATCGGTTAATTTTCATTCTATTCATAATTATGTTACTAAGTATAATAACTAACAGTGGATTATGTTACAGTTAATGTTCATAATCTGGTAATGTTCGGAATACCTAGGTAAAGTATGAAATATTTTGTACTTTACCTTAGGTAATTCTCATTTTACCTTAGTTTTTCTGAACATTACCGGATTTCGGACATTAACTGTAACAGATATATATAGTTCTGATAATATCTTATGTCAGTTGGGTTCTCTACTTTTAATTACAACCTAGAGTAGAGTAAGGAACATTGATCTATCAATGGATTACGAGTTGGATGCAGCTCTAATTCTCTACACTTTACTCTTACATTATACAGTGATTTATAGTTACAAATAGTGATTCCTATATAACTAGGAAAAAACGATAGTCCATAAGTCTTGTTATTCAGTGGTTCCCATAGGTGGTCTGTGAGAGTCTTGGTAGTGGTCTATAAAGGGGGATCCGCATAAAAAATTCAAATAAATAGATATTTGAGAGTGCATTGAACGGGAAAGGACTGAACTATCTCTATGCCAATGACTAACTGTTTAAGGGGGAAACTACCGAAAGTTTAATCAAAATTTCAAATTTGAGATTTTGCCATAAAAATCAATATACTACCCTTAGAATTACAATGATTGAGGTTTTTAAATATAAGAATTGTGAGGTTTTCTGACCCAAAGATAGGCTTACTGAAGCATAGCTTCCAACCTTTAAATGGGTTTTTCATAAAACAAGGTTTTTATCGTTTAAAATCCTAAGCTAAGGCTTTTTTCTAATTGTCCAAATCACTTAAAACTTGGTAGTCATTACCAGTAATGTATGTTAAACGCCTCTACGTATGGATTTTGAAATATATTTATTAAAAATTTTTTTACAAAGCAAGAAAGTAGACACTTTGCATATTTTTTCGAAACAAATATTTCAAATTTCAGATTTTCTTTTATTTTTCCTAAACCCTTGTAGATATTTAAATTTCCAAACGTAGAGCTAACAATATATGGTGGATTTATGTTGAGAAAAAATATCAAGTGAAAAGAGTGTATATTAAAGGAGGAGCAGCATTTTGAAATAGGGTAATTTTGGCCACACTTTTTTAAAATTTTTGAAATAAATTAATTTTTGAATCTGCTTTTTGTGCTAAATATGAATTAGTATAAAGTAAATACATAGGGGGGATAGAAGACACCTAGACGAGTCAGAATCACATAGGATTTGGGGGTCCCAGACCAAATCCCAGGGAGTTAAAAATGGAGCGACACCCCAAAAAAATTATTGAAAAATTCAATTTGTAGAAGAACTGCTATTGGTAGAAATTTAGATATGGTCTCAAAAATTGTGGTTTAATATGATCTTTAAAATTATCTTAAAAGTCTTCACCTTAAAATTTTTTTATTATGAAAAAAGTTAAAAAACCACAAAAAAATGTGAAAATTCTGCCCAAACCTCATTTTGCATTTCGAAATCATCTCTTTTGATTTTAAAATCTGAAAGATCATAAAACGCTTAAGATCTGAACGATCTGAACGCTTAAGATCCTGTTAAAGTTCGTTTTTTGCGTGCGCAAAGTGGTTTCCTATAGCCGTTTCCAAAACGACAGTCTGCGGACGAAAAAAACGGACTTATACCGTGCTTTAACAGGATCTCAAGCATTGAATATTGATGGTTTTTACGTGACACTTTGGAGTTAAGGGTTTACAACTATGATCTTTCAGATTATAAAATCAAAAGAAATGATTTCGAAATACAAAATGAGGTTTGAGCAGAATTTTCACATTTTTTTGTGTTTTTTTAACTTTTTTCTTAATAAAAAAATTTTAAGGTGAAGACTTTTGAGATAATTTTAAAGATTATATTAAATCACAATTTTTTAGACCATAATTAAATTTTTACCAACAGCAGTTCTTCTACAAATTGAATTTTTCAATAATTTTTTTGGGGTGTCGCTCCATTTTTAACTCCCTGAGATTTGGTTTGGGACCCCCGAATCCTATGTGATTCTGACTCGTCCAGGGGTCTACTATCCCCCGAGAAGTGTGACCCATTATTTATGGGACACCCTGTATAAATCAAAACTAATTATTTAAACAATTAGCAATTATATACTTCTACCACTCTTAATATATTGAGTAGAACCTAGAGCTTCGACTAAATGGTGAATTTATTTGTGGGTTCCAAATTTATATTATGATATGTGTCCCAACAAAAATTTACTCTCTCGTGGGATAACATTAAATTTTCATTAAAATAGTTATAATTCTTAAGAGTTTTCATGCTCAATGAGGGAAAATTAACTTTCTTGCAATTTTAGATAAGGGCGAAGGATTTTAAGTTATTATACTAAATAGTGCATGGACCCTAAAGGTTCCAATTTAAGGCTAAACGTCCTTGGACTTAATCGAGTTGGCAACCACTGTGTTTGTATATTTTTACAATTTTGATATTCCGATCGAAATCTAATTTATCCCTTAATAGGCTTAAGTTGTTTTTCTTTTTTTTCCCAGCAGATCTTCTCATCAAGGTGTTCGGACAAAAAGCTCGTGGACCCTCGATCTACACCGTTCGCAAATAAATAAACGGTTTAGGAGCTCCTCAACTGCTAATACCGCAAATTACACAGCAATAAAAGTGACAAAAATGACACAAGAAAAGAAGTGGAGTCAGGCTTAGCATCAGAAAAGCAAACGAAAAAGCCTCATTTTCTGATTCAGTGGACTGCAAAATCGAATTTATCTTTCATAAGCGCACCCGGCTCCGACGAAAGGTGGGGACACAGCACACCTTTGACAGTAGTCTTCTGACAAAATCGGTTAATGATGACAAAAAGGAAACGATTGGACTGAAAACTTAGTTTCAGTTAACCAGTTTTGACGAATGCGAATTCCCAGTCTCTCAGAAGCGGGGTTTGAAATTGATAATTATGGAGACGGAGAATACACTAAAAAAAATCGAAGAAAATTTTTTTCCCAAATTTAAAAATCGGACAGCGTTTTTCATCAAACACACGGATCATCGTTTAGCGATCCGAAAAAAAAACCGTGTCAAAATCATTACTGGAGATCAACATTTTTAGGATCATCATCCTCTCATTGGATCCGAGAGACTGGAAAATCAGGTTATAATTGCATGCCCAGTTTTTTAGCTGATTGTAAATTTTAAGGTGTTTTGAAATGTATGAATTTTTTTGTAAAAAGTAATAAAAAAGAGAGTAAAAAAGGTTCATTGTTTAGAGGGTTCCTGCAAATTGCATAAGTATACGACATATCTAAATGTAATAGAAATTTTTACGTTTGCTGGCATCTAGGATAAATGGAGCAAGTCTGGAAAGTGCAGTCCGAGAGCCTCCGTCACTAGTTTAAGTCAAGAGTCCATCCCGGCTTTTTACTTTTGTACCAATGGTGGGTGGGAGGATCTCTTCATTTCACCAAAGTTTTTTTATTTTTCTAATGAGAATAACGTTAGATAAGTCAAAGAGGATTAAGATAAATGTTGAAAACATTTAACTACCCGCGGTACCCCTAATTCCTTTTAATGGATTTCCCATTGGGAATCTTGCTCCCTGCTGTAAATTAACCAACATTATGTTTTTAACATAAGAACTTCCACGAATTTTTAACACTTCCACGAGAAAACTTAGATCAGGCTTGCGTGAGTAGACGAGTTCAAAAGAAGAGGGAAGCTGGTATAAACTGAACTTTAACCCTTTATGTCCCGACGGGACTTGTAAGTCCCACTTCCCAATGTTCCAAATTCATCCAATTTTCGTCATGTAAGGCCAAATTTAGTTTACTTATAGTTGCAGTTAAGTAGACTTGACATATTTTGGGTGAGGATGAGGAAAATAATTTGGAGCATAAAGGGTTAAAAATATTTGGCCAAATGGCGCCTGGTTACAATAGGCGAAGAATCAATTCCGTCCACGATGATAATGATATTCAACTGCTGTTAAAATGCATTGTAGTTTGACTAATTTTCAAAATTCCTCATTGCAATTCATACATACATCTTTATTAGGAGCGCGCAGCGCCGAAGGCGCTTTATCTCCGCCTGAAATAACAATATGAGATTAAAGGGACATGAATACAAATTTTTTTTTGCTCGAAGTTGGTCATGGTACCAATAAATATAACAAAGAAAAGAAGTGTGGAAGTGGGATTATTCATCATCATCAAGCGATTGGTAAAAATAGTCATTAGTTAAAGTCAGTCTGAAATTAGTTAATATCAACAGGTGATAATATCAGGTGATTGGTGACGTCATCAGGGGGGATGCAGACGTTGGGTAATCGTGGTGGTGGAGTATGGAAATTTATTTGCAGGACTAGGATCTGAATGGATCATTTGAACATTGATTAGGGTGTTGGGGTGAGTTTGAACTGAGTGAAAGAAATGCTTGGATGTGTCTTCGAGGAATTTAGAAAGGTCTTCGGTTTTGTGGTCAAGTTGTAGATCTTTGTTCCTGATTTACCAGGGAGCGTCTGTGATACAGCGGAGGATTTTATTTTGGAGAATTAGCATCATTGCAATTCGGAAATACCTTTTCGTGTAAAACTTTTATATTTTTCTAATTTAGCGGTGACTGAAACTAAACAATACATAATTTGGGCTTTCAAGTATAACCATGAATATTAATTTATCATCCCAAAAACATCTTCCGGCTGTTCTCTTCGAAAGAGGGTGGTAACGACAGCCAGTGACCCATCCATCCCCAGCTGTTCACCGCTCGGTTTGTGACACCCTTTGGCCGTAATCAAGCGGAACATTGCAACATGGAAATTGGTGGGAATATTACACGCATTTGTATTCTCTAAATGGATATTAGGTAGATGAATATTGGAATTAATGAATCGGAGGGGGATGCAACGGTGTTGCTGCGTGTGGGGGAAATTGAAAAGGTGTTTGGTTTGATCGTTTTAACGGAACTGGGATCTGGGTTGGTTTTTGAATTTCCGTCGGGTGATGTACTTATGAAGGGGGGATCCGGTTAGTGATTTTCATTCGTTATAAATTTGGTGTGATACCTTATTCATTAAAATTTATGGATCGTAACAGAGTCAATTAATGAAAATCCCTTGTGCCTTAACCTAACGACGGGTTAACCTTTCACTTTTGAAAATTATTGAATTGTTCAGAAATATGTAATTTCAAAAGAGTCTATAAACTTGTGATACTAATTCATCAGACAAATGTAAATGAAACAACACTATCTGGCCAAACGTAACCTGACACTCAGTGGTAATAACCTGTGACACATATTAATATGATGTTGGTTCCCTTTTCTTATCTATGACAGCCTGCCCACATCTGGGGAGATGATCCTTTAATTTTTGTTAGATGGGTGTAGAAATTGACTTTCGGACGTCCTTAACAACTGACGTAAAGGCTCATTCACACTGTTTCTCTTTCCCTGTTAATCCAGAGTTATTCACTCCGGTGAATCGCTAGTTTCCATACAAAAGTGAAGGAGTAAAGAGTGAAACGCCTATTCACATTCTTCACTTTCAAAAGTGAAATATATGAAGCAGCCTTTAGTTTTATTCCAGTTCAGTTAAAAGGAGCAAAGTACAGCCTTGTTTGTGACGATCTATTATTTTTCTCAGTTAGTAATAAAGTTCATTTAGAAAATAGTTATTCATTAGTTAAAATAGAAAATTTTAATATTTCACTATTTTATGTAATCCTAATACAGTGTTTTGTTAATGTGGAGAGGAACATTAAAAACATTCTTTACTAATAAAAATAATTAATGAAAAAAAAACCTTTTTAAAGAACAACGTTTTTAAAATGCACTAAAAAGTATAAAATAATTTTTTGCAACTCCTTGTAAAACGAAAAACGTGGGGATCATGCAATAATATTTACAGCCACTACTCTTGTCACTCTATTTATCATTATATCCACAGTAAAAAATTATTTAAATTAATGATGAAATTAAGTTGGATTAAATTCCTAATGCATGATCCCCACGTTTTTCGTTTTACAAGGAGTTGCAAAAAATTATTTTATACTTTTTAGTGCATTTTAAAAACGTTGTTCTTTAAAAAGGTTTTTTTTTCATTAATTATTTTCTGGTTTTTAGTTTTGTTTTGTAAAGTTTAGAATTCGCGAAGTGAACGCCTTCCAAGAATTTGATTCTTTTCTCTTTTTAATAAAACTAAAAAGTGTTTTTTTTCTGAACTTTAACTATAACACATGGCTTTACTTTGTTTTGTTAAAATCATTGCACAGTTTTTGCCTCTAGCTATTATTCAGATGACGTTGGAAATTTTTGAAACACTAGTAATATAAAAAAAGTGTTTTAAAAATATATTGGTGAGAAACTTGTCAGTAACTAATTAATAAAGTCAGTCCCTTAGATGTATTACAAATACAAAACTTGCATGAAGTACTGCATGTACTGTGTATTACTTTCATTTCATTATTCTTATAAATTTTCATTTTACTAATATTTTATACAGCACTTCTAAAGCCATCTTGATAACGAGAGGAGGCAAACTGCACAACAATGATTTTTTAACAATAAGGTCCTATAGTTGAACTTCTAAACTTTAAGTCCCCCTGGGGGTTCAGGGACAGCAAATTGAACCGAACTAACGAGATAATATCGTATTGTCATCCAGATCTGAACTATGTTCAAAATTTGAAGTCTCTAGCTCATGGGGAAGTATGTTTAAAATTGATTACTAAATTCCTCCCGAACAGACAGATAGACGGACGGACGGACAGACAGACAAGATTGAAAGCGACCTAATAAAAACGTTGTAAAAAATTAAATATGCCCAGAAAAACTTAGGGAAGGGCACTACTTTCAAATGACCCCCAATAAATCTGCCCAAGGGCCTTAATAAATCTGCCTTTCCACTGTCATTTAAAATGACCGTCATCAACCAAAGATTGGTGGGGACAAACCCCCATTCTCAGGAGATTTTAAAATTCTTTACAGGTGTTTAAAAACTTGAAAATTGTGGCGTGGGGGAGTTCCACTCCTGAGATCGACGCTCATGGTAATTTATAACATTTTGAAACAAAAGAAATGTTAGATATGAGTTTTAATTTAAAAAAGGTAAAAAATAGACTACAGTTGAACAATACTACAGACAGAGATAATTTTAACGCCTTTAAGAGCGTATTTCACGCATTGAAAATTGGAAATATGCTTTAAAAAACTTTCCAGGAGTATTTTCACGCTTTGAATATTCAACAAAGGTTTAGCTTAAAAATTGCATGGAGTCCTACCGAAAACAACTTATATTTTTTGTCTACTCAAAACACAAACTTTTATATTTTCTACTAATTGTTTGTTTGGATTGTTTTGTTTTTTATTTGTTTTAATTTTTCCTAATTTGTTTAACATTTTCTACAAATACTTAACAGATTCTTTAATTGTTAAAAAATAAATAGCATACTCATTTTTTTCTATTTCATTTTTTGTCCATTAAAAAAGTACGCATTTTTATAGAAAATTTGTATCTGTATTTGTAGTTTATGTTATTACCGTATTTCACTCCTCCTAAAAAAGACAAGGAGTATTTTTACTCCTCCAAAAAAAATTCTAGGAATAACACTGACTACAGAGATGGGTAATTTAAACGTTATTCTTAACATAAGAAGTTCTATTAGATGGTAAATTAAAACATTATTTAACTAACATTAGAAGCTAAATAAGAATACATAAAAACCAAAAAAAATAATGATTTACATGTATACAATAAAAACTGCTTACAGTCATTTCGAATCAGCTTGTTGATTGTTATTCATTCATTTTCGCTCAACTTCACTTTGGAAATATTAAGTAGAATATTCTGTGCAGTATATTTATGCAAACCCAAGGTTATAGTGGGTTGAACGTTTTAGGCCTCCCGCGATTTTTTCGATTACAGAAAGCTTCTGAATAACTTTAAGAAAATAAGGAAGCACAACTAAGTAAACCGACATTGATGCAGAAAATATTGTGTGGATTAAGGTAAATGTGGGTATAGTGGACACTGTACCAATAGTGGCCACATAGCTGATTAATTTTAAATAAAACGAGTTAGAGGCATCATACAGCGTCAAAATTCATTGGCATAATAGATTGTACAATCTGGTAAGCTGGTAAATTACCACCGATACCACAGATCAGCATGGGAAGGATATTTAAATATTTGAAAATAACAACATCGGCCGAGTGACTGAAATTTGATTTCGCTTATTGAATCGCGTAAGGAAACGGGTATTTTGAAACTGATTTTTTTGTATTTATTACCGTTTGATTGAATTTTAAATTTATATTTAGATATAGAAGATTACATAAAATGATACTGAATAAAATTTATTTGAAAATTTTGATTTTACGAGGATTTATGGGGGTGGCCACTTTACCAACACATAATCTTGGATTTTCCAATAGTGGCCACTGCAATGGCTTCTTCAAAAAATCATAAATAATATTAATTTGAATCAGATTTTCTTCATAAACTGTTGATTGCGCTTTAAAATGAGTGTTGTATTAATTTGGTTTCATTCTGGCTTTGGGAACCAAGGTTTCGAAAACATTGAATTACATGCTAAATTCCTCTCAAATCAGCTACAGCGTAGGCTTTGGGCCGAAAACTATCAAGTATTTTTTTTAAATAAAGCTAATTTGATTTGATCTAAAATACATTTCGTTGGGAAGGGAGATTTAATAAGAACTAAACGACTATACCAAAAAAACCCCCTCAGTTTCATGCATAAACCCCTCATATAGGCCGAAAAAGAGAGGTGTCCACTATTGATGCAAGAGGTGTCCACCATAGATAAACAGCTACATCAAGGTGGCCACTATAGATGCAATTTGGAGTACTTTTTAAAAATTAATTAAAAATACTTTACCCAATCTAATTAAAATTTTTAATGGTAACATCGAAAGAAGAAGATCCAATTAACCTAAAAATAGGATGATAACCGTTTCCAAGCAAATAGGTTGGTATTTATTAAGAATTTAAGCAAACATTTTCCTTAAAGTGTCCACTATACCCACATTTACCTTAGTACTTGCTTTCAGGGAGACGTGGAATCACAGATGGTTGGATTCTAAATGAATAGGGGAGGGAGCTCAGATGAATGCACTCATGATTACTCGTAGGAGTGTTTTGAATAAATGTTAAATTGGGGAAGATTTGGAATATTCATTAGAGAGAAACTTCCTTGCACAACTCTTGTATGTTTTTTATGTATTTATGTTTTGGATCGTTGAAGGCTGAATTTAAAGTGGATTGATTTTTAAATAATCGCGGTTGCATTATACTATGTTTAATAGCTACCTAAAAGTGGACATGTATAATTGAAATAACGCATTCTATTTAAATGAGGTGGATGTAGTTTGGCAAAGAACTTCTCTTACTTGAACCCTTTTAGTCTTGACCGCCCAAATTTTCTGTGGGGTTTTTTGGCAATTTCGAGCGGTTTGAAAGGGGAACTTTGAGATGATGGAGTTCACCCAACAAACCTGTTTTTGTGCGATTTTTTTACTAGTGCGACTTTTTCTGTGCGATTTATTTATTTGTGCGGTCTTCTTTTCTGCGATTTTTTTGTGCGGTGTTTGAAAATATCAATCAAATAGGAGCATAGAACAAAAATCGTGTTATATGACTACCGAGACATATACGAGGGTCTAGTCTAGTGAAACAACAGTCTTCGCCGACTAAATGGTAACTGAAAAAAAGTTTACGGTAAGTATATAGAAACGGTCTTTCAATTCAGCTGTAGGGAGGGGATAGCGTACGAGCGAATATAAAGAGTTTTCAATTCAGCAATGCTGAGGGATTTCGCTACGGTCCTACATGAGTCTTTTATGCAGTCCTTATTCACCGAATAAAAAAGTATTTTTTTAATTGAGTTGCGAAAACTATTTTTTATAACTACTCGCAAAGTTTCGTGCGATTTTTTATGCGTTTTATTTTATGAGATCGCACAAAAACAGGTTTGACTGTATATTAAAATCAGAAAATGGTTTATTTTTCAGTACATTTTTTTTCTCTGAATTTTGATGGGTTTGGTAAAAGATAAGCTATATTTTTTTGTTTTGTGCTCAACTGCAGCTGACTACCATAATGCAGTGCCGTAAACAAAAATCTATTTTGGAAGGGACCCAGATATTCTATAAAAATTATCGTAATCCAAATATCCCAAATATCGTTATCAGGCCCAAAACAAAGTTTTTGCATTGGGGATTAGACAAATTGCAATAGAAGGTTTCTCAACGGTTTTCACTTAGAAATGACCTCAATAATAACATACTAAAAATCGGCCAAAATCGGCCGGGGGAAGTTTAATTTTTTCCAAATTTTAAAAAAATGGCCGAAAATAAAAATAAAAAAAACCCAAAACAGTAATATAGACATGTGATACATGTTTATAGGTTATTTTTGAGTGCTGAAACCGAATATTGCATTTAGTTTGGAAAAAAAAATTGAAATTTCAATTTTTAAAATTAATTTGAATAATTAGCTATATGAAAAAATTAAAAAACCCCTAAAAACCTAACAAAAACATCCAAAGAGATAAATCCAACGGTTTTCATTTAGAAATGACCTAAATATTAACATACTAAAATTTAAAATTTTTACGAGTTAAAGAAGTTAAATTTTTTTTCAAATTTCCATTTTTTTTTGCGAAAAATGCATTTTTTTTTCAAATTTGTGCAAAAAACTTTAGAGGCTTTTGAAAAGGTCATTTTTCGGTGGATATTGTCCACAGATAGTTATATAATGGAAAACCGGTGGAATTGACCCTCAATGAATTAGTTAATTATTTTATTTAAAATTTTGAAATTGGTAAAATGTAGTAAAAAGTGAAAAAAAAATGTAATACTTTGGCATATTTACATCAGAATTTAAAATAATTAACTAATTCATTGAGGGTCAATACCACCGGTTTTCCATTATACAGGGTGATTCTAAATTACGTGGACAAACTTCACATGGGGGTAGAGGGGACCTAGACAAGCATATTTCGCATAGGAATGGGGGGGGCGCATCCTTACCGTTTAAGAGCTAGGACCTAATGTAGTGCGAACGCGTTTCAAGAGGCCTTTTTTAGAAGGCCCGTGTGACTAAACAAAACATAATAAAATGAAAAACATTATTGCATAAGGTAAGAAAGTATTCCTACTACTTACACCATGAATTCGATACAATTTGAACCACTTTCTAAACCGTGGAGTGATTTTCAAAAGTGCAATATTAATCTTTTAGTCAAAGAATGGACTTCACTTAATGGTATTAAGAAAAATCATGTTTAAGGAAGGAATTTTCAATGATCGTAATATTGATCATTGAAACTGTTTGATCATTGAAAATTCCTTCCCCGATCATCATTTTTCTAAATACCATTAAGGGAACTCCATTGTTTGACTAAGAGATTATTATTGTGCACGTTTTAATACTAACCCCACGGTTTTGCAAGTTGTCCAATTTCTATCACATTGAGGATTTAAGTTGTACGGATACTCCTGTACCTCATGCAATAATGTTTTTCATTTTATTATGTTTTATTTCGTCACACGGGCCTTCTAAAAACGGCCTCTTGAAACGCGCTCGCACTACATTAGGTCCTAGCTCTTAAACGGTAAGTATGTGCCCCCCCATTCCTATGCGAAATATGCTTGTCTAGGTCCCCTCTACCCCCACGCGAAGTTTGTCCACGTAATTTAGAATCACCCTGTATAACTATCTGTGCACAATATCCACCGAAAAATGACCTTTTCAAAAGCCTCTAAAGTTTTTTGCACAAATTTGAAAAAAAATTGCATTTTTCGCAAAAAAAAATGGAAATTTGAAAAAAAATTTAACTTCTTTAACTCGTAAAAATTTTAAATTTTAGTATGTTAATATTTAGGTCATTTCTAAATGAAAACCGTTGGATTTATCTCTTGGGATGTTTTTGTTAGGTTTTTAGGGGTTTTTTAATTTTTTCATATAGCTAATTATTCAAATTAATTTTAAAAATTAAATATTCAATTTTTTTTCCAAACTAAATGCAATATTCGGTTTCAGCACTCAAAAATAACCTATAAACATGTATCACATGTCTATATTATTGTTTTGGGTTTTTTTTTAATTTTTTTCGGCCATTTTTTAAAAATTTGAAAAAAATTAAACTCCCCCCGGCCGATTTTGGCCGATTTTTAGTATGTTATTATTGAGGTCATTTCTAAGTGAAAACCGTTGAGAAACCTTCTATTGCAATTTGTTTGAGGTTCGGCCCTATTTTTCGCTATTTTCAGTGGACTATAAGCCATTTCATGAATATTTAGTAGGTTCAATGGTAGCATTCATTTTAACACATTTTAGATAAAATTTCCATTTCATAAAATTGGTCCTCCTCCCAAGAAAAAGCTTGGAAACTTGATCTTAAAAAACAGGTTTTTAACTCTTTTTGGTACATTTAGAAATTAGACCAATAACAATCATTTGGGTTCTAAAATATTAGCAGCTAGGCGTATTAAACGTTAAACTGGTAGCCCTATTTATGAAGAAGAAGGAAAGCTATGGTTAATTTAGTGACATTTAGGAGCCTTGTGTATATGGTTTCAGAAACCGTAAAATTTTAAGTGGTCCTCCTACGCTTACCTTTTACACTGTCAAGGCCACGAAGATAACAACGCCTTTTCAAATACAAGACTTTCAGGTGAAGTTACAAAAAGGCTAACGGCATAGAAGATTGCATTATACCTACCATCGGAACTTTGTCATCACGAGTGAAAAAAAAATTGCGATTTTGTTGCAACCAGTTTTTTAGGTTGAGCAAAGGATGTGACATTGGCCAACCACCCCTATAGGAGTTGAGCAACGTTGTTTTTCATTTCGTGGAAAGTTGGAGAATGTCTTGTCTTCTCTCCCTTGCCGTATTCTTATGCTGACAAATAAATTGATATTTATCTCTAACGAGTCACATCATACCGTTTATCGTGACCCAAGTTTATGTGGGTAGTTCAATTTCATGAAACAATCTAGACTTTTTTTTCCCAATTTTTAAAGTTCAAAGTTTATTTTCAAAGTTTTCCTGGGTGAAAGGTGATATTTTGGAGTAGATACTTTTTGAGAATACTGTTTCTTTTTTGTTGGTAATGGAACCATTTAAAATTTTTTGTGTTTTAAAATTGAGTTATTTTCACTTTCTTATCCTTCCAAATTAGTACTTAACGAAGAAATTTCGCATATGAACTTGTACTGAATTGAAAACTGATAGGTAATAAAATCAATAACCTATAGGGATAAATCCAAAATCCATCAACATAGAATTAAGGTTTTATTACCAAAAGCGAACGTTTCTTAGTAACTATATGATTTAATAAATTGTTAAAAATTAAAAAAAAAGAACTAAAATATTTTTTATTTTTAAATTATATATCTAGTGGAGTTTTAGGAAGTTCTGGGATCTTTATTATTATTATTAATATAATTTTAACACGTATATTCTTTGATATAATGAGGATTTATTTTAGTCCTTACTCCAAATGTTTCTTCAAAATATTTTTAACGTCTTGGTACCCTTAATGAATTTATTATGCTTAGGATATTAATAAGGTAGAGAGAAACTACGATAAAAAAAATAACTACATTAATTCTATCGGTAGAAACTTATACTCTTTGGAAAACGTGTGATTCGTTATTGAATAGATTTATACCTTAATTTCCGTGCTGAAAGTTTTATTAACACATTTATTACGGTATCTTCTACCCCGTCCTTTCAACAAAAAAGAAAGACTGCCCATAGATGTATTTGGCCTATGAAGAAGACAAGGTATATTTATAAAATAACGGTTGCCTTCAAATATTACCATTGAAAAATAATCCCCTACGGTTTCACATCTCAACATCATTACAATGGGAGAAACTACAAACGCAATAAAATTCAAACAAACACTTGACGCAAGGCTAGCCGACACCCTATATCCAAACTCCTCCGAAATGCAAATTAGGGTTTCCTAGCGGTGCTTAACCTTCACAGACAGGAAAAAAACAGCATCACTGGTTTAAAGGTCAAAAACAAAAGAGAAAGTACTACAAAACAGCATCTCTTATTATGTTGTGTCCAGGGTGTCCGGAAACGACCGGATTCTCACATGACGAAAGAAGTGGAACTGAAGACTAGGTACTGACATACCGCGAGGAGAAGAGCTATTGACGTCATACGATGATGCTGCGGTTGTTATAGAAACGGATTATTCCACTGAATTTTGGGGGTGATGGTAATTCATTTGGAGCTTAAATAAAGGTTTTCTATTAAGATATTTTATTATCTGATTTACATCAACTTACCTGACTTGATTTTGGATATTTTGTAATTTTTTTATTTATTATTTTATACCGTGATCATTAATCATTCCTCTTAACTCTATAGTATCTTTAATAATAATCGTATTAGTTACCTTTAACTTTATCAGATCTGATCTACATAAACTGATCTGATCTTCATAATATGAAGATCTGACCAGATCATATATCATATGAATGAATCATATATTTTATGAATGAATAAGATCATTATATGTTCTGATTTGATCTTAGATATTTTGTTAATTTTTGAATTTAAGTTCAGTTAGAAGTGAATATGTAAGTTCAGTGAGCAAGATTTTGTGAGGATTTCGAAGCGATCCGAAAGGTTCTGCGTAAGCAGCTTACGGGGGTTGGTGAGCGATAGTGAGCAGGGGGTTGAAGCTCCCCAATGTTATAAAATATCAAAAAATAAATAAATAAAATAATAATAATAAATTAATATATTTTTTATATTTATAAGATAATCTATAATTCAATGTAGTTTAATAAAAGTTAATTATCTTATCATTCGCGAAACACATTTTCTCTTTCGCGAAATGTTCGCTTAAAATGCCAAATATTGCAGTTTAATTCATACCAGCTTCCCTCTTCTTTTGGACTCGTCTACTCACGGCAACCCTGTTCATAGCTCTTCTTCTGGCGGTATGTCAGTATCTTAAAAAAAGTTAAATTCGGTTCCAGAATCGATTAATAAACTTCGATTCTTGGATTCGATTTCTGAGTTTCGATCCAACCTGGAATCGATACTAATCCAAGACACCTCCATTTATTTAACATTACATTTATTAAAAAACGAGTGAAAAAGTTTCGTCCGTCGAGCCGGAGTCGAACCAGAGACCTATGGATTTTGGCACGAGTCATACTACAGTCCACTGCTCTGCCAACTGAGCTACCGACGGTCGCTCAAGTCTAATCCAAGACAGCTCCATTTATTGAACTTTACATTTATTAAAAAGCGAGTTAAAAAATTTCTTCCGTCGAGCCGGAGTCGAACCAGCGACCTATGGATTTCGGCACGCGTCATACTACATTCCACCGCTCTGCCAACTGAGCTATCGACGGCCGTTCATGTCTAATCGAAGACACATAAATTTATTTAACTTTACATTTATTAAGAAGCGAGTTAAAAAGTTTCTTCCGTCGAGCCGGAGTCGAACCAGCGACCTATGGATTTCGGCACGCGTCATACTACAGTCCACCGCTCTGCCAACTGAACTATCGACGGTCGTTCAAGTCTAATCCAAGACACCTCCATTTTTAAACTTTACATTTATTAAAAAGCGAGTAAAAAAGTTTCTTCCGTCGAGCCGGAGTCGAACCAGCCACCTATGGATTTCGGCACGCGTCATACTACAGTCCACCGCTCTGCCAACTGAGCTATCGACGGTCGTTCAAGTCTAATCCAAGACACCTCCATTTTTTAACTTTACATTTATTAAAAAGCAAATTAAAAAGTTTCTTCCGTCGAGCCGGAGTCGAACCAGCAAACTATGGATTTCGGCACAAGTCATACTACAGTCCACCGCTCTGCCAACTGAGCTATCGACGGTCGTTCAAGTCTAATCCAAGACAGCTCCATTTATTGAACTTTAAATTTATTAAAAAGCGAGTTAAAAAGTTTCTTCCGCCGAGCCGGAGTCGAACCAGCGACCTATGGATTTCGGCACGCGTCATACTACAGTCGACCGCTCTGCCAACTGAGCTATCGACGGCCGTTCATGTCTAATCGAAGACATATACATTTATTTAACTTTACATTTTTTAAAAAGCGAGTTAAAGAGTTTCTTCCGTCGAGCCGGAGTCGAACCAGCGACCTATGGATTTCGGCACGAGTCATACTACAGTCCACCCCTCTGCCAACTGAGCTATCGACGGTAGTTCAAGTCTAATCCAAGACACCTCCATTTTTTAACTTTACATTTATTAAAAAACGAGTAAAAAAGTTTATTCCGTCGAGCCGGAGTCGAACCAGCGACCTATGGATTTCGGCACAAGTCATACTACAGTCCACCACTCTGCCAACTGAGCTATCGACGGTCGTTCAAGTCTAATCCAAGACACCTCCATTTTTTAACTTTAAATTTATTAAAAAGCAAATTAAAAAGTTTCTTCCGTCGAGCCGGAGTCGAACCAGCGACCTATGGATTTCGGCACAAGTCATACTACAGTCCACCGCTCTGCCAACTGAGCTACCGACGGTCGTTCAAGCCTTTTCCAAGACAGGTCCATTTATTGAACTTTACATTTATTAAAAAGCAAGTTAAAAATATTCTTCCGTCGAGCCGGAGTCGAACCAGCGACCTATGGATTTCGGCACGCGTCATACTACAGTCCACCGCTCTGCCAACTGAGCTATCGACGGTCGTTCAAGTCTAATCCAAGACACCTCCATTTTTTAACTTTACATTTATTAAAAAGCGAGTAAAAAAGTTTCTTCCGTCGAGCCGGAGTCGAACCAGCAACCTATGGATTTCGGCACGCGTCATACTACAGTCCACCGCTCTGCCAACTGAGCTATCGACGGTCGTTCAAGTCTAATCCAAGACACCTCCATTTTTTAACTTTACATTTATTAAAAAGCAAATTAAAAAGTTTCTTCCGTCGAGCCGGAGTCGAACCAGCAAACTATGGATTTCGGCACAAGTCATACTACAGTCCACCGCTCTGCCAACTGAGCTATCGACGGTCGTTCAAGTCTAATCCAAGACAGCTCCATTTATTGAAGTTTAAATTTATTAAAAAGCGAGTTAAAAAGTTTCTTCCGCCGAGCCGGAGTCGAACCAGCGACCTATGGATTTCGGCACGCGTCATACTACAGTCCACCGCTCTGCCAACTGAGCTATCGACGGCCGTTCATGTCTAATCGAAGACATATACATTTATTTAACTTTACATTTTTTAAAAAGCGAGTTAAAAAGTTTCTTCCGTCGAGCCGGAGTCGAACCAGCGACCTATGGATTTCGGCACGAGTCATACTACAGTCCACCGCTCTGCCAACTGAGCTATCGACGGAAGTTCAAGTCTAATCCAAGACACCTCCATTTTTTAACTTTACATTTATTAAAAAACGAGTAAAAAAGTTTATTCCGTCGAGCTGGAGTCGAACCAGCGACCTATGGATATCGGCACGCGTCATAATACAGTCCACCGCTCTGCCAACTGAGCTATCGACGGCCGTTCAAGTCTAATCCAAGACAGCTCCATTTATTGAACTTTACATTTATTAAAAAGCGAGTTAAAAAGTTTCTTCCGTCGAGCCGGAGTCGAACCAGCGACCTAAGGATTTCGGCACGCGTCATACTACAGTCCACCGATCTTCTAACTGAGCTATCGACGGCCGTTCATGTCTAATCGAAGACACATAAATTTATTTAACTTTACATTTTTTAAAAAGCGAGTTAAAAAGTTTCTTCCGTCGAGCCGGAGTCGAACCAGCGACCTATGGATTTCGGCACAAGTCATACTATAGTCCACCGCTCTGCCTACTGAGCTATCGACGGTCGTTCAAGTCTAATCCAAGACACCTCCATTTTTTAACTTTAAATTTATTAAAAAGCAAATTAAAAAGTTTCTTCGGTCGAGCCGGAGTCGAACCAGCGACCTATGGATTTCGGCACAAGTCATATTACAGTCCACCGCTCTGCCAACTGAGCTACCGACGGTCGTTCAAGTCTTTTCCAAGACAGGTCCATTTATTGAACTTTACATTTATTAGAAAGCAAGTTAAAAATATTCTTCCGTCGAGCCGGAGTCGAACCAGCGACCTATGGATTTCGGCACGCGTCATACTACAGTCCACCGCTCTGCCAACTGAGCTATCGACGGCCGTTTATGTCTAATCGAAGACACATAAATTTATTTAACTTTACATTTTTTAAAAAGCGAGTTAAAAAGTTTCTTCCGTCGAGCCGGAGTCGAACCAGCGACCTATGGATTTCGGCACGAGTCATACTACAGTCCACCGCTCTGCCAACTGAGCTATCGACGGTCGTTCAAGTCTAATCCAAGACAACTCCATTTTTTAACTTTACATTTATTAAAAAGCGAGTAAAAAAGATTCTTCCGTCGGGGGAGCCGGAGTCGAACCAGCGACCTATGGATTTCGGCACGAGTCATACTACAGTCTACCGCTCTGCCAACTGAGCTATCGACGGTCGTTCAAGTCTAATCCAAGACACCTCCATTTTTAACTTTAAATTTATTAAAAAGCAAATTAAAAAGTTTCTTCCGTCGAGCCGGAGTCGAACTAGCGACCTATGGATTTCGGCACAAGTCGTACTACAGTCCACTGCTCTGCCAACTGAGCTACCGACGGTCGTTCAAGTCTTTTCCAAGACAGGTACATTTATTGAACTTTACATTTATTAAAAAGCAAGTTAAAAATATTCTTCCGTCGAGCCGGAGACGAACCAGCGACCTATGGATTTCGGCACGCGTCATACTACAGTCCACCGCTCTGCCAACTGAGCTATCGACCGCCGTTCATGTCTATTCGAAGACACATAAATTTATTTAACTTTACATTTATTAAAAAGCGAGTTAAAAAGTTTCTTCCGTCGAGCCGGAGTCGAACCAGCGACCTATGGATTTCGGCGCGCGTCATACTACAGTCCACCGCTCTGCAAACTGAGCTATTGACGGTCGTTCAAGTCTAATCCAAGACACCTCCATTTTTTAACTTTACATTTATTAAAAAGCAAATTAAAAAGTTTCTTCCGTCGAGCCGGAGTCGAACCAGCAAACTATGGATTTCGGCACAAGTCATACTACAGTCCACCGCTCTGCCAACTGAGCTATCGACGGTCGTTCAAGCCTAATCCAAGACAGCTCCATTTATTGAACTTTAAATTTATTAAAAAAGCGAGTTAAAAAGTTTCTTCCGTCGAGCCGGAGTTGAACCAGCGACCTATGGATTTCGGCACGCGTCATACTACAGTCCACCGCTCTGCCAACTGAGCTATCGACGGCCGTTCATGTCTAATCGAAGACATATACATTTATTTAACTTTACATTTTTTAAAAAGCGAGTTAAAAAGTTTCTTCCGTCGAGCCGGAGTCGAACCAGCGACCTATGGATTTCGGCACGAGTCATACTACAGTCCACCGCTCTGCCAACTGAGCTATCGACGGTAGTTCAAGTCTAATCCAAGACACCTCCATTTTTTAACTTTACATTTATTAAAAAACGAGTAAAAAAGTTTATTCCGTCGAGCCGGAGTCGAACCAGCGACCTATGGATTTCGGCACAAGTCATACTACAGTCCACCGCTCTGCCAACTGAGCTATCGACGGTCGTTAAAGTCTAATCCAAGACACCTCCATTTTTTAACTTTAAATTTATTAAAAAGCAAATTAAAAGGTTTCTTCCGTCGAGCCGGAGTCGAACCAGCGACATATGGATTTCGGCACAAGTCATACTACAGTCCACCGCTCTGCCAACTGAGCTACCGACGGACGTTCAAGTCTTTTCCAAGACAGGTCCATTTATTGAACTTTACATTTATTAAAAAGCAAGTTAAAAATATTCTTCCGTCGAGCCGGAGTCGAACCAGCGACCTATGGATTTCGGCACGCGTCATACTACAGTCCACCGCTCTGCCAACTGAGCTATCGACGGTCGTTCAAGTCTAATCCAAGACACCTCCATTTTTTAACTTTACATTTATTAAAAAGCGAGTAAAAAAGTTTCTTCCGTCGAGCCGGAGTCGAACCAGCGACCTATGGATTTCGGCACGCGTCATACTACAGTCCACCGCTCTGCCAACTGAGCTATCGACGGTCGTTCAAGTCTAATCCAAGACACCTCCATTTTTTAACTTTACATTTATTAAAAAGCAAATTAAAAAGTTTCTTCCGTCGAGCCGGAGTCGAACCAGCAAACTATGGATTTCGGCACAAGTCATACTACAGTCCACCGCTCTGCCAACTGAGCTATCGACGGTCGTTCAAGTCTAATCCAAGACAGCTCCATTTATTAAAGTTTAAATTTATTAAAAAGCGAGTTAAAAAGTTTCTTCCGTCGAGCCGGAGTCGAACCAGCGACCTATGGATTTCGGCACGCGTTATACTACAGTCCACCGCTCTGCCAACTGAGCTATCGACGGCCGTTCATGTCTAATCGAAGACATATACATTTATTTAACTTTACATTTTTTAAAAAGCGAGTTAAAAAGTTTCTTCCGTCGAGCCGGAGTCGAACCAGCGACCTATGGATTTCGGCACAAGTCATATTACAGTCCACCGCTCTGCCAACTGAGCTACCGACGGTCGTTCAAGTCTTTTCCAAGACAGGTCCATTTATTGAACTTTACATTTATTAGAAAGCAAGTTAAAAATATTCTTCCGTCGAGCCGGAGTCGAACCAGCGACCTATGGATTTCGGCACGCGTCATACTACAGTCCAGCGCTCTGCCAACTGAGCTATCGACGGCCGTTCATGTCTAATCGAAGACACATAAATTTATTTAACTTTACATTTTTTAAAAAGCGAGTTAAAAAGTTTCTTCCGTCGAGCCGGAGTCGAACCACCGACCTATGGATTTCGGCACGAGTCATACTACAGTCCACCGCTCTGCCAACTGAGCTATCGACGGTCGTTCAAGTCTAATCCAAGACACCTCCATTTTTAACTTTAAATTTATTAAAAAGCAAATTAAAAAGTTTCTTCCGTCGAGCCGGAGTCGAACTAGCGACCTATGGATTTCGGCACAAGTCGTACTACAGTCCACCGCTCTGCCAACTGAGCTACCGACGGTCGTTCAAGTCTTTTCCAAGACAGGTACATTTATTGAACTTTACATTTATTACAAAGCAAGTTAAAAATATTCTTCCGTCGAGCCGGAGTCGAACCAGCGACCTATGGATTTCGGCACGCGTCATACTACAGTCCACCGCTCTGCCAACTGAGCTATCGACCGCCGTTCATGTCTATTCGAAGACACATAAATTTATTTAACTTTACATTTATTAAAAAGCGAGTTAAAAAGTTTCTTCCGTCGAGCCGGAGTCGAACCAGCGACCTATGGATTTCGGCGCGCGTCATACTACAGTCCACCGCTCTGCAAACTGAGCTATCGACGGTCGTTCAAGTCTAATCCAAGACACCTCCATTTTTTAACTTTACATTTATTAAAAAGCAAATTAAAAAGTTTCTTCCGTCGAGCCGGAGTCGAACCATCGACCTATGGATTTCGGGACGCGTCATACTACAGTCCACCGCTCTGCAAACTGAGCTATTGACGGTCGTTCAAGTCTAATCCAAGACACCTCCATTTTTTAACTTTACATTTATTAAAAAGCAAATTAAAAAGTTTCTTCCGTCGAGCCGGAGTCGAACCAGCAAACTATGGATTTCGGCACAAGTCATACTACAGTCCACCGCTCTGCCAACTGAGCTATCGACGGTCGTTCAAGTCTAATCCAAGACAGCTCCATTTATTGAACTTTAAATTTATTAAAAAGCGAGTTAAAAAGTTTCTTCCGTCGAGCCGGAGTTGAACCAGCGACCTATGGATTTCGGCACGCGTCATACTACAGTCCACCGCTCTGCCAACTGAGCTATCGACGGCCGTTCATGTCTAATCGAAGACATATACATTTATTTAACTTTACATTTATTAAAAAGCGAGTAAAAAAGTTTCTTCCGTCGAGCCGGAGTCGAACCAGCAACCTATGGATTTCGGCACGCGTCATACTACAGTCCACCGCTCTGCCAACTGAGCTATCGACGGTCGTTCAAGTCTAATCCAAGACACCTCCATTTTTTAACTTTACATTTATTAAAAAGCAAATTAAAAAGTTTCTTCCGTCGAGCCGGAGTCGAACCAGCAAACTATGGATTTCGGCACAAGTCATACTACAGTCCACCGCTCTGCCAACTGAGCTATCGACGGTCGTTCAAGTCTAATCCAAGACAGCTCCATTTATTGAAGTTTAAATTTATTAAAAAGCGAGTTAAAAAGTTTCTTCCGCCGAGCCGGAGTCGAACCAGCGACCTATGGATTTCGGCACGCGTCATACTACAGTCCACCGCTCTGCCAACTGAGCTATCGACGGCCGTTCATGTCTAATCGAAGACATATACATTTATTTAACTTTACATTTTTTAAAAAGCGAGTTAAAAAGTTTCTTCCGTCGAGCCGGAGTCGAACCAGCGACCTATGGATTTCGGCACGAGTCATACTACAGTCCACCGCTCTGCCAACTGAGCTATCGACGGAAGTTCAAGTCTAATCCAAGACACCTCCATTTTTTAACTTTACATTTATTAAAAAACGAGTAAAAAAGTTAATTCCGTCGAGCTGGAGTCGAACCAGCGACCTATGGATATCGGCACGCGTCATAATACAGTCCACCGCTCTGCCAACTGAGCTATCGACGGCCGTTCAAGTCTAATCCAAGACAGCTCCATTTATTGAACTTTACATTTATTAAAAAGCGAGTTAAAAAGTTTCTTCCGTCGAGCCGGAGTCGAACCAGCGACCTAAGGATTTCGGCACGCGTCATACTACAGTCCACCGATCTTCTAACTGAGCTATCGACGGCCGTTCATGTCTAATCGAAGACACATAAATTTATTTAACTTTACATTTTTTAAAAAGCGAGTTAAAAAGTTTCTTCCGTCGAGCCGGAGTCGAACCAGCGACCTATGGATTTCGGCACAAGTCATACTATAGTCCACCGCTCTGCCTACTGAGCTATCGACGGTCGTTCAAGTCTAATCCAAGACACCTCCATTTTTTAACTTTAAATTTATTAAAAAGCAAATTAAAAAGTTTCTTCGGTCGAGCCGGAGTCGAACCAGCGACCTATGGATTTCGGCACAAGTCATATTACAGTCCACCGCTCTGCCAACTGAGCTACCGACGGTCGTTCAAGTCTTTTCCAAGACAGGTCCATTTATTGAACTTTACATTTATTAGAAAGCAAGTTAAAAATATTCTTCCGTCGAGCCGGAGTCGAACCAGCGACCTATGGATTTCGGCACTTGTCATACTACAGTCCACCGCTCTGCCAACTGAGCTATCGACGGCCGTTTATGTCTAATCGAAGACACATAAATTTATTTAACTTTACATTTTTTAAAAAGCGAGTTAAAAAGTTTCTTCCGTCGAGCCGGAGTCGAACCAGCGACCTATGGATTTCGGCACGAGTCATACTACAGTCCACCGCTCTGCCAACTGAGCTATCGACGGTCGTTCAAGTCTAATCCAAGACAACTCCATTTTTTAACTTTACATTTATTAAAAAGCGAGTAAAAAAGATTCTTCCGTCGGGGGAGCCGGAGTCGAACCAGCGACCTATGGATTTCGGCACGAGTCATACTACAGTCTACCGCTCTGCCAACTGAGCTATCGACGGTCGTTCAAGTCTAATCCAAGACACCTCCATTTTTAACTTTAAATTTATTAAAAAGCAAATTAAAAAGTTTCTTCCGTCGAGCCGGAGTCGAACTAGCGACCTATGGATTTCGGCACAAGTCGTACTACAGTCCACTGCTCTGCCAACTGAGCTACCGACGGTCGTTCAAGTCTTTTCCAAGACAGGTACATTTATTGAACTTTACATTTATTAAAAAGCAAGTTAAAAATATTCTTCCGTCGAGCCGGAGACGAACCAGCGACCTATGGATTTCGGCACGCGTCATACTACAGTCCACCGCTCTGCCAACTGAGCTATCGACCGCCGTTCATGTCTATTCGAAGACACATAAATTTATTTAACTTTACATTTATTAAAAAGCGAGTTAAAAAGTTTCTTCCGTCGAGCCGGAGTCGAACCAGCGACCTATGGATTTCGGCGCGCGTCATACTACAGTCCACCGCTCTGCAAACTGAGCTATTGACGGTCGTTCAAGTCTAATCCAAGAAACCTCCATTTTTTAACTTTACATTTATTAAAAAGCAAATTAAAAAGTTTCTTCCGTCGAGCCGGAGTCGAACCAGCAAACTATGGATTTCGGCACAAGTCATACTACAGTCCACCGCTCTGCCAACTGAGCTATCGACGGTCGTTCAAGCCTAATCCAAGACAGCTCCATTTATTGAACTTTAAATTTATTAAAAAGCGAGTTAAAAAGTTTCTTCCGTCGAGCCGGAGTTGAACCAGCGACCTATGGATTTCGGCACGCGTCATACTACAGTCCACCGCTCTGCCAACTGAGCTATCGACGGCCGTTCATGTCTAATCGAAGACATATACATTTATTTAACTTTACATTTTTTAAAAAGCGAGTTAAAAAGTTTCTTCCGTCGAGCCGGAGTCGAACCAGCGACCTATGGATTTCGGCACGAGTCATACTACAGTCCACCGCTCTGCCAACTGAGCTATCGACGGTAGTTCAAGTCTAATCCAAGACACCTCCATTTTTTAACTTTACATTTATTAAAAAACGAGTAAAAAAGTTTATTCCGTCGAGCCGGAGTCGAACCAGCGACCTATGGATTTCGGCACAAGTCATACTACAGTCCACCGCTCTGCCAACTGAGCTATCGACGGTCGTTAAAGTCTAATCCAAGACACCTCCATTTTTTAACTTTAAATTTATTAAAAAGCAAATTAAAAAGTTTCTTCCGTCGAGCCGGAGTCGAACCAGCGACATATGGATTTCGGCACAAGTCATACTACAGTCCACCGCTCTGCCAACTGAGCTACCGACGGACGTTCAAGTCTTTTCCAAGACAGGTCCATTTATTGAACTTTACATTTATTAAAAAGCAAGTTAAAAATATTCTTCCGTCGAGCCGGAGTCGAACCAGCGACCTATGGATTTCGGCACGCGTCATACTACAGTCCACCGCTCTGCCAACTGAGCTATCGACGGTCGTTCAAGTCTAATCCAAGACACCTCCATTTTTTAACTTTACATTTATTAAAAAGCGAGTAAAAAAGTTTCTTCCGTCGAGCCGGAGTCGAACCAGCGACCTATGGATTTCGGCACGCGTCATACTACAGTCCACCGCTCTGCCAACTGAGCTATCGACGGTCGTTCAAGTCTAATCCAAGACACCTCCATTTTTTAACTTTACATTTATTAAAAAGCAAATTAAAAAGTTTCTTCCGTCGAGCCGGAGTCGAACCAGCAAACTATGGATTTCGGCACAAGTCATACTACAGTCCACCGCTCTGCCAACTGAGCTATCGACGGTCGTTCAAGTCTAATCCAAGACAGCTCCATTTATTAAAGTTTAAATTTATTAAAAAGCGAGTTAAAAAGTTTCTTCCGTCGAGCCGGAGTCGAACCAGCGACCTATGGATTTCGGCACGCGTTATACTACAGTCCACCGCTCTGCCAACTGAGCTATCGACGGCCGTTCATGTCTAATCGAAGACATATACATTTATTTAACTTAACATTTTTTAAAAAGCGAGTTAAAAAGTTTCTTCCGTCGAGCCGGAGTCGAACCAGAAACCTATGGATTTCGGCACAAGTCATATTACAGTCCACCGCTCTGCCAACTGAGCTACCGACGGTCGTTCAAGTCTTTTCCAAGACAGGTCCATTTATTGAACTTTACATTTATTAGAAAGCAAGTTAAAAATATTCTTCCGTCGAGCCGGAGTCGAACCAGCGACCTATGGATTTCGGCACGCGTCATACTACAGTCCAGCGCTCTGCCAACTGAGCTATCGACGGCCGTTCATGTCTAATCGAAGACACATAAATTTATTTAACTTTACATTTTTTAAAAAGCGAGTTAAAAAGTTTCTTCCGTCGAGCCGGAGTCGAACCACCGACCTATGGATTTCGGCACGAGTCATACTACAGTCCACCGCTCTGCCAACTGAGCTATCGACGGTCGTTCAAGTCTAATCCAAGACACCTCCATTTTTAACTTTAAATTTATTAAAAAGCAAATTAAAAAGTTTCTTCCGTCGAGCCGGAGTCGAACTAGCGACCTATGGATTTCGGCACAAGTCGTACTACAGTCCACCGCTCTGCCAACTGAGCTACCGACGGTCGTTCAAGTCTTTTCCAAGACAGGTACATTTATTGAACTTTACATTTATTACAAAGCAAGTTAAAAATATTCTTCCGTCGAGCCGGAGTCGAACCAGCGACCTATGGATTTCGGCACGCGTCATACAACAGTCCACCGCTCTGCCAACTGAGCTATCGACCGCCGTTCATGTCTATTCGAAGACACATAAATTTATTTAACTTTACATTTATTAAAAAGCGAGTTAAAAAGTTTCTTCCGTCGAGCCGGAGTCGAACCAGCGACCTATAGATTTCGGCGCGCGTCATACTACAGTCCACCGCTCTGCAAACTGAGCTATCGACGGTCGTTCAAGTCTAATCCAAGACACCTCCATTTTTTAACTTTACATTTATTAAAAAGCAAATTAAAAAGGTTCTTCCGTCGAGCCGGAGTCGAACCATCGACCTATGGATTTCGGCACGCGTCATACTACAGTCCACCGCTCTGCAAACTGAGCTATTGACGGTCGTTCAAGTCTAATCCAAGACACCTCCATTTTTTAACTTTACATTTATTAAAAAGCAAATTAAAAAGTTTCTTCCGTCGAGCCGGAGTCGAACCAGCAAACTATGGATTTCGGCACAAGTCATACTACAGTCCACCGCTCTGCCAACTGAGCTATCGACGGTCGTTCAAGTCTAATCCAAGACAGCTCCATTTATTGAACTTTAAATTTATTAAAAAGCGAGTTAAAAAGTTTCTTCCGTCGAGCCGGAGTTGAACCAGCGACCTATGGATTTCGGCACGCGTCATACTACAGTCCACCGCTCTGCCAACTGAGCTATCGACGGCCGTTCATGTCTAATCGAAGACATATACATTTATTTAACTTTACATTTTTTAAAAAGCGAGTTAAAAAGTTTCTTCCGTCGAGCCGGAGTCGAACCAGCGACCTATGGATTTTGGCACGAGTCATACTACAGTCCACCGCTCTGCCAACTGAGCTATCGACGGTAGTTCAAGTCTAATCCAAGACACCTCCATTTTTTAACTTTACATTTATTAAAAAACGAGTAAAAAAGTTTATTCCGTCGAGCCGGAGTCGAACCAGCGACCTATGGATTTCGGCACAAGTCATACTACAGTCCACCGCTCTGCCAACTGAGCTATCGACGGTCGTTAAAGTCTAATCCAAGACACCTCCATTTTTTAACTTTAAATTTATTAAAAAGCAAATTAAAAAGTTTCTTCCGTCGAGCCGGAGTCGAACCAGCGACATATGGATTTCGGCACAAGTCATACTACAGTCCACCACTCTGCCAACTGAGCTACCGACGGTCGTTCAAGTCTTTTCCAAGACAGGTCCATTTATTGAACTTTACATTTATTAAAAAGCAAGTTAAAAATATTCTTCCGTCGAGCCGGAGTCGAACCAGCGACCTATGGATTTTGGCACGCGTCATACTACAGTCCACCGCTCTGCCAACTGAGCTATCGACGGTAGTTCAAGTCTAATCCAAGACACCTCCATTTTTTAACTTTACATTTATTAAAAAACGAGTAAAAAAGTTTATTCCGTCGAGCCGGAGTCGAACCAGCGACCTATGGATTTCGGCACAAGTCATACTACAGTCCACCGCTCTGCCAACTGAGCTATCGACGGTCGTTCAAGTCTAATCCAAGACACCTCCATTTTTTAACTTTAAATTTATTAAAAAGCAAATTAAAAAGTTTCTTCCGTCGAGCCGGAGTCGAACCAGCGACATATGGATTTCGGCACGCGTCATACTACAGTCCACCGCTCTGCCAACTGAGCTATCGACGGTCGTTCAAGTCTAATCCAAGACACCTCCATTTTTTAACTTTACATTTATTAAAAAGCGAGTAAAAAAGTTTCTTCCGTCGAGCCGGAGTCGAACCAGCGACCTATGGATTTCGGCACGCGTCATACTACAGTCCACCGCTCTGCCAACTGAGCTATCGACGGTCGTTCAAGTCTAATCCAAGACACCTCCATTTTTTAACTTTACATTTATTAAAAAGCAAATTAAAAAGTTTCTTCCGTCGAGCCGGAGTCGAACCAGCAAACTATGGATTTCGGCACAAGTCATACTACAGTCCACCGCTCTGCCAACTGAGCTATCAACGGTCGATCATGTCTAATCCAAGACAGCTCCATTTATTGAAGTTTAAATTTATTAAAAAGCGAGTTAAAAAGTTTCTTCCGTCGAGCCGGAGTCGAACCAGCGACCTATGGATTTCGGCACGCGTCATACTACAGTCCACCGCTCTGCCAACTGAGCTATCGACGGTCGTTCAAGTCTAATCCAAGACACCTCCATTTTTTAACTTTACATTTATTAAAAAGCAAATTAAAAAGTTTCTTCCGTCGAGCCGGAGTCGAACCAGCAAACTATGGATTTCGGCACAAGTCATACTACAGTCCACCGCTCTGCCAACTGAGCTATCGACGGTCGTTCAAGTCTAATCCAAGACAGCTCCATTTATTAAAGTTTAAATTTATTAAAAAGCGAGTTAAAAAGTTTCTTCCGTCGAGCCGGAGTCGAACCAGCGACCTATGGATTTCGGCACGCGTCATACTACAGTCCACCGCTCTGCCAACTGAGCTATCGACGGCCGTTCAAGTCTTTTCCAAGACAGGTCCATTTATTGAACTTTACATTTATTAGAAAGCAAGTTAAAAATATTCTTCCGTCGAGCCGGAGTCGAACCAGCGACCTATGGATTTCGGCACGCGTCATACTACAGTCCACCGCTCTGCCAACTGAGCTATCGACGGCCGTTCATGTCTAATCGAAGACACATAAATTTATTTAACTTTACATTTTTTAAAAAGCGAGTTAAAAAGTTTCTTCCGTCGAGCCGGAGTCGAACCAGCGACCTATGGATTTCGGCACGAGTCATACTACAGTCCACCACTCTGCCAACTGAGCTATCGACGGTCGTTCAAGTCTAATCCAAGACAACTCCATTTTTTAACTTTACATTTATTAAAAAGCGAGTAAAAAAGATTCTTCCGTCGGGGGAGCCGGAGTCGAACCAGCGACCTATGGATTTCGGCACGAGTCATACTACAGTCTACCGCTCTGCCAACTGAGCTATCGACGGTCGTTCAAGTCTAATCCAAGACACCTCCATTTTTAACTTTAAATTTATTAAAAAGCAAATTAAAAAGTTTCTTCCGTCGAGCCGGAGTCGAACTAGCGACCTATGGATTTCGGCACAAGTCGTACTACAGTCCACCGCTCTGCCAACTGAGCTACCGACGGTCGTTCAAGTCTTTTCCAAGACAGGTACATTTATTGAACTTTACATTTATTAAAAAGCAAGTTAAAAATATTCTTCCGTCGAGCCGGAGTCGAACCAGCGACCTATGGATTTCGGCACGCGTCATACTACAGTCCACCGCTCTGCCAACTGAGCTATCGACCGCCGTTCATGTCTATTCGAAGACACATAAATTTATTTAACTTTACATTTATTAAAAAGCGAGTTAAAAAGTTTCTTCCGTCGAGCCGGAGTCGAACCAGCGACCTATGGATTTCGGCGCGCGTCATACTACAGTCCACCGCTCTGCAAACTGAGCTATCGACGGTCGTTCAAGTCTAATCCAAGACACCTCCATTTTTTAACTTTACATTTATTAAAAAGCAAATTAAAAAGTTTCTTCCGTCGAGCCGGAGTCGAACCAGCAAACTATGGATTTCGGCACAAGTCATACTACAGTCCACCGCTCTGCCAACTGAGCTATCGACGGTCGTTCAAGTCTAATCCAAGACAGCTCCATTTATTGAACTTTAAATTTATTAAAAAGCGAGTTAAAAAGTTTCTTCCGTCGAGCCGGAGTCGAACCATCGACCTATGGATTTCGGCACGCGTCATACTACAGTCCACCGCTCTGCCAACTGAGCTATCGACGGCCGTTCATGTCTAATCGAAGACATATACATTTATTTAACTTTACATTTTTTAAAAAGCGAGTTAAAAAGTTTCTTCCGTTGAGCCGGAGTCAAACCAGCGACCTATGGATTTAGGCACGAGTCATACTACAGTCCACCGCTCTGCCAACTGAGCTATCGACGGTCGTTCAAGTCTAATCCAAGACACCTCCATTTTTTAACTTTAAATTTATTAAAAAGCAAATTAAAAAGTTTCTTCCGTCGAGCCGGAGTCGAACCAGCGACCTATGGATTTCGGCACGCGTCATACTACAGTCCACCGCTCTGCCAACTGAGCTATCGACGGTCGTTCAAGTCTAATCCAAGACACCTCCATTTTTTAACTTTACATTTATTAAAAAGCAAATTAAAAAGTTTCTTCCGTCGAGCCGGAGTCGAACCAGCAAACTATGGATTTCGGCACAAGTCATACTACAGTCCACCGCTCTGCCAACTGAGCTATCAACGGTCGATCATGTCTAATCCAAGACAGCTCCATTTATTGAAGTTTAAATTTATTAAAAAGCGAGTTAAAAAGTTTCTTCCGTCGAGCCGGAGTCGAACCAGCGACCTATGGATTTCGGCACGCGTCATACTACAGTCCACCGCTCTGCCAACTGAGCTATCGACGGTCGTTCAAGTCTAATCCAAGACACCTCCATTTTTTAACTTTACATTTATTAAAAAGCAAATTAAAAAGTTTCTTCCGTCGAGCCGGAGTCGAACCAGCAAACTATGGATTTCGGCACAAGTCATACTACAGTCCACCGCTCTGCCAACTGAGCTATCGACGGTCGTTCAAGTCTAATCCAAGACAGCTCCATTTATTAAAGTTTAAATTTATTAAAAAGCGAGTTAAAAAGTTTCTTCCGTCGAGCCGGAGTCGAACCAGCGACCTATGGATTTCGGCACGCGTCATACTACAGTCCACCGCTCTGCCAACTGAGCTATCGACGGCCGTTCAAGTCTTTTCCAAGACAGGTCCATTTATTGAACTTTACATTTATTAGAAAGCAAGTTAAAAATATTCTTCCGTCGAGCCGGAGTCGAACCAGCGACCTATGGATTTCGGCACGCGTCATACTACAGTCCACCGCTCTGCCAACTGAGCTATCGACGGCCGTTCATGTCTAATCGAAGACACATAAATTTATTTAACTTTACATTTTTTAAAAAGCGAGTTAAAAAGTTTCTTCCGTCGAGCCGGAGTCGAACCAGCGACCTATGGATTTCGGCACGAGTCATACTACAGTCCACCACTCTGCCAACTGAGCTATCGACGGTCGTTCAAGTCTAATCCAAGACAACTCCATTTTTTAACTTTACATTTATTAAAAAGCGAGTAAAAAAGATTCTTCCGTCGGGGGAGCCGGAGTCGAACCAGCGACCTATGGATTTCGGCACGAGTCATACTACAGTCTACCGCTCTGCCAACTGAGCTATCGACGGTCGTTCAAGTCTAATCCAAGACACCTCCATTTTTAACTTTAAATTTATTAAAAAGCAAATTAAAAAGTTTCTTCCGTCGAGCCGGAGTCGAACTAGCGACCTATGGATTTCGGCACAAGTCGTACTACAGTCCACCGCTCTGCCAACTGAGCTACCGACGGTCGTTCAAGTCTTTTCCAAGACAGGTACATTTATTGAACTTTACATTTATTAAAAAGCAAGTTAAAAATATTCTTCCGTCGAGCCGGAGTCGAACCAGCGACCTATGGATTTCGGCACGCGTCATACTACAGTCCACCGCTCTGCCAACTGAGCTATCGACCGCCGTTCATGTCTATTCGAAGACACATAAATTTATTTAACTTTACATTTATTAAAAAGCGAGTTAAAAAGTTTCTTCCGTCGAGCCGGAGTCGAACCAGCGACCTATGGATTTCGGCGCGCGTCATACTACAGTCCACCGCTCTGCAAACTGAGCTATCGACGGTCGTTCAAGTCTAATCCAAGACACCTCCATTTTTTAACTTTACATTTATTAAAAAGCAAATTAAAAAGTTTCTTCCGTCGAGCCGGAGTCGAACCAGCAAACTATGGATTTCGGCACAAGTCATACTACAGTCCACCGCTCTGCCAACTGAGCTATCGACGGTCGTTCAAGTCTAATCCAAGACAGCTCCATTTATTGAACTTTAAATTTATTAAAAAGCGAGTTAAAAAGTTTCTTCCGTCGAGCCGGAGTCGAACCATCGACCTATGGATTTCGGCACGCGTCATACTACAGTCCACCGCTCTGCCAACTGAGCTATCGACGGCCGTTCATGTCTAATCGAAGACATATACATTTATTTAACTTTACATTTTTTAAAAAGCGAGTTAAAAAGTTTCTTCCGTTGAGCCGGAGTCAAACCAGCGACCTATGGATTTAGGCACGAGTCATACTACAGTCCACCGCTCTGCCAACTGAGCTATCGACGGTCGTTCAAGTCTAATCCAAGACACCTCCATTTTTTAACTTTAAATTTATTAAAAAGCAAATTAAAAAGTTTCTTCCGTCGAGCCGGAGTCGAACCAGCGACATATGGATTTCGGCACGCGTCATACTACAGTCCACCGCTCTGCCAACTGAGCTATCGACGGTCGTTCAAGTCTAATCCAAGACACCTCCATTTTTTAACTTTACATTTATTAAAAAGCAAATTAAAAAGTTTCTTCCGTCGAGCCGGAGTCGAACCAGCAAACTATGGATTTCGGCACAAGTCATACTACAGTCCACCGCTCTGCCAACTGAGCTATCGACGGTCGATCAAGTCTAATCCAAGACAGCTCCATTTATTGAAGTTTAAATTTATTAAAAAGCGAGTTAAAAAGTTTCTTCCGTCGAGCCGGAGTCGAACCAGCGACCTATGGATTTCGGCACGCGTCATACTACAGTCCACCGCTCTGCCAACTGAGCTATCGACGGTCGTTCAAGTCTAATCCAAGACACCTCCATTTTTTAACTTTACATTTATTAAAAAGCAAATTAAAAAGTTTCTTCCGTCGAGCCGGAGTCGAACCAGCAAACTATGGATTTCGGCACAAGTCATACTACAGTCCACCGCTCTGCCAACTGAGCTATCAACGGTCGTTCAAGTCTAATCCAAGACAGCTCCATTTATTAAAGTTTAAATTTATTAAAAAGCGAGTTAAAAAGTTTCTTCCGTCGAGCCGGAGTCGAACCAGCGACCTATGGATTTCGGCACGCGTCATACTACAGTCCACCGCTCTGCCAACTGAGCTATCGACGGCCGTTCATGTCTAATCGAAGACATATACATTTATTTAACTTTACATTTTTTAAAAAGCGAGTTAAAAAGTTTCTTCCGTCGAGCCGGAGTCGAACCAGCGACCTATGGATTTCGGCACAAGTCATATTACAGTCCACCGCTCTGCCAACTGAGCTACCGACGGTCGTTCAAGTCTTTTCCAAGACAGGTCCATTTATTGAACTTTACATTTATTAGAAAGCAAGTTAAAAATATTCTTCCGTCGAGCCGGAGTCGAACCAGCGACCTATGGATTTCGGCACGCGTCATACTACAGTCCACCGCTCTGCCAACTGAGCTATCGACGGCCGTTCATGTCTAATCGAAGACACATAAATTTATTTAACTTTACATTTTTTAAAAAGCGAGTTAAAAAGTTTCTTCCGTCGAGCCGGAGTCGAACCAGCAACCTATGGATTTCGGCACGAGTCATACTACAGTCCACCGCTCTGCCAACTGAGCTATCGACGGTCGTTCAAGTCTAATCCAAGACAACTCCATTTTTTAACTTTACATTTATTAAAAAGCGAGTAAAAAAGATTCTTCCGTCGGGGGAGCCGGAGTCGAACCAGCGACCTATGGATTTCGGCACGAGTCATACTACAGTCTACCGCTCTTCCAACTGAGCTATCGACGGTCGTTCAAGTCTAATCCAAGACACCTCCATTTTTAACTTTAAATTTATTAAAAAGCAAATTAAAAAGTTTCTTCCGTCGAGCCGGAGTCGAACTAGCGACCTATGGATTTCGGCAAAAGTCGTACTACAGTCCACCGCTCTGCCAACTGAGCTACCGACGGTCGTTCAAGTCTTTTCCAAGACAGGTACATTTATTGAACTTTACATTTATTAAAAAGCAAGTTAAAAATATTCTTCCGTCGAGCCGGAGTCGAACCATCGACCTATGGATTTCGGCACGCGTCATACTACAGTCCACCGCTCTGCCAACTGAGCTATCGACGGCCGTTCATGTCTAATCGAAGACATATACATTTATTTAACTTTACATTTTTTAAAAAGCGAGTTAAAAAGTTTCTTCCGTTGAGCCGGAGTCAAACCAGCGACCTATGGATTTAGGCACGAGTCATACTACAGTCCACCGCTCTGCCAACTGAGCTATCGACGGTAGTTCAAGTCTAATCCAAGACACCTCCATTTTTTAACTTTACATTTATTAAAAAACGAGTAAAAAAGTTTATTCCGTCGAGCCGGAGTCGAACCAGCGACCTATGGATTTCGGCACAAGTCATACTACAGTCCACCGCTCTGCCAACTGAGCTATCGACGGTCGTTCAAGTCTAATCCAAGACACCTCCATTTTTTAACTTTAAATTTATTAAAAAGCAAATTAAAAAGTTTCTTCCGTCGAGCCGGAGTCGAACCAGCGACATATGGATTTCGGCACAAGTCATACTACAGTCCACCGCTCTGCCAACTGAGCTACCGACGGTCGTTCAAGTCTTTTCCAAGACAGGTCCATTTATTGAACTTTACATTTATTAGAAAGCAAGTTAAAAATATTCTTCCGTCGAGCCGGAGTCGAACCAGCGACCTATGGATTTCGGCACGCGTCATACTACTGTCCACCGCTCTGCCAACTGAGCTATCGACGGCCGTTCATGTCTAATCGAAGACACATAAATTTATTTAACTTTAAATTTTTTAAAAAGCGAGTAAAAAAGTTTCTTCCGTCCAGCCGGAGTCGAACCAGCGACCTATGGATTTCGGCACGCGTCATACTACAGTCCACCGCTCTGCCAACTGAGCTATCGACGGTCGTTCAAGTCTAATCCAAGACACCTCCATTTTTTAACTTTACATTTATTAAAAAGCAAATTAAAAAGTTTCTTCCGTCGAGCCGGAGTCGAACCAGCAAACTATGGATTTCGGCACAAGTCATACTACAGTCCACCGCTCTGCCAACTGAGCTATCGACGGTCGTTCAAGTCTAATCGAAGACATATACATTTATTTAACTTTACATTTTTTAAAAAGCGAGTTAAAAAGTTTCTTCCGTCGAGCCGGAGTCGAACCAGCGACATATGGATTTCGGCACGCGTCATACTACAGTCCACCGCTCTGCCAACTGAGCTATCGACGGCCGTTCATGTCTAATCGAAGACATATACATTTATTTAACTTTACATTTTTTAAAAAGCGAGTTAAAAAGTTTCTTCCGTCGAGCCGGAGTCGAACCAGCAAACTATGGATTTCGGCTTAAGTCATACTACAGTCCACCGCTCTGTCAACTGAGATATCGACGGTCGTTCCAGTCTAATCCAAGACAGCTCCATTTATTGAAGTTTAAATTTATTAAAAAGCGAGTTAAAAAGTTTCTTCCGTCGAGATGGAGTCGAACCAGCGACCTATGGATTTCGGCACGCGTCATACTACAGTCCACCGCTCTGCCAACTGAGCTATCGACGGCCGTTCATGTCTAATCCAAGACACCTCCATTTTTTAACTTTACATTTATTAAAAAGCGAATTAAAAAGTTTCTTCCGTCGAGCCGGAGTCGAACCAGCGACCTATGGATATCGGCACGAGTCATACTACAGTCCACCGCTCTGCCAACTGAGCTATCGACGGTCGTTCAAGTCTTATCCAAGACACCTCCATTTTTTAACTTTACATTTATTAAAAAGCGAGTAAAAAGGTTTCTTCCGTCGAGCCGGAGTCGAACCAGCGACATATAGATTTCGGCACGAGTCATACTACAGTCCACCGCTCTGCCAACTGAGCTATCGACGGTCGTTAAAGTCTAATCCAAGACACCTCCATTTTTTAACTTTACATTTATTAAAAAGCGAATTAAAAAGTTTCTTCCATCGAGCCGGAGTCGAACCAGTGACCTATAGATTTCGGCACGAGTCATACTACAGTCCACCGCTCTGCCAACTGAGCTATCGACGGTCGTTCAAGTCTAATCCAAGACACCTCCATTTTTTAACTTTACATTTATTAAAAAGCAAATTAAAAAGTTTCTTCCGTCGAGCCGGAGTCGAACCAGCAAACTATGGATTTCGGCACAAGTCATACTACAGTCCACCGCTCTGCCAACTGAGCTATCGACGGCCGTTCATGTCTAATCGAAGACATATACATTTATTTAACTTTACATTTTTTAAAAAGCGAGTTAAAAAGTTTCTTCCGTCGAGCCGGAGTCGAACCAGCGACCTATGGATTTCGGCACAAGTCATATTACAGTCCACCGCTCTGCCAACTGAGCTACCGACGGTCGTTCAAGTCTTTTCCAAGACAGGTCCATTTATTGAACTTTACATTTATTAGAAAGCAAGTTAAAAATATTCTTCCGTCGAGCCGGAGTCGAACCAGCGACCTATGGATTTCGGCACGCGTCATACTACAGTCCACCGCTCTGCCAACTGAGCTATCGACGGCCGTTCATGTCTAATCGAAGACACATAAATTTATTTAACTTTAAATTTTTTAAAAAGCGAGTTAAAAAGTTTCTTCCGTCGAGCCGGAGTCGAACCAGCGACCTATGGATTTCGGCACGAGTCATACTACAGTCCACCGCTCTGCCAACTGAGCTATCGACGGTCGTTCAAGTCTAATCCAAGACAACTCCATTTTTTAACTTTACATTTATTAAAAAGCGAGTAAAAAAGATTCTTCCGTCGGGGGAGCCGGAGTCGAACCAGCGACCTATGGATTTCGGCACGAGTCATACTACAGTCTACCGCTCTGCCAACTGAGCTATCGACGGTCGTTCAAGTCTAATCCAAGACACCTCCATTTTTAACTTTAAATTTATTAAAAAGCAAATTAAAAAGTTTCTTCCGTCGAGCCGGAGTCGAACTAGCGACCTATGGATTTCGGCACAAGTCGTACTACAGTCCACCGCTCTGCCAACTGAGCTACCGACGGTCGTTCAAGTCTCTTCCAAGACAGGTACATTTATTGAACTTTACATTTATTAAAAAGCAAGTTAAAAATATTCTTCCGTCGAGATGGAGTCGAACCAGCGACCTATGGATTTCGGCACGCGTCATACTACAGTCCACCGCTCTGCCAACTGAGCTATCGACGGCCGTTCATGTCTAATCCAAGACACCTCCATTTTTTAACTTTACATTTATTAAAAAGCGAATTAAAAAGTTTCTTCCGTCGAGCCGGAGTCGAACCAGCGACCTATGGATATCGGCACGAGTCATACTACAGTCCACCGCTCTGCCAACTGAGCTATCGACCGCCGTTCATGTCTATTCGAAGACACATAAATTTATTTAACTTTACATTTATTAAAAAGCGAGTTAAAAAGTTTCTTCCGTCGAGCCGGAGTCGAACCAGCGACCTATGGATTTCGGCGCGCGTCATACTACAGTCCACCGCTCTGCCAACTGAGCTATCGACGGTCGTTCAAGTCTAATCCAAGACACCTCCATTTTTTAACTTTACATTTATTAAAAAGCGAGTAAAAAAGTTTCTTCCGTCCAGCCGGAGTCGAACCAGCGACCTATGGATTTCGGCACGCGTCATACTACAGTCCACCGCTCTGCCAACTGAGCTATCGACGGTCGTTCAAGTCTAATCCAAGACACCTCCATTTTTTAACTTTACATTTATTAAAAAGCAAATTAAAAAGTTTCTTCCGTCGAGCCGGAGTCGAACCAGCAAACTATGGATTTCGGCACAAGTCATACTACAGTCCACCGCTCTGCCAACTGAGCTATCGACGGTCGTTCAAGTCTAATCGAAGACATATACATTTATTTAACTTTACATTTTTTAAAAAGCGAGTTAAAAAGTTTCTTCCGTCGAGCCGGAGTCGAACCAGCGACATATGGATTTCGGCACGCGTCATACTACAGTCCACCGCTCTGCCAACTGAGCTATCGACGGCCGTTCATGTCTAATCGAAGATATATACATTTATTTAACTTTACATTTTTTAAAAAGCGAGTTAAAAAGTTTCTTCCGTCGAGCCGGAGTCGAACCAGCAAACTATGGATTTCGGCTTAAGTCATACTACAGTCCACCGCTCTGTCAACTGAGATATCGACGGTCGTTCCAGTCTAATCCAAGACAGCTCCATTTATTGAAGTTTAAATTTATTAAAAAGCGAGTTAAAAAGTTTCTTCCGTCGAGATGGAGTCGAACCAGCGACCTATGGATTTCGGCACGCGTCATACTACAGTCCACCGCTCTGCCAACTGAGCTATCGACGGCCGTTCATGTCTAATCCAAGACACCTCCATTTTTTAACTTTACATTTATTAAAAAGCGAATTAAAAAGTTTCTTCCGTCGAGCCGGAGTCGAACCAGCGACCTATGGATATCGGCACGAGTCATACTACAGTCCACCGCTCTGCCAACTGAGCTATCGACGGTCGTTCAAGTCTTATCCAAGACACCTCCATTTTTTAACTTTACATTTATTAAAAAGCGAGTAAAAAGGTTTCTTCCGTCGAGCCGGAGTCGAACCAGCGACATATAGATTTCGGCACGAGTCATACTACAGTCCACCGCTCTGCCAACTGAGCTATCGACGGTCGTTAAAGTCTAATCCAAGACACCTCCATTTTTTAACTTTACATTTATTAAAAAGCGAATTAAAAAGTTTCTTCCGTCGAGCCGGAGTCGAACCAGTGACCTATAGATTTCGGCACGAGTCATACTACAGTCCACCGCTCTGCCAACTGAGCTATCGACGGTCGTTCAAGTCTAATCCAAGACACCTCCATTTTTTAACTTTACATTTATTAAAAAGAAAATTAAAAAGTTACTTCCGTCGAGCCGGAGTCGAACCAGCAAACTATGGATTTCGGCACAAGTCATACTACAGTCCACCGCTCTGCCAACTGAGCTATCGACGGCCGTTCATGTCTAATCGAAGACATATACATTTATTTAACTTTACATTTTTTAAAAAGCGAGTTAAAAAGTTTATTCCGTCGAGCCGGAGTCGAACCAGCGACCTATGGATTTCGGCACAAGTCATATTACAGTCCACCGCTCTGCCAACTGAGCTACCGACGGTCGTTCAAGTCTTTTCCAAGACAGGTCCATTTATTGAACTTTACATTTATTAGAAAGCAAGTTAAAAATATTCTTCCGTCGAGCCGGAGTCGAACCAGCGACCTATGGATTTCGGCACGCGTCATACTACAGTCCACCGCTCTGCCAACTGAGCTATCGACGGTCGTTCAAGTCTAATCCAAGACAACTCCATTTTTTAACTTTACATTTATTAAAAAGCGAGTAAAAAAGATTCTTCCGTCGGGGGAGCCGGAGTCGAACCAGCGACCTATGGATTTCGGCACGAGTCATACTACAGTCTACCGCTCTGCCAACTGAGCTATCGACGGTCGTTCAAGTCTAATCCAAGACACCTCCATTTTTAACTTTAAATTTATTAAAAAGCAAATTAAAAAGTTTCTTCCGTCGAGCCGGAGTCGAACTAGCGACCTATGGATTTCGGCACAAGTCGTACTACAGTCCACCGCTCTGCCAACTGAGCTACCGACGGTCGTTCAAGTCTTTTCCAAGACAGGTACATTTATTGAACTTTACATTTATTAAAAAGCAAGTTAAAAATATTCTTCCGTCGAGCCGGAGTCGAACCAGCGACCTATGGATTTCGGCACGCGTCATACTACAGTCCACCGCTCTGCCAACTGAGCTATCGACCGCCGTTCATGTCTATTCGAAGACACATAAATTTATTTAACTTTACATTTATTAAAAAGCGAGTTAAAAAGTTTCTTCCGTCGAGCCGGAGTCGAACCAGCGACCTATGGATTTCGGCGCGCGTCATACTACAGTCCACCGCTCTGCAAACTGAGCTATCGACGGTCGTTCAAGTCTAATCCAAGACACCTCCATTTTTTAACTTTACATTTATTAAAAAGCAAATTAAAAAGTTTCTTCCGTCGAGCCGGAGTCGAACCAGCAAACTATGGATTTCGGCACAAGTCATACTACAGTCCACCGCTCTGCCAACTGAGCTATCGACGGTCGTTCAAGTCTAATCCAAGACAGCTCCATTTATTGAACTTTAAATTTATTAAAAAGCGAGTTAAAAAGTTTCTTCCGTCGAGCCGGAGTCGAACCATCGACCTATGGATTTCGGCACGCGTCATACTACAGTCCACCGCTCTGCCAACTGAGCTATCGACGGCCGTTCATGTCTAATCGAAGACATATACATTTATTTAACTTTACATTTTTTAAAAAGCGAGTTAAAAAGTTTCTTCCGTTGAGCCGGAGTCAAACCAGCGACCTATGGATTTAGGCACGAGTCATACTACAGTCCACCGCTCTGCCAACTGAGCTATCGACGGTAGTTCAAGTCTAATCCAAGACACCTCCATTTTTTAACTTTACATTTATTAAAAAACGAGTAAAAAAGTTTATTCCGTCGAGCCGGAGTCGAACCAGCGACCTATGGATTTCGGCACAAGTCATACTACAGTCCACCGCTCTGCCAACTGAGCTATCGACGGTCGTTCAAGTCTAATCCAAGACACCTCCATTTTTTAACTTTAAATTTATTAAAAAGCAAATTAAAAAGTTTCTTCCGTCGAGCCGGAGTCGAACCAGCGACATATGGATTTCGGCACAAGTCATACTACAGTCCACCGCTCTGCCAACTGAGCTACCGACGGTCGTTCAAGTCTTTTCCAAGACAGGTCCATTTATTGAACTTTACATTTATTAGAAAGCAAGTTAAAAATATTCTTCCGTCGAGCCGGAGTCGAACCAGCGACCTATGGATTTCGGCACGCGTCATACTACAGTCCACCGCTCTGCCAACTGAGCTATCGACGGCCGTTCATGTCTAATCGAAGACACATAAATTTATTTAACTTTAAATTTTTTAAAAAGCGAGTTAAAAAGTTTCTTCCGTTGAGCCGGAGTCGAACCAGCGACCTATGGATTTCGGCACGAGTCATACTACAGTCCACCGCACTGCCAACTGAGCTATCGACGGTCGTTCAAGTCTAATCCAAGACAACTCCATTTTTTAACTTTACATTTATTAAAAAGCGAGTAAAAAAGATTCTTCCGTCGGGGGAGCCGGAGTCGAACCAGCGACCTATGGATTTCGGCACGAGTCATACTACAGTCTACCGCTCTGCCAACTGAGCTATCGACGGTCGTTCAAGTCTAATCCAAGACACCTCCATTTTTAACTTTAAATTTATTAAAAAGCAAATTAAAAAGTTTCTTCCGTCGAGCCGGAGTCGAACTAGCGACCTATGGATTTCGGCACAAGTCATACTACAGTCCACCGCTCTGCCAACTGAGCTATCGACGGCCGTTCATGTCTAATCGAAGACATATACATTTATTTAACTTTACATTTTTTAAAAAGCGAGTTAAAAAGTTTCTTCCGTCGAGCCGGAGTCGAACCAGCGACCTATGGATTTCGGCACGAGTCATACTACAGTCCACCGCTCTGCCAACTGAGCTATCGACGGTAGTTCAAGTCTAATCCAAGACACCTCCATTTTTTAACTTTACATTTATTAAAAAGCAAATTAAAAAGTTTCTTCCGTCGAGCCGGAGTCGAACCAGCAAACTATGGATTTCGGCTTAAGTCATACTAACGTCCACCGCTCTGTCAATTGAGATATCGACGGTCGTTCCAGTCTAATCGAAGACATATACATTTATTTAACTTTACATTTTTTAAAAAGCGAGTTAAAAAGTTTCTTCCGTTGAGCCGGAGTCAAACCAGCGACCTATGGATTTAGGCACGAGTCATACTACAGTCCACCGCTCTGCCAACTGAGCTATCGACGGTAGTTCAAGTCTAATCCAAGACACCTCCATTTTTTAACTTTACATTTATTAAAAAACGAGTAAAAAAGTTTATTCCGTCGAGCCGGAGTCGAACCAGCGACCTATGGATTTCGGCACAAGTCATACTACAGTCCACCGCTCTGCCAACTGAGCTATCGACGGTCGTTCAAGTCTAATCCAAGACACCTCCATTTTTTAACTTTAAATTTATTAAAAAGCAAATTAAAAAGTTTCTTCCGTCGAGCCGGAGTCGAACCAGCGACATATGGATTTCGGCACAAGTCATACTACAGTCCACCGCTCTGCCAACTGAGCTACCGACGGTCGTTCAAGTCTTTTCCAAGACAGGTCAATTTATTGAACTTTACATTTATTAGAAAGCAAGTTAAAAATATTCTTCCGTCGAGCCGGAGTCGAACCAGCGACCTATGGATTTCGGCACGCGTCATACTACAGTCCACCGCTCTGCCAACTGAGCTATCGACGGCCGTTCATGTCTAATCGAAGACACATAAATTTATTTAACTTTACATTTTTTAAAAAGCGAGTTAAAAAGTTTCTTCCGTCGAGCCGGAGTCGAACCAGCGACCTATGGATTTCGGCACGAGTCATACTACAGTCCACCGCTCTGCCAACTGAGCTATCGACGGTCGTTCAAGTCTAATCCAAGACAACTCCATTTTTTAACTTTACATTTATTAAAAAGCGAGTAAAAAAGATTCTTCCGTCGGGGGAGCCGGAGTCGAACCAGCGACCTATGGATTTCGGCACGAGTCATACTACAGTCTACCGCTCTGCCAACTGAGCTATCGACGGTCGTTCAAGTCTAATCCAAGACACCTCCATTTTTAACTTTAAATTTATTAAAAAGCAAATTAAAAAGTTTCTTCCGTCGAGCCGGAGTCGAACTAGCGACCTATGGATTTCGGCACAAGTCGTACTACAGTCCACCGCTCTGCCAACTGAGCTACCGACGGTCGTTCAAGTCTTTTCCAAGACAGGTACATTTATTGAACTTTACATTTATTAAAAAGCAAGTTAAAAATATTCTTCCGTCGAGCCGGAGTCGAACCAGCGACCTATGGATTTCGGCACGCGTCATACTACAGTCCACCGCTCTGCCAACTGAGCTATCGACCGCCGTTCATGTCTATTCGAAGACACATAAATTTATTTAACTTTACATTTATTAAAAAGCGAGTTAAAAAGTTTCTTCCGTCGAGCCGGAGTCGAACCAGCGACCTATGGATTTCGGCGCGCGTCATACTACAGTCCACCGCTCTGCCAACTGAGCTATCGACGGTCGTTCAAGTCTAATCCAAGACACCTCCATTTTTTAACTTTACATTTATTAAAAAGCAAATTAAAAAGTTTCTTCCGTCGAGCCGGAGTCGAACCAGCAAACTATGGATTTCGGCACAAGTCATACTACAGTCCACCGCTCTGCCAACTGAGCTATCGACGGTCGTTCAAGTCTAATCCAAGACAGCTCCATTTATTGAACTTTAAATTTATTAAAAAGCGAGTTAAAAAGTTTCTTCCGTCGAGCCGGAGTCGAACCATCGACCTATGGATTTCGGCACGCGTCATACTACAGTCCACCGCTCTGCCAACTGAGCTATCGACGGCCGTTCATGTCTAATCGAAGACATATACATTTATTTAACTTTACATTTTTTAAAAAGCGAGTTAAAAAGTTTCTTCCGTTGAGCCGGAGTCGAACCAGCGACCTATGGATTTAGGCACGAGTCATACTACAGTCCACCGCTCTGCCAACTGAGCTATCGACGGTAGTTCAAGTCTAATCCAAGACACCTCCATTTTTTAACTTTACATTTATTAAAAAACGAGTAAAAAAGTTTATTCCGTCGAGCCGGAGTCGAACCAGCGACCTATGGATTTCGGCACAAGTCATACTACAGTCCACCGCTCTGCCAACTGAGCTATCGACGGTCGTTCAAGTCTAATCCAAGACACCTCCATTTTTTAACTTTAAATTTATTAAAAAGCAAATTAAAAAGTTTCTTCCTTCGAGCCGGAGTCGAACCAGCGACATATGGATTTCGGCACAAGTCATACTACAGTCCACCGCTCTGCCAACTGAGCTACCGACGGTCGTTCAAGTCTTTTCCAAGACAGGTCCATTTATTGAACTTTACATTTATTAAAAAGCAAGTTAAAAATATTCTTCCGTCGAGCCGGAGTCGAACCAGCGACCTATGGATTTCGGCACGCGTCATACTACAGTCCACCGCTCTGCCAACTGAGCTATCGACGGTCGTTCAAGTCTAATCCAAGACACCTCCATTTTTTAACTTTACATTTTTTAAAAAGCGAGTTAAAAAGTTTCTTCCGTCGAGCCGGAGTCGAACCAGCGACCTATGGATTTCGGCACGAGTCATACTACAGTCCACCGCTCTGCCAACTGAGCTATCGACGGTAGTTCAAGTCTAATCCAAGACACCTCCATTTTTTAACTTTACATTTATTAAAAAGCAAATTAAAAAGTTTCTTCCGTCGAGCCGGAGTCGAACCAGCAAACTATGGATTTCGGCTTAAGTCATACTACAGTCCACCGCTCTGTCAACTGAGATATCGACGGTCGTTCCAGTCTAATCCAAGACAGCTCCATTTATTGAAGTTTAAATTTATTAAAAAGCGAGTTAAAAAGTTTCTTCCGTCGAGATGGAGTCGAACCAGCGACCAATGGATTTCGGCACGCGTCATACTACAGTCCACCGCTCTGCCAACTGAGCTATCGACGGCCGTTCATGTCTAATCCAAGACACCTCCATTTTTTAACTTTACATTTATTAAAAAGCGAATTAAAAAGTTTCTTCCGTCGAGCCGGAGTCGAACCAGCGACCTATGGATATCGGCACGAGTCATACTACAGTCCACCGCTCTGCCAACTGAGCTATCGACGGTCGTTCAAGTCTTATCCAAGACACCTCCATTTTTTAACTTTACATTTATTAAAAAGCGAGTAAAAAGGTTTCTTCCGTCGAGCCGGAGTCGAACCAGCGACATATAGATTTCGGCACGAGTCATACTACAGTCCACCGCTCTGCCAACTGAGCTATCGACGGTCGTTAAAGTCTAATCCAAGACACCTCCAATTTTTAACTTTACATTTATTAAAAAGCGAATTAAAAAGTTTCTTCCGTCGAGCCGGAGTCGAACCAGTGACCTATAGATTTCGGCACGAGTCATACTACAGTCCACCGCTCTGCCAACTGAGCTATCGACGGTCGTTCAAGTCTAATCCAAGACAGCTCCATTTATTGAACTTTACATTTATTAAAAGCGAGTTAAAAAGTTTCTTCCGTCGAGCCGAAGTCGAACCAGCGACCTATGGATTTCGGTACGCGTCATACTACAGTCCTCCGCTCTGCCAACTGAGCTATCGACAGTCGTTGAAGTCTAATCCAAGACACCTCAATTTTTTAACTTTACATTTATTAAAAAGCGAATTAAAAAGTTTCTTCCGTCGAGCCGGAGTCGAACCAGCGACCTATGGATATCGGCACGAGTCATACTACAGTCCACCGCTCTGCCAACTGAGCTATCGACGGTCGTTCAAGTCTTATCCAAGACACCTCCATTTTTTAACTTTACATTTATTAAAAAGCGAGTAAAAAAGTTTCTCCCGTCGAGCCGGAGTCGAACCAGCGACATATAGATTTCGGCACGAGTCATACTACAGTCCACCGCTCTGCCAACTGAGCTATCGACGGTCGTTAAAGTCTAATCCAAGACACCTCCATTTTTTAACTTTACATTTATTAAAAAGCGAATTAAAAAGTTTCTTCCGTCGAGCCGGAGTCGAACCAGTGACCTATAGATTTCGGCACGAGTCATACTACAGTCCACCGCTCTGCCAACTGAGCTATCGACGGTCGTTCAAGTCTAATCCAAGACAGCTCCATTTATTGAACTTTACATTTATTAAAAGCGAGTTAAAAAGTTTCTTCCGTCGAGCCGAAGTCGAACCAGCGACCTATGGATTTCGGTACGCGTCATACTACAGTCCACCACTCTGCCAACTGAGCTATCGACAGTCGTTAAAGTCTAATCCATGACACCTCAATTTTTTAACTTTACATTTATTAAAAAGCAAATTAAAAAGTTTCTTCCGTCGAGCCGGAGTCGAACCAGCAAACTATGGATTTCGGCACAAGTGATACTACAGTCCACCGCTCTGCCAACTGAGCTATCGACGGTCGTTCAAGTCTAATCCAAGACAGCTCCATTTATTGAACTTTAAATTTATTAAAAAGCGAGTTAAAAAGTTTCTTCCGTCGAGCCGGAGTCGAACCAGCGACCTATGGATTTCGGCACGCGTCATACTACAGTCCACCGCTCTGCCAACTGAGCTATCGACGGCCGTTCATGTCAAATCGAAGACATATACATTTATTTAACTTTACATTTTTTAAAAAGCGAGTTAAAAAGTTTCTTCCGTCGAGCCGGAGTCGAACCAGCGACCTATGGATTTCGGCACGAGTCATACTACAGTCCACCGCTCTGCCAACTGAGCTATCGACGGTAGTTCAAGTCTAATCCAAGACACCTCCATTTTTTAACTTTACATTTATTAAAAAACGAGTAAAAAAGTTTATTCCGTCGAGCCGGAGTCGAACCAGCGACCTATGGATTTCGGCACAAGTCATACTACAGTCCACCGCTCTGCCAACTGAGCTATCGACGGTCGTTCAAGTCTAATCCAAGACACCTCCATTTTTTAACTTTAAATTTATTAAAAAGCAAATTAAAAAGTTTCTTCCGTCGAGCCGGAGTCGAACCAGCGACATATGGATTTCGGCACAAGTCATATTACAGTCCACCGCTCTGCCAACTGAGCTACCGACAGTCGTTCAAGTCTTTTCCAAGACAGGTCCATTTATTGAACTTTACATTTATTAAAAAGCAAGTTAAAAATATTCTTCCGTCGAGCCGGAGTCGAACCAGCGACCTATGGATTTCGGCACGCGTCATACTACAGTCCACCGCTCTGCCAACTGAGCTATCGACGGTCGTTCAAGTCTAATCCAAGACACCTCCATTTTTTAACTTTACATTTATTAAAAAGCGAGTAAAAAAGTTTCTTCCGTCGAGCCGGAGTCGAACCAGCGACCTATGGATTTCGGCACGCGTCATACTACAGTCCACCGCTCTGCCAACTGAGCTATCGACGGTCGTTCAAGTCTAATCCAAGACAGCTCCATTTATTGAACTTTACATTTATTAAAAGCGAGTTAAAAAGTTTCTTCCGTCGAGCCGAAGTCGAACCAGCGACCTATGGATTTCGGTACGCGTCATACTACAGTCCACCACTCTGCCAACTGAGCTATCGACAGTCGTTAAAGTCTAATCCATGACACCTCAATTTTTTTAACTTTACATTTATTAAAAAGCAAATTAAAAAGTTTCTTCCGTCGAGCCGGAGTCGAACCAGCAAACTATGGATTTCGGCACAAGTCATACTACAGTCCACCGCTCTGCCAACTGAGCTATCGACGGTCGTTCAAGTCTAATCCAAGACAGCTCCATTTATTGAACTTTAAATTTATTAAAAAGCGAGTTAAAAAGTTTCTTCCGTCGAGCCGGAGTCGAACCAGCGACCTATGGATTTCGGCACGCGTCATACTACAGTCCACCGCTCTGCCAACTGAGCTATCGACGGCCGTTCATGTCAAATCGAAGACATATACATTTATTTAACTTTACATTTTTTAAAAAGCGAGTTAAAAAGTTTCTTCCGTCGAGCCGGAGTCGAACCAGCGACCTATGGATTTCGGCACGAGTCATACTACAGTCCACCGCTCTGCCAACTGAGCTATCGACGGTAGTTCAAGTCTAATCCAAGACACCTCCATTTTTTAACTTTACATTTATTAAAAAACGAGTAAAAAAGTTTATTCCGTCGAGCCGGAGTCGAACCAGCGACCTATGGATTTCGGCACAAGTCATACTACAGTCCACCGCTCTGCCAACTGAGCTACCGACGGTCGTTCAAGTCTTTTCCAAGACAGGTCCATTTATTGAACTTTACATTTATTAAAAAGCAAGTTAAAAATATTCTTCCGTCGAGCCGGAGTCGAACCAGCGACCTATGGATTTCGGCACGCGTCATACTACAGTCCACCGCTCTGCCAACTGAGCTATCGACGGTCGTTCAAGTCTAATCCAAGACACCTCCATTTTTTAACTTTACATTTATTAAAAAGCGAGTAAAAAAGTTTCTTCCGCCGAGCCGGAGTCGAACCAGCGACCTATGGATTTCGGCACGCGTCATACTACAGTCCACCGCTCTGCCAACTGAGCTATCGACGGTCGTTCAAGTCTAATCCAAGACACCTCCATTTTTTAACTTTACATTTATTAAAAAGCAAATTAAAAAGTTTCTTCCGTCGAGCCGGAGTCGAACCAGCGACCTATGGATTTCGGCACGCGTCATACTACAGTCCACCGCTCTGCCAACTGAGCTATCGACGGTCGTTCAAGTCTAATCCAAGACACCTCCATTTTTTAACTTTACATTTATTAAAAAGCAAATTAAAAAGTTTCTTCCGTCGAGCCGGAGTCGAACCAGCAAACTATGGATTTCGGCACGCGTCATACTACAGTCCACCGCTCTGCCAACTGAGCTACCGACGGTCGTTCAAGTCTTTTCCAAGACAGGTCCATTTATTGAACTTTACATTTATTAAAAAGCAAGTTAAAAATATTCTTCCGTCGAGCCGGAGTCGAACCAGCGACCTATGGATTTCGGCACGCGTCATACTACAGTCCACCGCTCTGCCAACTGAGCTATCGACGGTCGTTCAAGTCTAATCCAAGACACCTCCATTTTTTAACTTTACATTTATTAAAAAGCGAGTAAAAAAGTTTCTTCCGTCGAGCCGGAGTCGAACCAGCGACCTATGGATTTCGGCACGCGTCATACTACAGTCCACCGCTCTGCCAACTGAGCTATCGACGGTCGTTCAAGTCTAATCCAAGACACCTCCATTTTTTAACTTTACATTTATTAAAAAGCAAATTAAAAAGTTTCTTCCGTCGAGCCGGAGTCGAACCAGCAAACTATGGATTTCGGCACAAGTCATACTACAGTCCACCGCTCTGCCAACTGAGCTATCGACGGTCGTTCAAGTCTAATCCAAGACAGCTCCATTTATTGAAGTTTAAATTTATTAAAAAGCGAGTTAAAAAGTTTCTTCCGTCGAGCCGGAGTCGAACCAGCAAACTATGGATTTCGGCACAAGTCATACTACAGTCCACCGCTCTGCCAACTGAGCTATCGACGGTCGTTCAAGTCTAATCCAAGACAGCTCCATTTATTGAAGTTTAAATTTATTAAAAAGCGAGTTAAAAAGTTTCTTCCGTCGAGCCGGAGTCGAACCAGCAAACTATGGATTTCGGCACAAGTCATACTACAGTCCACCGCTCTGCCAACTGAGCTATCGACGGTAGTTCAAGTCTAATCCAAGACACCTCCATTTTTTAACTTTACATTTATTAAAAAGCAAATTAAAAAGTTTCTTCCGTCGAGCCGGAGTCGAACCAGCGACCTATGGATATCGGCACGCGTCATACAACAGTCCACCGCTCTGCCAACTGAGCTATCGACGGCCGTTCTTGTCTAATCGAAGACATATACATTTATTTAACTTTACATTTTTTAAAAAGCGAGTTAAAAAGTTTCTTCCGTCGAGCCGGAGTCGAACCAGCGACCTATGGATTTCGGCACGAGTCATACTACAGTCCACCGCTCCGCCAACTGAGCTATCGACGGTAGTTCAAGTCTAATCCAAGACACCTCCATTTTTTAACTTTACATTTATTAAAAAGCAAATTAAAAAGTTTCTTCCGTCGAGCCGGAGTCGAACCAGCAAACTATGGATTTCGGCACAAGTCATACTACAGTCCACCGCTCTGTCAACTGAGATATCGACGGTCGTTCCAGTCTAATCCAAGACAGCTCCATTTATTGAAGTTTAAATTCATTAAAAAGCGAGTTAAAAAGTTTCTTCCGTCGAGATGGAGTCGAACCAGCGACCTATGGATTTCGGCACGCGTCATACTACAGTCCACCGCTCTGCCAACTGAGCTATCGACGGCCGTTCATGTCTAATCCAAGACACCTCCATTTTTTAACTTTACATTTATTAAAAAGCGAATTAAAAAGTTTCCTCCGTCGAGCCGGAGTCGAACCAGCGACCTATGGATTTCGGTACGCGTCATACTACAGTCCACCACTCTGCCAACTGAGCTATCGACAGTCGTTAAAGTCTAATCCAAGACACCTCAATTTTTTAACTTTACATTTATTAAAAAGCAAATTAAAAAGTTTCTTCCGTCGAGCCGGAGTCGAACCAGCAAACTATGGATTTCGGCACGCGTCATACTACAGTCCACCGCTCTGCCAACTGAGCTATCGACGGCCGTTCATGTCAAATCGAAGACATATACATTTATTTAACTTTACATTTTTTAAAAAGCGAGTTAAAAAGTTTCTTCCGTCGAGCCGGAGTCGAACCAGCGACCTATGGATTTCGGCACGAGTCATACTACAGTCCACCGCTCTGCCAACTGAGCTATCGACGGTAGTTCAAGTCTAATCCAAGACACCTCCATTTTTTAACTTTACATTTATTAAAAAACGAGTAAAAAAGTTTATTCCGTCGAGCCGGAGTCGAACCAGCGACCTATGGATTTCGGCACAAGTCATACTACAGTCCACCGCTCTGCCAACTGAGCTACCGACGGTCGTTCAAGTCTTTTCCAAGACAGGTCCATTTATTGAACTTTACATTTATTAAAAAGCAAGTTAAAAATATTCTTCCGTCGAGCCGGAGTCGAACCAGCGACCTATGGATTTCGGCACGCGTCATACTACAGTCCACCGCTCTGCCAACTGAGCTATCGACGGTCGTTCAAGTCTAATCCAAGACACCTCCATTTTTTAACTTTACATTTATTAAAAAGCGAGTAAAAAAGTTTCTTCCGCCGAGCCGGAGTCGAACCAGCGACCTATGGATTTCGGCACGCGTCATACTACAGTCCACCGCTCTGCCAACTGAGCTATCGACGGTCGTTCAAGTCTAATCCAAGACACCTCCATTTTTTAACTTTACATTTATTAAAAAGCAAATTAAAAAGTTTCTTCCGTCGAGCCGGAGTCGAACCAGCGACCTATGGATTTCGGCACGCGTCATACTACAGTCCACCGCTCTGCCAACTGAGCTATCGACGGTCGTTCAAGTCTAATCCAAGACACCTCCATTTTTTAACTTTACATTTATTAAAAAGCAAATTAAAAAGTTTCTTCCGTCGAGCCGGAGTCGAACCAGCAAACTATGGATTTCGGCACGCGTCATACTACAGTCCACCGCTCTGCCAACTGAGCTACCGACGGTCGTTCAAGTCTTTTCCAAGACAGGTCCATTTATTGAACTTTACATTTATTAAAAAGCAAGTTAAAAATATTCTTCCGTCGAGCCGGAGTCGAACCAGCGACCTATGGATTTCGGCACGCGTCATACTACAGTCCACCGCTCTGCCAACTGAGCTATCGACGGTCGTTCAAGTCTAATCCAAGACACCTCCATTTTTTAACTTTACATTTATTAAAAAGCGAGTAAAAAAGTTTCTTCCGTCGAGCCGGAGTCGAACCAGCGACCTATGGATTTCGGCACGCGTCATACTACAGTCCACCGCTCTGCCAACTGAGCTATCGACGGTCGTTCAAGTCTAATCCAAGACACCTCCATTTTTTAACTTTACATTTATTAAAAAGCAAATTAAAAAGTTTCTTCCGTCGAGCCGGAGTCGAACCAGCAAACTATGGATTTCGGCACAAGTCATACTACAGTCCACCGCTCTGCCAACTGAGCTATCGACGGTCGTTCAAGTCTAATCCAAGACAGCTCCATTTATTGAAGTTTAAATTTATTAAAAAGCGAGTTAAAAAGTTTCTTCCGTCGAGCCGGAGTCGAACCAGCAAACTATGGATTTCGGCACAAGTCATACTACAGTCCACCGCTCTGCCAACTGAGCTATCGACGGTCGTTCAAGTCTAATCCAAGACAGCTCCATTTATTGAAGTTTAAATTTATTAAAAAGCGAGTTAAAAAGTTTCTTCCGTCGAGCCGGAGTCGAACCAGCAAACTATGGATTTCGGCACAAGTCATACTACAGTCCACCGCTCTGCCAACTGAGCTATCGACGGTAGTTCAAGTCTAATCCAAGACACCTCCATTTTTTAACTTTACATTTATTAAAAAGCAAATTAAAAAGTTTCTTCCGTCGAGCCGGAGTCGAACCAGCGACCTATGGATATCGGCACGCGTCATACAACAGTCCACCGCTCTGCCAACTGAGCTATCGACAGTCGTTGAAGTCTAATCCAAGACACCTCAATTTTTTAACTTTACATTTATTAAAAAGCGAATTAAAAAGTTTCTTCCGTCGAGCCGGAGTCGAACCAGCGACCTATGGATATCGGCACGAGTCATACTACAGTCCACCGCTCTGCCAACTGAGCTATCGACGGTCGTTCAAGTCTTATCCAAGACACCTCCATTTTTTAACTTTACATTTATTAAAAAGCGAGTAAAAAAGTTTCTTCCGTCGAGCCGGAGTCGAACCAGCGACATATAGATTTCGGCACGAGTCATACTACAGTCCACCGCTCTGCCAACTGAGCTATCGACGGTCGTTAAAGTCTAATCCAAGACACCTCCATTTTTTAACTTTACATTTATTAAAAAGCGAATTAAAAAGTTTCTTCCGTCGAGCCGGAGTCGAACCAGTGACCTATAGATTTCGGCACGAGTCATACTACAGTCCACCGCTCTGCCAACTGAGCTATCGACGGTCGTTCAAGTCTAATCCAAGACAGCTCCATTTATTGAACTTTACATTTATTAAAAGCGAGTTAAAAAGTTTCTTCCGTCGAGCCGAAGTCGAACCAGCGACCTATGGATTTCGGTACGCGTCATACTACAGTCCACCACTCTGCCAACTGAGCTATCGACAGTCGTTAAAGTCTAATCCATGACACCTCAATTTTTTAACTTTACATTTATTAAAAAGCAAATTAAAAAGTTTCTTCCGTCGAGCCGGAGTCGAACCAGCAAACTATGGATTTCGGCACAAGTGATACTACAGTCCACCGCTCTGCCAACTGAGCTATCGACGGTCGTTCAAGTCTAATCCAAGACAGCTCCATTTATTGAACTTTAAATTTATTAAAAAGCGAGTTAAAAAGTTTCTTCCGTCGAGCCGGAGTCGAACCAGCGACCTATGGATTTCGGCACGCGTCATACTACAGTCCACCGCTCTGCCAACTGAGCTATCGACGGCCGTTCATGTCAAATCGAAGACATATACATTTATTTAACTTTACATTTTTTAAAAAGCGAGTTAAAAAGTTTCTTCCGTCGAGCCGGAGTCGAACCAGCGACCTATGGATTTCGGCACGAGTCATACTACAGTCCACCGCTCTGCCAACTGAGCTATCGACGGTAGTTCAAGTCTAATCCAAGACACCTCCATTTTTTAACTTTACATTTATTAAAAAACGAGTAAAAAAGTTTATTCCGTCGAGCCGGAGTCGAACCAGCGACCTATGGATTTCGGCACAAGTCATACTACAGTCCACCGCTCTGCCAACTGAGCTATCGACGGTCGTTCAAGTCTAATCCAAGACACCTCCATTTTTTAACTTTAAATTTATTAAAAAGCAAATTAAAAAGTTTCTTCCGTCGAGCCGGAGTCGAACCAGCGACATATGGATTTCGGCACAAGTCATATTACAGTCCACCGCTCTGCCAACTGAGCTACCGACGGTCGTTCAAGTCTTTTCCAAGACAGGTCCATTTATTGAACTTTACATTTATTAAAAAGCAAGTTAAAAATATTCTTCCGTCGAGCCGGAGTCGAACCAGCGACCTATGGATTTCGGCACGCGTCATACTACAGTCCACCGCTCTGCCAACTGAGCTATCAACGGTCGTTCAAGTCTAATCCAAGACACCTCCATTTTTTAACTTTACATTTATTAAAAAGCGAGTAAAAAAGTTTCTTCCGTCGAGCCGGAGTCGAACCAGCGACCTATGGATTTCGGCACGCGTCATACTACAGTCCACCGCTCTGCCAACTGAGCTATCGACGGTCGTTCAAGTCTAATCCAAGACAGCTCCATTTATTGAACTTTACATTTATTAAAAGCGAGTTAAAAAGTTTCTTCCGTCGAGCCGAAGTCGAACCAGCGACCTATGGATTTCGGTACGCGTCATACTACAGTCCACCACTCTGCCAACTGAGCTATCGACAGTCGTTAAAGTCTAATCCATGACACCTCAATTTTTTTAACTTTACATTTATTAAAAAGCAAATTAAAAAGTTTCTTCCGTCGAGCCGGAGTCGAACCAGCAAACTATGGATTTCGGCACAAGTCATACTACAGTCCACCGCTCTGCCAACTGAGCTATCGACGGTCGTTCAAGTCTAATCCAAGACAGCTCCATTTATTGAACTTTAAATTTATTAAAAAGCGAGTTAAAAAGTTTCTTCCGTCGAGCCGGAGTCGAACCAGCGACCTATGGATTTCGGCACGCGTCATACTACAGTCCACCGCTCTGCCAACTGAGCTATCGACGGCCGTTCATGTCAAATCGAAGACATATACATTTATTTAACTTTACATTTTTTAAAAAGCGAGTTAAAAAGTTTCTTCCGTCGAGCCGGAGTCGAACCAGCGACCTATGGATTTCGGCACGAGTCATACTACAGTCCACCGCTCTGCCAACTGAGCTATCGACGGTAGTTCAAGTCTAATCCAAGACACCTCCATTTTTTAACTTTACATTTATTAAAAAACGAGTAAAAAAGTTTATTCCGTCGAGCCGGAGTCGAACCAGCGACCTATGGATTTCGGCACAAGTCATACTACAGTCCACCGCTCTGCCAACTGAGCTACCGACGGTCGTTCAAGTCTTTTCCAAGACAGGTCCATTTATTGAACTTTACATTTATTAAAAAGCAAGTTAAAAATATTCTTCCGTCGAGCCGGAGTCGAACCAGCGACCTATGGATTTCGGCACGCGTCATACTACAGTCCACCGCTCTGCCAACTGAGCTATCGACGGTCGTTCAAGTCTAATCCAAGACACCTCCATTTTTTAACTTTACATTTATTAAAAAGCGAGTAAAAAAGTTTCTTCCGCCGAGCCGGAGTCGAACCAGCGACCTATGGATTTCGGCACGCGTCATACTACAGTCCACCGCTCTGCCAACTGAGCTATCGACGGTCGTTCAAGTCTAATCCAAGACACCTCCATTTTTTAACTTTACATTTATTAAAAAGCAAATTAAAAAGTTTCTTCCGTCGAGCCGGAGTCGAACCAGCGACATATGGATTTCGGCACGCGTCATACTACAGTCCACCGCTCTGCCAACTGAGCTACCGACGGTCGTTCAAGTCTTTTCCAAGACAGGTCCATTTATTGAACTTTACATTTATTAAAAAGCAAGTTAAAAATATTCTTCCGTCGAGCCGGAGTCGAACCAGCGACCTATGGATTTCGGCACGCGTCATACTACAGTCCACCGCTCTGCCAACTGAGCTATCGACGGTCGTTCAAGTCTAATCCAAGACACCTCCATTTTTTAACTTTACATTTATTAAAAAGCGAGTAAAAAAGTTTCTTCCGTCGAGCCGGAGTCGAACCAGCGACCTATGGATTTCGGCACGCGTCATACTACAGTCCACCGCTCTGCCAACTGAGCTATCGACGGTCGTTCAAGTCTAATCCAAGACACCTCCATTTTTTAACTTTACATTTATTAAAAAGCAAATTAAAAAGTTTCTTCCGTCGAGCCGGAGTCGAACCAGCAAACTATGGATTTCGGCACAAGTCATACTACAGTCCACCGCTCTGCCAACTGAGCTATCGACGGTCGTTCAAGTCTAATCCAAGACAGCTCCATTTATTGAAGTTTAAATTTATTAAAAAGCGAGTTAAAAAGTTTCTTCCGTCGAGCCGGAGTCGAACCAGCAAACTATGGATTTCGGCACAAGTCATACTACAGTCCACCGCTCTGCCAACTGAGCTATCGACGGTAGTTCAAGTCTAATCCAAGACACCTCCATTTTTTAACTTTACATTTATTAAAAAGCAAATTAAAAAGTTTCTTCCGTCGAGCCGGAGTCGAACCAGCGACCTATGGATATCGGCACGCGTCATACTACAGTCCACCGCTCTGCCAACTGAGCTATCGACGGCCGTTCTTGTCTAATCGAAGACATATACATTTATTTAACTTTACATTTTTTAAAAAGCGAGTTAAAAAGTTTCTTCCGTCGAGCCGGAGTCGAACCAGCGACCTATGGATTTCGGCACGAGTCATACTACAGTCCACCGCTCCGCCAACTGAGCTATCGACGGTAGTTCAAGTCTAATCCAAGACACCTCCATTTTTTAACTTTACATTTATTAAAAAGCAAATTAAAAAGTTTCTTCCGTCGAGCCGGAGTCGAACCAGCAAACTATGGATTTCGGCACAAGTCATACTACAGTCCACCGCTCTGTCAACTGAGATATCGACGGTCGTTCCAGTCTAATCCAAGACAGCTCCATTTATTGAAGTTTAAATTTATTAAAAAGCGAGTTAAAAAGTTTCTTCCGTCGAGATGGAGTCGAACCAGCGACCTATGGATTTCGGCACGCGTCATACTACAGTCCACCGCTCTGCCAACTGAGCTATCGACGGCCGTTCATGTCTAATCCAAGACACCTCCATTTTTTAACTTTACATTTATTAAAAAGCGAATTAAAAAGTTTCCTCCGTCGAGCCGGAGTCGAACCAGCGACCTATGGATTTCGGTACGCGTCATACTACAGTCCACCGCTCTGCCAACTGAGCTATCGACGGCCGTTCATGTCTAATCCAAGACACCTCCATTTTTTAACTTTACATTTATTAAAAAGCGAGTTAAAAAGTTTCTTCCGTCGAGCCGGAGTCGAACCAGCGACCTATGGATTTCGGCACGCGTCATACTACAGTCCACCGCTCTGCCAACTGAGCTATCGACGGCCGTTCATGTCTAATCGAAGACATATACATTTATTTAACTTTACATTTTTTAAAAAGCGAGTTAAAAAGTTTCTTCCGTCGAGCCGGAGTCGAACCAGCGACCTATGGATTTCGGCACGAGTCATACTACAGTCCACCGCTCTGCCAACTGAGCTATCGACGGTAGTTCAAGTCTAATCCAAGACACCTCCATTTTTTAACTTTACATTTATTAAAAAACGAGTAAAAAAGTTTATTCCGTCGAGCCGGAGTCGAACCAGCGACCTATGGATTTCGGCACAAGTCATACTACAGTCCACCGCTCTGCCAACTGAGCTATCGACGGTCGTTCAAGACTAATCCAAGACACCTCCATTTTTTAACTTTAAATTTATTAAAAAGCAAATTAAAAAGTTTCTTCCGTCGAGCCGGAGTCGAACCAGCGACATATGGATTTCGGCACAAGTCATACTACAGTCCACCGCTCTGCCAACTGAGCTACCGACGGTCGTTCAAGTCTTTTCCAAGACAGGTCCATTTATTGAACTTTACATTTATTAAAAAGCAAGTTAAAAATATTCTTCCGTCGAGCCGGAGTCGAACCAGCGACCTATGGATTTCGGCACGCGTCATACTACAGTCCACCGCTCTGCCAACTGAGCTATCGACGGTCGTTCAAGTCTAATCCAAGACACCTCCATTTTTTAACTTTACATTTATTAAAAAGCGAGTAAAAAAGTTTCTTCCGTCGAGCCGGAGTCGAACCAGCGACCTATGGATTTCGGCACGCGTCATACTACAGTCCACCGCTCTGCCAACTGAGCTATCGACGGTCGTTCAAGTCTAATCCAAGACACCTCCATTTTTTAACTTTACATTTATTAAAAAGCAAATTAAAAAGTTTCTTCCGTCGAGCCGGAGTCGAACCAGCAAACTATGGATTTCGGCACAAGTCATACTACAGTCCACCGCTCTGCCAACTGAGCTATCGACGGTCGTTCAAGTCTAATCCAAGACAGCTCCATTTATTGAAGTTTAAATTTATTAAAAAGATAGTTAAAAAGTTTCTTCCGTCGAGCCGGAGTCGAACCAGCGACCTATGGATTTCGGCACGAGTCATACTACAGTCCACCGCTCTGCCAACTGAGCTATCGACGGTAGTTCAAGTCTAATCCAAGACACCTCCATTTTTTAACTTTACATTTATTAAAAAGCAAATTAAAAAGTTTCTTCCGTCGAGCCGGAGTCGAACCAGCGACCTATGGATATCGGCACGAGTCATACTACAGTCCACCGCTCTTTCAACTGAGCTATCGACGGCCGTTCATGTCTAATCGAAGACATATACATTTATTTAACTTTACATTTTTTAAAAAGCGAGTTAAAAAGTTTCTTCCGTCGAGCCGGAGTCGAACCAGCGACCTATGGATTTCGGCACGAGTCATACTACAGTCCACCGCTCTGCCAACTGAGCTATCGACGGTAGTTCAAGTCTAATCCAAGACACCTCCATTTTTTAACTTTACATTTATTAAAAAGCAAATTAAAAAGTTTCTTCCGTCGAGCCGGAGTCGAACCAGCAAACTATGGATTTCGGCACAAGTCATACTACAGTCCACCGCTCTGTCAACTGAGATATCGACGGTCGTTCCAGTCTAATCGAAGACATATACATTTATTTAACTTTACATTTTTTAAAAAGCGAGTTAAAAAGTTTCTTCCGTCGAGCCGGAGTCGAACCAGCGACCTATGGATTTCGGCACGAGTCATACTACAGTCCACCGCTCTGCCAACTGAGCTATCGACGGTAGTTCAAGTCTAATCCAAGACACCTCCATTTTTTAACTTTACATTTATTAAAAAACGAGTAAAAAAGTTTATTCCGTCGAGCCGGAGTCGAACCAGCGACCTATGGATTTCGGCACAAGTCATACTACAGTCCACCGCTCTGCCAACTGAGCTATCGACGGTCGTTCAAGACTAATCCAAGACACCTCCATTTTTTAACTTTAAATTTATTAAAAAGCAAATTAAAAAGTTTCTTCCGTCGAGCCGGAGTCGAACCAGCGACATATGGATTTCGGCACAAGTCATACTACAGTCCACCGCTCTGCCAACTGAGCTACCGACGGTCGTTCAAGTCTTTTCCAAGACAGGTCCATTTATTGAACTTTACATTTATTAAAAAGCAAGTTAAAAATATTCTTCCGTCGAGCCGGAGTCGAACCAGCGACCTATGGATTTCGGCACGCGTCATACTACAGTCCACCGCTCTGCCAACTGAGCTATCGACGGTCGTTCAAGTCTAATCCAAGACACCTCCATTTTTTAACTTTACATTTATTAAAAAGCGAGTAAAAAAGTTTCTTCCGTCGAGCCGGAGTCGAACCAGCGACCTATGGATTTCGGCACGCGTCATACTACAGTCCACCGCTCTGCCAACTGAGCTATCGACGGTCGTTCAAGTCTAATCCAAGACAGCTCCATTTATTGAAGTTTAAATTTATTAAAAAGATAGTTAAAAAGTTTCTTCCGTCGAGCCGGAGTCGAACCAGCGACCTATGGATTTCGGCACGCGTCATACTACAGTCCACCGCTCTGCCAACTGAGCTATCGACGGCCGCTCATGGCTTATCGAAGACATATACATTTATTTAACTTTACATTTTTTAAAAAGCGAGTTAAAAAGTTTCTTCCGTCGAGCCGGAGTCGAACCAGCGACCTATGGATTTCGGCACGAGTCATACTACAGTACACCGCTCTGCCAACTGAGCTATCGACGGTAGTTCAAGTCTAATCCAAGACACCTCCATTTTTTAACTTTACATTTATTAAAAAGCAAATTAAAAAGTTTCTTCCGTCGAGCCGGAGTCGAACCAGCGACCTACGGATATCGGCACGCGTCATACTACAGTCCACCGCTCTGCCAACTGAGCTATCGACGGCCGTTCATGTCTAATCGAAGACATATACATTTATTTAACTTTACATTTTTTAAAAAGCGAGTTAAAAAGTTTCTTCCGTCGAGCCGGAGTCGAACCAGCGACCTATGGATTTCGGCACGAGTCATACTACAGTCCACCGCTCTGCCAACTGAGCTATCGACGGTAGTGCAAGTCTAATCCAAGACACCTCCATTTTTTAACTTTACATTTATTAAAAAGCAAATTAAAAAGTTTCTTCCGTCGAGCCGGAGTCGAACCAGCAAACTATGGATTTCGGCACAAGTCATACTACAGTCCACCGCTCTGTCAACTGAGATATCGACGGTCGTTCCAGTCTAATCCAAGACAGCTCCATTTATTGAAGTTTAAATTTATTAAAAAGCGAGTTAAAAAGTTTCTTCCGTCGAGATGGAGTCGAACCAGCGACCTATGGATTTCGGCACGCGTCATACTACAGTCCACCGCTCTGCCAACTGAGCTATCGACGGCCGTTCATGTCTAATCCAAGACACCTCCATTTTTTAACTTTATATTTATTAAAAAGCGAATTAAAAAGTTTCCTCCGTCGAGCCGGAGTCGAACCAGCGACCTATGGATTTCGGTACGCGTCATACTACAGTCCACCACTCTGCCAACTGAGCTATCGACAGTCGTTAAAGTCTAATCCAAGACACCTCAATTTTTTAACTTTACATTTATTAAAAAGCAAATTAAAAAGTTTCTTCCGTCGAGCCGGAGTCGAACCAGCAAACTATGGATTTCGGCACAAGTCATACTACAGTCCACCGCTCTGCCAACTGAGCTATCGACGGTCGTTCAAGTCTAATCCAAGACAGCTCCATTTATTGAACTTTAAATTTATTAAAAAGCGAGTTAAAAAGTTTCTTCCGTCGAGCCGGAGTCGAACCAGCGACCTATGGATTTCGGCACTCGTCATACTACAGTCCACCGCTCTGCCAACTGAGCTATCGACGGCCGTTCATGTCTAATTGAAGACATATACATTTATTTAACTTTACATTTTTTAAAAAGCGAGTTAAAAAGTTTCTTCCGTCGAGCCGGAGTCGAACCAGCGACCTATGGATTTCGGCACGAGTCATACTACAGTCCACCGCTCTGCCAACTGAGCTACCGATGGTCGTTCAAGTCTTTTCCAAGACAGGTCCATTTATTGAACTTTACATTTATTAAAAAGCAAGTTAAAAATATTCTTCCGTCGAGCCGGAGTCGAACCAGCGACCTATGGATTTCGGCACGCGTCATACTACAGTCCACCGCTCTGCCAACTGAGCTATCGACGGTCGTTCAAGTCTAATCCAAGACACCTCCATTTTTTAACTTTACATTTATTAAAAAGCGAGTAAAAAAGTTTCTTCCGTCGAGCCGGAGTCGAACCAGCGACCTATGGATTTCGGCACGCGTCATACTACAGTCCACCGCTCTGCCAACTGAGCTATCGACGGTCGTTCAAGTCTAATCCAAGACACCTCCATTTTTTAACTTTACATTTATTAAAAAGCAAATTAAAAAGTTTCTTCCGTCGAGTTGGAGTCGAACCAGCAAACTATGGATTTCGGCACAAGTCATACTACAGTCCACCGCTCTGCCAACTGAGCTATCGACGGTCGTTCAAGTCTAATCCAAGACAGCTCCATTTATTGAAGTTTAAATTTATTAAAAAGCGAGTTAAAAAGTTTCTTCCGTCGAGCCGGAGTCGAACCAGCGACCTATGGATTTCGGCACGCGTCATACTACAGTCCACCGCTCTGCCAACTGAGCTATCGACGGCCGCTCATGTCTAATCGAAGACATATACATTTATTTAACTTTACATTTTTTAAAAAGCGAGTTAAAAAGTTTCTTCCGTCGAGCCGGAGTCGAACCAGCGACCTATGGATTTCGGCACGAGTCATACTACAGTCCACCGCTCTGCCAACTGAGCTATCGACGGTAGTTCAAGTCTAATCCAAGACACCTCCATTTTTTAACTTTACATTTATTAAAAAGCAAATTAAAAAGTTTCTTCCGTCGAGCCGGAGTCGAACCAGCGACCTATGGATATCGGCACGCATCATACTACAGTCCACCGCTCTGCCAACTGAGCTATCGACGGCCGTTCATGTCTAATCGAAGACATATACATTTATTTAACTTTACATTTTTTAAAAAGCGAGTTAAAAAGTTTCTTCCGTCGAGCCGGAGTCGAACCAGCGACCTATGGATTTCGGCACGAGTCATACTACAGTCCACCGCTCTGCCAACTGAGCTATCGACGGTAGTTCAAGTCTAATCCAAGACACCTCCATTTTTTAACTTTACATTTATTAAAAAGCAAATTAAAAAGTTTCTTCCGTCGAGCCGGAGTCGAACCAGCAAACTATGGATTTCGGCACAAGTCATACTACAGTCCACCGCTCTGTCAACTGAGATATCGACGGTCGTTCCAGTCTAATCCAAGACAGCTCCATTTATTGAAGTTTAAATTTATTAAAAAGCGAGTTAAAAAGTTTCTTCCGTCGAGATGGAGTCGAACCAGCGACCTATGGATTTCGGCACGCGTCATACTACAGTCCACCGCTCTGCCAACTGAGCTATCGACGGCCGTTCATGTCTAATCCAAGACACCTCCATTTTTTAACTTTACATTTATTAAAAAGCGAATTAAAAAGTTTCCTCCGTCGAGCCGGAGTCGAACCAGCGACCTATGGATTTCGGTACGCGTCATACTACAGTCCACCACTCTGCCAACTGAGCTATCGACAGTCGTTAAAGTCTAATCCAAGACACCTCAATTTTTTAACTTTACATTTATTAAAAAGCAAATTAAAAAGTTTCTTCCGTCGAGCCGGAGTCGAACCAGCAAACTATGGATTTCGGCACAAGTCATACTACAGTCCACCGCTCTGCCAACTGAGCTATCGACGGTCGTTCAAGTCTAATCCAAGACAGCTCCATTTATTGAACTTTAAATTTATTAAAAAGCGAGTTAAAAAGTTTCTTCCGTCGAGCCGGAGTCGAACCAGCGACCTATGGATTTCGGCACGCGTCATACTACAGTCCACCGCTCTGCCAACTGAGCTTTCGACGGCCGTTCATGTCTAATCGAAGACATATACATTTATTTAACTTTACATTTTTTATAAAGCGAGTTAAAAAGTTTCTTCCGTCGAGCCGGAGTCGAACCAGCGACCTATGGATTTCGGCACGAGTCATACTACAGTCCACCGCTCTGCCAACTGAGCTATCGACGGTAGTTCAAGTCTAATCCAAGACACCTCCATTTTTTAACTTTACATTTATTAAAAAACGAGTAAAAAAGTTTATTCCGTCGAGCCGGAGTCGAACCAGCGACCTATGGATTTCGGCACAAGTCATACTACAGTCCACCGCTCTGCCAACTGAGCTATCGACGGTCGTTCAAGACTAATCCAAGACACCTCCATTTTTTAACTTTAAATTTATTAAAAAGCAAATTAAAAAGTTTCTTCCGTCGAGCCGGAGTCTAACCAGCGACATATGGATTTCGGCACAAGTCATACTACAGTCCACCGCTCTGCCAACTGAGCTACCGACGGTCGTTCAAGTCTTTTCCAAGACAGGTCCATTTATTGAACTTTACATTTATTAAAAAGCAAGTTAAAAATATTCTTCCGTCGAGCCGGAGTCAAACCAGCGACCTATGGATTTCGGCACGCGTCATACTACAGTCCACCGCTCTGCCAACTGAGCTATCGACGGTCGTTCAAGTCTAATCCAAGACACCTCCATTTTTTAACTTTACATTTATTAAAAAGCGAGTAAAAAAGTTTCTTCCGTCGAGCCGGAGTCGAACCAGCGACCTATGGATTTCGGCACGCGTCATACTACAGTCCACCGCTCTGCCAACTGAGCTATCGACGGTCGTTCAAGTCTAATCCAAGACACCTCCATTTTTTAACTTTACATTTATTAAAAAGCAAATTAAAAAGTTTCTTCCGTCGAGCCGGAGTCGAACCAGCAAACTATGGATTTCGGCACAAGTCATACTACAGTCCACCGCTCTGCCAACTGAGCTATCGACGGTCGTTCAAGTCTAATCCAAGACAGCTCCATTTATTGAAGTTTAAATTTATTAAAAAGATAGTTAAAAAGTTTCTTCCGTCGAGCCGGAGTCGAACCAGCGACCTATGGATTTCGGCACGCGTCATACTACAGTCCACCGCTCTGCCAACTGAGCTATCGACGGCCGCTCATGGCTTATCGAAGACATATACATTTATTTAACTTTACATTTTTTAAAAAGCGAGTTAAAAAGTTTCTTCCGTCGAGCCGGAGTCGAACCAGCGACCTATGGATTTCGGCACGAGTCATACTACAGTCCACCGCTCTGCCAACTGAGCTATCGACGGTAGTTCAAGTCTAATCCAAGACACCTCCATTTTTTAACTTTACATTTATTAAAAAGCAAATTAAAAAGTTTCTTCCGTCGAGCCGGAGTCGAACCAGCGACCTATGGATATCGGCACGCGTCATACTACAGTCCACCGCTCTGCCAACTGAGCTATCGACGGCCGTTCATGTCTAATCGAAGACATATACATTTATTTAACTTTACATTTTTTAAAAAGCGAGTTAAAAAGTTTCTTCCGTCGAGCCGGAGTCGAACCAGCGACCTATGGATTTCGGCACGAGTCATACTACAGTCCACCGCTCTGCCAACTGAGCTATCGACGGTCGTTCAAGTCTAATCCAAGACAGCTCCATTTATTGAAGTTTAAATTTATTAAAAAGCGAGTTAAAAAGTTTCTTCCGTCGAGATGGAGTCGAACCAGCGACCTATGGATTTCGGCACGCGTCATACTACAGTCCACCACTCTGCCAACTGAGCTATCGACAGTCGTTAAAGTCTAATCCAAGACACCTCAATTTTTTAACTTTACATTTATTAAAAAGCAAATTAAAAAGTTTCTTCCGTCGAGCCGGAGTCGAACCAGCAAACTATGGATTTCGGCACAAGTCATACTACAGTCCACCGCTCTGCCAACTGAGCTATCGACGGTCGTTCAAGTCTAATCCAAGACAGCTCCATTTATTGAACTTTAAATTTATTAAAAAGCGAGTTAAAAAGTTTCTTCCGTCGAGCCGGAGTCGAACCAGCGACCTATGGATTTCGGCACGCGTCATACTACAGTCCACCGCTCTGCCAACTGAGCTATCGACGGCCGTTCATGTCTAATCGAAGACATATACATTTATTTAACTTTACATTTTTTAAAAAGCGAGTTAAAAAGTTTCTTCCGTCGAGCCGGAGTCGAACCAGCGACCTATGGATTTCGGCACGAGTCATACTACAGTCCACCGCTCTGCCAACTGAGCTACCGACGGTCGTTCAAGTCTTTTCCAAGACAGGTCCATTTATTGAACTTTACATTTATTAAAAAGCAAGTTAAAAATATTCTTCCGTCGAGCCGGAGTCGAACCAGCGACCTATGGATTTCGGCACGCGTCATACTACAGTCCACCGCTCTGCCAACTGAGCTATCGACGGTCGTTCAAGTCTAATCCAAGACACCTCCATTTTTTAACTTTACATTTATTAAAAAGCGAGTAAAAAAGTTTCTTCCGTCGAGCCGGAGTCGAACCAGCGACCTATGGATTTCGGCACGCGTCATACTACAGTCCACCGCTCTGCCAACTGAGCTATCGACGGTCGTTCAAGTCTAATCCAAGACACCTCCATTTTTTAACTTTACATTTATTAAAAAGCAAATTAAAAAGTTTCTTCCGTCGAGCCGGAGTCGAACCAGCAAACTATGGATTTCGGCACAAGTCATACTACAGTCCACCGCTCTGCCAACTGAGCTATCGACGGTCGTTCAAGTCTAATCCAAGACAGCTCCATTTATTGAAGTTTAAATTTATTAAAAAGCGAGTTAAAAAGTTTCTTCCGTCGAGCCGGAGTCGAACCAGCGACCTATGGATTTCGGCACGCGTCATACTACAGTCCACCGCTCTGCCAACTGAGCTATCGACGGCCGCTCATGTCTAATCGAAGACATATACATTTATTTAACTTTACATTTTTTAAAAAGCGAGTTAAAAAGTTTCTTCCGTCGAGCCGGAGTCGAACCAGCGACCTATGGATTTCGGCACGAGTCATACTACAGTCCACCGCTCTGCCAACTGAGCTATCGACGGTAGTTCAAGTCTAATCCAAGACACCTCCATTTTTTAACTTTACATTTATTAAAAAGCAAATTAAAAAGTTTCTTCCGTCGAGCCGGAGTCGAACCAGCAAACTATGGATTTCGGCACAAGTCATACTACAGTCCACCGCTCTGCCAACTGAGCTATCGACGGTCGTTCAAGTCTAATCCAAGACAGCTCCATTTATTGAAGTTTAAATTTATTAAAAAGCGAGTTAAAAAGTTTCTTCCGTCGAGCCGGAGTCGAACCAGCGACCTATGGATTTCGGCACGCGTCATACTACAGTCCACCGCTCTGCCAACTGAGCTATCGACGGCCGCTCATGTCTAATCGAAGACATATACATTTATTTAACTTTACATTTTTTAAAAAGCGAGTTAAAAAGTTTCTTCCGTCGAGCCGGAGTCGAACCAGCGACCTATGGATTTCGGCACGAGTCATACTACAGTCCACCGCTCTGCCAACTGAGCTATCGACGGTAGTTCAAGTCTAATCCAAGACACCTCCATTTTTTAACTTTACATTTATTAAAAAGCAAATTAAAAAGTTTCTTCCGTCGAGCCGGAGTCGAACCAGCGACCTATGGATATCGGCACGCATCATACTACAGTCCACCGCTCTGCCAACTGAGCTATCGACGGCCGTTCATGTCTAATCGAAGACATATACATTTATTTAACTTTACATTTTTTAAAAAGCGAGTTAAAAAGTTTCTTCCGTCGAGCCGGAGTCGAACCAGCGACCTATGGATTTCGGCACGAGTCATACTACAGTCCACCGCTCTGCCAACTGAGCTATCGACGGTAGTTCAAGTCTAATCCAAGACACCTCCATTTTTTAACTTTACATTTATTAAAAAGCAAATTAAAAAGTTTCTTCCGTCGAGCCGGAGTCGAACCAGCAAACTAAGGGCGTGTTCGTAAAACCTCACGAGTTTAAGTTCGAACGAAAAAGAATACGGGTCACGTGATCTCAGTTTCACGAGTTAAAGTGTGGTTAAACGAACGACTATAGAGCTATTTTCGGTGCACTTGCGCTTTTTTGCGCTACTTCTCTTTTTTTACACAACATTCATTTATGAGAGTCGCATCCTATTCGAAACTTGAAATTGCGTTCAGTTAAGTATGAACATGGATAAGTTGTTAAAATGCATCTGAATCGGTATTTTTCGACGAATCTACAGAAGACGAAGAAGAAGAAATCATTACAAAACTTTTATTAAATCATAATAATCGAGAAACGGAACCTAGAGTATAAATAAAAAATTATGTGGAAGAGGTGATTCTTCGATATTCGTATAAAGATTTTAAAAGTAATTTCAGAATTAACAGAAGAACCTTTGAAGTTTTGATGAATCATATTATGAGGAAAGCAAGAAAAGGGCTGGTGGCCCCGGTAAAATCCAAAAAGAATTGTAATAATCGAATCGAATTATAAATGAGGGGTCTGGGGCCCTCTCCCAGAAATTTTTGTTTGAAATTTGACCCTTAAAAGTGTTTTAACTTGTTATGGTACAGCTCCCGCAAAAAAAACGTTACAGTGGGGTTTGCGGGCGAACCACTTGGGTGAGGAAGACAAAAGAGGGGTCGTTTTTCATTAATTATAGTATTCTTTGACCAAAAAAATTTTGAGTCCTTAGGGGGTCGTCTTCATATTAAACGAAGCACTAACTTTCTTTTTTCCAATGGGGACCCCCAATTATTATTAGTTTTTCTGAAAGGCCATCCCTCCAAACCCTTAAATACCCAGTTTCATCCAGATTGATTAAAAAAATTTTATTTTTCAAAAATAAGCTTAAAATTTTTTTTTTTAAATCGTGAATTTTTTTTATGGTAATCGATTCTTGTAGTAATTTTATGTAGGAAACCAAAATTTCAATCAATTTTATCCAATAGTTTTTGATAAAAACGAATTAATATCTTAAGGGGCCGTATACCGTTGCCGAATGCATACCGCAAATGCTCTTTCTCGTTCGTTTTATCAAGAACTAATAGATAAAATATTGAAATTTCGGTTTCCTTCATAAAATTACTACCAGAATCGATTACCATAAAAAAATTCACGATTTAAAATTTTTTTTAAGTTTATTTTTGAAAAATAATTTTTTTAATCAATCTGGATGAAGCTGGGTATTTAAGGGTTTGGGGGGATGGCCTTTCAGAAAGACTAATAATAATTGGGGGTCCCTATTGGAAAAAAGAAAGTTAGTGTTTCGTTTAATATGAAGTCGACCCCCTAAGGATTCAAAAAACTTTTTTGGTCAAAGAATACTTTAATTAATGAAAAACGACCCCTCTTTTGTCTTCCTAACCCAAGTGGTGTGCCCGCAAAACCCACTGTAACGTTTTTTATTTTACGGGAGCTGCACAATTTTACATATTACAAATTCGCAGATAATCAGCCATTTTATGGACAGTCGTCACCTTAGTATCAAAAACTACTATCTCCATTCGGCAACCTTCGGGAATCCCGATCCTTGGCGATCAGATCGGTGGCGAAGCTCGTTTTTTGTTTGGAAGAGCTGACATGATCGAGTAGAAAAGATCAAAACCAATGAAATTATTTTCTACAACGATCTAAACGGGATCTAGGGATTCCCGAAGTTTGCCGAATGAAGATAGTAGTTTTTGATACTATTAGTATCAAAAACTACTATAAGGTGACGAGATGGAAGACACAACCTCTAGTCGAGCAGCGGAGACGTAAAATAACTGGATCTAACGAAGAAATTTCTCCGTGCGGTTTCATGCGAATTTTTTTCGGTTACAGATAATTTTGGAACGAGTAGTTAAACGCACCGAAAAAAACCAATTCGATAAAGGAACGCACAGTTGGAGAACTAGTAACGCATGCGCACGAGTTAGCTTTCCCGAATGAGCCCATTGATTACGTACATCTAAAATTGCCATAGGGTGCAATAACTTATAATTATACGTTTTTTACTTAATTATAAACAAACGCGCTCACACAGCCAAGACACAAACATAGAAATCCCAAACTGAGCATAGCTGCAGTAGATGAATAACTGAAGCCAACGAAGAATTTTCTCCGTGCGGTCTCGTTCGAACTAGTTCGAACGGGAGCGAATTTTGGAACGGGTAGTTATCCGCAAGGGAAAAACCAGTTTAATAAACGAACGCACAATTGGAGAACTCGTTTAACGCGTGCGCACGAGTTAGCTTTTACGAACAAGCCCTATGGATTTCGGCACAAGTCATACTACAGTCCACCGCTCTGTCAACTGAGATATCGACGGTCGTTCCAGTCTAATCCAAGACAGCTCCATTTATTGAAGTTTAAATTTATTAAAAAGCGAGTTAAAAAGTTTCTTCCGTCGAGATGGAGTCGAACCAGCGACCTATGGATTTCGGCACGCGTCATACTACAGTCCACCGCTCTGCCAACTGAGCTATCGACGGCCGTTCATGTCTAATCCAAGACACCTCCATTTTTTAACTTTACATTTATTAAAAAGCGAATTAAAAAGTTTCCTCCGTCGAGCCGGAGTCGAACCAGCGACCTATGGATATCGGCACGAGTCATACTACAGTCCACCGCTCTGCCAACTGAGCTATCGACGGTCGTTCAAGACTTATCCAAGACACCTCCATTTTTTAACTTTACATTTATTAAAAAGCGAGTAAAAAAGTTTCTTCCGTCGAGCCGGAGTCGAACCAGTGACCTATGGATATCGGCACGAGTCATACTACAGTCCACCGCTCTGCTAACTGAGCTATCGACGGTCGTTCAAGTCTTAACCAAGACACCTCACGTCCATGAAGTTGGCCGTGGCGTGTTAGCTGTGGCAAAATTGAATAGTACACATCGTTACTGCTTCGTTACTGCCTGTTACTGCCGCATAAATAATCGTTACTGCCTAGGTCCTACTATTAAATTTTTAGCAAAACCTTATGCCACGGCCAGGTTCATGCTAGCCGTGGCACTTTCGATTTTTAAACAAAAAATGAGTGTAAGATATTCCTTTTCGTTACTGCCTGTTACTGCCACCAATATTATCGTTACTGCCTAAGCGGATTGGTGTAAAAAATTAACATGTCTGCCACGGCCAAATTCCATCAGCCGTGGCATGTCCGCAAAATTAAAAACTGATTATGCCATCTTAAATAACTTCGTTACTGCCCGTTACTGCCACATAAATAATCGTTACTGCCTCTTTTTATTTTCAGAAAAAATCAACTTTTTGCCACGGCTAACTTCCACAAGCCGTTTTTGCAGCCGGGCAGAAAAAATGTTTCAAAATCAAACAAAAAACAGCTTAATGGATCCTATTTCGATACTGCCCGTTACTGGCATCAAAATTTCGTTACTGCCTCCACAAATTTTCAGAAAAAAATCTAAATTTTCGTTACTGCCTCCTTCAATTTTCAGAAAAAATCAAAATTCTGCCACGGACAGGCCATTTTTGCAGCCGGGCAGAAAAAATGCTTCAAAATCAAACAAAAAACAGCTTAATGGATCCTATTTCGTTACTGCCCGTTACTGCCATCAAAATTTCGTTACTGCCTCCACAAATTTTCAGAAAAAAATCAAAATTTTCGTTACTGCCTATACCAATTTTCAGAAAAAATCAAAATTCTGAGACGGACAGGCCTTTTTTGCAACCGGGCAGAAAAAATGTGTCAAAATCAAACAAAAAAACAGATTAATAGACCCTATTTCGTTACTTCCCGTTACTGCCACAACAATAATCGTTACTGCCTTCTTCAATTTTCAGAAAAAATCAAAATTCTGCCACGGACAGGACATTTTTGCAGCCGGGCAAAAAAATGCTTCAAAATCAAGCAAAAACATTTTAATGGATCCTATTTCGTTACTGCCCGTTACTGCCACAACAATGATCGTTACTGCCTCCTTCAATTTTCAGAAAAAATCAAAATTCTGCCACGGACAGGCCATTTTTGCAGCCGGGCAGAAAAAATTCCTCAAAACAAACAAAAAACAGCTTAATGTATCCTATTTCGTTACTTCTCGTTTTTGCCATAAAAATTTTCGTAACTGCCTCCATCAACTTTTAGAACAAATCACACAGACATGGATACCGCTTATCATACCCCGTGTAAATAGATTAGGCGGTTCTTCACTATGGAAACGCAATAGAAATACAATGGGATATGACTAGTAGCGAGCCGCCGATTTATATTACACAGACTATTTAAATGGTCACAATTAGTCATACGTTTGCTTTGAATAGACACAATTTGGGGACACGTTTTAGTTTGCCAATCTATAACGGGAAATGTTTGAAGATTTCAGTTTGTCATATTTTGGTGAGGGTCTCAAAATCTGGATGGCTTCTCCTGGGGTATAGAACAAGCGGCACGATGATGATAAATGCTGGCCATGTATGATGATTGAAGCCGGGACAGTACCACATCAGCAACTCGTTAAGTATGCCTCGGAAGACCCGACTGTGTCTCCAACAAATATCGGCTTGTATAACCTGATGGAGATCGGAGCAACATAGATTCGGGAAAATCAAAAGATACGAGATGGTAAACAATTGTGTGCAAAGGGTTGAAAAAGGGTAAAACACAATGTGTGTAACAATTGTGTGCAAAGGGTAAAGCAAATCTGAGATGGCGATCGCCATTAAAAACACAAGTAGCCTAAGTCTAATTAAAATAAGTTTAGAAGGTTGCCGGATGTTGGAATTATCAGGAATTAATTTTGAATATTGGCAATTGTAAGATTACGTTGGAGTCAAAAAGATATGCCTTGACCGGTGACAGAGAGAAGGAAAGCGTGGGGTTGTTGATGGAATTATAGACCAACGATAGTTGATAGTTGAAAAATTCCGCCAAAAAGGATAATATTAACCCAAACCGCAAATGCCTTAAAGTTTTGAGCCATAAAAACATTAAAATTCCCAAGCAAATATCCTCACGATAATTTACATATTTTTATGATAATCTATTATTATAAAAATATGTAAATTATCGTGAGGATAATCTATTATTATTAGAGATAGTATTAACATAAATTTTTATAGAATTTTGATTTTTTCTGAAAATTGAAGGAGGCAGTAACGTTTATTGATGTGGCAGTAACGGGCAGTAACGAAATAGGATCCATTAAGCTGTTTTTTGTTTGATTTTGAAGCATTTTTTCTGCCCGGCTGCAAAAATGGCCTGTCCGTGGCAGAATTTTGATTTTTTCTGAAAATTGAAGGAGGCAGTGACGATTATTGTTGTGGCAGTAACGGGCAGTAACGAAATAGGATCCATTAAGCTGTTTTTTGTTTGATTTTGAAGCATTTTTTCTGCCCGGCTGCAAAAATGGCCTGTCCTTGGCAGAATTTTGATTTTTTCTGAAAATTGAAGGAGGTAGTAAGGATTATTAATGTGGCAGTAACGGGCAGTAACGAAATAGGATCCATTAAGCTGTTTTTTGTTTGATTTTGAAGCATTTTTTCTGCCCGGCTGCAAAAATGGCCTGTCCGTGGCAGAATTTTGATTTTTTCTGAAAATTGAAGGAGGCAGTGACGATTATTGTTGTGGCAGTAACGGGCAGTAACGAAATAGGATCCATTAAGCTGTTTTTTGTTTGATTTTGAAGCATTTTTTCTGCCCGGCTGCAAAAATGTCCTGTCCTTGGCAGAATTTTGATTTTTTCTGAAAATTGAAGGAGGCAGTAACGATCATTGTTGTGGCAGTAACGGGCAGTAACGAAATAGGATCCATTAAAATGTTTTTTGCTTGATTTTGAAGCATTTTTTTGCCCGGCTGCAAAAATGTCCTGTCCGTGGCAGAATTTTGATTTTTTCTGAAAATTGAAGAAGGCAGTAACGATTATTGTTGTGGCAGTAACGGGAAGTAACGAAATAGGGTCTATTAATCTGTTTTTTTGTTTGATTTTGACACATTTTTTCTGCCCGGCTGCAAAAAAGGCCTGTCCGTGGCAGAATTTTGATTTTTTCTGAAAATTGGTATAGGCAGTAACGAAAATTTTGATTTTTTTCTGAAAATTTGTGGAGGCAGTAACGAAATTTTGATGGCAGTAACGGGCAGTAACGAAATAGGATCCATTAAGCTGTTTTTTGTTTGATTTTGAAGCATTTTTTCTGCCCGGCTGCAAAAATGGCCTGTCCGTGGCAGAATTTTGATTTTTTCTGAAAATTGAAGGAGGCAGTAACGAAAATTTAGATTTTTTTCTGAAAATTTGTGGAGGCAGTAACGAAATTTTGATGCCAGTAACGGGCAGTATCGAAATAGGATCCATTAAGCTGTTTTTTGTTTGATTTTGAAACATTTTTTCTGCCCGGCTGCAAAAACGGCTTGTGGAAGTTAGCCGTGGCAAAAAGTTGATTTTTTCTGAAAATAAAAAGAGGCAGTAACGATTATTTATGCGGCAGTAACGGGCAGTAACGAAGTTATTTAAGATGGCATAATCAGTTTTTAATTTTGCGGACATGCCACGGCTGATGGAATTTGGCCGTGGCAGACATGTTGATTTTTTACACCAATCCGCTTAGGCAGTAACGATAATATTGGTGGCAGTAACAGGCAGTAACGAAAAGGAATATCTTACACTCATTTTTTGTTTAAAAATCGAAAGTGCCACGGCTAGCTTGAACCTGGCCGTGGCATAAGGTTTTGCTAAAAATTTAATAGTAGGACCTAGGCAGTAACGATTATTTATGCGGCAGTAACAGGCAGTAACGAAGCAGTAACGATGTGTACTATTCAATTTTGCCACAGCTAACACGCCACGGCCAACTTCATGGACGTAGACACCTCCATTTTTTAACTTTAAATTTATTAAAAAGAGAGTAAAAAGGTTTCTTCCGTCGAGCCGGAGTCGAACCAGCGACATATAGATTTCGGCACGAGTCATACTACAGTCCACCGCTCTGCCAACTGAGCTATCGACGGTCGTTCAAGTCTAATCCAAGACAGCTCCATTTATTGAACTTTACATTTATTAAAAGCGAGTTAAAAAGTTTCTTCCGTCGAGCCGAAGTCGAACCAGCGACCTATGGATTTCGGTACGCGTCATACTACAGTCCACCGCTCTGCCAACTGAGCTATCGACAGTCGTTAAAGTCTAATCCAAGACACCTCAATTTTTTAACTTTACATTTATTAAAAAGCGAATTAAAAAGTTTCTTCCGTCGAGCCGGAGTCGAACCAGCGACCTATGGATATCGGCACGAGTCATACTACAGTCCACCGCTCTGCCAACTGAGCTATCGACGGTCGTTCAAGTCTTATCCAAGACACCTCCATTTTTTAACTTTATATTTATTAAAAAGCGAGTAATAAAGTTTCTTCCGTCGAGCCGGAGTCGAACCAGCGACCTATAGATTTCGGCACGAGTCATACTACAGTCCACCGCTCTGCCAACTGAGCTATCGACGGCCGTTCATGTCTAATCGAAGACGTATAAATTTATTTAACTTTACATTTTTTAAAAAGCGAGTTAAAAAGTTTCTTCCGTCGAGCCGGAGTTGAACCAGCGACCTATGGATTTCGGCACGTGTCATACTACAGTCCACCGCTCTGCCAACTGAGCTATCGACGGTCGTTAAAGTCTAATCCAAGACACCTCCATTTTTTAACTTTAAATTTATTAAAAAGCAAATAAAAAGTTTCTTCCGTCGAGCCGGAGTCGAACCAGCGACCTATGGATTTCGGCACAAGTCATACTACAGTCCACCGCTCTGCCAACTGAGCTATCAACGGTCGTTCAAGGCTAATCCAAGACACCTCCATTTTTTAACTTTAAATTTATTAAAAAGCAAATTAAAAAGTTTCTTCCGTCGAGCCGGAGTCGAACCAGCGACCTATGGATTTCGGCACAAGTCATACTACAGTCCACCGCTCTGCCAACTGAGCTATCGACGGTCGTTCAAGTGTAATCCAAGACAGCTCCATTTATTGAACTTTACATTTATTAAAAGCGAGTTAAAAAGTTTCTTCCGTCGAGCCGGAGTCGAACCAGCGACCTATGGATTTCGGTACGTTTCATACTACAGTCCACCGCTCTGCCAACTGAGCTATCGACGGCCGTTCATGTCTAATCGACGACGTATAAATTTATTTAACTTTACATTTTTTAAAAAGCGAGTTAAAAAGTTTCTTCCGTCGAGCCGGAGTCGAACCAGCGACCTATGGATTTCGGCACGAGTCATACTACAGTCCACCGCTCTGCCAACTGAGCTATCGACGGTCGTTAAAGTCTGATCCAAGACACCTCCATTTTTTAACTTTAAATTTATTAAAAAGCAAATAAAAAGTTTCTTCCGTCGAGCCGGAGTCGAACCAGCGACCTATGGATTTCGGCACAAGTCATACTACACAACACCGCTCTGCCAACTGAGCTATCGACGGTCGTTCAAGTTTAATCCAAGACAGCTCCATTTATTGAACTTTACATTTATTAAAAGCGAGTTAAAAAGTTTCTTCCGTCGAGCCGGAGTCGAACCAGCGACCTATGGATTTCGGTATGCGTCATACTACAGTCCACCGCTCTGCCAACTGAGCTATCGACGGCCGTTCATGTCTAATCCAAGACACCTCCATTTTTTAACTTTACATTTATTAAAAAGCGAATTAAAAAGTTTCCTCCGTCGAGCCGGAGTCGAACCAGCGACCTATGGATTTCGGTACGCGTCATACTACAGTCCACCACTCTGCCAACTGAGCTATCGACAGTCGTTAAAGTCTAATCCAAGACACCTCAATTTTTTAACTTTACATTTATTAAAAAGCAAATTAAAAAGTTTCTTCCGTCGAGCCGGAGTCGAACCAGCAAACTATGGATTTCGGCACAAGTCATACTACAGTCCACCGCTCTGCCAACTGAGCTATCGACGGTCGTTCAAGTCTAATCCAAGACAGCTCCATTTATTGAACTTTAAATTTATTAAAAAGCGAGTTAAAAAGTTTCTTCCGTCGAGCCGGAGTCGAACCAGCGACCTATGGATATCGGCACGAGTCATACTACAGTCCACCGCTCTGCCAACTGAGCTATCGACGGTCGTTCAAGTCTAATCCAAGACAGCTCCATTTATTGAACTTTACATTTATTAAAAGCGAGTTAAAAAGTTTCTTCCGTCGAGCCGAAGTCGAACCAGCGACCTATGGATTTCGGTACGCGTCATACTACAGTCCACCGCTCTGCCAACTGAGCTATCGACAGTCGTTAAAGTCTAATCCAAGACACCTCAATTTTTTAACTTTACATTTATTAAAAAGCGAATTAAAAAGTTTCTTCCGTCGAGCCGGAGTCGAACCAGCGACCTATGGATATCGGCACGAGTCATACTACAGTCCACCGCTCTGCCAACTGAGCTATCGACGGTCGTTCAAGTCTTATCCAAGACACCTCCATTTTTTAACTTTATATTTATTAAAAAGCGAGTAATAAAGTTTCTTCCGTCGAGCCGGAGTCGAACCAGCGACCTATAGATTTCGGCACGAGTCATACTACAGTCCACCGCTCTGCCAACTGAGCTATCGACGGCCGTTCATGTCTAATCGAAGACGTATAAATTTATTTAACTTTACATTTTTTAAAAAGCGAGTTAAAAAGTTTCTTCCGTCGAGCCGGAGTTGAACCAGCGACCTATGGATTTCGGCACGTGTCATACTACAGTCCACCGCTCTGCCAACTGAGCTATCGACGGTCGTTAAAGTCTAATCCAAGACACCTCCATTTTTTAACTTTAAATTTATTAAAAAGCAAATAAAAAGTTTCTTCCGTCGAGCCGGAGTCGAACCAGCGACCTATGGATTTCGGCACAAGTCATACTACAGTCCACCGCTCTGCCAACTGAGCTATCGACGGTCGTTCAAGGCTAATCCAAGACACCTCCATTTTTTAACTTTAAATTTATTAAAAAGCAAATTAAAAAGTTTCTTCCGTCGAGCCGGAGTCGAACCAGCGACCTATGGATTTCGGCACAAGTCATACTACAGTCCACCGCTCTGCCAACTGAGCTATCGACGGTCGTTCAAGTGTAATCCAAGACAGCTCCATTTATTGAACTTTACATTTATTAAAAGCGAGTTAAAAAGTTTCTTCCGTCGAGCCGGAGTCGAACCAGCGACCTATGGATTTCGGTACGTTTCATACTACAGTCCACCGCTCTGCCAACTGAGCTATCGACGGCCGTTCATGTCTAATCGACGACGTATAAATTTATTTAACTTTACATTTTTTAAAAAGCGAGTTAAAAAGTTTCTTCCGTCGAGCCGGAGTCGAACCAGCGACCTATGGATTTCGGCACGAGTCATACTACAGTCCACCGCTCTGCCAACTGAGCTATCGACGGTCGTTAAAGTCTGATCCAAGACACCTCCATTTTTTAACTTTAAATTTATTAAAAAGCAAATAAAAAGTTTCTTCCGTCGAGCCGGAGTCGAACCAGCGACCTATGGATTTCGGCACAAGTCATACTACACAACACCGCTCTGCCAACTGAGCTATCGACGGTCGTTCAAGTTTAATCCAAGACAGCTCCATTTATTGAACTTTACATTTATTAAAAGCGAGTTAAAAAGTTTCTTCCGTCGAGCCGGAGTCGAACCAGCGACCTATGGATTTCGGTATGCGTCTTACTACAGTCCACCGCTCTGCCAACTGAGCTATCGACGGCCGTTCATGTCTAATCCAAGACACCTCCATTTTTTAACTTTACATTTATTAAAAAGCGAATTAAAAAGTTTCCTCCGTCGAGCCGGAGTCGAACCAGCGACCTATGGATTTCGGTACGCGTCATACTACAGTCCACCACTCTGCCAACTGAGCTATCGACAGTCGTTAAAGTCTAATCCAAGACACCTCAATTTTTTAACTTTACATTTATTAAAAAGCAAATTAAAAAGTTTCTTCCGTCGAGCCGGAGTCGAACCAGCAAACTATGGATTTCGGCACAAGTCATACTACAGTCCACCGCTCTGCCAACTGAGCTATCGACGGTCGTTCAAGTCTAATCCAAGACAGCTCCATTTATTGAACTTTAAATTTATTAAAAAGCGAGTTAAAAAGTTTCTTCCGTCGAGCCGGAGTCGAACCAGCGACCTATGGATATCGGCACGAGTCATACTACAGTCCACCGCTCTGCCAACTGAGCTATCGACGGTCGTTCAAGTCTTATCCAAGACACCTCCATTTTTTAACTTTATATTTATTAAAAAGCGAGTAATAAAGTTTCTTCCGTCGAGCCGGAGTCGAACCAGCGACCTATAGATTTCGGCACGAGTCATACTACAGTCCACCGCTCTGCCAACTGAGCTATCGACGGCCGTTCATGTCTAATCGAAGACGTATAAATTTATTTAACTTTACATTTTTTAAAAAGCGAGTTAAAAAGTTTCTTCCGTCGAGCCGGAGTTGAACCAGCGACCTATGGATTTCGGCACGTGTCATACTACAGTCCACCGCTCTGCCAACTGAGCTATCGACGGTCGTTAAAGTCTAATCCAAGACACCTCCATTTTTTAACTTTAAATTTATTAAAAAGCAAATAAAAAGTTTCTTCCGTCGAGCCGGAGTCGAACCAGCGACCTATGGATTTCGGCACAAGTCATACTACAGTCCACCGCTCTGCCAACTGAGCTATCGACGGTCGTTCAAGGCTAATCCAAGACACCTCCATTTTTTAACTTTAAATTTATTAAAAAGCAAATTAAAAAGTTTCTTCCGTCGAGCCGGAGTCGAACCAGCGACCTATGGATTTCGGCACAAGTCATACTACAGTCCACCGCTCTGCCAACTGAGCTATCGACGGTCGTTCAAGTGTAATCCAAGACAGCTCCATTTATTGAACTTTACATTTATTAAAAGCGAGTTAAAAAGTTTCTTCCGTCGAGCCGGAGTCGAACCAGCGACCTATGGATTTCGGTACGTTTCATACTACAGTCCACCGCTCTGCCAACTGAGCTATCGACGGCCGTTCATGTCTAATCGACGACGTATAAATTTATTTAACTTTACATTTTTTAAAAAGCGAGTTAAAAAGTTTCTTCCGTCGAGCCGGAGTCGAACCAGCGACCTATGGATTTCGGCACGAGTCATACTACAGTCCACCGCTCTGCCAACTGAGCTATCGACGGTCGTTAAAGTCTGATCCAAGACACCTCCATTTTTTAACTTTAAATTTATTAAAAAGCAAATAAAAAGTTTCTTCCGTCGAGCCGGAGTCGAACCAGCGACCTATGGATTTCGGCACAAGCCATACTACACAACACCGCTCTGCCAACTGAGCTATCGACGGTCGTTCAAGTTTAATCCAAGACAGCTCCATTTATTGAACTTTACATTTATTAAAAGCGAGTTAAAAAGTTTCTTCCGTCGAGCCGGAGTCGAACCAGCGACCTATGGATTTCGGTATGCGTCATACTACAGTCCACCGCTCTGCCAACTGAGCTATCGACGGCCGTTCATGTCTAATCCAAGACACCTCCATTTTTTAACTTTACATTTATTAAAAAGCGAATTAAAAAGTTTCCTCCGTCGAGCCGGAGTCGAACCAGCGACCTATGGATTTCGGTACGCGTCATACTACAGTCCACCACTCTGCCAACTGAGCTATCGACAGTCGTTAAAGTCTAATCCAAGACACCTCAATTTTTTAACTTTACATTTATTAAAAAGCAAATTAAAAAGTTTCTTCCGTCGAGCCGGAGTCGAACCAGCAAACTATGGATTTCGGCACAAGTCATACTACAGTCCACCGCTCTGCCAACTGAGCTATCGACGGTCGTTCAAGTCTAATCCAAGACAGCTCCATTTATTGAACTTTAAATTTATTAAAAAGCGAGTTAAAAAGTTTCTTCCGTCGAGCCGGAGTCGAACCAGCGACCTATGGATTTCGGCACGCGTCATACTACAGTCCACCGCTCTGCCAACTGAGCTATCGACGGCCGTTCATGTCTAATCGAAGACATATACATTTATTTAACTTTACATTTTTTAAAAAGCGAGTTAAAAAGTTTCTTCCGTCGAGCCGGAGTCGAACCAGCGACCTATGGATTTCGGCACGAGTCATACTACAGTCCACCGCTCTGCCAACTGAGCTATCGACGGTAGTTCAAGTCTAATCCAAGACACCTCCATTTTTTAACTTTAAATTTATTAAAAAGCAAATTAAAAAGTTTCTTCCGTCGAGCCGGAGTCGAACCAGCGACATATGGATTTCGGCACAAGTCATACTACAGTCCACCGCTCTGCCAACTGAGCTACCGACGGTCGTTCAAGTCTTTTCCAAGACAGGTCCATTTATTGAACTTTACATTTATTAAAAAGCAAGTTAAAAATATTCTTCCGTCGAGCCGGAGTCGAACCAGCGACCTATGGATTTCGGCACGCGTCATACTACAGTCCACCGCTCTGCCAACTGAGCTATCGACGGTCGTTCAAGTCTAATCCAAGACACCTCCATTTTTTAACTTTACATTTATTAAAAAGCGAGTAAAAAAGTTTCTTCCGTCGAGCCGGAGTCGAACCAGCGACCTATGGATTTCGGCACGCGTCATACTACAGTCCACCGCTCTGCCAACTGAGCTATCGACGGTCGTTCAAGTCTAATCCAAGACACCTCCATTTTTTAACTTTACATTTATTAAAAAGCAAATTAAAAAGTTTCTTCCGTCGAGCCGGAGTCGAACCAGCAAACTATGGATTTCGGCACAAGTCATACTACAGTCCACCGCTCTGCCAACTGAGCTATCGACGGTCGTTCAAGTCTAATCCAAGACAGCTCCATTTATTGAAGTTTAAATTTATTAAAAAGATAGTTAAAAAGTTTCTTCCGTCGAGCCGGAGTCGAACCAGCGACCTATGGATTTCGGCACGCGTCATACTACAGTCCACCGCTCTGCCAACTGAGCTATCGACGGCCGCTCATGTCTAATCGAAGACATATACATTTATTTAACTTTACATTTTTTAAAAAGCGAGTTAAAAAGTTTCTTCCGTCGAGCCGGAGTCGAACCAGCGACCTATGGATTTCGGCACGAGTCATACTACAGTCCACCGCTCTGCCAACTGAGCTATCGACGGTAGTTCAAGTCTAATCCAAGACACCTCCATTTTTTAACTTTACATTTATTAAAAAGCAAATTAAAAAGTTTCTTCCGTCGAGCCGGAGTCGAACCAGCGACCTATGGATATCGGCACGCGTCATACTACAGTCCACCGCTCTGCCAACTGAGCTATCGACGGCCGTTCATGTCTAATCGAAGACATATACATTTATTTAACTTTACATTTTTTAAAAAGCGAGTTAAAAAGTTTCTTCCGTCGAGCCGGAGTCGAACCAGCGACCTATGGATTTCGGCACGAGTCATACTACAGTCCACCGCTCTGCCAACTGAGCTATCGACGGTAGTTCAAGTCTAATCCAAGACACCTCCATTTTTTAACTTTACATTTATTAAAAAGCAAATTAAAAAGTTTCTTCCGTCGAGCCGGAGTCGAACCAGCGACCTATGGATTTCGGCACGCGTCATACTACAGTCCACCGCTCTGCCAACTGAGCTATCGACGGCCGCTCATGTCTAATCGAAGACATATACATTTATTTAACTTTACATTTTTTAAAAAGCGAGTTAAAAAGTTTCTTCCGTCGAGCCGGAGTCGAACCAGCGACCTATGGATTTCGGCACGAGTCATACTACAGTCCACCGCTCTGCCAACTGAGCTATCGACGGTAGTTCAAGTCTAATCCAAGACACCTCCATTTTTTAACTTTACATTTATTAAAAAGCAAATTAAAAAGTTTCTTCCGTCGAGCCGGAGTCGAACCAGCGACCTATGGATATCGGCACGCGTCATACTACAGTCCACCGCTCTGCCAACTGAGCTATCGACGGCCGTTCATGTCTAATCGAAGACATATACATTTATTTAACTTTACATTTTTTAAAAAGCGAGTTAAAAAGTTTCTTCCGTCGAGCCGGAGTCGAACCAGCGACCTATGGATTTCGGCACGAGTCATACTACAGTCCACCGCTCTGCCAACTGAGCTATCGACGGTAGTTCAAGTCTAATCCAAGACACCTCCATTTTTTAACTTTACATTTATTAAAAAGCAAATTAAAAAGTTTCTTCCGTCGAGCCGGAGTCGAACCAGCAAACTATGGATTTCGGCACAAGTCATACTACAGTCCACCGCTCTGTCAACTGAGATATCGACGGTCGTTCCAGTCTAATCCAAGACAGCTCCATTTATTGAAGTTTAAATTTATTAAAAAGCGAGTTAAAAAGTTTCTTCCGTCGAGATGGAGTCGAACCAGCGACCTATGGATTTCGGCACGCGTCATACTACAGTCCACCGCTCTGCCAACTGAGCTATCGACGGCCGTTCATGTCTAATCCAAGACACCTCCATTTTTTAACTTTATATTTATTAAAAAGCGAATTAAAAAGTTTCCTCCGTCGAGCCGGAGTCGAACCAGCGACCTATGGATTTCGGCACGAGTCATACTACAGTCCACCGCTCTGCCAACTGAGCTATCGACGGTCGTTAAAGTCTGATCCAAGACACCTCCATTTTTTAACTTTAAATTTATTAAAAAGCAAATAAAAAGTGTCTTCCGTCGAGCCGGAGTCGAACCAGCGACCTATGGATTTCGGCACAAGTCATACTACACAACACCGCTCTGCCAACTGAGCTATCGACGGTCGTTCAAGTTTAATCCAAGACAGCTCCATTTATTGAACTTTACATTTATTAAAAGCGAGTTAAAAAGTTTCTTCCGTCGAGCCGGAGTCGAACCAGCGACCTATGGATTTCGGTATGCGTCATACTACAGTCCACCGCTCTGCCAACTGAGCTATCGACGGCCGTTCATTAGGGTGGGCCGAAAAAACCTTTTATTTTTTTTCGAAGTTTTAATAGTGCGGAAAAGTTGCGAATTATATAGACAAAGAAAAGGAAAAAAAAATTTTCAAAATCGGTTAATATCTTCCGATCGCGCAAAGGCCCCAAAGTTTGAAAAAATATGAAAAAACTTGATTTTTGCGATTATTTTTTTGAAAAAATCAAAGATTAAACTATCAAATATTGTTCATGATTTTTTTATGTGAAACTAATATAGTTATAGACATAATCGTTCAGATTCCATTCTTCTATCACTTTTTTTTCGTTAGATATAATTTTTTTAATGTTCATACAAATTTTGTAAAGTTGTTTTTCCTGCATTTTTAAACAGCTAATAACTCTAGAACTATATAAATTAAAAACTTGAAATCAGTCCCATTTTGTTCGTAAATTTTTTGTCTTTGATTTGGTGTGCATCATGATCATCATTTTCAAAAAGTTTTTTTTTAAATTTGAAAAAAGTGAAAAAAAATTTAATTAAAAAATTTTTTTAAATTTTTTTTTGAAAAAATATTAATAGCCTTTTAACTCTTAAAATGAACATAACTAACCAATTTCAAGTTGAAAATAAAATTTAATCATGCATAAAAAAATAAAAATAACCGTAATTTAGTCAAATCCCTAAACATTCCCTAAAATTATACACCAAGAGCGATTCACTCATGGAAAATTTATCAAATCCCTTGAGGGTGTTCATATGACTTAAAACATGTAAAAAATGTCACATAAATTTCAGAAAATAAGACAATTAACAGATTCGGTTCAAAATCTTACAGTGCTAGTTCCCAACTCTAAGTTAATTCAATTTGCATGAATTTTACCTGAATATTCCTTAGAAATGTGTTTATATCCAATTTTTTATGTTCTAAAACTTTTAATTTAATTTGATTTGACTTGTTAAAGTAAAAAAAAATACATAATTCTTAGAAATTTTCAGGAGAAATGCATGTAAATTGAATTACCTTAACTAAGTATGAAAATGTCAAATTTTCAATATTTTGGCAAATTTTGGGGCTTATGCGCGATCGTATTATATTAACTGATCTAAACCAAATTAAAACACAATGTTTTAGGCTCTATTTGAAGACGTTGCAAACTATTACGTTATGAAAACATCAAATTAAAAAAAATAAACGCAAAAATCAAGTTTTTTCATATTTAGTTAAGTTTGCATGCATTTCTCCTGAAAATTTCTAAGAATTATGTTTATATCTAATTGTTTTTACTTTTAACAAGTCAAATCAAAGTAAATTAAAAACTTAAGATCATAAAAAAATTGGATATAAACACATTTCTATGGAATATTCAGGTAAAATTCATGCAAATTGAATTAACTTAAAGTTGGGAACTAGCACTGTAAGATTTTGAACCGAATCTGTTAATTGTCTTATTTTCTGAAATTTATGTGACATTTTTTACATGTTTTAAGTCATATGAACACCCTCAAGTGATTTGATAAATTTTCCATGAGTGAATCGCTCTTGGTGTATAATTTTAGGGAATGTTTAGGGATTTGACTAAATTACGGTTATTTTTATTTTTTTATACATGATTAAATTTTATTTTCAACTTGAAATTGGGTAGTTATGTTCATTTTAAGAGTTAAAAGGCTATTAATATTTTTTCAAAAAATAAAATTAAAAAAAAAATTTATCAAATTTTTTTTTACTTTTTTCAAATTTAAAAAAATCTTTTTGAAAATGATGATCATGATGCACACCATATCAAAGACAAAAAATTTACGAACAAAATGGGACTGATTTCAAGTTTTTAATTTGTATAGTTCTAGAGTTATTAGCTGTTTAAAAATGCAGGAAAAACAACTTTACAAAATTTGTATGAACATTAAAAAAATTATATCTAACGAAAAAAAAGTGATGGAAGAATGGAATCTGAACGATTATGTCTATAACTATATTAGTTTCACATAAAAAAATCATGAACAATATTTGATAGTTTAATCTTTGATTTTTTCAAAAAAATAATCGCAAAAATCAAGTTTTTTCATATTTTTTCAAACTTTGGGGCCTTTGCGCGATCGGAAGATATTAACCGATTTTGAAAAATTTTTTTTCCTTTTCTTTGTCTATATAATTCGCAACTTTTCCGCGCTATTAAAACTTCGAAAAAAAATAAAAGGTTTTTTCGGCCCACCCTACCGTTCATGTCTAATCCAAGACACCTCCATTTTTTAACTTTACATTTATTAAAAAGCGAATTAAAAAGTTTCCTCCGTCGAGCCGGAGTCGAACCAGCGACCTATGGATTTCGGTACGCGTCATACTACAGTCCACCACTCTGCCAACTGAGCTATCGACAGTCGTTAAAGTCTAATCCAAGACACCTCAATTTTTTAACTTTACATTTATTAAAAAGCAAATTAAAAAGTTTCTTCCGTCGAGCCGGAGTCGAACCAGCAAACTATGGATTTCGGCACAAGTCATACTACAGTCCACCGCTCTGCCAACTGAGCTATCGACGGTCGTTCAAGTCTAATCCAAGACAGCTCCATTTATTGAACTTTAAATTTATTAAAAAGCGAGTTAAAAAGTTTCTTCCGTCGAGCCGGAGTCGAACCAGCGACCTATGGATTTCGGCACGCGTCATACTACAGTCCACCGCTCTGCCAACTGAGCTATCGACGGCCGTTCATGTCTAATCGAAGACATATACATTTATTTAACTTTACATTTTTTAAAAAGCGAGTTAAAAAGTTTCTTCCGTCGAGCCGGAGTCGAACCAGCGACCTATGGATTTCGGCACGAGTCATACTACAGTCCACCGCTCTGCCAACTGAGCTATCGACGGTAGTTCAAGTCTAATCCAAGACACCTCCATTTTTTAACTTTACATTTATTAAAAAACGAGTAAAAAAATTTATTCCGTCGAGCCGGAGTCGAACCAGCGACCTATGGATTTCGGCACAAGTCATACTACAGTCCACCGCTCTGCCAACTGAGCTATCGACGGTCGTTCAAGACTAATCCAAGACACCTCCATTTTTTAACTTTAAATTTATTAAAAAGCAAATTAAAAAGTTTCTTCCGTCGAGCCGGAGTCGAACCAGCGACATATGGATTTCGGCACAAGTCATACTACAGTCCACCGCTCTGCCAACTGAGCTACCGACGGTCGTTCAAGTCTTTTCCAAGACAGGTCCATTTATTGAACTTTACATTTATTAAAAAGCAAGTTAAAAATATTCTTCCGTCGAGCCGGAGTCGAACCAGCGACCTATGGATTTCGGCACGCGTCATACTACAGTCCACCGCTCTGCCAACTGAGCTATCGACGGTCGTTCAAGTCTAATCCAAGACACCTCCATTTTTTAACTTTACATTTATTAAAAAGCGAGTAAAAAAGTTTCTTCCGTCGAGCCGGAGTCGAACCAGCAAACTATGGATTTCGGCACAAGTCATACTACAGTCCACCGCTCTGCCAACTGAGCTATCGACGGTCGTTCAAGTCTAATCCAAGACAGCTCCATTTATTGAAGTTTAAATTTATTAAAAAGATAGTTAAAAAGTTTCTTCCGTCGAGCCGGAGTCGAACCAGCGACCTATGGATTTCGGCACGCGTCATACTACAGTCCACCGCTCTGCCAACTGAGCTATCGACGGCCGCTCATGTCTAATCGAAGACATATACATTTATTTAACTTTACATTTTTTAAAAAGCGAGTTAAAAAGTTTCTTCCGTCGAGCCGGAGTCGAACCAGCGACCTATGGATTTCGGCACGAGTCATACTACAGTCCACCGCTCTGCCAACTGAGCTATCGACGGTAGTTCAAGTCTAATCCAAGACACCTCCATTTTTTAACTTTACATTTATTAAAAAGCAAATTAAAAAGTTTCTTCCGTCGAGCCGGAGTCGAACCAGCGACCTATGGATATCGGCACGCGTCATACTACAGTCCACCGCTCTGCCAACTGAGCTATCGACGGCCGTTCATGTCTAATCGAAGACATATACATTTATTTAACTTTACATTTTTTAAAAAGCGAGTTAAAAAGTTTCTTCCGTCGAGCCGGAGTCGAACCAGCGACCTATGGATTTCGGCACGAGTCATACTACAGTCCACCGCTCTGCCAACTGAGCTATCGACGAAAGTTCAAGTCTAATCCAAGACACCTCCATTTTTTAACTTTACATTTATTAAAAAGCAAATTAAAAAGTTTCTTCCGTCGAGCCGGAGTCGAACCAGCAAACTATGGATTTCGGCACAAGTCATACTACAGTCCACCGCTCTGTCAACTGAGATATCGACGGTCGTTCCAGTCTAATCCAAGACAGCTCCATTTATTGAAGTTTAAATTTATTAAAAAGCGAGTTAAAAAGTTTCTTCCGTCGAGATGGAGTCAAACCAGCGACCTATGGATTTCGGCACGCGTCATACTACAGTCCACCGCTCTGCCAACTGAGCTATCGACGGCCGTTCATGTCTAATCCAAGACACCTCCATTTTTTAACTTTATATTTATTAAAAAGCGAATTAAAAAGTTTCCTCCGTCGAGCCGGAGTCGAACCAGCGACCTATGGATTTCGGTACGCGTCATACTACAGTCCACCACTCTGCCAACTGAGCTATCGACAGTCGTTAAAGTCTAATCCAAGACACCTCAATTTTTTAACTTTACATTTATTAAAAAGCAAATTAAAAAGTTTCTTCCGTCGAGCCGGAGTCGAACCAGCAAACTATGGATTTCGGCACAAGTCATACTACAGTCCACCGCTCTGCCAACTGAGCTATCGACGGTCGTTCAAGTCTAATCCAAGACAGCTCCATTTATTGAACTTTAAATTTATTAAAAAGCGAGTTAAAAAGTTTCTTCCGTCGAGCCGGAGTCGAACCAGCGACCTATGGATTTCGGCACGCGTCATACTACAGTCCACCGCTCTGCCAACTGAGCTATCGACGGCCGTTCATGTCTAATCGAAGACATATACATTTATTTAACTTTACATTTTTTAAAAAGCGAGTTAAAAAGTTTCTTCCGTCGAGCCGGAGTCGAACCAGCGACCTATGGATTTCGGCACGAGTCATACTACAGTCCACCGCTCTGCCAACTGAGCTACCGACGGTCGTTCAAGTCTTTTCCAAGACAGGTCCATTTATTGAACTTTACATTTATTAAAAAGCAAGTTAAAAATATTCTTCCGTCGAGCCGGAGTCGAACCAGCGACCTATGGATTTCGGCACGCGTCATACTAGAGTCCACCGCTCTGCCAACTGAGCTATCGACGGTCGTTCAAGTCTAATCCAAGACACCTCCATTTTTTAACTTTACATTTATTAAAAAGCGAGTAAAAAAGTTTCTTCCGTCGAGCCGGAGTCGAACCAGCGACCTATGGATTTCGGCACGCGTCATACTACAGTCCACCGCTCTGCCAACTGAGCTATCGACGGTCGTTCAAGTCTAATCCAAGACACCTCCATTTTTTAACTTTACATTTATTAAAAAGCAAATTAAAAAGTTTCTTCCGTCGAGCCGGAGTCGAACCAGCAAACTATGGATTTCGGCACAAGTCATACTACAGTCCACCGCTCTGCCAACTGAGCTATCGACGGTCGTTCAAGTCTAATCCAAGACAGCTCCATTTATTGAAGTTTAAATTTATTAAAAAGCGAGTTAAAAAGTTTCTTCCGTCGAGCCGGAGTCGAACCAGCGACCTATGGATTTCGGCACGCGTCATACTACAGTCCACCGCTCTGCCAACTGAGCTATCGACGGCCGCTCATGTCTAATCCAAGACACCTCCATTTTTTAACTTTACATTTATTAAAAAGCGAGTAAAAAAGTTTCTTCCGTCGAGCCGGAGTCGAACCAGCGACCTATGGATTTCGGCACGCGTCATACTACAGTCCACCGCTCTGCCAACTGAGCTATCGACGGTCGTTCAAGTCTAATCCAAGACACCTCCATTTTTTAACTTTACATTTATTAAAAAGCAAATTAAAAAGTTTCTTCCGTCGAGCCGGAGTCGAACCAGCAAACTATGGATTTCGGCACAAGTCATACTACAGTCCACCGCTCTGCCAACTGAGCTATCGACGGTCGTTCAAGTCTAATCCAAGACAGCTCCATTTATTGAAGTTTAAATTTATTAAAAAGATAGTTAAAAAGTTTCTTAGGTCGAGCCGGAGTCGAACCAGCGACCTATGGATTTCGGCACGCGTCATACTACAGTCCACCGCTCTGCCAACTGAGCTATCGACGGCCGCTCATGTCTAATCGAAGACATATACATTTATTTAACTTTACATTTTTTAAAAAGCGAGTTAAAAAGTTTCTTCCGTCGAGCCGGAGTCGAACCAGCGACCTATGGATTTCGGCACGAGTCATACTACAGTCCACCGCTCTGCCAACTGAGCTATCGACGGTAGTTCAAGTCTAATCCAAGACACCTCCATTTTTTAACTTTACATTTATTAAAAAGCAAATTAAAAAGTTTCTTCCGTCGAGCCGGAGTCGAACCAGCGACCTATGGATATCGGCACGCGTCATACTACAGTCCACCGCTCTGCCAACTGAGCTATCGACGGCCGTTCATGTCTAATCGAAGACATATACATTTATTTAACTTTACATTTTTTAAAAAGCGAGTTAAAAAGTTTCTTCCGTCGAGCCGGAGTCGAACCAGCGACCTATGGATTTCGGCACGAGTCATACTACAGTCCACCGCTCTGCCAACTGAGCTATCGACGGTAGTTCAAGTCTAATCCAAGACACCTCCATTTTTTAACTTTACATTTATTAAAAAGCAAATTAAAAAGTTTCTTCCGTCGAGCCGGAGTCGAACCAGCAAACTATGGATTTCGGCACAAGTCATACTACAGTCCACCGCTCTGTCAACTGAGATATCGACGGTCGTTCCAGTCTAATCCAAGACAGCTCCATTTATTGAAGTTTAAATTTATTAAAAAGCGAGTTAAAAAGTTTCTTCCGTCGAGATGGAGTCAAACCAGCGACCTATGGATTTCGGCACGCGTCATACTACAGTCCACCGCTCTGCCAACTGAGCTATCGACGGCCGTTCATGTCTAATCCAAGACACCTCCATTTTTTAACTTTATATTTATTAAAAAGCGAATTAAAAAGTTTCCTCCGTCGAGCCGGAGTCGAACCAGCGACCTATGGATTTCGGTACGCGTCATACTACAGTCCACCACTCTGCCAACTGAGCTATCGACAGTCGTTAAAGTCTAATCCAAGACACCTCAATTTTTTAACTTTACATTTATTAAAAAGCAAATTAAAAAGTTTCTTCCGTCGAGCCGGAGTCGAACCAGCAAACTATGGATTTCGGCACAAGTCATACTACAGTCCACCGCTCTGCCAACTGAGCTATCGACGGTCGTTCAAGTCTAATCCAAGACAGCTCCATTTATTGAACTTTAAATTTATTAAAAAGCGAGTTAAAAAGTTTCTTCCGTCGAGCCGGAGTCGAACCAGCGACCTATGGATTTCGGCACGCGTCATACTACAGTCCACCGCTCTGCCAACTGAGCTATCGACGGCCGTTCATGTCTAATCGAAGACATATACATTTATTTAACTTTACATTTTTTAAAAAGCGAGTTAAAAAGTTTCTTCCGTCGAGCCGGAGTCGAACCAGCGACCTATGGATTTCGGCACGAAACATACTACAGTCCACCGCTCTGCCAACTGAGCTACCGACGGTCGTTCAAGTCTTTTCCAAGACAGGTCCATTTATTGAACTTTACATTTATTAAAAAGCAAGTTAAAAATATTCTTCCGTCGAGCCGGAGTCGAACCAGCGACCTATGGATTTCGGCACGCGTCATACTAGAGTCCACCGCTCTGCCAACTGAGCTATCGACGGTCGTTCAAGTCTAATCCAAGACACCTCCATTTTTTAACTTTACATTTATTAAAAAGCGAGTAAAAAAGTTTCTTCCGTCGAGCCGGAGTCGAACCAGCGACCTATGGATTTCGGCACGCGTCATACTACAGTCCACCGCTCTGCCAACTGAGCTATCGACGGTCGTTCAAGTCTAATCCAAGACACCTCCATTTTTTAACTTTACATTTATTAAAAAGCAAATTAAAAAGTTTCTTCCGTCGAGCCGGAGTCGAACCAGCAAACTATGGATTTCGGCACAAGTCATACTACAGTCCACCGCTCTGCCAACTGAGCTATCGACGGTCGTTCAAGTCTAATCCAAGACAGCTCCATTTATTGAAGTTTAAATTTATTAAAAAGCGAGTTAAAAAGTTTCTTCCGTCGAGCCGGAGTCGAACCAGCGACCTATGGATTTCGGCACGCGTCATACTACAGTCCACCGCTCTGCCAACTGAGCTATCGACGGCCGCTCATGTCTAATCGAAGACATATACATTTATTTAACTTTACATTTTTTAAAAAGCGAGTTAAAAAGTTTCTTCCGTCGAGCCGGAGTCGAACCAGCGACCTATGGATTTCGGCACGAGTCATACTACAGTCCACCGCTCTGCCAACTGAGCTATCGACGGTAGTTCAAGTCTAATCCAAGACACCTCCATTTTTTAACTTTACATTTATTAAAAAGCAAATTAAAAAGTTTCTTCCGTCGAGCCGGAGTCGAACCAGCGACCTATGGATTTCGGCACGAGTCATACTACAGTCCACCGCTCTGCCAACTGAGCTATCGACGGTAGTTCAAGTCTAATCCAAGACACCTCCATTTTTTAACTTTACATTTATTAAAAAGCAAATTAAAAAGTTTCTTCCGTCGAGCCGGAGTCGAACCAGCAAACTATGGATTTCGGCACAAGTCATACTACAGTCCACCGCTCTGTCAACTGAGATATCGACGGTCGTTCCAGTCTAATCCAAGACAGCTCCATTTATTGAAGTTTAAATTTATTAAAAAGCGAGTTAAAAAGTTTCTTCCGTCGAGATGGAGTCGAACCAGCGACCTATGGATTTCGGCACGCGTCATACTACAGTCCACCGCTCTGCCAACTGAGCTATCGACGGCCGTTCATGTCTAATCCAAGACACCTTCATTTTTTAACTTTACATTTATTAAAAAGCGAATTAAAAAGTTTCCTCCGTCGAGCCGGAGTCGAACCAGCGACCTATGGATATCGGCACGAGTCATACTACAGTCCACCGCTCTGCCAACTGAGCTATCGACGGTCGTTCAAGACTTATCCAAGACAGGTCCATTTATTGAACTTTACATTTATTAAAAAGCAAGTTAAAAATATTCTTCCGTCGAGCCGGAGTCGAACCAGCGACCTATGGATTTCGGCACGCGTCATACTAGAGTCCACCGCTCTGCCAACTGAGCTATCGACGGTCGTTCAAGTCTAATCGAAGACATATACATTTATTTAACTTTACATTTTTTAAAAAGCGAGTTAAAAAGTTTCTTCCGTCGAGCCGGAGTCGAACCAGCGACCTATGGATTTCGGCACGAGTCATACTACAGTCCACCGCTCTGCCAACTGAGCTATCGACGGTAGTTCAAGTCTAATCCAAGACACCTCCATTTTTTAACTTTACATTTATTAAAAAGCAAATTAAAAAGTTTCTTCCGTCGAGCCGGAGTCGAACCAGCGACCTATGGATATCGGCACGCATCATACTACAGTCCACCGCTCTGCCAACTGAGCTATCGACGGCCGTTCATGTCTAATCGAAGACATATACATTTATTTAACTTTACATTTTTTAAAAAGCGAGTTAAAAAGTTTCTTCCGTCGAGCCGGAGTCGAACCAGCGACCTATGGATTTCGGCACGAGTCATACTACAGTCCACCGCTCTGCCAACTGAGCTATCGACGGTAGTTCAAGTCTAATCCAAGACACCTCCATTTTTTAACTTTACATTTATTAAAAAGCAAATTAAAAAGTTTCTTCCGTCGAGCCGGAGTCGAACCAGCAAACTATGGATTTCGGCACAAGTCATACTACAGTCCACCGCTCTGTCAACTGAGATATCGACGGTCGTTCCAGTCTAATCCAAGACAGCTCCATTTATTGAAGTTTAAATTTATTAAAAAGCGAGTTAAAAAGTTTCTTCCGTCGAGATGGAGTCGAACCAGCGACCTATGGATTTCGGCACGCGTCATACTACAGTCCACCGCTCTGCCAACTGAGCTATCGACGGCCGTTCATGTCTAATCCAAGACACCTTCATTTTTTAACTTTACATTTATTAAAAAGCGAATTAAAAAGTTTCCTCCGTCGAGCCGGAGTCGAACCAGCGACCTATGGATATCGGCACGAGTCATACTACAGTCCACCGCTCTGCCAACTGAGCTATCGACGGTCGTTCAAGACTTATCCAAGACACCTCCATTTTTTAACTTTACATTTATTAAAAAGCGAGTAAAAAAGTTTCTTCCGTCGAGCCGGAGTCGAACCAGTGACCTATGGATATCGGCACGAGTCATACTACAGTCCACCGCTCTGCTAACTGAGCTATCGACGGTCGTTCAAGTCTTAACCAAGACACCTCCATTTTTTAACTTTAAATTTATTAAAAAGCGAGTAAAAAGGTTTCTTCCGTCGAGCCGGAGTCGAACCAGCGACATATAGATTTCGGCACGAGTCATACTACAGTCCACCGCTCTGCCAACTGAGCTATCGACGGTCGTTCCAGTCTAATCCAAGACAGCTCCATTTATTGAAGTTTAAATTTATTAAAAAGCGAGTTAAAAAGTTTCTTCCGTCGAGATGGAGTCGAACCAGCGACCTATGGATTTCGGCACGCGTCATACTACAGTCCACCGCTCTGCCAACTGAGCTATCGACGGCCGTTCATGTCTAATCCAAGACACCTTCATTTTTTAACTTTACATTTATTAAAAAGCGAATTAAAAAGTTTCCTCCGTCGAGCCGGAGTCGAACCAGCGACCTATGGATATCGGCACGAGTCATACTACAGTCCACCGCTCTGCCAACTGAGCTATCGACGGTCGTTCAAGACTTATCCAAGACAGGTCCATTTATTGAACTTTACATTTATTAAAAAGCAAGTTAAAAATATTCTTCCGTCGAGCCGGAGTCGAACCAGCGACCTATGGATTTCGGCACGCGTCATACTAGAGTCCACCGCTCTGCCAACTGAGCTATCGACGGTCGTTCAAGTCTAATCGAAGACATATACATTTATTTAACTTTACATTTTTTAAAAAGCGAGTTAAAAAGTTTCTTCCGTCGAGCCGGAGTCGAACCAGCGACCTATGGATTTCGGCACGAGTCATACTACAGTCCACCGCTCTGCCAACTGAGCTATCGACGGTAGTTCAAGTCTAATCCAAGACACCTCCATTTTTTAACTTTACATTTATTAAAAAGCAAATTAAAAAGTTTCTTCCGTCGAGCCGGAGTCGAACCAGCGACCTATGGATATCGGCACGCATCATACTACAGTCCACCGCTCTGCCAACTGAGCTATCGACGGCCGTTCATGTCTAATCGAAGACATATACATTTATTTAACTTTACATTTTTTAAAAAGCGAGTTAAAAAGTTTCTTCCGTCGAGCCGGAGTCGAACCAGCGACCTATGGATTTCGGCACGAGTCATACTACAGTCCACTGCTCTGCCAACTGAGCTATCGACGGTAGTTCAAGTCTAATCCAAGACACCTCCATTTTTTAACTTTACATTTATTAAAAAGCAAATTAAAAAGTTTCTTCCGTCGAGCCGGAGTCGAACCAGCAAACTATGGATTTCGGCACAAGTCATACTACAGTCCACCGCTCTGTCAACTGAGATATCGACGGTCGTTCCAGTCTAATCCAAGACAGCTCCATTTATTGAAGTTTAAATTTATTAAAAAGCGAGTTAAAAAGTTTCTTCCGTCGAGATGGAGTCGAACCAGCGACCTATGGATTTCGGCACGCGTCATACTACAGTCCACCGCTCTGCCAACTGAGCTATCGACGGCCGTTCATGTCTAATCCAAGACACCTTCATTTTTTAACTTTACATTTATTAAAAAGCGAATTAAAAAGTTTCCTCCGTCGAGCCGGAGTCGAACCAGCGACCTATGGATATCGGCACGAGTCATACTACAGTCCACCGCTCTGCCAACTGAGCTATCGACGGTCGTTCAAGACTTATCCAAGACACCTCCATTTTTTAACTTTACATTTATTAAAAAGCGAGTAAAAAAGTTTCTTCCGTCGAGCCGGAGTCGAACCAGTGACCTATGGATATCGGCACGAGTCATACTACAGTCCACCGCTCTGCTAACTGAGCTATCGACGGTCGTTCAAGTCTTAACCAAGACACCTCCATTTTTTAACTTTAAATTTATTAAAAAGCGAGTAAAAAGGTTTCTTCCGTCGAGCCGGAGTCGAACCAGCGACATATAGATTTCGGCACGAGTCATACTACAGTCCACCGCTCTGCCAACTGAGCTATCGACGGTCGTTCAAGTCTAATCCAAGACAGCTCCATTTATTGAACTTTACATTTATTAAAAGCGAGTTAAAAAGTTTCTTCCGTCGAGCCGAAGTCGAACCAGCGACCTATGGATTTCGGTACGCGTCATACTACAGTCCACCGCTCTGCCAACTGAGCTATCGACAGTCGTTAAAGTCTAATCCAAGACACCTCAATTTTTTAACTTTACATTTATTAAAAAGCGAATTAAAAAGTTACTTCCGTCGAGCCGGAGTCGAACCAGCGACCTATGGATATCGGCACGAGTCATACTACAGTCCACCGCTCTGCCAACTGAGCTATCGACGGTCGTTCAAGTCTTATCCAAGACACCTCCATTTTTTAACTTTATATTTATTAAAAAGCGAGTAATAAAGTTTCTTCCGTCGAGCCGGAGTCGAACCAGCGACCTATAGATTTCGGCACGAGTCATACTACAGTCCACCGCTCTGCCAACTGAGCTATCGACGGCCGTTCATGTCTAATCGAAGACGTATAAATTTATTTAACTTTACATTTTTTAAAAAGCGAGTTAAAAAGTTTCTTCCGTCGAGCCGGAGTTGAACCAGCGACCTATGGATTTCGGCACGTGTCATACTACAGTCCACCGCTCTGCCAACTGAGCTATCGACGGTCGTTAAAGTCTAATCCAAGACACCTCCATTTTTTAACTCTAAATTTATTAAAAAGCAAATAAAAAGTTTCTTCCGTCGAGCCGGAGTCGAACCAGCGACCTATGGATTTCGGCACAAGTCATACTACAGTCCACCGCTCTGCCAACTGAGCTATCGACGGTCGTTCAAGGCTAATCCAAGACACCTCCATTTTTTAACTTTAAATTTATTAAAAAGCAAATTAAAAAGTTTCTTCCGTCGAGCCGGAGTCGAACCAGCGACCTATGGATTTCGGCACAAGTCATACTACAGTCCACCGCTCTGCCAACTGAGCTATCGACGGTCGTTCAAGTGTAATCCAAGACAGCTCCATTTATTGAACTTTACATTTATTAAAAGCGAGTTAAAAAGTTTCTTCCGTCGAGCCGGAGTCGAACCAGCGACCTATGGATTTCGGTACGTTACATACTACAGTCCACCGCTCTGCCAACTGAGCTATCGACGGCCGTTCATGTCTAATCGACGACGTATAAATTTATTTAACTTTACATTTTTTAAAAAGCGAGTTAAAAAGTTTCTTCCGTCGAGCCGGAGTCGAACCAGCGACCTATGGATTTCGGCACGAGTCATACTACAGTCCACCGCTCTGCCAACTGAGCTATCGACGGTCGTTAAAGTCTGATCCAAGACACCTCCATTTTTTAACTTTAAATTTATTAAAAAGCAAATAAAAAGTTTCTTCCGTCGAGCCGGAGTCGAACCAGCGACCTATGGATTTCGGCACAAGTCATACTACACAACACCGCTCTGCCAACTGAGCTATCGACGGTCGTTCAAGTTTAATCCAAGACAGCTCCATTTATTGAACTTTACATTTATTAAAAGCGAGTTAAAAAGTTTCTTCCGTCGAGCCGGAGTCGAACCAGCGACCTATGGATTTCGGTATGCGTCATACTACAGTCCACCGCTCTGCCAACTGAGCTATCGACGGCCGTTCATGTCTAATCGAAGACGTATAAATTTATTTAACTTTACATTTTTTAAAAAGCGAGTTAAAAAGTTTCTTCCGTCGAGCCGGAGTTGAACCAGCGACCTATGGATTTCGGCACGTGTCATACTACAGTCCACCGCTCTGCCAACTGAGCTATCGACGGTCGTTAAAGTCTAATCCAAGACACCTCCATTTTTTAACTTTAAATTTATTAAAAAGCAAATAAAAAGTTTCTTCCGTCGAGCCGGAGTCGAACCAGCGACCTATGGATTTCGGCACAAGTCATACTACACAACACCGCTCTGCCAACTGAGCTATCGACGGTCGTTCAAGTCTAATCCAAGACAGCTCCATTTATTGAACTTTACATTTATTAAAAGCGAGTTAAAAAGTTTCTTCCGTCGAGCCGGAGTCGAACCAGCGACCTATGGATTTCGGTACGCGTCATACTACAGTCCACCGCTCTGCCAACTGAGCTATCGACGGCCGTTCATGTCTAATCGAAGACGTATAAATTTATTTAACTTTACATTTTTTAAAAAGCGAGTTAAAAAGTTTCTTCCGTCGAGCCGGAGTCGAACCATTGACCTATGGATTTCGGCACGAGTCGTACTACAGTCCACCGCTCTGCCAACTGAGCTATCGACGGTCGTTCAAGTCTTATCCGAGACACCTCCATTTTTTAACTTTACATTTATTAAAAAGCGAGTAAAAAAGTTTCTTCCGTCGAGCCGGAGTCGAACCAGCGACCTATGGATTTCGGCACAAGTCATACTACTGTCCACCACTCTGCCAACTGAGCTATCGACGGTCGTTCAAGTCTAATCGACGACGTATAAATTTATTTAACTTTACATTTTTTAAAAAGCGAGTTAAAAAGTTTCTTCCGTCGAGCCGGAGTCGAACCAGCGACCTATGGATTTCGGCACGAGTCATACTACAGTCCACCGCTCTGCCAACTGAGCTATCGACGGTCGTTAAAGTCTGATCCAAGACACCTCCATTTTTTAACTTTAAATTTATTAAAAAGCAAATAAAAAGTTTCTTCCGTCGAGCCGGAGTCGAACCAGCGACCTATGGATTTCGGCACAAGTCATACTACACAACACCGCTCTGCCAACAGAGCTATCGACGGTCGTTCAAGTCTAATCTAAGACAGCTCCATTTATTGAACTTTACATTTATTAAAAGCGAGTTAAAAAGTTTCTTCCGTCGAGCCGGAGTCGAACCAGCGACCTATGGATTTCGGTACGCGTCATACTACAGTCCACCGCTCTGCCAACTGAGCTATCGACGGCCGTTCATGTCTAATCGAAGACGTATAAATTTATTTAACTTTACATTTTTTAAAAAGCGAGTTAAAAAGTTTCTTCCGTGGAGGCGGAGTCGAACTATTGACCTATGGATTTCGGCACGAGTCATACTACAGTCCACCGCTCTGCCAACTGAGCTATCGACGGTCGTTCAAGTCTTATCCGAGACACCTCCATTTTTTAACTTTACATTTATTAAAAAGCGAGTAAAAAAGTTTCTTCCGTCGAGCCGGAGTCGAACCAGCGACCTATGGATTTCGGCACAAGTCATACTACTGTCCACCACTCTGCCAACTGAGCTATCGACGGTCGTTCAAGTCTAATCGACGACGTATAAATTTATTTAACTTTACATTTTTTAAAAAGCGAGTTAAAAAGTTTCTTCCGTCGAGCCGGAGTCGAACCAGCGACCTATGGATTTCGGCACGAGTCATACTACAGTCCACCGCTCTGCCAACTGAGCTATCGACGGTCGTTAAAGTCTGATCCAAGACACCTCCATTTTTTAACTTTAAATTTATTAAAAAGCAAATAAAAAGTTTCTTCCGTCGAGCCGGAGTCGAACCAGCGACCTATGGATTTCGGCACAAGTCATACTACACAACACCGCTCTGCCAACAGAGCTATCGACGGTCGTTCAAGTCTAATCTAAGACAGCTCCATTTATTGAACTTTACATTTATTAAAAGCGAGTTAAAAAGTTTCTTCCGTCGAGCCGGAGTCGAACCAGCGACCTATGGATTTCGGTACGCGTCATACTACAGTCCACCGCTCTGCCAACTGAGCTATCGACGGGAGTTCATGTCTAATCGAAGACGTATAAATTTATTTAACTTTACATTTTTTAAAAAGCGAGTTAAAAAGTTTCTTCCGTGGAGGCGGAGTCGAACTATTGACCTATGGATTTCGGCACGAGTCATACTACAGTCCACCGCTCTGCCAACTGAGCTATCGACGGTCGTTCAAGTCTTATCCGAGACACCTCCATTTTTTAACTTTACATTTATTAAAAAGCGAGTAAAAAATTTCTTCCGTCGAGCCGGAGTCGAACCAGCGACCTATGGATTTCGGCACAAGTCATACTACAGTCCACCGCTCTGCCAACTGAGCTATCGACGGTCGGTCAAGTCTTATCCAATACACCTCCATTTTTTAACTTTACATTTATTACAAAGCGAGTAAAAAAGTTTCTTCCGTCGAGCCGGAGTCGAACCAGCGACCTATAGATTTCGGCACGAGTCATACTACAGTCCACCGCTCTGCCAACTGAGCTATCTACGGTCGTTAAAGTCTAATCCAAGACACCTCCATTTTTTAACTTTACATTTATTAAAAAGCAAATTAAAAAGTTTCTTCCGTCGAGCCGGAGTCGAACCAGCAAACTATGGATTTCGGCACAAGTCATACTACAGTCCACCGCTCTGTCAACTGAGATATCGACGGTCGTTCCAGTCTAATCCAAGACAGCTCCATTTATTGAAGTTTAAATTTATTAAAAAGCGAGTTAAAAAGTTTCTTCCGTCGAGATGGAGTCGAACCAGCGACCTATGGATTTCGGCACGCGTCATACTACAGTCCACCGCTCTGCCAACTGAGCTATCGACGGCCGTTCATGTCTAATCCAAGACACCTTCATTTTTTAACTTTACATTTATTAAAAAGCGAATTAAAAAGTTTCCTCCGTCGAGCCGGAGTCGAACCAGCGACCTATGGATATCGGCACGAGTCATACTACAGTCCACCGCTCTGCCAACTGAGCTATCGACGGTCGTTCAAGACTTATCCAAGACACCTCCATTTTTTAACTTTACATTTATTAAAAAGCGAGTAAAAAAGTTTCTTCCGTCGAGCCGGAGTCGAACCAGTGACCTATGGATATCGGCACGAGTCATACTACAGTCCACCGCTCTGCTAACTGAGCTATCGACGGTCGTTCAAGTCTTAACCAAGACACCTCCATTTTTTAACTTTAAATTTATTAAAAAGCGAGTAAAAAGGTTTCTTCCGTCGAGCCGGAGTCGAACCAGCGACATATAGATTTCGGCACGAGTCATACTACAGTCCACCGCTCTGCCAACTGAGCTATCGACGGTCGTTCCAGTCTAATCCAAGACAGCTCCATTTATTGAAGTTTAAATTTATTAAAAAGCGAGTTAAAAAGTTTCTTCCGTCGAGATGGAGTCGAACCAGCGACCTATGGATTTCGGCACGCGTCATACTACAGTCCACCGCTCTGCCAACTGAGCTATCGACGGCCGTTCATGTCTAATCCAAGACACCTTCATTTTTTAACTTTACATTTATTAAAAAGCGAATTAAAAAGTTTCCTCCGTCGAGCCGGAGTCGAACCAGCGACCTATGGATATCGGCACGAGTCATACTACAGTCCACCGCTCTGCCAACTGAGCTATCGACGGTCGTTCAAGACTTATCCAAGACAGGTCCATTTATTGAACTTTACATTTATTAAAAAGCAAGTTAAAAATATTCTTCCGTCGAGCCGGAGTCGAACCAGCGACCTATGGATTTCGGCACGCGTCATACTAGAGTCCACCGCTCTGCCAACTGAGCTATCGACGGTCGTTCAAGTCTAATCGAAGACATATACATTTATTTAACTTTACATTTTTTAAAAAGCGAGTTAAAAAGTTTCTTCCGTCGAGCCGGAGTCGAACCAGCGACCTATGGATTTCGGCACGAGTCATACTACAGTCCACCGCTCTGCCAACTGAGCTATCGACGGTAGTTCAAGTCTAATCCAAGACACCTCCATTTTTTAACTTTACATTTATTAAAAAGCAAATTAAAAAGTTTCTTCCGTCGAGCCGGAGTCGAACCAGCGACCTATGGATATCGGCACGCATCATACTACAGTCCACCGCTCTGCCAACTGAGCTATCGACGGCCGTTCATGTCTAATCGAAGACATATACATTTATTTAACTTTACATTTTTTAAAAAGCGAGTTAAAAAGTTTCTTCCGTCGAGCCGGAGTCGAACCAGCGACCTATGGATTTCGGCACGAGTCATACTACAGTCCACTGCTCTGCCAACTGAGCTATCGACGGTAGTTCAAGTCTAATCCAAGACACCTCCATTTTTTAACTTTACATTTATTAAAAAGCAAATTAAAAAGTTTCTTCCGTCGAGCCGGAGTCGAACCAGCAAACTATGGATTTCGGCACAAGTCATACTACAGTCCACCGCTCTGTCAACTGAGATATCGACGGTCGTTCCAGTCTAATCCAAGACAGCTCCATTTATTGAAGTTTAAATTTATTAAAAAGCGAGTTAAAAAGTTTCTTCCGTCGAGATGGAGTCGAACCAGCGACCTATGGATTTCGGCACGCGTCATACTACAGTCCACCGCTCTGCCAACTGAGCTATCGACGGCCGTTCATGTCTAATCCAAGACACCTTCATTTTTTAACTTTACATTTATTAAAAAGCGAATTAAAAAGTTTCCTCCGTCGAGCCGGAGTCGAACCAGCGACCTATGGATATCGGCACGAGTCATACTACAGTCCACCGCTCTGCCAACTGAGCTATCGACGGTCGTTCAAGACTTATCCAAGACACCTCCATTTTTTAACTTTACATTTATTAAAAAGCGAGTAAAAAAGTTTCTTCCGTCGAGCCGGAGTCGAACCAGTGACCTATGGATATCGGCACGAGTCATACTACAGTCCACCGCTCTGCTAACTGAGCTATCGACGGTCGTTCAAGTCTTAACCAAGACACCTCCATTTTTTAACTTTAAATTTATTAAAAAGCGAGTAAAAAGGTTTCTTCCGTCGAGCCGGAGTCGAACCAGCGACATATAGATTTCGGCACGAGTCATACTACAGTCCACCGCTCTGCCAACTGAGCTATCGACGGTCGTTCAAGTCTAATCCAAGACAGCTCCATTTATTGAACTTTACATTTATTAAAAGCGAGTTAAAAAGTTTCTTCCGTCGAGCCGAAGTCGAACCAGCGACCTATGGATTTCGGTACGCGTCATACTACAGTCCACCGCTCTGCCAACTGAGCTATCGACAGTCGTTAAAGTCTAATCCAAGACACCTCAATTTTTTAACTTTACATTTATTAAAAAGCGAATTAAAAAGTTACTTCCGTCGAGCCGGAGTCGAACCAGCGACCTATGGATATCGGCACGAGTCATACTACAGTCCACCGCTCTGCCAACTGAGCTATCGACGGTCGTTCAAGTCTTATCCAAGACACCTCCATTTTTTAACTTTATATTTATTAAAAAGCGAGTAATAAAGTTTCTTCCGTCGAGCCGGAGTCGAACCAGCGACCTATAGATTTCGGCACGAGTCATACTACAGTCCACCGCTCTGCCAACTGAGCTATCGACGGCCGTTCATGTCTAATCGAAGACGTATAAATTTATTTAACTTTACATTTTTTAAAAAGCGAGTTAAAAAGTTTCTTCCGTCGAGCCGGAGTTGAACCAGCGACCTATGGATTTCGGCACGTGTCATACTACAGTCCACCGCTCTGCCAACTGAGCTATCGACGGTCGTTAAAGTCTAATCCAAGACACCTCCATTTTTTAACTCTAAATTTATTAAAAAGCAAATAAAAAGTTTCTTCCGTCGAGCCGGAGTCGAACCAGCGACCTATGGATTTCGGCACAAGTCATACTACAGTCCACCGCTCTGCCAACTGAGCTATCGACGGTCGTTCAAGGCTAATCCAAGACACCTCCATTTTATAACTTTAAATTTATTAAAAAGCAAATTAAAAAGTTTCTTCCGTCGAGCCGGAGTCGAACCAGCGACCTATGGATTTCGGCACAAGTCATACTACAGTCCACCGCTCTGCCAACTGAGCTATCGACGGTCGTTCAAGTGTAATCCAAGACAGCTCCATTTATTGAACTTTACATTTATTAAAAGCGAGTTAAAAAGTTTCTTCCGTCGAGCCGGAGTCGAACCAGCGACCTATGGATTTCGGTACGTTACATACTACAGTCCACCGCTCTGCCAACTGAGCTATCGACGGCCGTTCATGTCTAATCGACGACGTATAAATTTATTTAACTTTACATTTTTTAAAAAGCGAGTTAAAAAGTTTCTTCCGTCGAGCCGGAGTCGAACCAGCGACCTATGGATTTCGGCACGAGTCATACTACAGTCCACCGCTCTGCCAACTGAGCTATCGACGGTCGTTAAAGTCTGATCCAAGACACCTCCATTTTTTAACTTTAAATTTATTAAAAAGCAAATAAAAAGTTTCTTCCGTCGAGCCGGAGTCGAACCAGCGACCTATGGATTTCGGCACAAGTCATACTACACAACACCGCTCTGCCAACTGAGCTATCGACGGTCGTTCAAGTTTAATCCAAGACAGCTCCATTTATTGAACTTTACATTTATTAAAAGCGAGTTAAAAAGTTTCTTCCGTCGAGCCGGAGTCGAACCAGCGACCTATGGATTTCGGTATGCGTCATACTACAGTCCACCGCTCTGCCAACTGAGCTATCGACGGCCGTTCATGTCTAATCGAAGACGTATAAATTTATTTAACTTTACATTTTTTAAAAAGCGAGTTAAAAAGTTTCTTCCGTCGAGCCGGAGTTGAACCAGCGACCTATGGATTTCGGCACGTGTCATACTACAGTCCACCGCTCTGCCAACTGAGCTATCGACGGTCGTTAAAGTCTAATCCAAGACACCTCCATTTTTTAACTTTAAATTTATTAAAAAGCAAATAAAAAGTTTCTTCCGTCGAGCCGGAGTCGAACCAGCGACCTATGGATTTCGGCACAAGTCATACTACACAACACCGCTCTGCCAACTGAGCTATCGACGGTCGTTCAAGTCTAATCCAAGACAGCTCCATTTATTGAACTTTACATTTATTAAAAGCGAGTTAAAAAGTTTCTTCCGTCGAGCCGGAGTCGAACCAGCGACCTATGGATTTCGGTACGCGTCATACTACAGTCCACCGCTCTGCCAACTGAGCTATCGACGGCCGTTCATGTCTAATCGAAGACGTATAAATTTATTTAACTTTACATTTTTTAAAAAGCGAGTTAAAAAGTTTCTTCCGTCGAGCCGGAGTCGAACCATTGACCTATGGATTTCGGCACGAGTCGTACTACAGTCCACCGCTCTGCCAACTGAGCTATCGACGGTCGTTCAAGTCTTATCCGAGACACCTCCATTTTTTAACTTTACATTTATTAAAAAGCGAGTAAAAAAGTTTCTTCCGTCGAGCCGGAGTCGAACCAGCGACCTATGGATTTCGGCACAAGTCATACTACTGTCCACCACTCTGCCAACTGAGCTATCGACGGTCGTTCAAGTCTAATCGACGACGTATAAATTTATTTAACTTTACATTTTTTAAAAAGCGAGTTAAAAAGTTTCTTCCGTCGAGCCGGAGTCGAACCAGCGACCTATGGATTTCGGCACGAGTCATACTACAGTCCACCGCTCTGCCAACTGAGCTATCGACGGTCGTTAAAGTCTGATCCAAGACACCTCCATTTTTTAACTTTAAATTTATTAAAAAGCAAATAAAAAGTTTCTTCCGTCGAGCCGGAGTCGAACCAGCGACCTATGGATTTCGGCACAAGTCATACTACACAACACCGCTCTGCCAACAGAGCTATCGACGGTCGTTCAAGTCTAATCTAAGACAGCTCCATTTATTGAACTTTACATTTATTAAAAGCGAGTTAAAAAGTTTCTTCCGTCGAGCCGGAGTCGAACCAGCGACCTATGGATTTCGGTACGCGTCATACTACAGTCCACCGCTCTGCCAACTGAGCTATCGACGGCCGTTCATGTCTAATCGAAGACGTATAAATTTATTTAACTTTACATTTTTTAAAAAGCGAGTTAAAAAGTTTCTTCCGTGGAGGCGGAGTCGAACTATTGACCTATGGATTTCGGCACGAGTCATACTACAGTCCACCGCTCTGCCAACTGAGCTATCGACGGTCGTTCAAGTCTTATCCGAGACACCTCCATTTTTTAACTTTACATTTATTAAAAAGCGAGTAAAAAAGTTTCTTCCGTCGAGCCGGAGTCGAACCAGCGACCTATGGATTTCGGCACAAGTCATACTACTGTCCACCACTCTGCCAACTGAGCTATCGACGGTCGTTCAAGTCTAATCGACGACGTATAAATTTATTTAACTTTACATTTTTTAAAAAGCGAGTTAAAAAGTTTCTTCCGTCGAGCCGGAGTCGAACCAGCGACCTATGGATTTCGGCACGAGTCATACTACAGTCCACCGCTCTGCCAACTGAGCTATCGACGGTCGTTAAAGTCTGATCCAAGACACCTCCATTTTTTAACTTTAAATTTATTAAAAAGCAAATAAAAAGTTTCTTCCGTCGAGCCGGAGTCGAACCAGCGACCTATGGATTTCGGCACAAGTCATACTACACAACACCGCTCTGCCAACAGAGCTATCGACGGTCGTTCAAGTCTAATCTAAGACAGCTCCATTTATTGAACTTTACATTTATTAAAAGCGAGTTAAAAAGTTTCTTCCGTCGAGCCGGAGTCGAACCAGCGACCTATGGATTTCGGTACGCGTCATACTACAGTCCACCGCTCTGCCAACTGAGCTATCGACGGGAGTTCATGTCTAATCGAAGACGTATAAATTTATTTAACTTTACATTTTTTAAAAAGCGAGTTAAAAAGTTTCTTCCGTGGAGGCGGAGTCGAACTATTGACCTATGGATTTCGGCACGAGTCATACTACAGTCCACCGCTCTGCCAACTGAGCTATCGACGGTCGTTCAAGTCTTATCCGAGACACCTCCATTTTTTAACTTTACATTTATTAAAAAGCGAGTAAAAAATTTCTTCCGTCGAGCCGGAGTCGAACCAGCGACCTATGGATTTCGGCACAAGTCATACTACAGTCCACCGCTCTGCCAACTGAGCTATCGACGGTCGGTCAAGTCTTATCCAATACACCTCCATTTTTTAACTTTACATTTATTACAAAGCGAGTAAAAAAGTTTCTTCCGTCGAGCCGGAGTCGAACCAGCGACCTATAGATTTCGGCACGAGTCATACTACAGTCCACCGCTCTGCCAACTGAGCTATCTACGGTCGTTAAAGTCTAATCCAAGACACCTCCATTTTTTAACTTTACATTTATTAAAAAGCGAATTAAAATGTTTCTTCCGTCGAGCCGGAGTCGAACCAGCGACCTATGGATATCGGCACGAGTCATACTACAGTCCACCGCTCTGCCAACTGAGCTATCGACGGTCGTTCAAGTCTTATCCGAGACACCTCCATTTTTTAACTTTACATTTATTAAAAAGCGAGTAAAAAAGTTTCTTCCGTCGAGCCGGAGTCGAACCAGCGACCTATGGATTTCGGCAGAAGTCATACTACAGTCCACCGCTCTGCCAACTGAGCTATCGACGGTCGTTCAAGTCTAATCCAAGACACCTCCATTTTTTAACTTTAAATTTATTAAAAAGCAAATTAAAAAGTTTCTTCCGTCGAGCCGGAGTCGAACCAGCGACCTATGGATTTCGGCACAAGTCATACTACAGTCCACCGCTCTGCCAACTGAGCTATCGACGGTCGTTTAAGTCTAATCGACGACGTATAAATTTATTTAACTTTACATTTTTTAAAAAGCGAGTTAAAAAGTTTCTTCCGTCGAGCCGGAGTCGAACCAGCGACCTATGGATTTCGGCACAAGTCATACTACACAACACCGCTCTGCCAACAGAGCTATCGACGGTCGTTCAAGTCTAATCTAAGACAGCTCCATTTATTGAACTTTACATTTATTAAAAGCGAGTTAAAAAGTTTCTTCCGTCGAGCCGGAGTCGAACCAGCGACCTATGGATTTCGGTACGCGTCATACTACAGTCCACCGCTCTGCCAACTGAGCTATCGACGGGAGTTCATGTCTAATCGAAGACGTATAAATTTATTTAACTTTACATTTTTTAAAAAGCGAGTTAAAAAGTTTCTTCCGTGGAGGCGGAGTCGAACTATTGACCTATGGATTTCGGCACGAGTCATACTACAGTCCACCGCTCTGCCAACTGAGCTATCGACGGTCGTTCAAGTCTTATCCGAGACACCTCCATTTTTTAACTTTACATTTATTAAAAAGCGAGTAAAAAATTTCTTCCGTCGAGCCGGAGTCGAACCAGCGACCTATGGATTTCGGCACAAGTCATACTACAGTCCACCGCTCTGCCAACTGAGCTATCGACGGTCGGTCAAGTCTTATCCAATACACCTCCATTTTTTAACTTTACATTTATTACAAAGCGAGTAAAAAAGTTTCTTCCGTCGAGCCGGAGTCGAACCAGCGACCTATAGATTTCGGCACGAGTCATACTACAGTCCACCGCTCTGCCAACTGAGCTATCTACGGTCGTTAAAGTCTAATCCAAGACACCTCCATTTTTTAACTTTACATTTATTAAAAAGCGAATTAAAATGTTTCTTCCGTCGAGCCGGAGTCGAACCAGCGACCTATGGATATCGGCACGAGTCATACTACAGTCCACCGCTCTGCCAACTGAGCTATCGACGGTCGTTCAAGTCTTATCCGAGACACCTCCATTTTTTAACTTTACATTTATTAAAAAGCGAGTAAAAAAGTTTCTTCCGTCGAGCCGGAGTCGAACCAGCGACCTATGGATTTCGGCAGAAGTCATACTACAGTCCACCGCTCTGCCAACTGAGCTATCGACGGTCGTTCAAGTCTAATCCAAGACACCTCCATTTTTTAACTTTAAATTTATTAAAAAGCAAATTAAAAAGTTTCTTCCGTCGAGCCGGAGTCGAACCAGCGACCTATGGATTTCGGCACAAGTCATACTACAGTCCACCGCTCTGCCAACTGAGCTATCGACGGTCGTTTAAGTCTAATCGACGACGTATAAATTTATTTAACTTTACATTTTTTAAAAAGCGAGTTAAAAAGTTTCTTCCGTCGAGCCGGAGTCGAACCATTGACCTATGGATTTCGGCACGAGTCATACTACAGTCCACCGCTCTGCCAACTGAGCTATCGACCTTCGTTCAAGTCTTATCCGAGACACCTCCATTTTTTAACTTTACATTTATTAAAAAGCGAGTAAAAAAGTTTCTTCCGTTGAGCCGGAGTCGAACCAGCGACCTATGGATTTCGGCACAAGTCATACTACAGTCCACCGCTCTGCCAACTGAGCTATCGACGGTCGTTCAAGTCTAATCCAAGACACCTCCATTTTTTAACTTTAAATTTATTAAAAAGCAAATTAAAAAGTTTCTTCCGTCGAGCCGGAGTCGAACCAGCGACCTATGGATTTCGGTACGCGTCATACTACAGTCCACCGCTCTGCCAACTGAGCTATCGACGGCCGTTCATGTCTAATCGAAGACGTATAAATTTATTTAACTTTACATTTTTTAAAAAGCGAGTTAAAAAGTTTCTTCCGTCGAGCCGGAGTCGAACCAGCGACCTATGGATTTCGGCACAAGTCATACTACAGTCCACCGCTCTGCCAACTGAGCTATCGACGGCCGTTCATGTCTAATCAAAGACACATAATTTCTTAACTTTACATTTTTTAAAAAGCGAGTTAAAAAGTTTCTTCCGTCGAACCGGAGTCGAACCAGCGACCTATGGATTTCGGCACAAGTCATACTACAGTCCACCGCTCTGCCAACTGAGCTATCGACGGCCGTTCATGTCTAATCGAAGACGTATAAATTTATTTAACTTTACATTTTTTAAAAAGCGAGTTAAAAAGTTTCTTCCGTCGAGCCGGAGTCGAACCAGCGACCTATGGATATCGGCACGAGTCATACTACAGTCCACCGCTCTGCAACTGAGCTATCGACGGTCGTTAAAGTCTGATCCAAGACACCTCCATTTTTTAACTTTAAATTTATTAAAAAGCAAATAAAAAGTTTCTTCCGTCGAGCCGGAGTCGAACCAGCGACCTATGGATTTCGGCACAAGTCATACTACACAACACCGCTCTGCCAACAGAGCTATCGACGGTCGTTCAAGTCTAATCTAAGACAGCTCCATTTATTGAACTTTACATTTATTAAAAGCGAGTTAAAAAGTTTCTTCCGTCGAGCCGGAGTCGAACCAGCGACCTATGGATTTCGGTACGCGTCATACTACAGTCCACCGCTCTGCCAACTGAGCTGTCGACGGCCGTTCATGTCTAATCGAAGACGTATAAATTTATTTAACTTTACATTTTTTAAAAAGCGAGTTAAAAAGTTTCTTCCGTGGAGGCGGAGTCGAACTATTGACCTATGGATTTCGGCACGAGTCATACTACAGTCCACCGCTCTGCCAACTGAGCTATCGACGGTCGTTCAAGTCTTATCCGAGACACCTCCATTTTTTAACTTTACATTTATTAAAAAGCGAGTAAAAAATTTCTTCCGTCGAGCCGGAGTCGAACCAGCGACCTATGGATTTCGGCACAAGTCATACTACAGTCCACCGCTCTGCCAACTGAGCTATCGACGGTCGGTCAAGTCTTATCCAATACACCTCCATTTTTTAACTTTACATTTATTACAAAGCGAGTAAAAAAGTTTCTTCCGTCGAGCCGGAGTCGAACCAGCGACCTATAGATTTCGGCACGAGTCATACTTCAGTCCACCGCTCTGCCAACTGAGCTATCTACGGTCGTTAAAGTCTAATCCAAGACACCTCCATTTTTTAACTTTACATTTATTAAAAAGCGAATTAAAATGTTTCTTCCGTCGAGCCGGAGTCGAACCAGCGACCTATGGATATCGGCACGAGTCATACTACAGTCCACCGCTCTGCCAACTGAGCTATCGACGGTCGTTCAAGTCTTATCCGAGACACCTCCATTTTTTAACTTTACATTTATTAAAAAGCGAGTAAAAAAGTTTCTTCCGTCGAGCCGGAGTCGAACCAGCGACCTATGGATTTCGGCAGAAGTCATACTACAGTCCACCGCTCTGCCAACTGAGCTATCGACGGTCGTTCAAGTCTAATCCAAGACACCTCCATTTTTTAACTTTAAATTTATTAAAAAGCAAATTAAAAAGTTTCTTCCGTCGAGCCGGAGTCGAACCAGCGACCTATGGATTTCGGCACAAGTCATACTACAGTCCACCGCTCTGCCAACTGAGCTATCGACGGTCGTTTAAGTCTAATCGACGACGTATAAATTTATTTAACTTTACATTTTTTAAAAAGCGAGTTAAAAAGTTTCTTCCGTCGAGCCGGAGTCGAACCATTGACCTATGGATTTCGGCACGAGTCATACTACAGTCCACCGCTCTGCCAACTGAGCTATCGACCTTCGTTCAAGTCTTATCCGAGACACCTCCATTTTTTAACTTTACATTTATTAAAAAGCGAGTAAAAAAGTTTCTTCCGTTGAGCCGGAGTCGAACCAGTGACCTATGGATTTCGGCACAAGTCATACTACAGTCCACCGCTCTGCCAACTGAGCTATCGACGGTCGTTCAAGTCTAATCCAAGACACCTCCATTTTTTAACTTTAAATTTATTAAAAAGCAAATTAAAAAGTTTCTTCCGTCGAGCCGGAGTCGAACCAGCGACCTATGGATTTCGGTACGCGTCATACTACAGTCCACCGCTCTGCCAACTGAGCTATCGACGGCCGTTCACATCTAATCGAAGACGTATAAATTTATTTAACTTTACATTTTTTAAAAAGCGAGTTAAAAAGTTTCTTCCGTCGAGCCGGAGTCGAACCAGCGACCTATGGATTTCGGTATGCGTCATACTACAGTCCACCGCTCTGCCAACTGAGCTATCGACGGCCGTTCATGTCTAATCGAAGACGTATAAATTTATTTAACTTTACATTTTTTAAAAAGCGAGTTAAAAAGTTTCTTCCGTCGAGCCGGAGTCGAACCAGCGACCTATGGATATCGGCACGAGTCATACTACAGTCCACCGCTCTGCAACTGAGCTATCGACGGTCGTTCAAGTCTTATCCAAGACACCTCCATTTTTTAACTTTACATTTATTAAAAAGCGAGTAAAAAATTTCTTCCGTCGAGCCGGAGTCGAACCAGCGACCTATGGATTTCGGCACAAGTCATACTACAGTCCACCGCTCTGCCAACTGAGCTATCGACGGTCGTTCAAGTCTTATCCAAGACACCTCCATTTTTTAACTTTACATTTATTAAAAAGCGAGTAAAAAAGTTTCTTCCGTCAAACCGGAGTCGAACCAGCGACCTATAGATTTCGGCACGAGTCATACTACAATCCACCGCTCTGCCAACTGAGCTATCGACGGTCGTTAAAGTCTAATCCAAAAAACCTCCATTTTTTAACTTTACATTTATTAAAAAGCGAATTAAAATGTTTCTTCCGTCGAGCCGGAGTCGAACCAGCGACCTATGGATATCGGCACGAGTCATACTACAGTCCACCGCTCTGCCAACTGAGCTATCGACGGTCGTTCAAGTCTAATCCAAGATACCTCCATTTTTTAACTTTACATTTATTAAAAAGCGAATTAAAAAGTTTCTTCCGTCGAGCCGGAGTCGAACCAGCGACCTATGGATATCGGCACGAGTCATACTACAGTCCACCGCTCTGCCAACTGAGCTATCGACGGTCGTTCAAGTCTTATCCAAGACACCTCCATTTTTTAACTTTACATTTATTAAAAAGCGAGTAAAAAAGTTTCTTCCGTCGAGCCGGAGTCGAACCAGCGACCTATGGATTTCGGCACAAGTCATACTACAGTCCACCGCTCTGCCAACTGAGCTATCGACGGTCGTTCAAGGCTAATCCAAGACACCTCCATTTTTTAACTTTAAATTTATTAAAAAGCAAATTAAAAAGTTTCTTCCGTCGAGCCGGAGTCGAACCAGCGACCTATGGATTTCGGCACAAGTCATACTACAGTCCACCGCTCTGCCAACTGAGCTATCGACCGTCGTTCAAGTGTAATCCAAGACAGCTCCATTTATTGAACTTTACATTTATTAAAAGCGAGTTAAAAAGTTTCTTCCGTCGAGCCGGAGTCGAACCAGCGACCTATGGATTTCGGTACGTTTCATACTACAGTCCACCGCTCTGCCAAATGAGCTATCGACGGCCGTTCATGTCTAATCGACGACGTATAAATTTATTTAACTTTACATTTTTTAAAAAGCGAGTTAAAAAGTTTCTTCCGTCGAGCCGGAGTCGAACCAGCGACCTATGGATTTCGGCACAAGTCATACTACACAACACCGCTCTGCCAACTGAGCTATCGACGGTCGTTCAAGTCTAATCCAAGACAGCTCCATTTATTGAACTTTACATTTATTAAAAGCGAGTTAAAAAGTTTCTTCCGTCGAGCCGGAGTCGAACCAGCGACCTATGGATTTCGGCACAAGTCATACTACACAACACCGCTCTGCCAACTGAGCTATCGACGGTCGTTCAAGTCTAATCCAAGACAGCTCCATTTATTGAACTTTACATTTATTAAAAGCGAGTTAAAAAGTTTCTTCCGTCGAGCCGGAGTCGAACCAGCGACCTATGGATTTCGGTATGCGTCATACTACAGTCCACCGCTCTGCCAACTGAGCTATCGACGGCCGTTCATGTCTAATCGAAGACGTATAAATTTATTTAACTTTACATTTTTTAAAAAGCGAGTTAAAAAGTTTCTTCCGTCGAGCCGGAGTTGAACCAGCGACCTATGGATTTCGGCACGTACTACAGTCCACCGCTCTGCCAACTGAGCTATCGACGGTCGTTAAAGTCTAATCCAAGACACCTCCATTTTTTAACTTTAAATTTATTAAAAAGCAAATAAAAAGTTTCTTCCGTCGAGCCGGAGTCGAACCAGCGACCTATGGATTTCGGCACAAGTCATACTACACAACACCGCTCTGCCAACTGAGCTATCGACGGTCGTTCAAGTCTAATCCAAGACAGCTCCATTTATTGAACTTTACATTTATTAAAAGCGAGTTAAAAAGTTTCTTCCGTCGAGCCGGAGTCGAACCAGCGACCTATGGATTTCGGTACGCGTCATACTGCAGTCCACCGCTCTGCCAACTGAGCTATCGACGGCCGTTCATGTCTAATCGAAGACGTATAAATTTATTTAACTTTACATTTTTTAAAAAGCGAGTTAAAAAGTTTCTTCCGTCGAGCCGGAGTCGAACCATTGACCTATGGATTTCGGCACGAGTCATACTACAGTCCACCGCTCTGCCAACTGAGCTATCGACGGTCGTTCAAGTATTATCCGAGACACCTCCATTTTTTAACTTTACATTTATTAAAAAGCGAGTAAAAAAGTTTCTTCCGTCGAGCCGGAGTCGAACCAGCGACCTATGGATTTCGGCACAAGTCATACTACAGTCCACCGCTCAGCCAACTGAGCTATTGACGGTCGTTCAAGTCTAATCCAAGACACCTCCATTTTTTAACTTTAAATTTATTAAAAAGCAAATTAAAAAGTTTCTTCCGTCGAGCCGGAGTCGAACCAGCGACCTATGGATTTCGGCACAAGTCATACTACAGTCCACCGCTCTGCCAACTGAGCTATCGACGGTCGTTCAAGTCTAATCCAAGACACCTCCATTTTTTAACTTTAAATTTATTAAAAAGCAAATTAAAAAGTTTCTTCCGTCGAGCCGGAGTCGAACCAGCGACCTATGGATTTCGGCACAAGTCATACTACAGTCCACCGCTCTGCCAACTGAGCTATCGACGGTCGTTCAAGTCTAATCCAAGACAGCTCCATTTATTGAACTTTACATTTATTAAAAGCGAGTTAAAAAGTTTCTTCCGTCGAGCCGGAGTCGAACCAGCGACCTATGGATTTCGTTACGTTTCATACTACAGTCCACCGCTCTGCCAACTGAGCTATCGACGGTCGTTCAAGTCTTATCCGAGACACCTCCATTTTTTAACTTTACATTTATTAAAAAGCGAGTAAAAAATTTCTTCCGTCGAGCCGGAGTCGAACCAGCGACCTATGGATTTCGGCACAAGTCATACTACAGTCCACCGCTCTGCCAACTGAGCTATCGACGGTCGTTAAAGTCTAATCCAAGACACCTCCATTTTTTAACTTTACATTTATTAAAAAGCGAATTAAAATGTTTCTTCCGTCGAGCCGGAGTCGAACCAGCGACCTATGGATATCGGCACGAGTCATACTACAGTCCACCGCTCTGCCAACTGAGCTATCGACGGCCGTTCATGTCTAATCGAAGACGTATAAATTTATTTAACTTTACATTTTTTAAAAAGCGAGTTAAAAAGTTTCTTCCGTCGAGCCGGAGTCGAACCATTGACCTATGGATTTCGGCACGAGTCATACTATAGTCCACCGCTCTGCCAACTGAGCTATCGACGGTCGTTCAAGTCTTATCCGAGACACCTCCATTTTTTAACTTTACATTTATTAAAAAGCGAGTAAAAAAGTTTCTTCCGTCGAGCCGGAGTCGAACCAGCGAACTATGGATTTCGGCACAAGTCATACTACAGTCCACCGCTCTGCCAACTGAGCTATCGACGGTCGTTCAAGTCTAATCCAAGACACCTCCATTTTTTAACTTTAAATTTATTAAAAAGCAAATTAAAAAGTTTCTTCCGTCGAGCCGGAGTCGAACCAGCGACCTATGGATTTCGGCACAAGTCATACTACAGTCCACCGCTCTGCCAACTGAGCTATCGACGGTCGTTCAAGTCTAATCGACGACGTATAAATTTATTTAACTTTACATTTTTTAAAAAGCGAGTTAAAAAGTTTCTTCCGTCGAGCCGGAGTCGAACCAGCGACCTATGGATTTCGGCACGAGTCATACTACAGTCCACCGCTCTGCCAACTGAGCTATCGACGGTCGTTAAAGTCTGATCCAAGACACCTCCATTTTTTAACTTTAAATTTATTAAAAAGCAAATAAAAAGTTTCTTCCGTCGAGCCGGAGTCGAACCAGCGACCTATGGATTTCGGTACGCGTCATACTACAGTCCACCGCTCTGCCAACTGAGCTATCGACGGCCGTTCATGTCTAATCGAAGACGTATAAATTTATTTAACTTTACATTTTTTAAAAAGCGAGTTAAAAAGTTTCTTCCGTCGAGCCGGAGTTGAACCAGCGACCTATGGATTTCGGCACGTGTCATACTACAGTCCACCGCTCTGCCAACTGAGCTATCGACGGTCGTTAAAGTCTAATCCAAGACACCTCCATTTTTTAACTTTACATTTATTAAAAAGCGAATTAAAATGTTTCTTCCGTCGAGCCGGAGTCGAACCAGCGACCTATGGATATCGGCACGAGTCATACTACAGTCCACCGCTCTGCCAACTGAGCTATCGACGGCCGTTCATGTCTAATCGAAGACGTATAAATTTATTTAACTTTACATTTTTTAAAAAGCGAGTTAAAAAGTTTCTTCCGTCGAGCCGGAGTCGAACCATTGACCTATGGATTTCGGCACGAGTCATACTATAGTCCACCGCTCTGCCAACTGAGCTATCGACGGTCGTTCAAGTCTTATCCGAGACACCTCCATTTTTTAACTTTACATTTATTAAAAAGCGAGTAAAAAAGTTTCTTCCGTCGAGCCGGAGTCGAACCAGCGACCTATGGATTTCGGCACAAGTCATACTACAGTCCACCGCTCTGCCAACTGAGCTATCGACGGTAGTTCAAGTCTAATCCAAGACACCTCCATTTTTTAACTTTACATTTATTAAAAAACGAGTAAAAAAGTTTATTCCGTCGAGCCGGAGTCGAACCAGCGACCTATGGATTTCGGCACAAGTCATACTACAGTCCACCGCTCTGCCAACTGAGCTATCGACGGTCGTTCAAGTCTAATCCAAGACACCTCCATTTTTTAACTTTAAATTTATTAAAAAGCAAATTAAAAAGTTTCTTCCGTCGAGCCGGAGTCGAACCAGCGACATATGGATTTCGGCACAAGTCATATTACAGTCCACCGCTCTGCCAACTGAGCTACCGACGGTCGTTCAAGTCTTTTCCAAGACAGGTCCATTTATTGAACTTTACATTTATTAAAAAGCAAGTTAAAAATATTCTTCCGTCGAGCCGGAGTCGAACCAGCGACCTATGGATTTCGGCACGCGTCATACTACAGTCCACCGCTCTGCCAACTGAGCTATCGACGGTCGTTCAAGTCTAATCCAAGACACCTCCATTTTTTAACTTTACATTTATTAAAAAGCGAGTAAAAAAGTTTCTTCCGTCGAGCCGGAGTCGAACCAGCGACCTATGGATTTCGGCACGCGTCATACTACAGTCCACCGCTCTGCCAACTGAGCTATCGACGGTCGTTCAAGTCTAATCCAAGACAGCTCCATTTATTGAACTTTACATTTATTAAAAGCGAGTTAAAAAGTTTCTTCCGTCGAGCCGAAGTCGAACCAGCGACCTATGGATTTCGGTACGCGTCATACTACAGTCCACCACTCTGCCAACTGAGCTATCGACAGTCGTTAAAGTCTAATCCATGACACCTCAATTTTTTAACTTTACATTTATTAAAAAACGAGTAAAAAAGTTTATTCCGTCGAGCCGGAGTCGAACCAGCGACCTATGGATTTCGGCACAAGTCATACTACAGTCCACCGCTCTGCCAACTGAGCTATCGACGGTCGTTCAAGTCTTATCCAAGACACCTCCATTTTTTAACTTTAAATTTATTAAAAAGCAAATTAAAAAGTTTCTTCCGTCGAGCCGGAGTCGAACCAGCGACATATGGATTTCGGCACAAGTCATATTACAGTCCACCGCTCTGCCAACTGAGCTATCGACGGTCGTTCAAGTCTAATCCAAGACAGCTCCATTTATTGAACTTTAAATTTATTAAAAAGCGAGTTAAAAAGTCGAGCCGGAGTCGGAGTTTCCGTCGAGCCGGAGTCGAACCAGCGACCTATGGATTTCGGCACGCGTCATACTACAGTCCACCGCTCTGCCAACTGAGCTATCGACGGCCGTTCATGTCAAATCGAAGACATATACATTTATTTAACTTTACATTTTTTAAAAAGCGAGTTAAAAAGTTTCTTCCGTCGAGCCGGAGTCGAACCAGCGACCTATGGATTTCGGCACGAGTCATACTACAGTCCACCGCTCTGCCAACTGAGCTATCGACGGTAGTTCAAGTCTAATCCAAGACACCTCCATTTTTTAACTTTACATTTATTAAAAAACGAGTAAAAAAGTTTATTCCGTCGAGCCGGAGTCGAACCAGCGACCTATGGATTTCGGCACAAGTCATACTACAGTCCACCGCTCTGCCAACTGAGCTATCGACGGTCGTTCAAGTCTAATCCAAGACACCTCCATTTTTTAACTTTAAATTTATTAAAAAGCAAATTAAAAAGTTTCTTCCGTCGAGCCGGAGTCGAACCAGCGACATATGGATTTCGGCACAAGTCATACTACAGTCCACCGCTCTACCAACTGAGCTACCGACGGTCGTTCAAGTCTTTTCCAAGACAGGTCCATTTATTGAACTTTACATTTATTAAAAAGCAAGTTAAAAATATTCTTCCGTCGAGCCGGAGTCGAACCAGCGACCTATGGATTTCGGCACGCGTCATACTACAGTCCACCGCTCTGCCAACTGAGCTATCGACGGTCGTTCAAGTCTAATCCAAGACACCTCCATTTTTTAACTTTACATTTATTAAAAAGCGAGTAAAAAAGTTTCTTCCGTCGAGCCGGAGTCGAACCAGCGACCTATGGATTTCGGCACGCGTCATACTACAGTCCACCGCTCTGCCAACTGAGCTATCGACGGTCGTTCAAGTCTAATCCAAGACACCTCCATTTTTTAACTTTACATTTATTAAAAAGCAAATTAAAAAGTTTCTTCCGTCGAGCCGGAGTCGAACCAGCGACCTATGGATTTCGGCACGCGTCATACTACAGTCCACCGCTCTGCCAACTGAGCTATCGACGGTCGTTCAAGTCTAATCCAAGACACCTCCATTTTTTAACGTTAAATTTATTAAAAAGCAAATTAAAAAGTTTCTTCCGTCGAGCCGGAGTCGAACCAGCGACCTATGGATTTCGGCACAAGTCATACTACAGTCCACCGCTCTGCCAACTGAGCTATCGACGGTCTTTCAAGTCTAATCGACGACGTATAAATTTATTTAACTTTACATTTTTTAAAAAGCGAGTTAAAAAGTTTCTTTCGTCGAGCCGGAGTCGAACCAGCGACCTATGGATTTCGGCACGAGTCATACTACAGTCCACCGCTCTGCCAACTGAGCTATCGACGGTCGTTAAAGTCTGATCCAAGACACCTCCATTTTTTAACTTTAAATTTATTAAAAAGCAAATAAAAAGTTTCTTCCGTCGAGCCGGAGTCGAACCAGCGACCTATGGATTTCGGCACAAGTCATACTACACAACACCGCTCTGCCAACTGAGCTATCGACGGTCGTTCAAGTCTAATCCAAGAAAGCTCCATTTATTGAACTTTACATTTATTAAAAGCGAGTTAAAAAGTTTCTTCCGTCGAGCCGGAGTCGAACCAGCGACCTATGGATTTCGGTACGCGTCATACTACAGTCCACAGCTCTGCCAACTGAGCTATCGACGGCCGTTCATGTCTAATCGAAGACGTATAAATTTATTTAACTTTACATTTTTTAAAAAGCGAGTTAAAAAGTTTCTTCCGTCGAGCCGGAGTTGAACCAGCGACCTATGGATTTCGGCACCTGTCATACTACAGTCCACCGCTCTGCCAACTGAGCTATCGACGGTCGTTAAAGTCTAATCCAAGACACCTCCATTTTTTAACTTTAAATTTATTAAAAAGCAAATAAAAAGTTTCTTCCGTCGAGCCGGAGTCGAACCAGCGACCTATGGATTTCGGCACAAGTCATACTACACAACATCGCTCTGCCAACAGAGCTATCGACGGTCGTTCAAGTCTAATCCAAGACAGCTCCATTTATTGAACTTTACATTTATTAAAAGCGAGTTAAAAAGTTTCTTCCGTCGAGCCGGAGTCGAACCAGCGACCTATGGATTTCGGCACGAGTCATACTACAGTCCACCGCTCTGCCAACTGAGCTATCGACGGTAGTTCAAGTCTAATCCAAGACACCTCCATTTTTTAACTTTACATTTATTAAAAAACGAGTAAAAAAGTTTATTCCGTCGAGCCGGAGTCGAACCAGCGACCTATGGATTTCGGCACAAGTCATACTACAGTCCACCGCTCTGCCAACTGAGCTATCGACGGTCGTTCAAGTCTAATCCAAGACACCTCCATTTTTTAACTTTAAATTTATTAAAAAGCAAATTAAAAAGTTTCTTCCCTCGAGCCGGAGTCGAACCAGCGACATATGGATTTCGGCACAAGTCATATTACAGTCCACCGCTCTGCCAACTGAGCTACCGACGGTCGTTCAAGTCTTTTCCAAGACAGGTCCATTTATTGAACTTTACATTTATTAAAAAGCAAGTTAAAAATATTCTTCCGTCGAGCCGGAGTCGAACCAGCGACCTATGGATTTCGGCACGCGTCATACTACAGTCCACCGCTCTGCCAACTGAGCTATCGACGGTCGTTCAAGTCTAATCCAAGACACCTCCATTTTTTAACTTTACATTTATTAAAAAGCGAGTAAAAAAGTTTCTTCCGTCGAGCCGGAGTCGAACCAGCGACCTATGGATTTCGGCACGCGTCATACTACAGTCCACCGCTCTGCCAACTGAGCTATCGACGGTCGTTCAAGTCTAATCCAAGACAGCTCCATTTATTGAACTTTACATTTATTAAAAGCGAGTTAAAAAGTTTCTTCCGTCGAGCCGAAGTCGAACCAGCGACCTATGGATTTCGGTACGCGTCATACTACAGTCCACCACTCTGCCAACTGAGCTATCGACAGTCGTTAAAGTCTAATCCATGACACCTCAATTTTTTAACTTTACATTTATTAAAAAACGAGTAAAAAAGTTTATTCCGTCGAGCCGGAGTCGAACCAGCGACCTATGGATTTCGGCACAAGTCATACTACAGTCCACCGCTCTGCCAACTGAGCTATCGACGGTCGTTCAAGTCTTATCCAAGACACCTCCATTTTTTAACTTTAAATTTATTAAAAAGCAAATTAAAAAGTTTCTTCCGTCGAGCCGGAGTCGAACCAGCGACATATGGATTTCGGCACAAGTCATATTACAGTCCACCGCTCTGCCAACTGAGCTATCGACGGTCGTTCAAGTCTAATCCAAGACAGCTCCATTTATTGAACTTTAAATTTATTAAAAAGCGAGTTAAAAAGTCGAGCCGGAGTCGGAGTTTCCGTCGAGCCGGAGTCGAACCAGCGACCTATGGATTTCGGCACGCGTCATACTACAGTCCACCGCTCTGCCAACTGAGCTATCGACGGCCGTTCATGTCAAATCGAAGACATATACATTTATTTAACTTTACATTTTTTAAAAAGCGAGTTAAAAAGTTTCTTCCGTCGAGCCGGAGTCGAACCAGCGACCTATGGATTTCGGCACGAGTCATACTACAGTCCACCGCTCTGCCAACTGAGCTATCGACGGTAGTTCAAGTCTAATCCAAGACACCTCCATTTTTTAACTTTACATTTATTAAAAAACGAGTAAAAAAGTTTATTCCGTCGAGCCGGAGTCGAACCAGCGACCTATGGATTTCGGCACAAGTCATACTACAGTCCACCGCTCTGCCAACTGAGCTATCGACGGTCGTTCAAGTCTAATCCAAGACACCTCCATTTTTTAACTTTAAATTTATTAAAAAGCAAATTAAAAAGTTTCTTCCGTCGAGCCGGAGTCGAACCAGCGACATATGGATTTCGGCACAAGTCATACTACAGTCCACCGCTCTACCAACTGAGCTACCGACGGTCGTTCAAGTCTTTTCCAAGACAGGTCCATTTATTGAACTTTACATTTATTAAAAAGCAAGTTAAAAATATTCTTCCGTCGAGCCGGAGTCGAACCAGCGACCTATGGATTTCGGCACGCGTCATACTACAGTCCACCGCTCTGCCAACTGAGCTATCGACGGTCGTTCAAGTCTAATCCAAGACACCTCCATTTTTTAACTTTACATTTATTAAAAAGCGAGTAAAAAAGTTTCTTCCGTCGAGCCGGAGTCGAACCAGCGACCTATGGATTTCGGCACGCGTCATACTACAGTCCACCGCTCTGCCAACTGAGCTATCGACGGTCGTTCAAGTCTAATCCAAGACACCTCCATTTTTTAACTTTACATTTATTAAAAAGCAAATTAAAAAGTTTCTTCCGTCGAGCCGGAGTCGAACCAGCGACCTATGGATTTCGGCACGCGTCATACTACAGTCCACCGCTCTGCCAACTGAGCTATCGACGGTCGTTCAAGTCTAATCCAAGACACCTCCATTTTTTAACGTTAAATTTATTAAAAAGCAAATTAAAAAGTTTCTTCCGTCGAGCCGGAGTCGAACCAGCGACCTATGGATTTCGGCACAAGTCATACTACAGTCCACCGCTCTGCCAACTGAGCTATCGACGGTCTTTCAAGTCTAATCGACGACGTATAAATTTATTTAACTTTACATTTTTTAAAAAGCGAGTTAAAAAGTTTCTTTCGTCGAGCCGGAGTCGAACCAGCGACCTATGGATTTCGGCACGAGTCATACTACAGTCCACCGCTCTGCCAACTGAGCTATCGACGGTCGTTAAAGTCTGATCCAAGACACCTCCATTTTTTAACTTTAAATTTATTAAAAAGCAAATAAAAAGTTTCTTCCGTCGAGCCGGAGTCGAACCAGCGACCTATGGATTTCGGCACAAGTCATACTACACAACACCGCTCTGCCAACTGAGCTATCGACGGTCGTTCAAGTCTAATCCAAGAAAGCTCCATTTATTGAACTTTACATTTATTAAAAGCGAGTTAAAAAGTTTCTTCCGTCGAGCCGGAGTCGAACCAGCGACCTATGGATTTCGGTACGCGTCATACTACAGTCCACAGCTCTGCCAACTGAGCTATCGACGGCCGTTCATGTCTAATCGAAGACGTATAAATTTATTTAACTTTACATTTTTTAAAAAGCGAGTTAAAAAGTTTCTTCCGTCGAGCCGGAGTTGAACCAGCGACCTATGGATTTCGGCACGTGTCATACTACAGTCCACCGCTCTGCCAACTGAGCTATCGACGGTCGTTAAAGTCTAATCCAAGACACCTCCATTTTTTAACTTTAAATTTATTAAAAAGCAAATAAAAAGTTTCTTCCGTCGAGCCGGAGTCGAACCAGCGACCTATGGATTTCGGCACAAGTCATACTACACAACATCGCTCTGCCAACAGAGCTATCGACGGTCGTTCAAGTCTAATCCAAGACAGCTCCATTTATTGAACTTTACATTTATTAAAAGCGAGTTAAAAAGTTTCTTCCGTCGAGCCGGAGTCGAACCAGCGACCTATGGATTTCGGCACGAGTCATACTACAGTCCACCGCTCTGCCAACTGAGCTATCGACGGTCGTTAAAGTCTAATCCAAGACACCTCCATTTTTTAACTTTACATTTATTAAAAAGCGAATTAAAATGTTTCTTCCGTCAAGCCGGAGTCGAACCAGTGACCTATGGATATCGGCACGAGTCATACTACAGTCCACCGCTCTGCCAACTGAGCTATCGACGGCCGTTCATGTCTAATCGAAGACGTATAAATTTATTTAACTTTACATTTTTTAAAAAGCGAGTTAAAAAGTTTCTTTCGTCGAGCCGGAGTCGAACCAGCGACCTATGGATTTCGGCACGAGTCATACTACAGTCCACCGCTCTGCCAACTGAGCTATCGACGGTCGTTAAAGTCTGATCCAAGACACCTCCATTTTTTAACTTTAAATTTATTAAAAAGCAAATAAAAAGTTTCTTCCGTCGAGCCGGAGTCGAACCAGCGACCTATGGATTTCGGCACAAGTCATACTACACAACACCGCTCTGCCAACTGAGCTATCGACGGTCGTTCAAGTCTAATCCAAGAAAGCTCCATTTATTGAACTTTACATTTATTAAAAGCGAGTTAAAAAGTTTCTTCCGTCGAGCCGGAGTCGAACCAGCGACCTATGGATTTCGGTACGCGTCATACTACAGTCCACAGCTCTGCCAACTGAGCTATCGACGGCCGTTCATGTCTAATCGAAGACGTATAAATTTATTTAACTTTACATTTTTTAAAAAGCGAGTTAAAAAGTTTCTTCCGTCGAGCCGGAGTTGAACCAGCGACCTATGGATTTCGGCACGTGTCATACTACAGTCCACCGCTCTGCCAACTGAGCTATCGACGGTCGTTAAAGTCTAATCCAAGACACCTCCATTTTTTAACTTTAAATTTATTAAAAAGCAAATAAAAAGTTTCTTCCGTCGAGCCGGAGTCGAACCAGCGACCTATGGATTTCGGCACAAGTCATACTACACAACATCGCTCTGCCAACAGAGCTATCGACGGTCGTTCAAGTCTAATCCAAGACAGCTCCATTTATTGAACTTTACATTTATTAAAAGCGAGTTAAAAAGTTTCTTCCGTCGAGCCGGAGTCGAACCAGCGACCTATGGATTTCGGCACGAGTCATACTACAGTCCACTGCTCTGCCAACTGAGCTATCGACGGTCGTTAAAGTCTAATCCAAGACACCTCCATTTTTTAACTTTACATTTATTAAAAAGCGAATTAAAATGTTTCTTCCGTCAAGCCGGAGTCGAACCAGTGACCTATGGATATCGGCACGAGTCATACTACAGTCCACCGCTCTGCCAACTGAGCTATCGACGGCCGTTCATGTCTAATCGAAGACGTATAAATTTATTTAACTTTACATTTTTTAAAAAGCGAGTTAAAAAGTTTCTTCCGTCGAGCCGGAGTCGAACCATTGACCTATGGATTTCGGCACGAGTCATACTATAGTCCACCGCTCTGCCAACTGAGCTATCGACGGTCGTTCAAGTATTATCCGAGACACCTCCATTTTTTAACTTTACATTTATTAAAAAGCGAGTAAAAAAGTTTCTTCCGTCGAGCCGGAGTCGAACCAGCGACCTATGGATTTCGGCACAAGTCATACTACAGTCCACCGCTCTGCCAACTGAGCTATCGACGGTCGTTCAAGTATTATCCGAGACACCTCCATTTTTTAACTTTACATTTATTAAAAAGCGAGTAAAAAAGTTTCTTCCGTCGAGCCGGAGTCGAACCAGCGACCTATGGATTTCGGCACAAGTCATACTACAGTCCACCGCTCTGCCAACTGAGCTATCGACGGTCGTTCAAGTCTTATCCGAGACACCTCCATTTTTTAACTTTACATTTATTAAAAAGCGAGTAAAAAATTTCTTCCGTCGAGCCGGAATCGAACCAGCGACCTATGGATTTCGGCACAAGTCATACTACAGTCCACCGCTCTGCCAACTGAGCTATCGACGGTCGGTCAAGTCTTATCCAATACACCTCCAATTTTTAACTTTACATTTATTACAAAGCGAGTAAAAAAGTTTCTTCCGTCGAGCCGGAGTCGAACCAGCGACCTATAGATTTCGGCACGAGTCATACTACAGTCCACCGCTCTGCCAACTGAGCTATCGACGGTCGTTAAAGTCTAATCCAAGACACCTCCATTTTTTAACTTTACATTTATTAAAAAGCGAATTAAAATGTTTCTTCCGTCGAGCCGGAGTCGAACCAGTGACCTATGGATATCGGCACGAGTCATACTACAGTCCACCGCTCTGCCAACTGAGCTATCGACGGCCGTTCATGTCTAATCGAAGACGTATAAATTTATTTAACTTTACATTTTTTAAAAAGCGAGTTAAAAAGTTTCTTCCGTCGAGCCGGAGTCGAACCATTGACCTATGGATTTCGGCACGAGTCATACTATAGTCCACCGCTCTGCCAACTGAGCTATCGACGGTCGTTCAAGTCTTATCCGAGACACCTCCATTTTTTAACTTTACATTTATTAAAAAGCGAGTAAAAAAGTTTCTTCCGTCGAGCCGGAGTCGAACCAGCGACCTATGGATTTCGGCACAAGTCATACTACAGTCCACCGCTCTGCCAACTGAGCTATCGACGGTCGTTCAAGTCTAATCCAAGACACCTCCATTTTTTAACTTTAAATTTATTAAAAAGCAAATTAAAAAGTTTCTTCCGTCGAGCCGGAGTCGAACCAGCGACCTATGGATTTCGGCACAAGTCATACTACAGTCCACCGCTCTGCCAACTGAGCTATCGACGGTCGTTTAAGTCTAATCGACGACGTATAAATTTATTTAACTTTACATTTTTTAAAAAGCGAGTTAAAAAGTTTCTTCCGTCGAGCCGGAGTCGAACCAGCGACCTATGGATTTCGGCACGAGTCATACTACAGTCCACCGCTCTGCCAACTGAGCTATCGACGGTCGTTAAAGTCTGATCCAAGACACCTCCATTTTTTAACTTTAAATTTATTAAAAAGCAAATAAAAAGTTTCTTCCGTCGAGCCGGAGTCGAACCAGCGACCTATGGATTTCGGTACGCGTCATACTACAGTCCACCGCTCTGCCAACTGAGCTATCGACGGCCGTTCATGTCTAATCGAAGACGTATAAATTTATTTAACTTTACATTTTTTAAAAAGCGAGTTAAAAAGTTTCTTCCGTCGAGCCGGAGTTGAACCAGCGACCTATGGATTTCGGCACGTGTCATACTACAGTCCACCGCTCTGCCAACTGAGCTATCGACGGTCGTTAAAGTCTAATCCAAGACACCTCCATTTTTTAACTTTACATTTATTAAAAAGCGAGTAAAAAATTCCTTCCGTCGAGCCGGAGTCGAACCAGTGACCTATGGATTTCGGCACAAGTCATACTACAGTCCACCGCTCTGCAAACTGAGCTATCGACGGTCGGTCAAGTCTTATCCAATACACCTCCATTTTTTAACTTTACATTTATTACAAAGCGAGTAAAAAAGTTTCTTCCGTCGAGCCGGAGTCGAACCAGCAACCTATAGATTTCGGCACGAGTCATACTACAGTCCACCGCTCTGCCATTTGAGCTATCGACGGTCGTTAAAGTCTAATCCAAGACACCTCCATTTTTTAACTTTACATTTATTAAAAAGCGAATTAAAATGTTTCTTCCGTCGAGCCGGAGTCGAACCAGCGACCTATGGATATCGGCACGAGTCATACTACAGTCCACCGCTCTGCCAACTGAGCTATCGACGGCCGTTCATGTCTAATCGAAGACGTATAAATTTATTTAACTTTACATTTTTTAAAAAGCGAGTTAAAAAGTTTCTTCCGTCGAGCCGGAGTCGAACCATTGACCTATGGATTTCGGCACGAGTCATACTATAGTCCACCGCTCTGCCAACTGAGCTATCGACGGTCGTTCAAGTCTTATCCGAGACACCTCCATTTTTTAACTTTACATTTATTAAAAAGCGAGTAAAAAAGTTTCTTCCGTCGAGCCGGAGTCGAACCAGCGACCTATGGATTTCGGCACAAGTCATACTACAGTCCACCGCTCTGCCAACTGAGCTATCGACGGTCGTTCAAGTCTAATCCAAGACACCTCCATTTTTTAACTTTAAATTTATTAAAAAGCAAATTAAAAAGTTTCTTCCGTCGAGCCGGAGTCGAACCAGCGACCTATGGATTTCGGCACAAGTCATACTACAGTCCACCGCTCTGCCAACTGAGCTATCGACGGTCTTTCAAGTCTAATCGACGACGTATAAATTTATTTAACTTTACATTTTTTAAAAAGCGAGTTAAAAAGTTTCTTTCGTCGAGCCGGAGTCGAACCAGCGACCTATGGATTTCGGCACGAGTCATACTACAGTCCACCGCTCTGCCAACTGAGCTATCGACGGTCGTTAAAGTCTGATCCAAGACACCTCCATTTTTTAACTTTAAATTTATTAAAAAGCAAATAAAAAGTTTCTTCCGTCGAGCCGGAGTCGAACCAGCGACCTATGGATTTCGGCACAAGTCATACTACACAACACCGCTCTGCCAACTGAGCTATCGACGGTCGTTCAAGTCTAATCCAAGAAAGCTCCATTTATTGAACTTTACATTTATTAAAAGCGAGTTAAAAAGTTTCTTCCGTCGAGCCGGAGTCGAACCAGCGACCTATGGATTTCGGTACGCGTCATACTACAGTCCACAGCTCTGCCAACTGAGCTATCGACGGCCGTTCATGTCTAATCGAAGACGTATAAATTTATTTAACTTTACATTTTTTAAAAAGCGAGTTAAAAGTTTCTTCCGTCGAGCCGGAGTTGAACCAGCGACCTATGGATTTCGGCACGTGTCATACTACAGTCCACCGCTCTGCCAACTGAGCTATCGACGGTCGTTAAAGTCTAATCCAAGACACCTCCATTTTTTAACTTTAAATTTATTAAAAAGCAAATAAAAAGTTTCTTCCGTCGAGCCGGAGTCGAACCAGCGACCTATGGATTTCGGCACAAGTCATACTACACAACACCGCTCTGCCAACAGAGCTATCGACGGTCGTTCAAGTCTAATCCAAGACAGCTCCATTTATTGAACTTTACATTTATTAAAAGCGAGTTAAAAAGTTTCTTCCGTCGAGCCGGAGTCGAACCAGCGACCTATGGATTTCGGCACGAGTCATACTACAGTCCACCGCTCTGCCAACTGAGCTATCGACGGTCGTTAAAGTCTAATCCAAGACACCTCCATTTTTTAACTTTACATTTATTAAAAAGCGAATTAAAATGTTTCTTCCGTCGAGCCGGAGTCGAACCAGCGACCTATGGATATCGGCACGAGTCATACTACAGTCCACCGCTCTGCCAACTGAGCTATCGACGGCCGTTCATGTCTAATCGAAGACGTATAAATTTATTTAACTTTACATTTTTTAAAAAGCGAGTTAAAAAGTTTCTTCCGTCGAGCCGGAGTCGAACCATTGACCTATGGATTTCGGCACGAGTCATACTATAGTCCACCGCTCTGCCAACTGAGCTATCGACGGTCGTTCAAGTATTATCCGAGACACCTCCATTTTTTAACTTTACATTTATTAAAAAGCGAGTAAAAAAGTTTCTTCCGTCGAGCCGGAGTCGAACCAGCGACCTATGGATTTCGGCACAAGTCATACTACAGTCCACCGCTCTGCCAACTGAGCTATCGACGGTCGTTCAAGTCTAATCCAAGACACCTCCATTTTTTAACTTTAAATTTATTAAAAAGCAAATTAAAAAGTTTCTTCCGTCGAGCCGGAGTCGAACCAGTGACCTATGGATTTCGGCACAAGTCATACTACAGTCCACCGCTCTGCCAACTGAGCAATCGACGGTCGTTCAAGTCTAATCGACGACGTATAAATTTATTTAACTTTACATTTTTTAAAAAGCGAGTTAAAAAGTTTCTTCCGTCGAGCCGGAGTCGAACCAGTGACCTATGGATTTCGGCACAAGTCATACTACAGTCCACCGCTCTGCCAACTGAGCTATCGACGGTCGTTCAAGTCTAATCCAAGACAGCTCCATTTATTGAACTTTACATTTATTAAAAGCGAGTTAAAAAGTTTCTTCCGTCGAGCCGGAGTCGAACCAGCGACCTATGGATTTCGGTACGCGTCATACTACAGTCCACCGCTCTGCCAACTGAGCTATCGACGCCCGTTCATGTCTAATCGAAGACGTATAAATTTATTTAACTTTACATTTTTTAAAAAGCGAGTTAAAAAGTTTCTTCCGTCGAGCCGGAGGTGAACCAGCGACCTATGGATTTCGGCACGTGTCATACTACAGTCCACCGCTCTGCCAACTGAGCTATCGACGGTCGTTAAAGTCTAATCCAAGACACCTCCATTTTTTAACTTTACATTTATTAAAAAGCGAGTAAAAAATTTCTTCCGTCGAGCCGGAGTCGAACCAGCGACCTATGGATTTCGGCACAAGTCATACTACAGTCCACCGCTCTGCCAACTGAGCTATCGACGGTCGGTCAAGTCTTATCCGAGACACCTCCATTTTTTAACTTTACATTTATTAAAAAGCGAGTAAAAAAGGTTCTTCCGTCGAGCCGGAGTCGAACCAGCGACCTATGGATTTCGGCACAAGTCATACTACAGTCCACCGCTCTGCCAACTGAGCTATCGACGGTCGTTCAAGTCTAATCCAAGACACCTCCATTTTTTAACTTTAAATTTATTAAAAAGCAAATTAAAAAGTTTCTTCCGTCGAGCCGGAGTCGAACCAGCGACCTATGGATTTCGGCACAAGTCATACTACAGTCCACCGCTCTGCCAACTGAGCTATCGACGGTCGTTCAAGTCTAATCGACGACGTATAAATTTATTTAACTTTACATTTTTTAAAAAGCGAGTTAAAAAGTTTCTTCCGTCGAGCCGGAGTCGAACCAGCGACCTATGGATTTACGCACGAGTCATACTACAGTCCACCGCTCTGCCAACTGAGCTATTGACGGTCGTTAAAGTCTAATCCAAGACAGCTCCATTTATTGAACTTTACATTTATTAAAAGCGAGTTAAAAAGTTTCTTCCGTCGAGCCGGAGTCGAACCAGCGACCTATGGATTTCGGTACGCGTCATACTACAGTCCACCGCTCTGCCAACTGAGCTATCGACGGCCGTTCATGTCGAATCGAAGACGTATAAATTTATTTAACTTTACATTTTTTAAAAAGCGAGTTAAAAAGTTTCTTCCGTCGAGCCGGAGTTGAACCAGCGACCTATGGATTTCGGCACGTGTCATACTACAGTCCACCGCTCTGCCAACTGAGCTATCGACGGTCGTTAAAGTCTAATCCAAGAAAGCTCCATTTATTGAACTTTACATTTATTAAAAGCGAGTTAAAAAGTTTCTTCCGTCGAGCCGGAGTCGAACCAGCGACCTATGGATTTCGGTACGCGTCATACTACAGTCCACAGCTCTGCCAACTGAGCTATCGACGGCCGTTCATGTCTAATCGAAGACGTATAAATTTATTTAACTTTACATTTTTTAAAAAGCGAGTTAAAAGTTTCTTCCGTCGAGCCGGAGTTGAACCAGCGACCTATGGATTTCGGCACGTGTCATACTACAGTCCACCGCTCTGCCAACTGAGCTATCGACGGTCGTTAAAGTCTAATCCAAGACACCTCCATTTTTTAACTTTAAATTTATTAAAAAGCAAATAAAAAGTTTCTTCCGTCGAGCCGGAGTCGAACCAGCGACCTATGGATTTCGGCACAAGTCATACTACACAACACCGCTCTGCCAACAGAGCTATCGACGGTCGTTCAAGTCTAATCCAAGACAGCTCCATTTATTGAACTTTACATTTATTAAAAGCGAGTTAAAAAGTTTCTTCCGTCGAGCCGGAGTCGAACCAGCGACCTATGGATTTCGGCACGAGTCATACTACAGTCCACCGCTCTGCCAACTGAGCTATCGACGGTCGTTAAAGTCTAATCCAAGACACCTCCATTTTTTAACTTTACATTTATTAAAAAGCGAATTAAAATGTTTCTTCCGTCGAGCCGGAGTCGAACCAGCGACCTATGGATATCGGCACGAGTCATACTACAGTCCACCGCTCTGCCAACTGAGCTATCGACGGCCGTTCATGTCTAATCGAAGACGTATAAATTTATTTAACTTTACATTTTTTAAAAAGCGAGTTAAAAAGTCTCTTCCGTCGAGCCGGAGTCGAACCATTGACCTATGGATTTCGGCACGAGTCATACTATAGTCCACCGCTCTGCCAACTGAGCTATCGACGGTCGTTCAAGTATTATCCGAGACACCTCCATTTTTTAACTTTACATTTATTAAAAAGCGAGTAAAAAAGTTTCTTCCGTCGAGCCGGAGTCGAACCAGCGACCTATGGATTTCGGCACAAGTCATACTACAGTCCACCGCTCTGCCAACTGAGCTATCGACGGTCGTTCAAGTCTAATCCAAGACACCTCCATTTTTTAACTTTAAATTTATTAAAAAGCAAATTAAAAAGTTTCTTCCGTCGAGCCGGAGTCGAACCAGTGACCTATGGATTTCGGCACAAGTCATACTACAGTCCACCGCTCTGCCAACTGAGCAATCGACGGTCGTTCAAGTCTAATCGACGACGTATAAATTTATTTAACTTTACATTTTTTAAAAAGCGAGTTAAAAAGTTTCTTCCGTCGAGCCGGAGTCGAACCAGTGACCTATGGATTTCGGCACAAGTCATACTACAGTCCACCGCTCTGCCAACTGAGCTATCGACGGTCGTTCAAGTCTAATCCAAGACAGCTCCATTTATTGAACTTTACATTTATTAAAAGCGAGTTAAAAAGTTTCTTCCGTCGAGCCGGAGTCGAACCAGCGACCTATGGATTTCGGTACGCGTCATACTACAGTCCACCGCTCTGCCAACTGAGCTATCGACGCCCGTTCATGTCTAATCGAAGACGTATAAATTTATTTAACTTTACATTTTTTAAAAAGCGAGTTAAAAAGTTTCTTCCGTCGAGCCGGAGGTGAACCAGCGACCTATGGATTTCGGCACGTGTCATACTACAGTCCACCGCTCTGCCAACTGAGCTATCGACGGTCGTTAAAGTCTAATCCAAGACACCTCCATTTTTTAACTTTACATTTATTAAAAAGCGAGTAAAAAATTTCTTCCGTCGAGCCGGAGTCGAACCAGCGACCTATGGATTTCGGCACAAGTCATACTACAGTCCACCGCTCTGCCAACTGAGCTATCGACGGTCGGTCAAGTCTTATCCGAGACACCTCCATTTTTTAACTTTACATTTATTAAAAAGCGAGTAAAAAAGGTTCTTCCGTCGAGCCGGAGTCGAACCAGCGACCTATGGATTTCGGCACAAGTCATACTACAGTCCACCGCTCTGCCAACTGAGCTATCGACGGTCGTTCAAGTCTAATCCAAGACACCTCCATTTTTTAACTTTAAATTTATTAAAAAGCAAATTAAAAAGTTTCTTCCGTCGAGCCGGAGTCGAACCAGCGACCTATGGATTTCGGCACAAGTCATACTACAGTCCACCGCTCTGCCAACTGAGCTATCGACGGTCGTTCAAGTCTAATCGACGACGTATAAATTTATTTAACTTTACATTTTTTAAAAAGCGAGTTAAAAAGTTTCTTCCGTCGAGCCGGAGTCGAACCAGCGACCTATGGATTTACGCACGAGTCCACCGCTCCGAGTACAGTCCACCGCTCTGCCAACTGAGCTATCGACGGTCGTTAAAGTCTAATCCAAGACAGCTCCATTTATTGAACTTTACATTTATTAAAAGCGAGTTAAAAAGTTTCTTCCGTCGAGCCGGAGTCGAACCAGCGACCTATGGATTTCGGTACGCGTCATACTACAGTCCACCGCTCTGCCAACTGAGCTATCGACGGCCGTTCATGTCGAATCGAAGACGTATAAATTTATTTAACTTTACATTTTTTAAAAAGCGAGTTAAAAAGTTTCTTCCGTCGAGCCGGAGTTGAACCAGCGACCTATGGATTTCGGCACGTGTCATACTACAGTCCACCGCTCTGCCAACTGAGCTATCGACGGTCGTTAAAGTCTAATCCAAGACACCTCCATTTTTTAACTTTAAATTTATTAAAAAGCAAATAAAAAGTTTCTTCCGTCGAGCCGGAGTCGAACCAGCGACCTATGGATTTCGGCACAAGTCATACTACACAACACCGCTCTGCCAACAGAGCTATCGACGGTCGTTCAAGTCTAATCCAAGACAGCTCCATTTATTGAACTTTACATTTATTAAAAGCGAGTTAAAAAGTTTCTTCCGTCGAGCCGGAGTCGAACCAGCGACCTATGGATTTCGGCACGTGTCATACTACAGTCCACCGCTCTGCCAACTGAGCTATCGACGGTCGTTAAAGTCTAATCCAAGACACCTCCATTTTTTAACTTTAAATTTATTAAAAAGCAAATAAAAAGTTTCTTCCGTCGAGCCGGAGTCGAACCAGCGACCTATGGATTTCGGCACAAGTCATACTACACAACACCGCTCTGCCAACTGAGCTATCGACGGTCGTTCAAGTCTAATCCAAGACACCTCCATTTTTTAACTTTACATTTATTAAAAAGCGAGTAAAAAAGTTTCTTCCGTCGAGCCGGAGTCGAACCAGCGACCTATGGATTTCGGCACAAGTCATACTACACAACACCGCTCTGCCAACTGAGCTATCGAAGGTCGTTCAAGTCTAATCCAAGACAGCTCCATTTATTGAACTTTACATTTATTAAAAGCGAGTTAAAAAGTTTCTTCCGTCGAGCCGGAGTCGAACCAGCGACCTATGGATTTCGGTACGCGTCATACTACAGTCCACCGCTCTGCCAACTGAGCTATCGACGGCCGTTCATGTCGAATCGAAGACGTATAAATTTATTTAACTTTACATTTTTTAAAAAGCGAGTTAAAAAGTTTCTTCCGTCGAGCCGGAGTTGAACCAGCGACCTATGGATTTCGGCACGTGTCATACTACAGTCCACCGCTCTGCCAACTGAGCTATCGACGGTCGTTAAAGTCTAATCCAAGACACCTCCATTTTTTAACTTTAAATTTATTAAAAAGCAAATAAAAAGTTTCTTCCGTCGAGCCGGAGTCGAACCAGCGACCTATGGATTTCGGCACAAGTCATACTACACAACACCGCTCTGCCAACAGAGCTATCGACGGTCGTTCAAGTCTAATCCAAGACAGCTCCATTTATTGAACTTTACATTTATTAAAAGCGAGTTAAAAAGTTTCTTCCGTCGAGCCGGAGTCGAACCAGCGACCTATGGATTTCGGCACGTGTCATACTACAGTCCACCGCTCTGCCAACTGAGCTATCGACGGTCGTTAAAGTCTAATCCAAGACACCTCCATTTTTTAACTTTAAATTTATTAAAAAGCAAATAAAAAGTTTCTTCCGTCGAGCCGGAGTCGAACCAGCGACCTATGGATTTCGGCACAAGTCATACTACACAACACCGCTCTGCCAACTGAGCTATCGACGGTCGTTCAAGTCTAATCCAAGACACCTCCATTTTTTAACTTTACATTTATTAAAAAGCGAGTAAAAAAGTTTCTTCCGTCGAGCCGGAGTCGAACCAGCGACCTATGGATTTCGGCACAAGTCATACTACAGTCCACCGCTCTGCCAACTGAGCTATCGACGGTCGTTCAAGTCTAATCCAAGACACCTCCATTTTTTAACTTTAAATTTATTAAAAAGCAAATTAAAAAGTTTCTTCCGTCGAGCCGGAGTCGAACCAGCGACCTATGGATTTCGGCACAAGTCATACTACAGTCCACCGCTCTGCCAACTGAGCTATCGACGGTCGTTCAAGTCTAATCGACGACGTATAAATTTATTTAACTTTACATTTTTTAAAAAGCGAGTTAAAAAGTTTATTCCGTTGAGCCGGAGTCGAACCAGCGACCTATGGATTTCGGCACGAGTCATACTACAGTCCACCGCTCTGCCAACTGAGCTATCGACGGTCGTTAAAGTCTGATCCAAGACACCTCCATTTTTTAACTTTAAATTTATTAAAAAGCAAATAAAAAGTTTCAGCCGTCGAGCCGGAGTCGAACCAGCGACCTATGGATTTCGGCACAAGTCATACTACACAACACCGCTCTGCCAACTGAGCTATCGACGGTCGTTCAAGTCTAATCCAAGACAGCTCCATTTATTGAACTTTACATTTATTAAAAGCGAGTTAAAAAGTTTCTTCCGTCGAGCCGGAGTCGAACCAGCGACCTATGGATTTCGGTACCCGTCATACTACAGTCCACCGCTCTGCCAACTGAGCTATCGACGGCCGTTCATGTCTAATCGAAGACACCTCCATTTTTTAACTTTAAATTTATTAAAAAGCAAATTAAAAAGTTTCTTCCTTCGAGCCGGAGTCGAACCAGCGACCTATGGATTTCGGCACAAGTCATACTACAGTCCACTGCTCTGCCAACTGAGCTATCGACGGTCGTTCAAGTCTAATCGACGACGTATAAATTTATTTAACTTTACATTTTTTAAAAAGCGAGTTAAAAAGTTTCTTCCGTCGAGCCGGAGTCGAACCAGCGACCTATGGATTTCGGTACGCGTCATACTACAGTCCACCGCTCTGCCAACTGAGCTATCGACGCCCGTTCATGTCTAATCGAAGACGTATAAATTTATTTAACTTTACATTTTTTAAAAAGCGAGTTAAAAAGTTTCTTCCGTCGAGCCGGAGGTGAACCAGCGACCTATGGATTTCGGCACGTGTCATACTACAGTCCACCGCTCTGCCAACTGAGCTATCGACGGTCGTTAAAGTCTAATCCAAGACACCTCCATTTTTTAACTTTACATTTATTAAAAAGCGAGTAAAAAATTTCTTCCGTCGAGCCGGAGTCGAACCAGCGACCTATGGATTTCGGCACAAGTCATACTACAGTCCACCGCTCTGCCAACTGAGCTATCGACGGTCGGTCAAGTCTTATCCGAGACACCTCCATTTTTTAACTTTACATTTATTAAAAAGCGAGTAAAAAAGGTTCTTCCGTCGAGCCGGAGTCGAACCAGCGACCTATGGATTTCGGCACAAGTCATACTACAGTCCACCGCTCTGCCAACTGAGCTATCGACGGTCGTTCAAGTCTAATCCAAGACACCTCCATTTTTTAACTTTAAATTTATTAAAAAGCAAATTAAAAAGTTTCTTCCGTCGAGCCGGAGTCGAACCAGCGACCTATGGATTTCGGCACAAGTCATACTACAGTCCACCGCTCTGCCAACTGAGCTATCGACGGTCGTTCAAGTCTAATCGACGACGTATAAATTTATTTAACTTTACATTTTTTAAAAAGCGAGTTAAAAAGTTTCTTCCGTCGAGCCGGAGTCGAACCAGCGACCTATGGATTTACGCACGAGTCCACCGCTCCGAGTACAGTCCACCGCTCTGCCAACTGAGCTATCGACGGTCGTTAAAGTCTAATCCAAGACAGCTCCATTTATTGAACTTTACATTTATTAAAAGCGAGTTAGAAAGTTTCTTCCGTCGAGCCGGAGTCGAACCAGCGACCTATGGATTTCGGTACGCGTCATACTACAGTCCACCGCTCTGCCAACTGAGCTATCGACGGCCGTTCATGTCGAATCGAAGACGTATAAATTTATTTAACTTTACATTTTTTAAAAAGCGAGTTAAAAAGTTTCTTCCGTCGAGCCGGAGTTGAACCAGCGACCTATGGATTTCGGCACGTGTCATACTACAGTCCACCGCTCTGCCAACTGAGCTATCGACGGTCGTTAAAGTCTAATCCAAGACACCTCCATTTTTTAACTTTAAATTTATTAAAAAGCAAATAAAAAGTTTCTTCCGTCGAGCCGGAGTCGAACCAGCGACCTATGGATTTCGGCACAAGTCATACTACACAACACCGCTCTGCCAACAGAGCTATCGACGGTCGTTCAAGTCTAATCCAAGACAGCTCCATTTATTGAACTTTACATTTATTAAAAGCGAGTTAAAAAGTTTCTTCCGTCGAGCCGGAGTCGAACCAGCGACCTATGGATTTCGGCACGTGTCATACTACAGTCCACCGCTCTGCCAACTGAGCTATCGACGGTCGTTAAAGTCTAATCCAAGACACCTCCATTTTTTAACTTTAAATTTATTAAAAAGCAAATAAAAAGTTTCTTCCGTCGAGCCGGAGTCGAACCAGCGACCTATGGATTTCGGCACAAGTCATACTACACAACACCGCTCTGCCAACTGAGCTATCGACGGTCGTTCAAGTCTAATCCAAGACACCTCCATTTTTTAACTTTACATTTATTAAAAAGCGAGTAAAAAAGTTTCTTCCGTCGAGCCGGAGTCGAACCAGCGACCTATGGATTTCGGCACAAGTCATACTACACAACACCGCTCTGCCAACTGAGCTATCGAAGGTCGTTCAAGTCTAATCCAAGACAGCTCCATTTATTGAACTTTACATTTATTAAAAGCGAGTTAAAAAGTTTCTTCCGTCGAGCCGGAGTCGAACCAGCGACCTATGGATTTCGGTACGCGTCATACTACAGTCCACCGCTCTGCCAACTGAGCTATCGACGGCCGTTCATGTCGAATCGAAGACGTATAAATTTATTTAACTTTACATTTTTTAAAAAGCGAGTTAAAAAGTTTCTTCCGTCGAGCCGGAGTTGAACCAGCGACCTATGGATTTCGGCACGTGTCATACTACAGTCCACCGCTCTGCCAACTGAGCTATCGACGGTCGTTAAAGTCTAATCCAAGACACCTCCATTTTTTAACTTTAAATTTATTAAAAAGCAAATAAAAAGTTTCTTCCGTCGAGCCGGAGTCGAACCAGCGACCTATGGATTTCGGCACAAGTCATACTACACAACACCGCTCTGCCAACAGAGCTATCGACGGTCGTTCAAGTCTAATCCAAGACAGCTCCATTTATTGAACTTTACATTTATTAAAAGCGAGTTAAAAAGTTTCTTCCGTCGAGCCGGAGTCGAACCAGCGACCTATGGATTTCGGCACGTGTCATACTACAGTCCACCGCTCTGCCAACTGAGCTATCGACGGTCGTTAAAGTCTAATCCAAGACACCTCCATTTTTTAACTTTAAATTTATTAAAAAGCAAATAAAAAGTTTCTTCCGTCGAGCCGGAGTCGAACCAGCGACCTATGGATTTCGGCACAAGTCATACTACACAACACCGCTCTGCCAACTGAGCTATCGACGGTCGTTCAAGTCTAATCCAAGACACCTCCATTTTTTAACTTTACATTTATTAAAAAGCGAGTAAAAAAGTTTCTTCCGTCGAGCCGGAGTCGAACCAGCGACCTATGGATTTCGGCACAAGTCATACTACAGTCCACCGCTCTGCCAACTGAGCTATCGACGGTCGTTCAAGTCTAATCCAAGACACCTCCATTTTTTAACTTTAAATTTATTAAAAAGCAAATTAAAAAGTTTCTTCCGTCGAGCCGGAGTCGAACCAGCGACCTATGGATTTCGGCACAAGTCATACTACAGTCCACCGCTCTGCCAACTGAGCTATCGACGGTCGTTCAAGTCTAATCGACGACGTATAAATTTATTTAACTTTACATTTTTTAAAAAGCGAGTTAAAAAGTTTATTCCGTTGAGCCGGAGTCGAACCAGCGACCTATGGATTTCGGCACGAGTCATACTACAGTCCACCGCTCTGCCAACTGAGCTATCGACGGTCGTTAAAGTCTGATCCAAGACACCTCCATTTTTTAACTTTAAATTTATTAAAAAGCAAATAAAAAGTTTCAGCCGTCGAGCCGGAGTCGAACCAGCGACCTATGGATTTCGGCACAAGTCATACTACACAACACCGCTCTGCCAACTGAGCTATCGACGGTCGTTCAAGTCTAATCCAAGACAGCTCCATTTATTGAACTTTACATTTATTAAAAGCGAGTTAAAAAGTTTCTTCCGTCGAGCCGGAGTCGAACCAGCGACCTATGGATTTCGGTACGCGTCATACTACAGTCCACCGCTCTGCCAACTGAGCTATCGACGGCCGTTCATGTCTAATCGAAGACACCTCCATTTTTTAACTTTAAATTTATTAAAAAGCAAATTAAAAAGTTTCTTCCGTCGAGCCGGAGTCGAACCAGCGACCTATGGATTTCGGCACAAGTCATACTACAGTCCACTGCTCTGCCAACTGAGCTATCGACGGTCGTTCAAGTCTAATCGACGACGTATAAATTTATTTAACTTTACATTTTTTAAAAAGCGAGTTAAAAAGTTTCTTCCGTCGAGCCGGAGTCGAACCAGCGACCTATGGATTTCGGTACGCGTCATACTACAGTCCACCGCTCTGCCAACTGAGCTATCGACGGCCGTTCATGTCTAATCGAAGACACCTCCATTTTTTAACTTTAAATTTATTAAAAAGCAAATTAAAAAGTTTCTTCCGTCGAGCCGGAGTCGAACCAGCGACCTATGGATTTCGGCACAAGTCATACTACAGTCCACTGCTCTGCCAACTGAGCTATCGACGGTCGTTCAAGTCTAATCGACGACGTATAAATTTATTTAACTTTACATTTTTTAAAAAGCGAGTTAAAAAGTTTCTTCCGTCGAGCCGGAGTCGAACCAGCGACCTATGGATTTCGGCACGAGTCATACTACAGTCCACCGCTCTGCCAACTGAGCTATCGACGGTCGTTAAAGTCTGATCCAAGACACCTCCATTTTTTAACTTTAAATTTATTAAAAAGCAAATAAAAAGTTTCTTCCGTCGAGCCGGAGTCGAACCAGCGACCTATGGATTTCGGCACAAGTCATACTACACAACACCGCTCTGCCAACTGAGCTATCGACGGTCGTTCAAGTCTAATCCAAGACAGCTCCATTTATTGAACTTTACATTTATTAAAAGCGAGTTAAAAAGTTTCTTCCGTCGAGCCGGAGTCGAACCAGCGACCTATGGATTTTGGCACAAGTCATACTACAGTCCACCGCTCTGCCAACTGAGCTAACGACGGTCGTTCAAGTCTAATCCAAGACACCTCCATTTTTTAACTTTACATTTATTAAAAGCGAGTTAAAAAGTTTCTTCCGTCGAGCCGGAGTCGAACCAGCGACCTATGGATTTCGGTACGCGTCATACTACAGTCCACCGCTCTGCCAACTGAGCTATCGACGGCCGTTCATGTCTAATCGAAGACACCTCCATTTTTTAACTTTAAATTTATTAAAAAGCAAATTAAAAAGTTTCTTCCGTCGAGCCGGAGTCGAACCAGCGACCTATGGATTTCGGCACAAGTCATACTACAGTCCACTGCTCTGCCAACTGAGCTATCGACGGTCGTTCAAGTCTAATCGACGACGTATAAATTTATTTAACTTTACATTTTTTAAAAAGCGAGTTAAAAAGTTTCTTCCGTCGAGCCGGAGTCGAACCAGCGACCTATGGATTTCGGCACGAGTCATACTACAGTCCACCGCTCTGCCAACTGAGCTATCGACGGTCGTTAAAGTCTGATCCAAGACACCTCCATTTTTTAACTTTAAATTTATTAAAAAGCAAATAAAAAGTTTCTTCCGTCGAGCCGGAGTCGAACCAGCGACCTATGGATTTCGGCACAAGTCATACTACACAACACCGCTCTGCCAACTGAGCTATCGACGGTCGTTCAAGTCTAATCCAAGACAGCTCCATTTATTGAACTTTACATTTATTAAAAGCGAGTTAAAAAGTTTCTTCCGTCGAGCCGGAGTCGAACCAGCGACCTATGGATTTTGGCACAAGTCATACTACAGTCCACCGCTCTGCCAACTGAGCTAACGACGGTCGTTCAAGTCTAATCCAAGACACCTCCATTTTTTAACTTTACATTTATTAAAAAGCGAATTAAAAAGTTTCTTCCGTCAAGCCGGAGCCGAACCAGCGACCTATGGATATCGGCACGAGTCATACTACAGTCCACCGCTCTGCCAACTGAGCTATCGACGGTCGTTCAAGTCTTATCCAAGACACCTCCATTTTTTAACTTTACATTTATTAAAAAGCGAGTAAAAAAGTTTCTTCCGTCGAGCCGGAGTCGAACCAGCGACCTATGGATTTCGGCACAAGTCATACTACAGTCCACCGCTCTGCCAACTGAGCTATCGACGGTCGTTCAAGTCTAATCCAAGACACCTCCATTTTTTAACTTTAAATTTATTAAAAAGCAAATTAAAAAGTTTCTTCCGTCGAGCCGGAGTCGAACCAGCGACCTATGGATTTCGGCACAAGTCATACTACAGTCCACCGCTCTGCCAACTGAGCTATCGACGGTCGTTCAAGTCTAATCCAAGACAGCTCCATTTATTGAACTTTACATTTATTAAAAGCGAGTTAAAAAGTTTCTTCCGTCGAGCCGGAGTCGAACCAGCGACCTATGGATTTCGGCACAAGTCATACTACACAACACCGCTCTGCCAACAGAGCTATCGACGGTCGTTCAAGTCTAATCCAAGACAGCTCCATTTATTGAACTTTACATTTATTAAAAGCGAGTTAAAAAGTTTCTTCCGTCGAGCCGGAGTCGAACCAGCGACCTATGGATTTCGGCACGTGTCATACTACAGTCCACCGCTCTGCCAACTGAGCTATCGACGGTCGTTAAAGTCTAATCCAAGACACCTCCATTTTTTAACTTTAAATTTATTAAAAAGCAAATAAAAAGTTTCTTCCGTCGAGCCGGAGTCGAACCAGCGACCTATGGATTTCGGCACAAGTCATACTACACAACACCGCTCTGCCAACTGAGCTATCGACGGTCGTTCAAGTCTAATCCAAGACACCTCCATTTTTTAACTTTACATTTATTAAAAAGCGAGTAAAAAAGTTTCTTCCGTCGAGCCGGAGTCGAACCAGCGACCTATGGATTTCGGCACAAGTCATACTACACAACACCGCTCTGCCAACTGAGCTATCGAAGGTCGTTCAAGTCTAATCCAAGACAGCTCCATTTATTGAACTTTACATTTATTAAAAGCGAGTTAAAAAGTTTCTTCCGTCGAGCCGGAGTCGAACCAGCGACCTATGGATTTCGGTACGCGTCATACTACAGTCCACCGCTCTGCCAACTGAGCTATCGACGGCCGTTCATGTCGAATCGAAGACGTATAAATTTATTTAACTTTACATTTTTTAAAAAGCGAGTTAAAAAGTTTCTTCCGTCGAGCCGGAGTTGAACCAGCGACCTATGGATTTCGGCACGTGTCATACTACAGTCCACCGCTCTGCCAACTGAGCTATCGACGGTCGTTAAAGTCTAATCCAAGACACCTCCATTTTTTAACTTTAAATTTATTAAAAAGCAAATAAAAAGTTTCTTCCGTCGAGCCGGAGTCGAACCAGCGACCTATGGATTTCGGCACAAGTCATACTACACAACACCGCTCTGCCAACAGAGCTATCGACGGTCGTTCAAGTCTAATCCAAGACAGCTCCATTTATTGAACTTTACATTTATTAAAAGCGAGTTAAAAAGTTTCTTCCGTCGAGCCGGAGTCGAACCAGCGACCTATGGATTTCGGCACGTGTCATACTACAGTCCACCGCTCTGCCAACTGAGCTATCGACGGTCGTTAAAGTCTAATCCAAGACACCTCCATTTTTTAACTTTAAATTTATTAAAAAGCAAATAAAAAGTTTCTTCCGTCGAGCCGGAGTCGAACCAGCGACCTATGGATTTCGGCACAAGTCATACTACACAACACCGCTCTGCCAACTGAGCTATCGACGGTCGTTCAAGTCTAATCCAAGACACCTCCATTTTTTAACTTTACATTTATTAAAAAGCGAGTAAAAAAGTTTCTTCCGTCGAGCCGGAGTCGAACCAGCGACCTATGGATTTCGGCACAAGTCATACTACAGTCCACCGCTCTGCCAACTGAGCTATCGACGGTCGTTCAAGTCTAATCCAAGACACCTCCATTTTTTAACTTTAAATTTATTAAAAAGCAAATTAAAAAGTTTCTTCCGTCGAGCCGGAGTCGAACCAGCGACCTATGGATTTCGGCACAAGTCATACTACAGTCCACCGCTCTGCCAACTGAGCTATCGACGGTCGTTCAAGTCTAATCGACGACGTATAAATTTATTTAACTTTACATTTTTTAAAAAGCGAGTTAAAAAGTTTATTCCGTTGAGCCGGAGTCGAACCAGCGACCTATGGATTTCGGCACGAGTCATACTACAGTCCACCGCTCTGCCAACTGAGCTATCGACGGTCGTTAAAGTCTGATCCAAGACACCTCCATTTTTTAACTTTAAATTTATTAAAAAGCAAATAAAAAGTTTCAGCCGTCGAGCCGGAGTCGAACCAGCGACCTATGGATTTCGGCACAAGTCATACTACACAACACCGCTCTGCCAACTGAGCTATCGACGGTCGTTCAAGTCTAATCCAAGACAGCTCCATTTATTGAACTTTACATTTATTAAAAGCGAGTTAAAAAGTTTCTTCCGTCGAGCCGGAGTCGAACCAGCGACCTATGGATTTCGGTACCCGTCATACTACAGTCCACCGCTCTGCCAACTGAGCTATCGACGGCCGTTCATGTCTAATCGAAGACACCTCCATTTTTTAACTTTAAATTTATTAAAAAGCAAATTAAAAAGTTTCTTCCTTCGAGCCGGAGTCGAACCAGCGACCTATGGATTTCGGCACAAGTCATACTACAGTCCACTGCTCTGCCAACTGAGCTATCGACGGTCGTTCAAGTCTAATCGACGACGTATAAATTTATTTAACTTTACATTTTTTAAAAAGCGAGTTAAAAAGTTTCTTCCGTCGAGCCGGAGTCGAACCAGCGACCTATGGATTTCGGTACGCGTCATACTACAGTCCACCGCTCTGCCAACTGAGCTATCGACGCCCGTTCATGTCTAATCGAAGACGTATAAATTTATTTAACTTTACATTTTTTAAAAAGCGAGTTAAAAAGTTTCTTCCGTCGAGCCGGAGGTGAACCAGCGACCTATGGATTTCGGCACGTGTCATACTACAGTCCACCGCTCTGCCAACTGAGCTATCGACGGTCGTTAAAGTCTAATCCAAGACACCTCCATTTTTTAACTTTACATTTATTAAAAAGCGAGTAAAAAATTTCTTCCGTCGAGCCGGAGTCGAACCAGCGACCTATGGATTTCGGCACAAGTCATACTACAGTCCACCGCTCTGCCAACTGAGCTATCGACGGTCGGTCAAGTCTTATCCGAGACACCTCCATTTTTTAACTTTACATTTATTAAAAAGCGAGTAAAAAAGGTTCTTCCGTCGAGCCGGAGTCGAACCAGCGACCTATGGATTTCGGCACAAGTCATACTACAGTCCACCGCTCTGCCAACTGAGCTATCGACGGTCGTTCAAGTCTAATCCAAGACACCTCCATTTTTTAACTTTAAATTTATTAAAAAGCAAATTAAAAAGTTTCTTCCGTCGAGCCGGAGTCGAACCAGCGACCTATGGATTTCGGCACAAGTCATACTACAGTCCACCGCTCTGCCAACTGAGCTATCGACGGTCGTTCAAGTCTAATCGACGACGTATAAATTTATTTAACTTTACATTTTTTAAAAAGCGAGTTAAAAAGTTTCTTCCGTCGAGCCGGAGTCGAACCAGCGACCTATGGATTTACGCACGAGTCCACCGCTCCGAGTACAGTCCACCGCTCTGCCAACTGAGCTATCGACGGTCGTTAAAGTCTAATCCAAGACAGCTCCATTTATTGAACTTTACATTTATTAAAAGCGAGTTAGAAAGTTTCTTCCGTCGAGCCGGAGTCGAACCAGCGACCTATGGATTTCGGTACGCGTCATACTACAGTCCACCGCTCTGCCAACTGAGCTATCGACGGCCGTTCATGTCGAATCGAAGACGTATAAATTTATTTAACTTTACATTTTTTAAAAAGCGAGTTAAAAAGTTTCTTCCGTCGAGCCGGAGTTGAACCAGCGACCTATGGATTTCGGCACGTGTCATACTACAGTCCACCGCTCTGCCAACTGAGCTATCGACGGTCGTTAAAGTCTAATCCAAGACACCTCCATTTTTTAACTTTAAATTTATTAAAAAGCAAATAAAAAGTTTCTTCCGTCGAGCCGGAGTCGAACCAGCGACCTATGGATTTCGGCACAAGTCATACTACACAACACCGCTCTGCCAACAGAGCTATCGACGGTCGTTCAAGTCTAATCCAAGACAGCTCCATTTATTGAACTTTACATTTATTAAAAGCGAGTTAAAAAGTTTCTTCCGTCGAGCCGGAGTCGAACCAGCGACCTATGGATTTCGGCACGTGTCATACTACAGTCCACCGCTCTGCCAACTGAGCTATCGACGGTCGTTAAAGTCTAATCCAAGACACCTCCATTTTTTAACTTTAAATTTATTAAAAAGCAAATAAAAAGTTTCTTCCGTCGAGCCGGAGTCGAACCAGCGACCTATGGATTTCGGCACAAGTCATACTACACAACACCGCTCTGCCAACTGAGCTATCGACGGTCGTTCAAGTCTAATCCAAGACACCTCCATTTTTTAACTTTACATTTATTAAAAAGCGAGTAAAAAAGTTTCTTCCGTCGAGCCGGAGTCGAACCAGCGACCTATGGATTTCGGCACAAGTCATACTACACAACACCGCTCTGCCAACTGAGCTATCGAAGGTCGTTCAAGTCTAATCCAAGACAGCTCCATTTATTGAACTTTACATTTATTAAAAGCGAGTTAAAAAGTTTCTTCCGTCGAGCCGGAGTCGAACCAGCGACCTATGGATTTCGGTACGCGTCATACTACAGTCCACCGCTCTGCCAACTGAGCTATCGACGGCCGTTCATGTCGAATCGAAGACGTATAAATTTATTTAACTTTACATTTTTTAAAAAGCGAGTTAAAAAGTTTCTTCCGTCGAGCCGGAGTTGAACCAGCGACCTATGGATTTCGGCACGTGTCATACTACAGTCCACCGCTCTGCCAACTGAGCTATCGACGGTCGTTAAAGTCTAATCCAAGACACCTCCATTTTTTAACTTTAAATTTATTAAAAAGCAAATAAAAAGTTTCTTCCGTCGAGCCGGAGTCGAACCAGCGACCTATGGATTTCGGCACAAGTCATACTACACAACACCGCTCTGCCAACAGAGCTATCGACGGTCGTTCAAGTCTAATCCAAGACAGCTCCATTTATTGAACTTTACATTTATTAAAAGCGAGTTAAAAAGTTTCTTCCGTCGAGCCGGAGTCGAACCAGCGACCTATGGATTTCGGCACGTGTCATACTACAGTCCACCGCTCTGCCAACTGAGCTATCGACGGTCGTTAAAGTCTAATCCAAGACACCTCCATTTTTTAACTTTAAATTTATTAAAAAGCAAATAAAAAGTTTCTTCCGTCGAGCCGGAGTCGAACCAGCGACCTATGGATTTCGGCACAAGTCATACTACACAACACCGCTCTGCCAACTGAGCTATCGACGGTCGTTCAAGTCTAATCCAAGACACCTCCATTTTTTAACTTTACATTTATTAAAAAGCGAGTAAAAAAGTTTCTTCCGTCGAGCCGGAGTCGAACCAGCGACCTATGGATTTCGGCACAAGTCATACTACAGTCCACCGCTCTGCCAACTGAGCTATCGACGGTCGTTCAAGTCTAATCCAAGACACCTCCATTTTTTAACTTTAAATTTATTAAAAAGCAAATTAAAAAGTTTCTTCCGTCGAGCCGGAGTCGAACCAGCGACCTATGGATTTCGGCACAAGTCATACTACAGTCCACCGCTCTGCCAACTGAGCTATCGACGGTCGTTCAAGTCTAATCGACGACGTATAAATTTATTTAACTTTACATTTTTTAAAAAGCGAGTTAAAAAGTTTATTCCGTTGAGCCGGAGTCGAACCAGCGACCTATGGATTTCGGCACGAGTCATACTACAGTCCACCGCTCTGCCAACTGAGCTATCGACGGTCGTTAAAGTCTGATCCAAGACACCTCCATTTTTTAACTTTAAATTTATTAAAAAGCAAATAAAAAGTTTCAGCCGTCGAGCCGGAGTCGAACCAGCGACCTATGGATTTCGGCACAAGTCATACTACACAACACCGCTCTGCCAACTGAGCTATCGACGGTCGTTCAAGTCTAATCCAAGACAGCTCCATTTATTGAACTTTACATTTATTAAAAGCGAGTTAAAAAGTTTCTTCCGTCGAGCCGGAGTCGAACCAGCGACCTATGGATTTCGGTACGCGTCATACTACAGTCCACCGCTCTGCCAACTGAGCTATCGACGGCCGTTCATGTCTAATCGAAGACACCTCCATTTTTTAACTTTAAATTTATTAAAAAGCAAATTAAAAAGTTTCTTCCGTCGAGCCGGAGTCGAACCAGCGACCTATGGATTTCGGCACAAGTCATACTACAGTCCACTGCTCTGCCAACTGAGCTATCGACGGTCGTTCAAGTCTAATCGACGACGTATAAATTTATTTAACTTTACATTTTTTAAAAAGCGAGTTAAAAAGTTTCTTCCGTCGAGCCGGAGTCGAACCAGCGACCTATGGATTTCGGTACGCGTCATACTACAGTCCACCGCTCTGCCAACTGAGCTATCGACGGCCGTTCATGTCTAATCGAAGACACCTCCATTTTTTAACTTTAAATTTATTAAAAAGCAAATTAAAAAGTTTCTTCCGTCGAGCCGGAGTCGAACCAGCGACCTATGGATTTCGGCACAAGTCATACTACAGTCCACTGCTCTGCCAACTGAGCTATCGACGGTCGTTCAAGTCTAATCGACGACGTATAAATTTATTTAACTTTACATTTTTTAAAAAGCGAGTTAAAAAGTTTCTTCCGTCGAGCCGGAGTCGAACCAGCGACCTATGGATTTCGGCACGAGTCATACTACAGTCCACCGCTCTGCCAACTGAGCTATCGACGGTCGTTAAAGTCTGATCCAAGACACCTCCATTTTTTAACTTTAAATTTATTAAAAAGCAAATAAAAAGTTTCTTCCGTCGAGCCGGAGTCGAACCAGCGACCTATGGATTTCGGCACAAGTCATACTACACAACACCGCTCTGCCAACTGAGCTATCGACGGTCGTTCAAGTCTAATCCAAGACAGCTCCATTTATTGAACTTTACATTTATTAAAAGCGAGTTAAAAAGTTTCTTCCGTCGAGCCGGAGTCGAACCAGCGACCTATGGATTTTGGCACAAGTCATACTACAGTCCACCGCTCTGCCAACTGAGCTAACGACGGTCGTTCAAGTCTAATCCAAGACACCTCCATTTTTTAACTTTACATTTATTAAAAGCGAGTTAAAAAGTTTCTTCCGTCGAGCCGGAGTCGAACCAGCGACCTATGGATTTCGGTACGCGTCATACTACAGTCCACCGCTCTGCCAACTGAGCTATCGACGGCCGTTCATGTCTAATCGAAGACACCTCCATTTTTTAACTTTAAATTTATTAAAAAGCAAATTAAAAAGTTTCTTCCGTCGAGCCGGAGTCGAACCAGCGACCTATGGATTTCGGCACAAGTCATACTACAGTCCACTGCTCTGCCAACTGAGCTATCGACGGTCGTTCAAGTCTAATCGACGACGTATAAATTTATTTAACTTTACATTTTTTAAAAAGCGAGTTAAAAAGTTTCTTCCGTCGAGCCGGAGTCGAACCAGCGACCTATGGATTTCGGCACGAGTCATACTACAGTCCACCGCTCTGCCAACTGAGCTATCGACGGTCGTTAAAGTCTGATCCAAGACACCTCCATTTTTTAACTTTAAATTTATTAAAAAGCAAATAAAAAGTTTCTTCCGTCGAGCCGGAGTCGAACCAGCGACCTATGGATTTCGGCACAAGTCATACTACACAACACCGCTCTGCCAACTGAGCTATCGACGGTCGTTCAAGTCTAATCCAAGACAGCTCCATTTATTGAACTTTACATTTATTAAAAGCGAGTTAAAAAGTTTCTTCCGTCGAGCCGGAGTCGAACCAGCGACCTATGGATATCGGCACGAGTCATACTACAGTCCACCGCTCTGCCAACTGAGCTATCGACGGTCGTTCAAGTCTTATCCAAGACACCTCCATTTTTTAACTTTACATTTATTAAAAAGCGAGTAAAAAAGTTTCTTCCGTCGAGCCGGAGTCGAACCAGCGACCTATGGATTTCGGCACAAGTCATACTACAGTCCACCGCTCTGCCAACTGAGCTATCGACGGTCGTTCAAGTCTAATCCAAGACACCTCCATTTTTTAACTTTAAATTTATTAAAAAGCAAATTAAAAAGTTTCTTCCGTCGAGCCGGAGTCGAACCAGCGACCTATGGATTTCGGCACAAGTCATACTACAGTCCACCGCTCTGCCAACTGAGCTATCGACGGTCGTTCAAGTCTAATCCAAGACAGCTCCATTTATTGAACTTTACATTTATTAAAAGCGAGTTAAAAAGTTTCTTCCGTCGAGCCGGAGTCGAACCAGCGACCTATGGATTTCGGTACGTTTCATACTACAGTCCACCGCTCTGCCAACTGAGCTATCGACGGCCGTTCATGTCTAATCGAAGACGTATAAATTTATTTAACTTTACATTTTTTAAAAAGCGAGTTAAAAAGTTTCTTCCGTCGAGCCGGAGTCGAACCAGCGACCTATGGATTTCGGCACAAGTCATACTACACAACACCGCTCTGCCAACTGAGCTATCGACGGTCGTTCAAGTCTAATCCAAGACACCTCCATTTTTTAACTTTAAATTTATTAAAAAGCAAATTAAAAAGTTTCTTCCGTCGAGCCGGAGTCGAACCAGCGACCTATGGATTTCGGCACAAGTCATACTACAGTCCACCGCTCTGCCAACTGAGCTATCGACGGTCGTTCAAGTCTTATCCGAGACACCTCCATTTTTTAACTTTACATTTATTAAAAAGCGAGTAAAAAATTTCTTCCGTCGAGCCGGAGTCGAACCAGCGACCTATGGATTTCGGCACAAGTCATACTACAGTCCACCGCTCTGCCAACTGAGCTATCGACGGTCGGTCAAGTCTTATTTAATACACCTCCATTTTTTAACTTTACATTTATTACAAAGCGAGTAAAAAAGTTTCTTCCGTCGAGCCGGAGTCAAACCAGCGACCTATAGATTTCGGCACGAGTCATACTACAGTCCACCGCTCTGCCAACTGAGCTATCGACGGTCGTTAAAGTCTAATCCAAGACACCTCCATTTTTTAACTTTACATTTATTAAAAAGCGAATTAAAATGTTTCTTCCGTCGAGCCGGAGTCGAACCAGCGACCTATGGATATCGGCACGAGTCATACTACAGTCCACCGCTCTGCCAACTGAGCTATCGACGGTCGTTCAAGTCTAATCCAAGACACCTCCATTTATTAACTTTACATTTATTAAAAAGCGAATTAAAAAGTTTCTTCCGTCAAGCCGGAGTCGAACCAGCGACCTATGGATATCGGCACGAGTCATACTACAGTCCACCGCTCTGCCAACTGAGCTATCGACGGTCGTTCAAGTCTTATCCAAGACACCTCCATTTTTTAACTTTACATTTATTAAAAAGCGAGTAAAAAAGTTTCTTCCGTCGAGCCGGAGTCGAACCAGCGACCTATGGATTTCGGCACAAGTCATACTACAGTCCACCGCTCTGCCAACTGAGCTATCGACGGTCGTTCAAGTCTAATCCAAGACACCTCCATTTTTTAACTTTAAATTTATTAAAAAGCAAATTAAAAAGTTTCTTCCGTCGAGCCGGAGTCGAACCAGCGACCTATGGATTTCTGCACAAGTCATACTACAGTCCACCGCTCTGCCAACTGAGCTATCGACGGTCGTTCAAGTCTAATCCAAGACAGCTCCATTTATTGAACTTTACATTTATTAAAAGCGAGTTAAAAAGTTTCTTCCGTCGAGCCGGAGTCGAACCAGCGACCTATGGATTTCGGTACGTTTCATACTACAATCCACCGCTCTGCCAACTGAGCTATCGACGGCCGTTCATGTCTAATCGAAGACGTATAAATTTATTTAACTTTACATTTTTTAAAAAGCGAGTTAAAAAGTTTCTTCCGTCGAGCCGGAGTTGAACCAGCGACCTATGGATTTCGGCACGTGTCATACTACAGCAGGGGTTCTCAAACTTTTTCAGCCGCGGCACCCCTAGCAAGCTAAAAAAAATTCGGGACACCCCCCCTCAAAAAAAGGTTAAAATTTTTGGGAAAAAAAGTGTCCACATAAGAAGTCTCCAGCAGTGTATTATGAAATTTATTTCAAGAGGGGCCCAAAATTAGCCCTCAACCCTTCCATGTATATTAAATAGGTCCAATGTAGTTTCTTTCATTTTTTATGTAGAATTTATTTGTGTTTTAAAAATATTTTTATAAGAAAGGTTGTAATATAGCTCAAAGTATTAAAGGGGTGTCTGTGGGTCCACCTGCAGAAAAATTTTTGGAAAGTTGACTGTAAAAGACAGGTTTTTAAGTAGTTTTAGCACTCCTTTTCCAAAATTTTAATTCACATTTTTGGCAGGATTTGCATTTTGATGAACTTAATATGATATAAAAAAGTTGTGAATAATAAAGTTCCGAGTTAAAAAGGGGGGTCATCTCCTAAAAAATTTTTGAAATTTAATCCTAAAAACAGGGATCTCCTTGGTTTTGGTGTACACCTACTCCGAATTTCGGGTATATATTTTTAGGTATAGGATTTTGATAAACTAATAAAAAGTTTTGAATACTAAAGGGGGTTTGGTGGGTTCTCCCCCAGAAATTGATGCTAAAAATCAGGGGGTTTTAACTTGTTTTGGTAGACCAAGTTGCAAGTTGGGAGTTTCGGTGGGACAGGGTACTCTCGGTCCCCATTTACGCCTTTCCGTACTCTTTTTCATTTCCAACAAATTTTTTGTTACTTCTGTACAGATGCAGTTTCACCAAATGAAAAATAAAATAAAAATGCATTTGTCCCCTTTTCTGTGAAAACCAGTGTTTTTGATCATTTCTTAAATAAAATAAAAATGCATTTGTCCCTTTTTCTGTGAAAACCAGTGTTTTTGATCGTTTCTTTTGTGTGTAAGTTATAAAAAAGATATATGGCATTCTACTAACGCAAGAATGAAAGGAAAAAAGAGAGAAAAAGTTGGATAATATTCACTGTTTTCACCCCCATAAACAGTTAAGACGATTAGCTCCATATTTAAAATTTCGTAATTTTTTCCAACTTTTCTTGTTTATTGTCGCGGCACCCCTGGCATACCCTCGCGGCACCCCAGGGTGCCGCGGCACACAGTTTGAGAACCTCTGTACTACAGTCCACCGCTCTGCCAACTGAGCTATCGACGGTCGTTAGAGTCTAATCCAAGACACCTCCATTTTTTAACTTTACATTTTTTAAAAAGCGAGTTAAAAAGTTTCTTCCGTCGAGCCGGAGTCGAACCAGCGACCTATGGATTTCGGCACAAGTCATACTACACAACACCGCTCTGCCAACTGAGCTATCGACGGTCGTTCAAGTCTAATCCAAGACACCTCCATTTTTTAACTTTAAATTTATTAAAAAGCAAATAAAAAGTTTCTTCCGTCGAGCCGGAGTCGAACCAGCGACCTATGGATTTCGGCACAAGTCATAGGGTTGGTGGGGGCAAAGCCCCGCAGTTTTTAGTATTTTTAACATTGTGATCGAAAGGGGGTAGATAATCTCAAAATTTCAATTGGAGGTGTTAGATTGAGATGTTACCTACAAAACCAATCCAAATTTATACTCTTATCGATAGTATTTCAAGAGAAATTGACAATTTAGTTGAAAAAAAAATTGCGGGTCTTTGCCTCGCAAAATGGGGGCAAAGATCCGCACTTTTGAATCTTTGTGTTCATGTGAAATAAACATGGATAAACAAAATGTTTCATTATAAAAACACTAGAAATATTCATCTTAATACAGTAGAGCCCCTATTATCCGCAGAATCGGGTGGCAAGGGTAACGCGGATAGCTAAATCGCGAATAGTCCGAAATAAGACTAAAAATGAGGTGAAAACACGAAACAAAATATTTCAGCATAAAAACTATGTTTCATTTTACAAAAAACATGATATGTAAATATTTTAAAATGTGTACAGTACAGCAGAAACCTTTGCTCTACTTCTAAAATCTCTCTAATGTCGTCTAAAATTTACCCTCATCATGAAAAATTTTTTTTTCGTGGCAATCGTGGATCATCCACTGGCGGATAATGGATTTCTAATGTATTGTTTTAATATTTTTAAGTGAACCAACAATATTAAACATAAATATAATCCGTTTTAATGAAAATTGTCAATCTGTTGTAGCAATTAATTTCAAATTGGCCAGATATCTTTCAAAAGGGAGAAAGGATGGTTTCAGGTAGGGGGGTTGGCATCTAGGACACCTTTATTAACCTCATTGGAGATCAAGTAGTCCCATTTCCCTTTTGGGACGAATTCCTGAGCTTTTTAAGCTGCGTAGATTTGCCCCAAAACACCTGCGTGAATTTGCCCACTTTTACTTTGTTTTGAAAAACAAGCCTTATTATTTTTAGAGACATGTTGAGGCAGTTTTTTCAAAAGGAAACTGAAGTGAAATTGCTATCTTATCATTGGGCTATTTGTTTGTATTTCTCCTCAAGCCCTATTTTATGTAATGTTTAAGTAAAATATCAGAAAAATTACATCAAAATGATGAAAAACAAACTTACGGCATTTTTTCAACTCATGAGTGACTTAGGGGTACGAACTTTCGTAGAATGATAGGTCACTATAAGACAAACCAACCACCTGGTTTTCAACTTTTGAATCGATTAATAACGATTAAAAATCGCGGTGCGTGGTTTTGCCCCGTGCGGGTTTTTACCCCCTCCTACCCTACTACACAACACCGCTCTGCCAACTGAGCTATCGACGGTCGTTCAAGTCTAATCGAAGACGTATAAATTTATTTAACTTTACATTTTTTAAAAAGCGAGTTAAAAAGTTTCTTCCGTCGAGCCGGAGTCGAACCAGCGACCTATGGATATCGGCACGAGTCATACTACAGTCCACCGCTCTGCCAACTGAGCTATCGACGGTCGTTCAAGTCTTATCCAAGACACCTCCATTTTTTAACTTTACATTTATTAAAAAGCGAGTAAAAAAGTTTCTTCCGTTGAGCCGGAGTCGAACCAGCGACCTATAGATTTCGGCACGAGTCATACTACAGTCCACCGCTCTGCCAACTGAGCTATCGACGGTCGTTCAAGTCTAATCCAGGACAGCTCCATTTATTGAACTTTACATTTTTTAAAAAGCGAGTTAAAAAGTTTCTTCCGTCGAGCCGGAGTCGAACCAGCGACCTATGGATATCGGCACGAGTCATACTACAGTCCACCGCTCTGCCAACTGAGCTATCGACGGTCGTTCAAGTCTTATCCATGACACCTCCATTTTTTAACTTTACATTCATTAAAAAGCGAGTAAAAAATTTCTTCCGTCGAGCCGGAGTCGAACCAGCGACCTATGGAATTCGGCACGAGTCATACTACAGTCCACCGCTCTGCCAACTGAGCTATCGACGGTCGTTCAAGTCTTATCCAAGACACCTCCATTTTTTAACTTTACATTTATTAAAAAGCGAGTAAAAAAGTTTCTTCCGTCGAGCCGGAGTCGAACCAGCGACCTATGGATTTCGGCACGAGTCATACTACAGTCCACCGCTCTGCCAACTGAGCTATCGACGGTCGTTAAAGTCTAATCCAAGACACCTCCATTTTTTAACTTTACATTTATTAAAAAGCAAATTAAAAAGTTTCTTCCGTCGAGCCGGAGTCGAACCAGCGACCTATGGATATCGGCACGAGTCATACTACAGTCCACCGCTCTGCCAACTGAGCTATCGACGGTCGTTCAAGTCTTATCCAAGACACCTCCATTTTTTAACTTTACATTTATTAAAAAGCGAGTAAAAAAGTTTCTTCCGTCGAGCCGGAGTCGAACCAGCGACCTATCTATTTCGGCACAAGTCATACTACAGTCCACCGCTCTGCCAACTGAGCTATCGACGGTCTTTCAAGTCTAGTCCAAGACACCTCCATTTTTTAACTTTAAATTTATTAAAAAGCGAGTAAAAAAGTTTCTTCCGTCGAGCCGGAGTCGAACCAGCGACCTATGGATTTCGGCACAAGTCATACTACAGTCCACCGCTCTGCCAATTGAGCTATCGACGGCCGTTCATGTCTAATCAAAGACACATAATTTTTTAACTTTACATTTTTTGAAAAGCGAGTTAAAAAGTTTCTTCCGTCGAACCGGAGTCGAACCAGCGACCTATGGATTTCGGCACGAGTCATACTACAGTAGACCGCTCTGCCAACTGAGCTATCGAAGGTCGTTCAAGTCTAATCCAACACACCTCCATTTTTTAACTTTACATTTATTAAAAGCGAGTTAAAAAGTTTCTTCCGTCGAGCCGGAGTCGAACCAGCGACCTATGGATTTCGGTACGCGTCATACTACAGTCCACCGCTCTGCCAACTGAGCTATCGACGGCCGTTCGTGTCTAATCGAAGACGTATAAATTTATTTAACTTTACATTTTTTAAAAAGCGAGTTAAAAAGTTTCTTCCGTCGAGCCGGAGTCGAACCAGCGACCTATGGATATCGGCACGAGTCATACTACAGTCCACCGCTCTGCCAACTGAGCTATCGACGGTCGTTCAAGTCTTATCCAAGACACCTCCATTTTTTAACTTTACATTTATTAAAAAGCGAGTAAAAAAGTTTCTTCCGTAGAGCCGGAGTCGAACCAGCGACCTATGGATTTCCGCACAAGTCATACTACAGTCCACCGCTCTGCCAACTGAGCTATCGACGGTCGTTCAAGTCTAATCCAAGACACCTCCATTTTTTAACTTTACATTTATTAAAAAGCGAGTAAAAAAGTTTCTTCCGTAGAGCCGGAGTCGAACCAGCGACCTTAAATTTATTAAAAAGCAAATTAAAAAGTTTCTTCCGTCGAGCCGGAGTCGAACCAGCGACCTATGGATATCGGCACAAGTCATACTACAGTCCACCGCTCTGCCAACTGAGCTATCGACGGTCGTTCAAGTCTAATCCAAGACACCTCCATTTTTTAACTTTAAATTTATTAAAAAGCAAATAAAAAGTTTCTTCCGTCGAGCCGGAGTCGAACCAGCGACCTATGGATTTCGGCACAAGTCATAGGGTTGGTGGGGGCAAAGCCCCGCAGTTTTTAGTATTTTTAACATTGTGATCGAAAGGGGGTAGATAATCTCAAAATTTCAATTGGAGGTGTTAGATTGAGATGTTACCTACAAAACCAATCCAAATTTATACTCTTATCGATAGTATTTCAAGAGAAATTGACAATTTAGTTGAAAAAAAAATTGCGGGTCTTTGCCTCGCAAAATGGGGGCAAAGATCCGCACTTTTGAATCTTTGTGTTCATGTGAAATAAACATGGATAAACAAAATGTTTCATTATAAAAACACTAGAAATATTCATCTTAATACAGTAGAGCCCCTATTATCCGCAGAATCGGGTGGCAAGGGTAACGCGGATAGCTAAATCGCGAATAGTCCGAAATAAGACTAAAAATGAGGTGAAAACACGAAACAAAATATTTCAGCATAAAAACTATGTTTCATTTTACAAAAAACATGATATGTAAATATTTTAAAATGTGTACAGTACAGCAGAAACCTTTGCTCTACTTCTAAAATCTCTCTAATGTCGTCTAAAATTTACCCTCATCATGAAAAATTTTTTTTTCGTGGCAATCGTGGATCATCCACTGGCGGATAATGGATTTCTAATGTATTGTTTTAATATTTTTAAGTGAACCAACAATATTAAACATAAATATAATCCGTTTTAATGAAAATTGTCAATCTGTTGTAGCAATTAATTTCAAATTGGCCAGATATCTTTCAAAAGGGAGAAAGGATGGTTTCAGGTAGGGGGGTTGGCATCTAGGACACCTTTATTAACCTCATTGGAGATCAAGTAGTCCCATTTCCCTTTTGGGACGAATTCCTGAGCTTTTTAAGCTGCGTAGATTTGCCCCAAAACACCTGCGTGAATTTGCCCACTTTTACTTTGTTTTGAAAAACAAGCCTTATTATTTTTAGAGACATGTTGAGGCAGTTTTTTCAAAAGGAAACTGAAGTGAAATTGCTATCTTATCATTGGGCTATTTGTTTGTATTTCTCCTCAAGCCCTATTTTATGTAATGTTTAAGTAAAATATCAGAAAAATTACATCAAAATGATGAAAAACAAACTTACGGCATTTTTTCAACTCATGAGTGACTTAGGGGTACGAACTTTCGTAGAATGATAGGTCACTATAAGACAAACCAACCACCTGGTTTTCAACTTTTGAATCGATTAATAACGATTAAAAATCGCGGTGCGTGGTTTTGCCCCGTGCGGGTTTTTACCCCCTCCTACCCTACTACACAACACCGCTCTGCCAACTGAGCTATCGACGGTCGTTCAAGTCTAATCGAAGACGTATAAATTTATTTAACTTTACATTTTTTAAAAAGCGAGTTAAAAAGTTTCTTCCGTCGAGCCGGAGTCGAACCAGCGACCTATGGATATCGGCACGAGTCATACTACAGTCCACCGCTCTGCCAACTGAGCTTTCGACGGTCGTTCAAGTCTTATCCAAGACACCTCCATTTTTTAACTTTACATTTATTAAAAAGCGAGTAAAAAAGTTTCTTCCGTTGAGCCGGAGTCGAACCAGCGACCTATAGATTTCGGCACGAGTCATACTACAGTCCACCGCTCTGCCAACTGAGCTATCGACGGTCGTTCAAGTCTAATCCAGGACAGCTCCATTTATTGAACTTTACATTTTTTAAAAAGCGAGTTAAAAAGTTTCTTCCGTCGAGCCGGAGTCGAACCAGCGACCTATGGATATCGGCACGAGTCATACTACAGTCCACCGCTCTGCCAACTGAGCTATCGACGGTCGTTCAAGTCTTATCCATGACACCTCCATTTTTTAACTTTACATTCATTAAAAAGCGAGTAAAAAATTTCTTCCGTCGAGCCGGAGTCGAACCAGCGACCTATGGAATTCGGCACGAGTCATACTACAGTCCACCGCTCTGCCAACTGAGCTATCGACGGTCGTTCAAGTCTTATCCAAGACACCTCCATTTTTTAACTTTACATTTATTAAAAAGCGAGTAAAAAAGTTTCTTCCGTCGAGCCGGAGTCGAACCAGCGACCTATGGATTTCGGCACAAGTCATAGGGTTGGTGGGGGCAAAGCCCCGCAGTTTTTAGTATTTTTAACATTGTGATCGAAAGGGGGTAGATAATCTCAAAATTTCAATTGGAGGTGTTAGATTGAGATGTTACCTACAAAACCAATCCAAATTTATACTCTTATCGATAGTATTTCAAGAGAAATTGACAATTTAGTTGAAAAAAATATTGCGGGTCTTTGCCTCGCAAAATGGGGGCAAAGATCCGCACTTTTGAATCTTTGTGTTCATGTGAAATAAACATGGATAAACAAAATGTTTCATTATAAAAACACTAGAAATATTCATCTTAATACAGTAGAGCCCCTATTATCCGCAGAATCGGGTGGCAAGGGTAACGCGGATAGCTAAATCGCGAATAGTCCGAAATAAGACTAAAAATGAGGTGAAAACACGAAACAAAATATTTCAGCATAAAAACTATGTTTCATTTTACAAAAAACATGATATGTAAATATTTTAAAATGTGTACAGTACAGCAGAAACCTTTGCTCTACTTCTAAAATCTCTCTAATGTCGTCTAAAATTTACCCTCATCATGAAAAATTTTTTTTTCGTGGCAATCGTGGATCATCCACTGGCGGATAATGGATTTCTAATGTATTGTTTTAATATTTTTAAGTGAACCAACAATATTAAACATAAATATAATCCGTTTTAATGAAAATTGTCAATCTGTTGTAGCAATTAATTTCAAATTGGCCAGATATCTTTCAAAAGGGAGAAAGGATGGTTTCAGGTAGGGGGGTTGGCATCTAGGACACCTTTATTAACCTCATTGGAGATCAAGTAGTCCCATTTCCCTTTTGGGACGAATTCCTGAGCTTTTTAAGCTGCGTAGATTTGCCCCAAAACACCTGCGTGAATTTGCCCACTTTTACTTTGTTTTGAAAAACAAGCCTTATTATTTTTAGAGACATGTTGAGGCAGTTTTTTCAAAAGGAAACTGAAGTGAAATTGCTATCTTATCATTGGGCTATTTGTTTGTATTTCTCCTCAAGCCCTATTTTATGTAATGTTTAAGTAAAATATCAGAAAAATTACATCAAAATGATGAAAAACAAACTTACGGCATTTTTTCAACTCATGAGTGACTTAGGGGTACGAACTTTCGTAGAATGATAGGTCACTATAAGACAAACCAACCACCTGGTTTTCAACTTTTGAATCGATTAATAACGATTAAAAATCGCGGTGCGTGGTTTTGCCCCGTGCGGGTTTTTACCCCCTCCTACCCTACTACACAACACCGCTCTGCCAACTGAGCTATCGACGGTCGTTCAAGTCTAATCGAAGACGTATAAATTTATTTAACTTTACATTTTTTAAAAAGCGAGTTAAAAAGTTTCTTCCGTCGAGCCGGAGTCGAACCAGCGACCTATGGATATCGGCACGAGTCATACTACAGTCCACCGCTCTGCCAACTGAGCTTTCGACGGTCGTTCAAGTCTTATCCAAGACACCTCCATTTTTTAACTTTACATTTATTAAAAAGCGAGTAAAAAAGTTTCTTCCGTTGAGCCGGAGTCGAACCAGCGACCTATAGATTTCGGCACGAGTCATACTACAGTCCACCGCTCTGCCAACTGAGCTATCGACGGTCGTTCAAGTCTAATCCAGGACAGCTCCATTTATTGAACTTTACATTTTTTAAAAAGCGAGTTAAAAAGTTTCTTCCGTCGAGCCGGAGTCGAACCAGCGACCTATGGATATCGGCACGAGTCATACTACAGTCCACCGCTCTGCCAACTGAGCTATCGACGGTCGTTCAAGTCTTATCCATGACACCTCCATTTTTTAACTTTACATTCATTAAAAAGCGAGTAAAAAATTTCTTCCGTCGAGCCGGAGTCGAACCAGCGACCTATGGAATTCGGCACGAGTCATACTACAGTCCACCGCTCTGCCAACTGAGCTATCGACGGTCGTTCAAGTCTTATCCAAGACACCTCCATTTTTTAACTTTACATTTATTAAAAAGCGAGTAAAAAAGTTTCTTCCGTCGAGCCGGAGTCGAACCAGCGACCTATCTATTTCGGCACAAGTCATACTACAGTCCACCGCTCTGCCAACTGAGCTATCGACGGTCTTTCAAGTCTAATCCAAGACACCTCCATTTTTTAACTTTAAATTTATTAAAAAGCGAGTAAAAAAGTTTCTTCCGTCGAGCCGGAGTCGAACCAGCGACCTATGGATTTCGGCACAAGTCATACTACAGTCCACCGCTCTGCCAATTGAGCTATCGAAGGTCGTTCAAGTCTAATCCAACACACCTCCATTTTTTAACTTTACATTTATTAAAAGCGAGTTAAAAAGTTTCTTCCGTCGAGCCGGAGTCGAACCAGCGACCTATGGATTTCGGTACGCGTCATACTACAGTCCACCGCTCTGCCAACTGAGCTATCGACGGCCGTTCGTGTCTAATCGAAGACGTATAAATTTATTTAACTTTACATTTTTTAAAAAGCGAGTTAAAAAGTTTCTTCCGTAGAGCCGGAGTCGAACCAGCGACCTATGGATTTCCGCACAAGTCATACTACAGTCCACCGCTCTGCCAACTGAGCTATCGACGGTCGTTCAAGTCTAATCCAAGACACCTCCATTTTTTAACTTTACATTTATTAAAAAGCGAGTAAAAAAGTTTCTTCCGTAGAGCCGGAGTCGAACCAGCGACCTTAAATTTATTAAAAAGCAAATTAAAAAGTTTCTTCCGTCGAGCCGGAGTCGAACCAGCGACCTATGGATTTCGGCACAAGTCATACTACAGTCCACCGCTCTGCCAACTGAGCTATCGACGGTCGTTCAAGTCTAATCCAAGACACCTTCATTTTTTAACTTTACATTTATTAAAAAGCAAATTAAAAAATTTCTTCCGTCGAGCCGGAGTCAAACCAGCGACCTATGGATTTCGGCACGAGTCATACTACAGTAGACCGCTCTGCCAACAGCTATCGAAGGTCGTTCAAGTCTTATCCAAGACACCTCCATTTTTTAACTTTACATTTATTAAAAGCGAGTTAAAAAGTTTCTTCCGTCGAGCCGGAGTTGAACCAGCGACCTATGGATTTCGGTACGCGTCATACTACAGTCCACCGCTCTGCCAACTGAGCTATCGACGGCCGTTCATGTCTAATCGAAGACGTATAAATTTATTTAACTTTACATTTTTTAAAAAGCGAGTTAAAAAGTTTCTTCCGTCGAGCCGGAGTCGAACCAGCGACCTATGGAAATCGGCACGAGTCATACTACAGTCCACCGCTCTGCCAACTGAGCTATCGACGGTCGTTCAAGTCTTATCCAAGACACCTCCATTTTTTAACTTTTCATTTATTAAAAAGCGAGTAAAAAAGTTTCTTCCGTCTAGCCGGAGTCGAACCAGCGACCTATAGATTTCGGCACGAGTCATACTACAGTCCACCGCTCTGCCAACTGAGCTATCGACGGTCGTTAAAGTCTAATCCAAGACACCTCCATTTTTTAACTTTACATTTATTAAAAAGCGAATTAAAATGTTTCTTCCGTTGAGCCGAAGTCGAACCAGCGACCTATGGATATCGGCACGAGTCATACTACAGTCCACCGCTCTGCCAACTGAGCTATCGACGGTTGTTCAAGTCTTATCCAAGACACCTCCATTTTTTAACTTTACATTTATTAAAAAGCGAGTAAAAAAGTTTCTTCCGTCGAGCCGGAGTCGAACCAGCGACCTATGGATTTCGGCACAAGTCATACTACAGTCCACCGCTCTGCCAACTGAGCTATCGACGGTCGTTAAAGTCTAATCCAAGACACCTCCATTTTTTAACTTTACATTTATTAAAAAGCAAATTAAAAAGTTTCTTCCGTCGAGCCGGAGTCGAACCAGCGACCTATGGATATCGGCACGAGTCATACTACAGTCCACCGCTTTGCCAACTGAGCTATCGACGGTCGTTCAAGTCTTATCCAAGACACCTCCATTTTTTAACTTTACATTTATTAAAAAGCGAGTAAAAAAGTTTCTTCCGTCGAGCCGGAGTCGAACCAGCGACCTATCTACTTCGGCACAAGTCATACTACAGTCCACCGCTCTGCCAACTGAGCTATCGACGGTCGTTCAAGTCTAATCCAAGACACCTCCATTTTTTAACTTTACATTTATTAAAAAGCGAGTAAAAAAGTTTCTTCCGTCGAGCCGGAGTCGAACCAGCGACCTATGGATTTCGGCACAAGTCATACTACAGTCCACCGCTCTGCCAACTGAGCTATCGACGGCCGTTCATGTCTAATCAAAGACACATAATTTTTTAACTTTACATTTTTTGAAAAGGGAGTTAAAAAGTTTCTTCCGTCGAACCGGAGTCGAACCAGCGACCTATGGATTTCGGCACGCGTCATACTACAGTCCACCGCTCTGCCAACTGAGCTATCGACGGTCGTTCAAGTCTAATCCAAGACACCTCCATTTTTTAACTTTACATTTATTAAAAAGCAAATTAAAAAATTTCTTCCGTCGAGCCGGAGTCAAACCAGCGACCTATGGATTTCGGCACGAGTCATACTACAGTAGACCGCTCTACCAACTGAGCTATCGACGGTCGTTAAAGTCTAATCCAAGACACCTCCATTTTTTAACTTTACATTTATTAAAAAGCGAATTAAAATGTTTCTTCCGTCGAGCCGGAGTCGAACCAGCGACCTATGGATATCGGCACGAGTCATACTACAGTCCACCGCTCTGCCAACTGAGCTATCGACGGTCGTTCAAGTCTTATCCAAGACACCTCCATTTTTTAACTTTACATTTATTAAAAAGCGAGTAAAAAAGTATCTTCCGTCGAGCCGGAGTCGAACCAGCGACCTATGGATTTCGGCACAAGTCATACTACAGTCCACCGCTCTGCCAACTGAGCTATCGACGGTCGTTAAAGTCTAATCCAAGACACCTTCATTTTTTAACTTTACATTTATTAAAAAGCAAATTAAAAAGTTTCTTCCGTCGAGCCGGAGTCGAACCAGCGACCTATGGATATCGGCACGAGTCATACTACAGTCCACCGCTCTGCCAACTGAGCTATCGACGGTCGTTCAAGTCTTATCCAAGACACCTCCATTTTTTAACTTTACATTTATTAAAAAGCGAGTAAAAAAGTTTCTTCCGTCGAGCCGGAGTCGAACCAGCGACGTATCTATTTCGGCACAAGTCATACTACAGTCCACCGCTCTGCCAACTGAGCTATCGACGGTCGTTCAAGTCTAATCCAAGACACCTCCATTTTTTAACTTTACATTTATTAAAAAGCGAGTAAAAAAGTTTCTTCCGTCGAGCCGGAGTCGAACCAGCGACCTATGGATATCGGCACGAGTCATACTACAGTCCACCGCTCTGCCAACTGAGCTATCGACGGTCGTTCAAGTCTTATCCAAGACACCTCCATTTTTTAACTTTACATTTATTAAAAAGCGAGTAAAAAATTTCTTCCGTCGGTCCGGAGTCGAACCAGCGACCTATGGATTTCGGCACAAGTCATACTACAGTCCACCGCTCTGCCAACTGAGCTATCGACGGTCGTTCAAGTCTTATCCAAGACACCTCCATTTTTTAACTTTACATTTATTAAAAAGCGAGTAAAAAAGTTTCTTCCGTCGAGCCGGAGTCAAACCAGCGACCTATAGATTTCGGCTACAGTCCACCGCTCTGCCAACTGAGCTACCCAGCAAAAAAATTCAGCATGTTTCCTTCAAAAAAAGTACCCCTTTTGAAGGTTTCATGAAGTTACCTGCAGTTTTTTTGAAGTCAGTCAGATCCATGCAGATTTTGTGAAGGTAAAGTGCAGTTTTTTTTAAGGCGTTGTAAAGGTTTTAAGCAGCGCAATTTTCACTTCACAAAAACTGAAGTTCTTATGCAGAATATTTAATGAAGATTTTGAACTTAATGTTTCCTTCAAGAAAGCTGCAGATTTTGTGAAGACAAATTGAAGGTTTTATGCAGCGTTATTTTCCCTTCATAAAAACTGTAGTTTTTATGCCAAACAAATAATGAAGATTTTGAACTTTATGTTTCTTTCATAAAAGCTGCAGCTTTTGTGAAGACAAATTGTAGGTTTTATGCAGCATTGTTTTCCCTTCATAAAAACTGTAGTTTTTATGCCAAACAATAATTAATGAAGATTTTGAACTTTGTTTCCTTCATAAAAGCTGCAGATTTTGTGAAGACAGATCAATAAAGATTTTTAGTATAATTTTTTCTTTATAAAACCTGCATGTATTTTTTTAAAATAATTTTTGAAGGTTTCCAACTTTAACCCTGCATAAAACTAGTTTAAAAAACTTTATTTTCCACATTTTATTGGGATAAAAAAACAATTATGAAAATTTCTATATTTAACTTCATTTTTCACAATATCCTGATTAGATTTTTCTCAAAATTAAAAAAAATAATCAAGGAAAAGACAGATTTCTTTTCTTCTTCCTTTCAGCAAAAAGACTGATTTTTACATGAAAATTTGCCCTATCAAGTTACATTCTATAATTTTAAAGGACTTAAATAAGATTAAAATTTCTAGCCTCTCACTTTAAAATGGACCATCAAACTTTATGAAAATGTGTCGTATATATTTTTCCTACATTCTGAAGCTTTCTCGAAATTTCCTTCATCTACTTTTTCCTGGCATCACTATAACAGTGATGCCAGGTGAAAATGTTGACTGGAGACCAAATTGTATTCGAAAAAATCCAAAGATTATTTTCTAAAGGTAAAAATATAAGTATGTTCATAGAAACAGAATATATTTTATTAGATTTAAATTTAACATGATTCATTATTTTTTAAAACTCTAAATGAAAACTCTTCTAGCCTAATACATTTTCTGTGGATGTATCTCAATAGTATCTTATATAGTCTTTAGATATACTCATTATCACAATAAATATAATATACATTCTATATTTAACTATTATTGCTAAAATATACTTTCTTCCTAGACCTTGTGTTTTAAGTAAATTTTGTCATGTTAATATTTATATTTTTCATTGCCTATAAAACAGTGTTTGAACATAGTATGCCAAAAACAAAATAAACTATCAACAAAAATTTAAGAATAATTAAACGGTTGTTAACAAACTAGAAATAAAACTAATTATGACTTCCGGTCAGACTATGCAGAACTTGATTTCTGCTTACACTTGATTTGGTGGGGATGAAATTTAAATGCTATTTTACAAAATACATAAGTAATATAAGTGAACAGTACTGTTGAGATTATTAGCTAAATTTTATTTCTTCACCTAAATGTTCTTAAATTGATTACCACCGAAATTTTCTTGCTTCTTCCAAACCATTCACCAATTTATTTGTATGATATGAAGCATGTTCAAAAAATTAAACAATTTATTATTGAAAAATTAAGTTTAAAAGTGCATATTTCTTTAAAGAACAATTTTTCCATAAAATTAAAAATAATTCTTAACTGCAGCAGATAAGTTGGAATCACACAAGGAAACAAAAGACTATACAAAATTCTTTAGTAATTTTTTTATTTGTATCATTGAAATTGCTGTAAAGTAAAACATATAAGAACTATTTGATTTTAGATTGCATGAAAATAGATTATTCTGAAAACTAAGCAAGATTTAAACTAGAGTTCAAGTTTCAAGCTCTTCAAGTCATTATTGCCATTTATCATCAGTTAAGCAACAAAAAATATTTTTTACCTCATCAAGCGTTTCATTTTCAAGTGATACTAAACATATTTGAAAAAAATTAAGTGTATGAGCTAAAAGAATTCAAACTTTCGTTTTAAATAACATTATTTATGAATTATATACAATGGAAGTCCAACTTAAGTAACGTTTAAGATAAAAAAAGACTTAATTCTGTTAAATGTGACTGTCTTTTTTACAGTCAAACGTGATGAAAACAAATTTCTTTTCAAATTTCCAATAAAAGTGTATCTTGGATATATATTATGTACAAACACAATGCCAAAATTAAAATCTAATGTATAATATTTACAATTCATTTCCTAGAAAGTGTACCTGGGATATACACTAGGTACAAACACGATTCCAAAATTAAAATCTAACTTATATATATAGTATAGTTCAAGTAAAAGTGTATCTGATAGGAGGATACATACGGGTACACAGAGTAAAAATAAAAACCAACTTATATTTACACCATTGATAACAGTACGTAACTTTTACCCTTTCTGGTATTAAATTCTTATCGTACAAATAAAACATTGCAAAAAATTTACTAATAATGCTTAAACATTGTAAGCAGAGGTGGAACATAATGTCTTTCAACTGAGGGTAGGTTATTGTTTTTTATTATTGTTGTTCTTTGTTTATGGGGTCCATGCAAGGGTAACTAGCTAGTTTTCAGTGATAGCAGCGAGTTCATATTAAATATATAGGATTCTTCAATAATAAATATAGGACATACAAAAATGAGCTTAAAATTCTAATTTAATTTGTTGGTTAAATAAGATAACTAATCACAATTAAAACAATATTCAATCATGGTGAAAAGTAAAATTTGAAAAATTCTTCACATTAAAATTCTTAAAATCTCGAGTCTTACGAGTTACATATTGAAGCCATATGCATTATTTCACTTTTAAATTTTGCTCTGGCATCAGATTTCAAGTCTAAAAAATGCAACTAACCAACTATACATGAAATTTTTGATAAAACTAGAGAAAATTATAAAAATCTGGGGAATTTTTGAAAAATCCGGAGCAGTGTGGATAAATTTGAGCCATTTAATAAAGATGTAAAAACCATAATTTTCTGCATAAAACCTCATAAAGGTAGAATATCAACGCTGAAATAAAAAATGTCATTCCAAGGAATAGAAGTCATAAGTTTCTGACCACAATAAAGTTGTTTTTTATCTGTATTTCAATTAGAACATGAGGAAGCAGACTTTTTGATCAGTCATCAGGCAAGAGCTGACTGCTTTTTAAAAACTTGTAACATGGATCAGTTAAAAAGGAGTAGCAATACTTTTCAGGAAAGATGATTTAGTATAATTTGTAAAAGAAAATTTACATGAAGAGAAAAAATATAGGACAAATGCTACTCTCAGAAATTATAGGACATTTTTAGGATTTTCTCAAAAATATAGGAATTATAGGACAACTGCTATCTCTGGGTTTTGTTATTGTCTCAAGAGATGAGCAACAAAATTTTGAAAGGACATGAATGATCATTCTACAATACATTCAAGAGAAATCAAGTAGTTAATTTCTTCGGTATCCATTTCTATAGGGCAAATAATGTATTTCTTTAAAATATCCATAGGCCTAATTGCTATAACATCATCCAATTCCATGTTTTCTACTATTAATATACCTTTACACATGCCCCCTACATCAACATCAACTTTTTTTAATTCCTTAGTTATTATTTTTTGCCCAATTAAAAATACATCTTCCTTGCATACAACAATTTGTTCAATAGATAAGCATGTGTTTTTTTTAATCCCAATAACGTAATCTGCCCGAACAAATTTTTCTGAATAACTGCTTGAGCTGTATATTTTCTTTTTATAGCACATTCGTTTAAAATGAGTTGCATTATCAAAGCCTTGTGCATTGGGCTGTAATTTTAAAATGGCCAGTTCATGCACTCTTTGAGGCTTAAGGTTTTCAACACCGAACAGAGTACAATCCTTGATTTTAATACATTTTTCCGTTACTCTTTTATTATTTTGTAATGCCTCAACATACCGAGAAATTAAGGGGTTTTTAATAATGTTTTTAAATATTAGTAACTTACAAACAGAATGTTGCAAATATGAATCTAAAATTTGATATGGTACCCTATTGGTTCCATGATGGAACTGTTTTAGTTTTCCGAGATTACTTTCAAAGGGGAAACAAGAATGTGCCCATAGTGGTCCCCATGATGTTACAGCTACAGGAAGATGTAGCAGCAAATGGATATTGTATGTTTGCTCTGAGACTCCATAGATATCTTTAACGCCTTTAACAAACTTTCTCAGAGAAATTTCAGCAGAACTTATATCATCCCGTGAAATTTTTTGCCCCATCAATAAAGTAACCCCATGAACAAACAACAACCAATGGTTGTACACTCTTTTATGAATAACTTTTAACAACAACACAGGGGATGCAATCAAAAAATTCCGAATTCGGATGCCTTCCAATAGGCGAGTTCACTCAAACATCTGAGTTTCCTTACAGCCTCATGAGGTAAGGTTAAATTTTTAATCCTTTGGTTAATGGTAGCAATGGCTTTGCTGTTTAAGGAAAAATCAGACCCAGAAGTCTGCACCCAAAGGCCCAGTAAATGTCTAGTTACTCCGAGTAACACAGTGCATAAAGTCTGGGACAAATCCTTTAATTAGATCAAAATGAGGGTAGAGTCTCATCAATTCGGATGGTCCTTTCACACCCAAAACAGCCTCATCTTTTTCATTAGCTTTGTTCGCATGTTCCACAGTGCGTTCAAATGAACGCAATGGAACAGATTCTAAACCATAAACTCGGCAGAAACCTTTTCCCTTAGGCACCCTTTCCCCAGCCTGCTCACAAAACCCACATCCATATTTTCCATTGAACTGAATAAAGTTCTGAATCAATGCTCGAGCAGGTGCATCACTTGAGCACACAAGAGGATATACTTTAGTTATTATGTTTCCCCTAACTGGGTCTGTCCAGCTGACACCTTGAGACTCTAAATTAGACAATTCTTCGACAAATGGGGCTATAAAGCAGTTCATCATAGGCTTTCGAGAACCAAACCACAAACCGCACAACAAATTGTGATCATTTCTTGATGAAGGAGGCAATTCATTTATGATACATTGAATGGGCCAAATAGAGTAATTTGATTTCTTATAGACAGGAATGCCATCTATGTTAAATTGAAGGGAGATATTGTCTTCCTTCAATAAACTGGACATACTTTTGTAACACTCCCCATCTAGGATATCTGTATAATAATTGGAATTAGGTGTTAAACTATCCCTGTGCTGTTTAATTTGTGTCATTATGTGTTGGTGTTGTAACTTTAAATGTAATTGTTTTTTAAGTGGCATATACATAAAAAAAATGCCATTTTTCATATTTTTTTTAGAATCAAAAGGTTTTGCACAGCTCATGCACTCTGTTGGTTTTGTCGGATCTGACAACTTACAGACTGACTCATAGCAAAACTCACAGTACATATGAACTTCGCATGAGTTGTCAAACATGGATGACAATTTAGAAAAAAATAAATGTTTAGTACTGGGAATAGAGTTAGGGGGGAGAATCAATTCAAATAACTTCAGCAAATCATGCATACAAGACTGCGTAATGTTATGCCTCAAAGAAAAGGCTAGAATGCTTATGTAAGCTTCTAGTGTGGTCAAATTAGCTGAATCATACAGACGTTCATCAGCATTTTTCAAGTTTATATGAGCATCCGCTTCTTGAATAATAGCCTCCGTCTCAATAGACATCTCATCATCAGAAACTGAAACATCGTTGGTATTATCAGTATGAACCAAATCATCAGTATCCACACCATCACTATCCACACCATCAGTATCCACATGGGTTTGGACCTCATCCGATATTTCCAGCTTTCTCTTCATAGCATAAATAGTTGATCTTGGAACGGGCTCATCAGTCCCCAGGTACCTTAAATAAGGTTTTCGCTTAGACATCCCTCTTACAGTTCTTTCACATCAAAAAAGCTCCTCAAAAATATATCTGAACGCTTCCAGAACTATACAAATGCTTAAGCCTGATGATAAAAAAATCTCTTGCGTTCCAGCCTTATTCAGGCGACATAACACATTAAGAAATGTTAAAATTTTTATCAGGAAGGTAGATTAAGACTTTAAAAAGAATAGACACTCAAAGAACGAACAAATTGTAAAGCGTAACATGTATCAGTTGATCGAATAAAGTAGTAAATAAATCAGTAGATAGAGCTGAGTTGAGCAAAACCAAGCAAAACCTAGTACTCATAAGCAATAGTAGCATTACTTAAATTAGATGTTACGACGTATTACATAGATTATATATCAGAAGCTATTGGAAAAAGTGAAATATTAAACTCTAAATGATTGATGGTATAATTTGAGTAATAAGATAATTAGGAGGAAATATGAAAAGTAAATGGAAAAATAATAAGAATCTCTGCACAAGATATTCCATTACTACGAATTCGAATCTCTATTTTAGGTTAATTTGCCCTTTATTTTTTTACTTCATCAACTGATTACATTATCTCATTATTTTTATTACATTTGAATATTATTGGTTGCAGTTTTTTTATTTATAACGGGGGAATTTATACGCAGGTATCTCCAGGTGAAAATAATGCATTTTTTGGCATTTAAGACCTGGTTAACGCTTTTTAAACAACATTTCAATTGAATAAACTTTAAAAGGACCACAAAATATAAGATATATCAAATTTTTGTGCAGATTTTTTGTTCAATCAGACGGATTTTCAGAGTCGGGAGAAAAACATTATTTCGAGTAAAAAACACAAGTTCGAAAAGGGTCAATAATTGGTATTTTATAATAAGTTTGAATTTTTTTTAATTTATATTTTTGTAGTTGAATAGTGTGGTAAGCTTTTTCCAGAAATTCGGGTTGCCATGGTGATTCTGACGTCATCCAGGACTTTTCAAACACAAACGAGTTTTACTTGTCTTTATAAGAATCCATTACATTTCTTTTGGGTGTATAAAAAAAGGGAAGAACGGTTAAAAATAGTGAACCCCAAGTGTTTTACATCACCGTATTTACTTTGACTAGTAGATTCAGAATATGTAAAGTATAAGGGGAAGGGTCCCATATTTCGAGTTTTCCCAGTTTTATTGAAAAATTGAATCTGGGCGTCACACCCGAAGTTTCAGTGCCAAAAGCCTAAAATTTTAGTACGTTTTCTTTCTTAAAATTTTCTTTTGAACAATGTAACACACTAAGGGGGGTATCCATACTTAGAGGTCAGGGACGTGCCAACGTTTTTGAGAGTGGGGGGGGGGCGAAGTATTTTTTTTGTAGGGCCATAACCAGAAGTGCGATACTTTGTTTAAGTATAAAAAATGTTTTTTTTTTCAGTTAATACCTTCACCCAAGGAAGAAAGGGGGTCCTGCCCCAGAAAATTTTGTGAGATTAGGCTTCAAAAAGAAATTTTTTACTCATTTTTATACATTTGTTACCCTTTGAAAGCCACCTAAAGAGGATCCCTTCCTATATTCCTTAGAATTTTCAAGGGAGAAGCAGTATTATTATAACCATGATCTTTTCTTTTTAAAATATCATTGAAATAAATTTACCCATAATGTCAAGATTTTAAAATTTTATCTTCAAGGAAAAATGGGGGGTTTCCTCCCAGTAATATTTTGAAAACTTACAGATAAAAGTAAAGTTTATGCTCATTTTAAGACTTGGTAAACCAAGAATTTTCAAGGAAAAAATTATAAATTTAAGCCAAATTTTCGAGGAGGCTGGGGGTCCTTCCCCAGAAGATGTTTTAAAGTAGGCAATTATAAACTATAGTGTTTTATGAAATGTAACCGGGCAGAAATAACTTGAAGACCAAAATTTTGGCAGTTTTCTGTGTCAGCATAAAACATATTTGAATTTTCAGCAGTAATAAAGAAATTTTAGGTCGAAAATTGAAAAGAAAAAAGCTATGAAACCAAAAGGTTTTTAAGAAATTTGTTTGAATAATTTTACACTGAAAGTAATACGTATTTAAATAATATTAATGTCAGAAAAAATGCCCAGATGGGGTAGTATTTGAAAATTTTAAGCTAGAAGTGCCCTTCGAAATTGTTAAAATTATTCATTATTTACACAACTACAACAAAGAGGGGGCGAGAACCTCCCTCCCACTTGACGATCCGTTTCTGGAGAAAATGGAAAAATTAAGCACATATATTAGATGAACGATAATCATGGGCGGATCGGATTTAGCTAGAAGACCCAAAAAGGGGAAAGCTGTCCCTGAAGTGCTATGAAATTTTCTCAAAAAGGTGGGGGGCCTCCTATATCCCCCATCATAAATCCGCTTACAATGATAATAATGCCCTACGCGCACCAGTTTTAATTATTCATTACTTAAAATAATACTTCTCGCTCCCTCACCTCAAAAACCGAGGGGTCACCCACTTGATGGCCCGTTTCTGGATAGATCGGAGAATATTAAGCAGATATCAGAAGGATGATAATAATGTGCTTTGAATAGTTTAAATAATTCATTACTTACAACAATATTCCTTGTCCTCTCACCTCATTAACTAAATAGATGGATGATAATATAGCCTTTCGCAAAAGTTTAAATTATTCATTACAATAATATTCCTCGCCCCCCCTCACCTACTTAAGGTGTAGGGCAAGGATCTCCCCACTTGATGGTCCAAAAAATCTGGGTTGAATTGAATAAGAAAATGTTTCAAAAGTTTTTCGGATTAGATGTCTGAAAAAAGTCCATGAAAAACTGGGGGGGGAATATAGTGTTCGCCCCCTCACTTTTAAAACTGAGGGGGCGAAAAAACCCCTGCCCCCCTGTTGGCACGCCCCTGTTCGAGGTTTAGGATCCATGTGCTCGTTCTAATGTTCACTTATAACGCCCCTGGCTCTTTTTCCCGGTCTTTCTAACACGGTTCTTAAAGGTCTTTTAGAGTTCTTTATAAATCTGGTTACTTCTAAGTTCTCGGACAATTATTTCTAAAGAAATCTGTGAAAAACCGTCTTGGAAAACCAAATCAATGAATTGAATTTTCTGGATCACGCAATTTTTACACCACTTCTTAGTGAGTCATACTGTTCGAAGCCCCACTTTAAATGCTTCTATAAAATAGAAATCCCTAAGCTGTGATCCTAATAGATCCCTAGCTATTCAGCGTTAAAGTTAGCAGGTGTTAGGCTTAACGTTAGGCTTAACGATGAGGGGTCTGCTCCATAATCATAATCACTACGGAAATTTCTAATAATTTCCATACAGGTATCGAAATATCCCGTATGTTTCTAAATTCATATCAAAATTTCTTTATTTTTTGTGAAAATTTCATATTTTTTTTAGAACTAATAGAGCATAATATGAAAAAGCCGCAACATGCATGATATCACCAACCGTTAACCGTTTCGATACTTCTATTTAATTATACTACATCAAAAAGGTTTAATTGATCGAAAACTTTTTGATAGTTTGGGAATTTTATTACTCAGAACATTCAAATAGTTTTTATTTCCGTACACAAAAAAAAACATGTTGTTAACTGGAAAGTTGATTAGGGCTGATGAACAACATGCCAGTCGGCGTGCTAGTTGTACATTCCAGTAGCGGAATACCTTCAAATAAAAATGTGTAAGAGTTAAACAGGTTATGATATAAAAGAATTAAATATAATTTAAAAAATAATAGGGTAATAAATATTTTAGTGCTTACGGGTTTGTTCCACTAGCAGACCGACTGGAATAGCAATGATTACTAAAGAGAATTTTTTATGATCTAGACAGGAGCCGCATGGTTCGTACATGGCTGCGAAGCGAAGGGAATTCATTTCTAGAACATTATTGACTCTTTCTCAACGTGTGGTCACTATAGTGTAGTGCTGTAGTGTTATCATTCGTTAAAGAAATAGAATAACAATGGCTGGAAAGTTAAAAATTAGCAGTTTATATGCGTTGATTGATTTTTATCAAGAGGAAAAGTTTTTGGTGCTTGCCTTAAAGGACTGTATGGTGGATGCGTCGAAATTTGTCACGGCTGACTTTTCAAAATGGGACCGGACAGAAATTGTTGATATCATGTGGGGTGGCAAATCGTATCCTGGTCCAGTGGCGGATCTACGGGGGGGGCTTTCGGGCTGAAGCCCCCCCCAAAACGTCTAATATTTTACTAAGTTAGTCAAAACGCAAAAAATCTATATCCGAAATTCGGAAGAGGCGTACCAAAACGAGTTGAAAAAGTGGGGTTTTTGACTTAAATTTCCAAAAATTTTCTGGGAGAGGACCCCCAGACCCCCCTTTTATTGGTTTGAGTACGATAATTCACTACCTTCTACGTATTACCATTAACAAGAAAATTAAATTGCATTAGGAAAATTCTTAGCCCCCCCCAAAACCAAATCCTGGATCCGCCACTGTCCTGGTCGCATAATTCAGTTTGGAGGTAAGTTTCAAGAAGTTATAGCTTAAAAAAAGCTTTCCCTGTTTATTTGAATGTAGATGTAGTATTTAGAGCTAAGTTGTAATAGTTTGATTACACTAACATTCTAGGCTTACCATATTTTCTCGGGTCCAACCCAGGACATAGTTTTGGAATTTCTTAACAAGTGCTTTATAAAACTACCAAAGATTAAAAACTAATCAAACTATAACCCTTAATTAGAAATATCAGATTTTATATTTTCCTTTAACATTAATTTTTCAAAAATTGCTTGATTTACTTAATTTTATCACAAAATTAACAGACAGTAAGTTTTCTGAAGTAAAACAGACGTTGGAAAATGTAAATAAGCGCAAATTTAAACAGCTTGAATGGGATTTTTACCTAAAAATGACTGGGAAATCCTAAATGTATGAAACCCCGGACATTTTTCGACCCAGGGACCCGGACTGTCCGGGGTAAAACCCGAACGTAAGGTAAGCCTAACCATATTTGCTTGAACTCAACTCAGGACACTTTGTCAACCTATCGGTCCATCAAATATTAAAAACTAAATGAACACCCAAACTAAAAAAATTGAAACATTTAAACTGAAATAACATACTTTATTTAATCATTTGTACTTTTCATTTGACAACACTTTTTTCAAAAATTCTTTGATTTAATTAAATCATAAAATTCACAACAATTATGGGCGCAAGTTCAGACGTGCGGATGCTTGGCGAATTTTGGCTGTTTAGCGGCACATTTAGAAGCCAAATCATTCACTTAACATTAGTTAGGGTTACCATATTAGTCATCTTAACCGCTAAAAATTTGGCGCATCCGCACCTCTGAACTTGCGCCCAATTAAGTTCAGAGTTAATTTTTACATTTAAAAAATGTTTGATAGTACAAATATAGTCTGCCCCTTTCAGCAGTCCAAATATTACCCATAATTGAGAAAACTCAACTGGTGCAAATGTCCCAGGCAAACAAATTGCAAACTCGGAACAGCTTTTGTCTAAGGGTGCAGCAACTTTTAATCCACTTGGCGCTTTTAAAAGACGCCAAGTGACCCATATATTGATACCTTGTATCCTAGGGATGCACAACCTTTTTGGGAGGAGGGCCACTCACAAAGTTGATTGAGACACGGAGGGCCGCAAACAGAGTAACAGCAAAAATAATATAATACAGCTAATACAATGAGGTAGAATTTGCATCTCAAGGAACTTAATATAATATTAGATGTGAATAATTGAGTTTGTACCATTAAAGGGTTCTAGGGGTCCTCCCCAGAAAGTTTTTGGAAATTTAACTCTAAAAAACAAAGCATTGACTAGTTTTTGCACATTGAGCCCAAATATTGGACATATATTTTAAGATGGGATTAGCATTTTGATTAACTTAATATTTATAAAAAAATGGTATTAGTAGAATTCCAAATGTAAAGGGGGGTCTGGGGGTCCTACCCCAGAAAAAATTTTGGAAATTTGACCCTAAAAAACAGGGTTTTAAGTTATTTTAGAAATCAAGTTCGATTTTTTTGGGGGGACAGGCCCCCAGCCTTCTGCTATCCCCCTTGATAGCATATCTGAAACAGGTTATGATCTAATAAGAATTTAAAAAATACACTGCATTATTATCTAATCTTGTTTCAAAGTGATCTTTTTGCAAAAATTTAGAACTTGGGAAATCCTTAAGAAAAATTTGTTGAAAATACTCACTAAAATTGATAAAAAAAATCTATGTCAGAGGTATCACTAGACTTATTAGACTCCTCTGACCACGCTTTAATTTTTTCTGCATTGCAATTACAATGTGAAAAGAAGCCAGCTTCAACTAGGCAGTTCAGTAATTAAAATTTTTTTAAAATCTATTCTTAATTTTTAAAAATGCTATTACATGAGATGAACAAAAGTTAATGCAGATTTTTTATCCTTTAGAAAACAAAAAGGCAATGGATAAAACAATTGATGACCTCGCTAAAAAAAAATATTGAAATTGAAGATGTACCCATCATCCTCCAAAATGAACCCCTTCCCAAAACAAGATCCTTGGAGAGTCAAAAGTAAGTAATGGTTAAAATTATAGTGTCCTGTTTAGTAGGTAGTTTGTTTAGTAAAAGCATGCCATTGAAAATATAGATTTTATGGTGGATGTTATGGTTTAGTGGATGTTTTTTTCTTTAGTACTGAAAGATTAGCCAGGTGAAATATATTTTAAACAGACAAAATTGGCTACATTTTATCTATATATATATAAAATCCAAATACGGGTGATTCATTCATTCATCATCATTCATAACACTCATCACGAAATCTCCAAAACTGCCGGACCGATTGGCTTGAAATTTGACAGAGACCTTCCTCTCAGCCATTAGACGCGCACTAAGAAACGATTTTAAAATCGAACTACTCCTTCCCTGTTTTTCGGCGCTTTTTCGACCCCGTTTTACCCATTGAAATAGCATTATACATTGTTGAAATGCATAAAATGCAGGGTTTACTTCTCTATCTTATGGCGACGTCTTGCCTCTCTTGAATGAATATAACTGATTAACATTTATACATATTTTATTATTTACAACAAAATTTATGAAGAAAAACAGTGTGAATATCTGTATTTAAATATTATAACAGTTTTCAGAAAACCGAAGTAAATTAAAATAATTAATTTACTTTCTTTAATATTTTAATTTCTCAAAAAAATATATTTAAATAGCAAGAATTTAAAAGTTTCCAAAGAAACAGAGCTAAAATTTTATTGCTTCATAGCGGAATTGGTTTACTAGACTATAATCACTAGATTTTTATTATAACTAGCAATCTGTTTTTACTCTTTCAGAGAAGCTTTTAAAGAAGTTGGTTTTATTAAAAAGAAGACAAGCTTACTTGATAACTTTTTATCGAGGGATTTTTGAAATTTATTTTATTTGGAAATTTATTTTTTGCGGAATTTTAAAAGGATAGCGGGAATACTTTAAGAAAATTCTGTTTAAGATTTTAAACACTGGATTTCAAATGACAGAGACGATTTCAAGTAGATTGTTTTTATTACATATAGGAAGGATAAATGTTTAATAGACAAAAAATCGGGATGGAATGAGATATCACAGTTGGAACTGGGATGAGAAAAAGGCACATGGAATACTGAGATGAAAATTATCGGGTACACCGGATTCTGAAAATTATCGGGAACACCGGGTTATGAAAATTATCGGGAAAACCGGGACATTTAAATTATCGGGAACACCGGGTTATGAAAAGGTACCGAGAAGACCGGGATATGAAAAGGTAGCGGGAACATCCGGATATGAAAAGGTACACTTTAAAAGGTACATTTTAAACACTAGATTTAAAAAAAGAGATGATTTCAATGTGATTTTTTTATCACATGGAAAGGATAAATATTTGATGGAATGATGTGTCACAGTTGGAACTGGGACTGGGAAAAGGAACCGGGAATACCGGGATGAAAATTATTGGAAACACCTGGATATGAAAATTATCGGGAACTGGGGGTATGTAAAGGTACCGGGAAACCTGGGACATGAAAAGGTACCGGGAACATCCGGATAAAAAGGTACCGGGAAAACCGGGTTATGAAAACTTTCGGGAACATGAAAATCGGAAATGAAGCTATCGGGAACTATCGAGAATATGAAAAAGTACTGGGGACACCGGGGTTATTGGTGATTCGAAAAATCGGACATATAACTTGGGAGAACTTTAAAAAAGGAATTAATACACTCCACCCGTGCAAGGCCGGGCAAATCAGCTAGTTATTTATATACCTAACATTTTTACAATTTTGAGTTATTATAAGGGGTTTTTATGTTGTTTGTTTTGGTGATGTAGCCTAATACTCGACATTTGCACTTGGCTAATCCTTAAGTAACTTTTTTTACTTAAATACTGTAATTTCAGGTATATGCGCCATGGATTTTACATACTATAGAAATGATTAAACTGTGTTTATTGACAATGGGGCTTTTGTGATAAAATTTCTTTTCTCTGGACTACAGACATTAAAAATTAAAAGTTCTCCAATTGAGCATATTTTTATAAAATAATAAAATGTTATTATTTCTTTATTTTTTCTGGAAATGTTAAAAAATTCTGTCAGTAATAATTATATAAATTTGAATTTTAGAGGAAGTATAACAACTGAATAAATTCCTAGAAATTTCTTTCTTTTATGATTTTTGTTGTGACCAATTCAATGATATGGTCTATATTTCCAAAGTTATTTTATTTGGTTTTCACAATACAGTCAAGTCCGCTTAATGTGATCGCAATTGTCCGAGACTAAACTGATAACATTATCCGATCGATAACAATAAGCGATCTCATATCAAAAAACAGCAAACAGTGTTACTAGATAAAATCAAAATCATGTAATCGTAATAAATGTATTTAGAACTCTATTTTTAAACTAGGAAAAATTTTAAGGGGAAAATATAAGAGTAGTTCAGTTAATAAAATTAAAATAATCGCTTACTGTGTATTTTTATAGAAAGGTCTCTCTTTTTTCCGCTCCATTATATCCTTCCACTCCAATAAACCACTTATTTATTACATAATCCGAATTTCCTTAAACAAGGGAAAATCAAAATATATTTTATCAGAAACATCTGCAAAGCGTGAATCTTGGTGTTTCTTTAACCAATCACAAGTATGGATTCGGACCCCCCATAACCGTTTTCTTTCAATATAACATACGGAATGTTTTATTTTTCTTACCCATACTGAATTTCAGAAAAAAGGAGTGCCAGATGTTCTCATGGAGATTTTTACTTTTAAAAATTGACCTTCAAAATGAAACTCGAACCCAAAAGCGGTCGTTTTAAAGGGGATATGAACAAATTTTTATAATATTAAGCGGATTGATGATTCATAGTTGATCACATTAAACGATGTATTTTACATTAAATTAAATAGGAATGATCGGGACCCGTCGATTCCGATAACATTATCCGATTGATAACATTAACCGTGATCACATTAAGCGGATTCGACTGTAATTCCAAACACAAATTAATGAAGGAAAGGAGAATTTCACCATTTATTGCTGGTTAAGCAGACACTAGGTGCAATCTCACGACTCTCAAGCGTCACCTCCAACCGGTTTCGTCCTTAGGACTCATCAGCACGGTATAGGATGATACTGCAAGAGAGCGGAGGGCAAGTACTAGTCTAGCCGACTATACCTGAAAAAGTGGTGACCATTGATTAGTCCTCCACTCATCTGCTGGAATGACAATGGCATTCCTAGGAGATGAGTGGAGGATTAATTAATGGTCACCTCTTTTTCAGGTAGTCGGCTAGACTAGTACTTGCCCTCCGCTCTCTTGCGTTACCATCCTATACCGTGCTGATGAGTCCTAATAAGGACGAATCCGGTCCACGGTTGGAGGTGACGCTTGAGAGTTGTGAGATTGCACCCACAAATTAATGGTTGCCAAAAAATATCTTCAGCATTATGCAGAAACTACATTCCAATTCACTATCTTTCTGCAAAAGGTTTGTTAAAGTGACTTAGTAAAAGTTTATAAACCGCTTTGAGAAGAAAGAATTAATGGACATCAGTGTTACTGTTAAACCATCAGTCAATGAAAAGTTAATGATTTATTTACCGCTGTTGGTTAACAGTAGCGCTGATGGATGAGAATATGGCTGTAAGTCAATTCTGGCCATACTTTCCTTTTACAACCAATTAGTTCAATTAAAAAATTTTACTACCACTAAAGAAATTAATTGCCTGTGGTTAAAAAGTGGTTTATTTTATTAAATATAAAAATTCTAACAGGTTTTATAATCAATATTGTGAAAAACTATAACAAATATCCTGTAGTTTTTTGGTTAAATTTTAATTAACTATCAAGCCAAATATTAGAATTACCACTGATAGAATATTCAGTTACATATTATAAAAACATAATATATTAAAATATTTTTTGTAACACCTTGTTAGATATGTAACGGGACAGTTATCAGAATTTAATCAATTGTTTTTTACCTGGTAACAACTTTTAAAGAACTCATTCATGATAATCATCGAAAGCGTAGTATTTCAAAACTTAGTAAATAGTTATTTAATTATTTGAGTTATTGATAATTAAATTAATTTAGGCAGGATTAAATTAATTTAATTTGCTTATTGTAGATCATTCACTTTTCTTGCACATAAGATAGCCATAAAACAATAACCAAACACTGCTTCCTTAAATTCTACTAACTAATGCATGAAATAAGTTACTGATAGAAAATTATTATAGCCTATAAATTATGAAAATATAAAATAATTGCTGGATAATTATTTATCCAGTTAAAAAAGTGCTTAACTCTAAATACTGCTAGAATCTGATATAAATAAAATTAATTTTTTAATTTAAAAAATATAAAAGACGTATACAGAATTTAAAAGTTTCATTTTTTTTGCATGCTTCTTGTGCACATAGCTTATACTTTGTTTTTCTAATCAATTTTTCCTTTTCCAGCCATAAAAAGAGTAGCATTGTTGATGCTGCAAGAAAAAGGCTGGAAGAAGAAAGAAAAAAAAAAGAATTGAGTAATGCATGCAATGCGTGCGAAAAATTAAATATGGACCTAAGGAAAGCTGTCCAAGAAAACGACACATTAAAAGAGCAGCTGAGCGCTGCTACAGAGGCAGCCCGTCTATGGGAAGAGAAGTATGCCGTACTCCAAATGAAGTACAAGGAAAAAAGATTCTGTTGAAGGAAGAGAAAAGGAAAAGAAATGTGGAGGACAATAAATGTGAAAATGTTAGACTCGGAGAGGGCACTTTTGTCCCTGCTGCAAAGTTGGCTCTTTGCCGAGCATCAAATATCTCCAAATATACTGGAGATTTAATGGAGTTGGTGTTCGGCAGAGAGGCACTGGGAAAAAGTGTCCTCAAAGGGGTTAAAAAAGACAACGGAAAAAACATATTGCCCCAAGACAGTATTAACGACATAATCAGCCATGTTGTTACAAAATTTCAATGTAGTTTGTCAGAAATAAGAACTGCCATGAGGCAAAAATTGAATGCATGCCATAAGTCTGCGATAAAACAATAAAATTTCTTATTCCTCTTAAGTGGAAATTTCGTGCCCTGGTATATTATTTTGTATTCTAACATAGAATCTTATTTATAGAATTTAAATATAAGAAATAACCATGATTAAAATTTTTCTATGTAGGTATTTAAGTCCAAAGCGGCAGAAAGACAGCAATTTTTTTAATATTTTTTAACGAAATCAATCATTATTGCGTATTTGGTCTATTTTAACTTTGTACCTTTCACATAACTGATATGAAATGTACTTCATGAAGAACTGCAGTTTTTTTTAATGTATTTTGGATAAGTTTCGCTGCAGTTTTTCTGCAGACAAAAAAAAACAGCATAAAAACTGCAGGTTTTCTGAAGGTATTTTGGATAAGTTTCACTGCAGTTTTTCTGCAGACAAAAAAACTTCATGAAAAAAACTGCAGGTTTTCTGAAGGTATTTCGGACAAATTTAACTGCAGTTTTTCTGCAGACACACACAAAAAAATCAGCATAAAAACTTCATGAAAAAACTGCAGGTTTTCTGAAGGTATTTCGGACAAATTTAACTGCAGGTTTACTGCAGTAAAAATTATGCAGGTTTCGTGCTGAAAATTTTGTCCGAAATACCTTCAGAAAACCTGCAGTTTTTTTATGAAGTTTTTATGCTGATTTTTTTTGCTGGGTATCGACGGTCGTTAAAGTCTAATCCAAGACACCTCCATTTTTTAACTTTACATTTATTAAAAGCGAGTTAAAAAGTTTCTTCCGTCGAGCCGGAGTGGAACCAGCGACCTATGGATTTCGGTACGCGTCATACTACAGTCCACCGCTCTGCCAACTGAGCTATCGACGGTCGTTCAAGTCTTATCCAAGACACCTCCATTTTTTAACTTTACATTTATTAAAAGCGAGTTAAAAAGTTTCTTCCGTCGAGCCGGAGTGGAACCAGCGACCTATGGATTTCGGTACGCGTCATACTACAGTCCACCGCTCTGCCAACTGAGCTATCGACGGCCGTTCATGTCTAATCGAAGACGTATAAATTTATTTAACTTTACATTTATTAAAAACCGAGTAAAAAATTTCTTCCGTCGAGCCGGAGTCGAACCAGCGACCTATGGATTTCGGCACAAGTCATACTACAGTCCACCGCTCTGCCAACTGAGCTATCGACGGTCGTTCAAGTCTTATCCAAGACACCTCCATTTTTTAACTTTACATTTATTAAAAAGCGAGTAAAAAAGTTTCTTCCGTCGAGCCGGAGTCGAACCAGCGACCTATGGATTTCGGCACAAGTCATACTACAGTCCACCGCTCTGCCAACTGAGATATCGACGGTCGTTCAAGTCTTATCCAAGACACCTCCATTTTTTAACTTTACATTTATTAAAAAGCGAGTAAAAAAGTTTCTTCCGTCGAGCCGGAGTCGAACCAGCGACCTATGGATATCGGCACGAGTCATACTACAGTCCACCGCTCTGCCAACTGAGCTATCGACGGTCGTTCAAGTCTTATCCAAGACACCTCCATTTTTAAACTTTACATTTATTAAAAAGCGAGTAAAAAAGTTTCTTCCGTCGAGCCGGAGTCGAACCAGCGACCTATGGATATCGGCACGAGTCATACTACAGTCCACCGCTCTGCCAACTGAGCTATCGACGGTCGTTCAAGTCTTATCCAAGACACCTCCATTTTTTAACTTTACATTTATTAAAAAGCGAGTAAAAAAGTTTCTTCCGTCGAGCCGGAGTCGAACCAGCGACCTATGGATATCGGCACATGTCATACTACGGTCCACCGCTCTGCCAACTAAGCTATCGACGGTCGCTCAAGTCTTATCCAAGACACCTCCATTTTTTAACTTTACATTTATTAAAAAGCGAGTAAAAAAGTTTCTTCCGTCGAGCCGGAGTCGAACCAGCGACCTATGGATTTCGGCACAAGTCATACTACAGTCCACCGCTCTGCCAACTGAGCTATCGACGGTCGTTCAAGTCTTATCCAAGACACCTCCATTTTTAACTTAACATTTATTAAAAAGCGAGTAAAAAAGTTTCTTCCGTCGAGCCGGAGTCGAACCAGCGACCTATGGATTTCGGCACAAGTCATACTACAGTCCACCGCTCTGCCAACTGAGCTATCGACGGTCGTTTAAGTCAAATCCAAGACAGCTCCATTTATTGAACTTTACATTTATTAAAAGCGAGTTAAAAAGTTTCTTCCGTCGAGCCGGAGTCGAACCAGCGACCTATGGATTACGGTACGCGTCATACTACAGTCCACCGCTCTGCCAACTGAGCTATCGACGGTCGTTCAAGTCTAATCCAAGACACCTCCATTTTTTAACTTTAAATTTATTAAAAAGCAAATTAAAAAGTTTCTTCCGTCGAGCCGGAATCGAACCAGCGACCTATGGATTTCGGCACAAGTCATACTACAGTCCACCGCTCTGCCAACTGAGCTATCGACGGTCGTTCAAGTCAAATCCAAGACAGCTCCATTTATTGAACTTTACATTTATTAAAAGCGAGTTAAAAAGTTTCTTCCGTCGAGCCGGAGTCGAACCAGCGACCTATGGATTACGGTACGCGTCATACTACAGTCCACCGCTCTGCCAACTAAGCTATCGACGGCCGTTCATGTCTAATCGAAGACGTATAAATTTATTTAACTTCACATTTTTTAAAAAGCGAGTTAAAAAGTTTCTTCCGTCGAGCCGGAGTCGAACCAGCGACCCATGGATATCGGCTAGAGTCATACTACAGTCCACCGCTCTGCCAACTGAGCTATCGACGGTCGTTCAAGTCTTATCCAAGACACCTCCATTTTTTAACTTTACATTTATTAAAAGCGAGTAAAAAAGTTTCTTCCGTCGAGCCAGAGTCGAACCAGCGACCTATCTATTTCGGCACAAGTCATAATACAGTCCACCGCTCTGCCAACTGAGCTATCGACGGTCGTTCAAGTCTAATCCAAGACACCTCCATTTTTTAACTTTACATTTATTAAAAAGCGAGTTAAAAAATTTCTTCCGTCGAGCCGGAGTCGAACCAGCGACCTATGGATTTCGGCACACGTCATACTACAGTCCACCGCTCTGCCAACTGAGCTATCGACGGCCATTCATGTCTAATCGAAGACAAATAAATTTATTTAACTTTACATTTTTTAAAAAGCGAGTTAAAAAATTTCGTCTGTCGAGCCGGAGTCGAACCAGCGACCTATGGATTTCGGCACGAGTCATACTACAGTCCACCGCTCTGCCAACTGAGCAATCGAAGGTCATTCAAGTCTAATCAAAGACACCTCCATTTTTTAACTTTAAATTTATAAAAAAGCAAATTAAAAAGTTTCTTCCGTCCAGCCGGAATCGAACCAGCGACCTATGGATTTCGGCACAAGTCATACTACAGTCCACCGCTCTGCCAACTGAGCTATCGACGGTCGTTCAAGTCTAATCCAAGACAGCTCCATTTATTGAACTTTACATTTATTAAAAGCGAGTTAAAAAGTTTCTTCCGTCGAGCCGGAGTCGAACCAGCGACCTATGGATTTCGGTACGCGTCATACTACAGTCCACCGCTCTGCCAACTGAGCAATCGACGGTCGTTCAAGTCTAATCCAAGACACCTCCATTTTTTAACTTTAAATTTGTTAAAAAGCAAATTAAAAAGTTTCTTCCGTCGAGCCGGAGTCGAACCAGCGACCTATGGATTTCGGTACGTTTCATACTACAGTCCACCGCTCTGCCAACTGAGCTATCGACGGCCGTTCATGTCTAATCAAAGACGTATAAATTTATTTAACTTTACATTTTTTAAAAAGCGAGTTAAAAAGTTTCTTCCGTCGAGCCGGAGTCGAACCAGCGACCTATGGATTTCGGCACGCGTCATACTACAGTCCACCGCTCTGCCAACTGAGCTATCGACGGTCGTTCAAGTCTAATCAGAGACACCTCCATTTTTTAACTTTACATTTATTAAAAAGCAAATTAAAAAATTTCTTCCGTCGAGCCGGAGTCAAACCAGCGACCTATGGATTTCGGCTCGAGTCATACTACAGAAGACCGCTCTGCCAACTGAGCTATCGAAGGTCGTTCAAGTCTAATCCAACACACCTCCATTTTTTAACTTTACATTTATTAAAAGCGAGTTAAAAAGTTTCTTCCGTCGAGCCGGAGTCGAACCAGCGACCTATGGATTTCGGTACGCGTCATACTACAGTCCACAGCTCTGCCAACTGAGCTATCGACGGCCGTTCATGTCTAATCGAAGACGTATAAATTTATTTAACTTTACATTTTTTAAAAAGCGAGTTAAAAGTTTTATCCGTCGAGCCGGAGTCGAACCAGCGACCTATGGATATCGGCACGAGTCATACTACAGTCCACCGCTCTGCCATCTGAGCTATCGACGGTCGTTCAAGTCTTATCCAAGACACCTCCATTTTTTAACTTTACATTTATTAAAAAGCGAGTAAAAAATTTCTTCCGTCGAGCCGGAGTCGAACCAGCGACCTATGGATTTCGGCACAAGTCATACTACAGTCCACCGCTCTGCCAACTGAGCTATGGACGGTCGTTCAAGTCTTATCCAAGACACCTCCATTTTTTAACTTTACATTTATTAAAAAGCGAGTAAAAAAGTTTCTTCCGTCGAGCCGGAGTCGAACCAGCGACCTATGGATTTCGGCACAACACATACTACAGTCCACCGCTCTGCCAACTGAGCTATCGACGGTCGTTCAAGTCTTATCCAAGACACCTCCATTTTTTAACTTTACATTTATTAAAAAGCGAGTAAAAAAGTTTCTTCCGTCGAGCCGGAGTCGAACCAGCGACCTATGGATATCGGCACGAGTCATACTACAGTCCACCGCTCTGCCAACTGAGCTATCGACGGTCGTTCAAGTCTTATCCAAGACACCTCCATTTTTAAACTTTACATTTATTAAAAAGCGTGTAAAAAAGTTTCTTCCGTCGAGCCGGAGTCGAACCAGCGACCTATGGATATCGGCACGAGTCATACTACAGTCCACCGCTCTGCCAACTGAGCTATCGACGGTCGTTCAAGTCTTATCCAAGACACCTCCATTTTTTAACTTTACATTTATTAAAAAGCGAGTAAAAAAGTTTCTTCCGTCGAGCCGGAGTCGAACCAGCGACCTATGGATTTCGGCACAAGTCATACTACAGTCCACCGCTCTGCCAACTGAGCTATCGACGGTCGTTCAAGTCTTATCCAAGACACCTCCATTTTTAACTTTACATTTATTAAAGAGCGAGTAAAAAAGTTTCTTCCGTCGAGCCGGAGTCGAACCAGCGACCTATGGATTTCGGCACAAGTCATACTACGGTCCACCGCTCTGCCAACTGAGCTATCGACGGTCGTTCAAGTCTTATCCAAGACACCTCCATTTTTTAACTTTACATTTATTAAAAAGCGAGTAAAAAAGTTTCTTCCGTCGAGCCGGAGTCGAACCAGCGACCTATGGATTTCGGCACAAGTCATACTACAGTCCACCGCTCTGCCAACTGAGCTATCGACGGTCGTTCAAGTCTTATCCAAGACACCTCCATTTTTAACTTTACATTTATTAAAGAGCGAGTAAAAAAGTTTCTTCCGTCGAGCCGGAGTCGAACCAGCGACCTATGGATATCGGCACATGTCATACTACGGTCCACCGCTCTGCCAACTAAGCTATCGACGGTCGCTCAAGTCTTATCCAAGACACCTCCATTTTTTAAATTTACATTTATTAAAAAGCAAATTAAAAAGTTTCTTCCGTCGAGCCGGAGTCGAACCAGCGACCTATGGATTTCGGCACAAGACATACTACAGTCCACCGCTCTGCCAACTGAGCTATCGACGGTCGTTCAAGTCTTATCCAAGACACCTCCATTTTTTAACTTTACATTTATTAAAAAGCGAGTAAAAAAGTTTCTTCCGTCGAGCCGGAGTCGAACCAGCGACCTATGGATATCGGCACGAGTCATACTACAGTCCACCGCTCTTCCAACTGAGCTATCGACGGTCGTTCAAGTCTTATCCAAGACACCTCCATTTTTAAACTTTACATTTATTAAAAAGCGAGTTAAAAAGTTTCTTCCGTCGAGCTGGAGTCGAACCAGCGACCTATGGATTTCGGCACACGTCATACTACAGTCCACCGCTCTGCCAACTGAGCTATCGACGGCCATTCATGTCTAATCGAAGACACATAAATTTATTTAACTTTACATTTTTTAAAAAGCGAGTTAAAAAATTTCTTCTGTCGAGCCGGAGTCGAACCAGCGACCTATGGATTTCGGCACGAGTCATATTACAGTCCACCGCTCTGCCAACTGAGCTATCGAAGGTCATTCAAGTCTAATCCAAGACACCTCCATTTTTTAACTTTAAATTTATCAAAAAGCAAATTAAAAAGTTTCTTCCGTCCAGCCGGAATTGAACCAGCGACCTATGGATTTCGGCACAAGTCATACTACAGTCCACCGCTCTGCCAACTGAGCTATCAACGGTCGTTCAAGTCTAATCCAAGACAGCTCCATTTATTGAACTTTAAATTTATTAAAAGCGAGTTAAAAAGTTTCTTCCGTCGAGCCGGAGTCGAACCAGCGACCTATGGATTTCGGTACGCGTCATACTACAGTCCACCGCTCTGCCAACTGAGCTATCGACGGTCGTTCAAGTCTAATCCAAGACACCTCCATTTTTTAACTTTAAATTTATTAAAAAGCAAATTAAAAAGTTTCTTCCGTCGAGCCGGAGTCGAACCAGCGACCTATCTATTTCGGCACAAGTCATAATACAGTCCACCGCTCTGCCAACTGAGCTATCGACGGTCGTTCAAGTCTAATCCAAGACACCTCCATTTTTAACTTAACATTTATTAAAAAGCGAGTAAAAAAGTTTCTTCCGTCGAGCCGGAGTCGAACCAGCGACCTATGGATTTCGGCACAAGTCATACTACAGTCCACCGCTCTGCCAACTGAGCTATCGACGGTCGTTTAAGTCAAATCCAAGACAGCTCCATTTATTGAACTTTACATTTATTAAAAGCGAGTTAAAAAGTTTCTTCCGTCGAGCCGGAGTCGAACCAGCGACCTATGGATTACGGTACGCGTCATACTACAGTCCACCGCTCTGCCAACTGAGCTATCGACGGTCGTTCAAGTCTAATCCAAGACACCTCCATTTTTTAACTTTAAATTTATTAAAAAGCAAATTAAAAAGTTTCTTCCGTCGAGCCGGAATCGAACCAGCGACCTATGGATTTCGGCACAAGTCATACTACAGTCCACCGCTCTGCCAACTGAGCTATCGACGGTCGTTCAAGTCAAATCCAAGACAGCTCCATTTATTGAACTTTACATTTATTAAAAGCGAGTTAAAAAGTTTCTTCCGTCGAGCCGGAGTCGAACCAGCGACCTATGGATTACGGTACGCGTCATACTACAGTCCACCGCTCTGCCAACTAAGCTATCGACGGCCGTTCATGTCTAATCGAAGACGTATAAATTTATTTAACTTCACATTTTTTAAAAAGCGAGTTAAAAAGTTTCTTCCGTCGAGCCGGAGTCGAACCAGCGACCCATGGATATCGGCTAGAGTCATACTACAGTCCACCGCTCTGCCAACTGAGCTATCGACGGTCGTTCAAGTCTTATCCAAGACACCTCCATTTTTTAACTTTACATTTATTAAAAGCGAGTAAAAAAGTTTCTTCCGTCGAGCCAGAGTCGAACCAGCGACCTATCTATTTCGGCACAAGTCATAATACAGTCCACCGCTCTGCCAACTGAGCTATCGACGGTCGTTCAAGTCTAATCCAAGACACCTCCATTTTTTAACTTTACATTTATTAAAAAGCGAGTTAAAAAATTTCTTCCGTCGAGCCGGAGTCGAACCAGCGACCTATGGATTTCGGCACACGTCATACTACAGTCCACCGCTCTGCCAACTGAGCTATCGACGGCCATTCATGTCTAATCGAAGACAAATAAATTTATTTAACTTTACATTTTTTAAAAAGCGAGTTAAAAAATTTCGTCTGTCGAGCCGGAGTCGAACCAGCGACCTATGGATTTCGGCACGAGTCATACTACAGTCCACCGCTCTGCCAACTGAGCAATCGAAGGTCATTCAAGTCTAATCAAAGACACCTCCATTTTTTAACTTTAAATTTATAAAAAAGCAAATTAAAAAGTTTCTTCCGTCCAGCCGGAATCGAACCAGCGACCTATGGATTTCGGCACAAGTCATACTACAGTCCACCGCTCTGCCAACTGAGCTATCGACGGTCGTTCAAGTCTAATCCAAGACAGCTCCATTTATTGAACTTTACATTTATTAAAAGCGAGTTAAAAAGTTTCTTCCGTCGAGCCGGAGTCGAACCAGCGACCTATGGATTTCGGTACGCGTCATACTACAGTCCACCGCTCTGCCAACTGAGCAATCGACGGTCGTTCAAGTCTAATCCAAGACACCTCCATTTTTTAACTTTAAATTTGTTAAAAAGCAAATTAAAAAGTTTCTTCCGTCGAGCCGGAGTCGAACCAGCGACCTATGGATTTCGGTACGTTTCATACTACAGTCCACCGCTCTGCCAACTGAGCTATCGACGGCCGTTCATGTCTAATCAAAGACGTATAAATTTATTTAACTTTACATTTTTTAAAAAGCGAGTTAAAAAGTTTCTTCCGTCGAGCCGGAGTCGAACCAGCGACCTATGGATTTCGGCACGCGTCATACTACAGTCCACCGCTCTGCCAACTGAGCTATCGACGGTCGTTCAAGTCTAATCAGAGACACCTCCATTTTTTAACTTTACATTTATTAAAAAGCAAATTAAAAAATTTCTTCCGTCGAGCCGGAGTCAAACCAGCGACCTATGGATTTCGGCTCGAGTCATACTACAGAAGACCGCTCTGCCAACTGAGCTATCGAAGGTCGTTCAAGTCTAATCCAACACACCTCCATTTTTTAACTTAACATTTATTAAAAGCGAGTTAAAAAGTTTCTTCCGTCGAGCCGGAGTCGAACCAGCGACCTATGGATTTCGGTACGCGTCATACTACAGTCCACAGCTCTGCCAACTGAGCTATCGACGGCCGTTCATGTCTAATCGAAGACGTATAAATTTATTTAACTTTACATTTTTTAAAAAGCGAGTTAAAAGTTTTATCCGTCGAGCCGGAGTCGAACCAGCGACCTATGGATATCGGCACGAGTCATACTACAGTCCACCGCTCTGCCATCTGAGCTATCGACGGTCGTTCAAGTCTTATCCAAGACACCTCCATTTTTTAACTTTACATTTATTAAAAAGCGAGTAAAAAATTTCTTCCGTCGAGCCGGAGTCGAACCAGCGACCTATGGATTTCGGCACAAGTCATACTACAGTCCACCGCTTTGCCAACTGAGCTATGGACGGTCGTTCAAGTCTTATCCAAGACACCTCCATTTTTTAACTTTACATTTATTAAAAAGCGAGTAAAAAAGTTTCTTCCGTCGAGCCGGAGTCGAACCAGCGACCTATGGATTTCGGCACAACACATACTACAGTCCACCGCTCTGCCAACTGAGCTATCGACGGTCGTTCAAGTCTTATCCAAGACACCTCCATTTTTTAACTTTACATTTATTAAAAAGCGAGTAAAAAAGTTTCTTCCGTCGAGCCGGAGTCGAACCAGCGACCTATGGATATCGGCACGAGTCATACTACAGTCCACCGCTCTGCCAACTGAGCTATCGACGGTCGTTCAAGTCTTATCCAAGACACCTCCATTTTTAAACTTTACATTTATTAAAAAGCGTGTAAAAAAGTTTCTTCCGTCGAGCCGGAGTCGAACCAGCGACCTATGGATATCGGCACGAGTCATACTACAGTCCACCGCTCTGCCAACTGAGCTATCGACGGTCGTTCAAGTCTTATCCAAGACACCTCCATTTTTTAACTTTACATTTATTAAAAAGCGAGTAAAAAAGTTTCTTCCGTCGAGCCGGAGTCGAACCAGCGACCTATGGATTTCGGCACAAGTCATACTACAGTCCACCGCTCTGCCAACTGAGCTATCGACGGTCGTTCAAGTCTTATCCAAGACACCTCCATTTTTAACTTTACATTTATTAAAGAGCGAGTAAAAAAGTTTCTTCCGTCGAGCCGGAGTCGAACCAGCGACCTATGGATTTCGGCACAAGTCATACTACGGTCCACCGCTCTGCCAACTGAGCTATCGACGGTCGTTCAAGTCTTATCCAAGACACCTCCATTTTTTAACTTTACATTTATTAAAAAGCGAGTAAAAAAGTTTCTTCCGTCGAGCCGGAGTCGAACCAGCGACCTATGGATTTCGGCACAAGTCATACTACAGTCCACCGCTCTGCCAACTGAGCTATCGACGGTCGTTCAAGTCTTATCCAAGACACCTCCATTTTTAACTTTACATTTATTAAAGAGCGAGTAAAAAAGTTTCTTCCGTCGAGCCGGAGTCGAACCAGCGACCTATGGATATCGGCACATGTCATACTACGGTCCACCGCTCTGCCAACTAAGCTATCGACGGTCGCTCAAGTCTTATCCAAGACACCTCCATTTTTTAAATTTACATTTATTAAAAAGCAAATTAAAAAGTTTCTTCCGTCGAGCCGGAGTCGAACCAGCGACCTATGGATTTCGGCACAAGACATACTACAGTCCACCGCTCTGCCAACTGAGCTATCGACGGTCGTTCAAGTCTTATCCAAGACACCTCCATTTTTTAACTTTACATTTATTAAAAAGCGAGTAAAAAAGTTTCTTCCGTCGAGCCGGAGTCGAACCAGCGACCTATGGATATCGGCACGAGTCATACTACAGTCCACCGCTCTTCCAACTGAGCTATCGACGGTCGTTCAAGTCTTATCCAAGACACCTCCATTTTTAAACTTTACATTTATTAAAAAGCGAGTTAAAAAGTTTCTTCCGTCGAGCTGGAGTCGAACCAGCGACCTATGGATTTCGGCACACGTCATACTACAGTCCACCGCTCTGCCAACTGAGCTATCGACGGCCATTCATGTCTAATCGAAGACACATAAATTTATTTAACTTTACATTTTTTAAAAAGCGAGTTAAAAAATTTCTTCTGTCGAGCCGGAGTCGAACCAGCGACCTATGGATTTCGGCACGAGTCATATTACAGTCCACCGCTCTGCCAACTGAGCTATCGAAGGTCATTCAAGTCTAATCCAAGACACCTCCATTTTTTAACTTTAAATTTATCAAAAAGCAAATTAAAAAGTTTCTTCCGTCCAGCCGGAATTGAACCAGCGACCTATGGATTTCGGCACAAGTCATACTACAGTCCACCGCTCTGCCAACTGAGCTATCAACGGTCGTTCAAGTCTAATCCAAGACAGCTCCATTTATTGAACTTTACATTTATTAAAAGCGAGTTAAAAAGTTTCTTCCGTCGAGCCGGAGTCGAACCAGCGACCTATGGATTTCGGTACGCGTCATACTACAGTCCACCGCTCTGCCAACTGAGCTATCGACGGTCGTTCAAGTCTAATCCAAGACACCTCCATTTTTTAACTTTAAATTTATTAAAAAGCAAATTAAAAAGTTTCTTCCGTCGAGCCGGAGTCGAACCAGCGACCTATCTATTTCGGCACAAGTCATAATACAGTCCACCGCTCTGCCAACTGAGCTATCGACGGTCGTTCAAGTCTAATCCAAGACACCTCCATTTTTTAACTTTACATTTATTAAAAAGCGAGTTAAAAAATTTCTTCCGTCGAGCCGGAGTCGAACCAGCGACCTATGGATTTCGGCACACGTCATACTACAGTCCACCGCTCTGCCAACTGAGCTATCGACGGCCATTCATGTCTAATCGAAGACAAATAAATTTATTTAACTTTACATTTTTTAAAAAGCGAGTTAAAAAATTTCGTCTGTCGAGCCGGAGTCGAACCAGCGACCTATGGATTTCGGCACGAGTCATACTACAGTCCACCGCTCTGCCAACTGAGCAATCGAAGGTCATTCAAGTCTAATCAAAGACACCTCCATTTTTTAACTTTAAATTTATAAAAAAGCAAATTAAAAAGTTTCTTCCGTCCAGCCGGAATCGAACCAGCGACCTATGGATTTCGGCACAAGTCATACTACAGTCCACCGCTCTGCCAACTGAGCTATCGACGGTCGTTCAAGTCTAATCCAAGACAGCTCCATTTATTGAACTTTACATTTATTAAAAGCGAGTTAAAAAGTTTCTTCCGTCGAGCCGGAGTCGAACCAGCGACCTATGGATTTCGGTACGCGTCATACTACAGTCCACCGCTCTGCCAACTGAGCAATCGACGGTCGTTCAAGTCTAATCCAAGACACCTCCATTTTTTAACTTTAAATTTATTAAAAAGCAAATTAAAAAGTTTCTTCCGTCGAGCCGGAGTCGAACCAGCGACCTATGGATTTCGGTACGTTTCATACTACAGTCCACCGCTCTGCCAACTGAGCTATCGACGGCCGTTCATGTCTAATCGAAGACGTATAAATTTATTTAACTTTACATTTTTTAAAAAGCGAGTTAAAAAGTTTCTTCCGTCGAGCCGGAGTCGAACCAGCGACCTATGGATTTCGGCACGCGTCATACTACAGTCCACCGCTCTGCCAACTGAGCTATGGACGGTCGTTCAAGTCTTATCCAAGACACCTCCATTTTTTAACTTTACATTTATTAAAAAGCGAGTAAAAAAGTTTCTTCCGTCGAGCCGGAGTCGAACCAGCGACCTATGGATTTCGGCACAACACATACTACAGTCCACCGCTCTGCCAACTGAGCTATCGACGGTCGTTCAAGTCTTATCCAAGACACCTCCATTTTTTAACTTTACATTTATTAAAAAGCGAGTAAAAAAGTTTCTTCCGTCGAGCCGGAGTCGAACCAGCGACCTATGGATATCGGCACGAGTCATACTACAGTCCACCGCTCTGCCAACTGAGCTATCGACGGTCGTTCAAGTCTTATCCAAGACACCTCCATTTTTAAACTTTACATTTATTAAAAAGCGTGTAAAAAAGTTTCTTCCGTCGAGCCGGAGTCGAACCAGCGACCTATGGATATCGGCACGAGTCATACTACAGTCCACCGCTCTGCCAACTGAGCTATCGACGGTCGTTCAAGTCTTATCCAAGACACCTCCATTTTTTAACTTTACATTTATTAAAAAGCGAGTAAAAAAGTTTCTTCCGTCGAGCCGGAGTCGAACCAGCGACCTATGGATTTCGGCACAAGTCATACTACAGTCCACCGCTCTGCCAACTGAGCTATCGACGGTCGTTCAAGTCTTATCCAAGACACCTCCATTTTTAACTTTACATTTATTAAAAAGCGAGTAAAAAAGTTTCTTCCGTCGAGCCGGAGTCGAACCAGCGACCTATGGATTTCGGCACATGTCATACTACGGTCCACCGCTCTGCCAACTAAGCTATCGACGGTCGCTCAAGTCTTATCCAAGACACCTCCATTTTTTAAATTTACATTTATTAAAAAGCGAGTAAAAAAGTTTCTTCCGTCGAGCCGGAGTCGAACCAGCGACCTATGGATATCGGCACATGTCATACTACGGTCCACCGCTCTGCCAACTAAGCTATCGACGGTCGCTCAAGTCTTATCCAAGACACCTCCATTTTTTAAATTTACATTTATTAAAAAGCAAATTAAAAAGTTTCTTCCGTCGAGCCGGAGTCGAACCAGCGACCTATGGATTTCGGCACAAGACATACTACAGTCCACCGCTCTGCCAACTGAGCTATCGACGGTCGTTCAAGTCTTATCCAAGACACCTCCATTTTTTAACTTTACATTTATTAAAAAGCGAGTAAAAAAGTTTCTTCCGTCGAGCCGGAGTCGAACCAGCGACCTATGGATATCGGCACGAGTCATACTACAGTCCACCGCTCTTCCAACTGAGCTATCGACGGTCGTTCAAGTCTTATCCAAGACACCTCCATTTTTAAACTTTACATTTATTAAAAAGCGAGTTAAAAAGTTTCTTCCGTCGAGCTGGAGTCGAACCAGCGACCTATGGATTTCGGCACACGTCATACTACAGTCCACCGCTCTGCCAACTGAGCTATCGACGGCCATTCATGTCTAATCGAAGACACATAAATTTATTTAACTTTACATTTTTTAAAAAGCGAGTTAAAAAATTTCTTCTGTCGAGCCGGAGTCGAACCAGCGACCTATGGATTTCGGCACGAGTCATATTACAGTCCACCGCTCTGCCAACTGAGCTATCGAAGGTCATTCAAGTCTAATCCAAGACACCTCCATTTTTTAACTTTAAATTTATCAAAAAGCAAATTAAAAAGTTTCTTCCGTCCAGCCGGAATTGAACCAGCGACCTATGGATTTCGGCACAAGTCATACTACAGTCCACCGCTCTGCCAACTGAGCTATCAACGGTCGTTCAAGTCTAATCCAAGACAGCTCCATTTATTGAACTTTACATTTATTAAAAGCGAGTTAAAAAGTTTCTTCCGTCGAGCCGGAGTCGAACCAGCGACCTATGGATTTCGGTACGCGTCATACTACAGTCCACCGCTCTGCCAACTGAGCTATCGACGGTCGTTCAAGTCTAATCCAAGACACCTCCATTTTTTAACTTTAAATTTATTAAAAAGCAAATTAAAAAGTTTCTTCCGTCGAGCCGGAGTCGAACCAGCGACCTATGGATTTCGGTACGTTTCATACTACAGTCCACCGCTCTGCCAACTGAGCTATCGACGGTCGTTCAAGTCTTATCCAAGACACCTCCATTTTTTAACTTTACATTTATTAAAAAGCGAGTAAAAAATTTCTTCCGTCGAGCCGGAGTCGAACCAGCGACCTATGGATTTCGGCACAAGTCATACTACAGTCCACCGCTCTGCCAACTGAGCTATCGACGGTCGTTCAAGTCTTATCCAAGACACCTCCATTTTTTAACTTTACATTTATTAAAAAGCGAGTAAAAAAGTTTCTTCCGTCGAGCCGGAGTCGAACCAGCGACCTATGGATTTCGGCACAAGACATACTACAGTCCACCGCTCTGCCAACTGAGCTATCGACGGTCGTTCAAGTCTTATCCAAGACACCTCCATTTTTTAACTTTACATTTATTAAAAAGCGAGTAAAAAAGTTTCTTCCGTCGAGCCGGAGTCGAACCAGCGACCTATGGATATCGGCACGAGTCATACTACAGTCCACCGCTCTGCCAACTGAGCTATCGACGGTCGTTCAAGTCTTATCCAAGACACCTCCATTTTTTAACTTTACATTTATTAAAAAGCGAGTAAAATAGTTTCTTCCGTCGAGCCGGAGTCGAACCAGCGACCTATGGATATCGGCACATGTCATACTACGGTCCAACGCTCTGCCAACTAAGCTATCGACGGTCGCTCAAGTCTTATCCAAGACACCTCCATTTTTTAAATTTACATTTATTAAAAAGCAAATTAAAAAGTTTCTTCCGTCGAGCCGGAGTCGAACCAGCGACCTATGGATTTCGGCACAAGTCATACTACAGTCCACCGCTCTGCCAACTGAGCTATCGACGGTCGTTCAAGTCTAATCCAAGACAGCTCCATTTATTAAACTTTACATTTATTAAAAAACGAGTTAAAAAATTTCTTCCGTCGAGCCGGAGTCGAACCAGCGACCTATGGATTTCGGCAAGAGTCATACTACAGTCCACCGCTCTGCCAACTGAGCTATCGACGGTCGTTCAAGTCTAATCCAAGACACCTCCATTTTTTAACTTTAAATTTATTAAAAAGCAAATTAAAAAGTTTCTTTCGTCGAGCTGGAATCGAACCAGCGACCTATGGATTTCGGCACAAGTCATACTACAGTCCACCGCTCTGCCAACTGAGCTGTCGACGGTCGTTCAAGTCAAATCCAAGACAGCTCCATTTATTGAACTTTACATTTATTAAAAGCGAGTTAAAAAGTTTCTTCCGTCGAGCCGGAGTCGAACCAGCGACCTATGGATTACGGTACGCGTCATACTTCAGTCCACCGCTCTGCCAATTGAGCTATCGACGGCCGTTCATGTCTAATCGAAGACGTATAAATTTATTTAACTTCACATTTTTTAAAAAGCGAGTTAAAAAGTTTCTTCCGTCGAGCCGGAGTCGAACCAGCGACCTATGGATATCGGCACGAGTCATACTACAGTCCACCGCTCTGCCAACTGAGCTATCGACGGCCGTTCATGTCTTATCGAAGACGTATAAATTTATTTAACTTTACATTTTTTAAAAAGCGAGTTAAAAAGTTTCTTCCGTCGAGCCGGAGTCGAACCAGCGACCTATGGATATCGGCACGAGTCATATTACAGTCCACCGCTCTGCCAACTGAGCTATCGACGGTCGTTCAAGTCTTATCCAAGACACCTCCATTTTTTAACTTTACATTTATTAAAAAGCGAGTAAAAAATTTCTTCCGTCGAGCCGGAGTCGAACCAGCGACCTATGGATTTCGGCACAAGTCATACTACAGTCCACCGCTCTGCCAACTGAGCTATCGACGGTCGTTCAAGTCTTATCCAAGACACCTCCATTTTTTAACTTTACATTTATTAAAAAGCGAGTAAAAAAGTTTCTTCCGTCGAGCCGGAGTCGAACCAGCGACCTATGGATTTCGGCACAAGACATACTACAGTCCACCGCTCTGCCAACTGAGCTATCGACGGTCGTTCAAGTCTTATCCAAGACACCTCCATTTTTTAACTTTACATTTATTAAAAAGCGAGTAAAAAAGTTTCTTCCGTCGAGCCGGAGTCGAACCAGCGACCTATGGATATCGGCACGAGTCATACTACAGTCCACCGCTCTGCCAACTGAGCTATCGACGGTCGTTCAAGTCTTATCCAAGACACCTCCATTTTTTAACTTTACATTTATTAAAAAGCGAGTAAAATAGTTTCTTCCGTCGAGCCGGAGTCGAACCAGCGACCTATGGATATCGGCACATGTCATACTACGGTCCAACGCTCTGCCAACTAAGCTATCGACGGTCGCTCAAGTCTTATCCAAGACACCTCCATTTTTTAAATTTACATTTATTAAAAAGCAAATTAAAAAGTTTCTTCCGTCGAGCCGGAGTCGAACCAGCGACCTATGGATTTCGGCACAAGTCATACTACAGTCCACCGCTCTGCCAACTGAGCTATCGACGGTCGTTCAAGTCTAAACCAAGACAGCTCCATTTATTAAACTTTACATTTATTAAAAAACGAGTTAAAAAATTTCTTCCGTCGAGCCGGAGTCGAACCAGCGACCTATGGATTTCGGCAAGAGTCATACTACAGTCCACCGCTCTGCCAACTGAGCTATCGACGGTCGTTCAAGTCTAATCCAAGACACCTCCATTTTTTAACTTTAAATTTATTAAAAAGCAAATTAAAAAGTTTCTTTCGTCGAGCTGGAATCGAACCAGCGACCTATGGATTTCGGCACAAGTCATACTACAGTCCACCGCTCTGCCAACTGAGCTGTCGACGGTCGTTCAAGTCAAATCCAAGACAGCTCCATTTATTGAACTTTACATTTATTAAAAGCGAGTTAAAAAGTTTCTTCCGTCGAGCCGGAGTCGAACCAGCGACCTATGGATTACGGTACGCGTCATACTTCAGTCCACCGCTCTGCCAATTGAGCTATCGACGGCCGTTCATGTCTAATCGAAGACGTATAAATTTATTTAACTTCACATTTTTTAAAAAGCGAGTTAAAAAGTTTCTTCCGTCGAGCCGGAGTCGAACCAGCGACCTATGGATATCGGCACGAGTCATACTACAGTCCACCACTCTGCCAACTGAGCTATCGACGGTCGTTCAAGTCTTATCCAAGACACCTCCATTTTTTAACTTTACATTTATTAAAAAGCGAGTAAAAAAGTTTCTTCCGTCGAGCCGGAGTCGAACCAGCGACCTATGGATATCGGCACATGTCATACTACGGTCCACCGCTCTGCCAACTAAGCTATCGACGGTCGCTCAAGTCTTATCCAAGACACCTCCATTTTTTAACTTTACATTTATTAAAAAGCGAGTAAAAAAGTTTCTTCCGTCGAGCCGGAGTCGAACCAGCGACCTATGGATTTCGGCACAAGTCATACTACAGTCCACCGCTCTGCCAACTGAGCTATCGACGGTCGTTCAAGTCTTATCCAAGACACCTCCATTTTTAACTTTACATTTATTAAAAAGCGAGTAAAAAAGTTTCTTCCGTCGAGCCGGAGTCGAACCAGCGACCTATGGATTTCGGCACGCGTCATACTACAGTCCACCGCTCTGCCAACTGAGCTATCGACGGTCGTTCAAGTCTTATCCAAGACACCTCCATTTTTTAACTTTACATTTATTAAAAAGCGAGTAAAAAAGTTTCTTCCGTCGAGCCGGAGTCGAACCAGCGACCTATGGATATCGGCACATGTCATACTACGGTCCACCGCTCTGCCAACTAAGCTATCGACGGTCGCTCAAGTCTTATCCAAGACACCTCCATTTTTTAAATTTACATTTATTAAAAAGCAAATTAAAAAGTTTCTTCCGTCGAGCCGGAGTCGAACCAGCGACCTATGGATTTCGGCACAAGTCATACTACAGTCCACCGCTCTGCCAACTGAGCTATCGACGGTCGTTCAAGTCTAATCCAAGACAGCTCCATTTATTAAACTTTACATTTATTAAAAAACGAGTTAAAAAGTTTCTTCCGTCGAGCCGGAGTCGAACCAGCGACCTATGGATTTCGGCAAGAGTCATACTACAGTCCACCGCTCTGCCAACTGAGCTATCGACGGTCGTTCAAGTCTAATCCAAGACACCTCCATTTTTTAACTTTAAATTTATTAAAAAGCAAATTAAAAAGTTTCTTTCGTCGAGCTGGAATCGAACCAGCGACCTATGGATTTCGGCACAAGTCATACTACAGTCCACCGCTCTGCCAACTGAGCTATCGACGGTCGTTCAAGTCAAATCCAAGACAGCTCCATTTATTGAACTTTACATTTATTAAAAGCGAGTTAAAAAGTTTCTTCCGTCGAGCCGGAGTCGAACCAGCGACCTATGGATTACGGTACGCGTCATACTTCAGTCCACCGCTCTGCCAATTGAGCTATCGACGGCCGTTCATGTCTAATCGAAGACGTATAAATTTATTTAACTTCACATTTTTTAAAAAGCGAGTTAAAAAGTTTCTTCCGTCGAGCCGGAGTCGAACCAGCGACCTATGGATATCGGCACGAGTCATACTACAGTCCACCGCTCTGCCAACTGAGCTATCGACGGTCGTTCAAGTCTTATCCAAGACACCTCCATTTTTTAACTTTACATTTATTAAAAAGCGAGTAAAAAAGTTTCTTCCGTCGAGCCGGAGTCGAACCAGCGACCTATGGATATCGGCACGAGTCATACTACAGTCCACCGCTCTGCCAACTGAGCTATCGACGGTCGTTCAAGTCTTATCCAAGACACCTCCATTTTTAAACTTTACATTTATTAAAAAGCGAGTAAAAAAGTTTCTTCCGTCGAGCCGGAGTCGAACCAGCGACCTATGGATATCGGCACGAGTCATACTACAGTCCACCGCTCTGCCAACTGAGCTATCGACGGTCGTTCAAGTCTTATCCAAGACACCTCCATTTTTTAACTTTACATTTATTAAAAAGCGAGTAAAAAAGTTTCTTCCGTCGAGCCGGAGTCGAACCAGCGACCTATGGATATCGGCACATGTCATACTACGGTCCACCGCTCTGCCAACTAAGCTATCGACGGTCGCTCAAGTCTTATCCAAGACACCTCCATTTTTTAACTTTACATTTATTAAAAAGCGAGTAAAAAAGTTTCTTCCGTCGAGCCGGAGTCGAACCAGCGACCTATGGATTTCGGCACAAGTCATACTACAGTCCACCGCTCTGCCAACTGAGCTATCGACGGTCGTTCAAGTCTTATCCAAGACACCTCCATTTTTAACTTTACATTTATTAAAAAGCGAGTAAAAAAGTTTCTTCCGTCGAGCCGGAGTCGAACCAGCGACCTATGGATTTCGGCACGCGTCATACTACAGTCCACCGCTCTGCCAACTGAGCTATCGACGGTCGTTCAAGTCTTATCCAAGACACCTCCATTTTTTAACTTTACATTTATTAAAAAGCGAGTAAAAAAGTTTCTTCCGTCGAGCCGGAGTCGAACCAGCGACCTATGGATATCGGCACATGTCATACTACGGTCCACCGCTCTGCCAACTAAGCTATCGACGGTCGCTCAAGTCTTATCCAAGACACCTCCATTTTTTAAATTTACATTTATTAAAAAGCAAATTAAAAAGTTTCTTCCGTCGAGCCGGAGTCGAACCAGCGACCTATGGATTTCGGCACAAGTCATACTACAGTCCACCGCTCTGCCAACTGAGCTATCGACGGTCGTTCAAGTCTAATCCAAGACAGCTCCATTTATTAAACTTTACATTTATTAAAAAACGAGTTAAAAAATTTCTTCCGTCGAGCCGGAGTCGAACCAGCGACCTATGGATTTCGGCACGAGTCATACTACAGTCCACCGCTCTGCCAACTGAGCTATCGATGGTCGTTCAAGTCTAATCCAAGACACCTCCATTTTTTAACTTTAAATTTATTAAAAAGCAAATTAAAAAGTTTCTTCCGTCGAGCTGGAATCGAACCAGCGACCTATGGATTTCGGCACAAGTCATACTACAGTCCACCGCTCTGCCAACTGAGCTATCGACGGTCGTTCAAGTCAAATCCAAGACAGCTCCATTTATTGAACTTTACATTTATTAAAAGCGAGTTAAAAAGTTTCTTCCGTCGAGCCGGAGTCGAACCAGCGACCTATGGATTACGGTACGCGTCATACTACAGTCCACCGCTCTGCCAATTGAGCTATCGACGGCCGTTCATGCCTAATCGAAGACGTATAAATTTATTTAACTTCACATTTTTTAAAAAGCGAGTTAAAAAGTTTCTTCCGTCGAGCCGGAGTCGAACCAGCGACCTATGGATATCGGGACGAGTCATACTACAGTCCACCGCTCTGCCAACTGAGCTATCGACGGTCGTTCAAGTCTTATCCAAGACACCTCCATTTTTTAACTTTACATTTATTAAAAGCGAGTAAAAAAGTTTCTTCCGTCGAGCCAGAGTCGAACCAGCGACCTATCTATTTCGGCACAAGTCATAATACAGTCCACCGCTCTGCCAACTGAGCTATCGACGGTCGTTCAAGTCTAATCCAAGACACCTCCATTTTTTAACTTTACATTTATTAAAAAGCGAGTAAAAAAGTTTCTTCCGTCGAGCCGGAGTCGAAACCGCGACCTAAGGATTTCGGCACGCGTCATACTACAGTCCACCGCTCTGCCAACTGAGCTATCGACGGTCATTCAAGTCTAATCCAAGACAGCTCCATTTATTAAACTTTACATTTATTAAAAAGCGAGTTAAAATTTTTCTTCCGTCGAGCCGGAGTCGAACCAGCGACCTATGGATTTCGGCACACGTCATACTACAGTCCACCGCTCTGCCAACTGAGCTATCGACGGCCATTCATGTCTAATCGAAGACACATAAATTTATTTAACTTTACATTTTTTAAAAAGCGAGTTAAAAAATTTCTTCTGTCGAGCCGGAGTCGAACCAGCGACCTATGGATCTCGGCACGAGTCATACTACAGTCCACCGCTCTGCCAACTGAGCTATCGAAGGTCGTTCAAGTCTAATCCAAGACACCTCCATTTTTTAACTTTAAATTTATTAAAAAGCAAATTAAAAAGATTCTTCCGTCCAGCCGGAATCGAACCAGCGACCTATGGATTTCGGCACAAGTCATACTACAGTCCACCGCTCTGCCAACTGAGCTATCGACGGTCGTTCAAGTCTAATCCAAGACAGCTCCATTTATTGAACTTTACATTTATTAAAAGCGAGTTAAAAAGTTTCTTCCGTCGAGCCGGAGTCGAACCAGCGACCTATGGATTTCGGTACGCGTCATACTACAGTCCACCGCTCTGCCAACTGAGCTATCGACGGCCGTTCATGTCTAATCGAAGACGTATAAATTTATTTAACTTTACATTTTTTAAAAAGCGAGTTAAAAAGTTTCTTCCGTCGAGCCGGAGTCGAACCAGCGACCTATGGATTTCGGCACGAGTCATACTACAGTCCACCGCTCTGCCAACTGAGCTATCGACGGTCGTTAAAGTCTAATCCAAGACACCTCGATTTTTTAACTTTACATTTATTAAAAAGCAAATTAAAAAGTTTCTTCCGTCGAGCCGGAGTCGAACCAGCGACCTATGGATATCGGCACGAGTCATACTACAGTCCACCGCTCTGCCAACTGAGCTATCGACGGTCGTTCAAGTCTAATCCAAGACACCTCCATTTTTTAACTTTACATTTACTAAAATCGAGTAAAAAAGTTTCTTCCGTCGAGCCGGAGTCGAACCAGCGACCTATCTATTTCGGCACAAGTCATACTACAGTCCACCGCTCTGCCAACTGAGCTATCGACGGTCGTTCAAGTATAATCCAAGACACCTCCATTTTTTAACTTTACATTTATTAAAAAGCGAGTAAAAAAGTTTCTTCCGTCGAGCCGGAGTCGAACCAGCGACCTATGGATTTCGGCACAAGTCATACTACAGTCCACCGCTCTGCCAACTGAGCTGTTGACGGCCGTTCATGTCTAATCAAAGACACATAATTTTTTAACTTTACATTTTTTAAAAAGCGAGTTAAAAAGTTTCTTCCGTCGAACCGGAGTCGAACCAGCGACCTATGGATTTCGGCACGCGTCATACTACAGTCCACCGCTCTGCCAACCAAGCTATCGACGGCCGTTCATGTCTAATCGAAGACGTATAAATTTATTTAACTTTACATTTTTTAAAAAGCGAGTTAAAAAGTTTCTTCCATCGAGCCGGAGTCGAACCAGCGACCTATGGATTTCGGCACGAGTCATACTACAGTAGACCGCTCTGCCAACTGAGCTATCGAAGGTCGTTCAAGTCTAATCCAACACACCTCCATTTTTTAACTTTACATTTATTAAAAGCGAGTTAAAAAGTTTCTTCCGTCGAGCCGGAGTCGAACCAGCGACCTATGGATTTCGGTACGCGTCATACTACAGTCCACCGCTCTGCCAACTGAGCTATCGACGGTCGTTCAAGTCTTATCCAAGACACCTCCATTTTTTAACTTTACATTTACTAAAATCGAGTAAAAAAGTTTCTTCCGTCGAGCCGGAGTCGAACCAGCGACCTATCTATTTCGGCACAAGTCATACTACAGTCCACTGCTCTGCCAACTGAGCTATCGACGGTCGTTCAAGTATAATCCAAGACACCTCCATTTTTTAACTTTACATTTATTAAAAAGCGAGTAAAAAAGTTTCTTCCGTCGAGCCGGAGTCGAACCAGCGACCTATGGATTTCGGCACAAGTCATACTACAGTCCACCGCTCTGCCAACTGAGCTATCGACGGCCGTTCATGTCTAATCAAAGACACATAATTTTTTAACTTTACATTTTTTAAAAAGCGAGTTAAAAAGTTTCTTCCGTCGAACCGGAGTCGAACCAGCGACCTATGGATTTCGGCACGCGTCATACTACAGTCCACCGCTCTGCCAACTGAGCCATCGACGGCCGTTCATGTCTAATCGAAGACGTATGAATTTATTTAACTTTACATTTTTTAAAAAGCGAGTTAAAAAGTTTCTTCCATCGAGCCGGAGTCGAACCAGCGACCTATGGATTTCGGCACGAGTCATACTACAGTCCACCGCTCTGCCAACTGAGCTATATCGACGGTCGTTAAAGTCTAATCCAAGACACCTCCATTTTTTAACTTTACATTTATTAAAAAGCGAATTAAAAAGTTTCTTCCGTCGAGCCTGAGTCGAACCAGCGACCTATGGATTTCGGCACGAGTCATACTACAGTCCACCGCTCTGCCAACTGAGCTATCGACGGTCGTTCAAGTCTTATCCAAGACACCTCCATTTTTTAACTTTACATTTATTAAAAAGCGAGTAAAAAAGTTTCTTCCGTCGAGCCGGAGTCGAACCAGCGACCTATGGATATCGGCACATGTCATACTACGGCCCACCGCTCTGCCAACTAAGCTATCGACGGTCGCTCAAGTCTTATCCAAGACACCTCCATTTTTTAAATTTACATTTATTAAAAAGCGAATTAAAAAGTTTCTTCCGTCGAGCCGGAGTCGAACCAGCGACCTATGGATTTCGGCACAAGTCATACTACAGTCCACCGCTCTGCCAACTGAGCTATCGACGGTCGTTCAAGTCTAATCCAAGACAGCTCCATTTATTAAACTTTACATTTATTAAAAAACGAGTTAAAAAATTTCTTCCGTCGAGCCGGAGTCGAACCAGCGACCTATGGATTTCGGCACAAGTCATACTACAGTCCACCGCTCTGCCAACTGAGCTATCGACGGTCGTTCAAGTCAAATCCAAGACAGCTCCATTTATTGAACTTTACATTTATTAAAAGCGAGTTAAAAAGTTTCTTCCGTCGAGCCGGAGTAGAACCAGCGACCTATGGATTACGGTACGCGTCATACTTCAGTCCACCGCTCTGCCAACCAAGCTATCGACGGCCGTTCATGTCTAATCGAAGACGTATAAATTTATTTAACTTTACATTTTTTAAAAAGCGAGTTAAAAAGTTTCTTCCATCGAGCCGGAGTCGAACCAGCGACCTATGGATTTCGGCACGAGTCATACTACAGTCCACCGCTCTGCCAACTGAGCTATATCGACGGTCGTTAAAGTCTAATCCAAGACACCTCCATTTTTTAACTTTACATTTATTAAAAAGCGAGTAAAAAAGTTTCTTCCGTTGAGCCGGAGTCGAACCAGCGACCTATGGATATCGGCACGAGTCATACTACAGTCCACCGCTCTGCCAACTGAGCTATCGACGGTCGTTCAAGTCTTATCCAAGACACCTCCATTTTTTAACTTTACATTTATTAAAAAGCGAGTAAAAAAGTTTCTTCCGTCTAGCCGGAGTCGAACTAGCGACCTATGGATATCGGCACATGTCATACTACGGTCCACCGCTCTGCCAACTAAGCTATCGACGGTCGCTCAAGTCTTATCCAAGACACCTCCATTTTTTAACTTTACATTTATTAAAAAGCGAGTAAAAAAGTTTCTTCCGTCGAGCCGGAGTCGAACCAGCGACCTATGGATTTCGGCACAAGTCATACTACAGTCCACCGCTCTGCCAACTGAGCTATCGACGGTCGTTCAAGTCTTATCCAAGACACCTCCATTTTTAACTTTACATTTATTAAAAAGCGAGTAAAAAAGTTTCTTCCGTCGAGCCGGAGTCGAACCAGCGACCTATGGATTTCGGCACGCGTCATACTACAGTCCACCGCTCTGCCAACTGAGCTATCGACGGCCGTTCATGTCTAATCGAAGACGTATAAATTTATTTAACTTTACATTTTTTAAAAAGCGAGTTAAAAAGTTTCTTCCATCGAGCCGGAGTCGAACCAGCGACCTATGGATTTCGGCACGAGTCATACTACAGTAGACCGCTCTGCCAACTGAGCTATCGAAGGTCGTTCAAGTCTAATCCAACACACCTCCATTTTTTAACTTTACATTTATTAAAAGCGAGTTAAAAAGTTTCTTCCGTCGAGCCGGAGTCGAACCAGCGACCTATGGATTTCGGTACGCGTCATACTACAGTCCACCGCTCTGCCAACTGAGCTATCGACGGTCGTTCAAGTCTTATCCAAGACACCTCCATTTTTTAACTTTACATTTACTAAAATCGAGTAAAAAAGTTTCTTCCGTCGAGCCGGAGTCGAACCAGCGACCTATCTATTTCGGCACAAGTCATACTACAGTCCACCGCTCTGCCAACTGAGCTATCGACGGTCGTTCAAGTATAATCCAAGACACCTCCATTTTTTAACTTTACATTTATTAAAAAGCGAGTAAAAAAGTTTCTTCCGTCGAGCCGGAGTCGAACCAGCGACCTATGGATTTCGGCACAAGTCATACTACAGTCCACCGCTCTGCCAACTGAGCTATCGACGGCCGTTCATGTCTAATCAAAGACACATAATTTTTTAACTTTACATTTTTTAAAAAGCGAGTTAAAAAGTTTCTTCCGTCGAACCGGAGTCGAACCAGCGACCTATGGATTTCGGCACGCGTCATACTACAGTCCACCGCTCTGCCAACTGAGCCATCGACGGCCGTTCATGTCTAATCGAAGACGTATGAATTTATTTAACTTTACATTTTTTAAAAAGCGAGTTAAAAAGTTTCTTCCATCGAGCCGGAGTCGAACCAGCGACCTATGGATTTCGGCACGAGTCATACTACAGTCCACCGCTCTGCCAACTGAGCTATATCGACGGTCGTTAAAGTCTAATCCAAGACACCTCCATTTTTTAACTTTACATTTATTAAAAAGCGAATTAAAAAGTTTCTTCCGTCGAGCCTGAGTCGAACCAGCGACCTATGGATTTCGGCACGAGTCATACTACAGTCCACCGCTCTGCCAACTGAGCTATCGACGGTCGTTCAAGTCTTATCCAAGACACCTCCATTTTTTAACTTTACATTTATTAAAAAGCGAGTAAAAAAGTTTCTTCCGTCGAGCCGGAGTCGAACCAGCGACCTATGGATATCGGCACATGTCATACTACGGCCCACCGCTCTGCCAACTAAGCTATCGACGGTCGCTCAAGTCTTATCCAAGACACCTCCATTTTTTAAATTTACATTTATTAAAAAGCGAATTAAAAAGTTTCTTCCGTCGAGCCGGAGTCGAACCAGCGACCTATGGATTTCGGCACAAGTCATACTACAGTCCACCGCTCTGCCAACTGAGCTATCGACGGTCGTTCAAGTCTAATCCAAGACAGCTCCATTTATTAAACTTTACATTTATTAAAAAACGAGTTAAAAAATTTCTTCCGTCGAGCCGGAGTCGAACCAGCGACCTATGGATTTCGGCACAAGTCATACTACAGTCCACCGCTCTGCCAACTGAGCTATCGACGGTCGTTCAAGTCAAATCCAAGACAGCTCCATTTATTGAACTTTACATTTATTAAAAGCGAGTTAAAAAGTTTCTTCCGTCGAGCCGGAGTCGAACCAGCGACCTATGGATTACGGTACGCGTCATACTTCAGTCCACCGCTCTGCCAATTGAGCTATCGACGGCCGTTCATGTCTAATCGAAGACGTATAAATTTATTTAACTTCACATTTTTTAAAAAGCGAGTTAAAAAGTTTCTTCCGTCGAGCCGGAGTCGAACCAGCGACCTATGGATATCGGCACGAGTCATACTACAGTCCACCGCTCTGCCAACTGAGCTATCGACGGTCGTTCAAGTCTTATCCAAGACACCTCCATTTTTTAACTTTACATTTATTAAAAAGCGAGTAAAAAAGTTTCTTCCGTCGAGCCGGAGTCGAACCAGCGACCTATGGATATCGGCACGAGTCATACTACAGTCCACCGCTCTGCCAACTGAGCTATCGACGGTCGTTCAAGTCTTATCCAAGACACCTACATTTTTAAACTTTACATTTATTAAAAAGCGAGTAAAAAAGTTTCTTCCGTCGAGCCGGAGTCGAACCAGCGACCTATGGATATCGGCACGAGTCATACTACAGTCCACCGCTCTGCCAACTGAGCTATCGACGGTCGTTCAAGTCTTATCCAAGACACCTCCATTTTTTAACTTTACATTTATTAAAAAGCGAGTAAAAAAGTTTCTTCCGTCGAGCCGGAGTCGAACCAGCGACCTATGGATATCGGCACATGTCATACTACGGTCCACCGCTCTGCCAACTAAGCTATCGACGGTCGCTCAAGTCTTATCCAAGACACCTCCATTTTTTAACTTTACATTTATTAAAAAGCGAGTAAAAAAGTTTCTTCCGTCGAGCCGGAGTCGAACCAGCGACCTATGGATTTCGGCACAAGTCATACTACAGTCCACCGCTCTGCCAACTGAGCTATCGACGGTCGTTCAAGTCTTATCCAAGACACCTCCATTTTTAACTTTACATTTATTAAAAAGCGAGTAAAAAAGTTTCTTCCGTCGAGCCGGAGTCGAACCAGCGACCTATGGATTTCGGCACGCGTCATACTACAGTCCACCGCTCTGCCAACTGAGCTATCGACGGTCGTTCAAGTCTTATCCAAGACACCTCCATTTTTTAACTTTACATTTATTAAAAAGCGAGTAAAAAAGTTTCTTCCGTCGAGCCGGAGTCGAACCAGCGACCTATGGATATCGGCACATGTCATACTACGGCCCACCGCTCTGCCAACTAAGCTATCGACGGTCGCTCAAGTCTTATCCAAGACACCTCCATTTTTTAAATTTACATTTATTAAAAAGCAAATTAAAAAGTTTCTTCCGTCGAGCCGGAGTCGAACCAGCGACCTATGGATTTCGGCACAAGTCATACTACAGTCCACCGCTCTGCCAACTGAGCTATCGACGGTCGTTCAAGTCTAATCCAAGACAGCTCCATTTATTAAACTTTACATTTATTAAAAAACGAGTTAAAAAATTTCTTCCGTCGAGCCGGAGTCGAACCAGCGACCTATGGATTTCGGCACGAGTCATACTACAGTCCACCGCTCTGCCAACTGAGCTATCGACGGTCGTTCAAGTCTAATCCAAGACACCTCCATTTTTTAACTTTAAATTTATTAAAAAGCAAATTAAAAAGTTTCTTCCGTCGAGCTGGAATCGAACCAGCGACCTATGGATTTCGGCACAAGTCATACTACAGTCCACCGCTCTGCCAACTGAGCTATCGACGGTCGTTCAAGTCAAATCCAAGACAGCTCCATTTATTGAACTTTACATTTATTAAAAGCGAGTTAAAAAGTTTCTTCCGTCGAGCCGGAGTCGAACCAGCGACCTATGGATTACGGTACGCGTCATACTACAGTCCACCGCTCTGCCAATTGAGCTATCGACGGCCGTTCATATCTAATCGAAGACGTATAAATTTATTTAACTTCACATTTTTTAAAAAGCGAGTTAAAAAGTTTCTTCCGTCGAGCCGGAGTCGAACCAGCGACCTATGGATATCGGGACGAGTCATACTACAGTCCACCGCTCTGCCAACTGAGCTATCGACGGTCGTTCAAGTCTTATCCAAGACACCTCCATTTTTTAACTTTACATTTACTAAAATCGAGTAAAAAAGTTTCTTCCGTCGAGCCGGAGTCGAACCAGCGACCTATCTATTTCGGCACAAGTCATACTACAGTCCACCGCTCTGCCAACTGAGCTATCGACGGTCGTTCAAGTATAATCCAAGACACCTCCATTTTTTAACTTTACATTTATTAAAAAGCGAGTAAAAAAGTTTCTTCCGTCGAGCCGGAGTCGAACCAGCGACCTATGGATTTCGGCACGCGTCATACTACAGTCCACCGCTCTGCCAACTGAGCTATCGACGGCCGTTCATGTCTAATCGAAGACGTATAAATTTATTTAACTTTACATTTTTTAAAAAGCGAGTTAAAAAGTTTCTTCCATCGAGCCGGAGTCGAACCAGCGACCTATGGATTTCGGCACGAGTCATACTACAGTCCACCGCTCTGCCAACTGAGCTATATCGACGGTCGTTCAAGTCTAATCCAAGACACCTCCATTTTTTAACTTTACATTTATTAAAAAGCGAATTAAAAAGTTTCTTCCGTCGAGCCGGAGTCGAACCAGCGACCTATGGATTTTGGCACGAGTCATACTACAGTCCACCGCTCTGCCAACTGAGCTATCGACGGTCGTTCAAGTCTTATCCAAGACACCTCCATTTTTTAACTTTACATTTATTAAAAAGCGAGTAAAAAAGTTTCTTCCGTCGAGCCGGAGTCGAACCAGCGACCTATGGATTTCGGCACAAGTCATACTACAGTCCACCGCTCTGCCAACTGAGCTATCGACGGTCGTTCAAGTCTTATCCAAGACACCTCCATTTTTTAACTTTACATTTATTAAAAAGCGAGTAAAAAAGTTTCTTCCGTCGAGCCGGAGTCGAACCAGCGACCTATGGATTTCGGCACGAGTCATACTACAGTCCACCGCTCTGCCAACTGAGCTATCGACGGTCGTTCAAGTCTAATCCAAGACACCTCCATTTTTTAACTTTAAATTTATTAAAAAGCAAATTAAAAAGTTTCTTTCGTCGAGCTGGAATCGAACCAGCGACCTATGGATTTCGGCACAAGTCATACTACAGTCCACCGCTCTGCCAACTGAGCTATCGACGGTCGTTCAAGTCAAATCCAAGACAGCTCCATTTATTGAACTTTACATTTATTAAAAGCGAGTTAAAAAGTTTCTTCCGTCGAGCCGGAGTCGAACCAGCGACCTATGGATTACGGTACGCGTCATACTTCAGTCCACCGCTCTGCCAATTGAGCTATCGACGGCCGTTCATGTCTAATCGAAGACGTATAAATTTATTTAACTTCACATTTTTTAAAAAGCGAGTTAAAAAGTTTCTTCCGTCGAGCCGGAGTCGAACCAGCGACCTATGGATATCGGCACGAGTCATACTACAGTCCACCGCTCTGCCAACTGAGCTATCGACGGTCGTTCAAGTCTTATCCAAGACACCTCCATTTTTTAACTTTACATTTATTAAAAAGCGAGTAAAAAAGTTTCTTCCGTCGAGCCGGAGTCGAACCAGCGACCTATGGATATCGGCACGAGTCATACTACAGTCCACCGCTCTGCCAACTGAGCTATCGACGGTCGTTCAAGTCTTATCCAAGACACCTACATTTTTAAACTTTACATTTATTAAAAAGCGAGTAAAAAAGTTTCTTCCGTCGAGCCGGAGTCGAACCAGCGACATATGGATATCGGCACGAGTCATACTACAGTCCACCGCTCTGCCAACTGAGCTATCGACGGTCGTTCAAGTCTTATCCAAGACACCTCCATTTTTTAACTTTACATTTATTAAAAAGCGAGTAAAAAAGTTTCTTCCGTCGAGCCGGAGTCGAACCAGCGACCTATGGATATCGGCACATGTCATACTACGGTCCACCGCTCTGCCAACTAAGCTATCGACGGTCGCTCAAGTCTTATCCAAGACACCTCCATTTTTTAACTTTACATTTATTAAAAAGCGAGTAAAAAAGTTTCTTCCGTCGTGCCGGAGTCGAACCAGCGACCTATGGATTTCGGCACAAGTCATACTACAGTCCACCGCTCTGCCAACTGAGCTATCGACGGTCGTTCAAGTCTTATCCAAGACACCTCCATTTTTAACTTTACATTTATTAAAAAGCGAGTAAAAAAGTTTCTTCCGTCGAGCCGGAGTCGAACCAGCGACCTATGGATTTCGGCACGCGTCATACTACAGTCCACCGCTCTGCCAACTGAGCTATCGACGGTCGTTCAAGTCTTATCCAAGACACCTCCATTTTTTAACTTTACATTTATTAAAAAGCGAGTAAAAAAGTTTCTTCCGTCGAGCCGGAGTCGAACCAGCGACCTATGGATATCGGCACATGTCATACTACGGCCCACCGCTCTGCCAACTAAGCTATCGACGGTCGCTCAAGTCTTATCCAAGACACCTCCATTTTTTAAATTTACATTTATTAAAAAGCAAATTAAAAAGTTTCTTCCGTCGAGCCGGAGTCGAACCAGCGACCTATGGATTTCGGCACAAGTCATACTACAGTCCACCGCTCTGCCAACTGAGCTATCGACGGTCGTTCAAGTCTAATCCAAGACAGCTCCATTTATTAAACTTTACATTTATTAAAAAACGAGTTAAAAAATTTCTTCCGTCGAGCCGGAGTCGAACCAGCGACCTATGGATTTCGGCACGAGTCATACTACAGTCCACCGCTCTGCCAACTGAGCTATCGACGGTCGTTCAAGTCTTATCCAAGACACCTCCATTTTTTAACTTTACATTTATTAAAAAGCGAGTAAAAAAGTTTCTTCCGTCGAGCCGGAGTCGAACCAGCGACCTATGGATATCGGCACGAGTCATACTACAGTCCACCGCTCTGCCAACTGAGCTATCGACGGTCGTTCAAGTCTTATCCAAGACACCTACATTTTTAAACTTTACATTTATTAAAAAGCGAGTAAAAAAGTTTCTTCCGTCGAGCCGGAGTCGAACCAGCGACATATGGATATCGGCACGAGTCATACTACAGTCCACCGCTCTGCCAACTGAGCTATCGACGGTCGTTCAAGTCTTATCCAAGACACCTCCATTTTTTAACTTTACATTTATTAAAAAGCGAGTAAAAAAGTTTCTTCCGTCGAGCCGGAGTCGAACCAGCGACCTATGGATATCGGCACATGTCATACTACGGTCCACCGCTCTGCCAACTAAGCTATCGACGGTCGCTCAAGTCTTATCCAAGACACCTCCATTTTTTAACTTTACATTTATTAAAAAGCGAGTAAAAAAGTTTCTTCCGTCGAGCCGGAGTCGAACCAGCGACCTATGGATTTCGGCACAAGTCATACTACAGTCCACCGCTCTGCCAACTGAGCTATCGACGGTCGTTCAAGTCTTATCCAAGACACCTCCATTTTTAACTTTACATTTATTAAAAAGCGAGTAAAAAAGTTTCTTCCGTCGAGCCGGAGTCGAACCAGCGACCTATGGATTTCGGCACGCGTCATACTACAGTCCACCGCTCTGCCAACTGAGCTATCGACGGTCGTTCAAGTCTTATCCAAGACACCTCCATTTTTTAACTTTACATTTATTAAAAAGCGAGTAAAAAAGTTTCTTCCGTCGAGCCGGAGTCGAACCAGCGACCTATGGATATCGGCACATGTCATACTACGGCCCACCGCTCTGCCAACTAAGCTATCGACGGTCGCTCAAGTCTTATCCAAGACACCTCCATTTTTTAAATTTACATTTATTAAAAAGCAAATTAAAAAGTTTCTTCCGTCGAGCCGGAGTCGAACCAGCGACCTATGGATTTCGGCACAAGTCATACTACAGTCCACCGCTCTGCCAACTGAGCTATCGACGGTCGTTCAAGTCTAATCCAAGACAGCTCCATTTATTAAACTTTACATTTATTAAAAAACGAGTTAAAAAATTTCTTCCGTCGAGCCGGAGTCGAACCAGCGACCTATGGATTTCGGCACGAGTCATACTACAGTCCACCGCTCTGCCAACTGAGCTATCGACGGTCGTTCAAGTCTAATCCAAGACACCTCCATTTTTTAACTTTAAATTTATTAAAAAGCAAATTAAAAAGTTTCTTCCGTCGAGCTGGAATCGAACCAGCGACCTATGGATTTCGGCACAAGTCATACTACAGTCCACCGCTCTGCCAACTGAGCTATCGACGGTCGTTCAAGTCAAATCCAAGAGATCTCCATTTATTGAACTTTACATTTATTAAAAGCGAGTTAAAAAGTTTCTTCCGTCGAGCCGGAGTCGAACCAGCGACCTATGGATTACGGTACGCGTCATACTACAGTCCACCGCTCTGCCAATTGAGCTATCGACGGCCGTTCATGTCTAATCGAAGACGTATAAATTTATTTAACTTCACATTTTTTAAAAAGCGAGTTAAAAAGTTTCTTCCGTCGAGCCGGAGTCGAACCAGCGACCTATGGATATCGGGACGAGTCATACTACAGTCCACCGCTCTGCCAACTGAGCTATCGACGGTCGTTCAAGTCTTATCCAAGACACCTCCATTTTTTAACTTTACATTTATTAAAAGCGAGTAAAAAAGTTTCTTCCGTCGAGCCAGAGTCGAACCAGCGACCTATCTATTTCGGCACAAGTCATAATACAGTCCACCGCTCTGCCAACTGAGCTATCGACGGTCGTTCAAGTCTAATCCAAGACACCTCCATTTTTTAACTTTACATTTATTAAAAAGCGAGTAAAAAAGTTTCTTCCGTCGAGCCGGAGTCGAACCAGCGACCTATGGATATCGGGACGAGTCATACTACAGTCCACCGCTCTGCCAACTGAGCTATCGACGGTCGTTCAAGTCTTATCCAAGACACCTCCATTTTTTAACTTTACATTTATTAAAAGCGAGTAAAAAAGTTTCTTCCGTCGAGCCAGAGTCGAACCAGCGACCTATCTATTTCGGCACAAGTCATAATACAGTCCACCGCTCTGCCAACTGAGCTATCGACGGTCATTCAAGTCTAATCCAAGACAGCTCCATTTATTAAACTTTACATTTATTAAAAAGCGAGTTAAAATTTTTCTTCCGTCGAGCCGGAGTCGAACCAGCGACCTATGGATTTCGGCACACGTCATACTACAGTCCACCGCTCTGCCAACTGAGCTATCGACGGCCATTCATGTCTAATCGAAGACACATAAATTTATTTAACTTTACATTTTTTAAAAAGCGAGTTAAAAAATTTCTTCTGTCGAGCCGGAGTCGAACCAGTGACCTATGGATTTCGGCACGAGTCATACTACAGTCCACCGCTCTGCCAACTGAGCTATCGACGGTCGTTCAAGTCTTATCCAAGACACCTCCATTTTTTAACTTTACGTTTATTAAAAGCGAGTAAAAAAGTTTCTTCCGTCGAGCCAGAGTCGAACCAGCGACCTATCTATTTCGGCACAAGTCATAATACAGTCCACCGCTCTGCCAACTGAGCTATCGACGGTCGTTCAAGTCTAATCCAAGACACCTCCATTTTTTAACTTTACATTTATTAAAAAGCGAGTAAAAAAGTTTCTTCCGTCGAGCCGGAGTCGAAACAGCGACCTAAGGATTTCGGCACGCGTCATACTACAGTCCACCGCTCTGCCAACTGAGCTATCGACGGTCATTCAAGTCTAATCCAAGACAGCTCCATTTATTAAACTTTACATTTATTAAAAAGCGAGTTAAAATTTTTCTTCCGTCGAGCCGGAGTCGAACCAGCGACCTATGGATTTCGGCACACGTCATACTACAGTCCACCGCTCTGCCAACTGAGCTATCGACGGCCATTCATGTCTAATCGAAGACACATAAATTTATTTAACTTTACATTTTTTAAAAAGCGAGTTAAAAAATTTCTTCTGTCGAGCCGGAGTCGAACCAGTGACCTATGGATTTCGGCACGAGTCATACTACAGTCCACCGCTCTGCCAACTGAGCTATCGAAGGTCGTTCAAGTCTAATCCAAGACACCTCCATTTTTTAACTTTAAATTTATTAAAAAGCAAATTAAAAAGATTCTTCCGTCCAGCCGGAATCGAACCAGCGACCTATGGATTTCGGCACAAGTCATACTACAGTCCACCGCTCTGCCAACTGAGCTATCGACGGTCGTTCAAGTCTAATCCAAGACAGCTCCATTTATTGAACTTTACATTTATTAAAAGCGAGTTAAAAAGTTTCTTCCGTCGAGCCGGAGTCGAACCAGCGACCTATGGATTTCGGTACGCGTCATACTACAGTCCACCGCTCTGCCAACTGAGCTATCGACGGCCGTTCATGTCTAATCGAAGACGTATAAATTTATTTAACTTTACATTTTTTAAAAAGCGAGTTAAAAAGTTTCTTCCGTCGAGCCGGAGTCGAACCAGCGACCTATGGATTTCGGCACGAGTCATACTACAGTCCACCGCTCTGCCAACTGAGCTATCGACGGTCGTTAAAGTCTAATCCAAGACACCTCGATTTTTTAACTTTACATTTATTAAAAAGCAAATTAAAAAGTTTCTTCCGTCGAGCCGGAGTCGAACCAGCGACCTATCTATTTCGGCACAAGTCATACTACAGTCCACCGCTCTGCCAACTGAGCTATCGACGGTCGTTCAAGTATAATCCAAGACACCTCCATTTTTTAACTTTACATTTATTAAAAAGCGAGTAAAAAAGTTTCTTCCGTCGAGCCGGAGTCGAACCAGCGACCTATGGATTTCGGCACAAGTCATACTACAGTCCACCGCTCTGCCAACTGAGCTATCGACGGCCGTTCATGTCTAATCAAAGACACATAATTTTTTAACTTTACATTTTTTAAAAAGCGAGTTAAAAAGTTTCTTCCGTCGAGCCGGAGTCGAACCAGCGACCTATGGATTTCGGCACGCGTCATACTACAGTCCACCGCTCTGCCAACCAAGCTATCGACGGCCGTTCATGTCTAATCGAAGACGTATAAATTTATTTAACTTTACATTTTTTAAAAAGCGAGTTAAAAAGTTTCTTCCATCGAGCCGGAGTCGAACCAGCGACCTATGGATTTCGGCACGAGTCATACTACAGTCCACCGCTCTGCCAACTGAGCTATATCGACGGTCGTTAAAGTCTAATCCAAGACACCTCCATTTTTTAACTTTACATTTATTAAAAAGCGAGTAAAAAAGTTTCTTCCGTTGAGCCGGAGTCGAACCAGCGACCTATGGATATCGGCACGAGTCATACTACAGTCCACCGCTCTGCCAACTGAGCTATCGACGGTCGTTCAAGTCTTATCCAAGACACCTCCATTTTTTAACTTTACATTTATTAAAAAGCGAGTAAAAAAGTTTCTTCCGTCGAGCCGGAGTCGAACCAGCGACCTATGGATATCGGCACATGTCATACTACGGTCCACCGCTCTGCCAACTAAGCTATCGACGGTCGCTCAAGTCTTATCCAAGACACCTCCATTTTTTAACTTTACATTTATTAAAAAGCGAGTAAAAAAGTTTCTTCCGTCGAGCCGGAGTTGAACCAGCGACCTATGGATTTCGGCACAAGTCATACTACAGTCCACCGCTCTGCCAACTGAGCTATCGACGGTCGTTCAAGTCTTATCCAAGACACCTCCATTTTTAACTTTACATTTATTAAAAAGCGAGTAAAAAAGTTTCTTCCGTCGAGCCGGAGTCGAACCAGCGACCTATTGATTTCGGCACGCGTCATACTACAGTCCACCGCTCTGCCAACTGAGCTATCGACGGTCGTTCAAGTCTTATCCAAGACACCTCCATTTTTTAACTTTACATTTATTAAAAAGCGAGTAAAAAAGTTTCTTCCGTCGAGCCGGAGTCGAACCAGCGACCTATGGATATCGGCACATGTCATACTACGGCCCACCGCTCTGCCAACTAAGCTATCGACGGTCGCTCAAGTCTTATCCAAGACACCTCCATTTTTTAAATTTACATTTATTAAAAAGCAAATTAAAAAGTTTCTTCCGTCGAACCGGAGTCGAACCAGCGACCTATGGATTTCGGCACAAGTCATACTACAGTCCACCGCTCTGCCAACTGAGCTATCGACGGTCGTTCAAGTCTAATCCAAGACAGCTCCATTTATTAAACTTTACATTTATTAAAAAACGAGTTAAAAAATTTCTTCCGTCGAGCCGGAGTCGAACCAGCGACCTATGGATTTCGGCACGAGTCATACTACAGTCCACCGCTCTGCCAACTGAGCTATCGACGGTCGTTCAAGTCTAATCCAAGACACCTCCATTTTTTAACTTTAAATTTATTAAAAAGCAAATTAAAAAGTTTCTTCCGTCGAGCTGGAATCGAACCAGCGACCTATGGATTTCGGCACAAGTCATACTACAGTCCACCGCTCTGCCAACTGAGCTATCGACGGTCGTTCAAGTCAAATCCAAGACAGCTCCATTTATTGAACTTTACATTTATTAAAAGCGAGTTAAAAAGCTTCTTCCGTCGAGCCGGAGTCGAACCAGCGACCTATGGATTACGGTACGAGTCATACTACAGTCCACCGCTCTGCCAATTGAGCTATCGACGGCCGTTCATGTCTAATCGAAGACGTATAAATTTATTTAACTTCACATTTTTTAAAAAGCGAGTTAAAAAGTTTCTTCCGTCGAGCCGGAGTCGAACCAGCGACCTATGGATATCGGGACGAGTCATACTACAGTCCACCGCTCTGCCAACTGAGCTATCGACGGTCGTTCAAGTCTTATCCAAGACACCTCCATTTTTTAACTTTACATTTACTAAAATCGAGTAAAAAAGTTTCTTCCGTCGAGCCGGAGTCGAACCAGCGACCTATCTATTTCGGCACAAGTCATACTACAGTCCACCGCTCTGCCAACTGAGCTATCGACGGTCGTTCAAGTATAATCCAAGACACCTCCATTTTTTAACTTTACATTTATTAAAAAGCGAGTTAAAAAGTTTCTTCCGTCGAACCGGAGTCGAACCAGCGACCTATGGATTTCGGCACGCGTCATACTACAGTCCACCGCTCTGCCAACTGAGCTATCGACGGCCGTTCATGTCTAATCGAAGACGTATAAATTTATTTAACTTTACATTTTTTAAAAAGCGAGTTAAAAAGTTTCTTCCATCGAGCCGGAGTCGAACCAGCGACCTATGGATTTCGGCACGAGTCATACTACAGTCCACCGCTCTGCCAACTGAGCTATATCGACGGTCGTTAAAGTCTAATCCAAGACACCTCCATTTTTTAACTTTACATTTATTAAAAAGCGAGTAAAAAAGTTTCTTCCGTTGAGCCGGAGTCGAACCAGCGACCTATGGATATCGGCACGAGTCATACTACAGTCCACCGCTCTGCCAACTGAGCTATCGACGGTCGTTCAAGTCTTATCCAAGACACCTCCATTTTTTAACTTTACATTTATTAAAAAGCGAGTAAAAAAGTTTCTTCCGTCGAGCCGGAGTCGAACCAGCGACCTATGGATATCAGCACATGTCATACTACGGTCCACCGCTCTGCCAACTAAGCTATCGACGGTCGCTCAAGTCTTATCCAAGACACCTCCATTTTTTAACTTTACATTTATTAAAAAGCGAGTAAAAAAGTTTCTTCCGTCGAGCCGGAGTCGAACCAGCGACCTATGGATTTCGGCACAAGTCATACTACAGTCCACCGCTCTGCCAACTGAGCTATCGACGGTCGTTCAAGTCTTATCCAAGACACCTCCATTTTTAACTTTACATTTATTAAAAAGCGAGTAAAAAAGTTTCTTCCGTCGAGCCGGAGTCGAACCAGCGACCTATGGATTTCGGCACAAGTCATACTACAGTCCACTGCTCTGCCAACTGAGCTATCGACGGTCGTTCAAGTCTTATCCAAGACACCTCCATTTTTTAACTTTACATTTATTAAAAAGCGAGTAAAAAAGTTTCTTCCGTCGAGCCGGAGTCGAACCAGCGACCTATGGATTTCGGCACGAGTCATACTACAGTCCACCGCTCTGCCAACTGAGCTATCGACGGTCGCTCAAGTCTTATCCAAGACACCTCCATTTTTTAAATTTACATTTATTAAAAAGCAAATTAAAAAGTTTCTTCCGTCGAGCCGGAGTCGAACCAGCGACCTATGGATTTCGGCACAAGTCATACTACAGTCCACCGCTCTGCCAACTGAGCTATCGACGGTCGTTCAAGTCTAATCCAAGACAGCTCCATTTATTAAACTTTACATTTATTAAAAAACGAGTTAAAAAATTTCTTCCGTCGAGCCGGAGTCGAACCAGCGACCTATGGATTTCGGCACGAGTCATACTACAGTCCACCGCTCTGCCAACTGAGCTATCGACGGTCGTTCAAGTCTAATCCAAGACACCTCCATTTTTTAACTTTAAATTTATTAAAAAGCAAATTAAAAAGTTTCTTCCGTCGAGCTGGAATCGAACCAGCGACCTATGGATTTCGGCACAAGTCATACTACAGTCCACCGCTCTGCCAACTGAGCTATCGACGGTCGTTCAAGTCAAATCCAAGACAGCTCCATTTATTGAACTTTACATTTATTAAAAGCGAGTTAAAAAGTTTCTTCCGTCGAGCCGGAGTCGAACCAGCGACCTATGGATTACGGTACGAGTCATACTACAGTAAACCGCTCTGCCAATTGAGCTATCGACGGCCGTTCATGTCTAATCGAAGACGTATAAATTTATTTAACTTCACATTTTTTAAAAAGCGAGTTAAAAAGTTTCTTCCGTCGAGCCGGAGTCGAACCAGCGACCTATGGATATCGGGACGAGTCATACTACAGTCCACCGCTCTGCCAACTGAGCTATCGACGGTCGTTCAAGTCTTATCCAAGACACCTCCATTTTTTAACTTTACATTTACTAAAATCGAGTAAAAAAGTTTCTTCCGTCGAGCCGGAGTCGAACCAGCGACCTATCTATTTCGGCACAAGTCATACTACAGTCCACCGCTCTGCCAACTGAGCTATCGACGGTCGTTCAAGTATAATCCAAGACACCTCCATTTTTTAACTTTACATTAATTAAAAAGCGAGTAAAAAAGTTTCTTCCGTCGAGCCGGAGTCGAACCAGCGACCTATGGATTTCGGCACAAGTCATACTACAGTCCACCGCTCTGCCAACTGAGCTATCGACGGCCGTTCGTGTCTAATCAAAGACACATAATTTTTTAACTTTACATTTTTTAAAAAGCGAGTTAAAAAGTTTCTTCCGTCGAACCGGAGTCGAACCAGCGACCTATGGATTTCGGCACGCGTCATACTACAGTCCACCGCTCTGCCAACTGAGCTATCGACGGCCGTTCATGTCTAATCGAAGACGTATAAATTTATTTAACTTTACATTTTTTAAAAAGCGAGTTAAAAAGTTTCTTCCATCGAGCCGGAGTCGAACCAGCGACCTATGGATTTCGGCACGAGTCATACTACAGTCCACCGCTCTGCCAACTGAGCTATATCGACGGTCGTTAAAGTCTAATCCAAGACACCTCCATTTTTTAACTTTACATTTATTAAAAAGCGAATTAAAAAGTTTCTTCCGTCGAGCCGGAGTCGAACCAGCGACCTATGGATTTTGGCACGAGTCATACTACAGTCCACCGCTCTGCCAACTGAGCTATCGACGGTCGTTCAAGTCTTATCCAAGACACCTCCATTTTTTAACTTTACATTTATTAAAAAGCGAGTAAAAAACTTTCTTCCGTCGAGCCGGAGTCGAACCAGCGACCTATGGATTTCGGCACAAGTCATACTACAGTCCACTGCTCTGCCAACTGAGCTATCGACGGTCGTTCAAGTCTTATCCAAGACACCTCCATTTTTTAACTTTACATTTATTAAAAAGCGAGTAAAAAAGTTTCTTCCGTCGAGCCGGAGTCGAACCAGCGACCTATGGATTTCGGCACGAGTCATACTACAGTCCACCGCTCTGCCAACTGAGCTATCGACGGTCGTTCAAGTCTAATCCAAGACACCTCCATTTTTTAACTTTAAATTTATTAAAAAGCAAATTAAAAAGTTTCTTTCGTCGAGCTGGAATCGAACCAGCGACCTATGGATTTCGGCACAAGTCATACTACAGTCCACCGCTCTGCCAACTGAGCTATCGACGGTCGTTCAAGTCAAATCCAAGACAGCTCCATTTATTGAACTTTACATTTATTAAAAGCGAGTTAAAAAGTTTCTTCCGTCGAGCCGGAGTCGAACCAGCGACCTATGGATTACGGTACGCGTTATACTTCAGTCCACCGCTCTGCCAATTGAGCTATCGACGGCCGTTCATGTCTAATCGAAGACGTATAAATTTATTTAACTTCACATTTTTTAAAAAGCGAGTTAAAAAGTTTCTTCCGTCGAGCCGGAGTCGAACCAGCGACCTATGGATATCGGCACGAGTCATACTACAGTCCACCGCTCTGCCAACTGAGCTATCGACGGTCGTTCAAGTCTTATCCAAGACACCTCCATTTTTTAACTTTACATTTATTAAAAAGCGAGTAAAAAAGTTTCTTCCGTCGAGCCGGAGTCGAACCAGCGACCTATGGATATCGGCACGAGTCATACTACAGTCCACCGCTCTGCCAACTGAGCTATCGACGCTCGTTCAAGTCTTATCCAAGACACCTACATTTTTAAACTTTACATTTATTAAAAAGCGAGTAAAAAAGTTTCTTCCGTCGAGCCGGAGTCGAACCAGCGACCTATGGATATCGGCACGAGTCATACTACAGTCCACCGCTCTGCCAACTGAGCTATCGACGGTCGTTCAAGTCTTATCCAAGACACCTCCATTTTTTAACTTTACATTTATTAAAAAGCGAGTAAAAAAGTTTCTTCCGTCGAGCCGGAGTCGAACCAGCGACCTATGGATATCGGCACATGTCATACTACGGTCCACCGCTCTGCCAACTAAGCTATCGACGGTCGCTCAAGTCTTATCCAAGACACCTCCATTTTTTAACTTAACATTTATTAAAAAGCGAGTAAAAAAGTTTCTTCCGTCGAGCCGGAGTCGAACCAGCGACCTATGGATTTCGGCACAAGTCATACTACAGTCCACCGCTCTGCCAACTGAGCTATCGACGGTCGTTCAAGTCTTATCCAAGACACCTCCATTTTTAACTTTACATTTATTAAAAAGCGAGTAAAAAAGTTTCTTCCGTCGAGCCGGAGTCGAACCAGCGACCTATGGATTTCGGCACGCGTCATACTACAGTCCACCGCTCTGCCAACTGAGCTATCGACGGTCGTTCAAGTCTTATCCAAGAAACCTCCATTTTTTAACTTTACATTTATTAAAAAGCGAGTAAAAAAGTTTCTTCCGTCGAGCCGGAGTCGAACCAGCGACCTATGGATATCGGCACATGTCATACTACGGCCCACCGCTCTGCCAACTAAGCTATCGACGGTCGCTCAAGTCTTATCCAAGACACCTCCATTTTTTAAATTTACATTTATTAAAAAGCAAATTAAAAAGTTTCTTCCGTCGAGCCGGAGTCGAACCAGCGACCTATGGATTTCGGCACAAGTCATACTACAGTCCACCGCTCTGCCAACTGAGCTATCGACGGTCGTTCAAGTCTAATCCAAGACAGCTCCATTTATTGAACTTTACATTTATTAAAAGCGAGTTAAAAAGTTTCTTCCGTCGAGCCGGAGTCGAACCAGCGACCTATGGATTACGGTACGAGTCATACTACAGTCCACCGCTCTGCCAATTGAGCTATCGACGGCCGTTCATGTCTAATCGAAGACGTATAAATTTATTTAACTTCACATTTTTTAAAAAGCGAGTTAAAAAGTTTCTTCCGTCGAGCCGGAGTCGAACCAGCGACCTATGGATATCGGGACGAGTCATACTACAGTCCACCGCTCTGCCAACTGAGCTATCGACGGTCGTTCAAGTCTTATCCAAGACACCTCCATTTTTTAACTTTACATTTACTAAAATCGAGTAAAAAAGTTTCTTCCGTCGAGCCGGAGTCGAACCAGCGACCTATCTATTTCGGCACAAGTCATACTACAGTCCACCGCTCTGCCAACTGAGCTATCGACGGTCGTTCAAGTATAATCCAAGACACCTCCATTTTTTAACTTTACATTTATTAAAAAGCGAGTAAAAAAGTTTCTTCCGTCGAGCCGGAGTCGAACCAGCGACCTATGGATTTCGGCACAAGTCATACTACAGTCCACCGCTCTGCCAACTGAGCTATCGACGGCCGTTCAAGTCTTATCCAAGACACCTCCATTTTTTAACTTTACATTTATTAAAAAGCGAGTAAAAAAGTTTCTTCCGTCGAGCCGGAGTCGAACCAGCGACCTATGGATTTCGGCACGAGTCATACTACAGTCCACCGCTCTGCCAACTGAGCTATCGACGGCCGTTCAAGTCTTATCCAAGACACCTCCATTTTTTAACTTTACATTTATTAAAAAGCAAATTAAAAAGTTTCTTTCGTCGAGCTGGAATCGAACCAGCGACCTATGGATTTCGGCACAAGTCATACTACAGTCCACCGCTCTGCCAACTGAGCTATCGACGGTCGTTCAAGTCAAATCCAAGACAGCTCCATTTATTGAACTTTACATTTATTAAAAGCGAGTTAAAAAGTTTCTTCCGTCGAGCCGGAGTCGAACCAGCGACCTATGGATTACGGTACGCGTTATACTTCAGTCCACCGCTCTGCCAATTGAGCTATCGACGGCCGTTCATGTCTAATCGAAGACGTATAAATTTATTTAACTTCACATTTTTTAAAAAGCGAGTTAAAAAGTTTCTTCCGTCGAGCCGGAGTCGAACCAGCGACCTATGGATATCGGCACGAGTCATACTACCGTCCACCGCTCTGCCAACTGAGCTATCGACGGTCGTTCAAGTCTTATCCAAGACACCTCCATTTTTTAACTTTACATTTATTAAAAAGCGAGTAAAAAAGTTTCTTCCGTCGAGCCGGAGTCGAACCAGCGACCTATGGATATCGGCACGAGTCATACTACAGTCCACCGCTCTGCCAACTGAGCTATCGACGCTCGTTCAAGTCTTATCCAAGACACCTACATTTTTAAACTTTACATTTATTAAAAAGCGAGTAAAAAAGTTTCTTCCGTCGAGCCGGAGTCGAACCAGCGACCTATGGATATCGGCACGAGTCATACTACAGTCCACCGCTCTGCCAACTGAGCTATCGACGGTCGTTCAAGTCTTATCCAAGACACCTCCATTTTTTAACTTTACATTTATTAAAAAGCGAGTAAAAAAGTTTCTTCCGTCGAGCCGGAGTCGAACCAGCGACCTATGGATATCGGCACATGTCATACTACGGTCCACCGCTCTGCCAACTAAGCTATCGACGGTCGCTCAAGTCTTATCCAAGACACCTCCATTTTTTAACTTAACATTTATTAAAAAGCGAGTAAAAAAGTTTCTTCCGTCGAGCCGGAGTCGAACCAGCGACCTATGGATTTCGGCACAAGTCATACTACAGTCCACCGCTCTGCCAACTGAGCTATCGACGGTCGTTCAAGTCTTATCCAAGACACCTCCATTTTTAACTTTACATTTATTAAAAAGCGAGTAAAAAAGTTTCTTCCGTCGAGCCGGAGTCGAACCAGCGACCTATGGATTTCGGCACGCGTCATACTACAGTCCACCGCTCTGCCAACTGAGCTATCGACGGTCGTTCAAGTCTTATCCAAGAAACCTCCATTTTTTAACTTTACATTTATTAAAAAGCGAGTAAAAAAGTTTCTTCCGTCGAGCCGGAGTCGAACCAGCGACCTATGGATATCGGCACATGTCATACTACGGCCCACCGCTCTGCCAACTAAGCTATCGACGGTCGCTCAAGTCTTATCCAAGACACCTCCATTTTTTAAATTTACATTTATTAAAAAGCAAATTAAAAAGTTTCTTCCGTCGAGCCGGAGTCGAACCAGCGACCTATGGATTTCGGCACAAGTCATACTACAGTCCACCGCTCTGCCAACTGAGCTATCGACGGTCGTTCAAATCTAATCCAAGACAGCTCCATTTATTGAACTTTACATTTATTAAAAGCGAGTTAAAAAGTTTCTTCCGTCGAGCCGGAGTCGAACCAGCGACCTATGGATTACGGTACGAGTCATACTACAGTCCACCGCTCTGCCAATTGAGCTATCGACGGCCGTTCATGTCTAATCGAAGACGTATAAATTTATTTAACTTCACATTTTTTAAAAAGCGAGTTAAAAAGTTTCTTCCGTCGAGCCGGAGTCGAACCAGCGACCTATGGATATCGGGACGAGTCATACTACAGTCCACCGCTCTGCCAACTGAGCTATCGACGGTCGTTCAAGTCTTATCCAAGACACCTCCATTTTTTAACTTTACATTTACTAAAATCGAGTAAAAAAGTTTCTTCCGTCGAGCCGGAGTCGAACCAGCGACCTATCTATTTCGGCACAAGTCATACTACAGTCCACCGCTCTGCCAACTGAGCTATCGACGGTCGTTCAAGTATAATCCAAGACACCTCAATTTTTTAACTTTACATTTATTAAAAAGCGAGTAAAAAAGTTTCTTCCGTCGAGCCGGAGTCGAACCAGCGACCTATGGATTTCGGCACAAGTCATACTACAGTCCACCGCTCTGCCAACTGAGCTATCGACGGCCGTTCAAGTCTTATCCAAGACACCTCCATTTTTTAACTTTACATTTATTAAAAAGCGAGTAAAAAAGTTTCTTCCGTCGAGCCGGAGTCGAACCAGCGACCTATGGATTTCGGCACGAGTCATACTACAGTCCACCGCTCTGCCAACTGAGCTATCGACGGTCGTTCAAGTCTAATCCAAGACACCTCCATTTTTTAACTTTAAATTTATTAAAAAGCAAATTAAAAAGTTTCTTTCGTCGAGCTGGAATCGAACCAGCGACCTATGGATTTCGGCACAAGTCATACTACAGTCCACCGCTCTGCCAACTGAGCTATCGACGGTCGTTCAAGTCAAATCCAAGACAGCTCCATTTATTGAACTTTACATTTATTAAAAGCGAGTTAAAAAGTTTCTTCCGTCGAGCCGGAGTCGAACCAGCGACCTATGGATTACGGTACGCGTTATACTTCAGTCCACCGCTCTGCCAATTGAGCTATCGACGGCCGTTCATGTCTAATCGAAGACGTATAAATTTATTTAACTTCACATTTTTTAAAAAGCGAGTTAAAAAGTTTCTTCCGTCGAGCCGGAGTCGAACCAGCGACCTATGGATATCGGCACGAGTCATACTACAGTCCACCGCTCTGCCAACTGAGCTATCGACGGTCGTTCAAGTCTTATCCAAGACACCTCCATTTTTTAACTTTACATTTATTAAAAAGCGAGTAAAAAAGTTTCTTCCGTCGAGCCGGAGTCGAACCAGCGACCTATGGATATCGGCACGAGTCATACTACAGTCCACCGCTCTGCCAACTGAGCTATCGACGGTCGTTCAAGTCTTATCCAAGACACCTACATTTTTAAACTTTACATTTATTAAAAAGCGAGTAAAAAAGTTTCTTCCGTCGAGCCGGAGTCGAACCAGCGACCTATGGATATCGGCACGAGTCATACTACAGTCCACCGCTCTGCCAACTGAGCTATCGACGGTCGTTCAAGTCTTATCCAAGACACCTCCATTTTTTAACTTTACATTTATTAAAAAGCGAGTAAAAAAGTTTCTTCCGTCGAGCCGGAGTCGAACCAGCGACCTATGGATTTCGGCACAAGTCATACTACAGTCCACCGCTCTGCCAACTGAGCTATCGACGGCCGTTCATGTCTAATCAAAGACACATAATTTTTTAACTTTACATTTTTTAAAAAGCGAGTTAAAAAGTTTCTTCCGTCGAACCGGAGTCGAACCAGCGACCTATGGATTTCGGGACGCGTCATACTACAGTCCACCGCTCTGCCAACTGAGCTATCGACGGCCGTTCATGTCTAATCGAAGACGTATAAATTTATTTAACTTTACATTTTTTAAAAAGCGAGTTAAAAAGTTTCTTCCATCGAGCCGGAGTCGAACCAGCGACCTATGGATTTCGGCACGAGTCATACTACAGTCCACCGCTCTGCCAACTGAGCTATATCGACGGTCGTTAAAGTCTAATCCAAGACACCTCCATTTTTTAACTTTACATTTATTAAAAAGCGAGTAAAAAACTTTCTTCCGTCGAGCCGGAGTCGAACCAGCGACCTATGGATTTCGGCACAAGTCATACTACAGTCCACTGCTCTGCCAACTGAGCTATCGACGGTCGTTCAAGTCTTATCCAAGACACCTCCATTTTTTAACTTTACATTTATTAAAAAGCGAGTAAAAAAGTTTCTTCCGTCGAGCCGGAGTCGAACCAGCGACCTATGGATTTCGGCACGAGTCATACTACAGTCCACCGCTCTGCCAACTGAGCTATCGACGGTCGTTCAAGTCTAATCCAAGACACCTCCATTTTTTAACTTTAAATTTATTAAAAACCAAATTAAAAAGTTTCTTTCGTCGAGCTGGAATCGAACCAGCGACCTATGGATTTCGGCACAAGTCATACTACAGTCCACCGCTCTGCCAACTGAGCTATCGACGGTCGTTCAAGTCAAATCCAAGACGTATAAATTTATTTAACTTCACATTTTTTAAAAAGCGAGTTAAAAAGTTTCTTCCGTCGAGCCGGAGTCGAACCAGCGACCTATGGATATCGGGACGAGTCATACTACAGTCCACCGCTCTGCCAACTGAGCTATCGACGGTCGTTCAAGTCTTATCCAAGACACCTCTATTTTTTAACTTTACATTTATTAAAAGCGAGTAAAAAAGTTTCTTCCGTCGAGCCAGAGTCGAACCAGCGACCTATCTATTTCGGCACAAGTCATAATACAGTCCACCGCTCTGCCAACTGAGCTATCGACGGTCGTTCAAGTCTAATCCAAGACACCTCCATTTTTTAACTTTACATTTATTAAAAAGCAAATTAAAAAGATTCTTCCGTCCAGCCGGAATCGAACCAGCGACCTATGGATTTCGGCACAAGTCATACTACAGTCCACCGCTCTGCCAACTGAGCTATCGACGGTCGTTCAAGTCTAATCCAAGACAGCTCCATTTATTGAACTTTACATTTATTAAAAGCGAGTTAAAAAGTTTCTTCCGTCGAGCCGGAGTCGAACCAGCGACCTATGGATTTCGGTACGCGTCATACTACAGTCCACCGCTCTGCCAACTGAGCTATCGACGGCCGTTCATGTCTAATCGAAGACGTATAAATTTATTTAACTTTACATTTTTTAAAAAGCGAGTTAAAAAGTTTCTTCCGTCGAGCCGGAGTCGAACCAGCGACCTATGGATTTCGGCACGAGTCATACTACAGTCCACCGCTCTGCCAACTGAGCTATATCGACGGTCGTTAAAGTCTAATCCAAGACACCTCCATTTTTTAACTTTACATTTATTAAAAAGCGAATTAAAAAGTTTCTTCCGTCGAGCCGGAGTCGAACCAGCGACCTATGGATTTCGGCACGAGTCATACCACAGTCCACCGCTCTGCCAACTGAGCTATCGACGGTCGTTCAAGTCTTATCCAAGACACCTCCATTTTTTAACTTTACATTTATTAAAAAGCGAGTAAGAAAGTTTCTTCCGTCGAGCCGGAGTCGAACCAGCGACCTATGGATATCGGCACATGTCATACTACGGCCCACCGCTCTGCCAACTAAGCTATCGACGGTCGCTCAAGTCTTATCCAAGACACCTCCATTTTTTAAATTTACATTTATTAAAAAGCGAATTAAAAAGTTTCTTCCGTCGAGCCGGAGTCGAACCAGCGACCTATGGATTTCGGCACAAGTCATACTACAGTCCACCGCTCTGCCAACTGAGCTATCGACGGTCGCTCAAGTCTTATCCAAGACACCTCCATTTTTTAAATTTACATTTATTAAAAAGCGAGTTAAAAAATTTCTTCTGTCGAGCCGGAGTCGAACCAGCGACCTATGGATTTCGGCAGGAGTCATACTACAGTCCACCGCTCTGCCAACTGAGCTATCGAAGGTCGTTCAAGTCTAATCCAAGACACCTCCATTTTTTAACTTTAAATTTATTAAAAAGCAAATTAAAAAGATTCTTCCGTCCAGCCGGAATCGAACCAGCGACCTATGGATTTCGGCACAAGTCATACTACGGCCCACCGCTCTGCCAACTAAGCTATCGACGGTCGCTCAAGTCTTATCCAAGACACCTCCATTTTTTAAATTTACATTTATTAAAAAGCGAGTTAAAAAATTTCTTCTGTCGAGCCGGAGTCGAACCAGCGACCTATGGATTTCGGCAGGAGTCATACTACAGTCCACCGCTCTGCCAACTGAGCTATCGAAGGTCGTTCAAGTCTAATCCAAGACACCTCCATTTTTTAACTTTAAATTTATTAAAAAGCAAATTAAAAAGATTCTTCCGTCCAGCCGGAATCGAACCAGCGACCTATGGATTTCGGCACAAGTCATACTACAGTCCACCGCTCTGCCAACTGAGCTATCGACGGTCGTTCAAGTCTAATCCAAGACAGCTCCATTTATTGAACTTTACATTTATTAAAAGCGAGTTAAAAAGTTTCTTCCGTCGAGCCGGAGTCGAACCAGCGACCTATGGATTTCGGTACGCGTCATACTACAGTCCACCGCTCTGCCAACTGAGCTATCGACGGCCGTTCATGTCTAATCGAAGACGTATAAATTTATTTAACTTTACATTTTTTAAAAAGCGAGTTAAAAAGTTTCTTCCGTCGAGCCGGAGTCGAACCAGCGACCTATGGATTTCGGCACGAGTCATACTACAGTCCACCGCTCTGCCAACTGAGCTATATCGACGGTCGTTAAAGTCTAATCCAAGACACCTCCATTTTTTAACTTTACATTTATTAAAAAGCGAATTAAAAAGTTTCTTCCGTCGAGCCGGAGTCGAACCAGCGACCTATGGATTTCGGCACGAGTCATACCACAGTCCACCGCTCTGCCAACTGAGCTATCGACGGTCGTTCAAGTCTTATCCAAGACACCTCCATTTTTTAACTTTACATTTATTAAAAAGCGAGTAAGAAAGTTTCTTCCGTCGAGCCGGAGTCGAACCAGCGACCTATGGATATCGGCACATGTCATACTACGGCCCACCGCTCTGCCAACTAAGCTATCGACGGTCGCTCAAGTCTTATCCAAGACACCTCCATTTTTTAAATTTACATTTATTAAAAAGCGAATTAAAAAGTTTCTTCCGTCGAGCCGGAGTCGAACCAGCGACCTATGGATTTCGGCACAAGTCATACTACAGTCCACCGCTCTGCCAACTGAGCTATCGACGGTCGTTCAAGTCTAATCCAAGACAGCTCCATTTATTAAACTTTACATTTATTAAAAAACGAGTTAAAAAATTTCTTCCGTCGAGCCGGAGTCGAACCAGCGACCTATGGATTTCGGCACAAGTCATACTACAGTCCACCGCTCTGCCAACTGAGCTATCGACGGTCGTTCAAGTCAAATCCAAGACAGCTCCATTTATTGAACTTTACATTTATTAAAAGCGAGTTAAAAAGTTTCTTCCGTCGAGCCGGAGTCGAACCAGCGACCTATGGATTACGGTACGCGTCATACTTCAGTCCACCGCTCTGCCAATTGAGCTATCGACGGCCGTTCATGTCTAATCGAAGACGTATAAATTTATTTAACTTCACATTTTTTAAAAAGCGAGTTAAAAAGTTTCTTCCGTCGAGCCGGAGTCGAACCAGCGACCTATGGATATCGGCACGAGTCATACTACAGTCCACCGCTCTGCCAACTGAGCTATCGACGGTCGTTCAAGTCTTATCCAAGACACCTCCATTTTTTAACTTTACATTTATTAAAAAGCGAGTAAAAAAGTTTCTTCCGTCGAGCCGGAGTCGAACCAGCGACCTATGGATATCGGCACGAGTCATACTACAGTCCACCGCTCTGCCAACTGAGCTATCGACGGTCGTTCAAGTCTTATCCAAGACACCTACATTTTTAAACTTTACATTTATTAAAAAGCGAGTAAAAAAGTTTCTTCCGTCGAGCCGGAGTCGAACCAGCGACCTATGGATATCGGCACGAGTCATACTACAGTCCACCGCTCTGCCAACTGAGCTATCGACGGTCGTTCAAGTCTTATCCAAGACACCTCCATTTTTTAACTTTACATTTATTAAAAAGCGAGTAAAAAAGTTTCTTCCGTCGAGCCGGAGTCGAACCAGCGACCTATGGATATCGGCACATGTCATACTACGGTCCACCGCTCTGCCAACTAAGCTATCGACGATCGCTCAAGTCTTATCCAAGACACCTCCATTTTTTAACTTTACATTTATTAAAAAGCGAGTAAAAAAGTTTCTTCCGTCGAGCCGGAGTCGAACCAGCGACCTATGGATTTCGGCACAAGTCATACTACAGTCCACCGCTCTGCCAACTGAGCTATCGACGGTCGTTCAAGTCTTATCCAAGACACCTCCATTTTTAACTTTACATTTATTAAAAAGCGAGTAAAAAAGTTTCTTCCGTCGAGCCGGAGTCGAACCAGCGACCTATGGATTTCGGCACGCGTCATACTACAGTCCACCGCTCTGCCAACTGAGCTATCGACGGTCGTTCAAGTCTTATCCAAGACACCTCCATTTTTTAACTTTACATTTATTAAAAAGCGAGTAAAAAAGTTTCTTCCGTCGAGCCGGAGTCGAACCAGCGACCTATGGATATCGGCACATGTCATACTACGGCCCACCGCTCTGCCAACTAAGCTATCGACGGTCGCTCAAGTCTTATCCAAGACACCTCCATTTTTTAAATTTACATTTATTAAAAAGCAAATTAAAAAGTTTCTTCCGTCGAGCCGGAGTCGAACCAGCGACCTATGGATTTCGGCACAAGTCATACTACAGTCCACCGCTCTGCCAACTGAGCTATCGACGGTCGTTCAAGTCTAATCCAAGACAGCTCCATTTATTAAACTTTACATTTATTAAAAAACGAGTTAAAAAACTTCTTCCGTCGAGCCGGAGTCGAACCAGCGACCTATGGATTTCGGCACGAGTCATACTACAGTCCACCGCTCTGCCAACTGAGCTATCGACGGTCGTTCAAGTCTAATCCAAGACACCTCCATTTTTTAACTTTAAATTTATTAAAAAGCAAATTAAAAAGTTTCTTCCGTCGAGCTGGAATCGAACCAGCGACCTATGGATTTCGGCACAAGTCATACTACAGTCCACCGCTCTGCCAACTGAGCTATCGACGGTCGTTCAAGTCAAATCCAAGACAGCTCCATTTATTGAACTTTACATTTATTAAAAGCGAGTTAAAAAGTTTCTTCCGTCGAGCCGGAGTCGAACCAGCGACCTATGGATTACGGTACGCGTCATACTACAGTCCACCGCTCTGCCAATTGAGCTATCGACGGCCGTTCATGTCTAATCGAAGACGTATAAATTTATTTAACTTCACATTTTTTAAAAAGCGAGTTAAAAAGTTTCTTCCGTCGAGCCGGAGTCGAACCAGCGACCTATGGATATCGGGACGGGTCATACTACAGTCCACCGCTCTGCCAACTGAGCTATCGACGGTCGTTCAAGTCTTATCCAAGACACCTCCATTTTTTAACTTTACATTTACTAAAATCGAGTAAAAAAGTTTCTTCCGTCGAGCCGGAGTCGAACCAGCGACCTATCTATTTCGGCACAAGTCATACTACAGTCCACCGCTCTGCCAACTGAGCTATCAACGGTCGTTCAAGTATAATCCAAGACACCTCCATTTTTTAACTTTACATTTATTAAAAAGCGAGTAAAAAAGTTTCTTCCGTCGAGCCGGAGTCGAACCAGCGACCTATGGATTTCGGCACAAGTCATACTACAGTCCACCGCTCTGCCAACTGAGCTATCGACGGTCGTTCAAGTCTTATCCAAGACACCTCCATTTTTAACTTTACATTTATTAAAAAGCGAGTAAAAAAGTTTCTTCCGTCGAGCCGGAGTCGAACCAGCGACCTATGGATTTCGGCACGCGTCATACTACAGTCCACCGCTCTGCCAACTGAGCTATCGACGGTCGTTCAAGTCTTATCCAAGACACCTCCATTTTTTAACTTTACATTTATTAAAAAGCGAGTAAAAAAGTTTCTTCCGTCGAGCCGGAGTCGAACCAGCGACCTATGGATATCGGCACATGTCATACTACGGCCCACCGCTCTGCCAACTAAGCTATCGACGGTCGCTCAAGTCTTATCCAAGACACCTCCATTTTTTAAATTTACATTTATTAAAAAGCAAATTAAAAAGTTTCTTCCGTCGAGCCGGAGTCGAACCAGCGACCTATGGATTTCGGCACAAGTCATACTACAGTCCACCGCTCTGCCAACTGAGCTATCGACGGTTGTTCAAGTCTAATCCAAGACAGCTCCATTTATTAAACTTTACATTTATTAAAAAACGAGTTAAAAAATTTCTTCCGTCGAGCCGGAGTCGAACCAGCGACCTATGGATTTCGGCACGAGTCATACTACAGTCCACCGCTCTGCCAACTGAGCTATCGACGGTCGTTCAAGTCTAATCCAAGACACCTCTATTTTTTAACTTTAAATTTATTAAAAAGCAAATTAAAAAGTTTCTTCCGTCGAGCTGGAATCGAACCAGCGACCTATGGATTTCGGCACAAGTCATACTACAGTCCACCGCTCTGCCAACTGAGCTATCGACGGTCGTTCAAGTCAAATCCAAGACAGCTCCATTTATTGAACTTTACATTTATTAAAAGCGAGTTAAAAAGTTTCTTCCGTCGAGCCGGAGTCGAACCAGCGACCTATGGATTACGGTACGCGTCATACTACAGTCCACCGCTCTGCCAATTGAGCTATCGACGGCCGTTCATGTCTAATCGAAGACGTATAAATTTATTTAACTTCACATTTTTTAAAAAGCGAGTTAAAAAGTTTCTTCCGTCGAGCCGGAGTCGAACCAGCGACCTATGGATATCGGGACGGGTCATACTACAGTCCACCGCTCTGCCAACTGAGCTATCGACGGTCGTTCAAGTCTTATCCAAGACACCTCCATTTTTTAACTTTACATTTACTAAAATCGAGTAAAAAAGTTTCTTCCGTCGAGCCGGAGTCGAACCAGCGACCTATCTATTTCGAAACAAGTCATACTACAGTCCACCGCTCTGCCAACTGAGCTATCAACGGTCGTTCAAGTATAATCCAAGACACCTCCATTTTTTAACTTTACATTTATTAAAAAGCGAGTAAAAAAGTTTCTTCCGTCGAGCCGGAGTCGAACCAGCGACCTATGGATTTCGGCACAAGTCATACTACAGTCCACCGCTCTGCCAACTGAGCTATCGACGGCCGTTCATGTCTAATCAAAGACACATAATTTTTTAACTTTACATTTTTTAAAAAGCGAGTTAAAAAGTTTCTTCCGTCGAACCGGAGTCGAACCAGCGACCTATGGATTTCGGCACGCGTCATACTACAGTCCACCGCTCTGCCAACTGAGCTATCGACGGCCGTTCATGTCTAATCGAAGACGTATAAATTTATTTAACTTTACATTTTTTAAAAAGCGAGTTAAAAAGTTTCTTCCATCGAGCCGGAGTCGAACCAGCGACCTATGGATTTCGGCACGAGTCATACTACAGTCCACCGCTCTGCCAACTGAGCTATATCGACGGTCGTTAAAGTCTAATCCAAGACCCCTCCATTTTTTAACTTTACATTTATTAAAAAGCGAATTAAAAAGTTTCTTCCGTCGAGCCGGAGTCGAACCAGCGACCTATGGATTTTGGCACGAGTCATACTACAGTCCACCGCTCTGCCAACTGAGCTATCGACGGTCGTTCAAGTCTTATCCAAGACACCTCCATTTTTTAACTTTACATTTATTAAAAAGCGAGTAAAAAAGTTTCTTCCGTCGAGCCGGAGTCGAACCAGCGACCTATGGATTTCGGCACAAGTCATACTACAGTCCACCGCTCTGCCAACTGAGCTATCGACGGTCGTTCAAGTCTTATCCAAGACACCTCCATTTTTTAACTTTACATTTATTAAAAAGCGAGTAAAAAAGTTTCTTCCGTCGAGCCGGAGTCGAACCAGCGACCTATGGATTTCGGCACGAGTCATACTACAGTCCACCGCTCTGCCAACTGAGCTATCGACGGTCGTTCAAGTCTAATCCAAGACACCTCCATTTTTTAACTTTAAATTTATTAAAAAGCAAATTAAAAAGTTTCTTTCGTCGAGCTGGAATCGAACCAGCGACCTATGGATTTCGGCACAAGTCATACTACAGTCCACCGCTCTGCCAACTGAGCTATCGACGGTCGTTCAAGTCAAATCCAAGACAGCTCCATTTATTGAACTTTACGTTTATTAAAAGCGAGTTAAAAAGTTTCTTCCGTCGAGCCGGAGTCGAACCAGCGACCTATGGATTACGGTACGCGTCATACTTCAGTCCACCGCTCTGCCAATTGAGCTATTGACGGCCGTTCATGTCTAATCGAAGACGTATAAATTTATTTAACTTCACATTTTTTAAAAAGCGAGTTAAAAAGTTTCTTCCGTCGAGCCGGAGTCGAACCAGCGACCTATGGATATCGGCATGAGTCATACTACAGTCCACCGCTCTGCCAACTGAGCTATCGACGGTCGTTCAAGTCTTATCCAAGACACCTCCATTTTTTAACTTTACATTTATTAAAAAGCGAGTAAAAAAGTTTCTTCCGTCGAGCCGGAGTCGAACCAGCGACCTATGGATATCGGCACGAGTCATACTACAGTCCACCGCTCTGCCAACTGAGCTATCGACGGTCGTTCAAGTCTTATCCAAGACACCTACATTTTTAAACTTTACATTTATTAAAAAGCGAGTAAAAAAGTTTCTTCCGTCGAGCCGGAGTCGAACCAGCGACATATGGATATCGGCACGAGTCATACTACAGTCCACCGCTCTGCCAACTGAGCTATCGACGGTCGTTCAAGTCTTATCCAAGACACCTCCATTTTTTAACTTTACATTTATTAAAAAGCGAGTAAAAAAGTTTCTTCCGTCGAGCCGGAGTCGAACCAGCGACCTATGGATATCGGCACATGTCATACTACGGTCCACCGCTCTGCCAACTAAGCTATCGACGGTCGCTCAAGTCTTATCCAAGACACCTCCATTTTTTAACTTTACATTTATTAAAAAGCGAGTAAAAAAGTTTCTTCCGTCGAGCCGGAGTCGAACCAGCGACCTATGGATTTCGGCACAAGTCATACTACAGTCCACCGCTCTGCCAACTGAGCTATCGACGGTCGTTCAAGTCTTATCCAAGACACCTCCATTTTTAACTTTACATTTATTAAAAAGCGAGTAAAAAAGTTTCTTCCGTCGAGCCGGAGTCGAACCAGCGACCTATGGATTTCGGCACGCGTCATACTACAGTCCACCGCTCTGCCAACTGAGCTATCGACGGTCGTTCAAGTCTTATCCAAGACACCTCCATTTTTTAACTTTACATTTATTAAAAAGCGAGTAAAAAAGTTTCTTCCGTCGAGCCGGAGTCGAACCAGCGACCTATGGATATCGGCACATGTCATACTACGGCCCACCGCTCTGCCAACTAAGCTATCGACGGTCGCTCAAGTCTTATCCAAGACACCTCCATTTTTTAAATTTACATTTATTAAAAAGCAAATTAAAAAGTTTCTTCCGTCGAGCCGGAGTCGAACCAGCGACCTATGGATTTCGGCACAAGTCATACTACAGTCCACCGCTCTGCCAACTGAGCTATCGACGGTCGTTCAAGTCTAATCCAAGACAGCTCCATTTATTGAACTTTACATTTATTAAAAGCGAGTTAAAAAGTTTCTTCCGTCGAGCCGGAGTCGAAACAGCGACCTAAGGATTTCGGCACGCGTCATACTACAGTCCACCGCTCTGCCAACTGAGCTATCGACGGTCATTCAAGTCTAATCCAAGACAGCTCCATTTATTAAACTTTACATTTATTAAAAAGCGAGTTAAAATTTTTCTTCCGTCGAGCCGGAGTCGAACCAGCGACCTATGGATTTCGGCACACGTCATACTACAGTCCACCGCTCTGCCAACTGAGCTATCGACGGCCATTCATGTCTAATCGAAGACACATAAATTTATTTAACTTTACATTTTTTAAAAAGCGAGTTAAAAAATTTCTTCTGTCGAGCCGGAGTCGAACCAGTGACCTATGGATTTCGGCACGAGTCATACTACAGTCCACCGCTCTGCCAACTGAGCTATCGAAGGTCGTTCAAGTCTAATCCAAGACACCTCCATTTTTTAACTTTAAATTTATTAAAAAGCAAATTAAAAAGATTCTTCCGTCCAGCCGGAATCGAACCAGCGACCTATGGATTTCGGCACAAGTCATACTACAGTCCACCGCTCTGCCAACTGAGCTATCAACGGTCGTTCAAGTCTAATCCAAGACAGCTCCATTTATTGAACTTTACATTTATTAAAAGCGAGTTAAAAAGTTTCTTCCGTCGAGCCGGAGTCGAACCAGCGACCTATGGATTTCGGTACGCGTCATACTACAGTCCACCGCTCTGCCAACTGAGCTATCGACGGCCGTTCATGTCTAATCGAAGACGTATAAATTTATTTAACTTTACATTTTTTAAAAAGCGAGTTAAAAAGTTTCTTCCGTCTAGCCGGAGTCGAACCAGCGACCTATGGATTTCGGCACGAGTCATACTACAGTCCACCGCTCTGCCAACTGAGCTATCGACGGTCGTTAAAGTCTAATCCAAGACACCTCGATTTTTTAACTTTACATTTATTAAAAAGCAAATTAAAAAGTTTCTTCCGTCGAGCCGGAGTCGAACCAGCGACCTATCTATTTCGGCACAAGTCATACTACAGTCCACCGCCTGCCAACTGAGCTATCGACGGTCGTTCAAGTATAATCCAAGACACCTCCATTTTTTAACTTTACATTTATTAAAAAGCAAATTAAAAAGATTCTTCCGTCGAGCCGGAGTCGAACCAGCGACCTATGGATTTCGGCACAAGTCATACTACAGTCCACCGCTCTGCCAACTGAGCTATCGACGGCCGTTCATGTCTAATCAAAGACACATAATTTTTTAACTTTACATTTTTTAAAAAGCGAGTTAAAAAGTTTCTTCCGTCGAGCCGGAGTCGAACCAGCGACCTATGGATTTCGGCACGCGTCATACTACAGTCCACCTCTCTGCCAACCAAGCTATCGACGGCCGTTCATGTCTAATCGAAGACGTATAAATTTATTTAACTTTACATTTTTTAAAAAGCGAGTTAAAAAGTTTCTTCCATCGAGCCGGAGTCGAACCAGCGACCTATGGATTTCGGCACGAGTCATACTACAGTCCACCGCTCTGCCAACTGAGCTATATCGACGGTCGTTAAAGTCTAATCCAAGACACCTCCATTTTTTAACTTTACATTTATTAAAAAGCGAGTAAAAAAGTTTCTTCCGTTGAGCCGGAGTCGAACCAGCGACCTATGGATATCGGCACGAGTCATACTACAGTCCACCGCTCTGCCAACTAAGCTATCGACGGTCGCTCAAGTCTTATCCAAGACACCTCCATTTTTTAACTTTACATTTATTAAAAAGCGAGTAAAAAAGTTTCTTCCGTCGAGCCGGAGTCGAACCAGCGACCTATGGATTTCGGCACAAGTCATACTACAGTCCACCGCTCTGCCAACTGAGCTATCGACGGTCGTTCAAGTCTTATCCAAGACACCTCCATTTTTAACTTTACATTTATTAAAAAGCGAGTAAAAAAGTTTCTTCCGTCGAGCCGGAGTCGAACCAGCGACCTATTGATTTCGGCACGCGTCATACTACAGTCCACCGCTCTGCCAACTGAGCTATCGACGGTCGTTCAAGTCTTATCCAAGACACCTCCATTTTTTAACTTTACATTTATTAAAAAGCGAGTAAAAAAGTTTCTTCCGTCGAGCCGGAGTCGAACCAGCGACCTATGGATATCGGCACATGTCATACTACGGCCCACCGCTCTGCCAACTAAGCTATCGACGGTCGCTCAAGTCTTATCCAAGACACCTCCATTTTTTAAATTTACATTTATTAAAAAGCAAATTAAAAAGTTTCTTCCGTCGAGCCGGAGTCGAACCAGCGACCTATGGATTTCGGCACAAGTCATACTACAGTCCACCGCTCTGCCAACTGAGCTATCGACGGTCGTTCAAGTCTAATCCAAGACAGCTCCATTTATTAAACTTTACATTTATTAAAAAACGAGTTAAAAAATTTCTTCCGTCGAGCCGGAGTCGAACCAGCGACCTATGGATTTCGGCACGAGTCATACTACAGTCCACCGCTCTGCCAACTGAGCTATCGACGGTCGTTCAAGTCTAATCCAAGACACCTCCATTTTTTAACTTTAAATTTATTAAAAAGCAAATTAAAAAGTTTCTTCCGTCGAGCTGGAATCGAACCAGCGACCTATGGATTTCGGCACAAGTCATACTACAGTCCACCGCTCTGCCAACTGAGCTATCGACGGTCGTTCAAGTCAAATCCAAGACAGCTCCATTTATTGAACTTTACATTTATTAAAAGCGAGTTAAAAAGTTTCTTCCGTCGAGCCGGAGTCGAACCAGCGACCTATGGATTACGGTACGAGTCATACTACAGTCCACCGCTCTGCCAATTGAGCTATCGACGGCCGTTCATGTCTAATCGAAGACGTATAAATTTATTTAACTTCACATTTTTTAAAAAGCGAGTTAAAAAGTTTCTTCCGTCGAGCCGGAGTCGAACCAGCGACCTATGGATATCGGGACGAGTCATACTACAGTCCACCGCTCTGCCAACTGAGCTATCGACGGTTGTTCAAGTCTTATCCAAGACACCTCCATTTTTTAACTTTACATTTACTAAAATCGAGTAAAAAAGTTTCTTCCGTCGAGCCGGAGTCGAACCAGCGACCTATCTATTTCGGCACAAGTCATACTACAGTCCACCGCTCTGCCAACTGAGCTATCGACGGTCGTTCAAGTATAATCCAAGACACCTCCATTTTTTAACTTTACATTTATTAAAAAGCGAGTTAAAAAGTTTCTTCCGTCGAACCGGAGTCGAACCAGCGACCTATGGATTTCGGCACGCGTCATACTACAGTCCACCGCTCTGCCAACTGAGCTATCGACGGCCGTTCATGTCTAATCGAAGACGTATAAATTTATTTAACTTTACATTTTTTAAAAAGCGAGTTAAAAAGTTTCTTCCGTCGAGCCGGAGTCGAACCAGCGACCTATCTATTTCGGCACAAGTCATACTACAGTCCACCGCTCTGCCAACTGAGCTATCGACGGTCGTTCAAGTATAATCCAAGACACCTCCATTTTTTAACTTTACATTTATTAAAAAGCGAGTAAAAAAGTTTCTTCCGTCGAGCCGGAGTCGAACCAGCGACCTATGGATTTCGGCACAAGTCATACTACAGTCCACCGCTCTACCAACTGAGCTATCGACGGCCGTTCATGTCTAATCAAAGACACATAATTTTTTAACTTTACATTTTTTAAAAAGCGAGTTAAAAAGTTTCTTCCGTCGAACCGGAGTCGAACCAGCGACCTATGGATTTCGGCACGCGTCATACTACAGTCCACCGCTCTGCCAACTGAGCTATCGACGGCCGTTCATGTCTAATCGAAGACGTATAAATTTATTTAACTTTACATTTTTTAAAAAGCGAGTTAAAAAGTTTCTTCCATCGAGCCGGAGTCGAACCAGCGACCTATGGATTTCGGCACGAGTCATACTACAGTCCACCGCTCTGCCAACTGAGCTATATCGACGGTCGTTAAAGTCTAATCCAAGACACCTCCATTTTTTAACTTTACATTTATTAAAAAGCGAATTAAAAAGTTTCTTCCGTCGAGCCGGAGTCGAACCAGCGACCTATGGATTTTGGCACGAGTCATACTACAGTCCACCGCTCTGCCAACTGAGCTATCGACGGTCGTTCAAGTCTTATCCAAGACACCTCCATTTTTTAACTTTACATTTATTAAAAAGCGAGTAAAAAACTTTCTTCCGTCGAGCCGGAGTCGAACCAGCGACCTATGGATTTCGGCACAAGTCATACTACAGTCCACTGCTCTGCCAACTGAGCTATCGACGGTCGTTCAAGTCTTATCCAAGACACCTCCATTTTTTAACTTTACATTTATTAAAAAGCGAGTAAAAAAGTTTCTTCCGTCGAGCCGGAGTCGAACCAGCGACCTATGGATTTCGGCACGAGTCATACTACAGTCCACCGCTCTGCCAACTGAGCTATCGACGGTCGTTCAAGTCTAATCCAAGACACCTCCATTTTTTAACTTTAAATTTATTAAAAAGCAAATTAAAAAGTTTCTTTCGTCGAGCTGGAATCGAACCAGCGACCTATGGATTTCGGCACAAGTCATACTACAGTCCACCGCTCTGCCAACTGAGCTATCGACGGTCGTTCAAGTCAAATCCAAGACAGCTCCATTTATTGAACTTTACATTTATTAAAAGCGAGTTAAAAAGTTTCTTCCGTCGAGCCGGAGTCGAACCAGCGACCTATGGATTACGGTACGCGTTATACTTCAGTCCACCGCTCTGCCAATTGAGCTATCGACGGCCGTTCATGTCTAATCGAAGACGTATAAATTTATTTAACTTCACATTTTTTAAAAAGCGAGTTAAAAAGTTTCTTCCGTCGAGCCGGAGTCGAACCAGCGACCTATGGATATCGGCACGAGTCATACTACAGTCCACCGCTCTGCCAACTGAGCTATCGACGGTCGTTCAAGTCTTATCCAAGACACCTCCATTTTTTAACTTTACATTTATTAAAAAGCGAGTAAAAAAGTTTCTTCCGTCGAGCCGGAGTCGAACCAGCGACCTATGGATATCGGCACGAGTCATACTACAGTCCACCGCTCTGCCAACTGAGCTATCGACGGTCGTTCAAGTCTTATCCAAGACACCTACATTTTTAAACTTTACATTTATTAAAAAGCGAGTAAAAAAGTTTCTTCCGTCGAGCCGGAGTCGAACCAGCGACCTATGGATATCGGCACGAGTCATACTACAGTCCACCGCTCTGCCAACTGAGCTATCGACGGTCGTTCAAGTCTTATCCAAGACACCTCCATTTTTTAAATTTACATTTATTAAAAAGCAAATTAAAAAGTTTCTTCCGTCGAGCCGGAGTCGAACCAGCGACCTATGGATTTCGGCACAAGTCATACTACAGTCCACCGCTCTGCCAACTGAGCTATCGACGGTCGTTCAAGTCTAATCCAAGACAGCTCCATTTATTGAACTTTACATTTATTAAAAGCGAGTTAAAAAGTTTCTTCCGTCGAGCCGGAGTCGAACCAGCGACCTATGGATTACGGTACGAGTCATACTACAGTCCACCGCTCTGCCAATTGAGCTATCGACGGCCGTTCATGTCTAATCGAAGACGTATAAATTTATTTAACTTCACATTTTTTAAAAAGCGAGTTAAAAAGTTTCTTCCGTCGAGCCGGAGTCGAACCAGCGACCTATGGATATCGGGACGAGTCATACTACAGTCCACCGCTCTGCCAACTGAGCTATCGACGGTCGTTCAAGTCTTATCCAAGACACCTCCATTTTTTAACTTTACATTTACTAAAATCGAGTAAAAAAGTTTCTTCCATCGAGCCGGAGTCGAACCAGCGACCTATCTATTTCGGCACAAGTCATACTACAGTCCACCGCTCTGCCAACTGAGCTATCGACGGTCGTTCAAGTATAATCCAAGACACCTCCATTTTTTAACTTTACATTTATTAAAAAGCGAGTAAAAAAGTTTCTTCCGTCGAGCCGGAGTCGAACCAGCGACCTATGGATTTCGGCACAAGTCATACTACAGTCCACCGCTCTGCCAACTGAGCTATCGACGGCCGTTCATGTCTAATCAAAGACACATAATTTTTTAACTTTACATTTTTTAAAAAGCGAGTTAAAAAGTTTCTTCCGTCGAACCGGAGTCGAACCAGCGACCTATGGATTTCGGCACGCGTCATACTACAGTCCACCGCTCTGCCAACTGAGCTATCGACGGCCGTTCATGTCTAATCGAAGACGTATAAATTTATTTAACTTTACATTTTTTAAAAAGCGAGTTAAAAAGTTTCTTTCATCGAGCCGGAGTCGAACCAGCGACCTATGGATTTCGGCACGAGTCATACTACAGTCCACCGCTCTGCCAACTGAGCTATCGACGGCCGTTCATGTCTAATCGAAGACGTATAAATTTATTTAACTTTACATTTTTTAAAAAGCGAGTTAAAAAGTTTCTTCCATCGAGCCGGAGTCGAACCAGCGACCTATGGATTTTGGCACGAGTCATACTACAGTCCACCGCTCTGCCAACTGAGCTATCGACGGTCGTTCAAGTCTTATCCAAGACACCTCCATTTTTTAACTTTACATTTATTAAAAAGCGAGTAAAAAACTTTCTTCCGTCGAGCCGGAGTCGAACCAGCGACCTATGGATTTCGGCACAAGTCATACTACAGTCCACTGCTCTGCCAACTGAGCTATCGACGGTCGTTCAAGTCTTATCCAAGACACCTCCATTTTTTAACTTTACATTTATTAAAAAGCGAGTAAAAAAGTTTCTTCCGTCGAGCCGGAGTCGAACCAGCGACCTATGGATTTCGGCACGAGTCATACTACAGTCCACCGCTCTGCCAACTGAGCTATCGACGGTCGTTCAAGTCTAATCCAAGACACCTCCATTTTTTAACTTTAAATTTATTAAAAAGCAAATTAAAAAGTTTCTTTCGTCGAGCTGGAATCGAACCAGCGACCTATGGATTTCGGCACAAGTCATACTACAGTCCACCGCTCTGCCAACTGAGCTATCGACGGTCGTTCAAGTCAAATCCAAGACAGCTCCATTTATTGAACTTTACATTTATTAAAAGCGAGTTAAAAAGTTTCTTCCGTCGAGCCGGAGTCGAACCAGCGACCTATGGATTACGGTACGCGTTATACTTCAGTCCACCGCTCTGCCAATTGAGCTATCGACGGCCGTTCATGTCTAATCGAAGACGTATAAATTTATTTAACTTCACATTTTTTAAAAAGCGAGTTAAAAAGTTTCTTCCGTCGAGCCGGAGTCGAACCAGCGACCTATGGATATCGGCACGAGTCATACTACAGTCCACCGCTCTGCCAACTGAGCTATCGACGGTCGTTCAAGTCTTATCCAAGACACCTCCATTTTTTAACTTTACATTTATTAAAAAGCGAGTAAAAAAGTTTCTTCCGTCGAGCCGGAGTCGAACCAGCGACCTATGGATATCGGCACGAGTCATACTACAGTCCACCGCTCTGCCAACTGAGCTATCGACGGTCGTTCAAGTCTTATCCAAGACACCTACATTTTTAAACTTTACATTTATTAAAAAGCGAGTAAAAAAGTTTCTTCCGTCGAGCCGGAGTCGAACCAGCGACCTATGGATATCGGCACGAGTCATACTACAGTCCACCGCTCTGCCAACTGAGCTATCGACGGTCGTTCAAGTCTTATCCAAGACACCTCCATTTTTTAAATTTACATTTATTAAAAAGCAAATTAAAAAGTTTCTTCCGTCGAGCCGGAGTCGAACCAGCGACCTATGGATTTCGGCACAAGTCATACTACAGTCCACCGCTCTGCCAACTGAGCTATCGACGGTCGTTCAAGTCTAATCCAAGACAGCTCCATTTATTGAACTTTACATTTATTAAAAGCGAGTTAAAAAGTTTCTTCCGTCGAGCCGGAGTCGAACCAGCGACCTATGGATTACGGTACGAGTCATACTACAGTCCACCGCTCTGCCAATTGAGCTATCGACGGCCGTTCATGTCTAATCGAAGACGTATAAATTTATTTAACTTCACATTTTTTAAAAAGCGAGTTAAAAAGTTTCTTCCGTCGAGCCGGAGTCGAACCAGCGACCTATGGATATCGGGACGAGTCATACTACAGTCCACCGCTCTGCCAACTGAGCTATCGACGGTCGTTCAAGTCTTATCCAAGACACCTCCATTTTTTAACTTTACATTTACTAAAATCGAGTAAAAAAGTTTCTTCCGTCGAGCCGGAGTCGAACCAGCGACCTATCTATTTCGGCACAAGTCATACTACAGTCCACCGCTCTGCCAACTGAGCTATCGACGGTCGTTCAAGTATAATCCAAGACACCTCCATTTTTTAACTTTACATTTATTAAAAAGCGAGTAAAAAAGTTTCTTCCGTCGAGCCGGAGTCGAACCAGCGACCTATGGATTTCGGCACAAGTCATACTACAGTCCACCGCTCTGCCAACTGAGCTATCGACGGCCGTTCATGTCTAATCAAAGACACATAATTTTTTAACTTTACATTTTTTAAAAAGCGAGTTAAAAAGTTTCTTCCGTCGAACCGGAGTCGAACCAGCGACCTATGGATTTCGGCACGCGTCATACTACAGTCCACCGCTCTGCCAACTGAGCTATCGACGGCCGTTCATGTCTAATCGAAGACGTATAAATTTATTTAACTTTACATTTTTTAAAAAGCGAGTTAAAAAGTTTCTTCCATCGAGCCGGAGTCGAACCAGCGACCTATGGATTTCGGCACGAGTCATACTACAGTCCACCGCTCTGCCAACTGAGCTATCGACGGCCGTTCATGTCTAATCGAAGACGTATAAATTTATTTAACTTTACATTTTTTAAAAAGCGAGTTAAAAAGTTTCTTCCATCGAGCCGGAGTCGAACCAGCGACCTATGGATTTCGGCACGAGTCATACTACAGTCCACCGCTCTGCCAACTGAGCTATATCGACGGTCGTTAAAGTCTAATCCAAGACACCTCCATTTTTTAACTTTACATTTATTAAAAAGCGAATTAAAAAGTTTCTTCCGTCGAGCCGGAGTCGAACCAGCGACCTATGGATTTTGGCACGAGTCATACTACAGTCCACCGCTCTGCCAACTGAGCTATCGACGGTCGTTCAAGTCTTATCCAAGACACCTCCATTTTTTAACTTTTCATTTATTAAAAAGCGAGTAAAAAACTTTCTTCCGTCGAGCCGGAGTCGAACCAGCGACCTATGGATTTCGGCACAAGTCATACTACAGTCCACTGCTCTGCCAACTGAGCTATCGACGGTCGTTCAAGTCTTATCCAAGACACCTCCATTTTTTAACTTTACATTTATTAAAAAGCGAGTAAAAAAGTTTCTTCCGTCGAGCCGGAGTCGAACCAGCGACCTATGGATTTCGGCACGAGTCATACTACAGTCCACCGCTCTGCCAACTGAGCTATCGACGGTCGTTCAAGTCTAATCCAAGACACCTCCATTTTTTAACTTTAAATTTATTAAAAAGCAAATTAAAAAGTTTCTTTCGTCGAGCTGGAATCGAACCAGCGACCTATGGATTTCGGCACAAGTCATACTACAGTCCACCGCTCTGCCAACTGAGCTATCGACGGTCGTTCAAGTCAAATCCAAGACAGCTCCATTTATTGAACTTTACATTTATTAAAAGCGAGTTAAAAAGTTTCTTCCGTCGAGCCGGAGTCGAACCAGCGACCTATGGATTACGGTACGCGTTATACTTCAGTCCACCGCTCTGCCAATTGAGCTATCGACGGCCGTTCATGTCTAATCGAAGACGTATAAATTTATTTAACTTCACATTTTTTAAAAAGCGAGTTAAAAAGTTTCTTCCGTCGAGCCGGAGTCGAACCAGCGACCTATGGATATCGGCACGAGTCATACTACAGTCCACCGCTCTGCCAACTGAGCTATCGACGGTCGTTCAAGTCTTATCCAAGACACCTCCATTTTTTAACTTTACATTTATTAAAAAGCGAGTAAAAAAGTTTCTTCCGTCGAGCCGGAGTCGAACCAGCGACCTATGGATATCGGCACGAGTCATACTACAGTCCACCGCTCTGCCAACTGAGCTATCGACGGTCGTTCAAGTCTTATCCAAGACACCTACATTTTTAAACTTTACATTTATTAAAAAGCGAGTAAAAAAGTTTCTTCCGTCGAGCCGGAGTCGAACCAGCGACCTATGGATATCGGCACGAGTCATACTACAGTCCACCGCTCTGCCAACTGAGCTATCGACGGTCGTTCAAGTCTTATCCAAGACACCTCCATTTTTTAAATTTACATTTATTAAAAAGCAAATTAAAAAGTTTCTTCCGTCGAGCCGGAGTCGAACCAGCGACCTATGGATTTCGGCACAAGTCATACTACAGTCCACCGCTCTGCCAACTGAGCTATCGACGGTCGTTCAAGTCTAATCCAAGACAGCTCCATTTATTGAACTTTACATTTATTAAAAGCGAGTTAAAAAGTTTCTTCCGTCGAGCCGGAGTCGAACCAGCGACCTATGGATTACGGTACGCGTCATACTACAGTCCACCGCTCTGCCAATTGAGCTATCGACGGCCGTTCATGTCTAATCGAAGACGTATAAATTTATTTAACTTCACATTTTTTAAAAAGCGAGTTAAAAAGTTTCTTCCGTCGAGCCGGAGTCGAACCAGCGACCTATGGATATCGGGACGGGTCATACTACAGTCCACCGCTCTGCCAACTGAGCTATCGACGGTCGTTCAAGTCTTATCCAAGACACCTCCATTTTTTAACTTTACATTTACTAAAATCGAGTAAAAAAGTTTCTTCCGTCGAGCCGGAGTCGAACCAGCGACCTATCTATTTCGGCACAAGTCATACTACAGTCCACCGCTCTGCCAACTGAGCTATCAACGGTCGTTCAAGTATAATCCAAGACACCTCCATTTTTTAACTTTACATTTATTAAAAAGCGAGTAAAAAAGTTTCTTCCGTCGAGCCGGAGTCGAACCAGCGACCTATGGATTTCGGCACAAGTCATACTACAGTCCACCGCTCTGCCAACTGAGCTATCGACGGCCGTTCATGTCTAATCAAAGACACATAATTTTTTAACTTTACATTTTTTAAAAAGCGAGTTAAAAAGTTTCTTCCGTCGAACCGGAGTCGAACCAGCGACCTATGGATTTCGGCACGCGTCATACTACAGTCCACCGCTCTGCCAACTGAGCTATCGACGGCCGTTCATGTCTAATCGAAGACGTATAAATTTATTTAACTTTACATTTTTTAAAAAGCGAGTTAAAAAGTTTCTTCCATCGAGCCGGAGTCGAACCAGCGACCTATGGATTTCGGCACGAGTCATACTACAGTCCACCGCTCTGCCAACAGAGCTATATCGACGGTCGTTAAAGTCTAATCCAAGACACCTCCATTTTTTAACTTTACATTTATTAAAAAGCGAATTAAAAAGTTTCTTCCGTCGAGCCGGAGTCGAACCAGCGACCTATGGATTTTGGCACGAGTCATACTACAGTCCACCGCTCTGCCAACTGAGCTATCGACGGTCGTTCAAGTCTTATCCAAGACACCTCCATTTTTTAACTTTACATTTATTAAAAAGCGAGTAAAAAAGTTTCTTCCGTCGAGCCGGAGTCGAACCAGCGACCTATGGATTTCGGCACAAGTCATACTACAGTCCACCGCTCTGCCAACTGAGCTATCGACGGTCGTTCAAGTCTTATCCAAGACACCTCCATTTTTTAACTTTACATTTATTAAAAAGCGAGTAAAAAAGTTTCTTCCGTCGAGCCGGAGTCGAACCAGCGACCTATGGATTTCGGCACGAGTCATACTACAGTCCACCGCTCTGCCAACTGAGCTATCGACGGTCGTTCAAGTCTAATCCAAGACACCTCCATTTTTTAACTTTAAATTTATTAAAAAGCAAATTAAAAAGTTTCTTTCGTCGAGCTGGAATCGAACCAGCGACCTATGGATTTCGGCACAAGTCATACTACAGTCCACCGCTCTGCCAACTGAGCTATCGACGGTCGTTCAAGTCAAATCCAAGACAGCTCCATTTATTGAACTTTACATTTATTAAAAGCGAGTTAAAAAGTTTCTTCCGTCGAGCCGGAGTCGAACCAGCGACCTATGGATTACGGTACGCGTCATACTTCAGTCCACCGCTCTGCCAATTGAGCTATCGACGGCCGTTCATGTCTAATCGAAGACGTATAAATTTATTTAACTTCACATTTTTTAAAAAGCGAGTTAAAAAGTTTCTTCCGTCGAGCCGGAGTCGAACCAGCGACCTATGGATATCGGCACGAGTCATACTACAGTCCACCGCTCTGCCAACTGAGCTATCGACGGTCGTTCAAGTCTTATCCAAGACACCTCCATTTTTTAACTTTACATTTATTAAAAAGCGAGTAAAAAAGTTTCTTCCGTCGAGCCGGAGTCGAACCAGCGACCTATGGATATCGGCACGAGTCATACTACAGTCCACCGCTCTGCCAACTGAGCTATCGACGGTCGTTCAAGTCTTATCCAAGACACCTACATTTTTAAACTTTACATTTATTAAAAAGCGAGTAAAAAAGTTTCTTCCGTCGAGCCGGAGTCGAACCAGCGACATATGGATATCGGCACGAGTCATACTACAGTCCACCGCTCTGCCAACTGAGCTATCGACGGTCGTTCAAGTCTTATCCAAGACACCTCCATTTTTTAACTTTACATTTATTAAAAAGCGAGTAAAAAAGTTTCTTCCGTCGAGCCGGAGTCGAACCAGCGACCTATGGATATCGGCACATGTCATACTACGGTCCACCGCTCTGCCAACTAAGCTATCGACGGTCGCTCAAGTCTTATCCAAGACACCTCCATTTTTTAACTTTACATTTATTAAAAAGCGAGTAAAAAAGTTTCTTCCGTCGAGCCGGAGTCGAACCAGCGACCTATGGATTTCGGCACAAGTCATACTACAGTCCACCGCTCTGCCAACTGAGCTATCGACGGTCGTTCAAGTCTTATCCAAGACACCTCCATTTTTAACTTTACATTTATTAAAAAGCGAGTAAAAAAGTTTCTTCCGTCGAGCCGGAGTCGAACCAGCGACCTATGGATTTCGGCACGCGTCATACTACAGTCCACCGCTCTGCCAACTGAGCTATCGACGGTCGTTCAAGTCTTATCCAAGACACCTCCATTTTTTAACTTTACATTTATTAAAAAGCGAGTAAAAAAGTTTCTTCCGTCGAGCCGGAGTCGAACCAGCGACCTATGGATATCGGCACATGTCATACTACGGCCCACCGCTCTGCCAACTAAGCTATCGACGGTCGCTCAAGTCTTATCCAAGACACCTCCATTTTTTAAATTTACATTTATTAAAAAGCAAATTAAAAAGTTTCTTCCGTCGAGCCGGAGTCGAACCAGCGACCTATGGATTTCGGCACAAGTCATACTACAGTCCACCGCTCTGCCAACTGAGCTATCGACGGTCGTTCAAGTCTAATCCAAGACAGCTCCATTTATTAAACTTTACATTTATTAAAAAACGAGTTAAAAAATTTCTTCCGTCGAGCCGGAGTCGAACCAGCGACCTATGGATTTCGGCACGAGTCATACTACAGTCCACCGCTCTGCCAACTGAGCTATCGACGGTCGTTCAAGTCTAATCCAAGACACCTCCATTTTTTAACTTTAAATTTATTAAAAAGCAAATTAAAAAGTTTCTTCCGTCGAGCTGGAATCGAACCAGCGACCTATGGATTTCGGCACAAGTCATACTACAGTCCACCGCTCTGCCAACTGAGCTATCGACGGTCGTTCAAGTCAAATCCAAGACAGCTCCATTTATTGAACTTTACATTTATTAAAAGCGAGTTAAAAAGTTTCTTCCGTCGAGCCGGAGTCGAACCAGCGACCTATGGATTACGGTACGCGTCATACTACAGTCCACCGCTCTGCCAATTGAGCTATCGACGGCCGTTCATGTCTAATCGAAGACGTATAAATTTATTTAACTTCACATTTTTTAAAAAGCGAGTTAAAAAGTTTCTTCCGTCGAGCCGGAGTCGAACCAGCGACCTATGGATATCGGGACGAGTCATACTACAGTCCACCGCTCTGCCAACTGAGCTATCGACGGTCGTTCAAGTCTTATCCAAGACACCTCCATTTTTTAACTTTACATTTATTAAAAGCGAGTAAAAAAGTTTCTTCCGTCGAGCCAGAGTCGAACCAGCGACCTATCTATTTCGGCACAAGTCATAATACAGTCCACCGCTCTGCCAACTGAGCTATCGACGGTCGTTCAAGTCTAATCCAAGACACCTCCATTTTTTAACTTTACATTTATTAAAAAGCGAGTAAAAAAGTTTCTTCCGTCGAGCCGGAGTCGAACCAGCGACCTATGGATATCGGCACAAGTCATACTACAGTCCACCGCTCTGCCAACTGAGCTATCGACGGTCGTTCAAGTCTTATCCAAGACACCTCCATTTTTTAACTTTACATTTATTAAAAAGCGAGTAAAAAAGTTTCTTCCGTCGAGCCGGAGTCGAACCAGCGACCTATGGATATCGGCACGAGTCATACTACAGTCCACCGCTCTGCCAACTGAGCTATCGACGGTCGTTCAAGTCTTATCCAAGACACCTACATTTTTAAACTTTACATTTATTAAAAAGCGAGTAAAAAAGTTTCTTCCGTCGAGCCGGAGTCGAACCAGCGACATATGGATATCGGCACGAGTCATACTACAGTCCACCGCTCTGCCAACTGAGCTATCGACGGTCGTTCAAGTCTTATCCAAGACACCTCCATTTTTTAACTTTACATTTATTAAAAAGCGAGTAAAAAAGTTTCTTCCGTCGAGCCGGAGTCGAACCAGCGACCTATGGATATCGGCACATGTCATACTACGGTCCACCGCTCTGCCAACTAAGCTATCGACGGTCGCTCAAGTCTTATCCAAGACACCTCCATTTTTTAACTTTACATTTATTAAAAAGCGAGTAAAAAAGTTTCTTCCGTCGAGCCGGAGTCGAACCAGCGACCTATGGATTTCCGCACAAGTCATACTACAGTCCACCGCTCTGCCAACTGAGCTATCGACGGTCGTTCAAGTCTTATCCAAGACACCTCCATTTTTAACTTTACATTTATTAAAAAGCGAGTAAAAAAGTTTCTTCCGTCGAGCCGGAGTCGAACCAGCGACCTATGGATTTCGGCACGCGTCATACTACAGTCCACCGCTCTGCCAACTGAGCTATCGACGGTCGTTCAAGTCTTATCCAAGACACCTCCATTTTTTAACTTTACATTTATTAAAAAGCGAGTAAAAAAGTTTCTTCCGTCGAGCCGGAGTCGAACCAGCGACCTATGGATATCGGCACATGTCATACTACGGCCCACCGCTCTGCCAACTAAGCTATCGACGGTCGCTCAAGTCTTATCCAAGACACCTCCATTTTTTAACTTTACATTTATTAAAAGCGAGTTAAAAAGTTTCTTCCGTCGAGCCGGAGTCGAACCAGCGACCTATGGATTACGGTACGCGTTATACTTCAGTCCACCGCTCTGCCAATTGAGCTATCGACGGCCGTTCATGTCTAATCGAAGACGTATAAATTTATTTAACTTCACATTTTTTAAAAAGCGAGTTAAAAAGTTTCTTCCGTCGAGCCGGAGTCGAACCAGCGACCTATGGATATCGGCACGAGTCATACTACAGTCCACCGCTCTGCCAACTGAGCTATCGACGGTCGTTCAAGTCTTATCCAAGACACCTCCATTTTTTAACTTTACATTTATTAAAAAGCGAGTAAAAAAGTTTCTTCCGTCGAGCCGGAGTCGAACCAGCGACCTATGGATATCGGCACGAGTCATACTACAGTCCACCGCTCTGCCAACTGAGCTATCGACGGTCGTTCAAGTCTTATCCAAGACACCTACATTTTTAAACTTTACATTTATTAAAAAGCGAGTAAAAAAGTTTCTTCCGTCGAGCCGGAGTCGAACCAGCGACCTATGGATATCGGCACGAGTCATACTACAGTCCACCGCTCTGCCAACTGAGCTATCGACGGTCGTTCAAGTCTTATCCAAGACACCTCCATTTTTTAAATTTACATTTATTAAAAAGCAAATTAAAAAGTTTCTTCCGTCGAGCCGGAGTCGAACCAGCGACCTATGGATTTCGGCACAAGTCATACTACAGTCCACCGCTCTGCCAACTGAGCTATCGACGGTCGTTCAAGTCTAATCCAAGACAGCTCCATTTATTGAACTTTACATTTATTAAAAGCGAGTTAAAAAGTTTCTTCCGTCGAGCCGGAGTCGAACCAGCGACCTATGGATTACGGTACGAGTCATACTACAGTCCACCGCTCTGCCAATTGAGCTATCGACGGCCGTTCATGTCTAATCGAAGACGTATAAATTTATTTAACTTCACATTTTTTAAAAAGCGAGTTAAAAAGTTTCTTCCGTCGAGCCGGAGTCGAACCAGCGACCTATGGATATCGGGACGAGTCATACTACAGTCCACCGCTCTGCCAACTGAGCTATCGACGGTCGTTCAAGTCTTATCCAAGACACCTCCATTTTTTAACTTTACATTTACTAAAATCGAGTAAAAAAGTTTCTTCCGTCGAGCCGGAGTCGAACCAGCGACCTATCTATTTCGGCACAAGTCATACTACAGTCCACCGCTCTGCCAACTGAGCTATCGACGGTCGTTCAAGTATAATCCAAGACACCTCCATTTTTTAACTTTACATTTATTAAAAAGCGAGTAAAAAAGTTTCTTCCGTCGAGCCGGAGTCGAACCAGCGACCCATGGATTTCGGCACAAGTCATACTACAGTCCACCGCTCTGCCAACTGAGCTATCGACGGCCGTTCATGTCTAATCAAAGACACATAATTTTTTAACTTTACATTTTTTAAAAAGCGAGTTAAAAAGTTTCTTCCGTCGAACCGGAGTCGAACCAGCGACCTATGGATTTCGGCACGCGTCATACTACAGTCCACCGCTCTGCCAACTGAGCTATCGACGGCCGTTCATGTCTAATCGAAGACGTATAAATTTATTTAACTTTACATTTTTTAAAAAGCGAGTTAAAAAGTTTCTTCCATCGAGCCGGAGTCGAACCAGCGACCTATGGATTTCGGCACGAGTCATACTACAGTCCACCGCTCTGCCAACTGAGCTATCGACGGCCGTTCATGTCTAATCGAAGACGTATAAATTTATTTAACTTTACATTTTTTAAAAAGCGAGTTAGAAAGTTTCTTCCATCGAGCCGGAGTCGAACCAGCGACCTATGGATTTCGGCACGAGTCATACTACAGTCCACCGCTCTGCCAACTGAGCTATATCGACGGTCGTTAAAGTCTAATCCAAGACACCTCCATTTTTTAACTTTACATTTATTAAAAAGCGAATTAAAAAGTTTCTTCCGTCGAGCCGGAGTCGAACCAGCGACCTATGGATTTTGGCACGAGTCATACTACAGTCCACCGCTCTGCCAACTGAGCTATCGACGGTCGTTCAAGTCTTATCCAAGACACCTCCATTTTTTAACTTTACATTTATTAAAAAGCGAGTAAAAAACTTTCTTCCGTCGAGCCGGAGTCGAACCAGCGACCTATGGATTTCGGCACAAGTCATACTACAGTCCACTGCTCTGCCAACTGAGCTATCGACGGTCGTTCAAGTCTTATCCAAGACACCTCCATTTTTTAACTTTACATTTATTAAAAAGCGAGTAAAAAAGTTTCTTCCGTCGAGCTGGAGTCGAACCAGCGACCTATGGATTTCGGCACGAGTCATACTACAGTCCACCGCTCTGCCAACTGAGCTATCGACGGTCGTTCAAGTCTAATCCAAGACACCTCCATTTTTTAACTTTAAATTTATTAAAAAGCAAATTAAAAAGTTTCTTTCGTCGAGCTGGAATCGAACCAGCGACCTATGGATTTCGGCACAAGTCATACTACAGTCCACCGCTCTGCCAACTGAGCTATCGACGGTCGTTCAAGTCAAATCCAAGACAGCTCCATTTATTGAACTTTACATTTATTAAAAGCGAGTTAAAAAGTTTCTTCCGTCGAGCCGGAGTCGAACCAGCGACCTATGGATTACGGTACGCGTTATACTTCAGTCCACCGCTCTGCCAATTGAGCTATCGACGGCCGTTCATGTCTAATCGAAGACGTATAAATTTATTTAACTTCACATTTTTTAAAAAGCGAGTTAAAAAGTTTCTTCCGTCGAGCCGGAGTCGAACCAGCGACCTATGGATATCGGCACGAGTCATACTACAGTCCACCGCTCTGCCAACTGAGCTATCGACGGTCGTTCAAGTCTTATCCAAGACACCTCCATTTTTTAACTTTACATTTATTAAAAAGCGAGTAAAAAAGTTTCTTCCGTCGAGCCGGAGTCGAACCAGCGACCTATGGATATCGGCACGAGTCATACTACAGTCCACCGCTCTGCCAACTGAGCTATCGACGGTCGTTCAAGTCTTATCCAAGACACCTACATTTTTAAACTTTACATTTATTAAAAAGCGAGTAAAAAAGTTTCTTCCGTCGAGCCGGAGTCGAACCAGCGACCTATGGATATCGGCACGAGTCATACTACAGTCCACCGCTCTGCCAACTGAGCTATCGACGGTCGTTCAAGTCTTATCCAAGACACCTCCATTTTTTAAATTTACATTTATTAAAAAGCAAATTAAAAAGTTTCTTCCGTCGAGCCGGAGTCGAACCAGCGACCTATGGATTTCGGCACAAGTCATACTACAGTCCACCGCTCTGCCAACTGAGCTATCGACGGTCGTTCAAGTCTAATCCAAGACAGCTCCATTTATTGAACTTTACATTTATTAAAAGCGAGTTAAAAAGTTTCTTCCGTCGAGCCGGAGTCGAACCAGCGACCTATGGATTACGGTACGCGTCATACTACAGTCCACCGCTCTGCCAATTGAGCTATCGACGGCCGTTCATGTCTAATCGAAGACGTATAAATTTATTTAACTTCACATTTTTTAAAAAGCGAGTTAAAAAGTTTCTTCCGTCGAGCCGGAGTCGAACCAGCGACCTATGGATATCGGGACGGGTCATACTACAGTCCACCGCTCTGCCAACTGAGCTATCGACGGTCGTTCAAGTCTTATCCAAGACACCTCCATTTTTTAACTTTACATTTATTAAAAAGCGAGTAAAAAAGTTTCTTCCGTCGAGCCGGAGTCGAACCAGCGACCTATGGATATCGGCACGAGTCATACTACAGTCCACCGCTCTGCCAACTGAGCTATCGACGGTCGTTCAAGTCTTATCCAAGACACCTCCATTTTTTAACTTTACATTTATTAAAAAGCGAGTAAAAAAGTTTCTTCCGTCGAGCCGGAGTCGAACCAGCGACCTATGGATATCGGCACGAGTCATACTACAGTCCACCGCTCTGCCAACTGAGCTATCGACGGTCGTTCAAGTCTTATCCAAGACACCTACATTTTTAAACTTTACATTTATTAAAAAGCGAGTAAAAAAGTTTCTTCCGTCGAGCCGGAGTCGAACCAGCGACCTATGGATATCGGCACGAGTCATACTACAGTCCACCGCTCTGCCAACTGAGCTATCGACGGTCGTTCAAGTCTTATCCAAGACACCTCCATTTTTTAAATTTACATTTATTAAAAAGCAAATTAAAAAGTTTCTTCCGTCGAGCCGGAGTCGAACCAGCGACCTATGGATTTCGGCACAAGTCATACTACAGTCCACCGCTCTGCCAACTGAGCTATCGACGGTCGTTCAAGTCTAATCCAAGACAGCTCCATTTATTGAACTTTACATTTATTAAAAGCGAGTTAAAAAGTTTCTTCCGTCGAGCCGGAGTCGAACCAGCGACCTATGGATTACGGTACGAGTCATACTACAGTCCACCGCTCTGCCAATTGAGCTATCGACGGCCGTTCATGTCTAATCGAAGACGTATAAATTTATTTAACTTCACATTTTTTAAAAAGCGAGTTAAAAAGTTTCTTCCGTCGAGCCGGAGTCGAACCAGCGACCTATGGATATCGGGACGAGTCATACTACAGTCCACCGCTCTGCCAACTGAGCTATCGACGGTCGTTCAAGTCTTATCCAAGACACCTCCATTTTTTAACTTTACATTTACTAAAATCGAGTAAAAAAGTTTCTTCCGTCGAGCCGGAGTCGAACCAGCGACCTATCTATTTCGGCACAAGTCATACTACAGTCCACCGCTCTGCCAACTGAGCTATCGACGGTCGTTCAAGTATAATCCAAGACACCTCCATTTTTTAACTTTACATTTATTAAAAAGCGAGTAAAAAAGTTTCTTCCGTCGAGCCGGAGTCGAACCAGCGACCTATGGATTTCGGCACAAGTCATACTACAGTCCACCGCTCTGCCAACTGAGCTATCGACGGCCGTTCATGTCTAATCAAAGACACATAATTTTTTAACTTTACATTTTTTAAAAAGCGAGTTAAAAAGTTTCTTCCGTCGAACCGGAGTCGAACCAGCGACCTATGGATTTCGGCACGCGTCATACTACAGTCCACCGCTCTGCCAACTGAGCTATCGACGGCCGTTCATGTCTAATCGAAGACGTATAAATTTATTTAACTTTACATTTTTTAAAAAGCGAGTTAAAAAGTTTCTTCCATCGAGCCGGAGTCGAACCAGCGACCTATGGATTTCGGCACGAGTCATACTACAGTCCACCGCTCTGCCAACTGAGCTATCGACGGCCGTTCATGTCTAATCGAAGACGTATAAATTTATTTAACTTTACATTTTTTAAAAAGCGAGTTAAAAAGTTTCTTCCATCGAGCCGGAGTCGAACCAGCGACCTATGGATTTCGGCACGAGTCATACTACAGTCCACCGCTCTGCCAACTGAGCTATATCGACGGTCGTTAAAGTCTAATCCAAGACACCTCCATTTTTTAACTTTACATTTATTAAAAAGCGAATTAAAAAGTTTCTTCCGTCGAGCCGGAGTCGAACCAGCGACCTATGGATTTTGGCACGAGTCATACTACAGTCCACCGCTCTGCCAACTGAGCTATCGACGGTCGTTCAAGTCTTATCCAAGACACCTCCATTTTTTAACTTTTCATTTATTAAAAAGCGAGTAAAAAACTTTCTTCCGTCGAGCCGGAGTCGAACCAGCGACCTATGGATTTCGGCACAAGTCATACTACAGTCCACTGCTCTGCCAACTGAGCTATCGACGGTCGTTCAAGTCTTATCCAAGACACCTCCATTTTTTAACTTTACATTTATTAAAAAGCGAGTAAAAAAGTTTCTTCCGTCGAGCCGGAGTCGAACCAGCGACCTATGGATTTCGGCACGAGTCATACTACAGTCCACCGCTCTGCCAACTGAGCTATCGACGGTCGTTCAAGTCTAATCCAAGACACCTCCATTTTTTAACTTTAAATTTATTAAAAAGCAAATTAAAAAGTTTCTTTCGTCGAGCTGGAATCGAACCAGCGACCTATGGATTTCGGCACAAGTCATACTACAGTCCACCGCTCTGCCAACTGAGCTATCGACGGTCGTTCAAGTCAAATCCAAGACAGCTCCATTTATTGAACTTTACATTTATTAAAAGCGAGTTAAAAAGTTTCTTCCGTCGAGCCGGAGTCGAACCAGCGACCTATGGATTACGGTACGCGTTATACTTCAGTCCACCGCTCTGCCAATTGAGCTATCGACGGCCGTTCATGTCTAATCGAAGACGTATAAATTTATTTAACTTCACATTTTTTAAAAAGCGAGTTAAAAAGTTTCTTCCGTCGAGCCGGAGTCGAACCAGCGACCTATGGATATCGGCACGAGTCATACTACAGTCCACCGCTCTGCCAACTGAGCTATCGACGGTCGTTCAAGTCTTATCCAAGACACCTCCATTTTTTAACTTTACATTTATTAAAAAGCGAGTAAAAAAGTTTCTTCCGTCGAGCCGGAGTCGAACCAGCGACCTATGGATATCGGCACGAGTCATACTACAGTCCACCGCTCTGCCAACTGAGCTATCGACGGTCGTTCAAGTCTTATCCAAGACACCTACATTTTTAAACTTTACATTTATTAAAAAGCGAGTAAAAAAGTTTCTTCCGTCGAGCCGGAGTCGAACCAGCGACCTATGGATATCGGCACGAGTCATACTACAGTCCACCGCTCTGCCAACTGAGCTATCGACGGTCGTTCAAGTCTTATCCAAGACACCTCCATTTTTTAAATTTACATTTATTAAAAAGCAAATTAAAAAGTTTCTTCCGTCGAGCCGGAGTCGAACCAGCGACCTATGGATTTCGGCACAAGTCATACTACAGTCCACCGCTCTGCCAACTGAGCTATCGACGGTCGTTCAAGTCTAATCCAAGACAGCTCCATTTATTGAACTTTACATTTATTAAAAGCGAGTTAAAAAGTTTCTTCCGTCGAGCCGGAGTCGAACCAGCGACCTATGGATTACGGTACGCGTCATACTACAGTCCACCGCTCTGCCAATTGAGCTATCGACGGCCGTTCATGTCTAATCGAAGACGTATAAATTTATTTAACTTCACATTTTTTAAAAAGCGAGTTAAAAAGTTTCTTCCGTCGAGCCGGAGTCGAACCAGCGACCTATGGATATCGGGACGGGTCATACTACAGTCCACCGCTCTGCCAACTGAGCTATCGACGGTCGTTCAAGTCTTATCCAAGACACCTCCATTTTTTAACTTTACATTTACTAAAATCGAGTAAAAAAGTTTCTTCCGTCGAGCCGGAGTCGAACCAGCGACCTATCTATTTCGGCACAAGTCATACTACAGTCCACCGCTCTGCCAACTGAGCTATCAACGGTCGTTCAAGTATAATCCAAGACACCTCCATTTTTTAACTTTACATTTATTAAAAAGCGAGTAAAAAAGTTTCTTCCGTCGAGCCGGAGTCGAACCAGCGACCTATGGATTTCGGCACAAGTCATACTACAGTCCACCGCTCTGCCAACTGAGCTATCGACGGCCGTTCATGTCTAATCAAAGACACATAATTTTTTAACTTTACATTTTTTAAAAAGCGAGTTAAAAAGTTTCTTCCGTCGAACCGGAGTCGAACCAGCGACCTATGGATTTCGGCACGCGTCATACTACAGTCCACCGCTCTGCCAACTGAGCTATCGACGGCCGTTCATGTCTAATCGAAGACGTATAAATTTATTTAACTTTACATTTTTTAAAAAGCGAGTTAAAAAGTTTCTTCCATCGAGCCGGAGTCGAACCAGCGACCTATGGATTTCGGCACGAGTCATACTACAGTCCACCGCTCTGCCAACAGAGCTATATCGACGGTCGTTAAAGTCTAATCCAAGACACCTCCATTTTTTAACTTTACATTTATTAAAAAGCGAATTAAAAAGTTTCTTCCGTCGAGCCGGAGTCGAACCAGCGACCTATGGATTTTGGCACGAGTCATACTACAGTCCACCGCTCTGCCAACTGAGCTATCGACGGTCGTTCAAGTCTTATCCAAGACACCTCCATTTTTTAACTTTACATTTATTAAAAAGCGAGTAAAAAAGTTTCTTCCGTCGAGCCGGAGTCGAACCAGCGACCTATGGATTTCGGCACAAGTCATACTACAGTCCACCGCTCTGCCAACTGAGCTATCGACGGTCGTTCAAGTCTTATCCAAGACACCTCCATTTTTTAACTTTACATTTATTAAAAAGCGAGTAAAAAAGTTTCTTCCGTCGAGCCGGAGTCGAACCAGCGACCTATGGATTTCGGCACGAGTCATACTACAGTCCACCGCTCTGCCAACTGAGCTATCGACGGTCGTTCAAGTCTAATCCAAGACACCTCCATTTTTTAACTTTAAATTTATTAAAAAGCAAATTAAAAAGTTTCTTTCGTCGAGCTGGAATCGAACCAGCGACCTATGGATTTCGGCACAAGTCATACTACAGTCCACCGCTCTGCCAACTGAGCTATCGACGGTCGTTCAAGTCAAATCCAAGACAGCTCCATTTATTGAACTTTACATTTATTAAAAGCGAGTTAAAAAGTTTCTTCCGTCGAGCCGGAGTCGAACCAGCGACCTATGGATTACGGTACGCGTCATACTTCAGTCCACCGCTCTGCCAATTGAGCTATCGACGGCCGTTCATGTCTAATCGAAGACGTATAAATTTATTTAACTTCACATTTTTTAAAAAGCGAGTTAAAAAGTTTCTTCCGTCGAGCCGGAGTCGAACCAGCGACCTATGGATATCGGCACGAGTCATACTACAGTCCACCGCTCTGCCAACTGAGCTATCGACGGTCGTTCAAGTCTTATCCAAGACACCTCCATTTTTTAACTTTACATTTATTAAAAAGCGAGTAAAAAAGTTTCTTCCGTCGAGCCGGAGTCGAACCAGCGACCTATGGATATCGGCACGAGTCATACTACAGTCCACCGCTCTGCCAACTGAGCTATCGACGGTCGTTCAAGTCTTATCCAAGACACCTACATTTTTAAACTTTACATTTATTAAAAAGCGAGTAAAAAAGTTTCTTCCGTCGAGCCGGAGTCGAACCAGCGACATATGGATATCGGCACGAGTCATACTACAGTCCACCGCTCTGCCAACTGAGCTATCGACGGTCGTTCAAGTCTTATCCAAGACACCTCCATTTTTTAACTTTACATTTATTAAAAAGCGAGTAAAAAAGTTTCTTCCGTCGAGCCGGAGTCGAACCAGCGACCTATGGATATCGGCACATGTCATACTACGGTCCACCGCTCTGCCAACTAAGCTATCGACGGTCGCTCAAGTCTTATCCAAGACACCTCCATTTTTTAACTTTACATTTATTAAAAAGCGAGTAAAAAAGTTTCTTCCGTCGAGCCGGAGTCGAACCAGCGACCTATGGATATCGGCACATGTCATACTACGGCCCACCGCTCTGCCAACTAAGCTATCGACGGTCGCTCAAGTCTTATCCAAGACACCTCCATTTTTTAAATTTACATTTATTAAAAAGCAAATTAAAAAGTTTCTTCCGTCGAGCCGGAGTCGAACCAGCGACCTATGGATTTCGGCACAAGTCATACTACAGTCCACCGCTCTGCCAACTGAGCTATCGACGGTCGTTCAAGTCTAATCCAAGACAGCTCCATTTATTAAACTTTACATTTATTAAAAAACGAGTTAAAAAATTTCTTCCGTCGAGCCGGAGTCGAACCAGCGACCTATGGATTTCGGCACGAGTCATACTACAGTCCACCGCTCTGCCAACTGAGCTATCGACGGTCGTTCAAGTCTAATCCAAGACACCTCCATTTTTTAACTTTAAATTTATTAAAAAGCAAATTAAAAAGTTTCTTCCGTCGAGCTGGAATCGAACCAGCGACCTATGGATTTCGGCACAAGTCATACTACAGTCCACCGCTCTGCCAACTGAGCTATCGACGGTCGTTCAAGTCAAATCCAAGACAGCTCCATTTATTGAACTTTACATTTATTAAAAGCGAGTTAAAAAGTTTCTTCCGTCGAGCCGGAGTCGAACCAGCGACCTATGGATTACGGTACGCGTCATACTACAGTCCACCGCTCTGCCAATTGAGCTATCGACGGCCGTTCATGTCTAATCGAAGACGTATAAATTTATTTAACTTCACATTTTTTAAAAAGCGAGTTAAAAAGTTTCTTCCGTCGAGCCGGAGTCGAACCAGCGACCTATGGATATCGGGACGAGTCATACTACAGTCCACCGCTCTGCCAACTGAGCTATCGACGGTCGTTCAAGTCTTATCCAAGACACCTCCATTTTTTAACTTTACATTTATTAAAAGCGAGTAAAAAAGTTTCTTCCGTCGAGCCAGAGTCGAACCAGCGACCTATCTATTTCGGCACAAGTCATAATACAGTCCACCGCTCTGCCAACTGAGCTATCGACGGTCGTTCAAGTCTAATCCAAGACACCTCCATTTTTTAACTTTACATTTATTAAAAAGCGAGTAAAAAAGTTTCTTCCGTCGAGCCGGAGTCGAACCAGCGACCTATGGATATCGGCACAAGTCATACTACAGTCCACCGCTCTGCCAACTGAGCTATCGACGGTCGTTCAAGTCTTATCCAAGACACCTCCATTTTTTAACTTTACATTTATTAAAAAGCGAGTAAAAAAGTTTCTTCCGTCGAGCCGGAGTCGAACCAGCGACCTATGGATATCGGCACGAGTCATACTACAGTCCACCGCTCTGCCAACTGAGCTATCGACGGTCGTTCAAGTCTTATCCAAGACACCTACATTTTTAAACTTTACATTTATTAAAAAGCGAGTAAAAAAGTTTCTTCCGTCGAGCCGGAGTCGAACCAGCGACATATGGATATCGGCACGAGTCATACTACAGTCCACCGCTCTGCCAACTGAGCTATCGACGGTCGTTCAAGTCTTATCCAAGACACCTCCATTTTTTAACTTTACATTTATTAAAAAGCGAGTAAAAAAGTTTCTTCCGTCGAGCCGGAGTCGAACCAGCGACCTATGGATATCGGCACATGTCATACTACGGTCCACCGCTCTGCCAACTAAGCTATCGACGGTCGCTCAAGTCTTATCCAAGACACCTCCATTTTTTAACTTTACATTTATTAAAAAGCGAGTAAAAAAGTTTCTTCCGTCGAGCCGGAGTCGAACCAGCGACCTATGGATTTCCGCACAAGTCATACTACAGTCCACCGCTCTGCCAACTGAGCTATCGACGGTCGTTCAAGTCTTATCCAAGACACCTCCATTTTTAACTTTACATTTATTAAAAAGCGAGTAAAAAAGTTTCTTCCGTCGAGCCGGAGTCGAACCAGCGACCTACTGATTTCGGCACGCGTCATACTACAGTCCACCGCTCTGCCAACTGAGCTATCGACGGTCGTTCAAGTCTTATCCAAGACACCTCCATTTTTTAACTTTACATTTATTAAAAAGCGAGTAAAAAAGTTTCTTCCGTCGAGCCGGAGTCGAACCAGCGACCTATGGATATCGGCACATGTCATACTACGGCCCACCGCTCTGCCAACTAAGCTATCGACGGTCGCTCAAGTCTTATCCAAGACACCTCCATTTTTTAACTTTACATTTATTAAAAGCGAGTTAAAAAGTTTCTTCCGTCGAGCCGGAGTCGAACCAGCGACCTATGGATTACGGTACGCGTTATACTTCAGTCCACCGCTCTGCCAATTGAGCTATCGACGGCCGTTCATGTCTAATCGAAGACGTATAAATTTATTTAACTTCACATTTTTTAAAAAGCGAGTTAAAAAGTTTCTTCCGTCGAGCCGGAGTCGAACCAGCGACCTATGGATATCGGCACGAGTCATACTACAGTCCACCGCTCTGCCAACTGAGCTATCGACGGTCGTTCAAGTCTTATCCAAGACACCTCCATTTTTTAACTTTACATTTATTAAAAAGCGAGTAAAAAAGTTTCTTCCGTCGAGCCGGAGTCGAACCAGCGACCTATGGATATCGGCACGAGTCATACTACAGTCCACCGCTCTGCCAACTGAGCTATCGACGGTCGTTCAAGTCTTATCCAAGACACCTACATTTTTAAACTTTACATTTATTAAAAAGCGAGTAAAAAAGTTTCTTCCGTCGAGCCGGAGTCGAACCAGCGACCTATGGATATCGGCACGCGTCATACTACAGTCCACCGCTCTGCCAACTGAGCTATCGACGGTCGTTCAAGTCTTATCCAAGACACCTCCATTTTTTAACTTTACATTTATTAAAAAGCGAGTAAAAAAGTTTCTTCCGTCGAGCCGGAGTCGAACCAGCGACCTATGGATATCGGCACATGTCATACTACGGCCCACCGCTCTGCCAACTAAGCTATCGACGGTCGCTCAAGTCTTATCCAAGACACCTCCATTTTTTAACTTTACATTTATTAAAAGCGAGTTAAAAAGTTTCTTCCGTCGAGCCGGAGTCGAACCAGCGACCTATGGATTACGGTACGCGTTATACTTCAGTCCACCGCTCTGCCAATTGAGCTATCGACGGCCGTTCATGTCTAATCGAAGACGTATAAATTTATTTAACTTCACATTTTTTAAAAAGCGAGTTAAAAAGTTTCTTCCGTCGAGCCGGAGTCGAACCAGCGACCTATGGATATCGGCACGAGTCATACTACAGTCCACCGCTCTGCCAACTGAGCTATCGACGGTCGTTCAAGTCTTATCCAAGACACCTCCATTTTTTAACTTTACATTTATTAAAAAGCGAGTAAAAAAGTTTCTTCCGTCGAGCCGGAGTCGAACCAGCGACCTATGGATATCGGCACGAGTCATACTACAGTCCACCGCTCTGCCAACTGAGCTATCGACGGTCGTTCAAGTCTTATCCAAGACACCTACATTTTTAAACTTTACATTTATTAAAAAGCGAGTAAAAAAGTTTCTTCCGTCGAGCCGGAGTCGAACCAGCGACCTATGGATATCGGCACGAGTCATACTACAGTCCACCGCTCTGCCAACTGAGCTATCGACGGTCGTTCAAGTCTTATCCAAGACACCTCCATTTTTTAAATTTACATTTATTAAAAAGCAAATTAAAAAGTTTCTTCCGTCGAGCCGGAGTCGAACCAGCGACCTATGGATTTCGGCACAAGTCATACTACAGTCCACCGCTCTGCCAACTGAGCTATCGACGGTCGTTCAAGTCTAATCCAAGACAGCTCCATTTATTGAACTTTACATTTATTAAAAGCGAGTTAAAAAGTTTCTTCCGTCGAGCCGGAGTCGAACCAGCGACCTATGGATTACGGTACGAGTCATACTACAGTCCACCGCTCTGCCAATTGAGCTATCGACGGCCGTTCATGTCTAATCGAAGACGTATAAATTTATTTAACTTCACATTTTTTAAAAAGCGAGTTAAAAAGTTTCTTCCGTCGAGCCGGAGTCGAACCAGCGACCTATGGATATCGGGACGAGTCATACTACAGTCCACCGCTCTGCCAACTGAGCTATCGACGGTCGTTCAAGTCTTATCCAAGACACCTCCATTTTTTAACTTTACATTTACTAAAATCGAGTAAAAAAGTTTCTTCCGTCGAGCCGGAGTCGAACCAGCGACCTATCTATTTCGGCACAAGTCATACTACAGTCCACCGCTCTGCCAACTGAGCTATCGACGGTCGTTCAAGTATAATCCAAGACACCTCCATTTTTTAACTTTACATTTATTAAAAAGCGAGTAAAAAAGTTTCTTCCGTCGAGCCGGAGTCGAACCAGCGACCCATGGATTTCGGCACAAGTCATACTACAGTCCACCGCTCTGCCAACTGAGCTATCGACGGCCGTTCATGTCTAATCAAAGACACATAATTTTTTAACTTTACATTTTTTAAAAAGCGAGTTAAAAAGTTTCTTCCGTCGAACCGGAGTCGAACCAGCGACCTATGGATTTCGGCACGCGTCATACTACAGTCCACCGCTCTGCCAACTGAGCTATCGACGGCCGTTCATGTCTAATCGAAGACGTATAAATTTATTTAACTTTACATTTTTTAAAAAGCGAGTTAAAAAGTTTCTTCCATCGAGCCGGAGTCGAACCAGCGACCTATGGATTTCGGCACGAGTCATACTACAGTCCACCGCTCTGCCAACTGAGCTATCGACGGCCGTTCATGTCTAATCGAAGACGTATAAATTTATTTAACTTTACATTTTTTAAAAAGCGAGTTAGAAAGTTTCTTCCATCGAGCCGGAGTCGAACCAGCGACCTATGGATTTCGGCACGAGTCATACTACAGTCCACCGCTCTGCCAACTGAGCTATATCGACGGTCGTTAAAGTCTAATCCAAGACACCTCCATTTTTTAACTTTACATTTATTAAAAAGCGAGTAAAAAACTTTCTTCCGTCGAGCCGGAGTCGAACCAGCGACCTATGGATTTCGGCACAAGTCATACTACAGTCCACTGCTCTGCCAACTGAGCTATCGACGGTCGTTCAAGTCTTATCCAAGACACCTCCATTTTTTAACTTTACATTTATTAAAAAGCGAGTAAAAAAGTTTCTTCCGTCGAGCCGGAGTCGAACCAGCGACCTATGGATTTCGGCACGAGTCATACTACAGTCCACCGCTCTGCCAACTGAGCTATCGACGGTCGTTCAAGTCTAATCCAAGACACCTCCATTTTTTAACTTTAAATTTATTAAAAAGCAAATTAAAAAGTTTCTTTCGTCGAGCTGGAATCGAACCAGCGACCTATGGATTTCGGCACAAGTCATACTACAGTCCACCGCTCTGCCAACTGAGCTATCGACGGTCGTTCAAGTCAAATCCAAGACAGCTCCATTTATTGAACTTTACATTTATTAAAAGCGAGTTAAAAAGTTTCTTCCGTCGAGCCGGAGTCGAACCAGCGACCTATGGATTACGGTACGCGTTATACTTCAGTCCACCGCTCTGCCAATTGAGCTATCGACGGCCGTTCATGTCTAATCGAAGACGTATAAATTTATTTAACTTCACATTTTTTAAAAAGCGAGTTAAAAAGTTTCTTCCGTCGAGCCGGAGTCGAACCAGCGACCTATGGATATCGGCACGAGTCATACTACAGTCCACCGCTCTGCCAACTGAGCTATCGACGGTCGTTCAAGTCTTATCCAAGACACCTCCATTTTTTAACTTTACATTTATTAAAAAGCGAGTAAAAAAGTTTCTTCCGTCGAGCCGGAGTCGAACCAGCGACCTATGGATATCGGCACGAGTCATACTACAGTCCACCGCTCTGCCAACTGAGCTATCGACGGTCGTTCAAGTCTTATCCAAGACACCTACATTTTTAAACTTTACATTTATTAAAAAGCGAGTAAAAAAGTTTCTTCCGTCGAGCCGGAGTCGAACCAGCGACCTATGGATATCGGCACGAGTCATACTACAGTCCACCGCTCTGCCAACTGAGCTATCGACGGTCGTTCAAGTCTTATCCAAGACACCTCCATTTTTTAAATTTACATTTATTAAAAAGCAAATTAAAAAGTTTCTTCCGTCGAGCCGGAGTCGAACCAGCGACCTATGGATTTCGGCACAAGTCATACTACAGTCCACCGCTCTGCCAACTGAGCTATCGACGGTCGTTCAAGTCTAATCCAAGACAGCTCCATTTATTGAACTTTACATTTATTAAAAGCGAGTTAAAAAGTTTCTTCCGTCGAGCCGGAGTCGAACCAGCGACCTATGGATTACGGTACGCGTCATACTACAGTCCACCGCTCTGCCAATTGAGCTATCGACGGCCGTTCATGTCTAATCGAAGACGTATAAATTTATTTAACTTCACATTTTTTAAAAAGCGAGTTAAAAAGTTTCTTCCGTCGAGCCGGAGTCGAACCAGCGACCTATGGATATCGGGACGGGTCATACTACAGTCCACCGCTCTGCCAACTGAGCTATCGACGGTCGTTCAAGTCTTATCCAAGACACCTCCATTTTTTAACTTTACATTTACTAAAATCGAGTAAAAAAGTTTCTTCCGTCGAGCCGGAGTCGAACCAGCGACCTATCTATTTCGGCACAAGTCATACTACAGTCCACCGCTCTGCCAACTGAGCTATCAACGGTCGTTCAAGTATAATCCAAGACACCTCCATTTTTTAACTTTACATTTATTAAAAAGCGAGTAAAAAAGTTTCTTCCGTCGAGCCGGAGTCGAACCAGCGACCTATGGATTTCGGCACAAGTCATACTACAGTCCACCGCTCTGCCAACTGAGCTATCGACGGCCGTTCATGTCTAATCAAAGACACATAATTTTTTAACTTTACATTTTTTAAAAAGCGAGTTAAAAAGTTTCTTCCGTCGAACCGGAGTCGAACCAGCGACCTATGGATTTCGGCACGCGTCATACTACAGTCCACCGCTCTGCCAACTGAGCTATCGACGGCCGTTCATGTCTAATCGAAGACGTATAAATTTATTTAACTTTACATTTTTTAAAAAGCGAGTTAAAAAGTTTCTTCCATCGAGCCGGAGTCGAACCAGCGACCTATGGATTTCGGCACGAGTCATACTACAGTCCACCGCTCTGCCAACAGAGCTATATCGACGGTCGTTAAAGTCTAATCCAAGACACCTCCATTTTTTAACTTTACATTTATTAAAAAGCGAATTAAAAAGTTTCTTCCGTCGAGCCGGAGTCGAACCAGCGACCTATGGATTTTGGCACGAGTCATACTACAGTCCACCGCTCTGCCAACTGAGCTATCGACGGTCGTTCAAGTCTTATCCAAGACACCTCCATTTTTTAACTTTACATTTATTAAAAAGCGAGTAAAAAAGTTTCTTCCGTCGAGCCGGAGTCGAACCAGCGACCTATGGATTTCGGCACAAGTCATACTACAGTCCACCGCTCTGCCAACTGAGCTATCGACGGTCGTTCAAGTCTTATCCAAGACACCTCCATTTTTTAACTTTACATTTATTAAAGAGCGAGTAAAAAAGTTTCTTCCGTCGAGCCGGAGTCGAACCAGCGACCTATGGATTTCGGCACGAGTCATACTACAGTCCACCGCTCTGCCAACTGAGCTATCGACGGTCGTTCAAGTCTAATCCAAGACACCTCCATTTTTTAACTTTAAATTTATTAAAAAGCAAATTAAAAAGTTTCTTTCGTCGAGCTGGAATCGAACCAGCGACCTATGGATTTCGGCACAAGTCATACTACAGTCCACCGCTCTGCCAACTGAGCTATCGACGGTCGTTCAAGTCAAATCCAAGACAGCTCCATTTATTGAACTTTACATTTATTAAAAGCGAGTTAAAAAGTTTCTTCCGTCGAGCCGGAGTCGAACCAGCGACCTATGGATTACGGTACGCGTCATACTTCAGTCCACCGCTCTGCCAATTGAGCTATCGACGGCCGTTCATGTCTAATCGAAGACGTATAAATTTATTTAACTTCACATTTTTTAAAAAGCGAGTTAAAAAGTTTCTTCCGTCGAGCCGGAGTCGAACCAGCGACCTATGGATATCGGCACGAGTCATACTACAGTCCACCGCTCTGCCAACTGAGCTATCGACGGTCGTTCAAGTCTTATCCAAGACACCTCCATTTTTTAACTTTACATTTATTAAAAAGCGAGTAAAAAAGTTTCTTCCGTCGAGCCGGAGTCGAACCAGCGACCTATGGATATCGGCACGAGTCATACTACAGTCCACCGCTCTGCCAACTGAGCTATCGACGGTCGTTCAAGTCTTATTTATTTATTTATTTATTTAACTGTCAAACAGAAAATATCCAATTAAATGACAGTACAAAGGACAATATAATACAGTATAAAGGACAATATATACAATACCTACAACAATACATACAACATAAAAAGACAAACATTAAATAGAACTAAGGATATTTAGAAATAATAATCGATTTAAAAAAAGAGAATTTATGAACAAATAAATCACATTCTGGTAAAGTATTTAAAAAATTTATGAATTCTACCATGGGTTGATATTTTAAGTAATTTTTCGTAAATAGAGGAACTTTAAATACAAATTTAGTACGTGAGTTGTATATGGGGACATGAAAATTAAATTCCTGAAGTAAAACAGGACAATCAATTTTGTTATTAAAAAGGTTATAAAAAAATTTAAATATGGATATTGTTCTATTGCATTCTAAAGAGCACAAATTAAAATTCAGCCTGGCCAAAGCATTAGATGGATATTCAATATTATTAGATTTGTAATGAATATAGCGTAGAAATTTGTTTTGAATTTTTTCAATAGCATACTTCAGATTATTCGTAGAAGGATTCCAAATGACACAGTTGTATTCAAGCATAGAACGAATTAAAGTATTAAATAGACAAATAAGTACAGACACATTACAAAATTGCATTGTAGTTCTTTTGAGCAAACCTAATTTTTTGTGAGCGTTTTTGGATATTTGAAGGATATGTGTATTAAAACTGAAATCACAATCATAAATAACACCCAGATCTTTGATGCTATTTTTCCGAATGAGAGGCTTATTATCAATACTATAATTTCTAATGACAGGATTTAGTTTTCTAGTGAAGGAAACAACAAAGCACTTGTCAATATTTAGATAAAGCCTATTTTTGGCACACCATTCATACAAATTTTCAAGTTCAATCTGTAAAATTTCACAATCTTGTTCAGTAGAAATACAACGGTAAATTTTTAGATCATCAGCAAATAATAAACAAGACCCAAAAATATCAGAAAGATCATTTACAAATAAAATAAAAAGAAGGGGCCCTAGAACAGATCCCTGGGGTACCCCTGAAGTACCAAAAAAGCAATCAGAAAAAGCATAATTATATTTAACACAAAGAGACCTCTGAGTGATATATGTACGCAAAAAATTTATTAAACTTTTACTAAAGCCAATTTTAAATAACTTAAGTAATAAAATCTCAAAATTAATAGAATCAAAAGCCTTTGCGAAATCAGTATAAATGACATCCAATTGTTTATTTAATTTTAAGGCATTTGAAATATCAATATTTAAACACATTAGGTTACTAGCGGTTGATCTTTTTTTGATGAAACCATGCTGGGCAGCTGATATAATTTGAGAAGTCTGAACAGTAATTTTATGACAAATTATGGATTCAAAAATTTTAGCAAAACCAGATATAATTGCAATAGGTCTGTAATTTTTTACATCAGACCTATCTCCTTTTTTGTATACAGGTATAATTTTTGAGGTTTTCCACATATCAGGAAATATCATAGATTTTAAAGATAGATTGAATAAAATAAGCAATGGGTAAATAAAACTATTTATATTGGCCTTAATAATATAAGAAGGAATATAATCCAGACCCACAGAACACGAACCCCTCAAACCATTTATGGCATTTTCAACTTCAACATGTGAAATAGATTTGATGTTAACTAAATCAATTGAGTTAGCACAAAGATCTGAATGATCATATTGTTCTTGGTTATAATAGCTTGTTGAGTAAACACTAGAAAAATAGGTTTTAAAAGCTTGAGCCACTTCAGTATCACTGGTTAATTCAATACCCCCACTATACATTATATTATTTTCTTTGGGACGATTAATGTTTCTATAATAGGACCAAAAGGAAGCAGGTTTTGACTTCAAAGAATCTTCAACGGAATCAATATAAGATTTACGAGCGTTTCGAATTTCAATTTTAATCTTTTTACGTACAGATTTATAAAGTTCAAGGTCAGTCTGATTACCAGAATTTTTCAGTTTTTTTAAGAGAATATTTTTCAGTTTAATATTGCTAATAATATTCTTTGTAAACCATGAAGGGTATTTCTTTTTAACAAAACTAGTTTTAGGTATACATTGATCCATAATAGAATAGATAACATTATAAAACATTTTCACAGCAGAGTTTATACAGGTATATTCATTCAAGAAATTCCAATCGACCAGCATAAAAAGATGATAAAGCAAGTTAAAGTTTGCTTTTTTAAAATTATAGGCCCTATGAGTAATATTGGTGGGAATATTATTATGCTCAGACTTAGGTTTTGTTTTGCTCTTGTAACAAGTATTTTTATTTATATTTATCTGTAAAGCAGGATGATAATTATCTTCGGGAATCAAAGATTGCATAGGGTGAGTGATAGCTACACCAAGGTCTTGAAATTTAATTAAAGCCAAATCAAGAATTCTACCCATGTGGTTTTCAATGTTATTGTACTGTTTAAGCTTATGCAGGTGGAGAAAACAAAGAAAATCATGCACCAAACTTGAGTTACCAATTCTGTCCATTTCTTTCCAATTAATAGAAGGGAGATTAAAATCACCAACAACAATCAAATTTTGAACACTTGAAAAATGTTTATCAATAAGATCATAAAACTTGTTAAAATGTGTATAGTTATCATTGGGACAAAAATATACACAACAAATATAAGTACAAATAAAACCATTTAAAAGAAATTTGACCCATACTGATTCACCTGTATTAGGTATTAAAACATTTCTTGCATTCAACGAACATTTCACAGCAATCAGAACTCCACCCCCACGGCTAACACCAGATTCATCATATTCACGGTCCTTTCTAAAAACATCATATCTCTCATCGAAAATCTCACTATTTAAAATCTCACTATTTAACCATGTCTCAGTAAAACAAACAATATCGTAATCTTCAGTAAGAATAGAAATAAACAAATCCTCAGTTTTTGTTCGTAGACCTCTGACATTTTGATAATATATAGTTAAAGCAGTAGTATTGGTATGATCGATCACAGTCTCAAAAGAAGAACACTGTTTAACAGAGTCGGAAATCTCAGTACACTGGGAATCAGGGAATAGTCAGGCACCTTCAGAACCATCAGGAGGAACTTCGGGAGGAAGAGATGTATTCAAAGCGGTGTTATTGTCAACCAGGATTTGATCAGGCTTTAGTCTTCCGTAGAACTTTGAGACAATAGACCCCTCTGGCCACAGGCTTTCACTTAGAAGTAAGTGATTCTCACTGTCCAGAATCTCAATGTGAAAAGAGGCATAGGTATTATATTTGGTCTTTATCTGTGTGCATACAATATGGTTTAAGTTAAGAGGACTCAGAAAATCGATCACATCAGTAGACCGCGTTGATGGGTTCAATCGGGATACGAAGATTGCAGATCTTCTAGGATATCTTTTCACTGTCATTAGCCCGGTGCCCGTGTTTTTACCACTGATAATATTCCTCTGTTTCCGCAAGTTGGAGCCAGAATCAAGTAACAAGGGTGCATTCAGATGAGCAGGTAACACAGATACATCGGAAGGAGGACTCGTTAGTTTAACTGCACTTGCGTAGCTATTTGTTGATGTTCCTAATTTTGTCTGCTGAGCGGGCAAACTAACCGATTTGGCTACACTCGCATAACTCATCGTCTCAATGCTGGATGTAGATTGCTGATCAGACAACACATTTGGTTTTAAGCAGCCGATTTCGCCTTCGATGTTTGAAAATCGTTCAAAAATATCTGTTTTCATCCGAATAAATTGGTCATTTAAGTCATTTAATCTGGACAAAACATCAAGAGAGGTAGAGCAAGAAGCACTTTGGTCAGTCCGATCCTCAAAGTGACGATCAAAAGATACAACAATGCTGTCACTAATCCTTTCAAATTCAGATTTTTCCAATAAGCTACTTGATTTCTTTTCACATACTTTTGTAAAAATGGCATTTAAACCCTTCAAAGCAGTTTTCATAAAATCGCGAAAATCCGGAGAGCTCATAACGAAGCCGTCGCCACGGCTAAGCCTATCCGGCTCTTTCCTCTCTGATTTCTACGGTGAACCCAAGTAGCACAATCTGTCCTGTGGACGTTAAAGTGATCCAAGACACCTACATTTTTAAACTTTACATTTATTAAAAAGCGAGTAAAAAAGTTTCTTCCGTCGAGCCGGAGTCGAACCAGCGACATATGGATATCGGCACGAGTCATACTACAGTCCACCGCTCTGCCAACTGAGCTATCGACGGTCGTTCAAGTCTTATCCAAGACACCTCCATTTTTTAACTTTACATTTATTAAAAAGCGAGTAAAAAAGTTTCTTCCGTCGAGCCGGAGTCGAACCAGCGACCTATGGATATCGGCACATGTCATACTACGGTCCACCGCTCTGCCAACTAAGCTATCGACGGTCGCTCAAGTCTTATCCAAGACACCTCCATTTTTTAACTTTACATTTATTAAAAAGCGAGTAAAAAAGTTTCTTCCGTCGAGCCGGAGTCGAACCAGCGACCTATGGATTTCGGCACAAGTCATACTACAGTCCACCGCTCTGCCAACTGAGCTATCGACGGTCGTTCAAGTCTTATCCAAGACACCTCCATTTTTAACTTTACATTTATTAAAAAGCGAGTAAAAAAGTTTCTTCCGTCGAGCCGGAGTCGAACCAGCGACCTATGGATTTCGGCACGCGTCATACTACAGTCCACCGCTCTGCCAACTGAGCTATCGACGGTCGTTCAAGTCTTATCCAAGACACCTCCATTTTTTAACTTTACATTTATTAAAAAGCGAGTAAAAAAGTTTCTTCCGTCGAGCCGGAGTCGAACCAGCGACCTATGGATATCGGCACATGTCATACTACGGCCCACCGCTCTGCCAACTAAGCTATCGACGGTCGCTCAAGTCTTATCCAAGACACCTCCATTTTTTAAATTTACATTTATTAAAAAGCAAATTAAAAAGTTTCTTCCGTCGAGCCGGAGTCGAACCAGCGACCTATGGATTTCGGCACAAGTCATACTACAGTCCACCGCTCTGCCAACTGAGCTATCGACGGTCGTTCAAGTCTAATCCAAGACAGCTCCATTTATTAAACTTTACATTTATTAAAAAACGAGTTAAAAAATTTCTTCCGTCGAGCCGGAGTCGAACCAGCGACCTATGGATTTCGGCACGAGTCATACTACAGTCCACCGCTCTGCCAACTGAGTTATCGACGGTCGTTCAAGTCTAATCCAAGACACCTCCATTTTTTAACTTTAAATTTATTAAAAAGCAAATTAAAAAGTTTCTTCCGTCGAGCTGGAATCGAACCAGCGACCTATGGATTTCGGCACAAGTCATACTACAGTCCACCGCTCTGCCAACTGAGCTATCGACGGTCGTTCAAGTCAAATCCAAGACAGCTCCATTTATTGAACTTTACATTTATTAAAAGCGAGTTAAAAAGTTTCTTCCGTCGAGCCGGAGTCGAACCAGCGACCTATGGATTACGGTACGCGTCATACTACAGTCCACCGCTCTGCCAATTGAGCTATCGACGGCCGTTCATGTCTAATCGAAGACGTATAAATTTATTTAACTTCACATTTTTTAAAAAGCGAGTTAAAAAGTTTCTTCCGTCGAGCCGGAGTCGAACCAGCGACCTATGGATATCGGGACGAGTCATACTACAGTCCACCGCTCTGCCAACTGAGCTATCGACGGTCGTTCAAGTCTTATCCAAGACACCTCCATTTTTTAACTTTACATTTATTAAAAGCGAGTAAAAAAGTTTCTTCCGTCGAGCCAGAGTCGAACCAGCGACCTATCTATTTCGGCACAAGTCATAATACAGTCCACCGCTCTGCCAACTGAGCTATCGACGGTCGTTCAAGTCTAATCCAAGACACCTCCATTTTTTAACTTTACATTTATTAAAAAGCGAGTAAAAAAGTTTCTTCCGTCGAGCCGGAGTCGAACCAGCGACCTATGGATTTCGGCACAAGTCATACTACAGTCCACCGCTCTGCCAACTGAGCTATCGACGGTCGTTCAAGTCTTATCCAAGACACCTCCATTTTTTAACTTTACATTTATTAAAAAGCGAGTAAAAAAGTTTCTTCCGTCGAGCCGGAGTCGAACCAGCGACCTATGGATATCGGCACGAGTCATACTACAGTCCACCGCTCTGCCAACTGAGCTATCGACGGTCGTTCAAGTCTTATCCAAGACACCTACATTTTTAAACTTTACATTTATTAAAAAGCGAGTAAAAAAGTTTCTTCCGTCGAGCCGGAGTCGAACCAGCGACATATGGATATCGGCACGAGTCATACTACAGTCCACCGCTCTGCCAACTGAGCTATCGACGGTCGTTCAAGTCTTATCCAAGACACCTCCATTTTTTAACTTTACATTTATTAAAAAGCGAGTAAAAAAGTTTCTTCCGTCGAGCCGGAGTCGAACCAGCGACCTATGGATATCGGCACATGTCATACTACGGTCCACCGCTCTGCCAACTAAGCTATCGACGGTCGCTCAAGTCTTATCCAAGACACCTCCATTTTTTAACTTTACATTTATTAAAAAGCGAGTAAAAAAGTTTCTTCCGTCGAGCCGGAGTCGAACCAGCGACCTATGGATTTCCGCACAAGTCATACTACAGTCCACCGCTCTGCCAACTGAGCTATCGACGGTCGTTCAAGTCTTATCCAAGACACCTCCATTTTTAACTTTACATTTATTAAAAAGCGAGTAAAAAAGTTTCTTCCGTCGAGCCGGAGTCGAACCAGCGACCTATGGATTTCGGCACGCGTCATACTACAGTCCACCGCTCTGCCAACTGAGCTATCGACGGTCGTTCAAGTCTTATCCAAGACACCTCCATTTTTTAACTTTACATTTATTAAAAAGCGAGTAAAAAAGTTTCTTCCGTCGAGCCGGAGTCGAACCAGCGACCTATGGATATCGGCACATGTCATACTACGGCCCACCGCTCTGCCAACTAAGCTATCGACGGTCGCTCAAGTCTTATCCAAGACACCTCCATTTTTTAAATTTACATTTATTAAAAAGCAAATTAAAAAGTTTCTTCCGTCGAGCCGGAGTCGAACCAGCGACCTATGGATTTCGGCACAAGTCATACTACAGTCCACCGCTCTGCCAACTGAGCTATCGACGGTCGTTCAAGTCTAATCCAAGACAGCTCCATTTATTAAACTTTACATTTATTAAAAAGCGAGTAAAAAAGTTTCTTCCGTCGAGCCGGAGTCGAACCAGCGACCTATGGATTTCGGCACAAGTCATACTACAGTCCACCGCTCTGCCAACTGAGCTATCGACGGTCGTTCAAGTCTTATCCAAGACACCTCCATTTTTTAACTTTACATTTATTAAAAAGCGAGTAAAAAAGTTTCTTCCGTCGAGCCGGAGTCGAACCAGCGACCTATGGATATCGGCACGAGTCATACTACAGTCCACCGCTCTGCCAACTGAGCTATCGACGGTCGTTCAAGTCTTATCCAAGACACCTACATTTTTAAACTTTACATTTATTAAAAAGCGAGTAAAAAAGTTTCTTCCGTCGAGCCGGAGTCGAACCAGCGACATATGGATATCGGCACGAGTCATACTACAGTCCACCGCTCTGCCAACTGAGCTATCGACGGTCGTTCAAGTCTAATCCAAGACAGCTCCATTTATTAAACTTTACATTTATTAAAAAACGAGTTAAAAAATTTCTTCCGTCGAGCCGGAGTCGAACCAGCGACCTATGGATTTCGGCACGAGTCATACTACAGTCCACCGCTCTGCCAACTGAGTTATCGACGGTCGTTCAAGTCTAATCCAAGACACCTCCATTTTTTAACTTTAAATTTATTAAAAAGCAAATTAAAAAGTTTCTTCCGTCGAGCTGGAATCGAACCAGCGACCTATGGATTTCGGCACAAGTCATACTACAGTCCACCGCTCTGCCAACTGAGCTATCGACGGTCGTTCAAGTCAAATCCAAGACAGCTCCATTTATTGAACTTTACATTTATTAAAAGCGAGTTAAAAAGTTTCTTCCGTCGAGCCGGAGTCGAACCAGCGACCTATGGATTACGGTACGCGTCATACTACAGTCCACCGCTCTGCCAATTGAGCTATCGACGGCCGTTCATGTCTAATCGAAGACGTATAAATTTATTTAACTTCACATTTTTTAAAAAGCGAGTTAAAAAGTTTCTTCCGTCGAGCCGGAGTCGAACCAGCGACCTATGGATATCGGGACGAGTCATACTACAGTCCACCGCTCTGCCAACTGAGCTATCGACGGTCGTTCAAGTCTTATCCAAGACACCTCCATTTTTTAACTTTACATTTATTAAAAGCGAGTAAAAAAGTTTCTTCCGTCGAGCCAGAGTCGAACCAGCGACCTATCTATTTCGGCACAAGTCATAATACAGTCCACCGCTCTGCCAACTGAGCTATCGACGGTCGTTCAAGTCTAATCCAAGACACCTCCATTTTTTAACTTTACATTTATTAAAAAGCGAGTAAAAAAGTTTCTTCCGTCGAGCCGGAGTCGAACCAGCGACCTATGGATTTCGGCACAAGTCATACTACAGTCCACCGCTCTGCCAACTGAGCTATCGACGGTCGTTCAAGTCTTATCCAAGACACCTCCATTTTTTAACTTTACATTTATTAAAAAGCGAGTAAAAAAGTTTCTTCCGTCGAGCCGGAGTCGAACCAGCGACCTATGGATATCGGCACGAGTCATACTACAGTCCACCGCTCTGCCAACTGAGCTATCGACGGTCGTTCAAGTCTTATCCAAGACACCTACATTTTTAAACTTTACATTTATTAAAAAGCGAGTAAAAAAGTTTCTTCCGTCGAGCCGGAGTCGAACCAGCGACATATGGATATCGGCACGAGTCATACTACAGTCCACCGCTCTGCCAACTGAGCTATCGACGGTCGTTCAAGTCTTATCCAAGACACCTCCATTTTTTAACTTTACATTTATTAAAAAGCGAGTAAAAAAGTTTCTTCCGTCGAGCCGGAGTCGAACCAGCGACCTATGGATATCGGCACATGTCATACTACGGTCCACCGCTCTGCCAACTAAGCTATCGACGGTCGCTCAAGTCTTATCCAAGACACCTCCATTTTTTAACTTTACATTTATTAAAAAGCGAGTAAAAAAGTTTCTTCCGTCGAGCCGGAGTCGAACCAGCGACCTATGGATTTCCGCACAAGTCATACTACAGTCCACCGCTCTGCCAACTGAGCTATCGACGGTCGTTCAAGTCTTATCCAAGACACCTCCATTTTTAACTTTACATTTATTAAAAAGCGAGTAAAAAAGTTTCTTCCGTCGAGCCGGAGTCGAACCAGCGACCTATGGATTTCGGCACGCGTCATACTACAGTCCACCGCTCTGCCAACTGAGCTATCGACGGTCGTTCAAGTCTTATCCAAGACACCTCCATTTTTTAACTTTACATTTATTAAAAAGCGAGTAAAAAAGTTTCTTCCGTCGAGCCGGAGTCGAACCAGCGACCTATGGATATCGGCACATGTCATACTACGGCCCACCGCTCTGCCAACTAAGCTATCGACGGTCGCTCAAGTCTTATCCAAGACACCTCCATTTTTTAAATTTACATTTATTAAAAAGCAAATTAAAAAGTTTCTTCCGTCGAGCCGGAGTCGAACCAGCGACCTATGGATTTCGGCACAAGTCATACTACAGTCCACCGCTCTGCCAACTGAGCTATCGACGGTCGTTCAAGTCTAATCCAAGACAGCTCCATTTATTAAACTTTACATTTATTAAAAAGCGAGTAAAAAAGTTTCTTCCGTCGAGCCGGAGTCGAACCAGCGACCTATGGATTTCGGCACAAGTCATACTACAGTCCACCGCTCTGCCAACTGAGCTATCGACGGTCGTTCAAGTCTTATCCAAGACACCTCCATTTTTTAACTTTACATTTATTAAAAAGCGAGTAAAAAAGTTTCTTCCGTCGAGCCGGAGTCGAACCAGCGACCTATGGATATCGGCACGAGTCATACTACAGTCCACCGCTCTGCCAACTGAGCTATCGACGGTCGTTCAAGTCTTATCCAAGACACCTACATTTTTAAACTTTACATTTATTAAAAAGCGAGTAAAAAAGTTTCTTCCGTCGAGCCGGAGTCGAACCAGCGACATATGGATATCGGCACGAGTCATACTACAGTCCACCGCTCTGCCAACTGAGCTATCGACGGTCGTTCAAGTCTTATCCAAGACACCTCCATTTTTTAACTTTACATTTATTAAAAAGCGAGTAAAAAAGTTTCTTCCGTCGAGCCGGAGTCGAACCAGCGACCTATGGATATCGGCACATGTCATACTACGGTCCACCGCTCTGCCAACTAAGCTATCGACGGTCGCTCAAGTCTTATCCAAGACACCTCCATTTTTTAACTTTACATTTATTAAAATGCGAGTAAAAAAGTTTCTTCCGTCGAGCCGGAGTCGAACCAGCGACCTATGGATTTCCGCACAAGTCATACTACAGTCCACCGCTCTGCCAACTGAGCTATCGACGGTCGTTCAAGTCTTATCCAAGACACCTCCATTTTTAACTTTACATTTATTAAAAAGCGAGTAAAAAAGTTTCTTCCGTCGAGCCGGAGTCGAACCAGCGACCTATGGATTTCGGCACGCGTCATACTACAGTCCACCGCTCTGCCAACTGAGCTATCGACGGTCGTTCAAGTCTTATCCAAGACACCTCCATTTTTTAACTTTACATTTATTAAAAAGCGAGTAAAAAAGTTTCTTCCGTCGAGCCGGAGTCGAACCAGCGACCTATGGATATCGGCACATGTCATACTACGGCCCACCGCTCTGCCAACTAAGCTATCGACGGTCGCTCAAGTCTTATCCAAGACACCTCCATTTTTTAAATTTACATTTATTAAAAAGCAAATTAAAAAGTTTCTTCCGTCGAGCCGGAGTCGAACCAGCGACCTATGGATTTCGGCACAAGTCATACTACAGTCCACCGCTCTGCCAACTGAGCTATCGACGGTCGTTCAAGTCTAATCCAAGACAGCTCCATTTATTAAACTTTACATTTATTAAAAAACGAGTTAAAAAATTTCTTCCGTCGAGCCGGAGTCGAACCAGCGACCTATGGATTTCGGCACGAGTCATACTACAGTCCACCGCTCTGCCAACTGAGCTATCGACGGTCGTTCAAGTCTTATCCAAGACACCTCCATTTTTTAACTTTACATTTATTAAAAAGCGAGTAAAAAAGTTTCTTCCGTCGAGCCGGAGTCGAACCAGCGACCTATGGATATCGGCACATGTCATACTACGGCCCACCGCTCTGCCAACTAAGCTATCGACGGTCGCTCAAGTCTTATCCAAGACACCTCCATTTTTTAAATTTACATTTATTAAAAAGCAAATTAAAAAGTTTCTTCCGTCGAGCCGGAGTCGAACCAGCGACCTATGGATTTCGGCACAAGTCATACTACAGTCCACCGCTCTGCCAACTGAGCTATCGACGGTCGTTCAAGTCTAATCCAAGACAGCTCCATTTATTAAACTTTACATTTATTAAAAAGCGAGTAAAAAAGTTTCTTCCGTCGAGCCGGAGTCGAACCAGCGACCTATGGATTTCGGCACAAGTCATACTACAGTCCACCGCTCTGCCAACTGAGCTATCGACGGTCGTTCAAGTCTTATCCAAGACACCTCCATTTTTTAACTTTACATTTATTAAAAAGCGAGTAAAAAAGTTTCTTCCGTCGAGCCGGAGTCGAACCAGCGACCTATGGATATCGGCACGAGTCATACTACAGTCCACCGCTCTGCCAACTGAGCTATCGACGGTCGTTCAAGTCTTATCCAAGACACCTACATTTTTAAACTTTACATTTATTAAAAAGCGAGTAAAAAAGTTTCTTCCGTCGAGCCGGAGTCGAACCAGCGACATATGGATATCGGCACGAGTCATACTACAGTCCACCGCTCTGCCAACTGAGCTATCGACGGTCGTTCAAGTCTTATCCAAGACACCTCCATTTTTTAACTTTACATTTATTAAAAAGCGAGTAAAAAAGTTTCTTCCGTCGAGCCGGAGTCGAACCAGCGACCTATGGATATCGGCACATGTCATACTACGGTCCACCGCTCTGCCAACTAAGCTATCGACGGTCGCTCAAGTCTTATCCAAGACACCTCCATTTTTTAACTTTACATTTATTAAAAAGCGAGTAAAAAAGTTTCTTCCGTCGAGCCGGAGTCGAACCAGCGACCTATGGATTTCCGCACAAGTCATACTACAGTCCACCGCTCTGCCAACTGAGCTATCGACGGTCGTTCAAGTCTTATCCAAGACACCTCCATTTTTAACTTTACATTTATTAAAAAGCGAGTAAAAAAGTTTCTTCCGTCGAGCCGGAGTCGAACCAGCGACCTATGGATTTCGGCACGCGTCATACTACAGTCCACCGCTCTGCCAACTGAGCTATCGACGGTCGTTCAAGTCTTATCCAAGACACCTCCATTTTTTAACTTTACATTTATTAAAAAGCGAGTAAAAAAGTTTCTTCCGTCGAGCCGGAGTCGAACCAGCGACCTATGGATATCGGCACATGTCATACTACGGCCCACCGCTCTGCCAACTAAGCTATCGACGGTCGCTCAAGTCTTATCCAAGACACCTCCATTTTTTAAATTTACATTTATTAAAAAGCAAATTAAAAAGTTTCTTCCGTCGAGCCGGAGTCGAACCAGCGACCTATGGATTTCGGCACAAGTCATACTACAGTCCACCGCTCTGCCAACTGAGCTATCGACGGTCGTTCAAGTCTAATCCAAGACAGCTCCATTTATTAAACTTTACATTTATTAAAAAACGAGTTAAAAAATTTCTTCCGTCGAGCCGGAGTCGAACCAGCGACCTATGGATTTCGGCACGAGTCATACTACAGTCCACCGCTCTGCCAACTGAGCTATCGACGGTCGTTCAAGTCTAATCCAAGACACCTCCATTTTTTAACTTTAAATTTATTAAAAAGCAAATTAAAAAGTTTCTTCCGTCGAGCTGGAATCGAACCAGCGACCTATGGATTTCGGCACAAGTCATACTACAGTCCACCGCTCTGCCAACTGAGCTATCGACGGTCGTTCAAGTCAAATCCAAGACAGCTCCATTTATTGAACTTTACATTTATTAAAAGCGAGTTAAAAAGTTTCTTCCGTCGAGCCGGAGTCGAACCAGCGACCTATGGATTACGGTACGCGTCATACTACAGTCCACCGCTCTGCCAATTGAGCTATCGACGGCCGTTCATGTCTAATCGAAGACGTATAAATTTATTTAACTTCACATTTTTTAAAAAGCGAGTTAAAAAGTTTCTTCCGTCGAGCCGGAGTCGAACCAGCGACCTATCTATTTCGGCACAAGTCATAATACAGTCCACCGCTCTGCCAACTGAGCTATCGACGGTCGTTCAAGTCTAATCCAAGACACCTCCATTTTTTAACTTTACATTTATTAAAAAGCGAGTAAAAAAGTTTCTTCCGTCGAGCCGGAGTCGAAACAGCGACCTAAGGATTTCGGCACGCGTCATACTACAGTCCACCGCTCTGCCAACTGAGCTATCGACGGTCATTCAAGTCTAATCCAAGACAGCTCCATTTATTAAACTTTACATTTATTAAAAAGCGAGTTAAAATTTTTCTTCCGTCGAGCCGGAGTCGAACCAGCGACCTATGGATTTCGGCACACGTCATACTACAGTCCACCGCTCTGCCAACTGAGCTATCGACGGCCATTCATGTCTAATCGAAGACACATAAATTTATTTAACTTTACATTTTTTAAAAAGCGAGTTAAAAAATTTCTTCTGTCGAGCCGGAGTCGAACCAGTGACCTATGGATTTCGGCACGAGTCATACTACAGTCCACCGCTCTGCCAACTGAGCTATCGAAGGTCGTTCAAGTCTAATCCAAGACACCTCCATTTTTTAACTTTAAATTTATTAAAAAGCAAATTAAAAAGATTCTTCCGTCCAGCCGGAATCGAACCAGCGACCTATGGATTTCGGCACAAGTCATACTACAGTCCACCGCTATGCCAACTGAGCTATCGACGGTCGTTCAAGTCTAATCCAAGACAGCTCCATTTATTGAACTTTACATTTATTAAAAGCGAGTTAAAAAGTTTCTTCCGTCGAGCCGGAGTCGAACCAGCGACCTATGGATTTCGGTACGCGTCATACTACAGTCCACCGCTCTGCCAACTGAGCTATCAACGGCCGTTCATGTCTAATCGAAGACACCTCCATTTTTTAACTTTAAATTTATTAAAAAGCAAATTAAAAAGATTCTTCCGTCCAGCCGGAATCGAACCAGCGACCTATGGATTTCGGCACAAGTCATACTACAGTCCACCGCTCTGCCAACTGAGCTATCGACGGTCGTTCAAGTCTAATCCAAGACAGCTCCATTTATTGAACTTTACATTTATTAAAAGCGAGTTAAAAAGTTTCTTCCGTCGAGCCGGAGTCGAACCAGCGACCTATGGATTTCGGCACGAGTCATACTACAGTCCACCGCTCTGCCAACTGAGCTATCGACGGTCGTTAAAGTCTAATCCAAGACACCTCGATTTTTTAACTTTACATTTATTAAAAAGCAAATTAAAAAGTTTCTTCCGTCGAGCCGGAGTCGAACCAGCGACCTATCTATTTCGGCACAAGTCATACTACAGTCCACCGCTCTGCCAACTGAGCTATCGACGGTCGTTCAAGTATAATCCAAGACACCTCCATTTTTTAACTTTACATTTATTAAAAAGCGAGTAAAAAAGTTTCTTCCGTCGAGCCGGAGTCGAACCAGCGACCTATGGATTTCGGCACAAGTCATACTACAGTCCACCGCTCTGCCAACTGAGCTATCGACGGCCGTTCATGTCTAATCAAAGACACATAATTTTTTAACTTTACATTTTTTAAAAAGCGAGTTAAAAAGTTTCTTCCGTCGAGCCGGAGTCGAACCAGCGACCTATGGATTTCGGCACGCGTCATACTTCAGTCCACCGCTCTGCCAACCAAGCTATCGACGGCCGTTCATGTCTAATCGAAGACGTATAAATTTATTTAACTTTACATTTTTTAAAAAGCGAGTTAAAAAGTTTCTTCCATCGAGCCGGAGTCGAACCAGCGACCTATGGATTTCGGCACGAGTCATACTACAGTCCACCGCTCTGCCAACTGAGCTATATCGACGGTCGTTAAAGTCTAATCCAAGACACCTCCATTTTTTAACTTTACATTTATTAAAAAGCGAGTAAAAAAGTTTCTTCCGTTGAGCCGGAGTCGAACCAGCGACCTATGGTTATCGGCACGAGTCATACTACAGTCCACCGCTCTGCCAACTGAGCTATCGACGGTCGTTCAAGTCTTATCCAAGACACCTCCATTTTTTAACTTTACATTTATTAAAAAGCGAGTAAAAAAGTTTCTTCCGTCGAGCCGGAGTCGAACCAGCGATCTATGGATATCGGCACATGTCATACTACGGTCCACCGCTCTGCCAACTAAGCTATCGACGGTCGCTCAAGTCTTATCCAAGACACCTCCATTTTTTAACTTTACATTTATTAAAAAGCGAGTAAAAAAGTTTCTTCCGTCGAGCCGGAGTCGAACCAGCGACCTATGGATTTCGGCACAAGTCATACTACAGTCCACCGCTCTGCCAACTGAGCTATCGACGGTCGTTCAAGTCTTATCCAAGACACCTCCATTTTTAACTTTACATTTATTAAAAAGCGAGTAAAAAAGTTTCTTCCGTCGAGCCGGAGTCGAACCAGCGACCTATGGTTATCGGCACGAGTCATACTACAGTCCACCGCTCTGCCAACTGAGCTATCGACGGTCGTTCAAGTCTTATCCAAGACACCTCCATTTTTTAACTTTACATTTATTAAAAAGCGAGTAAAAAAGTTTCTTCCGTCGAGCCGGAGTCGAACCAGCGATCTATGGATATCGGCACATGTCATACTACGGTCCACCGCTCTGCCAACTAAGCTATCGACGGTCGCTCAAGTCTTATCCAAGACACCTCCATTTTTTAACTTTACATTTATTAAAAAGCGAGTAAAAAAGTTTCTTCCGTCGAGCCGGAGTCGAACCAGCGACCTATGGATTTCGGCACAAGTCATACTACAGTCCACCGCTCTGCCAACTGAGCTATCGACGGTCGTTCAAGTCTTATCCAAGACACCTCCATTTTTAACTTTACATTTATTAAAAAGCGAGTAAAAAAGTTTCTTCCGTCGAGCCGGAGTCGAACCAGCGACCTATGGTTATCGGCACGAGTCATACTACAGTCCACCGCTCTGCCAACTGAGCTATCGACGGTCGTTCAAGTCTTATCCAAGACACCTCCATTTTTTAACTTTACATTTATTAAAAAGCGAGTAAAAAAGTTTCTTCCGTCGAGCCGGAGTCGAACCAGCGATCTATGGATATCGGCACATGTCATACTACGGTCCACCGCTCTGCCAACTAAGCTATCGACGGTCGCTCAAGTCTTATCCAAGACACCTCCATTTTTTAACTTTACATTTATTAAAAAGCGAGTAAAAAAGTTTCTTCCGTCGAGCCGGAGTCGAACCAGCGACCTATGGATTTCGGCACAAGTCATACTACAGTCCACCGCTCTGCCAACTGAGCTATCGACGGTCGTTCAAGTCTTATCCAAGACACCTCCATTTTTAACTTTACATTTATTAAAAAGCGAGTAAAAAAGTTTCTTCCGTCGAGCCGGAGTCGAACCAGCGACCTATTGATTTCGGCACGCGTCATACTACAGTCCACCGCTCTGCCAACTGAGCTATCGACGGTCGTTCAAGTCTTATCCAAGACACCTCCATTTTTTAACTTTACATTTATTAAAAAGCGAGTAAAAAAGTTTCTTCCGTCGAGCCGGAGTCGAACCAGCGACCTATGGATATCGGCACATGTCATACTACGGCCCACCGCTCTGCCAACTAAGCTATCGACGGTCGCTCAAGTCTTATCCAAGACACCTCCATTTTTTAAATTTACATTTATTAAAAAGCAAATTAAAAAGTTTCTTCCGTCGAGCCGGAGTCGAACCAGCGACCTATGGATTTCGGCACAAGTCATACTACAGTCCACCGCTCTGCCAACTGAGCTATCGACGGTCGTTCAAGTCTAATCCAAGACAGCTCCATTTATTAAACTTTACATTTATTAAAAAACGAGTTAAAAAATTTCTTCCGTCGAGCCGGAGTCGAACCAGCGACCTATGGATTTCGGCACGAGTCATACTACAGTCCACCGCTCTGCCAACTGAGCTATCGACGGTCGTTCAAGTCTAATCCAAGACACCTCCATTTTTTAACTTTAAATTTATTAAAAAGCAAATTAAAAAGTTTCTTCCGTCGAGCTGGAATCGAACCAGCGACCTATGGATTTCGGCACAAGTCATACTACAGTCCACCGCTCTGCCAACTGAGCTATCGACGGTCGTTCAAGTCAAATCCAAGACAGCTCCATTTATTGAACTTTACATTTATTAAAAGCGAGTTAAAAAGTTTCTTCCGTCGAGCCGGAGTCGAACCAGCGACCTATGGATTACGGTACGAGTCATACTACAGTCCACCGCTCTGCCAATTGAGCTATCGACGGCCGTTCATGTCTAATCGAAGACGTATAAATTTATTTAACTTCACATTTTTTAAAAAGCGAGTTAAAAAGTTTCTTCCGTCGAGCCGGAGTCGAACCAGCGACCTATGGATTTCGGCACGAGTCATACTACAGTCCACCGCTCTGCCAACTGAGCTATCGACGGTCGTTAAAGTCTAATCCAAGACACCTCGATTTTTTAACTTTACATTTATTAAAAAGCAAATTAAAAAGTTTCTTCCGTCGAGCCGGAGTCGAACCAGCGACCTATCTATTTCGGCACAAGTCATACTACAGTCCACCGCTCTGCCAACTGAGCTATCGACGGTCGTTCAAGTATAATCCAAGACACCTCCATTTTTTAACTTTACATTTATTAAAAAGCGAGTAAAAAAGTTTCTTCCGTCGAGCCGGAGTCGAACCAGCGACCTATGGATTTCGGCACAAGTCATACTACAGTCCACCGCTCTGCCAACTGAGCTATCGACGGCCGTTCATGTCTAATCAAAGACACATAATTTTTTAACTTTACATTTTTTAAAAAGCGAGTTAAAAAGTTTCTTCCGTCGAGCCGGAGTCGAACCAGCGACCTATGGATTTCGGCACGCGTCATACTTCAGTCCACCGCTCTGCCAACCAAGCTATCGACGGCCGTTCATGTCTAATCGAAGACGTATAAATTTATTTAACTTTACATTTTTTAAAAAGCGAGTTAAAAAGTTTCTTCCATCGAGCCGGAGTCGAACCAGCGACCTATGGATTTCGGCACGAGTCATACTACAGTCCACCGCTCTGCAAACTGAGCTATATCGACGGTCGTTAAAGTCTAATCCAAGACACCTCCATTTTTTAACTTTACATTTATTAAAAAGCGAGTAAAAAAGTTTCTTCCGTTGAGCCGGAGTCGAACCAGCGACCTATGGTTATCGGCACGAGTCATACTACAGTCCACCGCTCTGCCAACTGAGCTATCGACGGTCGTTCAAGTCTTATCCAAGACACCTCCATTTTTTAACTTTACATTTATTAAAAAGCGAGTAAAAAAGTTTCTTCCGTCGAGCCGGAGTCGAACCAGCGATCTATGGATATCGGCACATGTCATACTACGGTCCACCGCTCTGCCAACTAAGCTATCGACGGTCGCTCAAGTCTTATCCAAGACACCTCCATTTTTTAACTTTACATTTATTAAAAAGCGAGTAAAAAAGTTTCTTCCGTCGAGCCGGAGTCGAACCAGCGACCTATGGATTTCGGCACAAGTCATACTACAGTCCACCGCTCTGCCAACTGAGCTATCGACGGTCGTTCAAGTCTTATCCAAGACACCTCCATTTTTAACTTTACATTTATTAAAAAGCGAGTAAAAAAGTTTCTTCCGTCGAGCCGGAGTCGAACCAGCGACCTATGGTTATCGGCACGAGTCATACTACAGTCCACCGCTCTGCCAACTGAGCTATCGACGGTCGTTCAAGTCTTATCCAAGACACCTCCATTTTTTAACTTTACATTTATTAAAAAGCGAGTAAAAAAGTTTCTTCCGTCGAGCCGGAGTCGAACCAGCGATCTATGGATATCGGCACATGTCATACTACGGTCCACCGCTCTGCCAACTAAGCTATCGACGGTCGCTCAAGTCTTATCCAAGACACCTCCATTTTTTAACTTTACATTTATTAAAAAGCGAGTAAAAAAGTTTCTTCCGTCGAGCCGGAGTCGAACCAGCGACCTATGGATTTCGGCACAAGTCATACTACAGTCCACCGCTCTGCCAACTGAGCTATCGACGGTCGTTCAAGTCTTATCCAAGACACCTCCATTTTTAACTTTACATTTATTAAAAAGCGAGTAAAAAAGTTTCTTCCGTCGAGCCGGAGTCGAACCAGCGACCTATTGATTTCGGCACGCGTCATACTACAGTCCACCGCTCTGCCAACTGAGCTATCGACGGTCGTTCAAGTCTTATCCAAGACACCTCCATTTTTTAACTTTACATTTATTAAAAAGCGAGTAAAAAAGTTTCTTCCGTCGAGCCGGAGTCGAACCAGCGACCTATGGATATCGGCACATGTCATACTACGGCCCACCGCTCTGCCAACTAAGCTATCGACGGTCGCTCAAGTCTTATCCAAGACACCTCCATTTTTTAAATTTACATTTATTAAAAAGCAAATTAAAAAGTTTCTTCCGTCGAGCCGGAGTCGAACCAGCGACCTATGGATTTCGGCACAAGTCATACTACAGTCCACCGCTCTGCCAACTGAGCTATCGACGGTCGTTCAAGTCTAATCCAAGACAGCTCCATTTATTAAACTTTACATTTATTAAAAAACGAGTTAAAAAATTTCTTCCGTCGAGCCGGGGTCGAACCAGCGACCTATGGATTTCGGCACGAGTCATACTACAGTCCACCGCTCTGCCAACTGAGCTATCGACGGTCGTTCAAGTCTAATCCAAGACACCTCCATTTTTTAACTTTAAATTTATTAAAAAGCAAATTAAAAAGTTTCTTCCGTCGAGCTGGAATCGAACCAGCGACCTATGGATTTCGGCACAAGTCATACTACAGTCCACCGCTCTGCCAACTGAGCTATCGACGGTCGTTCAAGTCAAATCCAAGACAGCTCCATTTATTGAACTTTACATTTATTAAAAGCGAGTTAAAAAGTTTCTTCCGTCGAGCCGGAGTCGAACCAGCGACCTATGGATTACGGTACGAGTCATACTACAGTCCACCGCTCTGCCAATTGAGCTATCGACGGCCGTTCATGTCTAATCGAAGACGTATAAATTTATTTAACTTCACATTTTTTAAAAAGCGAGTTAAAAAGTTTCTTCCGTCGAGCCGGAGTCGAACCAGCGACCTATGGATATCAAGACGAGTCATACTACAGTCCACCGCTCTGCCAACTGAGCTATCGACGGTTGTTCAAGTCTTATCCAAGACACCTCCATTTTTTAACTTTACATTTACTAAAATCGAGTAAAAAAGTTTCTTCCGTCGAGCCGGAGTCGAACCAGCGACCTATCTATTTCGGCACAAGTCATACTACAGTCCACCGCTCTGCCAACTGAGCTATCGACGGTCGTTCAAGTATAATCCAAGACACCTCCATTTTTTAACTTTACATTTATTAAAAAGCGAGTTAAAAAGTTTCTTCCGTCGAACCGGAGTCGAACCAGCGACCTATGGATTTCGGCACGCGTCATACTACAGTCCACCGCTCTGCCAACTGAGCTATCGACGGCCGTTCATGTCTAATCGAAGACGTATAAATTTATTTAACTTTACATTTTTTAAAAAGCGAGTTAAAAAGTTTCTTCCATCGAGCCGGAGTCGAACCAGCGACCTATGGATTTCGGCACGAGTCATACTACAGTCCACCGCTCTGCCAACTGAGCTATATCGACGGTCGTTAAAGTCTAATCCAAGACACCTCCATTTTTTAACTTTACATTTATTAAAAAGCGAGTAAAAAAGTTTCTTCCGTTGAGCCGGAGTCGAACCAGCGACCTATGGATATCGGCACGAGTCATACTACAGTCCACCGCTCTGCCAACTGAGCTATCGACGGTCGTTCAAGTCTTATCCAAGACACCTCCATTTTTTAACTTTACATTTATTAAAAAGCGAGTAAAAAAGTTTCTTCCGTCGAGCCGGAGTCGAACCAGCGACCTATGGATATCAGCACATGTCATACTACGGTCCACCGCTCTGCCAACTAAGCTATCGACGGTCGCTCAAGTCTTATCCAAGACACCTCCATTTTTTAACTTTACATTTATTAAAAAGCGAGTAAAAAAGTTTCTTCCGTCGAGCCGGAGTCGAACCAGCGACCTATTTATTTCGGCACAAGTCATACTACAGTCCACCGCTCTGCCAACTGAGCTATCGACGGTCGTTCAAGTCTTATCCAAGACACCTCCATTTTTAACTTTACATTTATTAAAAAGCGAGTAAAAAAGTTTCTTCCGTCGAGCCGGAGTCGAACCAGCGACCTATTGATTTCGGCACGCGTCATACTACAGTCCACCGCTCTGCCAACTGAGCTATCGACGGTCGTTCAAGTCTTATCCAAGACACCTCCATTTTTTAACTTTACATTTATTAAAAAGCGAGTAAAAAAGTTTCTTCCGTCGAGCCGGAGTCGAACCAGCGACCTATGGATATCGGCACATGTCATACTACGGCCCACCGCTCTGCCAACTAAGCTATCGACGGTCGCTTAAGTCTTATCCAAGACACCTCCATTTTTTAAATTTACATTTATTAAAAAGCAAATTAAAAAGTTTCTTCCGTCGAGCCGGAGTCGAACCAGCGACCTATGGATTTCGGCACGAGTCATACTACAGTCCACCGCTCTGCCAACTGAGCTATCGACGGTCGTTCAAGTCTTATCCAAGACACCTCCATTTTTAACTTTACATTTATTAAAAAGCGAGTAAAAAAGTTTCTTCCGTCGAGCCGGAGTCGAACCAGCGACCTATGGATTTCGGCACGCGTCATACTACAGTCCACCGCTCTGCCAACTGAGCTATCGACGGTCGTTAAAGTCTTATCCAAGACACCTCCATTTTTTAACTTTACATTTATTAAAAAGCGAGTAAAAAAGTTTCTTCCGTCGAGCCGGAGTCGAACCAGCAACCTATGGATATCGGCACATGTCATACTACGGCCCACCGCTCTGCCAACTAAGCTATCGACGGTCGCTCAAGTCTTATCCAAGACACCTCCATTTTTTAAATTTACATTTATTAAAAAGCAAATTAAAAAGTTTCTTCCGTCGAGCCGGAGTCGAACCAGCGACCTATGGATTTCGGCACAAGTCATACTACAGTCCACCGCTCTGCCAACTGAGCTATCGAAGGTCGTTCAAGTCTAATCCAAGACAGCTCCATTTATTGAACTTTACATTTATTAAAAGCGAGTTAAAAAGTTTCTTCCGTCGAGCCGGAGTCGAACCAGCGACCTATTGATTACGGTACGAGTCATACTACAGTCCACCGCTCTGCCAATTGAGCTATCGACGGCCGTTCATGTCTAATCGAAGACGTATAAATTTATTTAACTTCACATTTTTTAAAAAGCGAGTTAAAAAGTTTCTTCCGTCGAGCCGGAGTCGAACCAGCGACCTATGGATATCAAGACGAGTCATACTACAGTCCACCGCTCTGCCAACTGAGCTATCGACGGTTGTTCAAGTCTTATCCAAGACACCTCCATTTTTTAACTTTACATTTACTAAAATCGAGTAAAAAAGTTTCTTCCGTCGAGCCGGAGTCGAACCAGCGACCTATCTATTTCGGCACAAGTCATACTACAGTCCACCGCTCTGCCAACTGAGCTATCGACGGTCGTTCAAGTATAATCCAAGACACCTCCATTTTTTAACTTTACATTTATTAAAAAGCGAGTTAAAAAGTTTCTTCCGTCGAACCGGAGTCGAACCAGCGACCTATGGATTTCGGCACGCGTCATACTACAGTCCACCGCTCTGCCAACTGAGCTATCGACGGCCGTTCATGTCTAATCGAAGACGTATAAATTTATTTAACTTTACATTTTTTAAAAAGCGAGTTAAAAAGTTTCTTCCATCGAGCCGGAGTCGAACCAGCGACCTATGGATTTCGGCACGAGTCATACTACAGTCCACCGCTCTGCCAACTGAGCTATATCGACGGTCGTTAAAGTCTAATCCAAGACACCTCCATTTTTTAACTTTACATTTATTAAAAAGCGAGTAAAAAAGTTTCTTCCGTTGAGCCGGAGTCGAACCAGCGACCTATGGATATCGGCACGAGTCATACTACAGTCCACCGCTCTGCCAACTGAGCTATCGACGGTCGTTCAAGTCTTATCCAAGACACCTCCATTTTTTAACTTTACATTTATTAAAAAGCGAGTAAAAAAGTTTCTTCCGTCGAGCCGGAGTCGAACCAGCGACCTATGGATATCAGCACATGTCATACTACGGTCCACCGCTCTGCCAACTAAGCTATCGACGGTCGCTCAAGTCTTATCCAAGACACCTCCATTTTTTAACTTTACATTTATTAAAAAGCGAGTAAAAAAGTTTCTTCCGTCGAGCCGGAGTCGAACCAGCGACCTATTTATTTCGGCACAAGTCATACTACAGTCCACCGCTCTGCCAACTGAGCTATCGACGGTCGTTCAAGTCTTATCCAAGACACCTCCATTTTTAACTTTACATTTATTAAAAAGCGAGTAAAAAAGTTTCTTCCGTCGAGCCGGAGTCGAACCAGCGACCTATTGATTTCGGCACGCGTCATACTACAGTCCACCGCTCTGCCAACTGAGCTATCGACGGTCGTTCAAGTCTTATCCAAGACACCTCCATTTTTTAACTTTACATTTATTAAAAAGCGAGTAAAAAAGTTTCTTCCGTCGAGCCGGAGTCGAACCAGCGACCTATGGATATCGGCACATGTCATACTACGGCCCACCGCTCTGCCAACTAAGCTATCGACGGTCGCTTAAGTCTTATCCAAGACACCTCCATTTTTTAAATTTACATTTATTAAAAAGCAAATTAAAAAGTTTCTTCCGTCGAGCCGGAGTCGAACCAGCGACCTATGGATTTCGGCACGAGTCATACTACAGTCCACCGCTCTGCCAACTGAGCTATCGACGGTCGTTCAAGTCTTATCCAAGACACCTCCATTTTTAACTTTACATTTATTAAAAAGCGAGTAAAAAAGTTTCTTCCGTCGAGCCGGAGTCGAACCAGCGACCTATGGATTTCGGCACGCGTCATACTACAGTCCACCGCTCTGCCAACTGAGCTATCGACGGTCGTTAAAGTCTTATCCAAGACACCTCCATTTTTTAACTTTACATTTATTAAAAAGCGAGTAAAAAAGTTTCTTCCGTCGAGCCGGAGTCGAACCAGCAACCTATGGATATCGGCACATGTCATACTACGGCCCACCGCTCTGCCAACTAAGCTATCGACGGTCGCTCAAGTCTTATCCAAGACACCTCCATTTTTTAAATTTACATTTATTAAAAAGCAAATTAAAAAGTTTCTTCCGTCGAGCCGGAGTCGAACCAGCGACCTATGGATTTCGGCACAAGTCATACTACAGTCCACCGCTCTGCCAACTGAGCTATCGAAGGTCGTTCAAGTCTAATCCAAGACAGCTCCATTTATTGAACTTTACATTTATTAAAAGCGAGTTAAAAAGTTTCTTCCGTCGAGCCGGAGTCGAACCAGCGACCTATTGATTACGGTACGAGTCATACTACAGTCCACCGCTCTGCCAATTGAGCTATCGACGGCCGTTCATGTCTAATCGAAGACGTATAAATTTATTTAACTTCACATTTTTTAAAAAGCGAGTTAAAAAGTTTCTTCCGTCGAGCCGGAGTCGAACCAGCGACCTATGGATATCGGGACGAGTCATACTACAGTCCACCGCTCTGCCAACTGAGCTATCGACGGTCGTTCAAGTCTTATCCAAGACACCTCCATTTTTTAACTTTACATTTACTAAAATCGAGTAAAAAAGTTTCTTCCGTCGAGCCGGAGTCGAACCAGCGACCTATCTATTTCGGCACAAGTCATACTACAGTCCACCGCTCTGCCAACTGAGCTATCGACGGTCGTTCAAGTATAATCCAAGACACCTCCATTTTTTAACTTTACATTTATTAAAAAGCGAGTAAAAAAGTTTCTTCCGTCGAGCCGAAGTCGAACCAGCGACCTATGGATTTCGGCACAAGTCATACTACAGTCCACCGCTCTACCAACTGAGCTATCGACGGCCGTTCATGTCTAATCAAAGACACATAATTTTTTAACTTTACATTTTTTAAAAAGCGAGTTAAAAAGTTTCTTCCGTCGAACCGGAGTCGAACCAGCGACCTATGGATTTCGGCACGCGTCATACTACAGTCCACCGCTCTGCCAACTGAGCTATCGACGGCCGTTCATGTCTAATCGAAGACGTATAAATTTATTTAACTTTACATTTTTTAAAAAGCGAGTTAAAAAGTTTCTTCCATCGAGCCGGAGTCGAACCAGCGACCTATGGATTTCGGCACGAGTCATACTACAGTCCACCGCTCTGCCAACTGAGCTATATCGACGGTCGTTAAAGTCTAATCCAAGACACCTCCATTTTTTAACTTTACATTTATTAAAAAGCGAATTAAAAAGTTTCTTCCGTCGAGCCGGAGTCGAACCAGCGACCTATGGATTTTGGCACGAGTCATACTACAGTCCACCGCTCTGCCAACTGAGCTATCGACGGTCGTTCAAGTCTTATCCAAGACACCTCCATTTTTTAACTTTACATTTATTAAAAAGCGAGTAAAAAACTTTCTTCCGTCGAGCCGGAGTCGAACCAGCGACCTATGGATTTCGGCACAAGTCATACTACAGTCCACTGCTCTGCCAACTGAGCTATCGACGGTCGTTCAAGTCTTATCCAAGACACCTCCATTTTTTAACTTTACATTTATTAAAAAGCGAGTAAAAAAGTTTCTTCCGTCGAGCCGGAGTCGAACCAGCGACCTATGGATTTCGGCACGAGTCATACTACAGTCCACCGCTCTGCCAACTGAGCTATCGACGGTCGTTCAAGTCTAATCCAAGACACCTCCATTTTTTAACTTTAAATTTATTAAAAAGCAAATTAAAAAGTTTCTTTCGTCGAGCTGGAATCGAACCAGCGACCTATGGATTTCGGCACAAGTCATACTACAGTCCACCGCTCTGCCAACTGAGCTATCGACGGTCGTTCAAGTCAAATCCAAGACAGCTCCATTTATTGAACTTTACATTTATTAAAAGCGAGTTAAAAAGTTTCTTCCGTCGAGCCGGAGTCGAACCAGCGACCTATGGATTACGGTACGCGTTATACTTCAGTCCACCGCTCTGCCAATTGAGCTATCGACGGCCGTTCATGTCTAATCGAAGACGTATAAATTTATTTAACTTCACATTTTTTAAAAAGCGAGTTAAAAAGTTTCTTCCGTCGAGCCGGAGTCGAACCAGCGACCTATGGATATCGGCACGAGTCATACTACAGTCCACCGCTCTGCCAACTGAGCTATCGACGGTCGTTCAAGTCTTATCCAAGACACCTCCATTTTTTAACTTTACATTTATTAAAAAGCGAGTAAAAAAGTTTCTTCCGTCGAGCCGGAGTCGAACCAGCGACCTATGGATATCGGCACGAGTCATACTACAGTCCACCGCTCTGCCAACTGAGCTATCGACGGTCGTTCAAGTCTTATCCAAGACACCTACATTTTTAAACTTTACATTTATTAAAAAGCGAGTAAAAAAGTTTCTTCCGTCGAGCCGGAGTCGAACCAGCGACCTATGGATATCGGCACGAGTCATACTACAGTCCACCGCTCTGCCAACTGAGCTATCGACGGTCGTTCAAGTCTTATCCAAGACACCTCCATTTTTTAAATTTACATTTATTAAAAGCGAGTTAAAAAGTTTCTTCCGTCGAGCCGGAGTCGAACCAGCGACCTATGGATTTCGGCACAAGTCATACTACAGTCCACCGCTCTGCCAACTGAGCTATCGACGGTCGTTCAAGTCTAATCCAAGACAGCTCCATTTATTGAACTTTACATTTATTAAAAGCGAGTTAAAAAGTTTCTTCCGTCGAGCCGGAGTCGAACCAGCGACCTATGGATTACGGTACGAGTCATACTACAGTCCACCGCTCTGCCAATTGAGCTATCGACGGCCGTTCATGTCTAATCGAAGACGTATAAATTTATTTAACTTCACATTTTTTAAAAAGCGAGTTAAAAAGTTTCTTCCGTCGAGCCGGAGTCGAACCAGCGACCTATGGATATCGGGACGAGTCATACTACAGTCCACCGCTCTGCCAACTGAGCTATCGACGGTCGTTCAAGTCTTATCCAAGACACCTCCATTTTTTAACTTTACATTTACTAAAATCGAGTAAAAAAGTTTCTTCCGTCGAGCCGGAGTCGAACCAGCGACCTATCTATTTCGGCACAAGTCATACTACAGTCCACCGCTCTGCCAACTGAGCTATCGACGGTCGTTTAAGTATAATCCAAGACACCTCCATTTTTTAACTTTACATTTATTAAAAAGCGAGTAAAAAAGTTTCTTCCGTCGAGCCGGAGTCGAACCAGCGACCTATGGATTTCGGCACAAGTCATACTACAGTCCACCGCTCTGCCAACTGAGCTATCGACGGCCGTTCATGTCTAATCAAAGACACATAATTTTTTAACTTTACATTTTTTAAAAAGCGAGTTAAAAAGTTTCTTCCGTCGAACCGGAGTCGAACCAGCGACCTATGGATTTCGGCACGCGTCATACTACAGTCCACCGCTCTGCCAACTGAGCTATCGACGGCCGTTCATGTCTAATCGAAGACGTATAAATTTATTTAACTTTACATTTTTTAAAAAGCGAGTTAAAAAGTTTCTTCCATCGAGCCGGAGTCGAACCAGCGACCTATGGATTTCGGCACGAGTCATACTACAGTCCACCGCTCTGCCAACTGAGCTATCGACGGCCGTTCATGTCTAATCGAAGACGTATAAATTTATTTAACTTTACATTTTTTAAAAAGCGAGTTAAAAAGTTTCTTCCATCGAGCCGGAGTCGAACCAGCGACCTATGGATTTCGGCACGAGTCATACTACAGTCCACCGCTCTGCCAACTGAGCTATATCGACGGTCGTTAAAGTCTAATCCAAGACACCTCCATTTTTTAACTTTACATTTATTAAAAAGCGAATTAAAAAGTTTCTTCCGTCGAGCCGGAGTCGAACCAGCGACCTATGGATTTTGGCACGAGTCATACTACAGTCCACCGCTCTGCCAACTGAGCTATCGACGGTCGTTCAAGTCTTATCCAAGACACCTCCATTTTTTAACTTTACATTTATTAAAAAGCGAGTAAAAAACTTTCTTCCGTCGAGCCGGAGTCGAACCAGCGACCTATGGATTTCGGCACAAGTCATACTACAGTCCACTGCTCTGCCAACTGAGCTATCGACGGTCGTTCAAGTCTTATCCAAGACACCTCCATTTTTTAACTTTACATTTATTAAAAAGCGAGTAAAAAAGTTTCTTCCGTCGAGCCGGAGTCGAACCAGCGACCTATGGATTTCGGCACGAGTCATACTACAGTCCACCGCTCTGCCAACTGAGCTATCGACGGTCGTTCAAGTCTAATCCAAGACACCTCCATTTTTTAACTTTAAATTTATTAAAAAGCAAATTAAAAAGTTTCTTTCGTCGAGCTGGAATCGAACCAGCGACCTATGGATTTCGGCACAAGTCATACTACAGTCCACCGCTCTGCCAACTGAGCTATCGACGGTCGTTCAAGTCAAATCCAAGACAGCTCCATTTATTGAACTTTACATTTATTAAAAGCGAGTTAAAAAGTTTCTTCCGTCGAGCCGGAGTCGAACCAGCGACCTATGGATTACGGTACGCGTTATACTTCAGTCCACCGCTCTGCCAATTGAGCTATCGACGGCCGTTCATGTCTAATCGAAGACGTATAAATTTATTTAACTTCACATTTTTTAAAAAGCGAGTTAAAAAGTTTCTTCCGTCGAGCCGGAGTCGAACCAGCGACCTATGGATATCGGCACGAGTCATACTACAGTCCACCGCTCTGCCAACTGAGCTATCGACGGTCGTTCAAGTCTTATCCAAGACACCTCCATTTTTTAACTTTACATTTATTAAAAAGCGAGTAAAAAAGTTTCTTCCGTCGAGCCGGAGTCGAACCAGCGACCTATGGATATCGGGACGAGTCATACTACAGTCCACCGCTCTGCCAACTGAGCTATCGACGGTCGTTCAAGTCTTATCCAAGACACCTACATTTTTAAACTTTACATTTATTAAAAAGCGAGTAAAAAAGTTTCTTCCGTCGAGCCGGAGTCGAACCAGCGACCTATGGATATCGGCACGAGTCATACTACAGTCCACCGCTCTGCCAACTGAGCTATCGACGGTCGTTCAAGTCTTATCCAAGACACCTCCATTTTTTAAATTTACATTTATTAAAAAGCAAATTAAAAAGTTTCTTCCGTCGAGCCGGAGTCGAACCAGCGACCTATGGATTTCGGCACAAGTCATACTACAGTCCACCGCTCTGCCAACTGAGCTATCGACGGTCGTTCAAGTCTAATCCAAGACAGCTCCATTTATTGAACTTTACATTTATTAAAAGCGAGTTAAAAAGTTTCTTCCGTCGAGCCGGAGTCGAACCAGCGACCTATGGATTACGGTACGAGTCATACTACAGTCCACCGCTCTGCCAATTGAGCTATCGACGGCCGTTCATGTCTAATCGAAGACGTATAAATTTATTTAACTTCACATTTTTTAAAAAGCGAGTTAAAAAGTTTCTTCCGTCGAGCCGGAGTCGAACCAGCGACCTATGGATATCGGGACGAGTCATACTACAGTCCACCGCTCTGCCAACTGAGCTATCGACGGTCGTTCAAGTCTTATCCAAGACACCTCCATTTTTTAACTTTACATTTACTAAAATCGAGTAAAAAAGTTTCTTCCGTCGAGCCGGAGTCGAACCAGCGACCTATCTATTTCGGCACAAGTCATACTACAGTCCACCGCTCTGCCAACTGAGCTATCGACGGTCGTTCAAGTATAATCCAAGACACCTCCATTTTTTAACTTTACATTTATTAAAAAGCGAGTAAAAAAGTTTCTTCCGTCGAGCCGGAGTCGAACCAGCGACCTATGGATTTCGGCACAAGTCATACTACAGTCCACCGCTCTGCCAACTGAGCTATCGACGGCCGTTCATGTCTAATCAAAGACACATAATTTTTTAACTTTACATTTTTTAAAAAGCGAGTTAAAAAGTTTCTTCCGTCGAACCGGAGTCGAACCAGCGACCTATGGATTTCGGCACGCGTCATACTACAGTCCACCGCTCTGCCAACTGAGCTATCGACGGCCGTTCATGTCTAATCGAAGACGTATAAATTTATTTAACTTTACATTTTTTAAAAAGCGAGTTAAAAAGTTTCTTCCATCGAGCCGGAGTCGAACCAGCGACCTATGGATTTCGGCACGAGTCATACTACAGTCCACCGCTCTGCCAACTGAGCTATATCGACGGTCGTTAAAGTCTAATCCAAGACACCTCCATTTTTTAACTTTACATTTATTAAAAAGCGAATTAAAAAGTTTCTTCCGTCGAGCCGGAGTCGAACCAGCGACCTATGGATTTTGGCACGAGTCATACTACAGTCCACCGCTCTGCCAACTGAGCTATCGACGGTCGTTCAAGTCTTATCCAAGACACCTCCATTTTTTAACTTTACATTTATTAAAAAGCGAGTAAAAAACTTTCTTCCGTCGAGCCGGAGTCGAACCAGCGACCTATGGATTTCGGCACAAGTCATACTACAGTCCACTGCTCTGCCAACTGAGCTATCGACGGTCGTTCAAGTCTTATCCAAGACACCTCCATTTTTTAACTTTACATTTATTAAAAAGCGAGTAAAAAAGTTTCTTCCGTCGAGCCGGAGTCGAACCAGCGACCTATGGATTTCGGCACGAGTCATACTACAGTCCACCGCTCTGCCAACTGAGCTATCGACGGTCGTTCAAGTCTAATCCAAGACACCTCCATTTTTTAACTTTAAATTTATTAAAAAGCAAATTAAAAAGTTTCTTTCGTCGAGCTGGAATCGAACCAGCGACCTATGGATTTCGGCACAAGTCATACTACAGTCCACCGCTCTGCCAACTGAGCTATCGACGGTCGTTCAAGTCAAATCCAAGACAGCTCCATTTATTGAACTTTACATTTATTAAAAGCGAGTTAAAAAGTTTCTTCCGTCGAGCCGGAGTCGAACCAGCGACCTATGGATTACGGTACGCGTTATACTTCAGTCCACCGCTCTGCCAATTGAGCTATCGACGGCCGTTCATGTCTAATCGAAGACGTATAAATTTATTTAACTTCACATTTTTTAAAAAGCGAGTTAAAAAGTTTCTTCCGTCGAGCCGGAGTCGAACCAGCGACCTATGGATATCGGCACGAGTCATACTACAGTCCACCGCTCTGCCAACTGAGCTATCGACGGTCGTTCAAGTCTTATCCAAGACACCTCCATTTTTTAACTTTACATTTATTAAAAAGCGAGTAAAAAAGTTTCTTCCATCGAGCCGGAGTCGAACCAGCGACCTATGGATATCGGCACGAGTCATACTACAGTCCACCGCTCTGCCAACTGAGCTATCGACGGTCGTTCAAGTCTTATCCAAGACACCTACATTTTTAAACTTTACATTTATTAAAAAGCGAGTAAAAAAGTTTCTTCCGTCGAGCCGGAGTCGAACCAGCGACCTATGGATATCGGCACGAGTCATACTACAGTCCACCGCTCTGCCAACTGAGCTATCGACGGTCGTTCAAGTCTTATCCAAGACACCTCCATTTTTTAACTTTACATTTATTAAAAAGCGAGTAAAAAAGTTTCTTCCGTCGAGCCGGAGTCGAACCAGCGACCTATGGATATCGGCACATGTCATACTACGGTCCACCGCTCTGCCAACTAAGCCATCGACGGTCGCTCAAGTCTTATCCAAGACACCTCCATTTTTTAACTTTACATTTATTAAAAAGCGAGTAAAAAAGTTTCTTCCGTCGAGCCGGAGTCGAACCAGCGACCTATGGATTTCGGCACAAGTCATACTACAGTCCACCGCTCTGCCAACTGAGCTATCGACGGTCGTTCAAGTCTTATCCAAGACACCTCCATTTTTAACTTTACATTTATTAAAAAGCGAGTAAAAAAGTTTCTTCCGTCGAGCCGGAGTCGAACCAGCGACCTATGGATTTCGGCACGCGTCATACTACAGTCCACCGCTCTGCCAACTGAGCTATCGACGGTCGTTCAAGTCTTATCCAAGACACCTCCATTTTTTAACTTTACATTTATTAAAAAGCGAGTAAAAAAGTTTCTTCCGTCGAGCCGGAGTCGAACCAGCGACCTATGGATATCGGCACATGTCATACTACGGCCCACCGCTCTGCCAACTAAGCTATCGACGGTCGCTCAAGTCTTATCCAAGACACCTCCATTTTTTAAATTTACATTTATTAAAAAGCAAATTAAAAAGTTTCTTCCGTCGAGCCGGAGTCGAACCAGCGACCTATGGATTTCGGCACAAGTCATACTACAGTCCACCGCTCTGCCAACTGAGCTATCGACGGTCGTTCAAGTCTAATCCAAGACAGCTCCATTTATTAAACTTTACATTTATTAAAAAACGAGTTAAAAAATTTCTTCCGTCGAGCCGGAGTCGAACCAGCGACCTATGGATTTCGGCACGAGTCATACTACAGTCCACCGCTCTGCCAACTGAGCTATCGACGGTCGTTCAAGTCTAATCCAAGACACCTCCATTTTTTAACTTTAAATTTATTAAAAAGCAAATTAAAAAGTTTCTTCCGTCGAGCTGGAATCGAACCAGCGACCTATGGATTTCGGCACAAGTCATACTACAGTCCACCGCTCTGCCAACTGAGCTATCGACGGTCGTTCAAGTCTAATCCAAGACAGCTTCATTTATTGAACTTTACATTTATTAAAAGCGAGTTAAAAAGTTTCTTCCGTCGAGCCGGAGTCGAACCAGCGACCTATGGATTTCGGTACGCGTCATACTACAGTCCACCGCTCTGCCAACTGAGCTATCGAAGGTCGTTCAAGTCTAATCCAAGACACCTCCATTTTTTAACTTTAAATTTATTAAAAAGCAAATTAAAAAGATTCTTCCGTCCAGCCGGAATCGAACCAGCGACCTATGGATTTCGGCACAAGTCATACTACAGTCCACCGCTCTCTGCCAACTGAGCTATCGACGGTCGTTCAAGTCTAATCCAAGACAGCTCCATTTATTGAACTTTACATTTATTAAAAGCGAGTTAAAAAGTTTCTTCCGTCGAGCCGGAGTCGAACCAGCGACCTATGGATTTCGGTACGCGTCATACTACAGTCCACCGCTCTGCCAACTGAGCTATCGACGGCCGTTCATGTCTAATCGAAGACGTATAAATTTATTTAACTTTACATTTTTTAAAAAGCGAGTTAAAAAGTTTCTTCCGTCGAGCCGGAGTCGAACCAGCGACCTATGGATTTCGGCACGAGTCATACTACAGTCCACCGCTCTGCCAACTGAGCTATCGACGGTCGTTAAAGTCTAATCCAAGACACCTCGATTTTTTAACTTTACATTTATTAAAAAGCAAATTAAAAAGTTTCTTCCGTCGAGCCGGAGTCGAACCAGCGACCTATCTATTTCGGCACAAGTCATACTACAGTCCACCGCTCTGCCAACTGAGCTATCGACGGTCGTTCAAGTATAATCCGAGACACCTCCATTTTTTAACTTTACATTTATTAAAAAGCGAGTAAAAAAGTTTCTTCCGTCGAGCCGGAGTCGAACCAGCGACCTATGGATTTCGGCACAAGTCATACTACAGTCCACCGCTCTGCCAACTGAGCTATCGACGGCCGTTCATGTCTAATCAAAGACACATAATTTTTTAACTTTACATTTTTTAAAAAGCGAGTTAAAAAGTTTCTTCCGTCGAACCGGAGTCGAACCAGCGACCTATGGATTTCGGCACGCGTCATACTACAGTCCACCGCTCTGCCAACCAAGCTATCGACGGCCGTTCATGTCTAATCGAAGACGTATAAATTTATTTAACTTTACATTTTTTAAAAAGCGAGTTAAAAAGTTTCTTCCATCGAGCCGGAGTCGAACCAGCGACCTATGGATTTCGGCACGAGTCATACTACAGTCCACCGCTCTGCCAACTGAGCTATATCGACGGTCGTTAAAGTCTAATCCAAGACACCTCCATTTTTTAACTTTACATTTATTAAAAAGCGAGTAAAAAAGTTTCTTCCGTTGAGCCGGAGTCGAACCAGCGACCTATGGATATCGGCACGAGTCATACTACAGTCCACCGCTCTGCCAACTGAGCTATCGACGGTCGTTCAAGTCTTATCCAAGACACCTCCATTTTTTAACTTTACATTTATTAAAAAGCGAGTAAAAAAGTTTCTTCCGTCTAGCCGGAGTCGAACCAGCGACCTATGGATATCGGCACATGTCATACTACGGTCCACCGCTCTGCCAACTAAGCTATCGACGGTCGCTCAAGTCTTATCCAAGACACCTCCATTTTTTTACTTTACATTTATTAAAAAGCGAGTAAAAAAGTTTCTTCCGTCGAGCCGGAGTCGAACCAGCGACCTATGGATTTCGGCACAAGTCATACTACAGTCCACCGCTCTGCCAACTGAGCTATCGACGGTCGTTCAAGTCTTATCCAAGACACCTCCATTTTTAACTTTACATTTATTAAAAAGCGAGTAAAAAAGTTTCTTCCGTCGAGCCGGAGTCGAACCAGCGACCTATGGATTTCGGCACGCGTCATACTACAGTCCACCGCTCTGCCAACTGAGCTATCGACGGCCGTTCATGTCTAATCGAAGACGTATAAATTTATTTAACTTTACATTTTTTAAAAAGCGAGTTAAAAAGTTTCTTCCATCGAGCCGGAGTCGAACCAGCGACCTATGGATTTCGGCACGAGTCATACTACAGTAGACCGCTCTGCCAACTGAGCTATCGAAGGTCGTTCAAGTCTAATCCAACACACCTCCATTTTTTAACTTTACATTTATTAAAAGCGAGTTAAAAAGTTTCTTCCGTCAAACCGGAGTCGAACCAGCGACCTATGGATTTCGGTACGCGTCATACTACAGTCCACCGCTCTGCCAACTGAGCTATCGACGGTCGTTCAAGTCTTATCCAAGACACCTCCATTTTTTAACTTTACATTTACTAAAATCGAGTAAAAAAGTTTCTTCCGTCGAGCCGGAGTCGAACCAGCGACCTATCTATTTCGGCACAAGTCATACTACAGTCCACCGCTCTGCCAACTGAGCTATCGACGGTCGTTCAAGTATAATCCGAGACACCTCCATTTTTTAACTTTACATTTATTAAAAAGCGAGTAAAAAAGTTTCTTCCGTCGAGCCGGAGTCGAACCAGCGACCTATGGATTTCGGCACAAGTCATACTACAGTCCACCGCTCTGCCAACTGAGCTATCGACGGCCGTTCATGTCTAATCAAAGACACATAATTTTTTAACTTTACATTTTTTAAAAAGCGAGTTAAAAAGTTTCTTCCGTCGAACCGGAGTCGAACCAGCGACCTATGGATTTCGGCACGCGTCATACTACAGTCCACCGCTCTGCCAACTGAGCTATCGACGGCCGTTCATGTCTAATCGAAGACGTATAAATTTATTTAACTTTACATTTTTTAAAAAGCGAGTTAAAAAGTTTCTTCCGTCGAGCCGGAGTCGAACCAGCGACCTATGGATTTCGGTACGCGTCATACTACAGTCCACCGCTCTGCCAACTGAGCTATCGAAGGTCGTTCAAGTCTAATCCAAGACACCTCCATTTTTTAACTTTAAATTTATTAAAAAGCAAATTAAAAAGTTTCTTCCGTCGAGCTGGAATCGAACCAGCGACCTATGGATTTCGGCACAAGTCATACTACAGTCCACCGCTCTGCCAACTGAGCTATCGACGGTCGTTCAAGTCTAATCCAAGACAGCTCCATTTATTGAACTTTACATTTATTAAAAGCGAGTTAAAAAGTTTCTTCCGTCGAGCCGGAGTCGAACCAGCGACCTATGGATTTCGGTACGCGTCATACTACAGTCCACCGCTCTGCCAACTGAGCTATCGAAGGTCGTTCAAGTCTAATCCAAGACACCTCCATTTTTTAACTTTAAATTTATTAAAAAGCAAATTAAAAAGATTCTTCCGTCCAGCCGGAATCGAACCAGCGACCTATGGATTTCGGCACAAGTCATACTACAGTCCACCGCTCTCTGCCAACTGAGCTATCGACGGTCGTTCAAGTCTAATCCAAGACAGCTCCATTTATTGAACTTTACATTTATTAAAAGCGAGTTAAAAAGTTTCTTCCGTCGAGCCGGAGTCGAACCAGCGACCTATGGATTTCGGTACGCGTCATACTACAGTCCACCGCTCTGCCAACTGAGCTATCGACGGCCGTTCATGTCTAATCGAAGACGTATAAATTTATTTAACTTTACATTTTTTAAAAAGCGAGTTAAAAAGTTTCTTCCGTCGAGCCGGAGTCGAACCAGCGACCTATGGATTTCGGCACGAGTCATACTACAGTCCACCGCTCTGCCAACTGAGCTATCGACGGTCGTTAAAGTCTAATCCAAGACACCTCGATTTTTTAACTTTACATTTATTAAAAAGCAAATTAAAAAGTTTCTTCCGTCGAGCCGGAGTCGAACCAGCGACCTATCTATTTCGGCACAAGTCATACTACAGTCCACCGCTCTGCCAACTGAGCTATCGACGGTCGTTCAAGTATAATCCGAGACACCTCCATTTTTTAACTTTACATTTATTAAAAAGCGAGTAAAAAAGTTTCTTCCGTCGAGCCGGAGTCGAACCAGCGACCTATGGATTTCGGCACAAGTCATACTACAGTCCACCGCTCTGCCAACTGAGCTATCGACGGCCGTTCATGTCTAATCAAAGACACATAATTTTTTAACTTTACATTTTTTAAAAAGCGAGTTAAAAAGTTTCTTCCGTCGAACCGGAGTCGAACCAGCGACCTATGGATTTCGGCACGCGTCATACTACAGTCCACCGCTCTGCCAACCAAGCTATCGACGGCCGTTCATGTCTAATCGAAGACGTATAAATTTATTTAACTTTACATTTTTTAAAAAGCGAGTTAAAAAGTTTCTTCCATCGAGCCGGAGTCGAACCAGCGACCTATGGATTTCGGCACGAGTCATACTACAGTCCACCGCTCTGCCAACTGAGCTATATCGACGGTCGTTAAAGTCTAATCCAAGACACCTCCATTTTTTAACTTTACATTTATTAAAAAGCGAGTAAAAAAGTTTCTTCCGTTGAGCCGGAGTCGAACCAGCGACCTATGGATATCGGCACGAGTCATACTACAGTCCACCGCTCTGCCAACTGAGCTATCGACGGTCGTTCAAGTCTTATCCAAGACACCTCCATTTTTTAACTTTACATTTATTAAAAAGCGAGTAAAAAAGTTTCTTCCGTCTAGCCGGAGTCGAACCAGCGACCTATGGATATCGGCACATGTCATACTACGGTCCACCGCTCTGCCAACTAAGCTATCGACGGTCGCTCAAGTCTTATCCAAGACACCTCCATTTTTTTACTTTACATTTATTAAAAAGCGAGTAAAAAAGTTTCTTCCGTCGAGCCGGAGTCGAACCAGCGACCTATGGATTTCGGCACAAGTCATACTACAGTCCACCGCTCTGCCAACTGAGCTATCGACGGTCGTTCAAGTCTTATCCAAGACACCTCCATTTTTAACTTTACATTTATTAAAAAGCGAGTAAAAAAGTTTCTTCCGTCGAGCCGGAGTCGAACCAGCGACCTATGGATTTCGGCACGCGTCATACTACAGTCCACCGCTCTGCCAACTGAGCTATCGACGGCCGTTCATGTCTAATCGAAGACGTATAAATTTATTTAACTTTACATTTTTTAAAAAGCGAGTTAAAAAGTTTCTTCCATCGAGCCGGAGTCGAACCAGCGACCTATGGATTTCGGCACGAGTCATACTACAGTAGACCGCTCTGCCAACTGAGCTATCGAAGGTCGTTCAAGTCTAATCCAACACACCTCCATTTTTTAACTTTACATTTATTAAAAGCGAGTTAAAAAGTTTCTTCCGTCAAACCGGAGTCGAACCAGCGACCTATGGATTTCGGTACGCGTCATACTACAGTCCACCGCTCTGCCAACTGAGCTATCGACGGTCGTTCAAGTCTTATCCAAGACACCTCCATTTTTTAACTTTACATTTACTAAAATCGAGTAAAAAAGTTTCTTCCGTCGAGCCGGAGTCGAACCAGCGACCTATCTATTTCGGCACAAGTCATACTACAGTCCACCGCTCTGCCAACTGAGCTATCGACGGTCGTTCAAGTATAATCCGAGACACCTCCATTTTTTAACTTTACATTTATTAAAAAGCGAGTAAAAAAGTTTCTTCCGTCGAGCCGGAGTCGAACCAGCGACCTATGGATTTCGGCACAAGTCATACTACAGTCCACCGCTCTGCCAACTGAGCTATCGACGGCCGTTCATGTCTAATCAAAGACACATAATTTTTTAACTTTACATTTTTTAAAAAGCGAGTTAAAAAGTTTCTTCCGTCGAACCGGAGTCGAACCAGCGACCTATGGATTTCGGCACGCGTCATACTACAGTCCACCGCTCTGCCAACTGAGCTATCGACGGCCGTTCATGTCTAATCGAAGACGTATAAATTTATTTAACTTTACATTTTTTAAAAAGCGAGTTAAAAAGTTTCTTCCATCGAGCCGGAGTCGAACCAGCGACCTATGGATTTCGGCACGAGTCATACTACAGTCCACCGCTCTGCCAACTGAGCTATATCAACGGTCGTTAAAGTCTAATCCAAGACACCTCCATTTTTTAACTTTACATTTATTAAAAAGCGAATTAAAAAGTTTCTTCCGTCGAGCCGGAGTCGAACCAGCGACCTATGGATTTTGGCACGAGTCATACTACAGTCCACCGCTCTGCCAACTGAGCTATCGACGGTCGTTCAAGTCTTATCCAAGACACCTCCATTTTTTAACTTTACATTTATTAAAAAGCGAGTAAAAAAGTTTCTTCCGTCGAGCCGGAGTCGAACCAGCGACCTATGGATTTCGGCACAAGTCATACTACAGTCCACCGCTCTGCCAACTGAGCTATCGACGGTCGTTCAAGTCTTATCCAAGACACCTCCATTTTTTAACTTTACATTTATTAAAAAGCAAGTAAAAAAGTTTCTTCCGTCGAGCCGGAGTCGAACCAGCGACCTATGGATTTCGGCACGCGTCATACTACAGTCCACCGCTCTGCCAACTAAGCTATCGACGGTCGTTCAAGTCTAATCCAAGACACCTCCATTTTTTAAATTTACATTTATTAAAAAGCAAATTAAAAAGTTTCTTCCGTCGAGCCGGAGTCGAACCAGCGACCTATGGATTTCGGCACAAGTCATACTAAAGTCCTACGCTCTGCCAACTGAGCTATCGACGGTCGTTCAAGTCTAATCCAAGACAGCTCCATTTATTAAACTTTACATTTATTAAAAAGCGAGTTAAAAAAATTCTTCCGTCGAGCCGGAGTCGAACCAGCGACTTATGGATTTCGGCACACGTCATACTACAGTCCAAGGCTCTGCCAACTGAGCTATCGACGGCCATTCATGTCTAATCGAAGACACATAAATTTATTTAACTTTACATTTTTTAAAAAGCGAGTTAAAAAATTTCTTCCGTCGAGCCGGAGTCGAACCAGCGACCTATGGATTTCGGCACGAGTCATACTACAGTCCACCGCTCTGCCAACTGAGCTATCGACGGTCGTTCAAGTCTAATCAAAGACAGCTCCATTTATTAAACTTTACGTTTATTAAAAAGCGAGTTAAAAAAATTCTTCCGTCGAGCCGGTGTCGAACCAGCGACTTATGGATTTCGGCACACGTCATACTACAGTCCACCGCTCTGCCAACTGAGCTATCGACGGCCATTCATGTCTAATCGAAGACACATAAATTTATTTAACTTTACATTTTTTAAAAAGCGAGTTAAAAAATTTCTTCCGTCGAGCCGGAGTCGAACCAGCGACCTATGGATTTCGGCACGAGTCATACTACAGTCCACCGCTCTGCCAACTGAGCTATCGACGGTCGTTCAAGTCTAATCAAAGACACCTCCATTTTTTAACTTTAAATTTATTAAAAAGCAAATTAAAACGTTTCTTCCGTCGAGCCGGAATCGAACCAGTGACCTACGGATTTCGGCACAAGTCATACTACAGTCCACCGCTCTGCCAACTGAGCTATCGACGGTCGTTCAAGTCTAATCCAAGACAGCTCCATTTATTGAACTTTACATTTATTAAAAGCGAGTTAAAAAGTTTCTCCCGTCGAGCCGGAGTCGAACCAGCGACCTATGGATTTCGGTACGCGTCATGCTACAGTCCACCGCTCTGCCAACTGAGCTATCGACGGCCGTTCAAGTCTAATCCAAGACACCTCCATTTATTTAACTTTACATTTATTAAAAAGCGAGTTAAAAAGTTTCTTCCGTCGAGCCGGAGTCGAACCAGCGACCTATGGATTTCGGCACGTGTCATACTACAGTCCACCGCTCTGCCAACTGAGCTATCGACGGTCGTTCAATTCTAATCCAAGACACCACCATTTTTTAACTGTTCATTTATTAAAAAGCGAGTTAAAAAATTTCTTATTACTTTCTTAATATTTCTGTTGTAATGCATTTAAACTTTTAATGTCCTCTATTAGAGTCAGTAAAAAGAGAAATGTCCCTTTGTAACTTTTCTAACCAACCGTCCTTAATGGGTTAATTAAAAAACAACCCTCGTACATTGCAACTACAAATCAAAACATAATAAAATAGTAGGCTACAAAAAAGAATTATTGAACAGATAATAAAAAAAAATACTCCAATGAATCTGTGCAACTGCAACAGTAAGAAGCTGTTATGAAATCGGAGAAAATGGTGCTAGGGACGTTTCGCCGACACGGAAATTTCCAGGTTTTGCACTCACAAATCCTTAACTAACGTATCCTAAGGTCATGGAAGTAAGGTCTACCCCTATGTAAGTGACCCTAGAAAATCCATTTTATTGACTTACAGCGCCCCAAGCGTTGAAGTAAAAAAGTTTGAAAAATTAATTTATAAACAAAAGGAGAACCTTATTAAGAGTATTGCTGCCTTCGGTTTGAAGAACTCACAGAAAAAAATTTCATGAAAATATCGTGAATATTCGCGGAGATATTAGCAAGTTAAAATAGCCCTTTTTCAGGCCTCAAATAAGAAAAAGTTCGTAAATTTGAAAAATTTGAAGTGTCATTGTGTAGTTTTGTGTTTTTTAGTTGAATGAACACAAAATTTATTCAAAAAATAAAAAAAACTTTCAAATTTCTATTTTGGGGCCTGAAAAAGGGCTATTTTCACATGCTAATATCTCCGCTAATATTCAAGATATTTTCATGAAGTTAACCACCAATCAAAGAAGGAATCGCCGACTCTGATTGGTGGAATCCTTCTTTGGCTAATGTTTAACCGCTGATCAGAAAGCACACAATACGGTCGTTATAGGGTCTTAACTGAAATGCTCAGATCTCATCTATGACCTACAACTTCGAAAAAGATCGCTTCTTCAGCCCCTCCCCTCCCGACAGACAATCCTTCGAGGGCACTCACCATCCCACCGCGCGTGAATCAAATCAAAGGGTTACAAACGAAAGAGGCCAGCAGATGTCATTTACTCGCCATCGCCCTTTGCTCCGATGTGCTCTTGTTGTCTTACGTCGCTGTCCTTGTTTACAGCAACTCCGTAGAGTCGTTATAAATGAGAGAGTGCTTTGAAGAATTTCTATTGTAGCGAGCGTGGACATCCGCTCTCCACTTTGACTTCATTAGGGGAGATTCACAAATTACGTGACCCATTTATGGGGAGGGACCTTTATGTGGGAACCAATGTGGCAAGGAGGAGAAAGCAGTTCAAACTGGGTGACATCATGCATAAAACTTTGTTTTTTCATCGCGTTTGAAATCCTAATAGAGGAATTGCTCTGAATATACAAGGTAAAAAGAGTATTTTGAGAGGGGGTGTCCTGGTAAATTCATTGCACTCGATTTTTCCCCCTAGAAAAGGTGGCGACCCAAATCTATATACAGTAAAACCCCGATTATCCGCGAGTGCCACGAAGAAAATTTTTAATTATGAGAACAAATTTTAGATGAGATTAGAGAGATTTTAGATGTAGAGGCAAAGGTTTCTGCTGTAATGTACATATTTTAAAAGTTTTAAATGTCATGTTTTTATACAATAAAACAGTTGTTATGCTGAAATATTTTTTTTCGTGTTTTCACCTTATTTTTAGCCTTTTTTCGGGTTATCCGCAATTTTCACTATCTGCGGTACCCTTGCCACCCGATTCCGCGGATAACCGGGGCTCTACTGTACTTCCCATGTTAAGGACATTCCTTTTTACCACTCATCAAGATAGGCACGTAGGATTTACACATCAAAGCGCACTCTTAATTCAACACATCTATGCTATTTATGACCTCAGAAACACGTATGGTCGGTTATAATGACGATCTGGGTGCATAAGAATAAGATAGGGTCTGGCAGATGCATCTCCGGCGCATAAGGTAATGATGCACGTGTATGTGCTCCAATCCACCCTTTAGGAACGTTAGAGGGGCATTATACTTTTTGTCCTTTTTCCCCTGCGTGCACACACACCCTAAAGCTTATGTGATATGTAATGAGTTGGATTGAATTGGGTGGTTTTTGTAAGATATATTATAACTTTTGTAGAAAAAAACAAGGTATTGTAGGTAATAGGGTTTCAAAATTTCATCGATAGGGGTATAAATCTTGTCAAAATGCGCCTATAAAGTAGGGTGGGTCAAAAATATTTTTTTCAATTTTCCCAGGGGCACAGCGACAAAAAGGTGCCAAATGGTCTCAAACTAACATGTGTGAAATATTATTTCATTACGATAACTCTTTTTGCCTCCGGATTGACGTCAAAGTTTTGATTAATATAGTAATTTCTTTTAAAAATGGACAAACGATAATCGGGCTTTTACCTCGATTGGCCGAATCTGTCATGAATGTAAACGTGCAAAATGGTATAAAAATCATCAATGAAGACTATAAAATAATTAAAAAGGAAACCAGAGTTGAAAAATACGTGAGTTGTAATACAACATATTTTGAAGTATCTCAATGATTAGAACTGGCAATCAAAAATTTCTTTCTGAAATCATAAAAATGTGCTAAAGCTTCATTCCTTGTTGAGTAGGATAGTAAAAAATTAAATTTAATAAAAATGGATATGTCAGAAGGTGGGTACCTTTTGTGGGTTATAAGATTTCAACCCCCGGAGGATATTTGGATAATATTTAAAAGTTGTAGTTTTCATTGAAATTTCCGTGGCATATTAGGAATAGTCCATCCCAAGTGTCCCCATAGGAGTCTTTAATGTTAAAAGATAAATTAAAAAGATATTTTAAGAGTCAAATTTTGAATATTTTCTTAAGAAGAGCGGTAGATCAGCGTTTTCAGCTCAAAGATCAGTATTATCCTCAAAATTTTTAAATTAGCTACATTAATTTTTAGAACTTACTTGTGTTTATTTTAGGCAGTTAAATTTGCTATATTTAAACTTTTATGAACGCTTAAGTGATTACTAAAAAGCTATTTTGAGTCAATCCTCCCTCTATAGAAGTATAATTTATGGCCTGGGTTTTAGTCTATTGTTATATAAAAAAATAGGTAAATCCTTACTGAGGCGAATCTCATCATGATATTGATATTGCCTATGAACTAATTATCCATTAGACACTTGTTTCAACATATTTTATATGATCACATTTGGTTCCCAAGACCAGCCAATGAAATAACTGTCCGTTGAATTTTGAAAGCGCGACATTTATGAAAAATACCATTTCCACTTTTAAAATTTAAAAATAACGTTTTAGACTGGCCATAATTGAGAGAGAATGTATCTGATCTACCAATATTTAAAATCTACCACTGACAATACACTGTTTGTTGGCAAAAAAGATCCTCCTATTCTACGCCTGTTTTGTTAATATGGTAATACATTATATTGCCACTTTTGAAGTTGTTTTTTTGTATTAAAAATGAATAAATGTGACAAAATTGCTTTTAAATATCCTTATTTGTGAGCTTTAAATAATTATCGAATAAAAAAATTAATTTATAAAATTTTTTAAAAATATGAAAAATTATACATATTTTTGTTCCATTTGAGGCCAATCCGGAGGCAAAAAGAGTTATCATAATGGAATAATATTTCACACATGTTAGTTTGAGACCATTTGGCATCTTTTTTCTGCTGTGCCCGATAGAATTTGTAAAATTTTTTTCGCCATAGGAAAATGACCCACCTACTATACAGGGTGTCCGAAGATAACTGTACACCTCCTTAATTCATTACACAAACTAGCTGTAATAATATCCTAAAATAGGGAGTCATCTTAAAATGAAATCCGACGGTTTTCTGCTCAGATGTCATGTGACTATTATTTTCAGACCTTACAAAACTCTTACAAATTCTGTAAGTAATACAACCCAGTATACTCAATAATATTCTGTAAGTAATACAACTCAGACCAGTGTTTCCCAACGTGGGGTGCATGCCCCAACAAGGGGCAATTTGAATTTTTAGGGGGCAATTTGAAAATTTTCAATCTACTTTACCCTCCAAGGTTGGAAAAATCCCAAAAGTTTTCTGGGGGAGAAACCCCCGGACCATTTAATTTTACTTATTAAATCATTTAAAGCTTAACGCATAAAAGTACTTGTAAATATGTACTTTTATGGAAACTCTGTAATTGTTGATTACTAAATCTTTAAATTACATAAAAAGTTATTTCATTAAAATTATTTTGTATTTCAAATTTAGTTTACCCCATATTGTGTTTTAAAATTAACTCCTATTAAGTTTTAAACTTAATAGTAAATTTTAAGTGAAAAAATTTATGCGTTATATTATATGGAGGCATGGAAAATATAGAAAGGCTTTGGTGGGGTGCACACCGAAAAAGGTAGGGAAACACTGATTTAGACACAAAATTTATATACAATAAAGTAACTCCATTATTTCTCGATTTAGTAAGTATTAAAAGAGTATAATTATTTTTGACTAATACTTCCACTCTTTCTGATTGTCTACACTCAACCGTGTTAGCTATGTAACCGTCGCAATATCTCATATATATTTTTATTTTGAAAAACTAGGGAGCTGCTACCACCCCCTGCTCGCTATCGCTCACCAACCCCTGTTAACTGCTGACGCAGAACCTTTCGAATCGTTCCGCAAAACCCCAAGTCACTGAACTTAACTCACTTTATAAAACATTCGTATAGAAACAATTTGCAGAATAAACAACAACCAACTTTCCAAATATACATCACAAGACCATCTCCATGAATAAATCTCCCCAAAAAAATTAAATATTTATTATCTCCTTATTATTAATAATTTAATCAAAATGTTTTTTTTAAATATCCAGCATAATTAATTTTATCTGTATTATGATATTAATTAACTATTGCTAATAATAAAAATTGTTAATCAACATTCTGAAAAAAAACAGTACTCCAATGAATATTTAATTGTACCTAGTAGCAGGGTTGCTTGATTTAAATCAACTTGATTTTTTTAAAAAATCATTGATTTAAATCAAAAATTTTAAAGTAGCACAATTTAAATAAAAAAATTAAGTAGTTGTATGCTTTAAAAATGGTTTGCAAGATTAGTTGCTTACATTTTTTAAAAACTCTTCTAGATATTAACTGGGAGAGATAGGTTTAAGTTACTTCTACATAAAATAGCCTGCAATATCAAGAACAAATTTTACTACCAATGACAAAAAATGTTTTTGACAAAAAAGGGTTAATAGCAAGGTTTGAAATCAATAATTGTAATTAACTAAACAAGAATTAAATTATTTTTTTACCTAGTATAAAATTTTAAAAATACGATTATAAGATGATGATTTTTATTGAAAGATTGTTTTTATGATTTTAGTCATGTTTTCCGAAATAATTTTTCTTATATTACAAAACCAGATGGAATTTTAGCCAGAGAAAGCCCTTTTCTATGTGGTCTGTACATGACTATCAATAATTAGCTTACTTAATTTTATTTTTTATCCCTAATTATTATTTTAAAGAAATAAACCTATATTACCTTGAGTAAAATTATTTTAACTGAATCAATGTAATTCAAATTTATTTTAATTTTTATACAAAAATTAGGCATTGTTTTAGTAATCATAGTCACAATTTATTTTCCAAACTTAATATTAAGAAAGAAGGATAAAGATTTTAGTAACTGGTGGTACAATTATTCATTCACCCTTTTAGGATGGGCATATTGTTGGTGAGATGGCAGTGAACTGTTTCCCTTAATTAATTTGATTAATTAATGCATAAAATAGATCAAAATTGAGATATTTAGTAAAATGATAAATTGTTTTATCACATTGAAATTTCAATATCAGTATATCATTAACCAGTTTCACGAAGTTCAGGACTAGTAATTCATTTAAATCAAAAAAATCCGATTTAAATAAAAAAAAGTCCGATTTAAATCAAATAAATCCGATTTTTTTTATTTTTGATTTTTTTATCAAAAAAATCAGCAACCCTGCCTAGTAGTACATCAGAACACCAGTGTTTTATCATTGATGTTTATATTTCAACCCAGACCTTGTAGACTTGTTAAACAATCCATTGAAAATAATAAGAGACACAACCTACACGACACTTAATGTTTACAATTAATTTCGATTACAAGACTAAAAATTATAAATTTCAGAGAAAATGTGCGTAATTTTAGCTTGAAATATCGTTACTGTAAGTTTTTAGAATACTTTTATCCGCAATTTAATGCTATTTGATTTGGAAAGTACTCTAAAGTATATTTTTAAAAAGGTAAAAAATTAGTTTCAGGTTTCATTATAAAATATGGCGTCCATTGTTCGTTGTGATTGGATGCATAAGGTTTTTGATAGTACTTGCTTTGTAACTGTAACCGTATCCGTAACCTAAAAAATGGAAATATTTTAAACTTGAGAATTTTTTTAGAAATTCTAAGGGCTTATTGCACATCCTCAAAAGAATCCGAACAGTTTCATACCAGAAATGTGTCATACGGATTAGTAATTAAAAAGCCTTTCTCTGGAAACCGTTCACCAAAAACTTTTTTTTAGAATAGAGAGATAATTTTCAGACACATACCTAATTATTTGAATTAATACGACATTTTTAAAAACAGCAGCGGCTATCGCCTTTATAAACAAAATAAACACCAAACAAGTCCAAAAAAAAGAAAATCGTCGAGCGAACTTCAAAATTACCTACTCTATTACAAGCAAACTTCATGAATATGCGATTACACATCAGGTCAATACCTTCAAAGTAATTGTCCCTTTTCAACGTTTTTTCTTCTTCAAGAAAAAAATTTTTATCCCATCAGACATTACTCTCGTAGGCGACTATTAATTCAAAAACTGTTGCCCAAGGCCTTAGTTTCTTTCAAAAGACTGTCGTTACACCGGTCGAGATTAACTTATTTCGAGTATGCAGCAATTAAAACCAAGACGAATTTGCCTGGTGGCGAATTTTTTAAAGTCGTTCTCTCTTTGTTTTACCTCAAAGGTCGTTAATCATTGTTTTTACCTTAAGAAACTCATTTCAGGTGAATTTCAAATAGTTCCTTCCAACAGAATTCATTTTGAAAATATTACTTGCATGTTGTTTCTTTATATATTTTCATTTTAAGCAATTGCATTTGTGTTACTGATGAGGAGATATGCCAAAGCGGTAAATGAATATTCATGAGGTTATTCTAACACTCTGATGTAGGTAGCACAAAAGATATAAAGTATTGTAATGTATATCTCTTTAAGAAGTCGAAACATTTTTGCCAAGAAAGATTTTAATCTCGCAAACTAACATAATATTTTTTTTATTAAACACACAAAAAGTTCCCCGTGTACCACCAAGTATTACACGGGGCTTACAGAGGTAAGTAAAAAAGTACATAATAAAACTTCAAGGTAACAAAAGATTTAAAAGTTCACAAATGTTTAAAATGTTAAAAAGGTTTATACGTGTCATTAATAAATTTAGTAAAAAGGACAAATGCACATTTAGAAGACACTAAACTATGAAGAGCAGGAGGCCATTTAATGTCAAGTTTTTTCAGAGATAATTTCAGGGTTTTCCTCTGTGGGATGAATTTCGAACAGTGAAATATTACATGTTCCACATCCTCGTCACCTCCGACACTGCAATCACAAGAAGTGTCAGGGCATAAATTAAATCTGTTGAGGTATTTTTTAAAGCTACCATGTCCGGTCAGAAGTTGCGTTATTTTAAAATTAGTGACAAAGTGACGGCAAGACAGTCTATTTTTAATGGTGGGAAAATTTTTTTTAGTAATGCTGGCCGTAACTGAGTTCTGGTAGATTGAGTTCCATGATAACATAATATATTGAGTTAAAACATCCACTTATCTTGAATCTTTCGATGGTGTTCGGCGTCATAAAAGACTACATGTTTAATATGCAACTTACTTGTACATTATGGTTTATGTTTTCAGTATAAGCGTCCAAATTTAACACAACATTATTTTCAATGGTATATCGACCATAACTCAATGTGTTGTAAAAAAGTAAAAAAAGTCTCAAGTCGTTTGGATACTTTCACCTTTCCTTAAAATGAGTAAGTATCTTCTTTTTACACCAATTCCTTCTTCATTCTCTTTTCTTCCCTTTTTATCCATGGGCGGATTTAAGGGGGGCCTGAGGGGCAATGCCTCCCCCCTCAGGGAATGCCCCCCAAGTTTTCCAGTGTGCCCCCAGGGTTCACCACCTAAATACGCCCATGATCTCATCTCTTTTTTCTCCTTAATCTCTCTATACTTCTTCTCTTTCTCTCTCTCTTACTTACACTTTTAAAATTTTTTTAATTGAAAATTGTCTTTCTCTTCCTTTTTTATGTGACCTAATTCTTTCTCTTTCTGTCTTTCATTATCTCTTCTGTATTTTCTTACTCCCCATCTCTTCTCTCGCTCTTTAAATCTTCTCTTTCTATGTTACTTTCTCTTTCATTCCAATCTCCCTTTTTTCTCTCCCCCTCTTCTCTCCTATAACTTATCTCTCCTTATTATTATTCCTCTCACACATTTTCACCTATCTATATTATTTCTTAACCTCTCTTATTCTTACTTTATCACTATTTCAAAATAGGGGGAAAGAAGGTTAAGGAGCAAAACATGAGATCTAAAACGCCAATTTCCTAATTTACCAAATGTTGAACTACGGATCCAAATAATATAAATTGAGAATAGATAATTTTCACTATTCGGTATGAATACCTTTTAAATCAGTCACTAGGGCTTTTTCTCCTTTAAGAAACCTTCCACTCAAGAGAAAACAACTATAAATACATATCCTAGTAGCACAGCTCATACCGAATAAGTCAAGTTTATGTAACTGCTACTAGAAGTAAACGAAATTCGGCCATACATGACAAAAATTGGACGAATCTTGAAAGTTTGTGCTGTTGGGGTGTCTGTAAAAAAGCTACGATCGGCAATGGGTATTTTTGAAAACATCGCCAGCATGTTTTGAAAACAGAAATCAATGCATTTTTCCAGTATAAGAAATAGATCTAAATTCAAAAATTGACATAAAAAGTTTAAAAAATTTAGTGAATTCAATATTTTAAAATAAAAATCGACAATCCCTTTGCATTTGTGAAGGATTGAATGAAGTCAGACCTGGGTTTCGGCCTCACTTTAAAAGGAAAATCAACGATCGTTTTGAATCCTGATAGCTTGAAAACAATTTAAATGACGTCACATTTTTACATTCGACGTTTTCCCGCCCTTTTTATAGTCCAACTTTGAAAATAAATTAAATCGTAAATATCAATTAAAAAAATGGGAGTATATTCCTCTCTTGGATACCTTTATTTAACAAAAAAAATACTGGAATGTTGCCCGTTCTGAGCGATTCCCCCTTTCGATAGTGTCGCACTCCAAAAACTTCCATACTTTCAACCGAAACTGAATGGGGCATTCCTGAATCGGGGAGTCGCTTTAAGCATTCCGATGAGTGTGGGCAAACACGGAGTTCTTGGAATGGCTCCGAGAAAGTAATTACCGTCGTATTTCGAGCTTCTTCAATCCATTCTGAACTTGAAAACGTCTTGAAATACGACCGAGGAGAGGACAACAGTTTAAAAACCCCGTCTTATGCAATTAGCCGAGCAAAAACAAGCAGGACCCATTCCAAGTCTTAATTGTTCTGTTTTTCATCGCTCCGACAAAACTGCGACGCTCTGTGGCGGCAACGCGACAAGTCTCTGGAGACTGTTTGAGTCCCCTATTTAGGTGGTATTTAGATATAGACCATGTTTACAAGGGTTCTCTATTAAATAAAAACAGGGAATAAAAAACAGAGGAAAAAAAGTAAAGAGAGATGGAAGAGAAAGGGAAAACAATAGAAACATAAGATGAAGTACATCAGAGTAAGAAGGGAGTGAGAGAAAAGAGAAAGAAGAGAGAGGAAGATATAATGAGGAGAGATATAAGTAAAAAGTAACAAGAAAAAAAGAAGGAAGGGGAAGAAAACAGATAAAAGAGAGAAATAAAGGAGGAGAAAAGGAAAAGTTGGGATGGAAGTAGAGATTCACACTCAATGATATGATCCATCTCTAATTCTTAGATTGATTCTAAATATTTCTTAGAGCTTATTAGTAAGCTGTTTTGATAGAAAAACTGCCAAAATTTGATCCTTTTCTTATATTAACGGTGCAACTTGAAGTCGTCATAGAATTCATTGTTCATTCTCAAGTAGTAAAGTTTGAACAGCGATAAATTTCTATAGAAAAAAGTATGAGTCTAAACGGGTTTATGTTTAACTCTTCAATTTCTTTTAAATTGATATTAAGGAAACATTTAGCATCCACCTCTAATTCTTAGAATGAATTCTAAATATTTCTTTGCCAAAATTTGATCCTTTTCTTATATTAACGTTGCAACTTGAATTCGTCATAGAATTCATTGTTCATTCTCAAGTAGTAAAGTTTGAACAGCGATAAATTTCTATAGAAAAAAGTATGTGAGTCTAAACGGGTTTATGTTTAACTCTTCAATTTCTTTAATATATGGGAATTGATATTAAGGAAACATTTAGCATCCGCCTCTAATTTTTAGAATGAATTCTAAATATTTCTTTGCCAAAATTTGATCCTTTTCTTATATTAAAGTTGCAACTTGAAGTCGTCATAGAATTCAATGTTCATTCTAAAATAGTAAAGTTTAAATAGCGATACATTTGTATAGAAAAAAAGTATGTGAGTCTAAACGGGTTTATGTTTAACTCTTCAATTTCTTTAATATTTATGGGAATTGATATTAAGGAAACATTTAGGACAATACAAATGGAGTTGTTTAAATCCCATAGTCTAATAAAAAACATCGACAGACTAAATGTAAATTTAAATAATGTAAGAGACCGATTTCAATCAAAAGATGAAAAGCTGAATATTAATGGATGACCCGAAAAATAGTAGTTGTGAAAATAACTAATTCATAACTAACAAAAAACTTGAAAAATTTACCAGTCATCAAACCGATGCTAAATTACTGTCATTTAAATTTCAGTTGTGTCTATATTTTTTCCGGACAGCTTAATATAAGACAACATGCTGGCCTACAGCAAATGGAGAATATTTAAAGCAAAGCCCTGTTGATTTCTTTATGCTTTGTTAAAAATAATGTCAAGACAGGCATTAGCCGCGTAAACAACCATTAAACTCGTTAAAGAGGGTTCCCGTTGAGAAATCGATGTCTGTCGTCTATTTTTAAGACAAGTTGATCTGGCAGAGGGAAGAAGAGTGGTTGTAATTTACATTCGCTCGGGTGAGGGTATTTTTACCGACCAAGGGTGAAGGCCTGACGAAATAGCGATCGGGGCTTGCAACGGTGGTGGTTCGATGTTTTCAACTCTTTTTTTTTTACAACACTGGTGTTGTCGAGACACTGCGCGTGTTTTCGGGGTTTTCTGGGACAATAACAGAGAGAGTGTAGGTCAGGGGTGTCGGAAGGGTGTCCTGTTTTTCAGATTTATGTGGCGCCAAGATGGTTTTTTTGAAAAAAAAAAGAGCTGCTAACTGTAGTTTGGGTTGGAAATTTTAAAAGGGAGAGGATGAACTCGGTATTTGTCTGTGCCTTGGATTAATTAACTATCCTAAAACATTAGAGCACTAGATGAATCAAACTATTCTGAAAGATTATTAATTTTCGTTTTTTTAATGCCAACGATTTGAAGGTAGTTGAAGAAAAACAAGTTAATTTTTCTTCTCAGACTCCGCAAAAGAATAGTGCATACATTAGCAGCTCTATACCGACCAGTCGATTTTTAAAATGTAAGACAAGTTAACCGAAAAGGACGGGGCAAGAGATCTTATGCATGAAATTCCTTCATGAAATATAGAAAAGAAAATAGTCCATTCTGAAAAGATACAAGGTGGGATAATTTTTTAAAAGACTTTTGGGATAATTTTTAAGATCATATTAAACCACAAGTTTTGAGACCATAATTAAGTTTTTACCAATAGTAGTTCTTCTACAAATTGAATTTTTCAGTAATTTTTTGGAGTGCCGCTCCATTTTTAACTCCCTGGGATTTGGTTTTGGGACCCTCAAATCCTATGTGATTCTGACTCGTCTAGGTGTCTACTATCTTCTAGAAGTGTGACCCATTATTTATGGGACACTCTGAATAAATCTCCAAATCCAATAAGAGTTGTACAACGCAATCGGTGAATGAACGCTCGTGAATGAAATACATAAGAACTAGAGTAGGAGGAAAATGAGAAAAACTTGAATTTTTCCTGACTCTACTCCTCTCTATTACAGTTATTCTTAATTCCATAATCTACGCCTTTATTGGGAAAGTCTGTTCATTGTGATTCGAATTACTTGTAATTGAAACAACTTTTATTTTGTATTCATGTTTAATCTAACTCTTGCAACCTCTAAATAGTTAACTAAAACACAACAACAATTCTAAATAAGTATTTAGTAATAAGTATTCTCACCATTAAGTTTTGGAAACTATAACGATTCAACGACACTTTTAGTGTTGGCAATTGATAAGCGTTATAAAGCGTGTTCCTCCTCTTACCTCCTTAATTGTTTCATTGTATGTTTCCCAGACAAATTACTACTGTAACCAACATAAAATGATAACCGATTTTGCAACTCCATCAATAACTCTACTGATATATCTAAAGGGCAATCTCAATCGACTCGATTCAAGGTCAAGGTCCAGAAAAAACTCAACTATCAGCTGCATCCCTAAACGGGCAATTTTTTCAATCAGCATTAGAACATCTAAGCCCCTGGCTCCTTATTTTGATGGTATTTTGACTATCAAACTGGCAACACGACGTGATTAGAGTCGATTCATGACAGGTAACAATTGCTTACAATGGCTGACATGAGAAAGTAATTTATCGAATAAAGCCGACCGGCCTTCAGAAGTGACATATAATAATGAACCATCAAGTTGCGCCATGATTTGAACTTGAAATTGCAAATTAGAGACTTTCTGGATCTCTCTGGAATATTATGTGGGCACCGGATTTTATTATTATCATTTGTTGAAAGATATGTTTATTTTAAAATTAAGAGTTTGAAACAAAAATAGTGGATTGTATTTAATCTATAGTAGCTGATTTTCATGATTTTAAAAAGTTATAAAAGTTAATGAATGAAAAATTAGTGTCCCATAGGTATCCGCCTACCTTTGAGACAATTATTTTGAAATACTTGATTTACAAAAATTATTTTTTAATTTTTAGTTTAAATGTACATCAAAACATTGATCAATGCTAAAAAACAAAATTAATTATATTATTTTCTAAAATATGGGGTAATTAGTGTAAAATTTAATTGAATTTTTATGAAACCCCTCTCACTCTTGCCCAAAAACTATTACCCCTATATAAGTTTCTTTTGGATACAAGTATCGTATAACACTTGCAGAGTGCGTCAAAAGTGCGTGAGATCTTTAAAAATTAATAATAAAAACACTAAAGGAGATAAAAATTTGCCGTCTTCTGCTATGTTCTTAGGGTGCAGTTGGATTTTGTGTCACCAAATTTTGAAAAATCTTAGTTCCCGACCTTATGGGTAGATGACAGCACTATTTTTGGGGATTTTCAGCAGCCAAGTTCCCTCTTTTATTTCGTGTAGGGAAGTATCAAATATTGCGATTGAATCGATTTCAGAATCGAATGAAACTTATGTTTTAGTAATCTAATCTCCAATGCAAGTTTTAAGCCAAGTTGATCTATGTTAAACTTTTAATTAAAAAGAAAAATGGATATTTTGTGATGCTTACACAATTTCTCATCAACATTTAATCTTTTCAACGCAATTACGAATGAATTTAGTTCGATCGCATACAATGTCAATAGGTCTAAATTTATATGCTGACTTTTTTCCTGTCTTTAAGAGAATGACCAATCTTATCTAATCTTAGGAATTTTCTAAAATTTATCTTTTTTATTGTTATTTTTAATTAATATATAAGATAAAGTTTTAAAAACGCGTTGTTCATGATCAAATTTTAAGAAGTGTTTTAAATGCTGACCTTATTTCTTATAGAGAAGGGGATTTAAAATAACAGCGATCAAATTACGGTTTGCGAGTAAAAATGATTAGAAGATCATAGGGACAATCAAGTGGTGTTTCCATAGAACACTTACAGGAATGCTTTGATTCTTGGTGTAATTAAAATTACAATTTTGTGGGTAATGCTGTATAACGAGTTAAGATGGGGGTGGCGGTCCTCCCGCAGAAAAATTTTGCACATTAAGAGGTTAACTTTATTTTGTAGAATATTTATTTCTCTGAAATTTTGTCATTTGTTTCAAGGGGTGCGATTCATCCCAATATCTACCCCCCCACACACACTCTCAGTGAACTTTCTTTTATAAACAAGGGTGGATCTAGGTCAGGACAGATTCATGTGGGGGTAGTGCCTCCCCCAACTGTTTTAGAAAATTACGTTTACATGAGGGATAATCATGTTTCAAAAAGCCATCACAGACAGCTTGCCCCCTCAAAGATTCCCCTATGCCTCCCCAGGGTCCACCTACCACCCAAATCCCAAATCTACCCATGATCTGGGGGCCCAAGGAGATATGATACATTGTGCTTTAAGCAACGATCGACACGTTATACAATAAAGTTTCAAACATCTAGCAATACTTTTAGACTATTTTCTATGTTTAAAAACATATGTTGCCCATCTATTCCCTTCCCTCTCCGATCATTTTCAAGCAAACCGAAATTGAATCTGAAGATCCGTATGGGGCAAAAATACTGATTAGTGTACATATACAACAAAAAAGTACCATAGAAAATTAAATACAAGAACAACAAAAAAAACACATGAATAGATGAAAAAGATACTGAAAAATATGGCAAGTGAAAATGCTGTTGGGTGAGCTTCAGGGATATAGTGCTAGAGAATATAATCAAAAATGATCCTCGATATTATCTATGGAGTATATAAACAATTTTAATAATTTTTTAAATTTTAATGGAGATATTTCTGTTTTAATATGAATAGGTAGGCTATTGTAAAATTTTGGGGATAAGTAAGCATAATTTTTATGAGAAATTTTTTTCCGTGTTTTGGGTATTAGGTAATTATTTTTTGAACGCAAGTTATAAGTTATGTTTCTTATTTCATTACTATTACGATGCGTATTAAAATAAACTACTGTTTGATAAAAAAATAAATGACGAATAGGAAGAACGTTTAAATTTTTATAAGTATTTAAGTTAGGGATTTGATTATTACTCAGAAATTTGACTATTACTTTAATTATCTTAACTTAAAAATTATCTTAACTTTTAAGATAATTTTAAAGATCATATTAAACCCAATTTTTGAGACCATAATTAAAATTTTACCAATAGTAGTTCTTCTACATCTTGAATTTTTCAATAATTTTTTTGGGGTGTCGCTCCATTTTTAACTCCCTGGGATTTGGTCTGGGACTCCCCAATCCTATGTGATACTGACTCGTCTAGATGTCTACTATCCCCCCTAGAAGTGTGACCCATTATTTATGGGACACCCTGTATATGTTACAGGCAAAGTGATAAATTTCAAAACTAGTGATAAAAATCAAAACTATAAGGGAAGAATGCCATCTTAATAAGCATTTGAAACAGCACACAGAGGAAGAACAATTTTCAATGTGGGACGTCTCTAACTTGAAACAACCTTTTCCTTTATTACATTAATATTAATATTAATATTAATATTGTTATTGTTATTGTTATTGTTATTATTTTTCAGGACTCCTTATCAGGTAATGTTAATTGTAAATCCCCATACTCCCTCCAAACAAGTAAAATTAAAAACTTTACAACAGTGTTTAGAGAGTGCATCTCAACGCTTTTATCCTAAAAGTTTTCGCGCAGTGAGATTTTTTAAAACCATTGTTCTTGCCTCACCGAGCATTCACCAAAGCTTTTCACAATTTACTTTCAGGTGACTTTCACTGAGAAAAGACGCAATTACATAGATTAGGCTGAACTATTATTTTCTCTCAATTTGTCTTTCGGAACATAACTTATAGCAAAACGTAAACGCTGTTCCTATTTCTGTATTTCCAAAAAATATTTTCAATGCACCTGCCATAATAACTCCTCGATAAACAGCACAGCGGCCAACATTTTTTTAACTCGAAGACTAACAGCCCCATATGTTGAAATTCAAACCTGTTGCATATAAATTTGGTAGACAGGCTTCTTACACGGTAATTTTAACTTGGGCACGATCACTCGGAATCCGGGCAATCAATTTTAGCCCACTCCTTCCTCGTTGCTAGTCTCCGAAGAAAATAGGAGTACAGCTGCCACACAAGAAAACAAGCTATTAATAACTGAGGATGTGCGGACATGATTTACTACATTAATATATATTCATAAGGTATGCGTGTATGCCACGGTTTTAATGGAGCCCTTAAGTGACTTCTGCAGACTTGCTTCTTTATATGCGAAGGAATTTGAAATTTAATAATGTTTTGCAGATTTTAGTGCAAGGTATTCGGTTTGAGATGTATTAGTATTCATTTGATGCATGAAATGAGGAAAATCAAGTTCAAACAAAACATATTTTTTATGAACTGTGAGTCGTTATCACTCTTATGAAGCAGAAAATCTTAAAATAAACAAAAAGAGATCGAAAGTAATTTACGCAAAGATAAAACCTGTAAATATTATTAGTTTAATACTGATTAATTGATTAAATGGCAAAGGAGTATACACGTGCATGAGAAATTTAGGGATGGGAAATCCCAATATTTTTGTGGGGATATTTTACACGTCAAGAGATAAGTTCTACAAGGAAATTAAAGGACAAGGGAAGTAAAGGAGGATTTAATGATATACCGTCGAGAGTAAAAAAAATGGACAAAGGAAACTTCAAAAAGTACCCCATTCCTAATCCCCAAAACACCAATAGTCTTCATCTGTTTCTAGATATGCCACACACGCAGTTCTCCTTTTCCTACCAAAAACAAGTTTTGTCTCAAATGGACTAAGTTTAGTGAGAAAGTGGACAAAGTTTAGTTGAAAGTGGACAAAGTTTAAATAAATAAAAGAATCTTGTTCTTTGGTAGCATGTAGCAACATAGTATGTTAAATATTTTCAACATTGAAATTATTAAAACGATTTTAAGATTAATTACAGTTCATTTTATTTATAACGTCAATAATTTACTCTTCGTTAAATTCCTTTTCAATGTTAAATACCTTTAGCTCTACCATTAAAACAGTTGGAGTGTCATCGAATGATAAAAAAATTAATTATTCTTGCTACATCTAGCAATCTTCCAAGATTTATCTTCCCAGTCGAAGGTGATATGCAAAACTATGACATTAGGAACCAGTGTTATTCCTAGGATTTTTTGGAGGAGTAAAAATACTCCTTGTCTTTTTTAGGAGGAGTGAAATACGGAAATAAACTACAAATACAGATACAAATTTTCTATAAAATTACTTACTTTTTTAATGGACAAAAAATGAAATAGAAAAAATGAGTATGCTTGGTTTAGTTTTTAATTACTGAAGAATATGTTAAGTATTTGTAGAAAACGTTAAACAAATTTAAAAAAATAAAACAAATAAAAACAAAACAATCCAAAAAAACAATTATTAGAAAATATAAAAGTTGGTGTTTTGAGTAGACAAAAAATATTAGTTGTTTTCGTTAGGGCTCCATGCATTTTTTAAGCTAAACCTTTGTTGAAAATTCAAAGCGTAAAAATACTCCTGGCAAGTTTTTAAAGCGTATTTCCGATTTTCAATGCGTGAAATACGCTCTTAAAGGCGTTAAAATTATCTCTGTTAGGAACTATAATGAATCTATGTTAGATTCCCTATTTACCCAGTGGTAGCCTAGATAAGACACACATTGATAGCTTCGTTAATAGCTCGTCAAGATTTACATCATACATTTCGAGTGCTAATCTGGTGACAATGGATACTGCATCCTGGGCGACCACCAAACTCCCCTCTGTCACCTTCACGGAGACACACAAAGAAGCGATATTTTCATTCCAAGGGAGGACTCAGTAAAACAACGGATGTGAAAAGCAAAGAGTATCCGGAGAGAACCAGTTTAACGCACACAACAAGCTGAGATCTTTTAATGAAAACACGATGAATAATAGCACTGAGAGCGACCGATAGAATCTCCCCACTCATTATTTTCTGGTCACGTCCGCGGGTGTAGGTTCCTTCGGAAGAACTAAGGGATAATTCCGAGCATTGCGTCAGGCAACCCATGCAGAACTAACTCATAAGCTTTTTTGTGTGCTCTCCACCCCGAGTATCCTTCTATTTATTCAGTACAACAGCAGAAATGATCGTGTATCTGTATCCTCCTAGGCATTCAGTTTTAGGGGCCGTATTCACCTCTAACCTATCCTAAGGTGAACCTGATGGAATCAAAACATCTAACGGTTGTATTCACCATTAACTTGACCTAAGGTTAACCTGAAATCAAGCTTTTTTGACAACTCTGGTGGGATTAAAACCTTTTCCCCTTTGTCGACTATCAATTAAAAATTTTGATTCCAGGCTAATCTTAGGTTTGGTCAGTGGCGAATACAAGCCTCTAGAGTCAGCGTTTGAAATCTTTGGAGAAATCTCAGAAAACTATGTTACGGTGGTCGTTTGGTACGACACCACTCACCCGACTCCTCGTATCCATGGAAAAAATTTCGAAGATTGTAGAAAGAGTCACGAATGAGCTTCACAGATATTGTTGTTACATTTAACAAATGATGTCCTTCTTTATAAAATATGTTGATGACAAGGAATTAAATTAATTGTTGATTAAAGGGGAGGGCGAGGGGGGCGACCGCCCCCCCCCGAGAAACGAAGCAAAGGTGGATAAAAATGTGATAAAATACTGTTTTTAGGGGTCCAATTTCCAAAAATTTTCTGGGGGTGACCACCCAGACCCCTTCTTTAATTTCTTTGTTAACCACAAACTTTTTTAAATAATACGGTAATGAAAACAATTGGTTTTACCAAAACATTTTCTACAACACGGATATTTTGACAATACATCAATGCATTTAAAGGGGCTTGAGGGAAGTTTTTAGTGACCTGGTCTTCTCCAGTAGCGCAAAAAGAATGGTTGCGGTGCTGAAGTTGTCAGTTGGCTTGACCAGTTTTAAAGCTTATTCAGTCCAAAAGCTTTAAAATAGACAAATATAAAAACTGATTTTTTAAGGCGAAGGTTCCACCACATTGGGACGATCTCAACGTTTAGATGAGAGAAAACGTGTTCACTGAATGATGTCTGACATAGTTTCAGGTGAAACGTTTGTACCTTTACCAGCAGGACCTCGGCAATATCGCCCGGAAAATCCTAACTCGAATTTTGCCTGCAGAGAAACCCTTCCTGATTCGATTTTTTTTGTTACAATGATTTTTCAGGGGAGTATATAAGGAGGGACGAGGGTTCCCTGTCCCCTTCAGACTAGACATACTAAAGCAAGTTAAAACCCAGTTTTTAGGGTCAAATTTCCAAACATTTTATGGGAGGAGGACCCCCAGGGCCCCATTTTTTACTTAATCCTTTATTCACAGTTTTTAATAAATTCATCAAAATATCAAAATCCTACCTAAAAATGTATATGTCCAAAATTTGGGCTACGTGTATCAAATAACAGTTAAAAACCCCTCAGATTAATTCAACTCTCTGGCATCACTTCACCTCTTATACCTAGTATTATACGAGCTGCTTAGGAAAACAGTGGAAACTGAGCCATGAGTAAAAAGTCTATGTAAGAATACCAAGGCATTGCAGAAGGCATTTTCAGGACTACTCTATCTTACAGGCCAGTTACTGAACTATTTCTTAAGCAACAACCCTACTAAATACAAAATCTAAAGATAATTGAGGGCTAATATAATTTTTTTTATTTTAGACTTGCTAGAATAATATATATATATATATTAGGGTGTATCGAAAAAAACTTTTTTTCGATTTTGATGACGTAATAGTGCGGAAAAGTTGTCTAAGGTGCCAGAGAGTACCTGTGAATTTTTTCAGAATTTTTGGATAATTTCTTAATGTGCCACATTGGCCCTGAAGTTCCCCATGTTAATCCAATGGGGCGCGCAGCCAAAAAGGCCTAAAATCGGTTTTTCGCCCCTCATTTCTACCCTAATCACACGACGAATGTCTCGTCTCGAGTTATGGACTCTATATGATCTAGGCTATCCGACAAAACTCGAATAATAGCCTAAATGTCTATATTACGTTTTTTTGTATGCTCAAATTTCGTCGAAAATCGCGTATTTCCTCGTTCAAATCAGAGCCCACAATCAACATAATATAGAGATTTAAGTTATTATTCAAGTTTTTTCGGGTAGCATACATCATATAGAGTCCATAACTCGAGACGAGACATTCGTCGTGTGATTAGGGTAGAAATGAGGGGCGAAAAACCTATTTTCGGCCTTTTTGGCGGCGCGCCCCATTGGATTAACATGGGGAACTTCAGGGCCAATGTGGCACATTAAGAAATTATCCAAAAATTCTGAAAAAATTCACAGGTACTCTCTGGCACCTTAGACAACTTTTCCGCGCTATTACGTCATCAAAATCGAAAAAAAGTTTTTTTCGATACACCCTAATATATATATATATATATATATATATATATATATATATATATATATATATATATATATATATATATATATATATATATATATATATATAATATATATATATATATATATAGGCAGGGCTCGATTTCAGCCGGAACGGTCCGGAACGGCGTTCCGGAACCTCTTTTTCGGAAAAAAAATCATATTCTATTTCAGGGGTCTCTTAACTACGGCCCACGAGACCCATTCATCAGCCCAGCAGATACCTTTCTTTGTACGAAAAAAAAAGTCCTAAAATGAATTAAAACCATGTTTTTATTGTCAAATTTCCAAAATTTTTTGGGGGATCCCCAGACCCCCTTTTTTTATTTTGAACTCAACTTATCATATTTGTTTTCAGATTAAGTTCATAACAGTAAGAATCCTACCAAAAAATATAAGGAAGACATATTTCAAATTTCAAAAAATATTTTAATGCATTTTTATCTTTTTTGCAAATAACAATATTTGTGATTTAATTGCAAGGTTGTTACTTAATTTTTCTTTTAAAAAATGATTGTGAACCCCCATTTGAACTACCCACAATCCGCTCCTGTGGAATTGATTCTTTTTTATTTGAACCAGATTTGCCAGATCGCTGGGCAAATTTGCAAAGGATGTTTGCGACATCTTAAATTCTACTATTTAAGGATTGTAACTACGCATTATATTCCTTAAAATGGCAAAATATACAACACTAATGGTTCATTGATGATGAGCTATCCCGCCTCCTACAAGAGGCACCCTGTTGGGAAAAAAGTATAACCCACTGTAAAAAAGGTGTATAAAGAGTTTGTCTTATACAATAATTAAGTTTGAACACTCTTCCTAATCCAGTACAACACATTTGAATTTGTTTTATAAATTTAAACCGTTCCGGTACCTCTTTTTTTAGAAATCGAGCCCTGTATATAGGGGAGAGTGTTGTACCTTTGGACAAAAATCACGTTTGGATTTTTCAAAGACAGGTAAAATCACATTTTGACCATTTAAAGTAATCAACCTATAGTCCAAACCTTAGTGAGTAGGGGGATATTTTTTATTAGCTAAAATCTTCGCAATTGGATTTTTAATTAATTTTAACAACTTGACGAAATTTGTGTCCATAGGTACAACAACGTGCTCTCCCTATGGACAGAACCAGTTGTACCTGTGGACACCAGTAAAAAGAGAAGTTTAAGCTGAAAAAAACCTAAAAATGAACATTTTTATTTATGCATTACCTTTTAATAACCTATTTCAAGCCTTTTTAAAATTGTAAATAGATTTTTTAAAGTAATGTAGTTTTAGATCGTAAATGATCATTAAAACGAAGTTCAATGATAAAAGTCTTGATTTTTTATGAAAAACACATAAATTACAAGGTATTTTCAGATGAAAATTTAAGGTAATAGTTTCAAAAATCATGCTGATTGATCTGATTACTTCACTGATCCAAAAAAAAAACAATTCGATCGACACTTAGTTGTGCAAGGATTTGGTGGTAATAACTTTCGCAAATCTTTTCGGTGGAAATTTCTAAGTTTTTTGTAATCATCATACTTAAATGCGATAGGGTGCTTAAGATTTTACACCATATTTTACACTAAATGCCAAGTAGAATCAAAAATTTAAAAAAGTAGTTTAGATCACAAAATATTTGATTTTTCATCTAAAAATCACTTCAAAATAATCGCCGACAAATAGAAAACCATTTAGAATTAATTTAACATGCATTAAAATGTATTCACTTAAATGAAACCTGATTCTAAAACGCCAATTAGCTACAGACACCCACAAAAACGTGTCCAAAGGTACAGCATCAGGTGTCTTTGCATTCAAAATTCTACAAAACATAAAAGAATTGAGGTCTGACGATTTCTAATATCAAAACTAAAAAGTCATAATCTCGGGGATTCACTCCATATATCCCATTTTATCATATCATAATCATAGAGGAAGAAAAGAATTAATGTAGTGATGCACTAAAAAAAACTTTGAGCATCTAGAAACAGTAAATTTATTATATAAAATTTAAATATAATATTTTAAAGAGCTGATTTCACGTTAGCAACTAGATAGCACCTGTTTACATTCAAAATCGACCCAAAATTCAAATTTTCATATTTTCCCGAATTTTAAAATGAGGTGGCTGAAGGTACAACCATCCGTAGGTACAACACTCTCCCCTATACACCTTTCGGGATTCGTTTGATTTAAAGCAAGAGAGGGGGAAGATTTTTATTGCATCCTAACAGGGACCGATAGATAATAATTACTTAGCGATTATTCAGTGATTTATAAATGTTTTTCTCTCTTGGGAGGACGAACGAAGGTTTAGAAAACCGGCTTCAGTCTGCTGAGCAGTCAGGTGACTACCCACTTTGATTTCTTTTTTACGAACAAAGATGCAAGTATACCAGTCATTTTCATGGTTGGAAAACAGTTTTAAACGAAGGACAACTCTCTCTATGTTAATTTTGTTATTTCTGAATTATAATTCGTTGTCTGCTAAACTAAAGGTTATGCAATTTGGGAAAGTAAGTTCGAGGACATGACAGAAACAGTTAGGAAACGGATATTTATACTCCTTTGTTTATTTGGCTTGTCAAAATTTTACATGGTTTTGTACGTTTTTTTTCACTTGAAAGCCTAGTCTATGCAGTTACATTTTGTCCGACCATTAGTATAGATGCAAAATATCGAGTCAAGAGATCATGAGGTTAATGAACATGAGGTGAATTACCTTAAGGAGCCATTCAACAACATAAATGGAATTTTAGATGATTTTAATTTACCGAAAGAAAATCTATACGGAAAATTTACACTCCTGATAAAATTGAGCTAATAAGACAGTTGAAACTTAAAAGAATAAGGTGTATATAGGTAACACAAAATGTCTGATAAAATTATCGCCTTTTTAAGTTATAGGAATTTACATCTGAAAAGTATGTTAAGGAGACAAACACTAACACTGGATTTTTATGTAGTTTTTCCTGACCATTTCGGTTAAATTGCATAGTTGTAAAATCGTGATTCAAAAAAGAAAGTTTTTGAATGATATATTGTCCGGACTAAAGACTTTCGAACGAATTTCAAATTTTAAAAAGTAAAAAGGGTGTTGGTTTTGAGGACTAGTTTTAAATATTTAGAATATTTAGATACTTGCAGGCCTTAAAAAACAAAGGCGTAGTTATTCATACTTTCCTGTTAATTGACGATGAAATAGTTGATTGAAGTAGTATATGTTAGAGAAGTAATGCATTTCTATTGACTTAACCCGAAAGGACGGGGTTTATATTGGCGTTTAGTTTTTTTACGATATATACCTAAAACTTTCAACTCTGTAAACAGATAAAATTGTTGCTCATAGTTGTCAAAATCTGTTGCTCATAGCATTTAAAGTTTAAAGTCAAAGCATTAAAATGCTATGAGCAACACTCAATAATGCATTAAAATTACAACACTGTAAGTTTTGACCATGGCTAAGGTTGCAGTAAGTACATGTTGTGGAACCAATCGGGACCCATCAACACCAAAGGTCTCCCGTAACAACAACTCTTTTACACGCTTCAATCTGGACCTCCATCAGTGTTGTTGCAGTGACACTTTGATCCCTGGAGACAATCAAAACTCTAGCAAACGATCTTCACGAGTTGCCGTAATTGAGAACAAGGTAAACTACACGACTCAGAACAATACACAGGGGAGGGTGAAAGAGGGTGTTGAATATGGCTTCCGGACCTTTTAACTTCAGGGCGAGAACACAATGGTCCTTTAATTTTACCGCCTTCAAGGTCTCGAAATGAGATGGAGTAGGTACTTATGAAAATGGCTGAAATACTACGTTCAGATAAGTTGATAGAAAGCCTGTGCCTTAGATGGTGGATATTTGCCTAGTGTTTCCTGAAAACTTTCAATTCTCTCTTCCATAGCAATTGAAAGTTGTCAGAAGACACCAGGATTTGTTTTCTAGCATTTAAGTAATATGGTGATAATTTTACACATCTTAGGAGATTTTCGAAAAGTTCCAAAAATGATTCACTTTTAAAACATGTTTACAGAAAGAAAAAGCTCCCATTCAGAATGGAGACTCAAATAGACTAGGACTAGACGATATAACCAAAATTAATAGCTTGTAACACAATAAGGACCCCAAAACTATTTAATCTTAATGTTAATTTAGCTAGCGAGCTTTGGAGATTCAGTAACCATCGATAGCTCAGTTGGCAGAGCGTCGGACTGTAGTGTGAAGTAGCTGATATTAGGGTGGTCCTAAGTGTAATGGTAAAAAAAATTTTTCGGAATTTTTCAAGTCGCACCCCCTAAATTTTTTCCTTATGGGGTAGTAAATAACTGGTAAAAATTTCATCCGAATCGGTTAATATTAACACGTGCCGCAAAAGGGATGAAAATCTGAAAAAAACATCAAAATTCTCAAAACTTTGAAAAATCATAAAATTTATTTAAATTATATAATTTAATATATTTCAATACTTTTTGTAACATAAAATGCTTAAACATGAAGAATATTGGCCTTTATAGCCTTTGACAATTTTTAAAGGTATTGTATTTTCTCCTCATTATGCGTTAAAATATCATTATATTCTTCAATAAGCTTGATTTCCCTTTCTGCAGCATTATTTACAACAGATAAGTTACTGACGACTTTAAACCCTTCCTGGTAATCTCCAATAATCTTCACACGTTTTAAAGGATCCCTAGAAATAAATTTTGAAGAAAACCTAAAAACCTTTGAAAACAGTTTGCGGTTCATTTTGACACAAAATTGGCTTGATTTTTCTTAGAGTCCTGCCAGTTTTACAAAACTAATTTGCAACCACCCTTACACACGTGTAGATTCTTTCCCTCTAAACTCTTTGGAAATAATTGCTGTGTGGGGACAGACTTATCAAAAAAGGCTAAGGCAACTGTCTCCTCCAAGAAACCATATCCATGGCTAATCATTTTCTTTGATGCTGCCTTAGATTATATTTTCATATTCCTCTGTAGAAAAACATGTCCCTCATGAATTTTAATTCTTAAAATGTGGCTTTGTAATCCTTTTGCACATCAAACCAGGCCTCCATGTATAGCTTAACAATAATACTCATACCTTGTAGTACTTGATTATCCAAATTAACCCTCATTTCTAAATATAAATATCTTTAAGCAATAAATTACTTAAGACATCCACCTAGAATGATGGATAGCACCAGGTTGTTTAAATTTAATCATTTTAGCTTCATAATAATCTAAAAATGCTGTTGTCAACCGTAAGAAACTTTTGGTAGTCATCCTCTCGATTGGTGTTCAAGCTTTGTTTTAGAAAACTTGTGAATTTCTTCTTTGTCTCTTCCATCAATGGTATTTTTCACAACTTCATTTTTAATATCTGATAGGTACTTTGATTTATAGATAGCATCCCAAGATTTTCAAAACGTATAAATAAAAATACAAGTCCATGGGATGCAATAACACAAGCTCCAAAGGCCGCTTTCAACACTAATTTAAGAACATTAAAATGTATTATATGAGCTTAAGCTTATAAAATTCAGAGTAAATTTCTATGTCAAACCTTTAACCATGAGTAATTACATTTAAAATCTAATTTTCATTGTTTTGAACATTATATTAAAGTTTTGTTTTATGTCCCAACCCTCATTGTAAATTCCTCCACTTTATCCTTAACTTCTCCATTGGAATCCACTTATAATAATGTATTTCACCCTAAAATATGTGCAATAACCATAGTGTAGGGGGTTTTCAAGTTTGTCATAAAATACATGAAGATACCGCCTTTTCAAGCGCTCTTTTGAAAAAGCGCGCGTAGCGTCCAGTGTTGTGGCGGAAAGTGCGCATCGAGCCGGCATTCCTCGTGTCAGTGTTACGGAGTCTTGCGCATCTACCGTACTCTAACTTCAATCGCGTTGCGGCACGTGTTAATATTAAAATATTTGAAAAATATTTGGTATGCATTCATTTCATACCTTAAGGAAAAAAGTTGGGGGGTGCGACCGAAGAAATTCCGAGTTTGAAAAATTAGGACCACCCTAAGCTGATATATAAGGTCACTGGTTCGGCTCGGCGGAGAAAATATTTTATTAAGATAATTAAAGCAAAAAATATAAAAGTATTGATATTTAAAACGGATTTTTAATGCATATTTTATGTAACTTCGGTTAATTTTCGAATAACTTAATTGGTGTTCGAGTATCTGTAAATTAAGGGCATAAATACTTATATACCCTTTAACACTCCCCAGTACCCAGGTAGCACGACGTTATCAGATAATATCAAAAACAGATATTTTATGACATAAGTCTCGATATAACACAACGTCAAAATGACACCCTATTTTCTGTCGTTTTTCTATCGGATGATATCTTTTCTCGAGATTATTTAACAGAATACGATATAATCCGATGAAATTTGTATTTCTCTATGCCATAACTTGACGTCATTTTACATCATTTCTCGACATAACTTAATAGCAGCCTACGATGTCAACTGAGATCGCAGGTAGATTAATTGCTTATTTCTTGATTTTATGGGTAATTCCATGGCAATGTAACATCAGTCACATAAATTCTCCCTTATTTCATACCAAGATAACCTCCTCCTGCCTAAAAACTGGTGGGTTAGACTAACCCACCAATTTTTAGGCAGGAGGAGGTTATCTTGTATGAAATAAGGGAGAATTTATATGTGACTGATGTTACATTGCCATGGAATTACCCTTATATTAAGGAAAACATTAACTAAAAGTAAACTGATGTAGGAAGCTCTTATAGCGATTTTTAATATATTAAAACAAAGAATAGTGGAGAAAGAGTACCTTTGTAAATTTATCACTGTTTTAAAAGAACATTTTCCAAAGGGTTTTCCACTTCCTAAGTTCGTTTTATAGACTAAATAGTAAAATTTATTAAAATTGTTATAAAAGCTTCCAACTTCAATATACCTCTAGTTCATGTTTTTCTTTTATTTAATTATCACCTATCATTATGCATATTAAGATGCAGTTCTATATGTTTGAGTATGTAATACTGGACTATTTTAATTTATCAATTAATAAGTAATTCTTGTCAGATCATTACCAACATTATTAAGTGTTTTCCAAGAGCAAATTAGAAGGAATATTTTAAGATATACATAACAAAGTGTATTATATGTTGAACAATATCTTAACGAATGAATTTCACATTATTATCCACAATTAGAAAAATTATATTTTAAAATTAACAATTATAAACTTAGCATAAAGATCTAAGGCAAAGATGGGAAAACACTAATTTAAATTTAAAAAAATAAAACCAATATCATTGGTTTAATAGGTTCAGATTTTCAAGCATAAGATTAATAATTCATATTATAATATGTAGTTAAATAGAGTAGAACTCCTTTTTAATATGTTAAATAATTATTTTATTTTGTTTCTTATGAAAATCAATTCTATGGTTGGAAAAATTTTCAATTTTCTGGCTTCCTGGATCACTGAAGGCTTCATCATTTTAGGGCAAGCACCGGAACACATTCAAATCTTTTAGCTACCACATCTAGAAAGAAATAACATAGTTTAGTTAAAATAAGAGTACTAAATTTATTTCACTAAATCCTTTAAAACTAAAATAGCAATTTGTTAAATTCGGAGAAAATTGTAGTTTAATTCTATGTATTGAACCTTTTTTAGCTAATTATCTGTCCTGTTAAATATTGCCACGCTGTTTTTAATGCCAAAGATTAAAAATGTCACCAAGAATCATACATGTGATTAATCTGACAAGAAATTGGCGGAAAATATTTAAAAAAAGTTCGATGGCACCTAAATTGTCCTTTATTTTAAATAGAGGGGTTCCATCGGCTTCTACTTCTCGAGATTAACGATTCGATATGCTAGAGTCATATATTTTAGCTTAAATATTAACTGCTTTTCATATTACTTCGATATTTTTTCGATTTTACTTTAAACTTATGACTAGGAAACCTTTGCGACCAGAGTTTTCAGTAAAAAAAAGAATTGGAAAATCAAAAAGTGGAATTTGACTTTTGCAAATTGAATTGTCGGATTTTAATTTTGCAAAGCAAATTGGCGGATTTCCGCCAATTGGCGGAAGAATCACATGTATGAAGAATTCCAAACCGACTAATAAAATATACGTTTATTTCATTGCCAGCAGTAAATATACCACATTTGAATTTTTGATTTCTAAAATATTAAATTGTTTGGCACTTACATATTATCCCAAAATTTCAATATGTCAAGACAAAAAGAGGTATCTCACTTTGAAACAGCAAAATTATTTCCTCGTATTAATCACTAGGAGAAAACCTCCCATTAACAAGGAACACTAAACTGATTTGGTACAGCTTTAGAAAGAGACCTCCAGCCGCCATGTTTACAAACTAATCACTGACAACCATAGAGATCTTATTATTAATATTATTTTAATTAAAATCCTAAAATAATAATCAGTAGATTACTATTTTAGGATCTAGGTACTTTTCTGTTAGCCGTGAGCATGGGAAAAATTGCCAAATAATGTAGAATTCTGCTTAATTTCTTACTAAGATGGCGATTTGGCTCACGTGTGGTTTACAGGTGGCGACATTTGCACCTGGCTAACGGAATAGTACCGGGATCTATTAATAATTAAATCTCAATGGTTGTTAGCCATCACTTGAGCTGTGGGTAAACATGGCGACTGGAGGACTCTTTCTAAGGCTGTTCCACAATCTTTAAAAGCAAACTTAATAATTGAAAGGTTCTTAATTACATATTTTCCTGTTGACCATTCAGTCACCATTAGATTCCACAGTTCAAGTGTCCGATGTAGAAAGGATCTTGGGATTAAACGGGATGTCTTCGGGATATGCAGCTTCCAACACATGGATAAAAAATTCAATGCAGCCTCTGTATGAAAAAAAATTAAGAATACATTATTCTCCACAATTCATGATTCTAAGAGTCTGATTGAAGAAATTTACCACCCAGACAGACCTGCCAACTTGTTAACTTCAAAAAACCTGAGATAATATGTATTATCACACTCTGTACAGAGTGCGTGAAAAATACGATTCCCGCTAGCGCCATCAGTGCCCAACGGTAACAAAATTAACATTGCTTACATAGAACAGAAAAAATGTTTCTTTCAAGACCAACTTGGTGCAAAAGGAAAAAAACCGGGAGGAAACACAAGAAAAGACTGAGTTTAAGCAAAAAAAACCAGAGAGTTGGCAGGTCTGCAGCTAATCTTTAAGAATTATTTATATTTGTTAACAATTTTGGGAAAACTTAACAGCTTGGCAATATTAAACGAAAATTATTGCCTAAAATGAATCCTATTTGCAGTTATGTTCTTCCTTGGGAGTTTCTTATATCCCCTCATGTAATATGTACAAAATTAAAATCTAATAGTCTTAATATTAATTTTGAATCAATTAGCTTTATAATTAAGCTGACAAACATTGGTGCAACGCACTATAAGAGATAATTTAACCCCTTCCCCCTCAAAAAAGATTAAATATGAGATTGTGTGTTGGAACTAGGCTCAAGTTAAAAAACTTTGCTTGAACATCCTATGAAAGTAAAGATAGAAATTAATCAAAATCTATGACCAATAAAATTTAGAAATAAACTTGACACTTACCTTTAATTCCATGATAATTATTAAGATATAGGGTTAACATTTACAACAAAATTTACAATTTTATAAACCACTAGGGAGCTACCGCCCCCTGCTCGCTATCGCTCGCCAACCCCAGTTAACTGCTGACGCAGGGCCTTTCGGATCGCTTCGCAATCCCCACAAAACCCTGCTCACTAAAATTATTTATTGATAAAACATTCGTTATAACAATTAGTAGAAAAAACGGCGCAAGGTTAGAACTGCTGATGGTTGGCGAGTTTTGGCTATTTGGCGCCATATTTAGAAGCCACTTAATTCACTTAACATTAGTTGGGGTTACTATATATTGATTTTTATCGCTAAAAACTTGGCGCATCAGCAGTTCTAAACTTGCGCCGAAAAAGAAAAAACGTCAACCAACTTTCCAGAAGCACACTCTCTTAAAAGTTAGAATATTTATTGGTTAAATTATCAATAATTTAATCAACACGTTTTCCTTCAAAATATCCATCAAGTCTGCTCGTGCTATTGTTATTCAATATTTACAAAAACGTTCAGCAATGAATCTGTTAAATTTAATATAGTACCTAGTAACTCGTCAAAATATCTAGTGTTTTATCATTCAAGTTTTAGTTTTGAAACAGACTTTTTAAACAATACGATTTAAGCTATTAAAAATATTAAGAGACAAAATCTACATTGCACTCAATGTTTACAAACAATTAATTTTGGTGTGTGAAATTCTATACTTGAATAGTAGATCTGTGAGTTTCTGGAAAACTCTTATCAGTCTTTTAAAAATATTTTATTTAGAAAGTACATATTTTGAAGCGCATTTTTAAAGCGTGAAAGGAATTATTTTCATCATTAATGAATAGCGTCGGTTGGTCATTGTGATTGGAGGTATAATAAATTGTACGACAGTTTCTTGCTGTTAACTGCAACCTTATCCGTAATCCAGAAAAATGGAAATATCTTAGAATTGAGAATTTTTTTAGAAATTCTAAAGGCACTTTGCACATCCTCAAAAGAATCCGAACAGTTTGACACCAAAAACATGTTATACGGATCAGTAATTAAAAAGCCTTTCTCTGGAAACCATTTACAAAAACTTTTTTTAGAATAGAGAGATTCAGTTAATCACTTCACTTCAGGACTTCAGTTGATAGGCAATTTTCGTAGTTTATTATTTTATTGATAGAAAATTTCAAACACTCATTTCAAAACTTAATATATATGATCATGTACAACTCAAAAAATTTCAACAATCAATTAGAAAAAATATTTTAATTCACAAATCATAGCAGAAATCTTAATAGTTAGTGGCTGTCATCCGCCAAATAAATCTGGCATCCGAACATGTTCGGCATCAAAACATATTTATTTACAATTTGATTTTGATTTTCGTCTTTAACCTATTTTTTAAACTTTTTAAACCTAATTTTTAAATATTTTGAACAAGTAAGGTAAATGTGGGTATAGTGGACACTTTAAGGAAAATTTTTGCTTAAATTCTCAATAAATACCAACCTATTTGCTTGGAAACCGTCATCATCATATTTTTAGATTAATTGGATCTTCTGCTTTCGATTTTACCATTAAAAATTTTAATTAAATTGGGTAAAGTATTTTTAATTAATTTTTAAAAAGTACTCCAAATTGCATCTATAGTGGCCACATAGATGTAGCTGTTGTATCTATGGTGGACACCTCTTGCATCTGTAGTGGACACCTCTCTTTTTCTGCATATATGAGGGGTTTACGTATGAAATTGATGGGTTTTTTTTGGTATAGTCGTTTATTTCTAATTAAATCTTCCTTCCCAACGAAATGTATTTTTATCAAATGAAATTAGCTTTATTTAAAAAAATACTTGATAGTTTCCGGCCCGAAGCCTACGCTGTAGCTGATTTGAGAGGAGTTAAGCATGTAATTCAATGGGTTTGGAAACCTTGGTTTCCGAAGCCCAGAATGATACCAAATTCATACAACACTCATTTTAAAGCACAAACAACAGTTTATGAAGAAAAACTGATCCAAATTCAATGTTATTTAAGTTTTTATTAGAAGCCATTGCAGTGGCCACTATTAGAAAATCTAAGATTTTGTGTTGGTATAGTGGCCACCCCCATAAATCCTTGTTAAGTCATAATTTTCAAATAAATTTTATTTATTATCATTTTATACACTCTTCTTTATCTTAATATAAATTTAAAAGTCAATCAAACGGCAATAAATACAAAATAATACTGTGGTATCGGTGATAATTTACCAGCTTACCTGATTGTACAATCTACTATGCCTATGAATTTTAACGCTGTTTGATGCCTCTAACTCGTTTTATTTAAAATTAATCAGCTATGTGGCCACTATTGGTACAGTGTCCACTATACCCACATTTACCTTAATAGAATTTTTAATTTCGCTAATCGATAGTCTATTTTCTCTTGGAGATCATCTTGATGGATTATCATCAACATCAAGATGCCCAAATTTTTAGACTTATGAACAATAAATGACACAAAAAAGTATTACATATTTTGTAATTTAGGATTAGCAAATATCAAGTGTGTTCTTAAATCACAATGAAAATCATATACCAAATTGAAAAGTTAGTCCCAAAACAGCTCATCAAAAATTGTTGCTTTTAATTTAAGTACAATGTCACCAGTAAATTCAATCAGCAAATTGTGCTCTGGGCTAATCTAGTATGTAGCATATGATTTATATTTCTTTTACAAATAAAATGAAATAGAAAACCTGTGCTTTAAAACTACCTTTGATATTTATTTTAAATAAGAGTCAGACATTGGTACAAGTAAGAATAATGTTGTGTACTTTAGGATAAGCCGGGTATAAATATCTCCAATTGGAATATATTAGTCACGTTTTATTATTTAAACTTTAAAAATATAACAAAAATTAAATGAAACTTCTAATTGAGGTATTTTAACACCATAATAAATTGGCGTTTCATTACTTATGTATATGTTGGACAAAACTTGATGCTTGCAACTGGCTAATCATAAAGTTTTTAATGCTATTTTATGAACTTACTTTTCAAACTGAGGAACACAACACTGTCAAAAATAATCTGAATTTCAACAAAATACAATTTCAATTCTGAAAACAAATTAAAGTACCTATTATCAGCTTACAAGAGAAATGAAACCTAATCACTTTTAATGAATCCTTTAAAAACAGTTGAATAGAACCAACAAACAAGGAATACCAAATTGCATTGATTTAATTTTGTAACAGTCATCATATTCATAATATCAAATTCTAGCTGACGTATAAAAATCATTGACAAAAATCAACTGATATCAAGTTTCCGGACCTGGAAAAAGTGCCTGAACCTACGGACCTGGTTTGGGGGGAAGCCCCTGCCAGCTCCATAGGAGCAATACATAAGGTTTTGGGAAATTCTATTTGGTTCGGGGGAAGGTTACAACTTTTTCCAGGTCCGCAAGTTTAGGAAGAAAGTTTAGTGATTATGTCTAATCAGTTAATGTCCTCTTTACAAAATTCTTATTAAGACTTAATCTGATATATTTTTGATATACTTTGATGCTAATGCTAAATTTTCCTTTCTACGAAATTCTTATTAAGACATAATCTGATATAATTTCGATATACTTCTTCCGATGCAAAATTCTTATTACGTCGTAATCTGATATATTTTCGATATACTTCTTCGATGCTCTTATTACGACGTAATCTGATATAATTTGTATATACTTCTTCCGATGCGAAATTCTTATTACATCGTAATCTGATATATTTTCGATATACTTCTTCGATGCTCTTATTACGACGTAATCTGATATAATTTCGATATACTTCTTCCGATGCTAAATTTTCAATTATTGCAAAAATAAGTAAAAATCATCAAATCCATAATTTACTCCATCATATCTTGCTAATAATGTCACAAAACAAATTATTAACTGTTTTTTCACACTAAAAAAATACAGTATATCTTTTTACATCATTAAATGTCGGGATTTTGATATCTGATGTTCCCACGACATTCAGAACATCATTTAATGTCGAAAGTATATATATTGATATAGTTGTGCTACCTGGGTAGAGATTATGGAAGCCCTACATTTATGCAAGATACCCTATACTATGTCAAAGGTAACATTTATAGGGGCATCAAGAGGTAATTAGAAGTTAAGTTGTCAGTCATTTGTAAGAAGAAGAAATCTCTCCGAATCGGATCGGAGGCTTCGCGTTCTCCTATCAAGTTCTGAGTTGTGAGCTGGCAACACGACTTGTGCTGAAAGTATGCCAATGAATTCCTTGGAGCGTATTTAAGTAGGTTTAGGATTCAGTGCTAAACAACCGTCGATAGCTCAGTTGGCAGAGCGGTGGACTGTAGTTGGAAGTAGCTGATATCCATAGGTCGCTGGTTCGACTCCGGCTCGACGGAAAATCTTTTTTGATGAAATAGAGTGCGTATTTAATTATTTTTCGAAGAGAAAATTAGTGAATAATATTTATCACTTATAAATTTTTTTTCTTAAAATTAAAAGATTGAGACTCTCTTTCAGACTTCTTGTTTGGACGTCATTTTATTAAATTTATTGGAAATAAAATGCGTAGAAAAATGCGGATGGAAAAATTAATGAACAATTTTAATACCACATAGAAAAAAATTCTGAAAATTTGTAGATTGGGATTTTAAAACACCCTATTCGGTAATCATTTTCATAAATGTATTGGAACCATCCTTTGACTTTGAAAAAACTTATATTAATATAGTTAACACAATTATAATTTCTGGAAAAACAATTATTAAAATCACTGGTTCCCAAAGTGGGCGGTACTGCTCCCATGGGGGCGTTGAAGAATTCCAGGGGGGCGGTGATGAGTTGAGAAAAGAAATTGGGGGGCGTTATTGGAGTAAAAGGGGGGTTGACTACTTAAAAACTCTTGCTTAATGTCATTTTTGTGGGAAAACATAAAAAATCCAGGTAAAAGTAGCTTAAAATCCCTTTTAGCACATTAAAATTCAAAAATTATCCTGGGGAAAGACCCCCATACCCCTCTGATATCTGGGGATTGAGATATTAATAAATTTTATAACTTTTAAGATGAATACACAGGAAATTTTCATTGGGATTTACAAAATTCACTTAGAGGTAAAGAATTATTTTTAAATCAAAGCTTTTAAAAAGGTATTTCAAATTAAAGGTGCATAGAAAACTTAACTTTGATTATTGGTCATATACTAGCTTTTAATTTTTTTATTTTCTTTGGTTGTAAATTAAAGTATTTTTATTATATAAATTATATAAAATGTAAGCAAATTAGAGGCACAATTTTTTAAAAGGGCGATGGGAAAATTTTCTTCTTGAAAAGGGGACGGTGGTCCCAAAAAGTTTGGGAACCTATGATTAAATTAACAATCCTTTAAAAAGTAAAATCTTCCAGGAAAATCATTAATTAAATGCAATACATTAAAATTTCCCCTTTCTCAGTAAAAATATAAAATTAGTTTTACTGCAAAGATATATATTTAATAAGTTACCTTTATGCATATTCCAAATAGCCCTTCAAAACATTTATTCAAAAAACAATTAACGGAATATCTGTTTACTATTTAGGATATTGATGATTTCTTTTGTTCTGTTTAATGGATGATTTAAAATTATTTTAAGCCCTTTAACCCATCATCATGGCAAAAATAAATTTTTTGGTGCCCTGTTTGCCACTATATCCATCTCATGTATGTATTTCCTGAGGAAATACATACATGATCCCATGATTGGTCCATGTAGGTGACCGTAATTATGTATAACAAAAATTTAAAGTAAAAACTAGGAGACGAAAAAAATACAGGAAATTTTCCTGTATTTTTTTCTTCTCCTAGTTTTTACTTTAAATTTTTGTTATACACTAGGGGGCTCTGCCCCCTGCTCGCTATCGCTCACCAACCCCCGGAACTGCTTCGCAGTTCTTTGAAGATCGCTTCGCGATCTTAGCGAGCAGAGCTCATTTGTTTCATCTCAACTATCCAGTACAACCTGGAACTTGTCTGCTTATAGTCTGTTTATTTCGAATAGGCGCCTGAAACAGAATCAAAAACGCTCAACAATGCTTAATAACGCTCATCAGACAACTTCAATGACCGATTGTTTCTACAGTATTTTAACTACTTCTGCTTAGGCTGACTTGTCATTGCAGAAGAAAATTTTTTCGACGATAATTAGAATAATATATGCTTCTAATACATTACGTCTCAGGCGCTAATTCTAAATGAACAGAGAGTAGTTGATGATCATTTAATATCGAAACTTCTTATCTCTCAAACTTTTCTATAACTTAATTCGGATCATTACCACGAAAATATCAAAATAAAACTATTACTGAAATATTCCTTTTTAAATTATCAATAATTTAATGGATAGGGGGCTACCGCCCCCTGCTCGCTTACGCTCACCAACCCCCGTAACTGCTATGCAGCTCTTTACAGATCGTTTCGCGATCTGTAATATCTGCAATCGATCTTTAGCAGAGTAAAGCAAACTTCTCGAAAATCCTCTTCCTTTCATCGGCACAAATAACACTCAAAATAGTTAAACTATTTATTTCTCTAGTATTTCAAAAAATATGGAATATCTTTAAAAGATTATGAAACAAGTCCATACTATATCGCTTGCAAACTTAGAGCAAAAATGTGCACTTTAAAACTTTAAATTGAAATATCCGTGCTCGCGACAATCTAGTGAACAGGCAAATATAAAATATAAAAAAATTAAACACGTCTGATAAAGACCTACTAAAACTATGAAAAAAATGAAAGTTTGATGCTTAATAATTCCAAAACTAATTAGAATTTTTTAAGGAATTAAACGCCAATCTCTTTCTAAAAAATAAGAATATAAGTGTTTAAAAAATCATATTGATACCGTGATTAGTTTTCATTTTAGATATAAAAAAACGAAAAAGTGTCAAAAATTTCGAAAATTAAAAAATTAATTTCTCTAAACCTAATTCGAAATTCGAAAAAAGGGCGACGTACTGCACATCTTCATACTTCAGAGTATTAGGCTGCAAAAAATCATAGTTCTGCTGCTAATAGATTTTGCTGAACTGGATTACGCGGCGAAAAAAGAAAAACTTCAACTTTGACCTTAAAAATACCTCAGTTCTAATTATCACATCAGTTAGCTTTTTGTTCGAGAATGTACCCACAATATTCCTTTACAAACATTTCAAATTTCATAAATTTCTATCAAGTAGTTTTTGCGATATGAGAGTTCAAAGAGTTGAAAAATTAAATTTTCTGAAACAGCGGCGGCGGCAGCGGTGACAGTAACTTTTTTTTAATATAGAGAGATAATTACGGTCACCTACATGGACCAAGAGATCCCAGGTGACTAGACTATGTGAACTTGTAATTTTTCTTTTTTTGTTTGTAGTTCAACATTTGTAGTTCAATAAATCTGTTTGTTTGTTAAAAAAAAATCCGCTTTTAAGTGTAAATACAGTTGAATACGGTAATAGTGAACCCAAATGTGTAACTTAAAAAATGGAGGTTCTCACTATAAACGATATTACCACATTAATTGTTCATTTGTTACTAATATAATGGTTCATATTAGAGCCGGATACTACACTGTGGGTTCGACTGGATGTGATTCATATTTTTTCCCTCTCTTGAAAGTACCACGAAACTCTCTTGATCACTCAACGCACGCCTTAACTCAAACTTAAAAAGTTTTAAAACCACGATAATCTATTTGAATTCTGTAACTCAACACCAACACTATCATCCCAACCTCTATACTTAAACAGGACACAGGAAAAAATATATTCATATCATATTCTTTTCTCCTACATCATTCTTATTCAAGAGTCACAATACGCGATTTCGGCATTGTATTTTTATTACCTCAGTAACCTGACATTATTCTACCTTTCCCCAATCCATTGTAAAGCCTACTTCATAAACTCTAAAACCGAACCCCATAATTAAACCACATCCAATCGGCCACGAACTCACGAGAATCACCCTCCTACATCCCACAGTAGGCGTACCCGATCCGCCATCCTGGAAAGGGTTAAAGGATAACCCCATAAAAATAATCACAACCCAATAGAGAAAGAAGCCAACAGCAAAATACGGCAATAAACATACTCAAATGCCCCAAACCCATGCATTAGGATCCATTCGCGGGGCAATTTGACTTTTCAACACGATTCAACCTATATGAATTTCTCCTTAAGTTTCTTCGAACCCCCCGAAGCGGTTGGTCCGACATCCCCGTGAACTTGTCCTTCGTGGATATACCGGTTTCTGTATCGTCATTAGCCCGGCCCGTAGCGGTTGTTACCGCCGCCGCACGAGCCGGGCGCGCGCCGGTGATTGCATCGCACCGCAGGGAGGTAATCCCTGCGGGAGAATAGCACCCGATACGGCCGAGCGAGCATTTGCGACTGACTCCTTCCGAAATGGGGACCGAGCAAAAATACGCTGTTTCGTCCCTTTGGTTTCACTTCCTGTTAACCTGTTAATGAGGTAACCAAAATCCAAAATGCCCAGATGGGCTTCATAGAGTTAATTTCCCTAATATTTCTATACTAATTTTTTTCATGAAATTTCTACCGCGTATACCAGGAACGGGTATTTTCGGGTGTCGCTAGAAGGAGCCCCAAACGTCCAGGAATGACTTAAAACTCCACTTTTTAGGCTAAGCGCGCACTAGATACTTTTGTCACGGCGACAGAGACAAAATTATCACCCTGGCTATTGCAAGAAGCTAGAGCGAGCGCAAAGGCGACAAGACTCTTGGCCGATTGCCAAGAATCTCTCCATAGAAATGCATTGCTCACGAGTGACTAGTGTTATAAGTCGCCGTGACGGAAGTCTCTAGTGCACGCTTAGCCTTAGAATCAAATATTAAAAAAATTATTAGAGGCTTAAATTAAATGTGACTTTAATGTCACGCAGTTTCGTGTCGGTACAAAAAGGTGAACCTGAACACGCACAAAAAAATTATTCCTTCCACAAAGTTATTTTCCACATGAAATAATAACCAAATATATATTTTACTTTAAATATTTTGAATTCAGAAATTTTTGTAGCCTTTTTTGCGGGTTTTTAACTAATTGATAAGTCTTGGTTTTTATAAACTCAAGACTGTTTTGGGTGTTCAGTTTTATACGATGCTAACGAGAAGGAATATTGAGTAGATATAAACATTAGGCAATATATCATCAAAGTCAGAAATGTCATTTCTAATAAAAACAGTAATAATACTACTCAAAAGTACTGAAAGGGTCTCACCAGAAGACTGACGCATCCCCTTCTAACTGTTTTAAAAATAGGGTTCATAGTTGTCCTATATTTCTATATTTTTCCCCCTGTCTTATATTTCCTACATATTTCTACTTCTTAATTTTCATTGTTAATTCGCCTGTTTTTAATGAAAAAGAAGACCATTTTGAAAATTTTCTGACGCGTCTTATATTTTTGGAGAAAATGTCCTATACATTCCCTATGCACCAGGTTTTTATAACTAATAATAGTAGGATACTTTAAATAAACTGATTTACTTCTTTTTCTACCTACTTTGCTTTGACGGTACTTACAAATCCAACCAACTTTAAAATTACATAGAATAACCATCCTTACGAATAAACTGCCATACTTTTGCGGAAACACTCTTTTAGTTTTCCTCTTCCAAAATAAAAAGGCAGCACGGGTTCTATGATGAGTATTTTAGCGGGAAATGCGAATAGCTTTAAAACTGAAGTCGTGCCCGATAATAAGGAAGTTGCATGTGTCAGATTTTCAAAAACAAACAAGTGTTCCGTATGGTTTTTTGTATGGTAAAATGAAATATCTAGTCAGTTTTTCAAAAAAAATGTACAGGTAATTAAATATTTTAATTTAAAAGTCGAGAAAAAACACGTGACTGAAAACGTTTATTGTTTAATTAAACTATAAGATGACGTCAACAATAACACCATCAACTCCATTGCTTTACAACAGTGGTTCCCAACAGGTGGTCCGCGGACCACTGGTGGTCCGTGAGGCCTTCAGAGGTGGTCCGTGAGAAGATTTTTAAATAAATTATCCAAAAACGTGTGGAAATTTTAAAAAATGGTTTTCCTAATAACACATTCCAGGAAATAGTAAAAACACTACAGATACGTCTCGTAAATAAAAAATGTTATGTTCTCTTTCTCTCCAATGAATCATTTGCTCATTTCTATTATTTTGCACAGTTTTATTCAGCAGTAGTTTATTACAGAGTAGAAACGAAATGTGATGATGTGGAAAAGTATTGCATCAGATTAATTAAAACTGAGAGGAGTCAGGGAGGGGCTAATAAAGAATCGAATGATCGGACTTATACTTGGTTTGATACGAAGCGAAGCGTGGGAGTGTTGAAAGACACTTTAAACTGGGATGCTATGGTCAGACAGAGGGTCTTCGAGAAATCGTGGTATGAAAAGAAGAAATTTCTGAGGTACACGTGAAATAGGTTTGTTCAAGATATAAAAACAATTTACTGCCGAAAACGCGAAAGTTTTTGAACACATAAAGGATTTTCTATTTTAATTGCTCCTTTGAAATAATTATTGACTTTTGACGCGGTTTCTTTCGGGAGAACATCAGCTTCGCCCGCCTCGCCTGTAGAATTTCCTCTGCCGCAACTCACAGTCAGTGCATGTCCAGTTTCCTTTTTTGTGATCAACTAAATTCCTGGTTATCTCATTCGTCCTGCAGTTTATTAAAGCTAAGTACTTTCTTTCAAATTTAAATCTACTAATAATATAATATTACCTTATTTGTTGATTATGAAGAAGAAGAAAAATGTAATAATTTATGACTTGTTATTTTAAACCTGTAACTTTTGTGTAGGTGTGAACCCTTCCAGGGTTAATAGATAAAAAGGCTTGTTAAAAATGGTTAAATGTATTTTATAAAAGGTATATTTTTAAATAATTAGATATAAAATTAATGTAATGTCAATTTTTTTAAGTTAAATAGATTATTTTATTTTTTTATCTATTTAGAAACATTGTGAAACTAGGTTTCCCTTACTTCAGAAAAAAGTCAAAATTTTAGACCCTCCATGAACGCACTGAAAAAAATTAAAATTTTGAAGATACAGTAAGGGATAGAGATGGTCCGCAGAGGTTCAAATTTAAGTGAAGTGGGCCCCAGACATATTTGAGTTGGGAACCACTGCTTTACAACAATGTTTAGTATAAGATGACGTCACATCCAAACTCTTGGCGTTTTCGCGCGCTTTTAAAAAGGGGATTTTTGCTAATTTTTTTGACAATCAAAAAACTTCACGATCGGCCTCAAATTTTGGGTAGTTGCTTATTTTTGCAAGAGGAATCGATTAAAAAAATAAAAAAAATCATGCAACTTCCTCATTGGCGTTTGATCGTATTCCCATAATTGTCGTTTTGGTTCCTTCAAAAGTAATTAAAGTCAAAAGAAAGTGTATATTATATTTTTAAGACTTAAAACTGCGATAAAAAGCCATATGCTTTTTTGTATTGTGAGAACATTTTAGCCCTCAGTGTACTGGTGGTACTCAAAAGTATCATATTTCATTAATTAGCTCCAGCGGATTAAGTTTCCCTAAGATGATTATTTTGTTTATGTACAGGGTGTATCTGAAATGGTGCAACAAACTTTCAGAGATGATAGTACTCATCAAGACGAACAAGAATTGGTATAGAAAGGGGGGTCGCAAATGAGTTTTAAGGGGTGAAACCCGGGGGTGAAAATCAGCAAAAAAACTTGCATATTTGTGCAGGAAGAGACACAATTGTTCGATTCCGTAATTTTTAACACCAAAAAAAATAGAACCCCTACTTGCAAAAAGAAATTTTAACTGTAACTTTTCAGGAAGTTATCTTTTAGTAGCGAAAGATTTATTCGATCAGTCTCTTTTTTAATGCATGTTCAACCAAATTTGGCAACTTATTAGCCATTTGGCGCAATTTTTTCGTTTCCTATTTTATCTTTAAAACGGTAGCTCAACTTGTTATAGAGTAATGAGCCGGAATCTTTTAACTCGCAATCGTAAGATTGTGGATTCTGTCATGTCAATAATTTTTGGGCAATACACGGAAAGAGTACTATTAAAGGATGTGGGTTGGGGTTTTATGGCTTGAGGTCCAAAAATCGGACAAAAATAAAGGATGTGTAACAGTATTTTGAGAATTTTTATTGATTTTTCTAAATTGTAGTGTTTTTCTTTACGGTAATTTTTTTCAGGTAATTACAATGCTTTAAATCGCATTTTGTCTCAACGCAAAACTTTGACAGGTGTTTAAAATTTTTTACACGAATTTATGAAAATTGATAGTTCAAAAAAAATTTGGCAACAAAAAAATTTGATGAAATGAAGGAAAAGCAATCCTTGAAATCCCTATTTTTAAATCAACGATCAATTAGATTACAAAGTATTTGATTCTCATTTTATTCGGAAATCGTTTCTTCCGTAAATTTTATTTCCCTACAATGTATAAGGATTTCAAGGACTGTGCTTTTCATTCGTTTCACAAAATCTTGTTCTGCCATGTACTAATTTTTTTTTGATCGACCAATTTAAAAAAATTGTGTTAATAATTTCTTTGGTCTAAAAGAAGACATTACAGATCACGGGGTATTTTTATCTTGTTTTGTCTATTTGTTATTAGTTTTTAAAACTAGGGAGCTCTTTGTGAAACATCCTTTAAGAAAATGTAATGATGACTTAAATTTTGTATGAAACATATGTGTTAATAAAAAAAAGAGTTTAAAAACCTAAGCATTTTAAACAGTTTTATACTTAAATTATCTTATTCTAGATGTGACTACATAATTATAACTACTATTCTCATGACAAGACAAATAACCCAGGAAAACGGTGCTAAAAAGTGACGTTTTAAAAATTTTCATATAGAAGTTTTTTTTTGACGGTTTTATATGTTTTCGAGGGCGCTGATTACGAATATGAAGTTTGCTCCCACGTGGGGGGTCGGCTTCATATCGAAAATCGCAAAAAATCGATATTTTTTTGCTCTTTTTTCGATTCTTCGCTTATATTTCAAAAACTATAAATTTCTCGAAGATAATTTCAATTACAAAGTTGAAGTAAACAAAATTTCCTACAAAATTCACTACTCAACTTTGATTTTCTGAAGAGTGGTTTTTCCGCTAGAGCGCGCTGAAAAACATCGATTTTTTTGCCTTTGCACAAAAATTAGGAAAACGCGCGTTTCTATCCTCTATAAAATGAAAACTACTCCCGTTATCAACAAAAATTTTATACCACGTGAAAGAACATTTAATTTTCTATAAATAACGGGCTTTCCATTATCATTTTTTGAGAAGGGGGGAGGGAGTGAAGCAAAGATCGATAATAAAACTGTTGCTGCTCTCGGACCAAACGGACTTTTGCGGTTGTTAATCTGCTCTCTGCGCTTTATTTCCGGTATATTACCAATAAAATAAGTTGTTTGGGATTAATTGATGACTAAGCATGCTTAATAAAATAAAATTTTAAATTTATTTATGAAATATTGGGTGTTTTAGGCGGAATTTTAATCAATTTTTAAAATTCATATATTAAATTATGGGAGTGTTTTAATGAACGAATTTATATGTTTTTTGCATTGCTAAATCCGAATTTCAAGTTTATTTTAATTTTGAAAGTCATCTTCACATCAAAAATTGCAAAAAATATAAAACTCTTGCTCTTTTGTTCGGTTTTTCATCGATTTTCTAAAATAATATTCTTTTTAAGAAAAATAGCATGACACCAAATTAATGTACGTAAAATTTTCTATAAGATGCACTGGTTCATTTTTGTTTTGCGAGAAACGATGTACGTTTTATAGCGTTTTGAAGAAAAGCAATTTTCATGTTTTTGTGTAAAGTCAGGAAACAGCTGTAATTCAGCGCGCTCTAGCGTAAACACCTCTGATTATAAAATTAAAGTTAAATAGTGCATTTTGTAGGAAATTAAATGTACTTTCATTTGGTGTAAACTATTTGTCGGTAACTTGAATTTATTTAGAGCTGTAGTGGGAAAAATCGAGCATTCATCACTTTTTTGTAGAAAAACATGAAAATTGCTTTTCTTCAAAACGCTATAAAACGTACATCGTTCCTTGCAAAATAAAAATGAACCAGTGCATCTTATAGGAAATTTTACGTACATTAATTTGGTGTCATGCTATTTTTCCTAAAAAGAATATTATTTTAGAAAATCGATGAAAAACCGAACAAAAGAGCAAAAGTTTTATATTTTTTGCAATTTTTGATGTGAAGATGACTTTCAAAATTAAAATAAACTTGAAATTCGGATTTAGCGATGCAAAAAACATATAAATTCGTTCATTAAAACACTCCCATAATTTAATATATGAATTTTAAAAATTGATTAAAATTCCGCCTAAAACACCCAATATTTCATAAATAAATTTAAAATTTTATTTTATTAAGCATGTTTAGTCATCAATTAATCCAAAACAACTTATTTTATTGGTAATATACCGGAAATAAAGCGCAGAGAGCAGATTAACAACCGCAAAAGTCCGTTTGGTCCGAGAGCAGCAACAGTTTTATTATCGATCTTTGCTTCACTCCCTCCCCCCTTCTCAAAAAATGATAATAGAAAGCCCGTTATTTATAGAAAATTAAATTCTCTTTCACGTGGTATAAAAATTTTGTTGATAACGGGAGTAGTTTTCATTTTATAGAGGAGAGAAACGCGCGTTTTCCTTATTTTTGTGCAAAGGCAAAAAAATCGATGTTTTTCAGCGCGCTCTAGCGGAAAAACCACTCTTCAGAAAATCAAAGTTGAGTAGTGAATTTTGTAGGAAATTTTGTTTACTTCAACTTTGTAATTGAAATTATCTTCGAGAAATTTATAGTTTTTGAAATATAAGCGAAGAATCGAAAAAAGAGCAAAAAAGTATCGATTTTTTGCAATTTTCGATATGAAGCCGACCCCCCACGTGGGAGCAAACTTTATATTCGTAATCAGCGCCCTCGAAAACATATAAAACCGTCGAAAAAAAAACTTCTATATGAAAATTTTTGAAAAAACTACCGTTTTCCTGTACTAAAAACTAAAAAAATTACAAGTTCGAGCAATACACGGTCGAGATGGGGTGGGAGCTCGGCCACTTTAGTATTCCTGTGTTGAAGGAGGGGAGGGTAGTCTCGTAGTCAATTTCCTCTTGTCAATACGACAAAATTAAGCCAAATTGAAATTAATTATTAAAATTAGCCAAATTAATTATTAGGATTAGACAAATTAAGCCGAATTAATTTTTAAAATTTTCTGTTTGTAAAAAATAATTGAAAACTGCATTTTTGAATTACAACGTGAAATCTAGAAGGGGATGGGAGGTTCTCGGCATGTACTACGGGTGGACACCAAAGGGAGGTAGGGGGTCAAAAATAGTAATAAATGGGTTACGTAGTACGGACACTTTCCCTAAGGGGTTTACGTTATCCGCCTTCGAGGACAGACATGCTGTTTTAACCTATGAGCTTAAACGCGCCGACACCCTAGAAGCGGATAGTACAGCACATCCTCAGTACACAGACAAAGTCATTTAAAATTAATTAACAGAGTGGTGACTTAATTAAAACTAGTTTCTAGTAAAATTAATACTATTTTAGTGATGTTTCACCCCCTCCTCCAATTTTTGTGTTTAAATTTATTTTTCATTTAAAACTTCAGCTATCAGTTTTTGGCATAATTCCTTCTTCCTCCTACCTAACAAACCATGGCTTTTCCAATCGCTCTATATCATTTCCTAAATTATTCAATCAAAATTATTCGATTTCGCTTGGCCATCAGTCTGATAATCTTTCCCCACTTCTCCAAATTTCTTGTACAAATCAATTTCTTTATTCAATTCTTATTTAGACTGTAGGCATTATCTTCAAAATGCTGAATTTCTTCACGTTAAAAAACGAGCCAGCTGGATGGCTCAGCGGCAATCTACCACTTTTAAAATAATTTTCTCTTGTTTATTATCACTATGAATCCTTGCGGTGTCACAGCAGCTAGCTCGATAGCAGTACTCATGCATTGCTTATTGGAGTAAACTACAACTCCCCTAGGGCTTGTGCGAGTGCTACGCTTGTTCTATCTAGGGTTTTAATTGACCATTGTGTGCGAAACTTCGGGCAATTGCACAGCTGAGAAGGGAGTGCTTCTTACACAGACTAAGGATTAAAGGACGTTTTTGTCTTTAAAAGATGTGCATAATAATTTCATAAATAGAGCAATTTCATAAATAGTACTAATAATGAATTAAAAATGCAGGGATCTCTAATTCCACATTTTGTGTTAGTATTTTACTTCTAAAAGTACGATATTAATTAATCAATATGTTTCTATTTAAAAAACACTTATTTTGTATAGCTAAAAAAATTTTATTTAAAAGGGACCAAATGAAATCTCAATACTTTAAAACATGTTGCAATGTCTTTCAAACTATATCTTTGAAAAAAATTATATGAATTTAAGAACGAATAACTTCATACAGTAGGACAGAACTCGCAGTCTTACGATTGCAAGACTGTTACGCTACCAACCAAGCTATCATTTAATCGTCAATAGTAATACTACATAGAAATTTGAGTTTCCGTAAGAATCACAAAAAAAGTGTTTGGCGATCACGGATTGGCGAAGTTTTTTTTCCTGTCGACTGCAAAAGTGTTACTGGTGGGAAAACTAGCTTAGTAATATTTGAAGTTGTCAAAATAACTACCGGAATCGAACCATTGTGTCTCTTCCTGCACAAATATGCAAGTTTTTTTGGCAGATTTTCACCCCGGGGTTTCACCCCTTAAAACTCATTTGCGACCCCCTTTCTATACCAATTCTTGTTCGTCTTGATGAGTACTATCATCCCTGAAAGTTTGTTGCACCATTTCAGATACACCCTGTATATCCCTTAATTTTGAATTTAGTGACTCAAAAAAATATTGTAGAAAATCGTAATGCAGTAGGAATAGATAAAGGTTTAATAACATGTTTTTATCAAATTTTCGTTTATATAGTTTTTAAACATAAGTTTTTATATTCAGTAGATAAGATAACCAGTGCTTAAAATATTGTTTTCAAGAAATAAATCAAATTTACCTTTTCTTACTGTCCTAATACTATTTAAATATTAGCTTCATTGTCATTTCTAGTAAGTCCCTGAGGAGCTTTCCCTCGATCGCCAAGACAAGTCGCCTCTGGGCATTCAGCAGTCCGTGCAGCCACTATCTAGGTTTTAGATCGGTTACTGGTGCATGGAATCACGGCCGCAAACAAGCTTTTCCAAGAACACATGACTTCATGAACGGCGATCGTTATTGATCAGGAAGTGGCAAGGGGCAGATCAAAAGGGATCCCTGAGAGTGAGGCATTCAAATAGAACAAACGGAGGTTTTTTTCTTTTTTAGTATAAACGTATTTCTAAATAAAGTACAGATTTTTTGCATAGTTTATCAATGTTCTGAAAACGAATGGAAAAGATATCAACTATAGAAAAATGAAGTTGACACTTTCTCCTGTGTTCATAAAAAATTAAGAAGGAAGACCCTGAGGGGTTAACTTGTGAGGGGAAGGGGAATATGTTGCTAATTTGAATTTAAATTTATTATTATTATACACACACAAAGAAAAATACAAAATAATGTAAAAAATCATATCACCTGGGATCGCTGATCCATATAGGTGAAATATAGTAGATAATGTTATAAAAATCGACAGAAGAAAACTAAATATACAAAACATGATAAAGTGACAAAAAAACAAGAATTTTCAAAATTGCAAAAAAAAAATTAGTAGTGGGATGGAAAAATAGTGTCAGGAGGTTTATGCAATTCTTCAGTCAAATTAAAAGAACTGTTCAATGTCTGTTAATGAAAATAAAAAGTTTTTTAAGACGTTTTTTTTTAAATTTTATCGGTTGTATAGTTTTGAATATCAAGGGGTAAACTCTTGTAGAATTTTGGGCCTAAGTATGGAAAGGTTTTGGGCATTATTTTCTTTAGAGTGATATGGAATTTTTTGTCACAAAAATATGGATTTCTAAAAATAAATAAACATATAAAAATATCGTAGTGGCAGAATATTCATTGATTTGTAAATAAAAATTTCAGGATGGTTAAATGTATTTGTTAGAATTTTTAAAAGTTTATTCTGAAGTGAATATAAGACTGAAAAATTGCTTACATAATCACCCCCCACAAGTCAAACCATAGGAAAATATAGGAAACATTTCCCGCAGAAATATTCTAAAACATAAAAATAATTTAATTCCAAACCAACCTATGCCCAAACAGTTATTGTATTATTTCCTAAATGTAATTAAATAGCTTTCGCAGTTAAAATGGGAAAAATATAAGTTGTTTGTTCAAGCAAATTATGTTTGTCATCAGAACAGTTTTACGTTCTTACTTTAATTCAAAATTGCTTTCAATCATTGAATCCTTACATTTCATTCATAAGGAACATCACATCGTAATTAAAAAATTTGGAAATATTCTATTGTAGTTTCGAAACATTTTGTTAGCGTTAAAAAAGCTATAGAAAAGTCAAAGAAGTGAACTTGAGAATTTTTGCTTCACTCACATGAAAAGAGTTATTATATTTGTTATTTTTCTGAAATCAAGAAAATTGTCACCTTGAGGTTTCCTTGATGTCTCTTGATGAATCCTTGCTTACTTTTCAAAAGTCAATTTACCTAGTAATTTTACTTTTCCCCTTACATTTTGAGCAACAACCCGTGGAGTCACCATCTGAAATACTCCTTTGACCACAGCATTTTTAAAAAGTCTCGGACGCCTATTTAGTCTAACCAACAAGAACATTCAATCTACTCAAAATTACCCTAACCTCAATTAGGTGAAAATTACAAAAAGGTTCAATTAAAATTTCCTTTACAGAGTTCTCTCAGCATTAAACGTATATAATTAATACCTTTTAATTGGTTGAATATAACAGAGGATTCAATCCATAGCATTCAAACATAATAATTGGGTTAGACAGGATGAACCACAGACATCCAACCCAGCAAAACCATGAACCCAATTATACGACAGCAGATGTCCCTGGTGCATACAGGAAACTCAAATACCCTAAAGAATAGTTAACACTAGTTATTAAAACTCACTGAAAGAACATATCTGGGCTTTTTGCAGCTCGTCGAAGTCATTCAACTTAAACTAGTCGACCGGCCATCTCATGTTACATCAGATAACGCTTATTATGCAGATTGATGGAAGTTTAATAATTTTTGGATTTTTCTCGGAACCCCCGCAAGGGATAAGGCTGGACTCGATGTGAGACAAAGAACACAGCTGAGGTCTTTCTTCCCTTTGAACTAGGAGTGGTGCCCCCGGAGAATTGAATTTGTTATTGTTGTTATCCTCTTTTAGTTGTTTTTCTTGTAATGTAGGTGTTTGATCTGTATTCATCACTTTATTAAAAAAAGTTATTTTGATGATAATGTAAGTTTTTTTTTATTTTTGAACCTACTTTTTCCTCCAAGCTTCCTCATTTCGTAAAGGTTGAGGACCTCATCTTTACATAAGCATTTCTGATAAAGATGAAAATTTTATAAGAAATGAATGTGATAAGATTTGTTTTTAACCTATACTTGTTATAAAATTGATTTTTATATTTGGTTATTGTAGTTAATGATGCACGAATGTTTTTTGGTATTTTTTAAAGTAATTTAATTATCTTTTAAAATTGAATGATCAATAGTTTGTTAAAAAGTTCTCAATAGGAGTGCAATTTTAATTTTGTTTAGTATATGATAAATATGAATGTATTTCGTTATTTTATGAAGTAATTTAATTATATTTAAAAATCGAATCAATACTTTACTAAGAAGTTCTTAATAGTAGTGTAATTAATTTAATTTTGTTTAGAGTACAGGAGAAATATAAAGCTTATTCACTTAAATGCTTCACTCTGAAAATAGGACAAGACATCGGTACCCTGGTACACACATTAAATGAATAAAAGACATACAAAAAAAGGAAAAACATGTCATCCAAATACGGGTGATTCATTCATTCATCATCATTCATAACACTCATCACGAAATCTCCAAAACTGCCGGACCGATTGGCTTGAAATTTGACAGAGACCTTCCTCTCAGCCATTAGACGCGCACTAAGAAACTATTTTAAAATCGAACGACTCCTTCCCTGCTTTTCGGCGCTTTTTCGACTTCGTTTTACCCATTGAAATAGCATTGTACATTGTTGAAATGCATAAATTGCAGTGTTTACTTCTCTATCTTGAGGCGACGTCTTGCCTCACTTGAATGAATATAACTGATTAACTTTTATACATATTTTATTACTTACAACAAAATTTATGAAGAAAAACAGTGTGAATATCTGTATTTAAATATTATAACAGTTATCAGAAAACCGAAGTAAATTAAAATAATTAATTTACTTTCTTTAGTATTTTAATTTCTGAAAAAAATATATTTAAATAGCAAGAATTTAAAAGTTTCCTAGGAAACTGAGCTAAAATTTCATTGCTTCATAGCGGAATTGGTTTACTAGACTATAATCACTAGATTTTTATTATAACTAGCAATCTGTTTTTACTCTTTCAGAGAAGCTTTTAAAGAAGTTGGTTTTATTAAAAAGAAGACAAGCTTACTTGATAACTTTTTATCAAGGGATTTTTGAAATTTATTTTATTTTGAAATTTATTTTTTGCGGAATTTTAAAAGGATAGCGGGAATACTTTAAGAAAATTCTGTTTAAGATTTTAAACACTGGATTTCAAATGACAGAGATGATTTCAAGTAGATTGTTTTTATCACATAGGAATGATAAATGTTTAATAGACAAAATATCGGGATGGAATGAGATATCACAGTTGGAACCGGGATGAGAAAAAGGCACCGGGAATACTGGGATGAAAATTATCGGGAACACCGGGTTATGAAAAGGTACCGGGAAAACCGGGATATGAAAAGGTAGCGGGAACATCCGGATATGAAAAGGAACACTTTAAAAGGTACACTTTAAACACTAGATTTAAAAAAAGAGATGATTTCAATGTGATTGTTTTTATCACATGGAAAGGATAAATATTTGATGGAATGTCACAGTTGGAACTAGGATGGGGAAAAGGAACCGGGAACACCGGGATGAAAATTATTGGAAACACCTGGATATGAAAATTATCGGGAACCGGGGGTATGTAAAGGTACCGGGAAACCTGGGACATGAAAATGTACCGGGAACACCGGGATACGAAAAGGTACCGGGAAAACCGGGATATGGAAAGGTACTGGGAACATCCGGATATGAAAAGGTACCGGGAACACCGAGATATGAAAAGGTACCGGGAACACCCGGATATGAAAAGTTTCCGGGAAAACCGGGTTATGAAAACTATCGGGAACATGAAAATCGGAAATGAAACTATCGGGAACTTTCGGGAATATGAAAAAGTACTGGGGACACCGGGGTTATTGGTGATTCGAAAAATCGGACATATAACTTGGGAGAACTTCAAAAAAGGAATTAATACACTCCACCCGTGCAAGGCCGGGCAAATCAGCTAGTACATGTATAAATCTTACATTATTTACAAACATGAATTATTTATATCAATGAAGATTACAGAGACAATTGTCTGGGATTAGTAGTAACTGAGGCTACACAACTAGTTAAAATGAAATATTTATATATGAAATTAATGTTGATTTATAAAATAATTTAATTCATTCCGACAGAAACTATTAATCTCTACAAACCATTGGATGGATGAATTCTATTGGCGAACAGACATCAAATTCATCACTATTTAATTGATAGACTCTTTCCTCAAAGGAAGGAAATCATGAGACATTATTTACCATGATTAAATGACAGAATAATGTGTATATATATATGTCACAGCTATTGTCAAAAAATAAGAGGAGATTGATTCAAAACTATGAAAGAGGATTTCATTCATGAATTTCGTCTTAAAAAATTAACTCGGACTATAACGGTTGTTTAAAAAGAATTCATTGTTTTTATAATGCTTTTACTTTACAAAAGTTGAAATAAATTGTTATCAAAACGTAGAATAATTGGAGATAAAACTACAAAATTCAATGCTTTGATTAAATTGGATAACACAGAGGTAAACACAGAGGTTGCACAAAGGTTACACAAAAATATCTAATAACTTTTATTTAAATTAAATTACTACAGTAAAAATTTATTGTTTTTGTGAAAGTGTTTCTGTTAATACGGATTAAGAATTTTGTACTTGAGAGATAAACTATGGTAGAACCTACATCTTTTCGAAAAGTTAAATCCTACAATCTGGTTTAAGCACCAAGTCCCTTTTTGAAAGTTATAAAATATTTGATTATAAAAAGACAAACAGCAAGGAGGAACTATTGAACATTTTTGAAATAGCATTGATTCTAAAAGTAGAACTTTTTTCTCCTAGTCTACTGATCCCAGGTGACTATGTGAACTTGTTATAGTGTTCTTTTTTATTTATAGTTCAATAAAATTGTCAAAAAAATCTGATAATTTCCTTTTGTCGAACATAAGAAAATCTGCAATTGAAAGTGTTATAATATCATCCGTAAAGACGGAAACGACACGAAATTGAATGAAGAAAGGATGCCATTGCTCACAATGGGAAAACATCGGACAAAGCAGGGAGGCAATGCATTACCCAGCCGGAGGTGTTAATTGGAGTCTGCAAAGCATGAGCGGTTTCCCTTTTCACAAAGCCGGAAAAAAGAGGCCCCGCAAAAGGGCCCCAGTAGGTGGAGGGAAGTATGCAGTGCATTAAATAAATTTTGAAAATCTACTTTTAGGAGTGATTTGATTTTAGGCATTAATCTAATTAAACAATTATTTATAAAAAGGGTTTCAACAAGTCCACCCAAAATCTGCACAGTCGGATTCTTTGCGGGGAATCCCTTAAAATTCACACAAAACTAATTTTCGTGAAAATCGGGACAGGAAAGAGTATGATGTCAGATCCAGTTTACGGTCAAAGCAAGGTTTATGAGAAATGTGAACAGAATTATTTGGATATATTGACACAATAGATATTAAAATATCCATTATGCATGCATGCTAGTACCGTGGAGTGAAACAATTAAGTTTTAATCAAATATGACGTCACATTTTTTAAAAAAGGAAAGTTATTAGTTGTAAGGTGAAATTTTACCAACTCCGATCAAGGAATCTTTTTTGTAAAGACATTGGGCAGACTTGTTGAACCTCCCTAAGTATTAGTTAAGGCTAATTTGAGCTTCTTACTATATTCAATTAAAAAACATCTTAAAACATCAGTCAGTATATGGGACAAATATCTAAGGATTTTTTTTCAGGAGAACAACCCAATTTCTATTTTCCTAATCATCGCTGTATTTTCTTCACACAGAAAGTTCATGTCTCAGCACCAGTCCATTCCAACTGTCATTCCAAACGTGTTATCATGCTACCTGTCGCACTATCCATCAAATTCCGCGAATTACTGTACTCTTCCTTGGTAGACAATGGGTGGACAGACATGCGATCGGTCAGTTCACTCTCTACAGAGCAAGAAATCCCTTTTCAATGCACTAGGAATACCAAGCAGAAGCGGATATTTATGGAAATCTATTTATTAGCCCATGCGGAACAGAGAGAGAGAGAGAGAGAGAGAGAGAGGGATCACAGTCTTTTATAAAACCCACTTGAGTTTTGGTAGTATTTACATATCGATAACTTTCATAACAGATTTTATTTCAAGTACTTTTATGTGTATCGCATTGTTTTTCAACTGATAGTTCGGGAACTCCCCAGGTTTTGTCAGAAGAAAAAATACGTGGATGCTTTAAATTAATTCATTAGAATTAGAAATTAAGGAAACTAGGCCTACACGGCACAAGTTTGGTCCACATCAAAGCAACCAAATAATGTCATGATTTGTACACCAAATTATGTCCACTTACCCTGCTGTGGGTCAATAAATATATCTAGTCTGATCTCATATTGATTGAAATTTAAAATCTCATCAATTTTTGATTTCATATTGGCTATTTTCGTGTTATCTCAAAATGACAGAAATTGGAATAACTGGTTAACAAACTCCTTACTGTGGTAGCACGGAACACAGCTTGAGATATGACATCACACCTAATTTATAAAACTGCTTGCTAAGTCATAGTGACACCGTCTCACTCCGATTCATGAGATCGAAAAATCAGCTCATTCGTGTCTCATTTTTGAGTATCTGCACATTTTCAGAAATGAGTATTTGCAGGTTTTAAAATTAGAGTAAATTTGTCTCGGAGCCAGTTAGAGCATGTGCCATACTCAGATTTATTTGAGTAATTTTTACTCAGTTTAGAAACTGTCGTTTTAAGAGTGATAAATAATCTCAAAGAAACTATTACATTTTGGACAGCTACATGTTTTCGTAAAAGTCATGAAAACCTTATTTTAAATTAAATTATTCAACACTTTTCCATTTGGTGACTTCTTCAGAAAATCCTTCAAGACATACAAAAAAAGCATTCTAAATTTTTAACATCGTTCAGGATTTATAAGATTACAAAAAGAGGGTTGGCGGGCAATGGGTTGTGCAGACCTGATTTCAAAAATATTTAATATATTTAATTAACACCTCAAAATATTTGCTTGATAACTTATGTACTATTTATTCTTCCCATATGCGTTATTCAGATACATAAAAAATATATTTTTAGTTATCTGCTACGTGTGAGAACTGCAGTATAGCGTTTCTCAATTTTACAGCCTAATATTTTTGTTTGAAAAATAAGTTAGCGACGTCTGTCTGGACACTTCGAGTTGAATGTGTCGTGGCTAGGTTGAGTAGTGTCACATTGGACGAATGGAAGACAGGACAAAGATAGCAAGAATAAAATGCACGAGGAAATAAAACCCGCAAGTTTCAGGCGGTCAAGCCGTTAACATTTGATTTACCGTAAATCTCCTTATATCTTTAATTTAATTTAAGGCAAGATACAGCATGATATTTAAGTTATAGAGTGTTATTTCAGATTTAAAAAGAGAAAAACTTTTCCTCCCTGTTTTAAACTGTTTGGTATGTATGTTAGGAACGATGTGATAAATCGGGCATTATTAATAATTCCCGAAGTGGAGGAGGGCATTGTGATAAATTCAATGGCATTTATCAATGAAATTTATCACTTTGCCCTCCTCCATTCTGGGCATTATTAATAATGCCCAATTAAACTATTTGCCAGTAACATATTACCCGGAAAAATTAAAGTAGTAATGAAATTAAAAATCTTAAGTTAAAAAGTTTTCAGTTTTAAAGTGTGAACTGTGAAACATATAAAAGTGTGACCATATTTGTAACATAGGGGGAAAAGGTTATAAAACCTCTGAAAATGCTCGACGCAATCTGGTAAAACATCCTTCATTACAATTTTTAATTTTTTAATACTCATTAGAATTTGAATTGTTTCCTTAATTTATAATTAAAAATTTATGTAATCGATTTCTCTTTAGCGTCATCCTTTCAAATTTCTTTTGGACTTTGCTGATATAATAACAAAATTCCTATTAGTTAATTGTAGTGCAGGTTATTTTAAACGAATATCATCTAAACTGTTAAAAAATTGTGAGAAAACTCCAGCTCTCAAGCTTCGCCTCCAACCGTGGACCGGTTTCGCCCTTGTTAGGGCTCATCATGTTAAAAAATTATTGAAAATCAAAAATTTTCTCAAAGTTATAAAATTAAAAAAAAATAGTTCTAATAAAAAATCTAAAAGAATAAAAAATTTTAAATTTTTCCAATCGATATCCGTATGTATACTTGCCCAGTTAGAGATTTTTAGCAAGTGACTGAGTCAATCATTATTACACACATTTTTAAACACACATCTTGATTTATAAAAGCTTGCCTAACTTCGTCAACATTAATATACTTTTTTATATATACGTAATCCTCTTACTACGTTACTTACAAAGCATCAAAATAAAGGGGATTACGAATGTATTAATTGTCAAAATTAAAATAAACTAAGTAAAATTTCCAACATAAGCCGTGCATTTTAGAGCGTCTCTTCCACAGCCTTTAAAAGAAAAAAATTTTCTTAATCAGCTAAATACAATGGGTTTTGCCAGTTAATCCAAAAATAATATGTTCGTGCTAAAAACTTGTATCTAAACATTACTTTGTTATCAGAGCGAAAAGTATTTACATAGTTGACTCCGTCAAAGGGCATTGTTTGTAGAAAAGCAAATTAAAGACTATTTTATTTGGTTAACTTTCAATAAAACTTTAAATACATGAAGAGCAAGAAGGCTTAGAAGCTTAAAATTTAATGGCAAAATTAAGAAGAGGTAGAAAAATATTTCCATTTCTAATAATTTTAATATTTTCTAAAGAAATTTGTATAGAGAACATTGGGCTGAAAACGGAGAAATGACTTTTTTAACCAAGTATTAAAATAAAATTTGTTTATCATTAATTAAAATTATATGTAATTCCATCAATATTTGTTCATAGTTTTATAAATTAACTTTATATCTAACTTAAACTAAAAAAATTACTGACGGCACTTAAAAGTATATCAATTTTATTAATTAGCTCTAGCGGATTAAATTTCCCTAAAATGATTATTTTATTTATTGGATATCACTTAATGTTCAATTTAGTGACTCTGAAAAAATATTTGCTCGAAAAAAATTGCACAAAATTATAATGTAGTAGATAAAGGGTTAATACATTAGTGTTATATGTTCCACTTTTATATTTTTATTTAAGAATGTTAAAAGTTAATACATACGTTTAAAGCGTTTTAAATACTTAAATTATAACTACATAGTCGTGATTTTAAAGCAAACTTCTCGAGTTTAACACTGATGGAAACTTTCTAGTATCAAATCGCTTATTATTATCAACTGGATGATGTTATTCTACTCTTGGACAAAAATGATCACATTAAGCGGAGTCGATTGTATAATTGTTAATTAGTGTATTCCATGACTGAATAACCCATGCGCGGACCAATTTCGCAGAATAAATCCAGGAAGTAGTTATCCCTTCGCTTTAATTGAGTTAATCCTCACTCGTGTTGGAAACAAGCTCTTCTGTTTACGTCTTAATATAACTCCCATCTTAAGACGAATACGGACTGGATTAAAACATTAAGAAAGGGTTATTAACTACTTGTGCTATTGAGTTCGTATTTACGACCTCGTTGCATGCACACCTATCGTGAATACCTGCAGTTAATTATGCATTTGATGGCATAGAAACGAAGTATAGTTTGGTTGTAAAGACGGAATTCGTTAATTGTTTCAATAACAAGCGTGTTTGCAAAACAAGGAAATAATGTGTAGTGGGGGGGCAGTAAATTCTTCGATGTCTCCCAACGCTTAAAGAAAATCAAATAAAGTTTTTTTAAATAGTACTTTATTATTAAATTATAATAACGAGGAGATTATATTGGTTGGGTTCAATTAAATTTTTTGTATTTGTATATACACTAGAGGAATTCAAATTTTAATTGAAAAAAGTAATTCAACTAAAGTTGATCATTTACATTAGTGTTCAATAATTAATTTTATTTATAAAGTAATTGGGCTACTAATTAAAAATTAAATTAAAACTGTTGACAATCTAAAATTTAAATACTTGTCAATATTGATCTGCTCAGAATCATATTCTGCAGGTTCATTGAACTTAGGTTTGATTTCAATTGAAAAACAATGTTTAGACACAAGACAAGACAAGACAAGACAAGACAAGAAACTTTATTGTAATGGGCACTGCCCGTTTACAAAATGACAAATAAAAAGTAGCAGTAGGAGACTACAAATAACAAATTTAACACAGATAAATTAACATTAGTATTTTAACAGCAGATAAACATATTTTTTTTTTAGCACACACACAAATTTCATTGCAATTTTTTTTTATTAACAAACTGTTTAAAGTATGACTATGTCGATTCAAGTAATATATTGCGGCGAAGTTTTAAAACAGATATAGTAAAAAGGAAAATTAAATTATAGTTTATGTTTTTCTGCTTTAGAATCTGAGGAAAAGGTTTTAAATTTTGTAAATGAGTTAGTCTATGGTGGTTATACAGAGGACAAGAGTTAAATATGTGTTGCCAAGTCTCATTCTCTTCCAAGTTGCAAAAAGAGCAAAGGTTAGTATTAAAAATTTCGAAGATTTCGCCTTTATAATATATCCGGGATTGATTTAATCGCAACTGGAAAATAATTCTCGTTATAGCAATATCATACTCTGAATCTCCGAGGACTATTCTAAGCCCCTACGTGTAAAACGCAGCTTTTTAAATAATGAAAGGAAACGTGCTTTATTGGAAGGTAAGAACGCCAGATTGAAATTCGATAAACTTATTGTGAATAATGAAACTTTTGTATGTAATGAAACTTGCACCGAGCTTGTGAGATTGGAAAACAAAAAGTTATAGCGAATAGGGTAAAAAAATATTCTAAGTCTCCAAAATTCTCTAAAACCTGTAATAATTCGGTACAGTGTTATAATTCCTTTTCTCTGCACAAAGTACTACATTACAATGTTGCTGGCCTAAACAATAAATGTCTCTTTCCAAATTTCTGGTCATTTATAAAAAGTTTTGACTTTTTCTGCCTTGTTGAAACAACGTTTATTTTACACAATATAAAATTTTAAAACTGTAGACAATTGTTTCGGGGATCAATGGATCCCCTTCTTCAGTACAAAAAGACGAAAATTAACATCAAATCAATAATTTAAACATAACATGAAGGCAAAAAGTTACAGTCAATGTTATGTTTAAATTATTTAAACATAACATGAAGGCAAAAAGTTACAGTTAATGTTATGTTTAAATTATTGATTTGATGTTTATTTTCGTCTTTTTGTACTGAAGAAGGGGATCCATTGATCCCCGAAACAATTGTCTACAGTTTTAAAAAATTTTATATTGTGTAAAATAAACGTTGTTTTTCAATTGATTTTAACATTTGCACAAGATTGTTTCATTAGGTTTGATTATTTAAAAAATTTTTGTGACGACAATTATTCCTTTGAAGAAAACATTTGGAGGGATTTTACCGGGCATTTATTTCTATTTTGACTTAAGCAGCTATCACACTATGAAAATACTCTAAAAAGAAACTCAAACCCATGCTATCTCAAATTTTGCAATTTTGCCCCATTAACACACTAAAATGCTCATTTATGTTAAAACACCAATTCCCTGTTTCTCAGCCACTCTTATGTCACAATAAGAAGAACAATAATTTGACCCAACCTTCTTTTGTCCAGTTGAACTAAATATGCTCCCATAGAAAAGAAGCTCCTAAAATATCGTACCGCCACTCCCTATTATAATAACTATTGAACATCACATAAAAGAAAAACAATAATTTAACTCAACAGCTTCAGTGGTGCATCTGCTGAACTAAATTATGCCTCCTCGTGAAAAACACCTAAAAAATCGTACGGCCACAAAAGTCGTTAACATCTAGCAATTAAACCACTTCAGCCGTTTCACTCACGACGTTTCCGAGAAAGATACCCCAATGTGTTTGACACACATTGATCGCTGATTTATCTAGGTGTCAATTAGGCGTCCGATTTTCCAACGCACCGGAGAAGATGGCTTCTCTGGATGGAAGGCTTGACTGACGAAGAGAGACGGTTTTTCAGAAAGGATGGAACGGTTCTTCTATTTGCCTTTTTTTTTCAAAAGAAAGAACAAAAGACTGATTAATGGTGTTTCTTTGGTTTTTGGACGCATTAGAAAGCGATTATCGGGAATGAATCAGATAATGATCCGTTAATTGGTAATGGAGGTTGTCTTCCATTGAAGTGTTTTGTTTTGCCGCACTTTGTATCATTTACTTGGATTATGTTGATGGTTACAGCTTTTTTGTTGTTTTTTGGAAGGAAATTTGTTTTGATGGGTTTGTGTTTACTCAGTTGCTCAACCGTGAATTCGTTGTATTCAGAACGTGTTAACCCGGGAGCAGTCGCACCCATGAAACGAACGCGGGAACTCGCGGGTGGGTATGTGATACCCAGGGATGAATTCTCGCGTTTTAGCACTCAACCTGCTTGGTTTTACAAATAATATTACTTTAAATTAGACACAAACAATAAACTATCATTTGTGTATCTTAAATGAATATAATTTTCTCACGTTTATTCGTGCAATCCTTACATAATTGGAGTTCTGTGTTCCACACAAATATATTTCTGTAACCTTTCACATTAGCGTTTTATTTTCAAGTCCCTTTTGCTAAAGTAATCCCTACATCTTTTGTATCCCTTTTTTCTACAATTTGGCATTGTTTCCTTCTTCTGAGGTAGTTTCTGATGATGTATCAAAAGCATTTTTTGATTGCGTCTTAGTAGGCGCTCGATAATCACTTTTATTTTCAATAATTTTATTATAATATTTTTCAACGCCACTCTGACGTTGGTTCTAAACTTTACTTTTATCTATTTTGATCCACTTTTACCGAGGTAATATTCTCCATTTTCCGGAGAATCGAGGCTTTATGAACTTGCTTCATCAATTTCATCACACATTCATCAGCCACTTCAATTGTTTATTTATCACAATGGACATCATAAACTCCAATGTCTTCTTAATTTTCACTAAAAAATCAAAATCATCGGTAGAAACTGTCTCAAGCAAAGAACAAAGCTGCTATACCGACCAATCGAACGGAATCCACAGCCAAAACTAACACCTCTACCGGCACGCGCGCGGGTATCTCATACCCAAAAGCCTCGATTCCCGGAAACCGCGTATTCCTGAATTCTTATCTAACCTTGAAACTTCAAGAATGTGACCTTGAACTCAGCTACACGAGACCCCATACATTTTGAAAAAAAAGGGGGGAACGCTATGAGACTAAGAATGCGCGCCTGGGTATGACATACCCAGTGCGAGTGCTCCCGGGTTAAGTCCGAAAATAAGCTTTCAGTTTTATCATCAGGTTTGAAAATCAAAAAGTTATCAAAATCAATCAGCACCTGAGGAGGTGATAAAAAGATTAAACGAAATCTGGAGAATAAATTGGTTAGAATTTAGTTTTTTTGGTTTGTTTATTTCTTTATTAATTTCAAATTTTAAAATTGGTCTATCACACGAAAGTCGTTGATGGTTTAATAATCGCGGATGATAGATATTAATTATAGCATTATAGTTTGTTCTTTCAGGAATTTCCTAATGTAAAAGAATAAACCTCGACGTCAGAGAGTGAATTATCTCTTAATGTATGTTCAAGTTTACAGTTGACTGAAGAGAGCAGCACTCTCACGTGCCTCGAAAATCAATATTTTGGAGTGCTTATAAAATTATTCATTGATTTTTCGTCAATTTTATAGACACTTTTGACAGTAATCATAATGGAGGATTTCAGCATCTCTTAAAATTTTAAATATTCCATTTTAATTTATTAAAAATTCTCTCCTGATTCCAAAAATACGCTTGTCTTTTCCCACAAACTTTTTAAAGGTAATTATGACATATTTTAATACAGAAAGCTCCTAACAATGTGACGTCACATCTGTCTCTTGAAAATGTGGGAAACACCGTTTTCATCGAAACACTAAACTGTAAAAAAAACTAGAGCTCAGTCTTTCCAGTCCTTCAAAGCGGGATGATAACAACAAGCGGGATCAAGGCACATTTAACGTCATAAGCTTATTCAGCTCAGACAGAAAATAAGCTATTTTGAATTGAAAATAACTTTAAATTTAGGGCTTTGAAAGGTAAAATGTTTTTGGAGGTTTTAAGCCATTCTGAACACATTAAGATTAAAAAAAATTTGACTGCATTTATCCATTTCCTGTGTTTATAAAATATTTATTCATTTAACGTGTATTGTACTTTTTAGAATTAAAGGTTTTTAAGTCCAAGCTGCAGATACACAAAATACATTCCATACCCCTAATAATATAAGGGCGTTATTCAATCCAAACAACAGAAAACAATAAGACATTAAACTTATAAGAAAAACATTCATCACAAAAAACAACGCCAGATGTGTTTTAGCTAGTAGTTCCTGGATACAGGAAAACCTCCCAGGCTTGTTCATGCAACCGAAAAGCTTGCCAACAACAGAGGGATAAAAAGAGACACAGAAAGTCCCATAAAATTACTCATATTCAGGTGCTGTATGTGTCACATCAAGTTATCTGTTTTCCATCGTGTCTCTAGAAAGCCTCGTCTTAGTAATAAGAATATCCTGTAGAAATGGAAAGCAGTTGCTCAAACAAAGAGGCAGGAAATTTTCCGGATTCTCGTCCACGGGGTGTTTTTTTGCAACATGGGATATCACGAAAGATGACACTTGAGCAATAAGTCACAAGACTTTCTTGTGTTCTGGAAAGTCTCTTTTTTCGTTGTAAAAGCGGGGTAAACACGAACATGAAAAGAATGGTGATGTTTGGAAATGGGATTTTTGGGTGAAAATGCGCTAGAGCACTTTGTTATTGTCATTTTTATGGATTTTTATGTATGCAGATGTGTGCTAATTATAACGCCAAAAACTTTAAACGATTTTCTTTCACTACTTTCAACAACGTCATATCTCAATAAACCTGATTTTTCAGGAGAGTGTTTTCAAAGTTTAAAAGTAGATTGGAATGTATTAAAATTAAATACATATTAAGCATCCAACTGAACTTCTTACTATTCAGCATTAAGATATGTCGATTTTTCCGGGTTATGATACTCTTTTTCAAGGCTTTCTGAAAACAGTCATAACAAGAAATCGTTGAATTCTTTAGGTATGACGTTGTTAAAAGGAGTGAGCGATTTAATTTGCTTACAAAAAGTTGTCTACATTTCTTTACACTATGAATTAAGTAGTTCCTGTGATATCTATAAGGGAAATGATAGTTGTTTGCAAGTAATATTCATATCCCGTCTTCCTATGCAAAGTATAAATCCGTTCTGTGTGACAAATTGATAAAAATGAAAAATTTCTATAATTTATAATAAGTCATCGGTAATTCAAATGAGGTTCAGATATGAATATAGTTTGCTCAAAAAACAATGAAGTAAAAAAAGCAGGTTGAAAACGAATAGAATCAGCTGGTCTCTTTGAGATGGGGAGACTAAGAAAAGAACTGAATAAAATGGTATTTTACTACTTCTGAAAATATGTTTATGCATTTGACCTCCAAAAATATTAGTTTTCCTTCGTTTGTTACACTCATAGTGTAATACGCAAAGGAATGGCATAAAGTAAGAAATTGTATCACTTCCGCGTTGAGTCTAATAATAACACCTCTGTAGGTTTTGAATTGCTAAGAAAAACTTTAAGCGAACCTATTTTAAGATAATTTTAAATTAATCCCCAAAATCACTGTTATTTTTAGGAACCATAATGCTATCACTACTTGAATAACATTTTGATAAGTTTGATATTTACATTTATTAATTCAGTTTTCATGCTGATATTTTAAATATCTTGGTTATTTTAAAATACAAAAAAATGAAATTTCCATTCATTGAAATTTCCTGGCCTCAAAACCTGTTGTTTTATTCGTCATCGAACCCACTCCAAGTTATGTTTTAGGGTTAGAAGGCACAAAAACAAAAGAGTAAATCAACTTTTTAAAGAATACCTTAAATTAACTTACTTAGAGTTGATCAAAAGAAAATAAATAGGAACCCAAAATAACTTTAAATTGTGTATTGTAAAAGCACATCAACCTATATTTTCATTAAACCAGTAATTCTTTCACTGAATTCATAAAATTTAAGAAACATGTACTCACAGTTAGATGAAAGAAACAGACGAATAAAAATATTTAACACAAGATGTATTCAATCTTCTTGAAATGATCCAAATGACCTAAAATCATAATAACGCAAACTAAAATGTTATTGACATGTTTTACATTTGAATTCAATGTTATGCTAACTTATTTTAATTCAATTGTTTAACCTGTCAGTAATAATTCTTTATGAAGAAATAAACAAAGAACACCCTTTTAATTTTATATTCGATTTTAACATTTATACAAACAAATTATTTTTTACACAAATCAGATAAACAACCTAATGTTATAGTTGGACTAATAGTTGTCAAGTTTTCTAAAAATCAAACTAAATTTTCAATCAAAATAATTGTAGGTTAAAAATGTGATGAACGCATTTTTTCTCAAAACACAATTAAGTTTTTTAGGACCATTACTTCTGTATATTTCGTTTAAGACAGATTATCCATCTGTTATTGATAACAACGTATATCATAGAATAATATAATAAACATGATGTTATTTTGAATGAAGTAAAATATGTTTGACATTAATCTTTTTGTGCCCTTTAATTATTCTTTCAACTAATAAAGAAATTAGTTTTTATACTATTGTTTTATTCATGAGGTATTTCCCAGTTCAAATGAAATTTATTATTTTTTAGCTAAATGGAAATAGATTGTTATTAATGTTTAACAATCACCATTCAGCTTTGGGATTCGGGGTTTGATAATTTCTATAATGAGGAAGTTGCATGATTTTTTTATATTTTTTAACGATTCTTCTTGCAAAAATAAGCAACTACCCAAAATTTTGAGGCCGATCGAGAAATTTTTTGATTGCCAAAAAAAATTACCAAAAATCCACTTTTTAAAAGCGAGCGAAAACACCAAGAGTTTGGGATCATCGTATGTTGACGTCATCATACGATAAACATTGTTGTAAAGCAATGAAGTTGATGGTATGATTGTTGATATTGATTGAATTACCTGTAAATTTTTTTGAAAAATTGACTAGATATTTTCATTTTACCATACAAAAAAACCATATATGGAACACTTGTTTGTTTTTGAAAATCTGACACATGCAACTTCCTTATTATTTACGCTATAAAATTCTTTTGACAAGTTTGTGAACACATGTAAGTGAGTGATTTTTAGAAAAATTAGCTTTGTTGTTTGGTTGGGATTTTTTATTTCCCCTTGGCATATCATTATGTTTCAGTTTTCATTTAATTTTTCATATTTTGAGAAAGAAATGTTATTTTATTATTAAACATTATTGACATTTGGAGGTTGGTCATTTACGTTAACGTTACTCTCTATCATAAAAAATGTTTATAGTTTTAAGTATTACAAACTTTTTGTTTTTAAGTTTTCAAAAACTTATGTTTACCCTCACACCAACCCCACATGTTCCAACATGTAAAAGATAAACTTCCAATCTTATTTACCTCATTTTAACCTTTCAACAAAACAATCTAGTAAAGAAAACATGTTTATTCCAATCAGTATGAAAGAAACACGTTGCAACAATGTTATTTTAAAAGCCCCCTCCAAGTTTCCAACAGACAGGCAAGCGGTCAAAATAAGTCTTCACTCTAGAGGGGAAGACAACACCCCAAACAGACATCCAGCTGTTCTAAAAATCTCTCTCTTGTCTTTTTAAAGTCTGGCCAGACGTCGTTTGTCTGAAGTTTGTTTTTTATCGTCTGCTAGATGAACGAATTCTACGGGGAGAGTCCCAAGAACACAATGAAACGAATTCGAATAAATCGGTTTTGGCTGATAAGTAGACAGTGATTCACGTTTATTGCGGTTTTCATGGTCAAGGGAGCATGTTGGTGAGCCTTGTTAGTGCTGTTTGGATGTTACTTTGTCGGAGAATAACACAATTCTTATTTTGTTAAGGTAAATAAATAAATCAGATGAATTCTCTCAAACCAAATTGGGGTTACGGGTAGGATATATACGTAAACATAGATGGCTTAAATGTTTGGGGTCAAAGGGGGTCACGTTTGAATAGTTTAATTTCACTATCAATCAATGGTATTGATTAGTATATACTTTTATGAATATTGTATGTAATCTATTGAATATTGTAACAGTAATTTTATTTTTCGTACCAAAAACGTGAATCCTGACATTCTTTTTTACCCCGAAATGCCAGAAAATTTTCGTTCCCTTCAACTTCAACATCAAAAACCTAGTCTGTGATGCTGCCAGAAAAATTTTCGAGGAGATTATAGGAATTTCGGGGTGGGGGTTGGGATATAGGGGAACATTCAGTGGTTTTCTAGGGACAAGATAAAATACTTATATCACAACCTTCAAATTCCTCCCTTTGTTATGCCTTTATAAGGAGTAACATGAACTAAAACTTAGAACGTCCAATCGTATATTAATCCATAGATGACCTACCTAAATAGTCATAGGAAAGTACCTAAATTATTCTTATCAGAAAATTCCAATTACCTACATATAGAACCAAACACATTTTCAATCTTATTTAAATTGACCGATCGGGACAAACCCAATTAACTTTCAAAAAGAGATCCATATTCGTACTAGTAAAATCCCGTTATAACGAACTTCACGGGGCCTTAAAATTTCTTCGTTGTAACGGAAATTTCGTTGCAACCGCACTATCGCTAATTCAAATAAAAACGGTTGGGGACTTTTCGTAATAACGGGATTTTTCGTTGTATCGGTATTCGTTGTAACGGGATTTCACTTATATCAATCTCAATACCTAACTTTTACTCAGTATTTTTACTTGACGATCAATTAAAAAGTGTGTAATTTTTAGTGCTATTAAAACGCAGGAATATTTATTTATATCGCAAGTTCTATCATCTCACAGTAACGAAAGGTTATTGACCTTTTCATATTTTCAAAATGTTTCCACCCAAAAGTCAGTTGCATTCAAACTTTATATCGAAGTATCCAAATCCTCATCTAAACTCATCTTCCATAATAAATCCGCTGCAAGTGTAAACTAAAAACAGTCATTGAATTGGAAAACTAAGGAAGATATTTACTACAGGGCCACAACCCATTTAAGAGAACACGGAAACAACCCATACATCCCAACTTGAAAAGCCCTGTCTTTAAAAAAAAGCAACGCAACCGACACAACATGCATAAAAAACAATGCCCCTCATGATGAATTCCCTCCTGTTAATTGATATCACGTTTAAATTCAACACTCGGAAACATTTTCGCTACCTTTTCAGTCGCCTAGGCAACAGCAGAAGCTGCAGAGAAGAGGAGAATGAGATCGTTTCGCTGTCTCACGATTTCGTGAGCTACACGTCTTTTTAGTTCGTAACTATTCGTGAGGCACGGTTATTTTTAGGCGAACTATTGTTGAAGGAGAGTTTCTTGTTCTCGGGTTATCCATTATCGCCATTTTGTTATTCAGCAGAAACCGATCGCTCTTTTCAATCATTATTACTCTTGAATAATAATAATAATAGATATGCAGGTGATTCTCAGATTTCGTAGACAACGTGTGAAATCAATTCCTCTAGTAAAGAGATCATAAAAGAACTATAATTTAATGTATTAAAAACTTCTTGATTGATTCTTTCAAAAATTTTCATTTGGTTAGCATGTTGAGGAATGAGAAGCATCAATGCTGCCATGAAACTGGTTTATAAAAATATTAAAGTAATGACAAATTAGAATATTATATGTAAGAAAATGTAGATATAAAAATAATTTCATAATAAATTTACTTCATTGTTCTTGGTTCCAAAATAAATTTAAATTCCTTTTAATGGCAAAGCAACTTCCTTCGTAGAGTAAGGAAATAAAAAAAATTCAAAATTTTATTCGAACAAACAAAACAATAAACTACAAAATACATTTTTTCAAAAATATAACATACTGAACACAAATTAAAGTGGAAAAAAATAATAAAAGAAAAGAAAAATTTTACTTGTTTATCCCAAAGGAGCCAAAGCTCGTCCATGGGAAAATGGAATTCCAGAATAAATGAGAAAAAAACATAGGGAAAATATACATAAATAAAGAAAAAAATAAGGTTGAAAAAGTTTGATCATGTAAGATTATAATAATTTCTATAGTTAAAACAAAGCACTTAACAATTAATTTATTTGATTAAAATAATTAAGTATTTAATAGGAAATTATATCTGCTTATTAACTAAATTAAAATAATATGGAAAACAATTCAATAAATTGCATCAAAAAATCAATTTTAAAATAGTAAGTATGACAAACTGCATTAAATTTTTGCCAAATAGATATAAAATAATCGATCTAAATGAAAACTACACTAGATAAGCAGTCTAAATACTAATGATTTTCATTCATTTGAATTTTCTAATGATTAAAATGAAATTTCATTGTCGATTCACTTTTTTTGCAATCCAGGTGAAATAATCTGCAATAAAAATCTACACTTTGATTCCTACTAAAAAAAACTGATGATTACACACATAAGCGTTCTGTTAAAGAGTCGGAAGGCCTAAATAGATTGATAGGTTTCAATTGAAATAACATTTTTTATCCTTTTAAATAATTAGTTTCTAGAAGTGTGTTACAAATTGCCACTTATTTTTAGAGAAGAGGAAAATAACAAAATAGCATGGTGAAAAAAAAACAAGTGAAAATATTTTACCCAATTAACGAAATTTATCACAATCAAACTCACACTTCCAAGAACTTGCCATACATAGAGAAAAAAAATTGTTTGACACAGCCCTCTACCTATTCTTCTGAGTGAGGCTGAGGCTTTATAACACCGGTCACGTACATATACGAGCTGCTCAGAATAACTGCGGTGTAAGTCCAAAAAAAACAAACTTTGAATAAACATTGATTTGGGTTGCATTCTAGATCCTTTATTTAGTTTAATTGTCATTTTAAGTTTTATAAATTGGCTCGTAAGAATAGTCCCAAGAAAAGGTATCATCCATAGTAATACGAATACATTCGCAATTACTGAATACCTTCAAATAAATAATGTTAAGTTAAATGGACTTACGTCGCTTTCACTCTCAGCTCATATCTGTGTGATCCGAAACCGACATCGATTTATCACTCAATAATTAATTTCGAAACGTCGTTTTAAAAGCTATTCCTATGTGATCCCCACGACACTTCCTATATTTTTTTTCTCATTCACTTCTTTCTAGAATGAAGGCGATTCGGCCTTTCACTTATTGGGTCAACTTTGTTGTTTCAACGGGTCTAGTATATTTTATGTAGAGCACCAATATACACACAAATGGGGTAAACAACAGGCATGGGGTTTCTCCTCTTGCGAACGTCTTTTTATTACGTTAAGCAGTTTTTATCACAAGTTATCTTAATATTGATTACGCTATTTTTTTCTAAGATAAAAAAAGATAATTCTAAGATAAAATAAGAGCAATATTATTAATGAAAAAAAGTATTAATTTGGAATGGTCCATTATAGTAATAATACAGTCCAGTTATGGAGGATTTACAGCACTGCTGTAAGACCGGTTTGCGGTAAAAGCGGCAAGAAACGGGAATTTGTTATTCCAATAAACCAATTGACGAGCGCCATCTTTTGTGACTAGCGGGTACTAAAATTTGTCGCTTTTTGCATGACTTGCAGCTCTTGCAGCGGTGGTGTAAATCCTCCATTACAGCACAAGAATTCTTTTACACATCAAAAACATTTCCAAATATAATAAACCGAAATTGTGTAATGTAATTATTTTCATTCCTTACATTAGATTATTATTATAACAGTAAGCCTTTTCCTTTGAGTAACAATTTGTATTCTGAGGATATTGGTTAACATAATCTAAACATTTTAAAAGACATTTTCAATACATAAAAAATATAAATGCGTTTTCTAATAATTCTTATTATAACGCAATAAAATAGCAGTAATTGAAACTCTGGAAACATGATAAAAAACATATATCCCAATCTTTCTTCCAAAACCAATTAAAACGATCTTTTCGTGTTTATATTGGCAGCTAACAGGCCATTTTCTTTTAAAACATACAGGTTTTATTCTAAGCAGCTATTCAGAATAAACCATGTTTACAAATTTTATTAATAAATTAAGGTAAACTATGTACGTTTTAAAGATTAACTTTTTTCATTTATTTTAATAAAAATAAGGAACTATAGTGCCAAAACAAAGATTTTTGATAGTTTTAATTATCTTCAATATCTCATTTAAATTACAACGCTCTTAAAAATTTATGTTACATGTATATTATTTTCACTGGGACAGTGAAAATAATAAATTTCAATAATACAATTACTTTCATTTACAGTAACATGAATTAATAACAAATTTAAATTTATAAAGTTTTAAGTATTTTGCTTTAAGTTTTAACATTTAACAATTATAATAAAAGTAGTTTTCGATTTCTTTCTATTTGAAATATAGTCAAACAAAATTCTTTTAAACAATCTTTCAACGCCATTCATCTACATTTTTTAGTTTTTGGATTGAAGTTGTAAACAAAACACTATTATTATTTATCAACGAAAAATATAACTGTAGCAATATCATATCTTGATTTATACAAGCTAGAATTTAATACTAAATAGTAAATTAAATTACTTACTTGCTTCAAAATAATTTATTTTTCCCAAATCAAATCTCAGTACATTCGTTGTTGTGAAATTTTTTATCGTTTGTCTGATTTAAGAAAAGGATTTAAGTCAATTTAAGTCTAATTTGATACAAATTCTAAATGTTTGTTTTCAATTAATCTTTTAAAATTTGAAAAAGGTATTATTATAAGGTTCATAATTATTTTTTTTTACATTTTTATAAATAAAACAAGTAGATTTTTTAAATGCATGATTTAAATGAAAATTTAAGCTTTGAGTTTTATGTTTTAGCGAACTTTATTATATTATGTTTTAACTTAAAAATTATTTTAACAAAATCCAAAATTTTCTTCATTTATATCTAAATTCGTTGTGGCATCACAAATGTGTTTAAATGTGTTTATTTTAAAAAAGTTTTTGTTCCAAAGGAATTTTTTCTTCAAAATCAAAGTAAGTTAAACAGAATTTTTTGATGCGGTACTTTTATATCTCATATTATATCGCATGAATTATGAAGTTATATAGTAAAACTGATGATATCCAGTAATTAAATTATAGTATTGGCATAACGGTTAATGATGACTAACATGTTAACTAACTTTGATTAATTCATCTTCAAATTAATGTCAATCTTAAGACGTTTTGAACTGTAAAAAAATAACATTATTTAGGCACTAAGTTTATAGAGTTTATAAGTTGGATTGCAAATAATTTGAAAGTACAACATTACGTCGTTGTGTTTTGCTGATTAATATCATCATGTGATGCATAGCAGACCGTGTAAACGACAGATGTTCTTTGCCAACCTCTGACATGAATAACTGATGAGTGACTCATATTGAGTAGCATTGTGAAAAGCTATGAATACACAGAGATAGTCCTTTAATTTATTTTCAGTAATACCTGTTGACAAGTGAATTCTTTAGCAATTCCTTTGTTTTTCTCATTACTAATACCTACATTCCGACCAACTTATGTATTTATCTGATGCAATCAAAAATCTTATCAAATTCAACTTGGTAATAAACTGAATTGAAAAGAATAATATAATAGGGGAAAGTGGGGCAGTTTGATACAGCGAAATTCAAATCCATTTTTTGAGTAAAAAATTTTTATTCAGATACTTTTTTTTCTTAAAATATCTAAAAATGATTCAATTTTCTAAGAACATTTAGAAAAAGAATTAGAACAATTTTGATTAAAATTAAAAAATAACCGGTCGGGCAATTGTATACATTTTCTTGTGGTATTTTGATACAGTGATTTATTTGCTCAAAAAAGTAATTAATTAAAAAAAATTTATTACCGTTTTTTGAATATAAATCACATATTTTCCATTAAACATTCAATGATTAAAAAAAATCTAAGAATTTAAGAAAGGTTAACAAACGTTTAATGGATAACTGCAGTCAAATTTTTTTTTAATCTTAATGTGTTCAGAATGGCCTAAAATCTCCAAAAAATGTTTTCATTTGCTTTTCAAAGCCCTAAATTTTAAGATATTTTCAATTAGAAACAGCCTCTTTTGTGTCTGTGCTGAAACAGCTTGTGACGTGAAATGTGCTTTGTTCCCGCTTGTTGCTATAATCCCGCTTTGCAACAATGAGCACTAGTTTTTTTTACAGACTAGTGTATCGATGAAAACGGTGTTTCCCACATTTCCACTGGCAAATGTGACGTCACATTAGTAGGAGCTTTCTGTATTAAAATATGTCATAATTACCTCAAAAAAAATTTGTGTGGAAAGACAAGCTTATTTTTGGAATCAGGAGAGAATTTTTAATAAATTAAAATTGAATATTTAAAATTTTAAGATTTGCTGCAGTTCTCCATTATGTAAGTAATGTGCTAATTTTCATGGGTATAGTTGCTTCTGAATTAGTTGAATAAAATTCAAAGGTATCTTTGTCAAAAATCCCCTAGAAATAAAAAAAAAATACGACACTAATTAACTGGATAGTTTTTAGCTGGATAGTTCCCTGATTCCGTGTATCTGATCATGTATATATTTATCAACTGCATTTTCTTTTGTAAATGTACATAGCTACAATGCAAGCAGTTTTCAATCTCAAACACTTAAAAAACATAAATATTCAAAAATTGACATAAATATCTATCACTGTAGATCTTAACTTACCCTTAATTAGATATTTTTTTAATTGCTGAGATATATTTATCTCCGAACTCAAAATATGGAAACTTTTATGTGAATCAGTGTTCCCCACGAGTGTATCAAAGTATCCCACATCCAAGTGTATCAATTTGCCCCATTTGTTGTTTTTGAACAAAAACCTTTAAGTTTGCAAAGATAATTTAAAATTTAAGGATACCCCCTATTAGTAACAAGGATAAACTTATTTTTTGAATTTACAGATTTCTGCATTCCAAGTAGAATAGATTCAGGAAGATTTTAAAGTGCCTCTTGTATCAAATTGCCCCGTTTTCCCCTAATTAATAAATTCAATAATAGTAATGAATTTTTATAATTATGCAGTAATCCTGTTACACTGATGTTTTTCAATCTTTTTCCAGTAGGTGATATTTTAATTCATTTTGATTTATTTCATCGCTTTTTTGTACAACAGTTTTTTGGGCCGTGGTCTATTAGTGATATTAGTTTAAGCCACGACTTATCCTCTAAACTGTAAGTAATCAAAACTTTTTATTCGTCTTATGTTTTTTTTCTAAAATTAACTACATATGCTCCAATTAAGGAAATCTCATGTTAGCAACCAAAATAGCAAACCATGTTCCTTACTCAAAACCAAGCACATAATCTCTCTGTAAAATATCATGAAAAATACAGCAATACTCATAACAATTGCGCCTGTAAACCCAGAGATAACGTATCCTCAATAAAATACCTCGGACTTCACATAGACTCAAATTTGAAATGGAAATCCCATACCAAATATATATCAGACAAACTAAGGTATGTACTGTGTAACTTTTATTACCTAAAACAAAAGTTAAATAATAAATTACTAATCAATTTATATTATTCTTGGGTTCATTCACAACTAAATTACGGTTTAGTTGTGTGGGGAGGCGATTATATGATCAACTTAAAAAGAATTGAGAGATTGCAAAAAAGATTCCTGAAGTTTTTAAATAATGAAGTGCACTTACACAAAAATAATATAAACTACTTCAATTCCTTAAATATTCTTCCAATTCGCCATCTTTTTTATTTTAAAATTTGCCTCCATCTTTACTTAACCCCAACATTTGTCAAAAACGCAATGTCGTAAACCTACGACGACCGAATATAATATACTTTGTTCCTAAACCTAATAAATCCATATTCTGTAAAAATTTTTGTTACATAGCCCCTAAGTGTTTTAATAAGTTACCTATTCATATTCAAAATAGCCCTTCAAAACATTTATTCAAAAAACAATTAAAGGAATATATGTTTACTATTGAGGATATTGATGATTTCTTTTGTTCTGTATAATGTATGATTTAAAATTATTTTAAGCACTTTAACTCATCATTATGGCAAAATATAATTTATTGGCGCCCTGTTTGCCACTATATCCACCTCATGTATGTATTTCCTGTATTTTTTTCTTCTCCTGTTTCATTTTAAATTTTTGTTATACATAATTACGGTCACCTACATGGACCAAGAGATCCCAGGTGACTATGTTAACTTGTGATTTTTTTTCTTTATTTGTAGTTCATTAAATGTTTTTGTTCAAAAAAAGCATCTTTCTTGAACTGTTTCCCTAATCACATTTACAGAAATGTACCTACTACAACAACACCATCAAACCAAATATAAATCTCTACCTAACAAAACAAAGAACACACAAATATAAAATACATACAGGAAAAAAAGAAACAAACGAAACAATAAACTCTTCACTTCTTCGCAGATCTAATTTGCATGGACATTCTCTGATAGCTTAACGCACTTCCCATCCCCCTTCCCAAATTGGATTTGATAAATAAATACCTCGCCTTCCAACTTCCGTTTGTTGCCACCTTCCCTTTTGTAAAATGAATCATAAAAACCGTTTCAATGCAGACAATGGCCCGCAGCTTTAGAGATTAACAAAGCGTGATGCTGCAAGTGCGAGTGACCTCACCAATTTCAGATGGCTTATTACAGCATCAGTTTTCACCTTTTCTCGACCGCAAAAAGTAATAAGTGATAGGATGTGATTTTTTTAGCTTTTTTTGCCACCCCCTGTTTTGCATTTGTTTCACTTTGCTGTTGTATTAGTAATTACGGGTTGTGTACTGATATACCGCGAGAAGAAGAGCTGTGAACAGGGTTGCCGTGAGTAGGCGAGTCCAAAAGAAGAGGGAAGCTGGTATGAATTGAACTGCAACGTTTGGCATTTTAAGCATACATTTGGCGAATGAGAAAACGCGTTTTGTGAATGAAAATACGATAACTATCTTTATTAAACTTATAGATTCTTTGAAATTTCTGTTCATGAAAAATCGGATATACCTTTACGCATGAAAACTTTTTTAAGTTTATTAGGCTTTCATATTGCTATTTTAAGTGAATTAGTTGTATTTATTTTTATATAAAATGACTGATGTTACTAAAATTAAAAAAAAATTAATTTGATCACCATACTTGAAATTTAAATAAGGCATTAGAAACTTGTAAAGAGAAAATATAGAAATATTTATTTATTCATATTTTATAAAATTTAAAAATAAAATCTAGTGTAATTCATTGTCACTAGAACTGCAATCACTGTCAGTGCTTGAGCAAGAATCGCTGTCCGACAAATTAATAACCAATTCGTCTACAATTTCTTCGATCAATCCATCTTTTTTCCAATAATCCCTTTCTATATTTTGTATGTGTTGACAATGTTTTTTCCATTCAAAAGGTGTGACATTCAGGAAAGCATCTTCAAGCAATTGTTGGAGATTGGTTAAACTTAAATCGCCAGTGATATTTTTATCTCGAATGCTTCTTTTTACAGATGACCATACAAATTCAATCGGATTTAAATCGCAATGGTAAGGAGGAAGTCTTAGGATATCATGTCCCGCTTCTCGTACTATTCGATCCACTTTATATGTAGGGGATTTAGGCGCATGTTTTGAAATAATCTCAAAGAGTTCTGCTTTTCGCATGGTTGAGGTATGAGGGATATTTTTCCTTTCCAACCATTCAAGCATTGCTCCTTTGGTGGCATATTTACTTGGAATTTTATCCGCTTTCACTGTGTGATAGGGAGCATTGTCCATGCAGATCACACTATGAGGCTGCAAATTCGGAAGCAATTTTTGGACGACCCATTTTTCAAATTGGTCACCATTCATCTGTCCATGATAGTCACCACTTGTTGATGAAGCTTTGTAAACAAGTTTAGCGCCCTCAACAAAGCCATCTGATGAACCCGCATGGACCACTATGAGACGATTTTTGGAGCTAGTATTTGTTCGTACACCCTCTGTAGAATCATCTTTCCAACATTTGCCATACGTTAAGTTACCATCCACCCAAGTTTCATCGATATAAACCAAACAACGGTTTTCTTCCCTGAATTTCTTGATTGCTCTTAAATATCTACATCGCCAAAACACTATATCTGGCCTCTCGATCAAAATCTTACGTGAGCTTACACATTTCCTCCATTTAAAATTCATCGAGTGCAGAATTTTCCTCAATGACTCTCTTTTCCATTCAAAATTTATTTTTTCTTTTAAAACTGGGAGAAGTTTTTTAACAGAAGGAACACATTTTTCTTTAATATAAAAGTCCTGAATGGTTTGCCTTATGACACACTTGTCAAAATCATCAATAATGCAGTTTCGATGTGCTGCCTTTTTCCTGTGTCTACCGGGGCTAGATAAAATAGAACTCCCTCCACTGTCGCTGAGCGATTTCACCTCATGTTTTATCCTCTTTTAACTGTTGACTCTGAAACCCCTGTTGCTTGGGCAGTCCTCTTGATGACATTTGCAATGGTCACTTTTAGAGAATTCGTGCTTTTTTCTTCTTCAAAAAACTCCGTGACATTATGAACTATAGTACGTGCTTGAGAATTCAAAGTCTTTCCACTTTTGAAAGTTGTCATTTTATTAATTATAACTACATAGTAAGATAAATAATAAACAACTTAAAAGTTTAAAAAAATTGATGGACAAGGTAACTTATAAATGCAAAAATTTACAAAATTTATAAAATCAAATCAGATCAGATATGAAATAGATCAGATCAAATAAAATTAGAGGTAACTACTAGGGGTTTAAATGAAAGATTAATGAATACGGTAACTATGCATAAATCAAAAAATATCCAAAATCAAATCGGGTTAATTGATGTATTCACATAACATAATATCAAATTAACCTTCCTACCCTCTTGAAAAAATAGTCACATATTCCCCTCGTGGGGTCTCTGAGGACCCCATGCGTAAAACATGCCTATGACTCTAATAAAGGTTAAAAATTCCTTAAATGGAGAAGAATTGTCATTTTTTATTTCTAGAAAGATGCTTCAGAATAATTTATCCAATTTTTTTGGTATTTTTCTCATTTTTTTCGTCTTATTACGGCTTAATTGGGTTTCTTTTGATACACGTTTTTTATAACATCTGGACCTTCAAACAAGAATTAAATTACAGAAATGAACTACATTGAAGTTGTTTTACTTAAAATATTTATGATCACACTGTTTAAAGCATACTAGTTGATATACCCGGTCTTGCACGGGTAGAATTTAGTAGTTTATTTTAAACGATTTATGAAGCTGCATAGATTCTCTATTCTGCATTATCAGCTACCTGTCACCCCAGATTAATTTATTTAGTATTATGAAACATGTAAAGTTTGGATTCTTCTTTTTAAAATTGAAATAATACAAAAAAAATGATCGGTTCAGATTTCTTAGTGAAATCAGTATCTCGCTTGCTTATGTAAGTTTTAACATAAAATTGGTTTTTTTCTTGATAATTCTTCGAAATCACATTCTGGACTTCCGTAAACACTCATAAATATTTGAAAGCATTCTTATTTTTCAAAGAAGACTGAATATAAAAACCTATTTACAATCAACCATGAATTTATATTGTTTTTGTAAAGAATGTGTTCAACAGGAAGTAATGGCGACAGTTGTCTGAGTTTTTTTTGCTGCAACTGTTAGATACTCAAAAGATTTCTATAAATAGCATATTTTTCTTAGAATGTGAATAAAAAATTTAAGAAATAGCGAGTGATTCAATGTATTTAGCCGCAATCTTCTTTTTGTAAAAAAAAATGACAATTTCTACGAAAATATCTTTCTAATATTTCTCCAAACGTTCTAAACAAACATGCAAACCTTTTTTTATCTATAATACAACAAAAAATAAAATACTAAACTTTATTTGATACTGTTTTACCGCCATTCATGGCTGGGGTCTCAGAAGACCCCAGAGGGGGAATATGTGACTATTTCTCCCAAGACACTTAAAAATGGAATAATAACTCCAAAATTTTTACCCATTATAAAACTTTGCGTAATTAAGGAATAGTAGCATCGGAAATTGTCAAAACAAAAATGCATGGGAGATATCAAGCGTCAAAGTGCGTCTGGGGTCGAAAAAGACCCCAAAGGGGTAGGAAGGTTAAATAGATCAGATCAGGTGAAACAGATCAGATCAGTTGAAATAAATGAGATCAGTTGAAATAAATGCGATCAGTTGAAAAAATGAGATCAGTTGAAATAAATGAGATCAGTTGAAATAAATGAGATCAGTTGAAATAAATGAGATCAGTTGAAATGGATCAGATCAGTTGAAATTGATCAGATTATTAATAATTAATCAAATCAGATGTAAAGAATGGAAATTCCAAAATGCGTGACTCTAGAATCGAAAGAGGTACACAGCTGAAAGATAGCCAAGCCACTCAGATTTGGCTCGAAAAATTTATTTCAGCGCCAAGTGAATTATCCCATCACCCCCAAAATTCAGTAGAATAATCCGTTTCTATAACAACCGCTGCATCATCGAATGACGTCAACAGCTCTTCTCCTCGCGGTATGTCAGTATCAGTGGGGGATTTTTTCGATATTCTGTGTGGAATTAATGGGTTTTATGGTGGAGGAAACGGTTATGATTATATTTTTATTGGGTATCACTACTACTCCATTTATACTGATGAATTTTCATCAATGATAATTCAATCCAAATACCTTTAATCGGTCTTCCAAAACTTTTTACACAAATAAATAAAAACAAATGAGATAATGTTTGTTCTTTAAAATCAAGGATTTGTTACGCCAGGTAAACATTTGAGCTTTCTCACTCCCTAATATTAACTCAATAATGAAAATTTATAGAGTTTCATTTATTTTTTTAATAACTTGAATGAAGAAATAGATGTTGTGAATCCTCTTATTCTTGATTGGCAGTTCTATCCGTCTCACAGAAGTACTTTTTGGTGTATAAAATACAACATTAAATCAAATTTGAACCATTTTCAAAAAATTTCAAAATAACTATATTTTGTTTCTACAAACTATCTTTACAAACCATCGTTAAATATATCTCATGGGTGAACACTGAACCTCTCGAATGTCAGAAAGAAAACCAAAATGGTCTGGAATATCTAACTATGAAACCTTGTATAATAAGCTGTTCCTAAGGTAAATCAGCAGTATATAGCACAACCAAAAGGCTCGTTCTCAATCAGAGTAACCCAAATTCAATCCGGTTTGTGTTTGGTTAAGTTGACTGTGAGATTACAGGTGTTCAACTGTCGATAGCTCAGTTGGCAGAGCGGTGGACTGTAGTATGATGTATGCCGAAATCCATAGGTCGCTGGTTCGACTCCGGCTCGACGGAAGAAACTTTTTAACTCGCATTTTTAATAAATGTAATGTTAAATAAATAGAGGTGTCTTGGATTAGACTTGAACGACCGTCGATAGCTCAGTTGGCAGAGCGGTGGACTGTAGTATGATGTATGCCGAAATCCATAGGTCGCTGGTTCGACTCCGGCTCGACGGAAGAAACTTTTTAACTCGCATTTTTAATAAATGTAATGTTAAATAAATAGAGGTGTCTTGGATTAGACTTGAACGACCGTCGATTGCTCAGTTGGCAGAGCGGTGGACTGTAGTAGGATGTATGCCAAAATCCATAGGTCGCTGGTTCAACTCCGGCTCGACGCGACGGAAGGTTTTTTTTCGATTTTTGAATTCTCATACGATAATAGATTCAATTCTAGGAAAATTATTAATAAATGTAATATTTCTATTAAAAAACAATTACCCTTTAATCAGATAATCTTCCAGGCCCAAGATAAATTTATTCTACAAATTTAGGATATTTAATACGTCAGATTGGTTTATATATCCATTGATATTAATTTAATTGCCTTTAGGACACAGTTTCATAATACTTTTCAAGTGATCTGTCTCAGTTTTTCTATTTACCATTTTTTTGCTGTAAATTAAGCTGAATTATGATTTAATTGTCGATTTTAGTGATTTTTAAGATCTTTTCAACTTCTAACCTCAATTTTTTCCCTCTGGGCTATTCCATATGAACAGAGAAATGATCATGAAAAATAAAAAATAAAATTTTCTAATTATTTTAGGGAATAATTATGCAGTATTCATCTAATTGTGCTTGCATTGCTTAAATTTTGTGTAAAATTATTTTTATCGGAATGTCAGCATCTAAAAATCAATATTTAAAGGTTAATTTGTTAGTGAAAAATATATGTTTTATTTTGAAAATTAAAAATAAATTAATTAGTTTTTACAATTTTTTTGTTAAATATGCTCATAAACTTTATAGTAAAAATGAAATAAAGTGTTTAAATCAATTTAATTATATTTATATTCATGAATAACTGAACGCTTATACACATGTAGCGTGGTTACGAAGTACTGTAGCGTGAGTTACGAACAGCTTTCTATATTTTATTTCATTTCTGATTTTCTTAAGTATTCCCAGTAAAACTGTTTGCTATTTTATAATAAGGGAAGTATGTTCAAACGCTTGACAAGCATATAGAATTATTGAAACACCATTTAAGCAGAAAAACAAATTTGAATTTTAAACTCATAAATCCATGTCTTTTTTCTTGTAGCGTGAGTTACGACTCTATTTTAATTAATATTTAAAAAACTAAAACTCTTAAAAGATTCGCAATACTTATTTTAAATTAATAGCATAAATTTCAATATGCATGATTTTTTAGAAAGAAAATAATAGTTATTTCTATATTAAAAATTATTTGAAATTGCAATTTTGAAAAAAATGTAGTGTCAGTTACGGTGGAATTGCCCCTCTATGTAATATTTTTGAATAAAGGGTAGGTGGGGGCAAAGCCCCGCAGTTTTTAGTATTTTTAACATTGTGATCGAAAGGGGGTAGATAATCCCGAAATTTCAATTGGAGGTGTTAGATTGAGATGTTACCTACAAAACCAATCCAAATTTATACTCTTATTGATAGTATTTCAAGAGAAATTGACAATTTAGTTGAAAAAAAAATTGCGGGTCTTTGCCTCGAAAAATGGGGCAAAGACACGCACTTTTGAATCTTCGTGTCCAAGTGAAATAAACATGGATAAACAAAATGTTTCATTATAAAAACACTAGAAATAATCATCTTAATACAGTAGAGCCCCTATTATCCGCGGAATTGGGTGGCAAGGGTACCGCGGATAGCTAAAATCACGAATAACCCGAAAAAAGACTAAAAATGAGGTGAAAACACCGAAACAAAATATCTCAGCATAAAAACTATGTTTCATTGTACAAAAACATATTACGTAAAACTTTTAAAATGTGTACAGTACAGTAGAATTATTTGCTCTACATCTAAAATCTCTCTAATGTTCGTCTAAAATGTACCCTCATCATTGAATTTTTTTTTCGTGGCAATCGTGGATCATCCGCTCGCGAATAATGGATTTCTAATGTATTGTTATTAAACATACATATAATCCGTTTTAATGAAAATTGTCAATCTGTTGTAGCAACTCATTTCAAAGTGCCCAATATCTTTCAAAAGGGAGAAAAAAAGGGCTTCAGTTTGAGGATTGACATCTCGGAAACCTTTATTCAACTTTTTAGGGATCCTGTAGGTTCTAATTTCCTTTTGGGGCGAATTCCCAAAGTTTTGAAGATGCGGGTATTTGCCCCAAAACACCTGCGGGTATTTGCCCCGTTTCACTTTATTTTGAAAAACAAGCCTTATTATTTTTAGAGACATGTTAAGGAAATTCTTTCAAGACGAAAGTGAAGTTCAAATGCTATCTTATCATTGGCTTATTTGTTTGTAATTCTTCTGAAGCCCTATTTTATGTTATGTTTAAGTAAAATATCAGAAAAATTACATCAAAATGATGAAAAACAAACTTACAGCATTTTTTCAACTCGTGAGTGACTTAGGGGTACGAACTTTCGTAGAACGATAGGTCACAGTAAGACAAACCAACCACCTGGTTTTCAACTTTTAAATAGATTATTAACAATTAAAAATCGCGGTGCGTGGTTTTGCCCCGTGCGGGTTTTTACCCCCACCTACCCTACTGACTGTGATTTGATGATTGTTCTGTATTCTAAAAAGGATTCAGAATTTGTAGAATTTCTTGGTTATACAACAAATATTCTATTACTTATTATTCAGTTTTTTCTTCGCTTTTCTCAAACCTTGGTTTTTGGACCTATTCCCTATTTCATACTGACGATTCAATTATTTCTGGGTTGTTTTATTATACGTAATATTTCTACCTTCACAAAATTCCACCACTTAATACTCCATATATGACACAACTTAGCTGCTGTAAAGATTTTCGCTCGCACGCCCTTTTACCACAACAACTCATGCATTTTAATTATAAAAATATGGATTTACTGCTAATAAGTGCACGCTCTTTAACAGGCAGAAGGATGCAGGTTCAATGGGAATCTCATAAAAACGCCCTGAATACATTTTATCGTGGAAACAATGCAGGGAACACAAGTCTTAACTGCGTTGGCCTTAATCCGTTGTGTTCAAACAAGTAACGAGAACTTTTTAACAAGTCGGTCCGCCCAGTGCCTTACAGTTCTGGGTTTTTGACAATGCATGGATGCATAAAATAAATGGTTGTATTTAACTCGGAGGCTTTTGTGTTCTCAGTACTCGTATCAATTTATTTTTAATGCGTCAAGCAATAGTGATACATTAAATTGGAGTTTAAAGTTTCTTTTTGTAAAACTGGAAACAAATCTAAAAAGCAGGGAAGGATCAGATGTATTGAAGGATAATGGGAAAAAGGAGAAGAGAAACGTTCAAAGAGCTTCGAAACCTTTCAACTCCCTCAAACCTTTTAAAATAATAATGGATAGCTTTGTTCAAATCTATTGTTAAACGTCAAAAGTCGCAATGTTTCTATTATTTGTATAGAGTAAAGTAAAATATGATTTTCAATAGAATAATATTTTTATGGGAACGAAAGTTCTTTGAAATCGTCATTTGTAATAAATTTCCGGTACAATATAGGTTTTTAAGACTGATAACTGGAAAGGTTTTTTAAAAAATAATTCGAACCTTCATTTTGTTTTCTCTCATAAACTCGTAATTTCTAATTTATTGGATCAAACATTGAAATCATTGGGACATTAAAAATTTTTCAGCTTCTTAAAATTAATTCGTAAAGCAATTTAAACTATGGTGAAATTAGAAAGCACATTGTGCATTATTTTATACGAGTTATTTACAAAACCACTGTTTGGAGGTTCCCGACATTTATTGAGACGGTAGCTACTACAATTAATTAAAGTTGTAAATATTTAATGACTAAAATTATAATTAAATTAGTTTTGAATACTTGATTTACATTTTTATTTAACAAATTCAATGTTAAAGAATTTATATTTCTAATTAGTAGTATTTTGTTGAAATATAATGCTTAACTAATAAATAGGGGATAAAATCGATTAGTCACTTCACTTTAAAATTCTCGGGCATTTATCAAAAGCTTTTCTCTTTAAAAAAAAACCTTAGCTCTACGAAAAAAGTATTTTCTCTTGGATTAATCGAAATAGCGATAAGATCCTTCAAGACTTAGAAAGTGTCCATTCATCTTTCTAGGAGGCGTATTTATTTTAGTCCTTTTTTATAACTACTTTTCTTATTTCTCTCTTTCCCTCAATACTTAAATGGGAGTGTTGATAGCGCATTTTTTTTAACGAGAATACCGTAACCCTCTTTTTGGAATACTTGGAAAATCAAGAAATTGCCTGTAGTATTGATTTTAATAACCCCCTTTTAAATTTTCGGCAGTAATTTTTCTCTAAGAGAGCTAAGAAGAAATTTAAAGAAAAATATCATTACAATCTAACTTGCATTAAGGGGTATTTTTCTCAATGTTTCTTGGAATAAACAGAATATTCTCTTTTAATTACGTTTACTGTTTTAACCCTTTTAGTCTTTGCCTTCCCAAACTTTCTTTAGAAACCAATGGTAATCTCGAGCACTTTACGATTGAAAGGGTTAATAAAATCAACTCACTATGATTTTTATTAATCATCAATGAAACTATTGTTGCGTTCTTAGCATTTATTAAAAGAACATATACTGGTCTACGTTTTGATCCCAATTCAGCGAAATTTTTATAAAAAAGAATGCTGTAATAATACTTTTTAAATTAAAAATAACCCAAAATTTTAAAGAGCACTTTTTTGAAGCCGTTTCGGGGGACTGAAGTCTAAAACAGAATCCAAAACCTTGCTCTTGTTAATTTATTTCAGAGAGGCAATGCCCTGGCTCTCCTCCTCTTGTAAAAACTATCGTAAATACTATAGCCATAAAATATTCGTGGTAAACAAGAAGCTTTGAAAGAGGAGCATGAAAGAAATAACAAATGATTTAGTTTTAAAAACTCATTTGACTTGTTTCCTCGAGGTTCAAATTTTTTTCCTTCTTGAAGGAACCACCGCGAATAGATAAGTTCAGTTCAGTCAGTGAAAAAAGTATTCACGGCCCAAACACTATCAAGAAGCTATATTCGACTTGGCAGTAAGTTGGATTAGCGCGTTCATTGAACTTGATCCGAAAACTTTTTCTTCTTACAAAAAAAACTTCAATGTTAGACTCTTTTTTTTATTTCTAAAAGCTCATGCTGAGTGTGCCAAGTTTAACATTGTTTTTCTTCCCTCGAATGATGAAAAGATAAAACCGAGTACAAATTAAGCACTTTTCGTTTACAATGAAGGTAAAAAACAACGTTTTTTTATTTCGCACTTAAATAAAAGTTAAAAACAGACTTAAGTTTTGGGGATACGTGAATCCTCTTCGTCTTTTTACCTTCATTGTTCCTTTTTTCACAGCATTACATTGATAATAATACTTTTCGTATAGTTGGGAAAATACAACACATTGCTGAGGCGTATAAAAGAGAGTGAGGAACCCCCGAAATTCGGACTAGGTGAACCAAAATGTTTTAGGGTCAAATTTCCCCCTTTTGTTCTCTGAACTTTATTATTCACAATTTTTTTTAAATTAAACTCATCAAGATCCAAATCCTACTAAAAATGTAGTAAAGGCGGCATTGAATCTATTAAATACGCATGGGAGGGGAGGAAACTTATAAATAATTTGGTCCTCTCCCGGGTGCAAAATTCTAGCCTTGGTCTTGATAATGACTAAATATTTTTGAGGATATTTCCCTTCCCTAAATAAATTTCTGGTGGTGGTGGGACATATTCCACTTGATCTAGCCGCAGGATAGATGATGAAGGCCATTAGGCCGAAAATCTTCAAAAGTCGAAAACAAGATGTGGGATGCTATAGATATCATCTCCAAGTCCTGTACCTAGCAGCAGATGTTTAAGTGAGACCAGTGAAGAGCTGTATTTCTTGCAAGTTGGAAACATTTCCTGTCCTTTTTCAAAAGTGAGACATTTAATGCGTCCACTTGCAAGTCTACTGGTGGTGGACTGTACTATCCTATCCCCCTATCCACCACCTGGGGCCTGCCTCTTATACCAGGGGTGGGTGGGGGAGTCATACAAATTTCTATTTACTCCATTGATGTATTAGTTTCTTGGAAAAAACTACAGTTTGGTAATAGAATGAACTCTGGGCATGGGACTTGGATAAAACTGATTAATTACGGAGTTTTAAAGTGTGACGTCACAATGGGGGAAGTCCCTAAAATGTGGAACACTTTTTAACAACAGACAGTGGCATTAAACATATGAAATTAGGATGACAAACTTATTCATAGCACATTTACATGCTGCTTTTTTCAGCAAAATTGACATCCTAACAGTTCCAATAAAATATTTTACCATTTGTTCAGTTTTCCGACGAACAGTCTCAATGACTAAAATAACCTTCTGGTATTCGACGGTGCGTATGCAAACTCAAGTATAAATACAGCGCCACATTACATCATAACCCCTGATCACACAACGCTTAATTACTTCCATATTACCGAAAAACAATTCTCGCTATACGACACGGTGTTGGCACAGCCTCGTCTGTCACATGGCCGGGGCATCTGCGAGGACAGCTGCTGTCCCTCCGAACATTATCTCACTTCCTCATATTCTAAGTGGCCGAAAAACAAAGGGATCTTGGGAGATCACGATTCGTTACATCTTCTCTCTCGCTTTTCCAGGAACCCATCACTGCTGGCAGAAAATAGTCGGTGGTGGAGAAAGGGTTCGTTGTGCCTCACGCGCATACACCCGATACACGCGCTATTTGGGGGGTGCAGCAGACGATTTGCGGAGCCTTTGGAGTATGTGCAGATGGCGTGCACGGAGGTTTTGCCAAGTGGTTGTATTTACTGAGAATAATAGGAAAAGTAAAAATAAAGGTGTTCCTTATTTTAAAATTTGAAAGTTTCAACACGAGTATTGGGTATTTTAGCGTTTAATACAGGGGTTTCCAACTGGCGGGCGGCCCGTGAAGCTCTTTGAAAACCACCCAAAATGTAGCTTCAGAAAATTTTTAGCATTCTAATATTCAAAATTTTTTGGAGAGGACCCCCGAACCCCCTTTGATACAATGAACCTCTTAGATAGCTCGATAGATAAGAATATATAGATATAGATTAGAATGGCTCAGTCATTTTCAATGGTGAAAAATTAAAAATGTGATATTTTGAGAGGAAGGTTGTATGCCCAGAAATTCCCCATGAGCGCAGAAAACGGTTTGAAGGCTAAGGTCAACCTTTATCATGAGAAGTAGCAAAACGGATAATCCAAAAATTAGATGAAACACTATTTTAAGTGAAATTAAGAAACATTTTCTTGAGGAAGTTCTCCCCTTTAAGTAATATTTAGTATTAAAAGTTGTATAGGGTAAAAAATTATATATCCTCAGAAAATGTTGAAAATACAATAATACCTTCACAAATGTGAGGCGGAAAGCGAAAAGGGACTTCTTGTCGGCGTTCATCGAAATGGAGTTATTATTTTTTTCTCAATCTGTACAGATTTATGAAGATTTTAAGACCATCATCATCCTTGTAGCTCAAAAAATGACGAATCGCCAGTAATTAAAAATATTAATAGAATAAGTGGATTTCGCGAAAAACGACCTTAAACTTGCAAAATGCATCACTCTCGTTATTTTTCGCAGTTAAGGAATTATTCCAACAGCTAAAATTCTGTTCTAAAGGGTCCAAGGATCGATAATCGAGAAAAAAAATTCGATAGTTTTGACCTTCTTCCGGTTTTTTGGCTTTTTCTCGAAATCAACTTTGAAGACAAGAGGTCCCTTTTCGCTTTCCGCCTCACATATGTTAAAAGCATTCGTCCCTCTTTCGCTGGAAAAGTTTCATAATAAATACTCCCCCCAAAAATTATCATGGATAAAAAAGAGGCTGATTACTCTATACCCTATTACTCTCTATACCCTATTACTCTCTATACCTATAACTCTCTATCTGATTTACTAAGGCCCTCCAAAACCATGCTTTTCAAACCAGTTCTAGAGAACACAATTTTCTTACGTAATTTTTAATATTGTACTTCGTATTCATAGACAAATGTTCTCTCATTCCCACAAAAATAAATGTTGTTTTCGTAAAGTCAGCACTTGCAGGTGGTGTTATCGTAGAAAGGGAGGGGGTAAAGGAAACGAGTGTTCCAAAAAAATCACGAAGTAAACACTTCTGGTACAAACAGAAGGCTCGTGGTCCAAGGTCTTTAGGGCAGATCCTCTTAAAAACATGTGTTGGGTTAACCCTTTCTTTATTCAGTCAGCTAATGATGGTAAACAAAGAACCCTGCCTGCGACTTGATGAATAAAAATAGTAGTACGAACAGTACGAAAGCTATCATTCAGTTCTCAAAAGCTTGGTTACTTGTTTTTTATGTGGGTAGGTTTTGATTCTCCAGGGAATGTTTTCCCTTGTTTCAAAAAATAGGTTATGAACTAATGCGTTGTTTTATATTAACTTATAAAAACCAAGTTGTTTAGCTATAGTTTAGGTTAAAAAAACCTTTGACTTTAACACGTTTTGAATACTTTTTTACTAAAGCAGATCTAATTAAACTTAAAGGTTATACTTTTGAGAAAAAAAATTCACTCATAAAAGAAAGAATTAAAATATTTATTAGTTAAATTTTAAAAAATTGCGTTTCGTTAGTAATTAACGAAATGCAACAGTGACGATATTAAAAAGCGACTGTTTTTAATCCACAATAAGAGAATACAAAATCAGCAGACAATTGTTTCGGGAATCACAGAATCCCCTTCGTCGGTGCTAAAACGATGGTTAAAAAGATGGACCTAAATTAAGATGGTCCCTATAATTAAGTCATTATTATTTTAAAATATACTAAGGTTGGAAGAGAGCTTTTCAGCTTTTTTAATTTTTTTTATCAACGAATTAGGCCTGTTATTTATAGTTAAGAATATTTCTGTAACTATACACAAATTTTACATAATCAAATCAAAGTAAAAATAAAAGTATGACACAAAAATATAATTTTAAATATGGTTCCAAAACCAATTTTTTTTATTAATTTCCCTTTGGTAATACTGGTTCTCATACTTTATCCAAAAGTAGAATTTGCATTTCATGTGTAGAAAATTTTTTAAAGAGTTTTAAAGCCCTTTTCTGTGTAAAATATTTCGAAATCCATAGCCATTAAATTTGTCTCCAAGAAACCCCCCTTTACTTCCATTTTTAATAGCAAAATGAATCATAAAGTTTTCCACGTTCCTGTTTAACCTAATGTCAAAGCCAATACATTTTTATGTTTCAAGAATAAGGTTTTAAATATGGACAGATAATACATACAAAATTTGTCGGCAACCAAACCTTACGGATTGTTAAGCACACATGACCATTAGGTTTGTAGTGTAAAGGATGTCTATTTCTGTGAATAAAAAACTGTTTACAGGTGTTCGTCTGAAAAATGTTTACCGTGTCTGAAATACTCAGACAGATACGTGTTAAGGGCCCACTTATAGGTGTACCTATTTCAACATTGTGTTTGCTTCCGATAAGTGAAATTCAATCTTTTTAGCTCACGAAATTTCGAAAAATGAATGCATAATAAGATAAAAACAGTTAAGATTCAATAAAAAGTCTCTAAACCAGATGGGAGGCGCATAGTCTTTGTTAAATTTCATAAAATAAATGAACTAAAATGATTAAGCTTTCAGAACAACCCAGATGTTAGTTTTCCTTTATTTAAATGCACAGCATGATCTTTTTAAACTAATTTTTTAATTAAATCTAACGGAACAGACGGATATCAATAGAAACTCCATTATACGGGACTAATTACAATAAATTGAATGGGTGCACTGTTCACGGCGTATTTCTGACCACCACAAAACAAATTACGTGATTCCAGCAGTCATTTTTACTCGTTATAGAGCAATGTGAAATTAAGTTTGATCACGCACGCGGTTTTGAACTCACGCGATTTTTTTTCTTGCGATGCTGGACACGTTTGTTGGAAGGTAGAAGAAACCGCCGATGCAATATGTTTCAGTTTAATCAACCTTTTGTACGAAAAGGCGTTGGGGAACTTGTATTCGGTCTCCTTGACACTGCCTTTTGTTATAAAAACCTCTGTTAAGGGCTTTGATCTTCCAATTACTCCTGTTCTTTTCAAAACTACCGATATTTTTTCTCTTTTTCACAATGGAGCCATAATCTTTTAGAAGTAGAGTTTCAGGGGCTTTGTACTTAACATCTCAATTCCAAAGGTCTATCGGGGATATTTCAATACGAACATTGATGGTGCTTATAATATTGGTATTATTGTGTGGCTAAGTTTGACCCTGAAAGCAAATCTCCTAGAAAATAATCAGTTAAGCCCAGAACTTTTTGGTTATCTGGTTATAAACTTTCTACTTCATGATCTAGCCCAGGGGTCGGCAACCTTTTGAAACGGAAGAGCCAAAAGTAACAGTTTACAAAAATTTCCAGTTTTTAAAGAGCCACTAAATTTTTTTTGCTTCAATGTTATAGTATATCCTTAATATATATTTGATTTTAGATTGGGAGGAGGATTTTAGTTGGAGAGCATTTTAACATTTTTTCTGTTGGGTAAAAATGCTCCGCAATTAAAATCACTATTTCCTCCTTTCGGGTAGGGTATTTTTTTACATTAAGTTTTAGATGACTTACGTACACATTGTAAATTAATTTTAGTGAACTTAATTTCCAAATTTTTTATAAACGATGTGAATTCCTGGAAAAATAAGATGGTGTGGGGGTCCTCCCCCAGAAAAATTTTTGGAAATTTCCCCTTTAAAATCACGTTTTAGCTCATTTTGACTTTTTCGATTGCACCCTAAGAGCACCTCTCATTATTTAAGTGTGCAGAATTTTCAAGGAAAAATAGTATAGTTATAATAAACAGCAAAGTTTTGAGGGGGTGTGAATCCCACTTCAGAAAAATTTCGGAAATTTGCCCCTAAAAATAGTGTTTTAATTAGTTTTTAGGACTTCTATAACGACCAAAAAGTCACAATATTTTCAAGGAAAATCAGCACATTGTCCAAAATTTTTATGAGTGTTAAGGAGTTCTCTCCCAGAAATTATATGGAATTCTTATCCTTAAAAGTAGAGTTTTGATTTTGACTCATCTTGAGAACTTTAAATTATATTTTCTGATTTTTTAAAAGTTTTGATCAGTAAATTAATTTTTTTTTCGGGTGGAACTGGAGAGCCGCAACTTTACATCGAAAGAGCCGCATGCGGCTCGCGAGCCGCAGGTTGCCGACCCCTGATCTAGCCAGACTTAGGGACAAGGCATTGATCATGAAAATATCCATGCATACTGCTTTGCCAACGATAGTAAAAGGGTCACGTGACTTTTTACTTTAGTATTTTTCATTTTATTTAAAATATACTGATTTTTCATGTTTAAAGAGGGTCTAACTAAGGTTAGAGGGAGTAAATGTCTCTTCCTCTTTTGATCAACTGCCCCTCAGCTTCTTCCTTTCTCCCCTCCGAGTCTGTCAAAATCACGTGACCCTTTTACTATCGTTGGTTAAGCAGTAACATGATGTACAAATTAAGCAGCTTTTATCACATAAAAAAGCTTCCATCTGAAGCATATTCATTAATGAATTCTTACGTGTTTAACAAGAGTATTTTTCTGCCTGACATATTTTATATTCATGTTTAAATATTAATAAAACAAAAACTTTACAATTTTTCTGGACTAACGTTAATTGAAAATTCAATCCCTGCACTTCCGCTGCATTGTAAAAGGATATTCAACATCAGAAAAGTAAAAAATTTTTATACCAAGGAATGTGACTGAAAATAAATCAAACCGGTTAGACCAAAAGGGCAGAGTTCCAAGCATACAGCTCAGTAACCCTTTCTTAAACTCGGTGGAGATTTCGCCGCCCCTCTCACGGACTATTTAATTAATGGCATTGTCATGATTAGGTATCAGTTATGCATGACTGTCTGACAAGCCAATAAACAGTAAACCCTTTCCTTCCACGACGATTTCGCGTGAAAAATAAATCTGTCCGCAACTCATTAAGTGAAGTAAAACGAGGGTTGGCTTGTTTATGGCCATGCCGACTCATCGAAGAATGGAAACTCTTTTGGTTTTTCTTCCATACACGAACACTTACAAAAGGCTATTACTTTTTTTTTATTTGGACGTTTGGAGACAAAAACTCGGTTTATCATCCTGATTTTATGCGGATTTTTATCGTATCGTAAACTGCTTCGAATGAGGATGGGGAAATACTGTAGGTGGGCTGATTTTTCTACTTTCAGAAACATAATTAACTGGAGGACCGTTGCGTTGCGGCTAAATTTATTCGTGGAACTACTTTGATATACACCCCCAAATCGGAAATTTGGCGACTTTTTCTGGAAAAATCAAATGTCCGGTCAGTTGAACCGATGAAATCGCTGAAACGTTTTTGGAATATAACAGAAAAACTAATCATAGTAAAACTTCGATATTTGAACCAAGAACAAAAATATTTTTTATAAAAATATTGTAATTTAGTTTTTCCGAAAATTCTTATTAGTTTTGGAATTATTAAAGTTCAAAATTTCAATTTTTTCCAGTAATTTACTAGGCTACACATTCATTACTACTACATATATACAAAAAACAAGAAACAGCAAACCTAAAAAGTCCGTAGGGAGTGCCAGATTTGGAGCGTAATTTTTGGGGGGGTATATCAAAGTAGCACCTTATTCGTTTTGAGGTGAGCTTTTATACTGCTTCTTGGTCCCATTTATATAACTTTAGTGTGAGTTTAACTTTCCAAAAAAGGAAGTTTTTCAAATCGTCAAATCTGTGGACCTGAATATAATTTTTACAGTATACACAATTATGATCTCAACAATTAAAGATGGGAAATAAAAAGTCTTCTGCGGTATGAGGTTTAGGATGATAATATGCTTGTGTATGTTTTGAAATTACTTTTTAACAAGGGTTAAAAAAACAACAATTGTATTTTTTTCCAATACGTTTCCAAGCTACACATGAAAAGGAGTTTTTGATGCTCAACTTTTATAAAACACTAGCGCTAAAGCGCTAGACCCGGCTTGCCCGGGCTTCGCCCGGGCTTCAGTTTTTTAATAAATATCACCTGGTGGGTTACAGATGGGCTTCGCCAGTCCATTTTTAAAGAAAATTATTCTGGTGTGTTACAGATGGGCTTCGCCAGTCCATTTTAAAAAAAATTATTTGGTGTGTTACAGATGGGCTTCGCCAGTCCAAATGTGGAAATAGTTAAATAAAGGAGCCACTTTTTATGTTTATGCTACAACAATGGATTTTAAACTCCAACAATCGATTTCAATCTGCAACAATCGATTTCATGCCTACAACAATTAAAGTTACATCTTCTCTTAATTATTTACAACAATGTGGTTTTGCCATGAAGTTAGACATGAAATATGGGTTTTTAAACATAAAATTGACCAAAAAAGTTGTTGGGACGCTTCGATTTTAAATTTTTTTTATTCAGAAACCTTCCCTAGAGCGAGTAGATCAACGTGGTATAGTTAAATAGTTAATGTAGGTTCGAAAAGTTTAAAACTATAAAGGACATACATACATACATACAAACAGACAGACATTCATTTTTATATACAGGGTGTATCTGAAATGGTGCAACAAACTTTCAGGGATGATAGTACTCATCTAGACGAACAAGAATCGGTATAGAAAGGGGGGTCCCAGACCAAATCCCAGGAAGTTAAAAATGGAGCGACACCCCAAAAAAATTATTGAAAATTTAATTTGTAAAAGAACTACTATTAGTAAAAACTTAATTATGGTCTCAAAAATTGTGGTTTAATATTTTCTTTAAACTTATCTTAAAAGTCTTCACTTTAAAATTTGTTTTATTATGAAAAAAGTTAAAAAACACAAAAAAATGTGAAAACTCTGCCAAAACCTTATTTTGTATTTCGAAATCCTTTCTTTTGATTTGATAATCTGAAAGATCATAGTTGAAAACCCTTAAGTCCAAAGTTTCACGTAAATACAATCAATCTTAAACGCTTGAGATCCTTTTAAAGTTTGTTTTTTGGGTGCGCAAGCAGTTTTTTAGAGCTGTTTCCAGAACAGCTGTTAGCGCATGCAAAAAACAACCTTTAACAGGATCTCAAGCGTTTAATATTCATTGTATTTACGTGAAACTTTGGACTTAAGGGTTTTCAACTATGATCTTTCAGATTATCAAATCAAAAGAAAGGATTTCGAAATACAAAATAAGGTTTTGGCAGAGTTTTCACATTTTTTTGTGTTTTTTTAACTTTTTTCATAATAAAAAATTTTAAAGTGAAGACTTTTGTGGTAATTTTAAAGATCATATTAAACCACAATTTTTGAGACCGTAATTAAGTTTTTACCAATAGTAGTTCTTCTACAAATTGAATTTTTCAATGATTTTTTGGGGGTGTCGCTCCATTTTTAACTCCCTGGGATTTGATCTGGGACCCCCTTTCTATACCGATTCTTGTTCGTCTTGATCAGTACTATCATGCCTGAAAGTTTGTTGCACCATTTCAGATACACCCTGTATATAGATTTAAAATATTAATAAGTTGAAATGTCTTTTATTTTTCTGTTATAGTTTATAATAAGGTTTTCAATTTTACCTAATTAATAACTGTAATCAGTTTCCATTCGTAATTACAATTATGAGAATAAATTTGTTCTCTTATTTAATTTTTTCAAAAAGTACTTCATATTTGAAATTTTCTCTAGTTCTGTATAGCAACTCTTCAAAAACATTTTATCATGAAGTTGAATCCTTTCTCACCATGTTCTTTATAAAAATGCCGTTGTTCATGTGATTACCAAATTTAAAGGTACTTTAATTTGCCGTGTTTAAACAAGTTACGAATATGCACTGTAATCTGAAAATCCTTTTTAGTTTTAAGATATACACATTAATAATGTATTTTAAACAGCTTTGATTAAAGAGATGTTATCCCTACTATAACAATCACGCTTGTATACAAAATTGTTTGTTCTGCTTTTCTTCAGCTACAAGTAAAAAGGGTATGGCGTTCTTACCTTTTAAATAAAAGGGTAAAGCTTTCTTAACTAAACAGGGAAAATCTTTAAATTGTATATTCCCCCTCTCCCTAAACTCTTACAAATACCTCACTTAGTGACCACTAACTCATAAGCTGGGTCCTCCCTTGAACCCCCATCTTAAAAACCGGAGGTTCATTTCAACCATTTTATTAGCAGACAGGATTTTTTCCGTCAATAATAAAATAAGGATAAATCATAATAGACAGACCTCTGTATATACAATACTGTGTTTGACTGTGTATTCTTTAAAACTCTTCAATATACCTAAGCATCTGGTCTACAGATCTCATAATACATACTAGTGCCCAAACAAGTCACCTTTCCATCAAAAATCCCCTTCTAGCAGAAAAAAACACAGTTCGCAAAAGAAGAGAGCATTTCACAAGCCGTCATTTACACGCACTTCTTTCTCTTCTATAGCACGCGGTTAATGACACTAGTCCAAATGAAAAGGGCGAATTTCCAGTGAAACAATAACTGAAATTAGGGTTGGCATCCCGCGAGGGTTCCGTGAAACAAAAGCGAAAGGAAATGAGATGTAATCGACAATGAGCAGAATTAACTTAATCGTTTTCGCATCCATAAGGCGGGATCGAACCCTAAGACAAAGAAAGGGTACTCCACTTAGTACTGTTCCCCTTTGGTATTGTATAGAAATTATTGTGTGTCTTCTTCGTTGAGTGTGATTCTTGGAGGAGAAGTTGAAGGTTCGCACATGGGAGGGTAATTTTTGATTGGTAATTACAGTGAATTATTTGATTAGTTGAGTTGTAAGGTCCTAGAAACAAATAAGGTCATACTGAGAAAATAGAGAGGATTCAAGGGAAGAGCCACTGACCTTTATATTTAGAATTCAATAATTTTTCATATTTTTAAAAATTATGGAAACAATTTTAATTTAATATGCTCATTCTTATAAATAATATAAAATAATAAAGAACTTGTGATAAACTCCAATAACCCTTTAAAAATTTGAAAAGTCTTGGTTTTACGAACTTTCTAAATCCTCTTTAGTCCTCCCCAAGAGTCTTGGGCCAAGACCAAAAAACTGATGTTACTTATTACTGAAGTGACCTACCAGATGAAGCTGTTATGTAGGCTGTATTTTGTAACACAGTCGTTTTGTCAGGTATAATATTTTAGAACTTATGGCATTGTGATATTGTTCTGAATATGTTTGGAGATTGTTAGAAAAGAGTTTTAAAATTACTATTGTTGTTGCTGTTGTCGTGTGCCACTTGGAATACCCAAGCTCCATAAGGATTCAAGGCAAAGGGGGTGCGGCTCCTGAGAAAGTAAGGCCCATAAATGGCAGGAGTCCGACTTTTGCCTCATGAGCCAGTGGCGGATCTACGGGGGGGGCTTTCGGGCCGAAGCCCCCCCCCTACAAATAACGTCTAATATTTTACTAAGTTTGTCAAAACGCAAAAAATCTATATCCGAAATTCGGATGAGGCGTACCAAAACGAGTTGAAAAAGTGGGGTTTTGACTTAAATTTCCAAAAATCTGGGGGAGGACCCCCCAGACCTCCCTTTTAGTTGTTTAAGTAGGATAATTCACTACTTTTCCAGTATTACAATTAACAAGAAAATTCAATTGGATTATGAAACTTCTTAGCCCCTCCCAAAACCAAATCCTGGATCCGCCACTGTCATGAGATGATAGATGCTGCCACTAGCTATCGCCACCTCCAAAATTTTGCCATGTATCTGAAGGAGGGGGAGGGGGAAATTACTGTTGTAATATGTATTTATAATCTGGAAGTGTTCCTAAATCGAAACACTGTAAAAAAAATTTTTGACTTTTTTTTAATAACACTTTACAGCAATGTATTTTTCTTACACAATACATTCACAACATAATCTAAATACAATCCAAACTCTTTTTGATTAGAAGTGTTCTCTATTGTGTTTACTTAGAGTTTCAAAAGTGTATCACGCATTTCCAGTGTATTCTTAGGGCGAGAAAGATAACCTTGAGATGGAATATTGACTTATTATTTTCAAAATTACCACATTTATTTTGGAGAATGTTCGATATTAGTTCTCGTCCTTTTATTGATACACCCTTACATCTACTTATCGTTCCAATTCCTTTCATCTAATTCCAATTTCAGGACTATAGTTGCATGACATTATCAATATTTCCTGAAACTTTAATGGCATTAAATTTACAATATTATATCACTTTATTGCTCATGCTACAAAGGAAAGGAGCAGATGTAAAGTACAAGGCTTAATTTGAAACTATGCAAACATAATGTAGATCTGAAATCCGAAGGGAAATCATTCATTTGAATGTTTCGGGAAATATTGATTTTAATCTTAATCTCTGCCTTTTAGGTAATAACTATGGTGGTACTAGAATACTAGTAGTTATTAGTTCACCTGATAACTACCATCACCTGATAACTGATATGATCATCGAATCCATTGAAAAATATTGTTCTCAAGCACTATGAGACAATTGGAGGGTTCAGAATAGAAGTGAACCATGTCCACTTTAGCTACTTTTGAGCTACAGACGTTTAAAGTTAAAGCTTCATAGGAAAATTACATGTTAACGCAATAGAACTTGCTGCTGCCAAGCGGATATTATCAGAACTAGGACTTGGTTTATTATTGCACTGAAATTTTTACATAGTTGGTGCATGTTATAGCATTGTTAACTCAAAAATGACAAAAAGTGGACTTGGTCCATTTTAATTCTGAGTCCTCCAATCATAAATCGGGACTTATACAAGTCATGTGACCCAGCATTTGTAAAATGGAGGGTTTTTTTAATTGAATAACACACAATGAAAATTATGTGTTAGTTAGATTCTGCCATGATGGTTTGGGACTATTATAATGCCAAGTGAGAATATAAAGGCCATTAACCTTTGTACTGACCCACTAGTATTAAACGCGATAAATATATCGACGAATCGAAATTATAGAAACAAAATTTAGGGGAAAATTAGCCAGTTTCCCTTTTCCCTTCAACGAAACAAAACAGGAACACAACCCACAGGGAGCCTCATTTGAAGTCACGGTTTAACACTTCGCGTCCAACAAACGAAAAAAAAAACATTTCCCATTCAGGTTAATTAGAACGAACCGTTTGAACCGCACCGGTGGGAACTTTCCAACCCTTTTCCAGCCCAGTAGGACCCCGTCCAATTAACCATAACCTCCGAAGTGAAGTAATAACAACTCGCTCCACCAGGGGTCTCTGCGGAAATATGCGGAAATGCTGGCAGAGGCCCTCCTGGCCTTCGAGGGCCCGCAAGTCCTTGAAAGAGAAAAACAAGGCTTCGAAGAGAGAGAGAGAGACTAGTGGATGTGTTTTTTGGGCTTTCTCTCTTGTTTCTTTTTTTCTGAAAGAGAAGGATGGGATTCTAAAATAGATCGATGATGAGGGAGATATTTGGGGGAAAAGCAGAAGGTGTTTATATTGTATCGAGTGGTGGATGAAGATGGAGAGGAATTTTTCCTGTGGCCTTGTACGGTTTTAGTTCGTGTGGTGGTTCGTCTGTTGGCGTGTAGATGGCAGCAGCACTTGATCTTCGGCGGAGCCAGTTCGTCTTTTGAGGGGTTTTTGGGGACGATTAAGAATGGATAGATAGAGAAGATATTACCTTCATGATATTATATGATGAGTTGTGTATCTATTATACGTATGGAAAAAGGAGATTAAATATATCTCAAGAAATTGAACTCTTCTTTTAATTAAAGGAATATGAAATTGAGCTAAACAACTCAACAATCCTCAAAAATTTCAAAATTCCTTCCATTATCCATCCTCTGTAAAAAAGACAAATAAATACCTTTTTAAATGCACTGAGTAATATCCGTAATTTACTACAGATAATGCCTGTACTAGGATTAGACCTAGTTTACACCCCTGGTTGGAAGGTATATTAACGTAAAATCAATGATAACAATAAACTTTTTAGGAGAAAATCCTGGTTATAATGCCCTTGAAGTAGCAAATTTATATTTACAAATTACCCAGTTAAAGAATTAATTTATTTTTTTCTAGTATTTAGTCCTAAAAATTAGAAAACAAACGCATAACTTAAAGGAGAAAATTTCCTATACAGTCATAGTTTGAAGACAGGAAGTAGGTAACGGTTTTATAAAATATTTCAAACTAATATGAAATTTTAACTAGATGTAAAGGTAGGGAGATATTATGTAAAAAACCCTAGGCTACCAAAAGTTAGATAGATATACAGGGTGTATCTGAAATTGTGCAACAAACGTTCAGGGATGATAGTACTCATCAAGACGAACAAGAATCGGTATAGTAAGGGGGGCCCAGACCAAATCCCAGGGAGTTAAAAATGGAGGGACACCCCAAAAAAATCATTGAAAAATTCAATTTGTAGAAGAACTACTATTGGTAAAAACTTAATTATGGTCTCAAAAATTGTGGTTTAATATGATCTTTAAAATTACCTCAAAAGTCTTCACTTTAAAATTTGTTTTATTATGAAAAAAGTTAAAAAACAAAAAAATGTAAAAAATTTCCCAAAACCTTATTTTGTATTTCGAAATCCTTTCTTTTGATTTGATAATCTGAAAGATCATAGTTGAAAACCCTTAAGTCCAAAGTTTCACGTAAATACAATCAATATTAAACGCTTGAGATACTTTTAAAGTTTGTTTTTTGGGTGAGCAAGCAGTTTTTTAGAGCTGTTTCCAGAACAGCTGTTAGCGCACGCAAAAAACAAACTTTAACAGGATCTCAAGTGTTTGATATCGATTGTATTTACGTGAAACTTTGGACTTAAGGGTTTTCAACTATGATCTTTCAGATTATTAAATCAAAAGAAAGGATTTCGAAATACAAAATAAGGTTTTGGGAATTTTTTTACATTTTTTTGTTTTTTAACTTTTTTCATAATAAAACAAATTTTAAAGTGAAGACTTTTGAGGTAATTTTAAAGATCATATTAAACCACAATTTTTGAGACCATAATTAAGTTTTTACCAATAGTAGTTCTTCTACAAATTGAATTTTTCAATGATTTTTTTGGGGTGTCGCTCCATTTTTAACTCCCTGGGATTTGGTCTGGGCCCCCCTTACTATACCGATTCTTGTTCGTCTTGATGAGTACTATCATCCCTGAAAGTTTGTTGCACCATTTCAGATACACCCTGTATAGGGGATGATTGAGTTTTTTCTTGATCTCTATATTATTCGGTTACTGTGAGGTGAATTAAAACCTGACTCTCTTGCAAGTAGTCTAAGCGGTTAACGTTGAAATACTTCACTTTTTGATGATGGGATGACACTTGGTACACTGATTCCAGGGACCATAAGAATCAGTTTTCGATCAGGAGTAAGCCTCAACTTCCCTTAGAATTTAAAATACTTAACTTTTTGTGAAATTTTTAAATTCGCCTTTTACCAGTTAACTATCACACTTTTCAACATGTGAGGTGACTTTTCTATACAATTTGAGGTCGTAGATTACAATTATGAAGTCAAAAATTTCATAAAAGTGGTTTTTGATATGTTTTTTTTTTAAAAACTAAATTTAAAAATTTAAAATGTTTAAAAACACAATGCAAAACGTAAGTTGGTATCTTGAAATTTTTACCATATATTAAGCTATTCATAACTATCATAAATCCAAAATTTCAAGGATTTTCGTTTATTATTAACCGAGACAGGAGACTTTGAATTTGGAAAATTTTCAAAATGGCGGCCATGTTGGATGCGAATACTCATCGAAAACTTCCATAACTCGGTAAATTTTTGGTCAAAATGAAAAGATAAAACCTTTTTTGAAAGAAGAGCAAAGTCACTCCCCTATTAAAACATTAAAAGAGCAATAAAACTTTTTTAAATTGGTTTTAAATGAACTCTAAGATAGATTAATACTTTACTATGAGAAGCATATTAGACGCTTCAAAAAATGCTTTTTTGGTGGGTCTCAAAGGCAGGGGGGCTCCCAGGGGCTTGGGAAGAGCTTTTTTCATTTGTTTACCCTTATCTTCTGCCATTTTCCAAGGTTGTTAGACAAAAATCTAATAAAATAACGAAATATTAAAATATAATTAATTTTAATACTTGTCTTGAATTAACCCTTATCTGCTGATTTGGTTCTCACCTAACGCGTTTAACTATTGACAGGTAACAACAGATCCCGAACTACTGATTTATCCTCAATTATTTATTTGCTTGTCGTCTTTCAGATTTTAATATAAAACCAAATGAATCATCAGTTACAGATAGATAAGAAGTCCAAAAACCAAGTTTTAAGAAAATTGAAAAAACGAAGTACATATAAGTAATGAATTTTTCCTTGTATAACTACCAAATTTTTGCTGGAAATTTATTTAAACTAATTAATAAACAGAGCTATCACCTAAAATTGTATAAGTACATTAAAACATTTTACGGATAAAAAAGTTGATAGAATTATTCCCTTATTATATCTAATAAAATTTTCCTGAAGAAAAATCTTTTTAAAAAATCCTTTAAATTTACATTTAAATTATATTTCTTCTTAGTTCACACCACAACAGGGAGAAATAATAAGAATAAGTTAAATAAAATTCAAAATTATTCTGAGACTGAGTCATTATAGCAGTATCAATGGAGTAAGTAAATATGAATGGAGTCAAACATTCCCTGCATAAAAAAAGTTTGAAAATACTTATAATTTAAGAGCAAATTTTATTTCAGCTATTTTTACAGTTCAAATAATGGGAAAAGAAAAACAAATCAACCTTAATTCCAAATTAAATTAAAAAATACAATGAAGGGAAAGGGACATCGATTTCGCAAGTTTAAAAGGCTATATCTGGGGGCTATATATTATAGCGGGCAGATATTTTCACCATTCACTCATGTGTAGAACAAATCGTGGTGATTTTTTTAAGCACAAAACGTCAATTTGTCCTTTTTGGACTTGATTTATTTATACACCTTCTGTACATAAAATTAATTAAAAGTTTCATGAAAATAAAATGAATGGCTATGTTTTAAAACATTTTTTTGTTAACAAAAGCTTGATTTCTGATATTTTCCCCTCATCTTTCCATACCACGTAAAAAATACATATATATCAGAAAATTGGTTTTAATATGAATATAATACAATTTCTCAAATATAACCATCCAATTTAATCACATTACAAGACAATTAGTGAATCAGCAGTTAAGGGTTAATATACTAAAAAGACAAATCAAACGCAAAAACATCTCTCTCATAGAAAAACCAGTGGAGCGGACATAAAATTTTAGAAGATGATAGAGTAATAGACTATTGGATTGGTAACTTGGACTTTGTTTTACATCATAAAAGATAAATTTATAATTTTAGGTAGGATATAACACCCAATACCTTTCTGGTCACGTCCAAGGCCGTAACAATAGTAAAATGTACACAAAAGTTGCTTTTATGAAAGTTAAGAAAATTTTCAATTGAAATCATCTGTGTGTTCCGATGTAGACACCGTTAAGAGTGTATTACAAACTTTTAATACAAAGATTTCATAAACACAAGAACTAAATAAAAATTATTAAAAAAGCACAGACTGAAAGCCAATCCCAATGAGAATGGGACAAATACAATTATTTATATAAAAAGTTCCTAGAAGTTTTTAAAAGTAAGGTGAGAGACCTACCAGGCCTATGATGCTGTACAGCATACTTCGCACATACACTCAACGTAGTACTAGTAGCATCCAAAAGTAGTCCAGACACGAATTTGAGGTTCCTGATTATCAGGAAGAAGACCCATGACCAATGCCATGGAATGTCCCCATGAAGAGAAATTCCAGTTAACTGATTAAAGTAAACAGGAGACCGGATGTATCCCCACAGAGGGGTAAGATAAACAGGATCTTCATAGGAACTTCTAAGATAGTAATAATTTTAAGTATTCTTAATATATCATGAATGTCTACGATGTTTCATGATTTAATGCATTAAATAGAAAGCTTGAAAATTCTCGTCTAAAAGGTAATTTTTTTAACCTGAAAATTGCATTTCATGCAATTTTTTAACCTGAAAAATTGAATTTTATGCATTTTTTTCTGATACCTAAGATGAGGAATGCTTGTTTCTTCAACATGGAGTTCGAAAATCCTAATAGGAAGTACAATTTTTTGATTCTTTGATAGAAAAAGTTCATTTGAAGCGCGCGTTTATTAAGTATTTTCGCGTTTGCACCCAGGCGCTTGTAAGGCAAAATTTTCCTTCAAATGGTTTAATGTCGCAAATTTATTTGAGGGTGAACATTTAGTAAAATATTTAGAACTTTTTTTCACCAAGAAAGCATTTTTTGAAGCGTCTAATATGCTTCTCATAGTAAAATATTAATCTATCTTAGAGTTCATTTAAAACCAATTTAAAAAAGTTTTATTGCTCTTTTAATGTTTTAATAGGGGAGTGACTTTGCTCTTCTTTCAAAAAAGGTTTTATCTTTTCATTTTGACCAAAAATTTACCGAGTTATGGGAAGTTTTCGATGAGTATTCGCATCCAACATGGCCGCCATTTTGAAAATTTTCCAAATTCAAAGTCTCCTGTCTCGGTTAATAATAAACGAAAAGCCTTGAAATTTTGGATTTATGATAGTTACGAATAGCTTAATATATGGTAAAAATTTCAAGATACCAACTTACGTTTTGCATTGTGTTTTTAAACATTTTAAATTTTTAAATTTAGTTTTTTAAAAAAAAAATATCAAAAACCACTTTTATGAAATTTTTGACTTCATAATTGTAATCTACGACCTCAAATTGTATAGAAAAGTCACCTCACATGTTGAAAAGTGTGATAGTTAACTGGTAAAACGCGAATTTAAAAATTTCACAAAAAGTTAAATATTTTAAATTCTAAGGGAAGTTGAGGCTTACTCCTGATCGAAACCTGATTCTTATGGTCCCTGGAATCAGTGTACCAAGTGTCATCCCATCATCAAAAAGTGAAGTATTTCGCCCTTTTTTGCTCTTAACCGCTCCGACTAAAGACAAATTAACGTCTCTGCTCTACGTTGAAAGCCATCCCCTTAAATTCACTCTCCGATAAAAATAGGTGTCTAAACTGCAGCACTAAAGATAACCGTATTGTGCATTATCCGAATACCCCGTATACCTGCAGGAGAGGATTTCTTGGATTTCACATCTGGCAACGTGAACGTGTCACCCGCTGCGAGCGATCCATTTCGTCACCTTCATCACTCACGACAACCCCCCTTCTTTCAGACGAAAATAATCACAACCAGTCCGTTCACTAGTTAGAGCATTGGTTTTTTTTCTGTTACTGTGAATTGATTTATTGTCGTCGTTATTATGTCACCGGTAGGGGGGCGTGGATTAACGCTTGCGAATAACATCGGTGATATAAGCGAGATAGTGAAATTAAGAGAGCTTACTCAATGTGAAAACGATTAAGAATGCTGCGAAAAAGTTTGGGAAGTAGCAAATAGTTGAAATTTTCAATTTAAATAACTATATGTTGCTATAAATATCTCCCTTTTATGATAGGTCTCCATTTAAGCAGTATATGTAAAATAATTATGATTTAAGACAAAATTACTCGAACGAAAAATCAATCATGACCAGTAATTTAGTGGCAATTTACCCCGGAATGCTTCCACTCAAGAAAAATTTAATAGTGTCATCGATTAGGCTATATTTCCACATTTTTTAAGTATATTTTTAATGTGATCACAAACAGCATGCCCCTCAAAGTAACTATCATTCCCCTTCCTTCCCGAGGATCTACTAAGTCCATGCTTTTTGTTTTACGATTTGTTGAAGTTCTCTTGATAGTTCAAAATATGGGGATAAGATAGGTTTTTACTCATTAATAGGAATGGAAAAATTTTCATTTCACATCATTTTAATTTAATTTTTTTTTCATTTCATTAGTTAATTTAGCATTTAAGATATACGTTTTGAATAATAATATTAAATGAAATAGACCATTTATAAAGTCCTCACGAACATTTGAAGCAGATCTTGTTTGACCATCAAGATACAGTTATTCTCGCAGTTTACAAAACACATCAGCAAAAGTGTTTCTCAAAAACTCTAAGTACTAAAAACAGCTCCAATCTCCCATTATCCCAAACCCCATCGACACTACCCTCATTTAAAACTCCATTTCCAAATCCAAACTTCAAGGGTGGTTCGAGCAAGGCCGATGAAGAAAAGTCCCAAAAAACTGGGTTTTCTAATTTCCGAGACTTTTCGCGAGAAGAAGAAAAGACACACGCGAAGGACAAGGAAGAACACTTCCTATTTACCTTCGAAGCTGTGCCCATTCTGGCGATGATTTATGCTGAATAGCATTACTCGTTCACTGACATCCTATCAAGCGAAAAGTTGAAAACCTGGTGAACACATTGGGGAAACCTGTTATTGATTGGACGGAGTATTATAAGTACCCTGGCGAGTTCCCCTCGGCTGGGAAAAGGTACCCTGCATTGTATTCAATCTTAACATTAAAGCTGCTTTTCCATGCGACTTATTTTCAGCGCCCAATACGCGTGTTTTCGGCGTGGCGACCTCTTGGCGCGAGAAAAAATCGCCATACCGAACGCCGAACACGCGCGGATTTGGTTGACTCTTTTTAGTGGTCACGTGAGTCCTACGGACCAATGGCTAGGCGTATTCAACCAGCGCGCTGAAGCCGGTTTTCAGCCCGGCATGGATGGACTTTTTCTCGGCGCTGAAAGACTTTCAGCGTCATCCATATTGGATCTGATAGTTTTGAAGCGCATTCCGATTGCTATTACACTTTTAATAGTTCCAAAAAATCTAAAACAGCTATTTATCACGAACATGAGTCCTCAGACATTAATATATTACGAAAGTAATGGACATCTAGTGCCTGTAAAATTTTTACTATCAGTGTATAATTACTTGTGACGCTTTTGACAGATGGCAGCATGATCAGATCAGCACGATCTTGAAAAGCGTTTTTTATTAATTTAAAGATTTTGTACTAAAATAGTTTTAGGGCCTTATTCAGAAACTTTAACACGAAACTTAACAAACTTTCCAGACGAGAACGAGATGGAAAGGAGAACCCAATATATTTTAAACTAGATATTTCTACTCCACCAGGTTCCGATTGCAATTACACTTTTTGTGGCCCATTTAATAGTTCCAAAAAATCTAAAACAGCTATTTATTAACAAAATAAGTCCTCAGACATTAATATATTACGAAAGTAATGGACATCTAGTGCCTGTAAAAATTTTTACTATCAGTGTATAATTACTTCTGACATTTTTGATAGATGGCAGCATGAAAATCGGCAAAGGGAATAACTTTGGCAACCAAAGTCTCGCCAACATCATCCGCGTGCCGATTTTCAGCGCGGAAAAAAAGCGTCATGGAAAAGGGCCTTTACATGGAGATAGGGTTCATAGTAATTCGTGATACTGCAGTGCCCGCGGTAGCAGAGTTTTCTGTTTGAATCTGCATCACCGGTGGTTTCAGAAGGCAAAATTTTATCCTTGACTCAGCAGTGTACAGCACACGGCCGTATTCTAAGGGGAATTAGGGGTTCAACCCCCCTGAAATTTTGATATCGATTTATACGCTGTATTTTTTATCAAAATTTTGAGGGTTACAAGGAGAGATCGTCTTCTGGTGTCCCCTAAAGTATTCCAAATGTCCAAAAACGAGAAATCCAATTTGTTTCGGGTCAAACTTCAAATCTTATGATCTTCAAATCAACTTCAAATTCAATCCCCTAAATACCCCTTTTACTTAGTTAGGATTAGGTATTCCAGCAAAAAAAATCAGCAAAATTTCTTCAAAAAAGTGAAGGGAATTTGGACCCTTTGTCTGCAGTTTTCTTTAGGAAATCTGCAGTTTTTAATAAGACCGCTAAAATGCCTTTACAATGAATTCAAAACTGCTGTAAAAAACTATAGACATACGTGCTGAAGTCCTATTGCTGCGAAATAACTGCAGACTTCTTTGAAAAAACTGCATTTTTGACGCTTTGAAGGAAATTTGGACATGCTTTTTTGCTGGGATTATACACAAAACTTTGACATTAAGTGCATGAATGTTCACATATGACCTGTAATATACTCGTGACACGAATCTTTGGAAAAAATTATGATCCAAACAAAATCTTCCCCATCTCCAAAATCTAGATTAGATTGGGAGAAAGGTTACAATCCCATGCAATCAATAATTTATAAGTTCTGAATCGTTTTTCTTGGTCTTTTAGAACAATGGTGCAGAATTTTGCAGTTCAATAACCCAACATAAGGCTCCTTTTATTTTAGCGCCCTCTAATTCTTCGAAAAAGAGGAAATTTCTCAGAAATAGAATGCCACTTACATCGTCTTACACGAATCTCACATCGATATCAAACTTGATAGAAACCCAACATCTATTTCAGTTTTCATTTATTTCAATGCTTTTTACCGGTTAGCAACAAGACACCATAACTAAACAATAGATGCAGGATGTATGACGAAAAAAAGACCTTTGTGTCCTATCGAACCACTCTCGAATTTCGTTTAGGAAAATTCAAACGATTCTTTCTCCTTCATTAAATTTCGAAACCTCTTTCGGTGTGTTATTCTTGGGCAGTGCTAAGTGTTATTTTAAAATAACCTTGTACTAAGTGTTGTTACGGCAAATAGTGTTGGTTTATTATTATTTCTTTCTGGAAGGACGGTATAATAAAACTTTCACGCAGCTAATAGTTTGGTGAGTTGAGAATACAATCGACAGTTGTCGACACTTTTTTTATTAGCATAGAACTGAAAGACTGCACCGGCATAGGAATGGCAGTGGAAATGAAAGACGAGGAAAATACGAAAATTTTTCTCATCTGTTTTAATAGACTCTTGTTTGATTGAACAGTCATGCCCGGTAATCAATTCTCATGAGTGCCCCACATTGCAGAAACAATTTTAATTAAAACTGGAGCAGGGTAATACGTGAACATAAGTGTCCGTAAAATCAATTAAATTGAGCTGTGAGCGAAGAAAACTTTCTTCGAAACCTTGATATTACCTGCTAAAAAAGTGGAAGCATTAGTGTATCAGGATTATGGAATTTACTTTACACAAAAATCCCCTATAATCACAACAACAAAATATTTTTTATTTAATCCCTCAATACATATAGATCCTTTTCAATCACATGAATCGGACCTAGAAAGGGCCTTAGCAACATATTATTTGACCTACAGCAGTTAAGAGTTAAAAGAAAGTAAGTGGTCATGGAATGCTTCTATTGGATCATTTACAATCACATGACAGCAACAGTTACCGCCGCACCTAGCAATGGCCTTAGCAACCGTCTTAGCAACAGAGTGTTTGACCTACAACAAGGAAGAAAAGAAATAGTCGTGACGTCTCCTGAAAACACTCTATAACAGCACAATTAACAAAAAAATATAGATACTTAGGATATCCAAGTCCGTATTCATTAGGGGCCATTCATTAATTACTTAAGGGTCCCGAGGGGGAGGGGGGTTGGAAAAATCTCTACATACCCTTACGTGGGGGTGGGGGGTCAAACCAATTTCCAAGTTAATGTAAACAAATTCCAATCAATTAACTATTGAATAACCCCAGAAAAACTTTAAAATGCTGATGATCTCGGGATATTATCGAAGCTTTAATTTTAAAAAAAAAATGAAGGTATATCAAATGTATCTTTTTTATTGGAGTTTAAACTGATTAAACGAAATGGAATCTTACGTAAGAATAGGGGGGAGGGGTTTGAAAAATCTTACGTACCCTTACATGGGGGTAGGGGGGGGGTCAAAAATTGTCAAAATCATCCTTACGTAATTAATGAATGGCCCCTTACCGAATAAGAACAACTTTTATAAAATAGAGTAAATTATAAAATACTATTCATCTTCATACATCAAATAAGGGGACATCCATAAATTACGTGAGGTCAAAAAGGGGGGGAGGGGTTTGGAAAAATCTCACCAAGGGGGGAGGGGGGGTCGATTAAAATCTCACGTCAACTTTATAAGTTTGAAAATAATACACACAGATAAGATACTGCAAATTATTTTTAAAAATACATAATAAATCCCCGAAGACCTAATGCTGTATATACTGTACCTAAACCTGAAAAAACTATATTTTGTAAAAATTTCTTTTATCTAGCCCCTAAGTTCTTTAATTTACTACCTTTAGAAATTCAAAATAGTCTAACCAAACATGCATTTAAAAAGAAATTAAAATACTTTTTGTTTTCTATTGGGGACATTGAACACTTTTTTGTTTGATCTTGAGTTATTAGTGTAATTATATTCCATTCATATTTTTTTTTGCACTACTACTTACTTTATGACAGATAATAAGCCATAATTTATGACACCCTGTTTGCCGCTACTAATTTCCTGTTTGATATTGTATCGTATTTATACTCTTTTCGTTTTGTTTTCATGTAGTGTTCATTTTTGCTTATAATATTTATGTTTATATTTTTTTTCTTTGTAATTTATTGTGTAACAAATGTAATTTTTGTTAATATTTGTTCACCTACATGGATTGTTATACAATCCCAGGTGATATATCTTCCTCTTTGTTTGTAATAATCTCTCTATTCTAAAAAAAAGTTTTTGGTGAACGGTTTCCAGAGAAAGGCTTTTTAATTACTGAACCGAATGACACATATATGGTATCAAAATGTCCGAATTCTTTCCGGATTTCCGAGTAGGCCCTTCGATTTTTCAAAAAAATTCTCAATTTTAAAATATTTCCATTTTTTTAGATAACGGATAAGGTCGCAGTTACAAAGCAAGTACTGTCAATCAAATTATTATGCATCCAATCACAACGACCGATTGACGCTATATTTTATGATGAAACATGTTTTTTTCATATTTTAAAAAAGTGTTTTCTTGATGAAATATCACTCAAAGACTGATAAAAACATATTCTAAAAACTTACATCTAAGCCATTTTATACTAAAATTTCACACTTTTTGTCCAATATTTATAATTTTAGTCTGATTTTAACGAAATTAATTGTAAACATAGAGTGATGTTTTGTCTCTTATGATTTTCAATTGCTTAAACGGTATTGTTTAACAAGTCTGGGTTTAAAAAATATGAATGATTAACCCTAGGCATTTTATACTAACGAGCTACTTTAAAATAATGGTTTTTGTTTGGTCCTAATATTAATTAACAATTAGAATTTATTATTTTTATAATCATAGATTTAAAATAATTAAGATGAATATTTTTAAAAAAATATTTCGTTTAAATTTTTGATAAGTTCGGGTTAATATATATTCAAACTTTTAAGGGAGATTTATTCATGGAGGGGATTTGGTGACATATTTTTGGAAAGTAGGTTAACGTTTTTTCTGTAAGTTGTTTAAATGTTTTATAAAGTGTATTAAGTTTAGGGAGTTGGAATTTGTGGGAATTGCGAAGCAATTCCAAAAGGTCCTGCGTTAGCAGTTTACGGGGGTTGGTGAGCGATAGCGAGCAGGGGGCGGTAGCTCCCTAGTAATAAAAAAAAAGTATACCAATAAAAAAAAAAGTTGTAAGTAAATCTCACTTGGGGATAGGAGGGGTCCAGCAAAATCTCATTAAATCTCACCAAGGGGGGAGGGGTCCAGATTTTGGAAAAAACGCCTCACGTAATTTATGGATGTCCCCTAATATATAAAATTCAAAAGCAATGAATTACCCTCAAAAACTTTTAATGCGTCACTAAAAGATGCAAATCAAATGCGAAAAGAAAATTAAGGTTCTAAGAGAAATTAAATGTTCCTTGAAAAATATTATTACTCACTAAATAAATATTATAGATTACAGACTACTACTCATCTATATTCTTAAACACTTACTATTACTACTACTATCCTACTATTCTTAATTAGCCAAATAAATTTAAAAGATGGATTTATTAGGAATTAGATCAGAATTAATGTTTATTAGGTTCAATGAATTTATGCCTTTGCAGTCCTTTCATGTGTTTATAATTAAATACTACTATAACTAAATAAAAAAGATATGGTGATTAAAGAGAATATTCAATGATTGATATTAAATATTTTTTCACCGAAGGATTTTTTTAAATTTCTTTATTGTTACGAGTAATTAATTTCATTAAAGGAATAAGTCAGAAAAAACAATAACCAAACATTTTTTGGGACTGAAGCCCCATCAAACTCCTATTAATTCTCCACCAAAAGATGATTACTCCTTTGAAGTTATACTACTTATTTAACCCTTTCAATCCTAAGTCGCCCGGTATTACCTTTGAATCCTATGGAAAATTTGGGGCGGCTAGGACTAGAAATGATTTAAGCCTCCTGCAAAGATTAATAGAATTCGGGGATTAGATAAAATTGTTCCGTTCAGGCTTCTTAGTGAAATGCATGTAATTTAACGATCCCCAACTGAATTAATAGGGTTACTTAATATAAGCCAGTTCTAAGTTCAACAGAAAGAGTTACAGCCTCTTGTAAATCTTTACAAGCAAATTCATTACACACATGCTGTGAAACAACCCCAAATATGGTAATAGGTACCTGCTATTTACACAGATGTGTTTTTTAGACTGTATGCACCTGTGGATCTCCGACTTGAAACACCATTAACAAGATATTGATAATGACCCAATAATTAAAGTTTCTGCTAATTGAGAACATGGAGATGGGGTAGTAATTAGATGACAACTAATGAATAGGGATGACACCGAAAATTATGTTTCAGTGTTTTGAAAATTCATGAGGTGTGATAGCTGCTTTCAACAGATATTTGGGAAGTGGATACAGGAAATCAAGTCTGTAATGGATGTTATATTACTTGAGGGATAAGAAATATCAATTGATGGATGAAAAATACTTTTAAAATCTAGAACTCCTCGATCCATAAAGCCAATATCAATACCGCTCGATTTCTAAAAAAAGAGGTACCGGAACGGTAAAATTATTGGTCTAAAAAACTAAAAAGAGCAAAAACTTTTTAATACAAAAACTTAAACAGTAATTTTCAAATTTAAATTTACAAAATAAATTTAAATGTGTTGTACTAGATTAGAAAGAGTGTTCTAACTTAATTATTGTATAAGAAGATGAACTTTTTATAAAATTTTTTGTGTAACACCTTTTTTGTTCAGTGGGTTGTATTTTTTCCCAAAAGGGTACGGCTTATTATCAATGATCCATTAGTGCATTGCCACTAATGGATCAGATAAAAGTATTTATGTTTTATCAAATTTAAAGAACAGAATGCGTAGTTAAAGTCCTTAAATGGTAAAATTTAGGATGTTGCAAGGTACAACACATTTTGGCAAATTGGATGTAAAAGGACTTAATATTCCATTTTCAAATGGGCTAAACTTTAAAAAAATACACTGTAGGGAAATATGCTTCTGTACAAAAAATGCGAAGATAAAATACAATATTATTTTTTTTCCGAAAAAGAGGTTCCGGACCGTTCCGGCTCAAATCGAGCCCTGTACAATACTTAGCGTGACATCAGCCATGGAGGTGAAATATTGAAAATTGAACGAGTAATTAAATTTAATCCGTAATTTTGAAAAAAAATTGAATGTAGGAATTGAATTGAATGTAGGAAATTCATAATATGAATTTTTGATAGTCCATATAATAACAGTTAGAGAAGTTAGTCCTAATATCGATAGATAGAGAAGTCATAAGTAGCACCACAGATAAAAAGCCGAACAGAGGGTCCAAAACGGTATTTTCAAAATCCTATCATGGTAGTGGGCAGCACTGCAAATGTCTTTGATTGACATAGGAGTAGGCAGTACACTTTGGTGGTCATAAGGTGGAAACAAATTGGAGCCGAGCGGCGTAAGCGAACAGCCACGAACACGCTCTGCGCACGGGCAGAGCGGCGTTTGCGCAGAGCGTGTTCGCGGCTGTTCGCTTACAGCGCTCGCCTCTAATTTGTTTCATCCTAGATGTGATTCACAGCTGTGTCGTCTTCATTCAATCATTCAATTTCGGAGGGGTATTAGAAAATTCGAGGATTGAGATTCTTCTTCTCCACCTCCTGTGACGTAACTTCGGGGGTGTTAGTTTTATAAAATACGATCCAAGTGCCACCAGGGCCTCTATCACCTATCACAAGGAAAAACCAATGTTTTTTTATTTCCATAATAGGCTATGGCCACAAAGCTATGCACAGGAAGAACTTTTCACAATCTGCAACACAAAAGTTAACCCAATAAGTGAAATGTTATAACAACTAAGGTTACTAAATCTCTACTGAAGCAGTGGTAGGATGCTTGCTTAGCATGGGCCAGTTCTTAGGTTCTATCCCATGTCGTTCTTCTATTAAATAAAGCTTATACTTTCCTAAAGAAATTTCAACACAATCAGAGCAGACTCAGCTAAAAGTTCCCCCCTTGGCACTAGACTCTCGTCCTATAGCCATAGACTCTCTGTTCTGAAACTATGTGCGTATCACTAATGTTGGACTTACCAATTAATATTACACTATACTCTGTTCATTTAGAATTGGCGCCTGAGACGTAATGTATTAGAAGCAGTTACTGCTGTAATTATCATCGAAAAATTTTTCTTGTGCAATAACAAGGCAGCCGAAACAGAAGTAGTTAAAATACTGTAAAAAATCGGTCCCTGAAGTTGTGTAATGAGCGTTATTAGGCGTTTTTGATCCTGTTTCAGGCGCCAATTCTAAATGAACAGACTATAGTTAGAAACCCCCTCTTATGAATACTTTGACTTAGTTAGGGTGGGGTACCGTGGGAAATGGTATTCAGAAAAGAGCACCGAAAAAAAACATTTTCTAACCACCAATCAATCCAACAGGTTCTCAACCCAATCACTCCAAAAATCCATTAACCGAACCAGACCGGCCTGTATCAAACACTCAATCTTCCATTTTTTATTATTTCCTCCCGATAAATACTGGCAAAAGCAGGGGAAATAATCGAAATCTCGCGGAATATAGGGCATCCACGTGCCGGTCTTCGTTGGCAGGCGTTCAAGACAAACCGAGGCACTTCTGCAGACGATAGCTGTCCAGCGGGGCCCTCCGCGTGAGCAAGCATGCGAGGGATTTATGAGGGAGGATGTGCCTTTTCTATCTTTCCTTGGGAGAAGGAGGTCGAAGGAGAGAGTTATTTTCGGTTGGAGATGGATGTTTTGGCTTGTTTTTATCAATAAGAGCGGAATTTTTTTGGTGTTGGTGACCCTAGTAGGCCGGGGCCATTACTGGCCCTTAAGTTGGCTCAAAATTTCTTCCAAGGTCATCTTATGTGTCCATCAGTGGCGTATATATGAGTGGGCCGAAGGGGCCGGCCCCCTCCCCGAAATCCAAACTTATACTCTATTATTCATTTAGAATTGGCGCTTGAGAAATAGTGCTTTCCCCCACGCTAGAAGCGTAACCATAGTTACGCTCTTCGAGCAGCCAATAGTAAGCCTTCTTCGTCACTCTGACGAGGATAGTTGCTATGGTTTCCGGTCGGTGGTGGGGGAAGGAAATATTTTCAAGCGCCAGTTCAAAATGAACAGAGTATAGTTGATTAAAAACTAGTTAAAATACTGTTTTTAAGAGTCAAAGTTTCAAAAATTTTATGGGGGATGACCCCCAAACCCACTTTTCTGATTTTAATTCTATATTATTCTCAAATTTTTACATTGAAGCTAATCAAAAAGCAAATTATACCAAAAAGTGGCAAGAAAATGTCATTTTTCAACTCAACGTGAATGAATAGGGCCATTTTTGGGTGGTTTTGGCCATCAACCCAAGGTGCAAAAATCTATCTGTGGGCCTGACAATGGGATATGGGTATTTGGGCCCTCCCCGAAAATTTTCTACAAACGTCACTGGTGTCCTTAATGGGCTAATATTTTTGGTGAACTAAATGTTAACAATATGTGGGTAGTAATAAACCCATAACAAAAATGATGGTTCTAGATGTGTTCCCAAATATTTTTTTTAAATTTATATCTCTTTTCAACTTATCACTGTAGTTTTAATTTTTTGTAGATTTTGGGAACCCCTCTCCCACTTGATACCTGAAAAACGTCGTGTGTCTATTACACCCCAAGATTATCAAGAAAAAAGCAATACAACAATATAAAGCTCGACCCCGGCCTCCCCCAGCCATCTTCTGGCTTGTATGGGGCAAGATAAGGCCGACTTAAAAGTAAATCCAGTCCAAGTCATGGATTTTATGAGGGTGAATGATCTCCTGGACCTGATCTAGTTGTACTAGATCAGGAGTAATAAGTAGCAACAACAACAAAGATGAAAGGCTTTCCCGTTTAGATGAAATGGAGATTAAAAGTTTTTGGATAAAGATACCGTGGTTTTGTGTGTACGTTTCATCCGGAGCTGCGCCGGATATCATGAGGAATGTGAAATTCTAGGCTAGAAGTTCGTCGTAAAACTGATTGGCGTCCGAATAGGTTACTGCTGGTGCAGAGGCGCCAATGGAAGAAGGCGTGGTCGATTCCTCTGTTAATCTTCAGCATATTAATAGTCATTGAACTTTTGGAGAGAACTTTCAGGATGCACTTGAACCCCCTTAACACCTCTTAAGTGCGAACACAGGGCTTGTGTTTAAGTTACAAATCTCCTTACTAGTTTAAGGGAAGGAGAGGAGTGGGAGAGTTCATCTTACATCTTAACCAAACTTTAGAAACCATGCTCCTTCTCTGTTTTTGCAATACTTGGGGCATGCATTGATGGAAAGGTCCAGTTTCGTTTGAGATACTCAAAAACTTTTATTTAAACCTAATATCATTAAAAGCTTCTCTTGATTCCATTTAAGCTGCTGATTATTCCACCAAGCTGTCTCGAATTAAACTTTAATGGGCAATTTAGTCACCGGGCACAGTGGCGAGCGCCATGCACCGTGAAATTAAGGCCGTCGAATGCCTCTAACCGTGAAAAAGAGGTCGACTAGTGAAACTGCAGGGAAACAGGGATGTCAGAGAGGACGTTTCTCTCATTCTGGACGGTTTTAGGAAAGTGTAAACGCTCTTGTTCTTTAGAAAATCCTACACGAAATTCACCTAAAGTGAAGTTAACTCACGCTGTTGAAGAATAATTATTCACAATTAGCGGAGTCAATTGTACGAGTAATTATAATTACTCGTACAGTCAACTCCGGCTATTGTGATCACGGTAAATGTTGTCAATCGGATAATGTTATCGAAATTGACCGGTCCCGATCACTCCTGTTGATTTTAACGCAATATATAGTTTAATGTGGTCAATTCATCTCTCAAAGTTATCAAAATTTGGTGGGAAATCCCATAAAATATTTTTTACGTTTGATGACCAACTTTATAATAAATAATCATGCAAATGTTATGTGTTTCACTCACATACGTTTCTTTAAGAATGTAAAAGTTGCAAGATACATACATATAAGGTAATCGTTTTAAATACTTCAATTAAGACTACATAGTTGGGATTCTAAAGCAAATACTCCAGTTTCCCTGTTTGAAAATTTCTAGCATCAAATCACTTGAGTCGTCTAGTTTCAAAACCAGGTAGATCCATTTTGACACAGCTTTGATAAAAGGGTTGACCATTTAGCGACCGTGAATCGGTCGCCAAATGGAAGACTAGTTGGCGCTATATCACGGCCGGTCGCCGTCACTGAGCTATAATATAAACTGGAGGGCGCTCTTCCTATTGCATAGCATTATTGAAATCATGCCCGGCGTATGGATACAGTTCTCGAAATCGTCTGCTCCTAGGGGGCAAAACATTGGAAGTGCGCAATGTTAGTCAATGGCGTTTTGTCGTTCTTGATTCAAATATGAGCTATTTAAAACTATAAATGAAATTAACAGTGTTATAAAACTACCTATATGAAAAGGGAGAAGTCTTGTTGTGGATATGGGGCGGCAATTGGTATGGAAAGGTTCGTAAGAATTGTGAAAAACTACAATTTCATCAGTAAGTACCGGGCCACAGGTCCGGATTTTTTCATCATTATCTCACTCATAGTTATATTTGTATATTCGGATTTAGGCTGTATATTATATAAATATTAAATTCCTTACTTACAAATTTTGTGGATTATTTTGTATTTTGGCATTTGAATTTCATGCAGTTTTTTAAAATGTTCAAAATAAATGGATGTGTGTAATTTAATGTATGATGTATAACTTCTAATATTCTTAAAGCATAATAATTTTTGTGATAGAATTATTTTCTTAAAGTGCATCGATATTTGCCTGCACTCATTTAAGCTAAAGTATTTTAAAATTCTAAAGCACAATACCTCTCGGGTTTGTTTGTCTTTCGCGCCAAATATATCGCCAAGCCTTTGGAGAAAACTGAATATTTCTTTATGTATAATATGTTGTACCATTTAAATAGTGAAAAGATGAATTTGAAAAAAAAATATTTTTGATAGCCTAGATGTTTTTAATTTTCCAAGGAATTGGAGTATTTTATATGCATATTTTTAAAATGACTGAATTAAATTCTAAGTTTACTGGCTGAACTAGGAAGATACAAGTCAATTTCTTGCTTTAATATTTTACTAAAGAAGTTCTAAATTCTATTATTAATGTGCTTTATTTACTTTAAGGTTACAAAAGTTAAATTTTTTTTGGTCTACGTCCCACTTAGTCCGAAGGTGATGTTCCTCAGATGTAAATAGTATTGGAACAACGGGGATGATCCAAAGGTGTACCAAAAGTAGACGGCCCAGGGACGTCTGTTATGGGACAAGCCATGGCCACAGGAGATCTTGCGTAACTGGTCCAGATTTTGGATTAGTCTTATTATTATTATGAATAAGTTAGCTTTTCATTTCATTGATCCACCATGAGAAATGTAAAATTGTGTTAACTTAAAGTAGTGTAAAAATTTGGAAACTAACAAGATACATGCTTCTTGTTTAGGTTTTTTTTGTGACTAACACGAGTAGTCATAAAATGCCTAGAACAGTGGTTCCCAACCTTGGGGCGATCGCCCCCAGGTGGGCGATAAGTACTCAAAGGGAGAAAGTAAAATAGTACTATATACTGACAGACTGTATAAGTAAATTTCTGTTTAACCACGGCCCAATTTCTGTTAAGTGTTTTTCCGTTATAAGGGAGTCTCTTAATCCCGCTTAAATGCCTAATTGCCTATTCAATCATAAAGTGTCTTGGTGTTTGAAAAATGAAAGTAATAATTGACCATGTTTTTATTGAAATTACTATGTACTGTCGAACCAACGATAGTAAAAGGATCACGTGATTTTGACATACTCGGAGGGGAAGAAGCTGAGGGGCAGTTGATTGAAAGAGGAAGATACATTTACTCCCTCTAACCTCGGTATATTTTAAATAAAATTAAAAATATTGAAGCACAACATCACATATCCCTTTAACTATCGTTGGTTCGACAGTACCTATTCACTTCACATATGATTTCATAAAAAAAGCAGAAAACAATAAAATAATTGTGAAAATAGCAGAACAAAGACTGAAAGTGCATCCCACAAGACTAAAAAATGTTTTTCTTTGGTGACCACTTCATGTGATGTGGCATCAATTTGAAATGTTTCTTAGTTGATGATGCTGGGAGTATCATAAATGCTCAAGGATAAATGTTCAAGTATCCTGACAGGCTGCAAAGTTAAGCTCCTTAAGTGGCTTTGAAGACATGTAATTTTTTATTTATTTAAACAAACTAATTTTGTGGTTTTTATAGTATATGATATAGTTATCTTTTTTCTAGATGACATAACATTTAAGTCATTTTCTATCTTTTGATTAAAGAAATTTTTTAAATTGGTCATGGCTGTGCAATTTTTATACTGTCTATGCTATGTTTGAGTTTTTGCAGATATTACAAAAATCAATCCGTAATTATGTTCTTCTAGGGCTGAGCATATATTTTCAAGCCTTTTTACAAACTTACAATTGTTTTTGCTGTGCTGCAATGCTTTTTATGCTGTCTTAGTTATTCCCGATTCCAAAATTTTGTGAACTTATATTATTCTTGATATGTGACCTTTCTATTCTTAAAAAATCTTGCCTATTTTGATTCTTATAGATTTATTATTAAACTTACCATGATAATTTGTATAACAAATAATTAAATATGTTTTAAAAGTCACCTATAGTTAAAAAATTGTTTCTGTTTAAATATTTTTTTATGAAATAAAAATTTATGTTTATTATAAAAATGGATCTCTTTATTATCATAAAATTAGGAAACAAGTATTTTTTAGGGGTTTATTTTATGAACAAGTATTTAAAAAAATTTACACTAGTACATATAGTATTTTTCTGAATAAAGAATTGATGTAAACTCTCAGGCTTTCACTGCCGGAATTATCAATTGAATTCATAAAATCAAACATTTCTGGGATATAAGACCGTGTTCTATTTTTATTCGTATCAAAAGTTTCGTCCCTCTCTGTGGAGGACATCATCAGTGAAAACATTATAAAAATTTTTGAAAACACAATAACAATAATGCAGCGTTCACAGCAAAGCATGATTTACGACGGCTACTAGAAAGATAAAAGTTCAAGTAGAAGTGGAAATAAAAATACTATAGTGACCAATTAATTTTCATCTGGGCAAAAATAGAACACGGCCTTATATCCTGGAAATGTTTGATTTTATGAATTCAAAAGAATTGATGGATTTTGTCTTTCAGAAAATTTAGTTTTTCTTTTTATGGAAAAATATGAATGAATATCTTCATATGAAGTTTCAAGAAATTTTAAGGTTGGGGATTTTTATATAGCATGAAAAATAGGTTTTAAGTTGATGGATTTTTATTGTTTTTCCTTAGTCTCAAGTTTTAGGAAATGAAAACTAATCTATAATCCTATATATAAAATATCTTAAATCCTTGAAGTTTTTTTCAGAAAAATGAGCCTAGTATTTTTGTTGTGTACTCGTTAAATGTAGGTATCTTATAATTATTAGTTCAAAATATAGTTTTTTAAACCTAAGCAATTCTATAATTATGTCTACTTCGTTAACTAAGATGGAAAAAATATTCGATTTGGAAAAATTAAAATTTAAGCACTGAGTTCAAGCAATTATAAATACCTGATTAAAGTTTTAAGTAACATTTCCTAACCATATTTTGAAAGTATTTATATGCAATAAGAAATGTGTATGTAATTTGGACCAATTAAGGTCAGATGAAAATAAATTTTGACGTAAGAAATAAAACTGCAAAGTGATGGATGGAATTTCCTCGTTTCGAATCGGATAGAAAGTTCAGTCATTATCGCCAAAAAGAGCGAGCGACGCTGGAAAAAAGTAAGCTAAGTACGATAAATAGTTCTCACGAAAAAAATTAATGTTTAGTTACTTATATGGTTTTTAATAAAAACTTTTCAAGAGAACTCGTTGAATCAATGCCATAAATCTTTTTCTCTAGTTATGAATCTTTATAGTTAGAAAACTATCCCTGTAGAAATACCTTTCGACAATAGTAAGCCTATGGAGATTTTGCCTTTTGCCCCCTTGGCGGAAGGATGCGATGAGAAGTGTGTGATAAGGTCGCCACGCTCTGATATCCCTCCAGTTTACTCTATAGCTCAGTGGTCGCCGTTCCGACCGCCATGTTTTACCACGACTCAAATGAAGGTTAACCCAAGAAAAAGGATGTTATAACAAGTTATTTACGATTTCAGTATATTCCGTTGGCTCTTAGATATGGTGCACGCTCTGCATGCGGGAGATATATATTTCGATCCCCGGTAATTATCTAATTTAAAAATAAGAACAAAATTATCTTTCGTAACTCACTTAAGTGTTATCATTTGAGTCGTGGTAAAATATGGCGGCCAGAACGGGTGACCGGCCGTGATATAGCGCCAACTTGTCTTCCATTTGGCTTGGCGACCGAGTCGACTCTTACTGAAGCTGTGTCAAAATGGATCTACCTGGTTTTGAAACTAGACGATTCACTTATCATTAGCATCAATCGGATATTGTTATCATTCTATCTTGAACAAAAGTTGTCACATTAAGTGGAGTCGACTATATTCGTCTTGCTAAATATTAAATCCTGCATCCTCATACCAAACTTATAGACAAATTTAAGAAAAAATATAGTATGACATAATTATATTCGGTTTATAAACTGTATGTTATGTAGCTTAGATTTTTTTTATAATATTTTCAACTGTTTTTATAGTGATATGTTTGAATCAGTTTTGAAAAGAGTGACGGAGACATTGAGAAAAAATACTTAAATAATTTGGATCAATTTTTGCATAATGTTTTTTTATATTTCATATTTTTCTCTCATTATATTTATTAATTTTTATTTTATTAAGACGGGAATTCTTCTTCAGTTTCTTTACTTAAACTGGTGCCTAATTTATGCAGCTTTTTGACTGCATAAAAATATTTTAAAAAATTACCACGGAATCATAATTGCATACCACAATCTCTGATCCATTCAATGAGGAACTTTTCACTGTTCCCAACCTTTGATACAGTGATAAAGGGAGATCAGGGATATTTAGCAAAGATATTACTCTAAGAAAAACAACCATCCCTATAATACTTGCCATAAGCCACACCCCTTTAGGAAACTTTCCTGGTCTAGCACGAGTTCGTAATGAAAATAACCCCTCAGCTGCAACATTAAGATCAGATTTTCCTCTCATAATTGCAAAACAACGTCCAATTACATGATGAAACCGATATGCCTATTCATGTTATAATACTCAATATGATCAAAACCTTAGATATCACTTTAATCATGATACATGATGTCTTATTATGGGAGGTTAAAACTCAAAGGGTTCAGTTTCTTGTTACAGACATGGAAGATAACTTTGGGAGGCGATTCAACTCTGACTCGAGCATGAGTTCCTTATAAAATTCTTGGAGATAAGTTCTTTTAATAACATTCATTGACCTGTCGATTTTGTGTCAAGGTTGCCATACCAATCTTTATCTTCTTATCTGGCGAATAAGAATCTTGGACTTTATTTTGAGTTCGTCGGGGAATTTTCATTATTATTTGGAGATAAGAGAATTATCGGGAAAATCAAATTAGGGTGTTGAAGGAATTGGTCAAGAAGGTTTTGTAGTTCAAAAAGATAACAAGCAAAATGCTTCTGATTGGAACACTACTCACGTTTTAAGAATTCCTCAAACCTCAACCATTTTTTTAAAGTCTTGGATTCTTAATGACTTAAAAAGGATATTTTTTTCAGATAGCGATTTATTTTCTTATTCGTGGTTAATAAATAGTAAAAAATAAAAAAGTAAAACACCGACTGAGATTATTTATACAAATAAAACTACCAAGAAACCAGAATAGTCCACTGAAAATAGAGTTGAACCTCGGACAAATTGCAATAAAAGGTTTCTCAACGGTTTTCACTTAGGAATGACCTCAATAATAACATATTAAAAATCGGCCAAAATCGGCCGGGGGGAAGTTTGATTTTTTTTAAATTTTTAAAAAATGGCCAAAAAAAATTTTTTAAAAACCCAAAACAATAATATAGACATGTGATACATGTTTATAGGTTATTTTTGAGTTTTACAACCTAATATTGCCTTTAGTTTTGAAAAAAAATCGAAATTTCAATTTTTAAAATTAATTTGAAAAATGAACTATATGAAAAAATTAAAACCCCCCTAAAAACCTAACCAAATTATCAAAAGAGATAAATCAAACGGTTTTCATTTAGAAATGACCTAAATATTAACATACTAAAATTTAAAAATTTTACGAGTTAAAAAAGTAAAATTTTTTTTCAAATTTCCATTTTTTTTTGCGAAAAATGCATTTTTTTTCCAAATTCGTGCCAAAAACTTTAGAGGCTTTTGAAAAGGTCATTTTTCGGTGGATATTGTCCACAGATAGTTATATAATGGAAAACCGGTGGATTTGTCCCTCAATGAATTAGTTAATTATTTTATTTAAAATTTTGAAATTGGTAAAATGTAGTACAAATGTGAAAAAAGGTAATACTTTGGCATATTTACATCAGAATTTAAAATAATTAACTAATTCATTGAGGGTGAATTCCACCGGTTTTCCATTATATAACTATCTGTGGACAATATCCACCGAAAAATGACCTTTTCAAAAGCCTCTAAAGTTTTTGGCACGAATTTGAAAAAAAAATGCATTTTTCGCAAAAAAAAAGTTGAAATTTAAAAAAAATTGAACTTCTTTAACTCGTAAAATTTTTTACTTTTAGTATGTTAATATTTAGGTCATTTCTAAATGAAAACCGTTTGATTTATCTCTTTTGATGATTTGGTTAGGTTTTTAGAGGGGTTTTAATTTTTTCATATAGTTCATTTTTCAAATTAATTTTAAAAATTGAAATTTCAATTTTTTTTCAAAACTAAAGGCAATATTCGGTTTTAAAACTCAAAAATAACCTATAAACATGTATCACATGTCTATATTATTGTTTTGGGTTTTTTTTTAAATTTTTTTCGGTCATTTTTTAAAAATTAAAAAAAAATTAAACTTCCCCCCGGTCGATTTTGGCCGATTTTTAGTATGTTATTATTGAGGTCATTCCTAAGTGAAAACCGTTGAGAAACCTTTTATTGCAATTTGTCCGAGGTTCGGCCCTTTTTTTCGCTATTTTCAGTGGACTAGAAGTTCATTATAACCATCAAGAATCAGGCAGACCATTTGATGTCCATATGAAGACATTGGTGAATTCGTAACTTAGATCACAAATGACCAAACGCAAAACCTAAAAGTATGATTTAAAATTAAAATTAGTTAAAGTAACTTATTTAAAACGTTAACTACGAAAAAATTATTAAAAATTTTACCAGAAAATTATAAACACTAATATGGTGGTAAACATAAGCACACACACACACCATGAAAAGATAATGAACAACCAAAAGTGTATTTCTGTTTGGCAGTGTATATATAAATAAATAAATAAATAAATAAAATAGTATTTTTATACGGGGGGCTAAATAAATTGGTAATTTTAAAAATATTTATTTGGTAATACACTCAAACCTGTTTTTGTGCGAACCTTTTTTGTGCGTTTTTTATTTGTGCGACTTTTTTGTGCGTTTTTTCCCTTCGACTTTTTTTGAGCTGTGTATAAAAATTAGAATAAGAAAAAAATCTTGTTTTTCTGGCTACCGAGACATACAGGGGTTTCATGAAACAACAGTCCTCGCCAACTATATAGTAATTGAAAAAAAAAGTCTACGGTAGGTATAGAAACGGTTTCTCAATTCAGCTGTAGGGTAGGGATTGCGTTACGGTCCGAACATAAAGAGTTTTTCAATTCAGCTATGCTGAGGGATAATCGATCGCTACGGTACTACGTGAAACTTTTTTTTTGCGGTCTTCATTCACCGCATAAAAAAATGATTTTTTAAATGTGCTGCGAAAACTAATTTTTATAGCTACTCGCGAAGTTTGGTGCGAATTTTTTATGCGATTTTTTGTGCGGTCCCTATTCCTTGCACAAAAACAGTTTTGACTGTACAACTACAAAAAGTTTCATCTCTTCATCTCCAAAGAAATGAACAACTCAGAGTTAGTCCGTTCGCTGAATCTCTCTTTAGCTTTAAAAACTAATAGGATCAAAACGGCATTAAAATGTCTAAAAGGGACAAGAAAAATCTATTCTGAATTTTTATACCTTTCTTATCAATCGAATCTGAAGGGTATTTCCATCCCCACACAAGCGCGCGACTGCAGATAAGCATCCTTCTTATCTCCCCATCTCTTAATTCCTTTTTTTCTTTTTATTTTCAGTGCACTCTGTTGTCTTCTGTCTTTTTTTTCTACTGCAGCTATCTCGATGGAATAGAGGCAGCGATAAGAAGGCCCTTGCTCTCTTCCTGGCGGAGAAATAGAGGTCGAAATAAGACAACGGGGTCCCTAAAAGAGGGGCTTTGCTTAGCTGATTTTAGCAACACCCTCCTGAGGTTTTTCGTCTGTTGCTAAGGCAATCTGAAAACAGTAGCGCGCGGTATAAGTTAACTAGAACTTGTTGCAACTAGTAGATTGATCAATTAGTCGTTCAACTTCTTTTGGTTTATTCTATTTTAATTATTGGTTGTAGCTAGGGCTCGACCGATGTATCGGCGCCGATTGTTTGAAAAAATAGCCATCGGCATTGACATCTGCGGCCGATGCTAAAATTTGAAAAAATCGGCCCATCGGCCTAAAAAAACATCTAAATGCCTATGTTTGGCCGATGGTTATCAAATTTTTGAAACAAATTTGAATTGATATTTCAATCTTAAAAAATTTAAATAGAATATTCGTATCAGCAGCAGTGAAAAATAGTCTAGTGAAAACCGTTAAAAACTAAATGTTGAAATTTTTACTGGTGTTACCCCTTTTTCCTTTTTTTTCTTTAGATTTACTGGACTAAAATAGTTTAATGCAATTTTTGCCATCGGTATTTAGCATCGGCAATCGGCCTCGTAAAGACCCATCGGCCATCGGCTTGCCGATGGAAATTTTCGAACAATCGGCATCGGCCCATCGGCCAAAAAAGTGCCATCGGTCGAGCCCTAGTTGTAGCAGTACTTTTTTTGATAATTACAAGTTAAAATTCTTTCAAATTTACAAATAGCAACTACTTTTAAAAACAAATCCATTAAAATAACACAGCTTTGTTAAAATTAAAAAAAGTTATGGTAAAGGAAGTACTCAAATGCCATAACCGGAAATAAAGACCCTTTTTGTGCGAAGCATTTTTGTGATTTGATCATTTTCAATCACATGACTTGGTCCTAGCAACGGCCTTAGCAGATTGTTTGACATATACCAGTAAACAGTTAAAAGAAAATAACTGGTCATGCAATGCTTCTATTGGAGCATTTGTAATCACATGACAACAACAGATACCACACCGCACCTAGCAACGACCTTCGCAACAGACTTTTGACCTACAGCAAGGAAGAGAATAACTGGTCGTGACGTCACCTGAAAATACTCTATAGATAAGAAAATATGTATATAACATTTTGGGAAAACTCAGGTTAATGAAATTAAAAAACTAGTTAGCCAGTTGTTAACAGACTAGTTAATAGTTAGTAGCTATTTTTTTAACACTAGTTGCCGAGCACAAGAAAAGGAAAACAGTAACTCACAAACTGTTATTACAAGTAACTTTCATTAAATGCACTGGCTTCCTTAGTAATCCTAGAAAGAGGACTTCTAGAGAAATTAACAAGTTCCGGCAGTGAATAAAAGTTCCTTCCATCAAATCAGGGGCCTATATAAACAAGACCCTCTGTACAGATTGCCCAACAAACTAACTTTATTTAATACTCGGCGTATTGTATCTTTTCACGGTGGATAACACTGTTCTCTGGAAACTCAAAATCTTTTGTTTAGAATTAAAAAAAATCTGACAAAAGAGGTGTATCAAAACGAGTAAAAACCTTGTTTTCAGAGACAAATTTCCGAAACGTGTGCATATGGTCACCACTATCCACAATTGTTTTGTATTAAGTTCATCAAGATGCGCAAATTCTACCTAAAAATATGATTAAAGCGAGATCATTAAAATATGATGAAAGCGAAAGGTAAATTGAATCTATTAATAATTATGCATTGGATAATTGAGAAAGAATTTCGGGTAGTATCCCCCAATTCAGAAATCTAGCTTTGGCTCTGATAAACGAATATAATTTTTGGAGGATATTTGGGCTTTTTACAGAAATAAATTTCTACAAACGGGGGGCACTACTAAAAATAGATGTTCCCTTATAGAATGTCCACAGTCACCACTAAATAAATTGATGAAATATTTAATAAATCACATCCTCTGATAAGTTATTAACAAATCAAATTTTCTCTTAAATTCATCTGGAAATTATTGATCTCCAACTATGGAGAACAATTTTATATGCTGAAAAGAAGTCCCCATGAAAGTATTACATAAATCGATGAGAATGAGGAATCTAGGGGTACAAGGAGGGGCTGACGATTTGTAAAAAGATTACTGCAAGGAGAGTTCTAGATTTTTATTTTTTTTTCGATTTGCTTACAAAAAGGCTCCATTGCGGAAAAAATAAAAGGAGTCAGAACCACCTCTCTAGTGTATAACAATGAGTATTTTACCAATCATATGCAAAAAAAGTTGAACTTCTAATTAGTACATCCTGTCTCCACGTAAATGTATATGTTCTCTGTCAACAGTTCCATTAACTTTTAATTCATCTCTGATTATTGTCCATTTTTTAATAGGATAACCTGCTATTAAATGCAATCATCGTTGTTTGATGCTCTTTAAGAATGACTACAGAAATCAGTGCCCTTGATGTCCATTGTCCAGTCCGGTTATATCCTGTGAGTGTGAAATCATGACATTGATTCTATTTATGCCTTAATTGGGATGAGCACTAGGGTGGGTCAAAAATATTTTTTTCACATTTTCCCAGGGGCACAGCGACAAAAGGGTGCCAAATGGTCTCAAACTAACATGTGTAAAATATTATTTGATTATAATAACTCTTTTTGCCTCCGGATTGGCCTCAAAGTTTAGATTAATATAGTAATTTCATGTAAAAATGGACGAACGAAAATCAAGCTTTTACATCGATTCCACAAATCCGTCATGAATATAAATGTGCACAATGGTATAAAAATCATCGTTGAAGACTATAAAATAATTATAAATGAAACCAGAGTTGAAATACTTGAGTTGTAATACAACATATTTAGAAATACCTCAATGGTAGAACTGGCAATCAAAAATTTCCTCCTGGAATCATTAAAATGTGCGAAACCTTTATTGTTGGTTGAGTAGGATGGTAAAAACATTAAATTTTTAATAAAAATGGATTTGTCAAAAGGTGGGTACCTTTTTTGGGTTATAGGTTTCAACCCCAAGAAAAACACTTGGATAATAGTTTGAAAGTTGGGATTTCCTTGAAATTTCTTGGCATATTAGGAATAAGTCAGTCCCAGGTGTCCCCATTGATTCCCTAATGTCCAAAAATAAATTGAAACCACATTTTAAGAGTCAAATTTTGAAATATTTTCTTAAGAAGAGCGGTAGATCCCAGTTTCAGCTTAAAGCTCAGTATTATCCCCTAAGTTTTTAAATAAGTTACATTACTTTTCAAAGCTTACTTGTTATTATCCTTAACAGTTAAATTTGCGATATTTAAACTTTTATGAACGCATAAGGGAATGCTAAGAAGCTATTTTGAGTCAATCCTCAAAGAAGTAGAATTTCATAGGCCTGGGTTTCAGTCAATTGCTATAGCAAAAAATTAGGTAAATCATGACTGAGCGAATCATAACTGACAATGCCTATGAACGAACTATCCATTCGACTATTGTTTCAACATATTTTTGTGATCCTATTTGGATCCCAAGACCAGCCAGCGAAAACTGTCAGCTGAATTTCGAAAGCGAGGCATATTTATGAAAAATACAACTGTTTCTATTTTGAAAAACTAAAAATACCGTTTTATACTGACCAAACTTGAGGGAGAATGTATATGAACTACCAATGTTTAAAATCTGTACCACTGACAATCCACTGTTTGTTGGCAAAAAGAGATTCATATTCTACGGCTCTTGTTAATATGATTGGAAGTTGTTTTTGTATTAATAATGCATGAAGGTGACTAATGTGATTAAAATTGATTTTAAATACCCTTATTTGTGAACTTTAAAGAGTTATCAACAAAAAAATTTATTTATAAAATTTTTAAAAAATATGAAAAATTACATATTTTTGTTCTATTTGAGGCCAATCCGGAGGCAAAAAGAGTTATTATTATGGAATAATATTTTACATATGTTAGTTTGAGACCATTTGGCACCCTTTTCTTGCTGTGCCCGATAGAATTTGTAAAAATTTTTTTTCGCCATAGGAAAATGACCCACCCTAATGAGCACATTTGAAGGTACTATTTTAAATTAAATTAAAGCAGGGGTCCCCCAACATTGTTATTTTCAGTTGTTAGATACGAACATTTGTATGCCCCAAGCATTTTTGTGAATTGTCCTATCTAATACGCATGGTGTTTTTTATCTTTAAAACAGTTCCATATATTTTTCCAATTTGGTGAATACTAGTGGATATAACCTTGTATCCATTTCAAGGAAGTAAATACTATAGTCTGTGTAAATAAAATAGAGGCAACTCGCTACCATAGTCTGTGTAATTAAAATAGACGGTTGGACGTCATCAGCTGAAGTTCGTCGCCTTGGTAACGAAGGAGAAAACGTAAGCGGTTCTGCTTTATTTTTGCACATCAGTTAAGGCAGGGCGTGAAATTAAATCGAAACTTTGAATCTCAATAATTATAAAACTAATTCGAATTTTTTTAAAAACGAAACGACAATCTTTTTGAAAAAAATAATTGTATATTTGTTTAAGATTCTGTACTTCTACCATGATTAGGTTTTCTTTTATAACGAAAAAAGTGTTACGATTATTTCATAGGATGCTGCGACACGTGTTAGATTCCTCTGGCGGTTGTGGGCTTGGCGTGATGTGGGAAAAAAATAATATTGTCAGAAACCATGGCAACGCACATGGGAAAGGTGTGGAGACTGGGGAAATCACGTGACTTTTCAACCGCAGATTCTAATTATAGTCAATTTCCCATTGCGCTGCCATGGTGACGAACCGTCAATTTTAATTACATAGATAGACTATAGTAATTACATAGATAGACTATAGTAATTACATAGATAGACTATAGTAATTACATAGATAGACTATAGTATATACCTACTGTTCATTCCCCGGAAAGCCCTTGTGACCTGAAACCAGGGAGGTAAAATACCATCCCCACAGTAAAAATAAGTAAATACTGTTCCTCACCATTCGCTTACACATCTCCTTGATGGTTTTATCTAAACTCCTAGATACTTTATGGTTGCAATGAATATCACACTTCACGGCTGTGTTATAATTATCTTATCTAAAGCTTCAGGGAATGACAATTAACCCGCCAACACATTTCGATAAAAAAAAATAGAGATAGGGATTCTCCACATTTTTTTAAGACACCACAATCGCGTCATTCTCAATGACTTGTTTTCACTTTCCGAACTATTCCAACACACCTCACCACACGCGCCTTGTGGAGTTGTTTGCTCGACCCCAGGTGGTGCAGGGAGAACACCGAAAACTAACACACAACGACCTGTTCCTAAACAAAAAGCAATTATCGTGGACGATATTTGATTTTCCTCCCCATACAAGAAAATACTTGTAAGGAAATTAGGCTTCGAAAATCCCACGTTAGGCTTAGTCACTACATAGCCTATCTTGGGTGCTATCTCTCGTTTTACTGCAGGGTAATGGAACAATGAACTGATTCGTTTTTAGAGTGTTTTTCCAGGTGGAGCTTGGGCGTTTACTATCCTGTCCTGCCTGATGTGTTCGAAGCAGGAATGGTTGTTGAATCTTTTGTATTCTATTCCTGTCTGTAGATTCAGGAGATGTTTTTCCAAAGGAGATCCTCTTTATTTCTCTTCTGGCTTTGGTCAACAAAGTTATTAATAGTTTGGAAAGATCAAACAATGAAAAGTATTGGTAACTATTTGAAATTTTACGAGCATAATCGAATCAATACGAAATCTGCGAGCACAATCTAATCTTAATTGGGAAATATGTTACCATCCATCTCCAATTCCCCATTCAAATCAAAACAAATTTATTTACAACACAACACAAATGTTACAAGAACACACATAGAAGAAACACACACAGAAAAATAATTATGTGGCACCAAAAGAGCAAAACTTTCCCTTGGTAACCAAGGGCCTTTGGTACCTAAAAAAATCACAATATTGCAACAAAGCTGGGTCAACTCTAATGTAATATTTTAAACATTGCTTCAGTATCAATTTGTCTATTAATGAAATCAAGTATTCCAGATTTAAACTTAAGTTTACTGTTAGTAGATTTAAGACTTTTAAGTTAGTAAGTTAAGTTAGTAGATTTTAGACCTTTCTTAGAAATAATTTTTATAATGTCCTCAAATGGGTGGCTTTGTCTTATTTAGCACAAACAGAAAATGGCACTTTTCCGTTGGCCGGCGCAAATGTATGAAAATTATCTTACTTTCTCTCTTCCCAGTAACTCTTACAGGAAAAAGCTAAATAAACCGTGTCCGTGGATGTTAAATAAGAAGTTAATAAATGTTTCTAGAGGTCCTATGTATAATAACACAAGCTAAAGATGTTTTTTTTTTATTTCCAATGGCAGGTAATTGAACAGTTACGGATAACAGAGTTCATTGACCAACAGACATGCCGTAATTAGTACTTTCTTCGCGTCACCAAGTGGGCACCTGTGGACCGAAGCCACGGAGGTGAAGTACTGTTGCCCACGCCGCACACACATTCGCAGACACAACCCCTTTTTACAGGGGGTTCACATTCATTCATCACACACAAGGACAGAAACTAACATCCATGCCAAACGGGGATTCGAACCCCAGACCTATGGCTTCACAGTCAGATGCTCTAACCACTCGGCCAATACATCAGCCAAGCTAAAGATGTGTCCATCAGTATTTTAATTCTTTTCATTCAAAAAGGGTATAAAAAATTACATCCATATTGGTTCTCTTACCGATGGAGTCAATTTCTCGATGATGACGTTGCATCATATTGAAAATCATGTTGCCACCCAATTCGTCACCTTAGTATCAAAAACTACTATCTCCTTTCGGCAAACTTCGGGAATCCCGATTCTTGGCGTTTAGATCGTTGGAGAAGATAATTTGATGGGTTTTGATCTTTTCTGCTCGATCAAGTCAGCGCTTACGAACCAAAAAATGATCTTCTCGAACTATCCGATCGCCAAGAATCGGGATTCCCGAAGTTTGCCGAATGGAGATAGTAGTTTTTGATACTAAGGTGACGAATTGTCTGAGGGAAATTGTATCGCAAGGATGTTTTTGCAAACTGAGCAACTTGTATTACTATGCAATGATTTGACGAGGTTGAAAATCTGAGAAAACACCAGGTACACCTAAGTATCGCCCCCTTTTTATCCAAAATAATAGTTCCACAAGGGTCTACAATGTGCAATTTCAATTTGAATTATTGTGATAGGTTTCAAATAAGGAGTAAAAAGTAAAATATTTTACGAAATATATAGAACTTTGAATCTTTAGATTTGGTTCTTTTTCAATAAACCGTATCACCGTATTCAAACTGATCTATGTTTAATTTCTTTACACAAGCTAATAATGTGCCCACCAGTATTTAAATTGTTTTCATTCAAAAAGAGTATAAAACGTTACATCCGCATTGGTTCTCTAATAGATGGAGTCAATTTCTCGATGATGACATTGTTGCTTGCATATTGAAAATCATGATACCGATACCACGAAATTGTCTGAGATAATATAGGGAATACAACATTATGAAAATTCAAGATTTTGACTATTGGAAATCATTTATTAGGTTATAAAACGCATTTCTTCAAATTTTTATGTTTTTTAAAATTAGTTTTCAAAAATTACGTTTGTTAGAATAGGAGGTGACGTCGCTTCTGCGTGACGTCACTTCTTCTTTCGCCCGAATCTTCTTCGCCACAAATCAATACTTTCAATGGAAATGATTTAACCATTGCCGGGGAATTTATTTATATTATAATTTTTTTAAATATTTTAGAGCTAATAAAAATTGGAATTTGGGATTTTTCGGTTGGGGTGCTGCAGCCCCGCAGCCCCTATGGACGAGCCGCCACTGGAATAGTATTTATCACATGTGGTGAAATTGCTAGTCCCCCCTCAAAACTTTTATTTCTCTTTTTAGGTTTATTTTTGTTCCGTCAAATGAAAATTTTGTTCTTTGATGTTTATCACGTTACAAGAGATCTGTAAAAAAATGTTTTATAGTTAATGTTTTATTAGTTAATACTTATTTTATGTAATCATCATTTGTTATCAACCATCCCCTTTTTCAATAACAATAAGCAAATGACAACCCTCCTACGTACGGTTCTAAATTAAAATTTGAACTATAACCTTTTCTTATTTATTTTGATGAAATCCTTGTAACCTTCAAAACACACAAAAGTACGTATATCTGAAATTTATTTTCCTCACTCAGTTTTTATGAACATGGTAAAAATCTGAAATACTCTTACAAAGGTAGCATAGTATGTAATGAATGTACTGTACAATTTATGTAATACCTCTGTAATCAACGTCTATGTGTTTTTATGGGAGAATAGAACATGTATCCCCAGGCTCGGACTGGCCATGCGGGCATTTGGGCAAATGCCCGGTGGGCCGCTACTCATCGAGGGCCGTTTGTGGGCCGCTTACAACCAAAATATTTTACAGTGGTATGAATGATAAAGATCCTGTAAAAATGAATCAGCACCTGCGCAGGAATTTCCAACTAGCAGCCCATGAATTATTTTTGTGCGGCCACCAAACTCATTAATTTACCAGCAATTAAATTCATCAATGATGGCAAAAATTACTTAATTCAAAAACATGTTATATTATTTAAAATATTTTTATGAACGAATTTTCTTGGTTTCATCTTTAAAAATTCTACGGCATAAAAGGAGCGAACCTTTTCGGATGTCACCCAAAAGGGTCCCAAATGAGTTAAAACAGTACTTTTAAGAGTAAAATTTCCAAAATTTTTCTGGGGGAGGACCCCCAGACCCCCCTTTCTGTTTTGAGCTGGGCAATTCCACGGGTAACTGACTGACATTTTTCAAGAAAAACGCTTAGTATTTTGTAATTTTCTTCCCAAAAATAAATGATAAAAAAATACTTTCCACCCAGTTTATTGCTTTCTTGTTAGCTTATTCTAATGGCACAATTAAGTTTTCAAAATATGTTTTTATTGATTTTCAGTTACCTTGTCGTTTAAAATTTTTTAAAAATTAATAAAAACATATTTTGAAAACTTAATTGTGCCATTAGATTAAGCTAACAAGAAAGCAATAAACTGGGTGTAAAGTATTTTTTTATCATTTATTTTTGGGAAGAAAATTCTCTACCCTCTGAATTTACCAACAAAGAATTAGAAGTCTATATTGAGTTTATTACGTATCCAACTAGAGACTTCAAGGTGGATTTTAGACTATTTCTTAGGGATCTATTTATAAAAGAATTTCTTGGGGAGGTGCTCACGATCCCCCCCGAAATATTTAATTCTATGAAGTTACATTTTCCATAAAAATTATGCGGTGGGCCGATTCAGACTTAAAATGCCCGGACCGAAATTTCTTCCCAGTCCGGCCCTGTGTATCCCTCCATACTCCAATTTCTCTGGACCCTGAAATAATCTCATCGGTAAAAAAGATATTTCAATGTTAAGTACTCAGGATCAGTCCCCCACCCCACCGACCCCTGTTGTTGAGCTAAGATCCAATTAAACCTGGCACGACTTTTAAGATATATAATATTTATTGGAAGAAGGACATCCTTATTTGTACCATTAAATAGAAACTCAATCAATCTGTTACACGCGCACAAGTACCCGTTCTCCAACCCCCTTCATCAATCCATCACCATTCAAAGAACGACGGCACGTGTAGACAATCCCCAGCGTGTTTCCTTCAAAACCATCTTTTTTTTTTCGGAAAACGAGAAAGATCCTTGTTTTATGTCTCTCGACTGAATGCGGGTCGTTTTCAAGGATATTTTATTGAGTCACTAAAAAGAGAGAATTTTGAAATCGAGGAGAAAGTAGACTTTAAACCCGACATGCGTGAATCATGTCTCTAACAGACAGACACATTAGAAGAGTCGGGTCGTGCCGGTTTTATCAGGTTTCTTAATATCCTTGAGAGTTTTTGAATCGAGAGAAGAAAAAAGGGGCTCTTAACTATCATTTTTAGGGCGGTGAAAGTTCAAGTTGCATAGACGGATTCTTAACTTTAACATTTAATAACTCACAATAGTTAGAAAACAGCTTTTCAGGCATGACTCTAGTTGTATGAATAAAAAGAAGGGTATTAATACTTATTGAAACATAGCATGTTAGCATAGCTCCTTAGCACTTGCACACTTTTCACAAGTCGTCTCTTGGAGTCTTTTCTGTGTAAAGCAATACAAACAAGAACAATGTAATTTTCTACCATACATTTACACACACAACCAGAGGTATTTTTAACCCCTCTGAGAGCGTATTTCAAGCATTGAAAATCGGAAATACGCTTTTAAAAACTAGCCAGGCGTATTTTCCCGCTTTGAATTTTTAACAAAGGCTTTCCTTAAAGAAATGCATGGCACCCCACTGAAATCGAATAATAATAATTTTTCTACTGAAATTTTTTATGTTAAATAAATATTTCATTCAGAATGTTTAATGAAAACTAAATTGTTTTACTTATACTGTTTAATATTTTCTACTAATTTAACAGATTTTAAAAACCAAAATAGCATCCTCATTTTTTTTATTTCATTTTGTCCACAAAAAAATTGAAAAAATTTTCGTATTCCACTCCTCATAAATGAATTTCACGCCTCCTCAAAAAGTCAAGGAGCATTTTTACTCCTCCAAAAAAGTCCTAAGAATAACACTGCATACAACATAGCTTTGAGAATTCTTTGTTTAAATTTTTGGGTGTTCGAAACTCTCCCTTTAGTTTTCTCATAACATCGTCGCTTAAGGCGCAAAATGACATAACTGCATTTTCCCTATTTTGCAGGAGATGAAAAAAACAGTTTGGCTATTAATTAAAGATAATAATATTATTATAGTTTTAAACCTTCATTTTAAGCCTTTTTGACCGGGGATTGAGATGAAACGCTTCTCTGTGGCGGCGTCCCTAATACACTAGCGGAAATAAAAATCCCAACACCAAGAAGGAAAGGAGATATCAAAGTCAAATTTATTTCTATGATTGCACATAGTATCAATGTGAATTGCTTAAAAAATCAGCCTTCCTGGATATTAGGGGGCCGAGAAAATCGGTGAGGAGTGTTGTCTCCATAGGTGTCCATTACCGCCGTCACACGTCACGGTATTGAGTGACAGGGGCTCTAAATGACTTTTAAGGGATTGGAGGACCATGTTGCCTCCTCAGGTAGTCCAAATTCATATGGTGCACTAGCGGACGTTGCATATCGGGCTAGGTGATTTCTCCTCTTTCTCCGGACATGTTTTGTGAGCGTTGGTTCTTACGAACGGATAGGCCAGGGTAAAAATGCAACCTAGGGGGTTAAGAAGAAAGCTTGGACGTTGCATACAACATGTGGTTGTGCATGTTTCTCTTGAAATTTGTCCCCAGGACAGGTCTGAAGGTAAGGACGGACAGCCGGCTAAAAAACCTCAATGAAGCAGCTCTGGTTGGCCAAAATACTGGTAGATCATACTGAGAACAAGCGGCAGTGGGATGGATGTCGTTTGCAGTACTGCGGATTGTCCGTTCGGTCCGCATAGCTTCTTACATCTTTGTCAATAAACAAGGGACTGAAAATGGGCATTTCTGTTTCCAATAGTGCACGAAATAAGGAAATGAAAATCCCAATTTCATGACATCGTGTTTATGAGAGAATCCTGATTCGGTTTGGAGCACCACGACGGTTGGGTATGAGTTTGAAGACACAATGGAGAGAGCGCACTCAGCTGATGATTTTCTAATCATTCCATGGAGTGGTGATGCAGGGTAACGGAGTGGTGATGCATTAGATTCCATTTCTGCTACTCCTGAGTATGATTCACCAGTACTTTTTCCAACCAGAGCTGCGTCATTGAGATTTTGCAGCCGGTAGACCGTCCTTACCTTCAGACCTGTCCTGGGGACAAATTTCAAGAGAAAAATGCACAACCACATGTTGTATGCAATGTCAAAGCTTTCTTCTTAACCTCCTAGGTTGCATTTTTACCCCGTCTTTCCCGTCCTCTAGAACCAACACCCACAAAACAGGTCCGGTCAATGAGGAGAAATCACCTAGCCCGGTATGCAACGTCCGCTGGTGCACCATATGAATTTGGACTACCTGAGGAGGCAACATGGTCCTCCAATCCCTCAAAAGTCATTTAGAGCCCCTGTCGCTCAATACCAGGACGTGTGACGGCGGTAATGGACACCTATGGAGACAACACTCCTCAGCGATTTTCTCGGCCCCCTAACATACAGGAAGGCTCATTTTTTAATCAATTAACATTAATACTATGTGCAATCATAGAAACAAATTTGACTTTGATATCTCCTTTCCTTCTTGGTGTTGGGATTTTTATTTCCGCTAGTGTAATATCAATGAAAGGCGTGCAATTATGTCATTTTGCCTTACGAATGCAGTTATGCTAAAATGACAAAATTGACGATTGCAGCGATTTGAGTCATTTTTTCGCAAAATAGTTGGTGCCAGGTGATCCGGGGCCGGGATTTGCATAAAGATTGATGCATAACTCAAAATGACCAAAATGTCAGTTATGTCATTTTGCGCCTTAAGCGACGACATGTCTTACAGGGCTATTCTACCAAAAGTTGAGCATAACACAAATTTTGCGGATCGTAACCGAAAAATGGAGTAAACGATGTGGAAGTTTCTGAAATATTTAAATTTTTTATATACAAGAAAACGTATTTCTTTAGAAGTAATATTTCATATTTACCTTTCTTTGGTATCAGGTCAAAAGATTAATAACAGGCAGAGTTTACAAGTTCTGAAGTTTAGAAAGGCTTTTCTCCATTATTTTTCTTTTCCTGTTTTGTATGCTACTCACTTTAGAATAAAAGAGACCAAGGAGAGAATGTAAAAAAAATTATAGAATTAGAAAGATGAGTAGAGTGAGAATTAAAATTTAAAAAAGAGGGAATAAGAATATAGTATATAGAATACTGAGATAATTGGCTGTTTAAAATTTGAGTACATCGATGTTCTCATTTTGGTATAAAACTTTTTGGTTCAAATATGACGACCCAATGCTTTCAATTTCGAAACACCAGACATACTCAGTTTCAAAAAATTTAATAGTCACCACTCAAATTATGCTTATTTTTAGTTCATATTTGAAAATTGAAATATTAGGAATATAAAAGCAACATTAAGTGAATATGATAACGTGTTACACAATGTTGTGACGTCACACTCAACTTACTGGTTTACTTCCCACGTCATAGTAACGTGGATTTATGGTCATCATAACTGAAACCCATTGCATTGGACGAATTAAAAAATGGGTAAATGATGCATTATTTTGAGTATCTGCACATTTTCAAAAATGAGTACATGCATGTTTTCAAATTTGAGTAAATTTGGATCGTAGCCTGTTTGAGTGCGTGACATACTCAGATTTGAGTATTTTTTACTCATATATGAGACTGTCGTTTTAAGAGAATGTAAATTTGGTAAAAGAACCATTTTCCGGTTCTTTTTATTTCACCTAAATTATTAGTATCTGGTACTACTAAAAAAACTATAGCTCAGAAAATTTACTTGCTCTGACTATTGTTAATACAACGTTATTTCCATCAACGCCGCGCCGTAATGATCAAAGGCACGAACTAAGCCTACTCTTGCAAGGGCAAACCCAAACCTTTTCATCCCATCTCATAGCCCGATATTTCAACATCCAAGGTCGATTTCTCATTGTACACACTAGCCATTCAAAACATTAGGCTAGGAACAATCAAAAACCATCAAAATCATTTACCCCCCAAATAATATCTCCATCGAATTCATTACGGACCATCAAAAAAAGTACTACCTTATTTGAACACCAACTCCATAATTTTTTAAAACGAACCACCGAAGTCAAAAGACGATAAAAATCCTAACTCTGAGACCCCCTTTTTTATCCCCACCTCGATTTAACTGCATCGACACTAGTAAAAAAAAACAGTTTTGCACCAAGACATAGCTTGCCTGCAAATCGTTGTGAAGCAATAAATTACCAACTTTTTTTTCATTACCAGTTGATCATATCTGAGAGTGTTCAAATAGGTAGAAGTCACGCTACTTCCTCCTATTGATTCTCTATTATATGCAGAGAATAATGTAGTAAAAGCCAGCAGCTCTAAGAAGTGTCTCTTAATGGTTTATTCAAACATATTTTTTGCTCACCTGATCCCGATCGGCAGGTAACTTTGGACAACCTTGGGTGACCTTTGGATTTATTTTTTCTAGACCATGCTTAAGATATTGAGAAGGCTGTTCCGATTTTTAAGGGTATTTTAAGTGTTTCATAGAGACAGTCAAGCCTTTTGTCCAATCTGAGAAGGTACTTCATAGAACCTGCCGTATACGAATGGCTCAATAAAATGAAAGTCTATAGTCAAGGTAGTTATTTTTAGCTAGAGACCCTTTGTAGTTGTTTAAAAAAGGATAAAACTTTAAGAAGCAATGAGTTTTAATTAGTTTCACATATAAGATAAGAGACCAGAAGTGGATGTGGATCCAGGTTTGTTTAATAGGGGGTGTGTATTACACCCCCTATTAAATTATTACCTGTATATAATGAAAGACACATGTAAATTTTTCCGAAATATTTAAAGCGTAAGTCTGGTTTTAATTGGTATGATTTTCGGTACTCCTTCTAGAATACCGGCGCAAATCTCTACAAGCAGATTTTTGGTGACAGCTCAGAGCTCACACATGACCATCCGAAACAGAAACAAGGGTTACCAGCGGTTGCATCATTATTGGCGACTTTATCGCTTGCGCCGGGATTCTGGAATAGTACCTGATTTTCTACATTTTTAGAGATTAGTTTTACTAATCTCTCTATTCTAAAAAAAAGTTTTAGGTGAACGGTTTCCAGAGAAAGGCTTTTTAATTACTGAACCAAATGACACATATATGGTATCAAAATGTCAGGATTCTTTCCGGATTTCCGAGTAAGCCCTTCGATTTTTCGAAAAAGTTCTTAATTTTAAAATATTTCCATTTTTTTAGATACCGGATAAGGTCGCAGTTACAAAGCAAGTACTGTCAATCATATTATTATGCATCCAATCACAACGACCGATTGACGCCATATTTTAAGATGAAACATGTTTTTTTTTCACCTTTTAAAAACTACTTTCTTGATGAAATATCACTCAAAGACTGATAAAAACATATTCTAAAAACTTACATGTATGCCATTTTATACTAAAATTTCACACTTTTTATCCAATATTTATAATTTTTAGTCTGATTTTTTTGGAAATTAATTGCAAACATAGAGTGATGTTTTGTCTCATATTATTTTCAATTGCTTAAACGGTATTGTTTAACAAGTCTGGGTTTAAAAAAATATGAATGACAAACACTAGGCATATTATAGTTACGAGTTACTTTAAAATAATGGTTTTTGTTTGGTCCGAATATTGATAAACAATTAGAATTAGTTATTTTTATAATCATAGATTAAACATAATTAAGATCAATATTTTTAAAAACATTTCGTTATAATTTTTGATAAGTTGTGGTTAATTATTCAAACTTTTAAGGGATATTTATTCATTGAGGGGATTTGGTGACGTATTTTTGCAAAGTTGGGTGACGTTTTTTCTGTAATTGCTTTATGTAAATTTCTTAAATTACAATGTTAATAAAATTGTTAATTAATTATTTGTTAATTAAATTACATAAATTACTGTAAATTGTTTTATAAAGTGTATTAAGTTCAGCGAGTTGGAATTTGTGGAAATTGAGAAGAAATTCCAAAAGGTCCTGCGTCAGCAGTTTACGGGGGTTGGTGAGCGATAGCGAACAGGGGGCGGTAGCTCCCTAGTGTTTGAAAAATTACTTTAATTAGCAAATTAACATTAAAACGGAAATTACCTATTATCTTTTACTTTATGGAGTGGGAAATATATATCACTTAGCAAGGTTATAAATGGTCCTTCGAAATGTCAGAGTATAATTCTTATCATAATTTATTAAAACTTGGATATTGTTTAATAAACTAATTATCAAAAGAAGTGACACTCATGATACATCATGGCCCATAGCGTCCATATTATGAATTGTAAGTCTAATACTTCCTTGGGATGGTATTCTTGGCTCTTGGCCCCCATTTCATTGTAGCCTCAAAAAACGCTAACAAAGCTGAAAAAATTGAAAAAGATTGGAAAAACGTCTATCAACACAAATTAGTTTTAAATCTATTTATTGAATTTATAAAGCATAAAATAAATATTTTTAGGAAGTGGATTAAAGATGCTTGATTTGGTTACTTTAAGTAAAAAATCAATTTATTTAATCATGCCAGGGCCCTAAATGGGTCTGTCCCTGTTAAAATATATACCTTATCCAGTTGAGTAATCAATTGGTTTTACAACTTCAAGCGGTGAACATATTCTTACTAAAAATAGCAAAGAACTGGAACGCTGTATATTTGACCAGAGCTATATTTTTACGAGAAACTGCTTTTAACATGTTCCCTTTCGAATCACGTAGAGTGCGGGTAAATATCCCTTAAATAGAACATGTCCTTAATCTAGGACCAGTAGGGATGTGTCCTACTAGGTGTGGTCATGAGGTGACGGATATAAAGCAATACTTATATAGCTACTAGTCTGATAAGGTGTGATATAATCTTGTTTATAACATTATAACCCATTCTATACCTAAAGTTCTTAACTAACTCTTGAAAAAATATTTCAAGTGTTTAGTATTAAACAAAATTACAATAGTTGAAAGCTTGAAATACATATTACATATTTTTGGTGATTTTGTACCTCTCTTCTTCTTAAGGGTACAATGGACGTTCAGAATCACTTTAAACATCTTTCTTTAATTTTGAAGCTATTGCTCTGAAATTTTTACAGTATACGTGCTTGATATTCCAACCAACATAAAAAAATTCAGAAAAATCCATTGATAAATTTTTGATTTGAAAATTTTTTACAAATTTTAAAATGTTCCAGGCGAACTCAATTTTATTATTACTAAATTTTCCTTGGAGTTAGTTTCAAATAGGTATTTGCGTAGGTAGTGCCATTCAACATTTTGTATGTTTGTTTACCATATGATAGTTAGTTTTGCTAAAAAATCTTTAAATACTAGATTTTTAGCAGCAAAATCATGAAAAAATTTCTTTAATTTGGTTTATATTAAAATCTAACGGTCACAAATGTTTCAAGTATACAAAATATTAAATGGCACTAAAATACCTATTTGAAACACCAAGAAAAATTTTGTTATAAAAAATTTAGTTCACCTGGAATATTTTAAAATTTTTAATTTTTTTAAACTTTTTTGTAAAAAAGACTAAAAATTTATGAATGGATTTTTCTGAAAATTTCTAATGTTGTTTCGGATATCAAGCTCGAATACTGTAAAATATTCAGAGCAATAGCTTCAAAATTAAAGAAAAATAATTAAAATGATTTTAAACGTCCATTGTACCCTTAAATAAGCAAATCGCGAACCCCTTAAAATTGTAAATAAATAAGCAAATCGTGAATCATCTTATAATTTTGCGTAAACAACTCACATTTAAAGTATTATATAGAACTTAATTTCCAGTAAATGGCCATCTGGGGGCCCTTCCCCATAAAATTTTTAAATTTTGCTTCTTGAAAGTAGTGTTTTATCGCATTTTGGACCCAATATCTCTCCCTTACTGACTTTACAACAAGACGGATGTGTGAAATATTCCAAGCACTATTTTTTAAACAAAATAATTATGGATAATTACGTTTCTCTTGAAAAAAAAACTATAAATTCTAACCGTCATCCACCCTCAGGTCATTTTTCCTTTTAAAAAAACATACAAAAAATTACAGAAGATTTCGCCCTCGAACCGACTTAATTAAAGCCATCCACGTTCGATCCCACATTATCGTCGGATTTCCTGCGTCAAACAATGGCTGTTTGACGTCGGGGCGTATAATCCTTGAAACACGAGGACCACATTACGGAGATAAGAATGAAAAGCCGGACCCGTGTCAATTGGTATTTTGGTGTAGTATTTGAAGGAAATTGTATCAGAGATCTTTTCGTTTTGATCTTTTAACCCTTTGTTGCATCATGTCCACTCTAGTGGACAAAAGTTACATTTTTTTGCTTTTCTGTAAATGCCTTTACAGATTTCATTTCAGTTTTTTTACCTTCTACATTATTTGAGCTTTCAACTGTTAATCATAGAACACAGCACAACTGCACAATTATTTTTAAGACTATTTTTAAGAGAAAAAATGCATGTATATTTTTTTACTTTGTATGCAACAAAGGGTTAACTTCGCTTTAGGTGAAATAAAATAGGAATCGTTCAAAATCTTGGTGGTATTTTAGACAGGTGAATTATTTTAGTGAGTAAATATTGTGATGAAAGGATCAGGAAATAGGGGGGTACTGTTTAAAAAGACTTATCTTAATATTAGTAAATGATCGAAATTAAATAGTTAACTTTCAGATCAAATTTTAGGGGTAGATTAGGAACAAACAGGACTGTCAGATGCAGATTTACCATAACGTTTAATAATTTAAATCCTTTTTGATAAAAGCCAAATTGAATTTAATTTTGAGCATTATTTACAAGAATTATATCCAGACCAAAAACATCAACAACAGAACACAGCTATTTCATTTCTCATTATTTTAAATGTTCACGTGCGCGTGAATAAAATAAAGATACAGGTTTAGTTGTAAGGCAGCATTTTCATCTACACTCATTGCCATAAAAAATAGCGCACCAAGAAGAAAAAGAGATATCAAAGCCAAATTTATTTACATGATTACCCATAGTATGAAGGTTAATTGATAAAAATTTCAGACTTCTTTGAAGTTCGGGGGCCGAGAAAATCAGTAAAAAGTGTTGACTCCATAGGTGTCCATAAACGCCGCCCCACGCCTTGGTATTGAATGAAAGGGGCTCTAAAAGTGGGCTGTTGGGAATTGGGGGACCATGGTGTGTCCCCACGTAGTCAAATTTAATATGGTACACCAACGGACGTTGCATACCAGGGTAGATTCTTTCTCCTCACTGACCGGACTTTTTTTTATGGGCGTTAGTTTTAGAGAACGGAAAGGACGGGGTAAAAAGGCAACCTAGGGGAGTAAGAAGAGCCCTTGGACATCGCATACAACATGTGATAGTGCATTTTTATTTTGAAACTTATCCACAGTACAGGTCTGAAGGTAAGGACGGACAACCGGCTGCAAAACCTCAATGATGCAACTCTGGTTGGTCAATGTACCGATAGATCATACTGAGCACATGCGGCAGTGGGATGGATGTCGTTTGCAGTGTACTGCGGATTGTCCATTTGGTCCTAATAGCTTCTTACATCTTTGTCTATAAAACAAGGGGATGAAAATGGACCTTTCTGTTTCCAATAGTGCACCAAATAAGGAAATGAAAATTCCAATTTCATGACATTGGGGTTAGAAGAGAACCCCGCTTCGGTTTGCAGCACCACGACGGTTGGATATGAGTTTGAAGACAAAATGGAGAGAGTGCATTCAGCTGTTGATTTTCTAATCATCCCACGGAGTGGTGATGCTTGGTAATGGAGTGGTGATGCATTGGATTCCATTTCTGCAATTTCTGAGTATGATTTACAAGTGCTTTTACCAACTAGAGCTGCGTCATTGAGTTTTTGCAGCCGGTTGTCCGTCTTCACCTTCAGCCGTGTCTTGCGGACAAGTTTCAAGATAAAAATGCACAATCACATGTTGTATGCGATGTCCAAGCGTTCTTATTACCCCTAGGTTGCCTTTTTACCCCGTCCTTTCCGTTCTCTAGAACCAACGCCTACAAAAAAGTCCGGTCAATGAGGAGAAAGCATCTACCCTGGTATGCAACGTCCGTTGGTGGACCAGATTAAATTTAACTACGTGGGGACACACCATGGTCCCCCAATTCCCAATAGCCCACTTTTAGAGCCCCTTTCATTCAATACCAAGGCGTGTGGGGGCGGTTATGGACACCTTTGGAATCAACACTTTTTACTGATTTTCTCGGCCCCCGAATTTCAAAGAAGTCTGAATTTTTTTTATCAATTAACCTTCATACTATGGGTAATCATGGAAATAAATTTGGCTTTGATATCACTTTTTCTTCTTGGTGCGCTATTTTTTATGCCAATGAGTGTATTATACCCCGTTCGCACTGGTCTTTATTTTTGCCTTTATTTTCGTTAGCAATTTGTTGTCATGGAAACACACTAATCAATTCACTAGTCAATTAATAATCTTTTATGTATTTTTACTTGTATTTTTGGTGATTTTATTCATTAGTTTTAAGTTGTATTGAGAAATTAAATTTTTAATTATTTTACAAATCATGCTGATAATGGTTACACACAGTAAAGTGCTTATTTTCGCCCCTTGTCAGTGCAAACGCCGTTTTCAAAAGATGGGGCGATTTTGCCTTTGTTTCCATGACAACAAAGTTCTAACGAAAATAAAGGCAAAAATAAAGGCTAGTGCGAACGGGGTATTACAGGCCTGATAATAGCTCAATTTTTAAAGGATATTTAGGTCCCTCCAGAAATAAATTTCAATTATACGCCACTGACTAATATACGATACGATCATGCGGGTTAGACATAACTAACTAAATTATTCGCAACTTAAATTAAGTTTCACGTAATAAACTAAACAAACTCCGCAAACCAAAATCCCGTACTTATTTACATACAAAAGGATTACACCAGTCAAACCAGGTGTTCCAACAACAAAAACAACCCACACACCCAACATCTTATCATCAGAATCTCGCTATAACTATTATCATCATCTCCTCCGTTGCAGAAGAGAATTAGTTAGGTAACGGCAAGGCGTTACGTGCTTTCCTCGTCGCCACGCCGTCTGGAGCAAACGACGACGTCCTTGGGAGGAGACCTTAGCAACAGGAGGGACACAGGTGAGTAGTGTCGCAACTGTGCAGGAGATAGAGATAACAGCTCTCTTTGTTCTTTCATTGTTCTCTTTCGAAGGGGAGAGACGTCTTTGGATCATTGCTTTTGTCCGTATAGTAGTAGTCGCCCGATTCTTTCGGGGAAGTTGGTTTGGTTTGGATAATTTTCGGAGGAATATGCATAGGTGATAGATATATGTCGCTAGGGGTGAATAAACTGACGACTTAAATTTCATATGAAATATGTATTAAAATTTCAATGGGCAGATGAAGTTACGCCTATCACTGACCACTTGCAATCAAGAATGAAAGTAGGGGTTAAATATTTTTTTAAACGGTTTAAGGATGCAAATTTTTTTCTAAATTTAAAATAACCAATTATCTAACTAAAGGAAACAAAAGAAAAAGATTAACACTTTTAAATGTAGCTACTTTAATTGAGATTAGTTTTTTAAACTTTTCCTCTAGTGTAGATAATATTATTTAGAGTGATGGATAAATATAATTATAATTTAGAGAAAAATAATATAGAGTCAAGGACACAACTTTTTAGTTCCACGGCAAGCCACGGGCCCTTATTTTAAAAATTTAATATTGGTATCTGAATGGGAGTCTAAGGGGGAGTCTAAAAACACTTTTTTTCCTATTACCAGTAGATCCTATTTTTGGCTTCAATAAAACGAGTACAAAATTTCAGCTTTGATACAAGTTCATTCAACCGCTCCATTATTCAGTGCATATAAATTTTCCTAAATGTTATTATTTTAAATGGGACCGTTCAAATATTACGTAAGCACCTAAGGGGGAGGGGGTTTGCTCTTTGCTTATTTTTGCTGACAAGGGGGGAAGGGGGATATGAGTGATGCTTACATAAGACGGTGCATTTTCGAAAATCTCTTGTTTCTTGCATAAATAATTTCAAAATTCAACCAAAAATAAATGTAACAAAAAATTGAATTACGAAATCTGACGTAAGCACTTTTTTCTGGAGATGGACCACCCTAACATTTTGAAATTGTAACCCCGAAAAGTAGTGTTTCGACTCATTTTTGAACCTTTATGGCTACACCCAAAAAGAACAGCTCCTTGTACGAGTCACCTAATTTTCAAGGAAAAAAACAGTACTTACTAATAGGAATAGGGATGTCAAAATTTCGGGGGGGCCGGCAATTTCTTACCTAATTATGGTGGGGGGGTTTGAGGTTTGCTTATCTTTGCTGACAAGGGGGGAGGGGGGGTTAAAAATGAACAAAAAAGTGCTTACGTAATATTTGAACGGCCCCAATTATTACCTCATAAAATAAATCTACTGTGTGGTCTGTGGTGTACTAGGGACGAAGGGGCTATCATGAGACTGTAACTCCCTCGAAGTCAAACTAAATTAAAACGATTTATTTTTATAAATCAATGGTGATTAACTTTTTTTAACAATTAAGTATTTTATGATGACTGATGATATATAAATAAAGAAAAATTGTTAACTCTCCACTAAAATATGATAAATCCTCATACGGACTCAACATTTTTAGGTCTTCGCCTCCCTCTCTCTGCCACTGGATTTGGATACGCAAATGGGGTGAACTGGGAAAAAGAGAGCAATAAGACTTCGAATATGTGAATGAAATTTATTCTCGACTGAGTTTATTTCCTCTCAGAAAAACACTAGAAACGGATAACCACTGCCATCTATTGATGAACACTGAAACTGATCAACTACCTACCTATACAACGTTCTCCAGCAACTTATCTTTATTACATTCAATGATTAAACAGTAGAAAAAAAAGGAAGTCAATATGTCCCTTTTATTATCTTGTAAAGGCCTCAAATATTTACTCCTCAAATATTTTTTAGCCGAAAAATGTAATTTTCATTACCGGAAAGGTGCTTGGATTGTGCTTGTTGTACCGTTTTTTAAATGATTTCACTAGTCGACAGTGGTTTCCTAACAACAACCAAATTACTATTTTTGATACTAATTCATATATTTATTCAAATATCTGCAAGTAAAAAAGTTCCACCACGTCCCATTTTTGTGTATAAAAAATTTTCGATTTTCTGCTTTTTTTCTTAGTTTTTGCGTTTAAGCGTCATTTTTGTCCAATAGAAACCCTGCAATCCCACCCAATTAATTTATTTATAGTATCCTAGTATGTAGATATTCTTTTAAGAGTGTAGCTATGTTTTTGTACTGCAGTTCGTTTTGAAAAGTGACGAGTTTTCAGTGTAGATTTTGTACATTTATGCATAATGCATTTTTCTAAATTTGGGTACGGTTTAAATTACAATTCAACGGTAATATTGAGCAGGTAAAGTGGGAAAAGGTTTTTTCCCACTGATTTGGGTCCAAATAGATGACTGAAATGAAATCTGGGCTCCTCACGCGTGTTGCAGAAGTTAGAATGTGGCTCTTTTTAAGTGCGTAAGAGTCAACAGTAGTTCTATGCAAATTACTATCTCTATAGTATGGGGAAGACATTTATAATATCTTGGTTGTTTAATATCAATGACAAATTCAGAAAAAACATTTCAAAAAGTATTTTAAAGGACTTTTTTCGCCCCTAAGTGAAGAAAAACTGAGTCAGTATGAACCTCTGATTAAAAAAGAATTCACAACAAAGAAAATTTAATAAAAACTCATTATCAGCTAGGAAATGGTTTTTAGGAGAGTGGAAAAATGATTTTTAGAAAATAGGACCGATAAAAATGTTTTAAACCCAATATAAGGATCTCTTTAGTCTTACCAAGCCATAGAATGTTGAGCATCACTCAAAATTCATATTTTACATCCACGTTTGAACTTATTTCCGGAAAATCTCACTGAAGTCAATCATAAACAAGGGTAAAGATTGCCTTTGGGCATTAACTCGATACATAGGTCATGAAAAATATCAATTTTGGGCTACAGCTCTTGGTTCATTGAAAGAGGAAATTTAACGCCACTTAAAATACAAAAAGGGATAAAATCGCATCGTATTTAATGAATGTTTAATGATTTTTAGTTTTATGTTGTCTGAAACATGTATATAATCTTAATTATGATAGTATTTTATGCTAAAATAATGAGATTAACTGTTAAAAATGAGTGTTTTCAACGCTTTTGTCCGTTTCTTACAGTACTGGTGTCATATTTGTAACAAATAAACTGTACGTGCTGCAGCTTTTTCACAACTATTTCTGAATTCTACACCCTGAAAATAGTCGGAAATACCTAATCTCATTCTTGTTAGGGAAAAAGTTTAATATTGTCGACTAGTGTTTTTTTTTTGTTTTTGTAAAACGTGTGTTTTTGTGTATGTGTGAGGTAAAACTCACTCAACTCTTATCATTGCCTGATTTAAAAAAGCAATTACTTGAAAAATGTATAAATTCTAATCTATTTCATGAGTTGCATAAATCCCAATTGTACCGTGAAATGTTATTAGAGTGCACTCTTGAAAGTTTAAGGAGAGATTTTAAGAAATTGCTATGTATTCAATTTTAAGGATCACTATCTATAGTTATTACATTTTTCCATATGAGACGAAAATATACAATTAGATTTACCTCACATTGAGTCCCATAAGTAATATAGATATACTTAAGATAATAGTAATAATCATGGGTCTAATGTAAGGAAGAGGGCCAGATATATGACCCGCAGGTAAAGAGTTAGTTCGATTCGAATCCGATGCGGTAAGGAATTCATTATTATTTACTATATCAATAGATCAATTGATTATATAGATCAATTTACTATATCAGTAGATTACACTGTTCAACAAATTTGACCTTCAAAATTTTTTCCTTGATAAAAATAGTCATTTCTTATAGATTTTGGGTCGCTGAATACGAAAATCACCGTTAACATTTTCAATTGACTCAGGATTTTTGGGGAACAGCCCCTCCCCCTTTTTACGTTTTTCAACGACATTATAACTTTAAACTCGCTTTTCACGGTCAAAAAGCATAGTTTTAGTCTTCAAATTGCCCCCCAGGTAACACAAAATGATCAAATTAAAAACATATGATAAATTTATAACAAATGGATAGGTTTAAGGAGTAATTACCCCCCTAAAAATACAAAAAAAGCTAAAAATTATAGGGGTTTCTATACGCTATTTTTTCCTCTTATTTTTTACCCAATTCCAGATTCAAGGGTCCTAACCCTTCCCCAAGAACTCAAATTTGATGACAATATGTAGCAATAATTTTTACTAAAAGCGGCTGAGGTGTTAGCCTCCCAGAAGCCCCCGCGGAAGAGTTCGGAAGACTTCCAGAATCGCAAAGGCGCTCACGAGCTCAGGAATTAATATGGATGATTTTGAAAAGATTACAAATGACGTTTTTCTTATATTTTGGGTCTATCCAAAGTATAAACTCTTCATTTCTTTAAAAACTGACCGGTTTTAGGGAGTGAGGATTCCATGTTTCAAGATGTTAATAGATGCACGCCTGTAGATAACAATTAGGGGGCATCCCTTTAAAAACTGACGGTGATGGAGAAAAATGGGTGTCATATTTGAATTCAGCAGATCATTTTACACAAGAATCAATGAAATTCAGTTAGCTGCTTCAAATTGTTTTTTGTACAGCACAGTTTAACTCTAAGTGCGGCATTGAACCCTTCTGTAGGTGCTTTGGGGGCGCTCACACCTCAACCGCTTTTAGTAAAAATCATTGCTGCATATTGCCATCAAATTTGGGTCCTTGGGGAAGGGTTAGGACCCTTCAAATGTGAATTGTGTAAAAAATAAGAGGAAAAAATAGCGTATAAAAACCTCTATAATTTTGAGCTAATTTTTTGCATTTTTAGGGGGGTAATTACCCCTTAAACCTATTCATTTGTTATAAATTTATCATATTTTATTAATTTGAACCTTTCTTGTCCCCTGGGGGCAATTTGAAGACTAAAGCAATGCTTTTTGACCCTGAAAATCAAGTTTAAAGTTATGAAGCCGTCAAAAAACGTAAAAAGGGGGACGGGCTGTTCCCCGAAAATCCTGAGTCAATTGAGAATTTTAATGGTGATTTTTGTATTTAGCGACCCCAAATCTATAGGAAATGACTATTTTCATCAAGGAAATTTTTTCATGGTTGAACAGTGTTATTTACTATATATCAATAGATATTACTACATCTATTGATACAATAATAATCATGGGTCTAAGGAAGAGGGTCAGATGTGGCCCGCAGGGAGTTCCTGGATCTCTGATCTTGGAGGGATTAGAGAGAGATCTTTAAAATGTAGTATCCCAAATAAACCTTTCATTCCCAGTAGTATCTAAAGAGCGCCTTCTTCCCCTTTGATCCTCGAACTCATAAAACTCTTTTTATAGATCAAAAGAGGAACAGCTGGGGATCCCATGCAGATTAATGCCTCATCAAGAAGCGAAAACAACCTACACTGCTTATACGAAAACAAGCCGATATGATTTCCCAGAGGAAAAAAATGTCGTTCACTTCCGCGTATATGCCCAGGGTGGGTGTGTCTCGATTGACCGAAATCCATCTTACCGAAGCGCCTCTTTCCCGAACGCCACAAGCCCGAACGGGACACTTGCCCGACAGGACTTCTTACCGAATGGGACACTTGCCCGACAGGACTTTTTACCGAACGGGACACTTGACCGACAGGACTTTTTACCGAACGGGACACTTGACCGAACGGGACTTTTGACCGAACGGGACACTTGACCGAACGGGAAACTTGACCGAACGGGACACTTGACCGAACGGGACTTTTGACCGAACGGGACACTTGACCGAATGGACTTTTTACCGAATGGGACACTTGACCGAATGGACTTTTTACCGAATGGGACACTTGACCGAACGGGATTTTGACCGAATGGTGCGTTTGGCCAACAACTCACTATGGTCACTCATTTTAAATATGGGCTTTCGATTTAGGTGTCCTGTTGCTTGACCACTGGTCAAGATTACCTCTATGGCTAAAATCATTATAAAATTAATTTTGGAGATGTTGATTGATATTTTGTAATCTTAACAGTTTTGACATGTGTCTTTGGTTCCGGTGAACGGATACTTTTGGGACACACTGTACATAAATTAATTTATACTCAGTTACCATTCTGTAAAAATTTTAATTAAACTACCTTATTTATTACTATTATATGAACTAAACGTTGAAAAAAGTGTTTTGTATTTATGGAAAAGAGTAAAACGCAAATAAGAGCATAACACAGGGGACTGTGTATTGTCATTCTCCTAAAATTGCAACTTCAATTTAAGAGATTTTAATTAAGATTTCTTTGTTATTTATCCTATAGGTATCATGATTAGAAAATTAAGGATGCGAATCTAAAACTTGTTTAACGCTTCTTATTTAATTCCAAATATTATATAGTTCGCACTCTATATACTTCATATTATACTTAACAATTCTATTTACTTTTTTAATATACATTACTCATTACTTCATTAAAAAGAAATTGATATTTCTTAGCAAAATTAATATTAATTTATACTTGACAAGTTCCTGATACGTATTTTTTTAGCCTAGCTTCAAATTTTTTAAGGATTTGAAAATGAAAGGAGACTGTTAAGAATAATATTAATTTATAATTACAAGGGATGAAAAATTGTATTATAATTTTGTAATTAGTTTTCAGATTGCGGGCTTTTAATTGTAAGTATCTATCTGGAGGTTAGAAAAGCAAAGTGTAAATTTAAGATCCCGAAATTTTTAATGGTGTTCAACTGTTTTACTATCGTGTCTTTCACGAACTTAATTCACTTTATTTTGCTTTTTAAATTATTAGTCGGAAAACTATTTCGCTTTGGTAAAATTATTAGTATTACAGGAGAAACTTGTTAAAATATATTTATTCATTATTATTAATTACTGGTTATTACAATTAATACCTGGTGTTTTTATTCATTACTGATTATTATAATGAATTACTGGTGCTATTATTCATTACTGTTTATCATAATTAATTACTGGTATTATTATTAATTTACTGGTTGAAGAGTTCACTTTTGTTACTCATACTGTGTGTATCAAATAATTTTTTATTTTAAATATTAAAATTAATAAAAAAATTATTACTGGTATTTTATTATTATTTCCTGAACTAGATATTCAAGTAACAAGTTGCCCTAAGACAAATTAAGCTAAAGTCAACCTCCCCTTTGCAAATAAACTTTAAGTAGTCGCTTTTCTAATACTAAAATGAAAATAAAGGAGTGAACCTGATTCCTAGTTTATTAAGAATTACAATTAAATATTTTTTAATTGCGAAAGTTTAATTTTTATTAAATATATAGGGTAATTCAACAAAAAATATGCTCCAGTGTAATTATATTTTATTAAAAGTTATGCTTAGTTTCACGTGTTAAATAAAAAAAAATAAAATATGATATCTGTATTATTAGAGTGAATTCAACCACAAAAACTATTTCTGTTTAAAAATCTAATGGAAAATTGCAGCATCTCTTAAAATTCTAAATATACTTTTAATTCAATCAAACATATCTCTTGATTCAAAAAATTTTTGTGCTTTTACACAATTTTTTTTCCATTAGATAGTTTATTACAGAAAGCACCTAACTGGGTGACGTTACGCGTGCCTCTTGTAAATGGGGGAAGCACCGTATTATCGAAACACTATAAGGATGTGAAAAAAAACCTTAGAGCTTTGCCTTTTTAAACAGGAATGATAATAAACAATGCACGCATGACGTCACACGTTGCTTCAACTTACACAGAAAAGAAGCTACTTTAAATTGAAAATAAATTATATTTTAGGGCTTTGGTAATCTTAAGGTTTTTCTGGAGGTTTCAGCTATTCTAAATACACAAGAATTAACAAAAAATTAGACTGCAATTATTCATTGCTTATATTTGTAATAGTATTCTATAACGGGCAACAATTTTTAAGTTTTGAAAATAGTTTAATACTTGTGCAAGTTTGTTGACCTTTCAACAAACTTGCACAAGTATTAAACTATTTTCAAAACATAAAAAAATTAATCAGTTTTTTCCCGGTGCATGAATGATACTAGAATGTCCTATTTTTACAGTAAGATAAAGTTCTTTGCATAAAAATTAAACGCATATTTCCGATTCAAGCATGGAAGACATCAGTATTTCATTAACCTAATACATTTTTTAAAACGTAATTTATTATCTATTTTTCGGTAAAATCAGAAACTACCATCTTGACCAGTGGACAACCGGAAAATGTTATAGGTCTCAAGGTGTTTGGTTTGAGCCCCCACATGACCTACTTCAGTGCCAAAGCAAAGAAGTTACAGAAAGTGGACCGGACTGACCAATGGTCAGCTGGAACCAAAAACACATGTCAAAACTGTAAAGTTTACAAAATATCAATCAACATCTCCAAAATTAATTTTATAATGATTTTAGCCATAGAGGCAATCTTGACCAGTGGTCAAGCAACAGGACACCTAAATCGAAAGCCCATATTTAAAATGAGTGACCATAGTGAGTTGTAGGCCAAACGCACCATTCGGTCAAAAGTCCCGTTCGGTCAAGTGTCCCATTCGGTCAAAAGTCCCGTTCGGTCAAGTGTCCCATTCGGTCAAGTGTCCCGTTCGGTCAAAAGTCCCGTTCGGTTAAGTGTCCCGTTCGGTCAAGTGTCCCGTTCGGTCAAAAGTCCCGTTCGGTCAAGTGTCCCGTTCGGTCAAGTGTCCCGTTCGGTCAAGTGTCCCATTCGGTAAAAAGTCCATTCGGTAAAGTGTCCCATTCGGTAAAAAGTCCTGTCGGTCAAGTGTCCCGTTCGGTCAAAAGTCCCGTTCGGGCTAAAGGTCTTTCGGTCTTGTGGCGTTCGGGAAAGAGGCACTTCGGTAAGATGGATTTCGGGCAGACGGGCGCGACCCGCCCAGGGTCTACCCATTAATTAGCGTTGTTGCTGCCACTTATTATTATAGTATGAAAGTTTATTTTGGGGACGTCTCTCTGTATAATTTATTTTTGACGAACGAATTCGGGAAAACGGGCCATTAAAATGCTGACGACCTTTTTCGAAGGGGTTGCGTCGGAGTTCACAGACGCCCTGAACTCAAATAACTTTTTGGATTTCTTTTGTTGAGTCAGGGCGTTTCTTTGCATTTCAAAATGTTGTCGTTTCCTGTTTCCCTTTGAAATGCGAATCAACATGTTTTATGCTTTTAATTAGGAACGTATAGCGCAATATGCTAATCATTGTTGTAAATGTTCATGAAGAAATTAAGTTTTAACAGAATTTACTAATTCATAGTTTCTATAATCTGCATATTGTGATCGTTCCCATTCGAAGTATCGGAATTTTAATTTTTTTATTTACAGAACCTAATTAAAATTCTTCTTACAAACATTTAGTCCACTAGGCATATCATTCTTTGTCTTCTTTTTTTTTAAAAAGTATACAAAGTACCTACTATACAGAGAAAAAAATTAACATTCTTTATCTAAATAGAAAAATTCCCAATTAGACTTAAAAGGAGTTGCTTAGAGGTAAAACATTTTGCTTCTAATATTAATTTAACTTTGATTACTAGATGTATTATTGCATAGTACCGAACTGTGGTTTCAAAATCGTGTTGTTAGTCATTGGGAGTTGGGGAGATTTACTCTTTTAACTTCTCTTGTATTCCATATAACACAGAATTTATTGGTGCCTTTTTCCTTTTATTAAAAACCTCGATAGAATGTTCCTTTAGCAAACCTGAACAAATAAATTTAGTTTGCCTTCTGGACGTTCAATTTTTCTCTATTTAGGGTTTCTACAATATATTCAAGCGAATACAATGGTTTCCACATTCCCTCAACTATTAATCGCATTGTAAACAGGCTATTGAATGCTTCAATTAACAACTACTACCAATCCATTCCCTTTTCAAAGGCCCCAGCTACCGTTTGCTTCACCTGTCGTGCACGTAACGGGAAAGTGCTGTTGCCCAGGTGCCAAACTTGGCAACTGTGAATTACATCGAAAATCAATGTTCAGGGCTTTTGTCAATGAACTTTTGGCGGAAGTGGAGCACAATGGATCAAGACAAAGTTGCAGTAGTTGGCGTTCATTGATCTCATTTTGGGAAATCACGTGGGAAAACTTGATTGGATTTCTACAATCTTTAGAATATCCATTGAAGAATTAGTAATTTTCAGAAAATGAAATATATCTTTGTAGTACAGAAGCTGTTGTCAAGCCATATTTAACACGTTTTACATGCTCTACTTCAAAAGAAAACATTTTTGGAGATTTTTATGTCACTATTTTGGGAAGAAGCAGTTCCATTTAGATTTTCCTCTTTGCCTTTCTTAAAACATATTTTTTTAAGCTAAAACTTTTATTTTCCTTCTTAAATCTCCCTTAAATCTTTGTTAATAAATAAGAATTCAGTAAGTACATTTTCAAGGATCCAAAATAAAAGTTCTCTAATTTTATTACACCCTTCTTTGCCGCATAGAATTAAACCAGGAGAAAAATTAATTATTTTAGAAAACTTCTTATATTTAATATTTTTCAACCTTAAAAAGCAAAATGTATAAACACTAAATAAAAATTGGGTATTCTTACAGTAAGCGATCTACCAGTTTAGTTGTTGTTGTTGTCGTGTGCCACTTGGAATACCCAAGCTCCACAAGGATTCAAGGCAAAGGGGGTGCGGCTCCTGAGAAAGTGACGCCCATAACTTCTGATGATAGATGCTGTTGCTATCTATCGTCCATTTTCGTTAGCTCACTAGAATAAGGGTACTTTTCCATTATACCGGCGCAGGCGATAAAGTCGCCAATAATGATGCAACCAACTCCAAACGGAATAACGTCTGCTTCGTGTGATTTGTTCCGGCGACTGGGTGCTGTAGCCAAAAAGTCTGCTTGGCGAGATTTGCGCTGTTATAATGGAAAAGTACCAGGATAAATTAGCTTCTTAGGAACTTTAGCTCATTAGGATTAAAAAACAGTTGTGGGACCATAATCTACCTTAATACAGATAACTTAACTGGTAGATCGCATACTGCAAGAACACCAACAATTGTTACTTTTCGAACACATCCAAGACGCCAAGAGACTATTTTTCTGTGTACTTTCTGTATAAATCTTTTTTCCATTTTATTTCTATTAGTCTAAGGGCCACATGCAGCTGCCATCGAATCGAACCGAATATCGAATATTTGTAATGGCATCGTAAATCGAAAAAAGCGATTCAGCAGTGTCACAATCGTTTTTCTCCATGACGTCGGCGCTCACAGGTCGACCAATGGAACTACCAGTATTACTAACGCCATCTGGCGATAAATTGACCCCATTGGACTCGCTTCACCTGACGTAAGGATGACGTGCTAGCTACCATCCAATCAGAATTCACTTCGATTCACGTGACCAATATTCGAGACCCTCCGGAGGTATCGAGCTCGTTTTTGACCACGTGACTCGATATGAGTAGCAGAAGTAACAGGTTGATAACCTGTTATTTCGATATACGATGGCAGCTGCATATGGCCCTAAATTTCTTCTGTCTAAATTTTTTACACACAAATCTATCAGCACAAAGCTCATAACTACCTTACTTCGATACATCTGAACTATTCATCAATACTACTTTTCCAGTATGATTGAATCTTATTCCTGTGTGCTTCTCTGGACCGGATTCTAGATAAATCTTATAACTCATAACAAATTCTATTTCAGGATATTTCGAAAAACACGAAAATCTTTTCAGACTCGGGAAACATTTAATAAAAAGGACATGCCAACCATATCCTATAATGTCTAGACAGGTTTATAGTGGGTCGTGATTCTCATCTGTCAGAAAACTTGTTTTCAATTACATTAAGGAGACATTGCCTCCATATTAAAAACCAAAATTTTCTTCAAGAGCAATGGCAGCGCACAAAACAGCCACGAACAATTGAAAACCAGTTTGCTCTCATTTGAAAAATCGTTTTCCTTTCGAAACCGTTTGTTTGAAGACATAACACGAAATGAAAAAAAGACCCTTTTCGGAGAGTTTGTAAATAATATCCAACTCTGATGAAAACGAGACGAATTCGCTGAGCATAATTTAGTTGACCTTGAAAACTGTCAAGGTCTGGTCACAAAAGCTCTTGTTATGATGGGATGGCGTGATTCTATTTTTGTTCTCTTGTTTAAGTTCTTCCTGCAGTGTCTCCAATATCCTGATATGTCATGTGAGGCATTTTAGAAGTAGGGGTCGTTTTATGTTTGAGAAAGAATGTGGATAAATTTGCGTTTGATTGCTTTCTGATCGGGAAACCGAGAATTTCTTTTCATGCAAAGTGGAAAATTTGATCTAACATATGTATATCCAGTGGCATATAGAGCTCCTTAGTTACTAAGGCCTGAAATGTTTCTAGCCATACTTTTAGAAGTTCGGTCCAACTTTTTTAAAACTTTACCAATTTATATTCATTTAAGTTTTCATTTTATAATAAAAATCTTTATTCAATATTAGCAAAACTAGAGTTTTACAGCATGATCCGAGTTTAAACTATGTTTAAGCAGTAGATTTGTCTGAAATGCTATAATGATTCATATCCATAATTTTGGAGTTTTACTCATTACTGATCCTGAATTTAAGGGGGTTCAGTACCAAAATTTTGTCAAAGTATCGAATTTGAGATTTTGCTATAAAAATAAAGATAATACCCTTAGAACTATTCCTACCAAGTTTCATAATGATACGGGGATTCTAAGTGTGAAAATTTTTAGATTTATGAAGCCTAGATAGTGTTAAGAAGCCTAGTTTTCTATCTTTAAACGGCTTTTTCTCAAAACAAGGTTTTTAACGTTTAAAATCACAAGGCTTTTTTTCTAATCATCCAAACCACTTCAAACTTTGTAGTCATTATAAGTAACACCTGTTTAACATCTCCAGGCATGGATTTTATAATATATTTATTAGAACTTTTTTTACGGAGAAGTAAAGTGGAAACTTAGGATATTTTTCGAAAAAAATGCCTAATTTCAGAGTTTTTTAAATTTTTCAGAAACTTTTATAGATAATCAAATTTCCATGCCTACAAGTGACTATATATGTTTGATCTATGTTAAGACAAAAAATCAAATCAAAAGAACATATATTCAGGGAGGATAATGAATTTAAATTTAGGGTAATTTTGGGCATTGTTGTGAGGTTTTTTGTAATTTTTTTAAAAAATAAATTTTTGAACTCGCTTTTTGGGATAAATATGAATTAGTATGAAGTAAATACATAATTTAACACCTTAAAAGATAATAAAATCCTGTTATTAGAGAAAAAAATATTTTTGGTACTGAGCCCCCTTAAGAGGTTTAAATATTCAAATTAAATTGATTAAGTTCAATCTTTTAATAAATGCGTGTTTTCTTTGAAAAAAAAAATTAACTAACTCAATATCCACTTAATGTAAATGTTGCTTTTCTTCTGGTGCATATCGTGGCGTAGTGGTACTGCCAATGTTGCTTTGCCTATAGAACACGTTTATTGCAGCAAAAACACCACACAAAACAAGATACTCTTAGAAAGTTATTGTTAATTACAATTTTTTGATTTAAATCAATCAATAAAACCTTATTACGTGAGAAAACATCCCGTCTCTGCATGTTTTATATTTCAAAAGATTTTGGAAACAAATCATATTTCCCTTCTTTCCATTGGTATCGTGATATCCATATCAGGTTATAGCAGGGTTTCTCACCTGAGGGGGTCCCTGGATGCGTTAGAGGGGTCACTAAATAAGAGGGAAAATAAAACTAAAATTAATAAATCGAAAAATCTTGATAACACTATTGGTTTTTTTTTCCAATGGGCGGGTACATACTGGACATTATCCAAATAAAACTATTGTAGCTGCATTTATTTACACTAAGCTAATAATGTTTAAAAATGTTTTTAATTTGTTACAGGTCATAGTAACGGCTAAAAATTACAGTTTTTTAAGAGTAAAATTAAGAAATGGTCGGAAAAGTACTGAACCTAAAGGTTGAGGACCTCCCTAGGTCAGAGAAATGATGTTTCAGAGGCAAATATCTGTTTACATCCATGTTGAATAAAACATTTTTTGTTAAGTATGCATTATTTTTTAAAATTGATGAAAAAATGCAATTACTATTAAATAAATTTTGCTTATTAAGCTTATTAATTTAGCTTATAAATAAATTAAGTTACTAAGAATAAGATGCCCATTTCATTACTTTTCTTTCTTATCGAAATAACGCATGTACGTATAAATAGGTTTTTATAACTTATATGTAACTTCTTTAAGTTTTTGAATCAAAAACTATGCAAAAGGTTAAATACAAGAGTTATTAGTTAGAAAAATTGAATTGACATGCATAGCCTAACTCCTAAAGAGTAGAAAAGTTTGTGTAGCAGGAAAAGAATAGATACTATGTTTTTTATTCCTTAAAATGGCACGCATGAGGACAAAAATGGAAATTTGATAAATTCTATTCCATTTAAAAAAGACAAACATGAGTTTCCAAAGAATCAAAGATTATTTCAAAACGGAACTAAAAAATATTAAGGTCTGCTCACAAATCAAATAATGGTTTTACCACAAACACATCATTGCCTCCTCTGAAATGACTATTCTTTAAATCAGTGGTTCCCAACAGGTGGTCCGCGGACCACTGGTGGTCCGTGAGGCCTTTGGAGTGGTCCGTGAGAAGATTTTTAAACTTATCCAAAAAAAATGTGTGGAAATTAGTGATGGGCAGGTATCGATACCAAATACTTAAGTACTCGATACCAAATACTTAAGTACTCGATACCTATAGGTATCGAGTGTATTCGATACCCACAAAAGTATCGATACTTTATTGACATATTTCGTTTTAAATTTTTCAATGAAGTAATCTTTATAATACCTACTGTAGATCAAACGCAGCCTGTTTCCGTTTTCATTTTGCAACGCTCAAACCCAAGTCGTTATCATCCGCGAGAGAAATTTGACGCAGCTAGGTTTTTCCCCCGCCAAATCCTTCGCTTCTATCCACCTCCAGGCCCGTAGCTACGGGGCTTTTTGATGGATCGCTTTCAGTTTTTTGAATATTAGTCTGATTATGGATAGGCCCTAAAAAAATTGTCCCTTCAGGTTCATTTCCCGACATTGAAAAAAAGTACTCGATACCTAAAAGTACTCGATACCAAAGTATTCGATACCTATAAGTATTCGATACCAAAGAATTCGATACCTAAAATTATCAATTTTGCCCATCACTAGTGGAAATTCAAAAAAATAGTTTTCCTTATTTCAACACTTTTCAGGAAGTAGTAAAAAACCATGGATATATATGATGCAAAAAATATAAATAAAAAAATCCTACTGTGTCATAAGGGGTCATCCATAAATTACGTGAGGTCAAAAAGGGGGGGAGGGGTTTGGAAAAATCTCACTAACAAGGAAACATTCTTAGGGTGAACTCACAGAAATGCACGAAAATTTTACAGGCATAAGAAGATGACTCAAAACACTTACTGTGAAAAAATTAGCTGCTGAATTTCAATAGGAGAGGAGTTATTTAAATTTGAAATTTGGGTTCTGAGTTGCCAAACACATTCATTTAGCACCACTTGGCGACTTTCCAATCGGATGGAATGAGAAATTTGATTCGAAGTGTCTAAATCCACGAAAGTTGGCCCGTGCTAAAGTATTAGCGAAATTTGTTAGAGTTGAGTTGTTACTTTCGTGGATTTAGACAGTGCCATAAAATATACAGGGTGTTTCAAAATTGCGTTGCACGGGTTTTATTCGGAACCATGCCCTCCTAGGGTCCTGGAAGTAAGGTCTACCCCTAGGTAAGTGACCCTGGAGAATTCATTGAGAGGACTTACAGCGCCCCTAGCGGCGAAATTAAAAAGTTAAAAAAATTAATTTAAAAACTAAAGGAGATAGAGCAAAAACCTCAGTGAGAGTATTGTTGCCAACGTCAAGAATAACTCATTGAAAAAAAATTGATCAAAATATCTTGAATATTCGCGGAGATATTAGCATGTGAAAATAGCACTTTTTCAGGGGTCAAAAAGTAAAAATGTCGCATATTTGCAAATTTTTCAGTGAAATTGTGTAGTTTTGTGTTTTTTTAGTTGAAAGAACACAAAATTTAATCAAAAAATCAAAAAAATTTGCAAATATGTGAACTTTTTACTTTTTGACCCCGGAAAAAGTGCTATTTTCACATGCTAATATCTCCGCGAATATTCAAGATATTTTGATAAAATTTTTTTCAATGAGTTTTTCTTGATGTTGGCAACAATACTCTCGCTGAGGTTTTTGCTCTATCTCTTTTAGTTTTAAAATTAATTTTTTTAACTTTTTAATTTCGCCGGTAGGGGCGCTGTAAGTCATCTCAATAGATCCTCCAGGGTCACTTACCTAGGGGTAGATCTTACTTCCAGGACCCTAGGAGGGGCTGGTTCCGAATAAAAGCCGTGCAACGCAATTTTGAAACACCCTGTATAGTTTCCAATGCATTTTTAAAAAATATGCGGCAAACAGATAACTCCTAAAAATTAAATGCTAAATAGATGTTGGATTCTTTTTAATTTGCATATGATTTTGTATTGCTTCATGCGTTATTTATTTTAATTTTCCTTCTTTAATTAATTTTTATTCCTGTTTTGCATTTGATGAACTTTTTTTTATTCGCTCATTTATAAGTGGCAACAGAGAAAACGCGGCCAGTTCATTCTACCATTTGGCGTTCTCTCTGCGTTTCTCGCCTTGTAGGGTTACATTTGGCGTTAAATATGACAATTTTCAATAATTTTTTACAGCTTTTCTACTGTAATTCAGCAGCTAATTTTTTTACAGAAGATGTTTTAAGTCATATACTAACCCCTGTAAAATTTTCGTCCAATTCTGTGAGTTCATCCTGAGAATGTTTCCTTGTAAGGGGGGAGGGGGGTCGATTAAAATCTCACGTCAACTTTTAAAGTTAAAAATTATACGATTTTCTTTCTTTTTTAAGTAAAATGCAAACGAATAGGATAGAAAATTATCTTTAAAGGTTGTAGGTAAATCTCACGTGGGGGGAGGGGGGTCCAGCAAAATCTCACTAAATCTCACCAAGGGGGGAGGGGGGGTCCAGATTTTGGAAAAAACACCTCACGTAATTTATGGATGACCCCTAAGTAAAAAAATCTTCTCTTTTATCCTATGAATCATATTTATTCGTTTCACTTACTTTATTCAAAGTAGTTTATTACATAGTAGATACGGGGAAATGTGATTGATATGGCAAAGTACACATCAGATGAATTAAAACTGAGAGGCGCTAGGGTGGGGCAAATAAAGAATCGAATATATTTATCAATAATTTGATATAAAATTAATGTTAATTTTCCTTTGAAGTTATTATTTGATTTTCAGTTCCAATTTAGAAACATACTTAATACTCGGTTTCTCTTACTTCATAAAAAAGACAAAACTTTTGACCATCTGTGAGAATTGAATGCATTGAAAAAATGATTAAAATTTTGAAGATAAAGTTAGGGATAGAGATGGTCCGCGGAGGTTCAAATTTACGTGAAGTGGTCCGTGGAATATTTGAGTTGGGAACCACTGCTTTAAATAAATCCGAAAGATAAGATCTTTCAAAGCTACTTATCTCCTATGTAACGAAAGGGTTAAAAAATTAAAAAAGAATGAGCTAAAGATCTATTGAATATGAGTTAATCCTTTTTATGAATTCAGTGAATCCTTAATGCGCTGGACCTTATCTTTGCGACAGCCATTACCAAAAGCAAACAGCTTTTCCATCTTATTTGTTTGGAAAAAGACTGAAAATGGGTAAGCTGTGAGGCAAACAATAGATATTTTCGTGTTGCTTATTTATATTATGAGCACGATTCATTGTATGTATTTTTTAAAGGCACGTGTTAAGGTTGTTGATCGTGAGCTTTTTCCCTAGATACGGTGACTCAGTTGGAAAAAGAAGTTTTTATTGGTTGTGTGGAACCTTCTACGTTTAAGTTCTCTCCACCTACCACCTGTATTGTTTTTTCTTGAACTACCAGTTTGTCCAGATCAATCCAAGACCAATAATGTAAAGATACAAGTACTGGTAGACCGAGTACGAAATTTCTGTTATCAAATTCAGATATTGAATCCAAGATTATGGTATAAGAGTAAAATATAATTGTAAAAAGTAATCGCAGCAACACATATTCCATTCGATAATTTGCGTAAGAATTAATGGAAAGTTTTTCTTATCAACCGGGGTTAAAGATACAAGTAAATGAACATCAGTTATTAAAAAGTAACAATGTATTATTTTGAACAACGAAGGGCTATTCCATATGAACAGGGACATGATCATGAAAAATAAAAAAATAAAATAATAAAATTTTCTAATTATTTTAGGGAATAATTATGCAGTATTGATCTAATTGTGTTTTGCATTGCTTAAATTGTGTGTAAAATTATTTGTATCGGAATGTCAGCATTTAAAAATCAATATTTAGAACTGCTTGTTTTAAAGGTTAATTTTTTAATGAAAAATATATGTTTATTTTGAAAATTAAAAATAAATTAATTAGTTTTTACAACTTTTTTGTTAAATATACTCATAAACTTTATAGTAAAAATGAAATAAAGTGTTTAAATCAATTTAATTATATTTATATTCATGAATAACTGAACGCTTATACACATGTAGCGTGAGTTACGAACAGCTTTCTATATTTTATTTAATTTCTGATTTTCTTAAGTATTCCCAGTAAAACTGTTTGCTATTTTAGAATAAGGGAAGTATATTCATACACCTGACAAGCATATAGAATTATTAAAACACTATTTAAGCAGAAAAACAAATTTGAATTTTATACTCATAAATCCATGTCTTTTTTCTTGTAGCGTGAGTTACGACTCTATTTTAATTAATATTTAAAAAACTGAAATTCTTAAAAGATTCGCAATACTTTTTTTAAAATTAATAGTATAAATTTCAATATGCATGATTTTTTTAGAAAGAAAATAACAGTTATTTCTATATTTAAAAATTATTTGAAATTGCAATTTTGAAAAAAATGTAGCGTGAGTTACGGTGGAATTGCCCCGAATGGTTTTATTTGAAAAATTAAGTAACAGTTAGCAAATAAGACAGTGTGTTTTCAACAAACAAACAAACAAAAAGATTTTTTCAAATGAAGAAATTCCATAGATCCTGAAGCTTTTATAAATTTTTTACTCATATTTACCTGGAATGAGTTAAAAATTTTACGTATTCCAAACTAACGCGTGAAGTCATCACTGTATTCGGAAAACAAACGGTATCACAATCCGAAAACGAGTATATCCATGTTTTCTGGAGTACCTTGAAAAACGACATGCATCTACAACTATTATTACTCTAAGCTGGTAAGAATTTGATCTCATGTAATTTATTTTTATGATTTTTATTGGAAAATTTTGATAAAATAGCAAAACAGGAATCTATAATTGGCTTTTTTTCCTGTTCCTATTTGATCATTTTTATTAGATTTATAATATTATTTAGTGTAATGGCATTATTTTGTTACTATAATCATATTTTCGGAAAACTATTATCTTTCAAGACACCCCGAAGATGCTTCAAGTAACAAAAAATTTCCTGTATGAGAAAATGCCCATTGATGTATTGTTTTGTTAATTTCATTTATATTTTCAATTTTCATTGATTAAATAGAATATAGCACCCTCTACTGTATCGAACATATTTTCCTGTCAATTTAAGAACCTTAGCAAAAGAGACCGCAGGTATTAAGTAAGAACAACTGTCCGTTCTAGCTTATACGATATACAAATACAAGTACAAATTAAGTCGACCAACTACAGGCGTAAGCCCAGCAAGGTTGGCCCAGTCTTTTTAACCCAAACTACCGGAATCCCAGTATCTGTCAATTTTCCTCTTGAACTCGTTTACCCCACTTGAATTTACAATTGTTTCAGGCAACGCATTCCATCTATCCACTACCCTATTAAAAAAATAATGCTTTCTACAATCCGTCTTAAACTTTCCTTTATTCAATTTGAAACTATGACCCCTTGTTCTATTACCCGTATTGAAATCTAGTCCCTCTGGGTCCCTTTTGCTTTACAATTTTAAAAAGTTGAATCAAATCCCCTCTAATCCTTCTTTTCTCTAGAGTGAACATATTTAGCTTCTGTTCAGTTAAGCTATATGTTCATTTAAGTTTGTATATTATTAGAAACTTTTACGAACTTAAAACTTTCAAACGTAAAACTGGATTGGATATTTACTCTGCTTGTAATTCGTTTCCCGCATGTCAGTAGGACTTTGAACGCTCGTCAAAAGATGTCACTACCAACCAGTGGAAGAGCTTCATCAAATTTGTTCAAAATTTTCCTAAGTTTTGAACCTGTTTAGTGCTAAATAAAGATATTGGTTCTTTGAAAATCAATTCAAGAAAATTTTTGGTTAATTGTGTAACTTTTGTTCTCCATAAATTAACATTAAACATATTATAAACTACAATGCGCACAGAACTCTTATTTTCCTGTTATTCAATAAATAGTTGAACACATTCTTGGTAGATGTCGCCACCACAAATAAAAAGGACTGGGAGAGACAAACGCCATGAAGCCCAAAATATTGCCTCCTATCCAGAAAATTCTCAACCACCGAAAATTTCTTTTTTTAAGACAATTAGGAAACTATGGAAATAATATCACATCCTAGATAACCATCCCGAACATGGAACGACATCAAAGGAACCGCTAGTTCCTAACCATTTTCAATTCAAAAGGTGGTAGGTGACCTTTTAAAATTAATGTCAATGGAACTTTTAAATAAAACTAAATTATAAAAAGTGAGATATTAATAAGTGAATCAAATAAGTAATTTATTACTTATTTGATTGATCTAATTGATTGACTATTATTTGATTGATTTGATGATAGGGGAGTTATGTATTGAGAGTATTAAGTTGTTTTTGGAGAAATGGATGATCTTTTATGATGAGATTTTCAATATAAGTTATAGAGAAAAAATTTAGAAAGGCTTATGTATGTAACATGTCTGTTTTGTAGTCTCTACTAGTATTCTGTTCATAATCTAGTAGACGTTTGAGATACATTTTAACAAGTTTTTTGTCCCGTTAATCTGAAATTAATTTGTTTCATATTTTGATAGGATATGACATAGGATTTGAAAAAAAGAAAATGAGGAGATAAGTGCTAAGGGGCCATTCATTAATTACGTAAGGATGGTTTTGGCAATTTTTGACCCCCCCCTACCCCCATGTAAGGGTACGTAAGATTTTTCAAAACCCTTCTCCCCTATTCTTAAGTAAGATTCCATTTCGTTTTTCAAAATAATAAAATGTTAGAAAAGCATCAGTTACACTAAAACTCTCAGTTTAGTGTAACTACACAGTTACAACTTAATGCTACTCCAATAAAAAATATACATCTGATTTACCTTTATTTTTTTAAAATTAAAGCTTCGATAATATACCGAAATCGTCAGCATTTTTAAGATTTTTTGGGGTTATTTAATTGTAATTTGATTGGAATAATTGAAATTTGTTTACATTAACTTGGAAAATCTTACGTAAGAATGGGTTTGACCCCCCACCCCCCAAGTAAGAGAATGTAGATATTTTTCTAACCCCCTCCCCCTCGGGATCCTTACCTAATTAATGAATGGCCCCCTAATATCTCAAAGAGATGGAAGCTAAATAGACTTTTTGATGTACAGTATCAAAAGAACAAAATTTTTTTAAGCTATACAAAAGATAACCAGAATAATTATTTACTATCAAACGAACGAATATTATGCTTTGAATTTATTCAATAAAATCTGTGTCATTAAAATACGTTTACTACTGTTTTGGAAAATTTTCGAAGTTTATAGCAAATTTAAGATATTTGAATATTTCCTGTTCTATTCGAATCAAAAGAAATATGCAATGTTTACAATTTTTTGTTATTATTAACCCAAAAAGAGTGATAAAATTTTATCACACTCTTTGAAAAAAGCATTAACCATTATTAAAGAATAATCCAATAAACGTATTTCTTTTTCTGGTTGGTTGAAAGAACCTTATCTGAACCTGAAAGAGCTGTTGTCCCACCGGATACTCTATTCAAAATGCCCTTTAATAGTGTATTGAACCCAAGCTTTTTTTATTTACCTTTTGACAACACTTATTATGGGTAAACGAAAGGTCTTAAGTGACTGTGGCAAATAAGAATAGAACATCAACCCCCAAGGACAAATTTCCTCCAAATTGCATCTAATGTTGGTTTAAGAATGGAGCAGGGGTAAATAAAGAAAGAAAATGTAAGCACAAAAACAATCACATGCAGTTACATGATATCGAAGTCAAGCATGTTTCTGTTGTGTATAGCAAAAAAAAACACACACAAGATTCTTTATAATTTCTGTGAGGCGGGAGATGATATTTTGAGGCTGGCATTCAAAAACAATGCCAGTTGATTTTCAAAGGCAATGGAATATCGAATAAGCATAAGGATGTGAGAAATGACACTGTTTTTTGAGTGTTGTTTTCACTGGGAATATCGGCCCCGGCTCAGCGTATTTCAGTCACTGAGATTTCAGTATGTGTGCGGAAATAAATCTGAACGACATAGCTCTACTGAAGTTAAGAATTGGTATTAATACTTAGGTAATGTTGACAATGTCAAGCATTTGGTATGGAAGGGTATATACAGGGTGTATCTGAAATGGTGCAACAAACTTTCAGGGATGATAGTACTCATCAAGACGAACAAGAATTGGTATAGAAAGGGGGGTCGCAAATGAGTTTTAAGGGGTGAAACCCCGGGGTGAAAATCTGCTAAAAAACTTGCATATTTGTGCAGGAAGAGACACAATTGTTCGATTCCGTAATTTTTTACACCAAAAAAATAGAACCCGTACTTGCAAAAAGAAATTTTAACTGTAACTTTTCAGGAAGTTATCTTTTAGTAGCGAAAGATTTATTCGATCAGTCTCTTTTTTAATGCATGTTCAACCAAATTTGGCAACTTATTAGCCATTTGGCGCAATTTTTTCGTTTCCTATTTTATCTTTAAAACGGTAGCTCAACTTGGTAGAGTAATGAGCCGGAATCTTTTAACTCACAATCGTAAGATTGGGGTATTTTTATCTTGTTTTGTCTATTTGTTATTAGTTTTTAAACTAGGGAGCTCTTTGTGAAACAACCTTTATGAACATGTAATGATGACTCAAATTTTGTATGAAACATAATGTGTTAATAGAAAAAAAAAGAGTTTAAAAACCTAAGCATTTTATACAGTTTATACTTAAATTCTCTTATTCTAGATGTGACTACATAATTATAACTGTTATTTTCATGACGAGACAAAACTAAAAAAATTACAAGTTCGAGCAATACACGGTCGAGATGGGTTGCGAGCTCGGCCATTTTAGTATTTCTTTGTGCTGAAGGAGGGGAGGGGAGTTTATGAAGCTTAGGGTTTCGTCTCGTAGTCAATTTCCTCTTGTCAATACGACAAAATTAAGCCAAATTAATTATTAGGATTAGACAAATTAAGCCGAATTAATTTTTAAAATTTTCTGTTTGCAAAAAATATAATTGAAAACCGTATTTATGAATTACTACGTGAAAACTAGAAGGGGATGGGAGGTTCTTGGCATGTACTGTACTACGGGTGGACACCAAAATGAGGTAGGGAGTCAAAAATAGAAAATAAATGGGTAACGTAGTACGTGCACTTCCCTAAGGGGTTTACGTTATCCGCCTTCGAGGACAGACAAATTGTTTTAACCTATGAGCCTCAAACGCACCGACACCCTAGGAGCGGATTGTACAGCCCATCCTCAGTACACAGACAAAGTCATTTAAAACTAATTAACAGAGTGGTGACTTAATTAAAACTAGTTTCTAGTAAAATTAATACTATTTTAGTGATGTTTCACCCCCTCCTCCAATTTTTGTGTTTAAATTTATTTTTCCTTTAAAACTTCAGCTATCAGTTTTTGGCATAAATCCTTCTTCCTCCTACCTAACAAATCATGGCTTTTCCAATCACTCCATCATTTCCTAAATTATTCAATCAAAATTATTCGATTTCGCTTGGCCGTCAGTCTGTTAATCTTTCCCCACTTCCCCAAATATCTTGTAGAAATCAATTTCTTTATTCAATTCTTATTTAGACTGTAGGCATTATCTTCAAAATGCTAAATTTCTTCTCGTTAAAAAACGAGCCAGCTGGATGGCTCAGCGGCAATCTACCACTTTTAAAATAATTTTCTCTTGTTTATTATCGCTATGAATCCTTACGGTGTCACAGCAGCTAGCTCCATAGCAGTACTCATGCATTGCTTATTGGAGTTAGCTACGCTTGTTCCATCCAGGGCTTTAATTGACCCCTGGGTGCGAAACTGCGGGCAATTGCACAGCTGAGAAGGGAGTGCTGCTTTCACAGACTAAGGCTTAAAGGACGTGTTTATCTTTAAAAGCTGTGCATTGTCCTGAATTGCATAAATAGTACTAATAATGAATTAAAAATGCAGGGATCTCTAATTCTACATTTTGTGTTAGTATTTTACTTCTAAAGGTACGATATTAATTAATCAATATGTTTCTATTTAAAAAAACACTTATTTAGTATAGCTAAAAAAAATTATTTAAAAGGGACCAAATGAAATCTTAATACTTTAAAACATGTTGCAATGTCTTTCAAACTATAGCTTTCAAAAAAATTATATGAATTTAAAAACGAACAACTTCACACAGTAGGACAGAACTCGCAATCTTACGATTGCAAGACTGTTACGCTACCAACTAAGCTATAATTTAATCATTAATGGTACTACTACATAGAAATTTGAGTTTCCGTAAGAATCACAAAAAAAGTATTTGGCGATCACGGATTGGCGAAGTTTTTTTTCCTGTCGACTGCTAAAGTGTTACTGGTGGGAAAACTAGCTTAGTAATATTTGAAGTTGTTTTACAAAATAACTACCGGAATCGAACCATTGTGTCTCTTCCTACACAAATATGCAAGTTTTTTAGCAGATTTTCACCCCGGGGTTTCACCCCTTAAAACTCATTTGCGACCCCCCTTTCTATACCAATTCTTGTTCGTCTTGATGAGTACTATCATCCCTGAAAGTTTGTTGCACCATTTCAGATACACCCTGTATAAGTTTAGTGCTTGACACTTTTTAGCAGTAAACTTTTGCCCAAACTCTTTTTAAATCACACAAACTTATAGCTTCTATCAGTCAAAGATCTCCGCGCTCCGCCCTTGCAAACTCTAACTCATTAATTACCTCAGAAAAAAAACTAGTCTTCGATTATATTTGAAAAACAAATAAAAAAGAATCTTATCGAAAACATTAAAAAAGTTAAATTTTATAATATTACAAAAAACTACAGTAAGGGGACATCCATAAATTTTGTGAGGTCAAAACGGGGGGGAGGGGTTTGGAAAAATCTCATTAAATCTCACCAAGGGGGGAGGGGGGTCGATTAAAATCTCAAGTCAACTTTTTAAATTAGAAATTAAACGATTTTGTTAAGTTTGAGAAAGGAATAATACCCACAGATAAGATACTGTGGTGATTTTTAGGCGGTATAATGTCCTTTTCCCCCACATCATTAATAATGGAAAAGTTTTAGGTGCTGTAAAGCAGTGGTCTCCAACCCCCGGTCCGCGGACCGGTGCCGGTCCGTGGATCAAATGGTACCGGTCCGCGGGCCGATCATTTCATTGAAAATGAATTTAAATTCCTAGGTTTATACTCCAAATTAATGAATGAAATGAATTATAAATCACTATACATTTATTTTTTGGTGTAACTCTCTTGTTTTGAAAGCATGTTTAAATACAACAAAATTAAAATTAATAAATCAAAATAATCTAGAACAACCAATCAAAGCCCCCCCCAGCGGGCCACGGTAAAATTATCAAACGTTGACCGGTCCGTGGTGGTAAAAAGGTTGGGGACCACTGCTGTAAAGCACAAAATGCAAACGAATTGGATAGAAAATTATTTTTAAAGGTTGTAGGTAAATCTCACTTGGGGGGAGGGGGGGTCCAGCAAAATCTCACTAAATCTCACCAAGGGGGGAGGGGGGTCCCGATTTTGGAAAAATCACCTCACGTAATTTATGGATGTCCCCTCTAATGTGTAATAGTAGCCATTCAATACCTTAACAACATTCTAAATCTAAACTGTATGTACTATGTTTAATAAGATTAAATTATAGTTTTCTTTTGAAGTTTGCAATGTTCACTGTTGAAAAAATTTCAAAGAAATCCGCAGCTAGTAAGATTTGGTTACCAAATTTTTTTGATTACCATATTTGGCTACAGGGAAAAATGTCAAAGTTACGAGAGATCCGAATTTTTCTTTAAAAACTAAAATTGAGATCTATAGACTAAGTATCTTAAGAGATTATAAATTTGGATGGGTTCCTGTGTGTGATATATATTTTACCTTTTTATTTTATAGAAAAATGTCATGTTGGTTAACCTTAACTATCTTACATCTCTATTTCAATACAGTTCCTAATCTTAAGAACTCCACTGAGTAATCCCCAAGAACTTAATACTGTAAAATTAAATCAATCATAAAGTGTAAGTAAGAATTTATTTGTCCACTAATTTCAATTTCTATCAAAAATAATAAATCGATAACTAAAGGCTTTACTGAAATGCTCCTCGTTGTATTCTCGAAACACGAGGGCAATATACATAATAGCTTAAGCAACAAGAAAATAGCCCCATTTTCCTGCTATTATAGGAATAGCTCCAAAGAATTCTATTTGTATTGTCAATGCCACGCGTGAAAATGCATCGTCCAAGTTGTGAACATAGAGCTTGTGATCCACAGATTACTTAGCGGTAATTGCCAGAGAGGCGAAGAAACACAAGTGCTGCATTAGCAATTCAAAGTCGTGTTACACTATATCAACGCTTCATTGTTCAGCTGGTGGGTAGTAACTTCACTGTCAATGAATTGAACACCAGCTTGGTATTAGTCTTTTCTCAGATTGCGATTCAAAATCACCTGGATAATATTCGGACGCTGCTGTTGAGAGAATTGCTTCATCGTTTCAGGTAAGGGACTTTTCTGGAGTTTCAGATTTAGGCAGGGCTCGATTTCTAAAAAAAGAGGTACCGGAACGGTAAAGTTATTGGTCTCAAAACTGAAAAAAAACGAATACTATTTAATACAAAATCTTAAGCTTTTATTTTTAACGTTAAATTTAAAACATAAATTCAAATGTGCTGTACTAGATTAGGAAGAATTTTCTAACTTAATTATTGTATACTAGCTGTTATACCCGGCCTTGCACGGGTGGGGTGTATAAATTTATTTTTTAAAATATTTCTTAAAATACATTTATAATTTTGTAAATTAGCAATATTACAAATCATCCCGGTATCCCAGGCGCCTCTTTCCTATCCCAGTGTTCCCGGTAATCTTATCCCGTTGCCCGGTGATCATGGTAATTTTTCTAATCCCGGCTGCGTTCCCGGTAATTTTCCTATCTCAGTGTTTACGGTAATTTTTATATTCCGGTATTCTGGGTGTCTTTATGGTAAATTTCCTATCCCAGTGTTCTCGGTAATTTTTCCTTCCCGATGTTCTCGCTAATTTTCCAATCCCGGTGTTCTTGTCACTTTTTACAATTCCGATGTTTCTGATAATATTTAATAATATCTTGGTGCCTTTATAAAATAACAAATTTGAAACCGTAGTAAAAAGTCTAGTGAACAAATTAAGAAATTTAAAACCAGTGTTTTAAACTAAAATAAAAGATCTAGTAAATGAAAAAGTCTAGTGATCTGTGTCTCATTTGAAACAATGTTTTATTTTTAACTCGTTGTATGACTGGTAAAACAGGTTTTCAAACACGGAAAAATAAGTGAAAAAAAGCAGGAAAAACGGGAAAAAAAGAATGAAGGACTGATTTTCTCTTTATAAATTATAGCCTATGTGTTATTCTGATGTATAAGCTACATTATGGTAAAATTTCATTAAAATCCATTCAGTAGTTTTTGCGTGAAAGAGTAACAAACATCCGGACAAACATTCACAATTATAATAGTAGTAGGAATTTCATTAAAATCCATTCAGTAGTTTTTGCGTGAAAGAGTAACAAACATCCGGACAAACATTCACAATTATAATAGTAGTAGGAAGACGATGAACTATTTAAGCTATGCTTTTGTTAAAACACCTTTTTTTACATTGTGTTGTACTTTTTCCAATAGGGCGCCTCTTGTAGAAGGCGGGACGGTTTATCATCAATGATTCAATGAACCAATAGTGTTGTATATTTTGCTAGTTTAAGGAAGATAATGCGTAGTTATAGTCCTTAAACGGTAGAATTTAAGATGTCGCAAATTTTCTTGGCAAATTAGACCAGCATTCAGCAAACCTGGTTAAAATAAAATAATCAACACCAGGAGCATATTGTGTGGGTAGTTCAAATATTGGGGTTCACAATTATGTTTTAAAAGAACACAATTAAGTAATAACCTTAATATTAAATCACAAAATTATTGTTATTTGCAAAAAAAAGTTAAAAATGCGTTTAAAATTTAAAATATGCACAAGTGAATCGTTGAAAATAAGCTTTAAATAGTAACAACAGAAAATTGTTGATAAGACATTTAAGATTATAGTGGCGTATGTAGAAATTTATTTCTGGAGGGGCCCAAATATCCTTTAAGAAAATTACATCACTCTCAGGCCTAGTTAAATTTTTGCACAGGGGGAAGAAACTCGAAATTCCCTCTTAACCCTTTTTTCGCATGTTTACAAATTTAATCTTTTTAAATATTTTTTACTAAGATTCGCCTTATGAACTTAATCTGAAGATAAATGTGATTACTTGAGTTCTAAGCACAAAAATGGGGGTCTGGGAATCCTCCCCCAGAAAAAATTTGGAAATTTGACCCAAAAAACAAGGTTTTAATTCATTTTAGGACTTTTTTCGTACATATAGAAAGGTTTTCGCGGGCTGTATTAATAGGACACACCTGAAATAAAATATTGATTTTTTAATCTAAAAAGAGGTTCCGGAACGCCGTTCCGGACCGTTCCGGCTGAAATCGTGCCCTGGATTTAGGTAACCATTAGAAATATCAGGTTTTATCTTTAAGTTTGTTAAATAGTCCAGTAACTTTATACATCCCAGTATGCGTCAAATCCGGTAGTTCTGATTTTTTTGCAGACTTGTTTATGATGTTGGCCTAATGAATAATCCAAGTTTTAGTCCTCGAGCGCCGAACGCAACTTTGTCAAAAATCGAAAAAACCGCGGAAAAATCGAGTTTTTTTCAAATTTTGGCGATTATAACCCTAAAGAACTAGTTTTTGAAAAAAACTTTCTAATTACAAAGTTAAAGCAAACAAAATTTCCTACAAAATGCACTCATCAACTTTGATTTTCTGATGAGTGGTTTTGAAGCTAGAGCGTGCTGAAAAACATCGATTTTTTTGCCTTTCCGCAAAAAAAAGTAAAACGCGCACTTCTAGCCTCTACAAAATGAAAACTATTCATGTCATCAACAAAAATTTCATACCACGTGAAAGAACATTTAATTTTCTATAAATAACGTGCTTTACATTGTCATTTTTTTGGAAGGGGGGAGGGAGGGAAGCAAAGATCGATAATAAAACTCTCGCGCCTCGCTGACCAAACGGACTTACGCGGTTGTTAATATGCAATCTGCGCTTTATTTCCGGTATATTACCTATAAAATGGGTTGTTTTGGATTCATTGATGACTAAGGATGCTTAAAAAAATTATTTTTTAAATTTATTTATAAAATATTGGGCGTTTTAGACGGAATTTCGATCAATATTTTAAATTCATATATTAAATTATGGGAGTGCTTTAATGTACGAATTTATATGTTCTTTGCATCGCTAAATCCGAATTTAAAGTTTATTTTCATTTTGAAAGTGATCTTCTCATCAAAAATTGCAAAAAATCTCAAATTTTTGCTCTTTAGTTAGGTTTTTCATCGATTTTTGAAACAAATATTCCTTTTACGAAACATTTCATGAAACCAAATTAAAGAACGTAAAATTTCCTATCAGATACATTGCTTCATTTGTCTTTTGCGATGAGCGGTGTACGTTTTATAGCGTTTTGAAGTGTAGCGATTTTTTTGTTTTTCTACAAAAAAGTGGAGAACGCTCGATTTACCCCACTACAGCTCAACATAAATACAAGTTACCGAGAAATAGTTTATACCACATAAAAGAACATTTAATTTCCTACAAAATGCACGATTTAACTTTGATTTTATGATGAAAGGTGTTGATGTTAGAGCGCGCTAAATTACTGCCGTTTCTTGACTTCACACAAAAACAGGAAACTTGCTTTTTTCAAAACGCTATAAAACGTACACCGCTCATCGCAAAAGGCAAATGAACCAATGTATCTGATAGTAAATTTTACGTTCTTTAATTTGGTTTCGTGAAATAATTCGTAAAAAGAATATTTGTTTCAAAAATCCATGAAAAACCTAACAAAAGAGCAAAAATTTGAGATTTTTTGCAATTTTTGATGTGAAGATCACTTTCAAAATGAAAATAAACTTTAAATTCGGATTTAGCTATGCAAAAAACATATAAATTCGTTCATTAAAACACTTCCATAATTTAATATATGAATTTAAAATATTGATCGAAATTCCGCCTAAAACGCCCAATATTTTATAAAAAAATTTAAAAAAAAATTTTTTTAAGCATCCTTAGTCATCAATGAATCCAAAACAACCCATTTTATAGGTAATATACCGGAAATAAAGCGCAGATTGCATATTAACAACCGCGTAAGTCCGTTTGGTCTGCGAGGCGCGAGAGTTTTATTATCGATCTTTGCTTCCCTCCCTCCCCCTTCTAAAAAAATGACAATGTAAAGCACGTTATTTATAGAAAATTAAATGTTCTTTCACGTGGTATAAAATTTTTGTTTATGACATGAATAGTTTTCATTTTGTAGAGGCTAGAAGTGCGCGTTTTACATTTTTTTGCGGAAAGGCAAAAGAATCGATGTTTTTCAGCGCGCTCTAGCTTCAAAACCACTCTTCAGAAAATCAAAGTTGATGAGTGCATTTTGTAGGAAATTTTGTTTGCTTTAACTTTGTAATTAGAAAGTTTTTTCAAAAACTAGTTCTTCAGGGTTATAGTCGCCAAAATTTGAAAAAAACTCGATTTTTCCGCGGTTTTTTCGATTTTTGACAAAGTTGCGTTCGGCGCTCGAGGTCTAAAACTTGGATTATTCATTAGGCCAACATCATAAACAAGTCTGCAAAAAATCAGAACTACCGGATTTGACGCATACGACCCCATGCTTTCAGACGACAAAGTTACTGGACTAACAGCCGTAGTCTGTGCTTTTGGATTTAAATCACTTGAACAACCGATCAACTGATTCACAAATATTAGCCAAGCCCTGATCTGTTATATTTGATAGTCTGAGCACCTGGATCAATTGATAAAAGTGAATCAGAAACACCAGAGCTGGCGAACAAGCGAAACCGATGGCGGTAAAAAAAGCTCAATCGTGATTGGTTGAGATCGTTTATATTGATGAATTTGATAGGAAAGAAATTTGCGAAAAAGTACGACATAAAAAGCACTCGGATTGTTTACTTTAAAAGTCAATGATTTTTAATAAAAATTAATGAAAGAATATGAAACTTGAAGTTTTGAATAATACAAATGAAACAAAATAAACATAGGGTTACTTGGGGTAAGTGGGTCACTGGGGTAAGTGGGTCACCCCCCTAAAACTATAATATGTACAGGAAAATTCACACTTACTCGCATTGATTATGTTACAGCTTGTCACACCGATGAGTTTTGCATATATTTGAGATTTGTTTAATTTATTTTTAAGATTATAGAACTAATTTAAAATAGATTCCCAGAATGAATTTTTTGGAGAGTTCAAGACGTATTTTTCAAAGAATTATTTCTAGGTAAGTTTTCATTACATTTTAATGTTTATTGAACTGTTTTGCAGAGTTTGACCTAAATTACATACGGCAATTTGAAATTTTTCAAAATTTTTAATTTTGAAGTGTTTAACAGGGGGGTCCCCTTACCCCATAGTTTTAGCATGGTTGGGGTAAGTGGGACCCCTTATTGTGGGGTAAGTGGGACCCTTTATTATGATATAAGTGGTTCTAGAGGGTACCATATGATATAGGAACTACTACTGAAGACATGGGTGGATTTTAAGGGGGTTATTTCCCCAATATTTCCCGAAAATTTCGATTTATAGTAGCAAGATGCAAGACCTTCTACTCACCACTTCAAAATGCATTAAAATTTATATATAGTTTGATCGACATTTTATATCAAATTTGAGTTTTAATTTAAGTTATGGTGAGTAAAGTGAAATATTTCATCAATAGTGTTTATTCTCATTTAGTGTGTGATTTTTTTTTATCTTACAATGTGTATTAAAGTGCCAAAATAAATCTTAATCAACCTTATTGTTTTTTAAACACTATTTTATATGCTAAAGTAAAACATATCTCTTTGGCCTTTCAAAATATTCTTTAAAATACTTATTTTGCTTTGCATTCTATTCTTACCTTGTCATATTGATTTTGATGTGAGTATATTTCTCACTCATGGACACAGTTACAATAAAATATTTTGTATTGAAATTTACTAGTAATTTATCAAGTAAGACCCACTTACTTCCTTTTAAGTTTTGCTTGCTTTAAATATAAATAAAGAGGGGGTGACCCACTTACCCCATCTCTTGGGGTAAGTGGGTCACCCATCTCATTTTTGATAGAAAGACCAGTTTAGAAAAATATAAAGCTTTATTTTAGAAACTACTGATACATTTTTGTTTATCGATAGACTCTTAAACGAAAGTAGTCAACAAGTACAAAATAAACCCTTTCAATTTTTTTCTATAAAGCTCCAAAAATGTACTAGGCCAAAAAGGGGTCCCACTTACCCCAAGTAACCCTAACACAAGTAATCAGAATATTCGCATTTCCGAAATTTGCTTCATGGAATCCAATTTAGATTTGAATATATATAAAAAATAAAGCACCGTAGTTAGCTGATGATATTTTATTTTTGCATTTGAATGCAAATAATAAGAAAAATCTTTTATTTTTAATTAACACAATTCTGGAGTTCTATATTCTAACCTTTAGATTAGGTAAAAAGATAAAAAATTAAGCAATCATTGGGAACTTGAAATAATGAATCAGTTTTGTACTTAGATCGGTAAATAATTTAATCTAGTAAAATAATACAGAATTTAGTAATAATAATTAGCTACCTTCGAAAAATGGCCTTTATGAATAAAATTAAATTGAAATCTTAATAAGTTTAATCAAAAATTGTATCGGCCGCCGGGAATCGAACCCGGGCCACTCGTATGAAAACCAAGTGTTTTACCACCAAGCTACCAGAGCGAAGGCTGCGGGAGAAAGTTTAAGTATAAAACAATAGAGTAAAAGATTTTAATTACTAGAAATAAACATTGGACTCGACAACACACACCTCAAAAATACTGTGAATCAAAAATATTTTATTTCTAAAGTACTAATCTAATTTCGATTATATTGACGCGAAATGCATTTCAGCAGGATATGCTTATGACGGGCGACGCCATGTTTTTGTTTCGTTATCGTAGCTCAAGCCATACTCGATTCTGATTGGTGATCCAACCTAGATCACTGCTCTGAGCGCTGATTACTTAACACACAGTGGTCAACTGATTCATGGTGCTTCGGAATATCAAATCAAGCTGATTTGTGCTAAGAGATCCTGATCACAGGTTGCCAGAGGCTTCAGAATACGGCCGCAGTCTGAAGTAATTTTCTTTCTGCTGAGTAACCAAGTGATCATCATGTACGTCTTTCTAGCGGGTGTGTCTCGTTTGACCGAAATCCAAAAGACCGAAGTGCCTCTTTCCCGAACGCCAAATGACCGAAAGACTACTTGCTCGAACGGGACGTTTGCCCGAACGGGATGTTTGACCGACAGGACCTTTGACCGAACGGGACGTTTGACCGACAGGACTTTTTACCGGACGGGACGATTGACCGACAGGACTTTTGACCGAACGGGATGTTTGACAGAACGGGACGTTTGACCGAATGGGACGTTTGACCGATAGGACTTTTGACCGAACGGGATGTTTGACCGAACGGGACGTTTGACCGAAAGGGAAGTTTGACCGAACGGGATGTTTGACCGAACAGGACGTTTGACCGAACGGGACGTTTGGTCCCGACAGCTCTTTTTGGTCTCTTATTTTTAACATGTACAGTTGGGGAAATAAAAAACGACTCAGTTGCGATTTCTGGCGAACCACTTGGGTTAAGAAGACAAATGAGGTGTTATTTTTCATTGTTAAAAGTATTCTTTAACCAAAAAAATTTTCGAGTCCTTAGAGGGTCGTCTTCATATTAAACGAAACACTAACTTTTTTTTTTCAATGGGGACCCCCAATTATTATGATATTTTCTGAAAGGCCATCCCTCAAAACCCTTAAATACCCAGTTTCATCCAGATTGATTCACAATTAAAAAATTTTTGAAAAATTAAAAAAAAATTAATTTTTAAAATCGTGAAATACACTAGCGGAAATAAAAATCCCAACACCAAGAAGGAAAGAAGATATCAAAGTCAAATTTATTTCTATGATTGCACATAGTATCAATGTGAATTTCTTAAAAAATCAGCCTTCCTGGATATTAGGGGGCCGAGAAAACCAGGGAAGAGTGTTGTCTCCATTGGTGTCCATTACCACCGTCACACGTCATGGCATTGAGTGACAGGGGCTCTAAATGACTTTTGAGGGATTGGAGGACCATGTTGCCTCCTCAGGTAGTCCAAATTCATATGGTGCACCAGTGGAAGTTGCATACCGGGCTAGGTGATTTCTCCTCTTTCTCCGGACATGTTTTGTGAGCGTTGGTTCTTACGAACGGATAGGCCAGGGTAAAATTGCAACATAGGGGGTTAAGAAGAAAGCTTGGACATTGGATAAAACATGTGTTTGTGCATTTTTCTGTTGAAATTTGTTCCTAGGACAGGTCTGAAGGTAAGGACGGACAACCGGCTAAAAAACATCAATGAAGCAGCTCTGGTTGGCCAAAGTACCGGTAGATCATACTGAGGACAAGCGGCAGTGGGATGGATGTCGTTTGCACTACTGCAGATTGTCCGTTTTGTCAGCATAGCTTTTTACATCTTGGTCTATAAACAAGGGGCGGAAAATGGGTTTTTCTGTTTCCAATAGTGCACGAAATAAGGAAATGAAAATCCCAATTTCATGACATTGTGTTTATGAGAGAATCCTGCTTCGGTTTGGAGAACCACGACGGTTGGGTATGAGTTTGAAGAGACAACGGAGTGAGCGCACTCAGCTGATGATTTTCTAATCGTTCCACGGAGTGGTGATGCAGGGTAACGGAGGGGGGATGCATTGGATTCCATTTCTACAACTTCTGAGTATGATTCACCAGTACTTTTTCCAACCAGAGCTGCGTCATTGAGGTTTTGCAGCCGGTAGACCGTCCTTACCTTCAGACCTGTCCTGGGGACAAATTTCATGAGAAACATACACAACCACAAGTTGTATGCAATGTCCAAGCTTTCTTCTTAACCCCCTAGGTTGCATTTTTACCCCGTCCTTCCCGTCCTCTACAACCAACACCCACAAAACAAGTCCAGTCAATGAGGAGAAATCACCTAGCCCGGTATGCAACGTCCGCTGATGCACCATATGAATTTGGACTACCTGAGGAGGCAACATGGTCCTCCAATTCCTCAAAAGTCATTTAGAGCCCCTGTCACTCAATAGCAGGACGTGTGACGGCGGTAATGGACACCTATGGAGTCAACACTTCTCCCTGGTTTTCTCGGCCCCCTAACATCCAGGAAGGCTGATTTTTTAATCAATTCACATTGATACTATGTGCAATCATAGAAATAAATTTGACTTTGATATCTTCTTTCCTTCTTGGTGTTGGGATTTTTATTTCCGCTAGTGTATTTTGATGGTAATCGATTCAGGTAGTAATTTTATGTATAAAGCCAAAATTTCAATCGATTTCACCGAATAGTTTTTGATAAAAACGAACTTTAATCTTAAGGGGCGGCAGGGGCGTCATTTAGGGGGGGCAGGGGGGGCAACCGCCCCCCCCAAGATTTCCACTGTAGTGTGGAAAATAGCTGCAAGTCCCTTGAAAAATCTGTAACTTCCACAAGGAGCTTTGAGTGCAAGTCAAAGCTTCTCAAAAGGAGTTAAAACATTACTTTTGAGGGTTCAATTTCAAAAAATTTCTGGGGGAGGACCCCCAGCCCCCCTCTTAAATTTCCACGTCTCTTATTTAGTGTCTTCCACCTTAAAAACTATTCCTCTTACAAAAAGCATTTCTCTTTAGAAGCTCCCCAAAGAGTTTGAAAAAGAGATAAAACACTAGTTAAAAGGGGAATTAAAATTCCTGGGGGAGGACCCCTAGCCCCCCTTAAAACTTTGACGTTTATTTAAAACTCATTTCCCTAGAAAATTATGTGGTTTACAAGAAACTGTTCTCTTTGGATGCAGCCCATAAGGTTCTCAAAACGAGCTAAAACACTACTTTAAGAGCCAAATTTTCAAAATTTTCCTGGGGGTGAACCCCCAGACCTCCCATTTTTCCTTCGAGTTTACGTTCTCAAATTTTGACATGATATTACCTTAAATTGAAGTTGAGGCAACCCCCGCCAAAAAAAACCCTAGTTACAGCAAGGTCCAGACCCATTTTTAAAAAAATTCCTTGCCCCCCCCAACGAAAAACTGAAATGACGCCCCTGAGGGGCGGTATACCGTTGCCGATTGCATACCGCGAATTATCTTTCTTGTTCGTTTTTATCAAAAACTATTCGGTGAAATCGGATGAAATTTTGGCTTTATACATAAAATTACTACCTGAATCGATTACCATCAAAATATTTCACGATTTTAAAAATTAATGTTTTTTTTAATTTTTCAAAATTTTTTTAATTGTGAATCAATCTGGATGAAACTGGGTATTTAAGGGTTTTGAGGGATGGCCTTTCAGAAAATATCATAATAATTGGGGGTCCCCATTGAGAAAAAAAAGTTAGTGTTTCGTTTAATATGAAGACGACCCCCTAAAGACTCGAAAATTTTTTTGATTAAAGAATACTTTAAACAATGAAAAATGACACCTTATTTGTCTTCGTAACCCAAGTGGTTCGCCAGAAATCGCAACTGAGTCGTTTTTTATTTCCCCAACTGTACATTCTGTTTCAGTTTCATGTTGCTTGACCATTGGTCAAGATTGCACTATGTGGCCCAGAGTCGTTTTGGAATAAATGGTGGAGTTGGTAATTGATACTTTGAATTCCCTGTTGTTATAACATGACTCTAAGGTTCTGGCTGACCATTGGTCAGTATGATCCACTTTTTGCTACTTCTATGCTTTGATACTAAAGTAGGTCATGTGATAGCTCGAACCAAACGGCCTGACACGCCCAACATTTTGGTCTTGACCACGGGTCAATATCTCTTGACCAGTGGTCAATCCAGTTTTTCTCTCTATTGTCAAAAATCTGGAAAGAGCGAGAAAAACTAAATTGACCACTTGTCAAGAGCAAGAGATATTGACCCGTTGTCAAGACCATAATGTTGGGCGTGTCAGGCCAATTGGTTTGAGCCACCACATGACCTACTTTAGTACCAAAGCATAGAAGTAGGAAAAAGTTGATCGGACTGACCAATGGTCATCCAGAACCAAAGAGACATGTTATAACAACAGAAAATTCAAAATATCAATTAGCAACCCCAACATTTATTTTAAAACAACTATTAGCCACATAGCGCAATCTTGACCAGTAGTCAAGCAACATGAAACTGAAATAAAATGCTCATAAAAAATTAGAGACCAAAATGAGCTGTCAGGCAAATGTCCCATTCGGTCAAACATCCCGTTCGGTCAAAAGTCCTGTCGGTCAAACGTCCCGTTCGGTCAAACGTCCCGTTCGGTCAAACGTCCCGTTCGGTAAAACATCCCGTTCGGTCAAACGTCCCGTTCGGTCAAAAGTCCTGTTGGTCAAACGTCCCGTTCGGTCAAAGGTCCTGTCGGTCAAACATCCCGTTCGGGCAAACGTCCCGTTCGAGCAAGTAGTCTTTCGGTCATTTGGCGTTCGGGAAAGAGGCACTTCGGTCTTATGGATTTCGGTGAATCGGGCGCGACCCCTTTCTAGCAGTATTTCTGTCCTACAGCGGAGTCTATGACGCCAATACGGTGGGGGAGTCTTTACCAGCCATGACAGTGGTTCCGCTCTGCGTGGTGATACTAGTCCTTTCTGCTGGCAGAGTTTCCAGAAAGTTCTCAGAAGTAAGCCTGGTTTTGAAGGCTGCGCAAGATATGGTCGTGGGTGAAGGAAACTTGCACAACGAGTCCCTGAAGATGATTAGGTTGTTGAGAGATGAGTCGTACCCAAAGATGACTGCTTGGGGAGTTCTTGAACTCCAACCAAGTTTCATTTTCACCCTTTTTGGTTCACTTTTCGCTTATGGGTTGCTGGTTGTGAATCTCAAAAATGAGGCATCTCGGGAGCCTCGCGAGAATTTCGAGCACTAATTATTTCATTCCTAGATTTTAAATTATTGTTATTCAAATTTATAAAGTTTTTCATGTGATTTTTTTAAAATACAAGTTAAAGTATGTTGCATCCTTTCCACGTAGCTTCGATACCGTTATATCACAGTTTTGTGTTTGTTAATTTTAATATTTTAATCCTCTGAAAACGAATATAAAGGCGAAAAAAATTTTTTTCGGTGTTAAATGATACAGGGTGTATCTGAAATGGTGCAACAAACTTTGATGATAGTACTCATCAAGAAGAACAAGAATCGGTATAGAAAGGGGGATCCCAGACCAAATCCAGGTAGTTAAAAATGGAGCGACACCCCAATAAAATCATTGAAACATTCAATTTGTAGAAGAACTACTATTGGTATAAACTTAATTATGGTCTCAAAAATTGTGGTTTAATATGATCTTTAAAATTACTTCAAAAGTATACACTTTAAAATTTGTTTTATTATGGAAAAAGTTAAAAAACACTAAAAAATGTGAAAACTCTGCCAAAACCTTATTTTGAACTTCAAAATCCTTTCTTTTAATTTGATAATCTGAAAGATCATAGTTGGAAACCCTTAACTCCAAAGTTTCACGTAAATACAATCAATATTAAACGCTTGAGATCCTGTTAAAGTTTGTTTTTTGCGTGCGCAAACAGCTGTTCTGGAAACAGCTCTAGAAAACTGCTTGCGCACCCAAAAAACAAACTTTAACAGGATCTCAAGCGTTTAATATTGATTGTATTTACGTTATCATTTAACTCAAATCATTTAACTTAACTCTCTTTGCGCCTTATGTCGCATGAGGCTGCTAGAAAAACCATTTACTACATTAGGTGATTTGGAGTCAGAACTAATGTTTAAAATGGAATAAAAATAATAATAATAATATTTTTGCCTTTAGAAGGATAATTATATAAAATTTAAAGTATAATTTATGCTAAATCTCAGAACTAATGATCTATTGATATTTTCTCTGGTAGTAATAGTTTAGATTTAGTATTTAAATTTAAAACGTAGCACACAGCTTATTCCTGTTTTCAATCATTGGATTACTTCCTTTCCTATTTCCATCCAATCAAGTTTATAGACTTGATCGAAAATATAATTATATTTCCTTATGAATATTAGAGTAATTTCATGCATTAAGTATAATATATTTGTATGTATGAGGTTAATTTCTCATGACATAGTTATAGTAAATTGGAAACACAATGTCACTATAACAACCTAACAATACATTCTTACTGCAAAATATAGCCGACAAAACTGTTTAGCCATTACTAAAGATATGCAGCTCATACTCTCTATGATATAAAAGTAGCTTTGCAAATTTAAATCGATTTATACAATGCTTTTGATCGCTAAAAGGGCTTGATAAAATACGTTGTCAAACAGAATTATATATTATTAATAGAAATGAAGCTTTCATCACCTCTAAAATTGTTTCATGCAGAAAAGAAAATACCGACACTATTCATGAAAGAAAATTCTATCAGGAAACCTTTTCTTGGATACGGGATCTTATGGAATGTTTACAAATTTCATGGTATTGATTTCTGTGGGAATAGCAATAAGGAAGGAAAACTACAAAGATTTATAAAGAAAATTATTCCATTATTCCTACATCTAATCCAAGCATACATTTTGTATGCGTCTTTCAAAGTGTTCTACTACGATCCTGACAATTTCATTTGCTACATCCCTTTCTCAATCTCCAGTTCGATAACCATACTGCTTTGGCACATCCTCTACAGAAAAAGAATACATCAAAAGAAACTGCTAAACAAATTTTCAGGAATCAGAATTTTACTGGAGGGCAAGATTACTGACAAACAAATTAGAGATTCGGTGTTAATAAACGTGTGCATCGTTGTTGGCACCCTTGTTCCTTCGATTGCTTCATTTTATTTCGTACTGACCTTTTCAAATCCCAGTTCTCCAGTGGATCTTTATTACAGCTTGTTCATCCACTTTCCGAACAACACAGCGACTGCTTTCTTAGTCCGAACTGCAATAACACAATCAATATTCACCCTTGAATACACTTTCCCAGCTCTGACATGTATTTTATGTAGTACCATTTACTACAAGTGCGGTAACCTAGTCCGGGACTTTAGCCTTTTCCTGAAGAACATCGAATTTCCCGTTTTAGGTTCCTCAGATAAAATGGATTTCATTGTGAATGTCCACAGGATGATCTACGATGTCGGATACGACGTGGAAGACTTGCTGTCTGTAGTAGTTTTCCTTCTGATGAGTAACCAAGTGATACTCATGTTTGTCTTTCTAGCAGTATTTCTGTCCTCCGGTGGAGTCTATGACGCCTCTAAGGTTGGGGAGTCCTTACCAGCCCTGACATTGGTTCCACTCTGCGTGGTGATACTAGTCTTATGCGCAGGGAGAGTACCCAGAAAGTTCTCAGATATAAGCATGGTGTTGAAGGCTGCACAAGACAAGGTCGTGTCTGAAGGAAACTTGCGCAGCCAGTCCCTGAAGATGATTAGATTGTTGAGAGATGAGCCCTACCCAAAGATGACTGCTTGGGGAGTGGTTGAACTCCAATCTAGTTTCACTTTCACCCTTTTTGGTTCACTCTTCACTTATGGGTTGCTGGTAGTGAATCTCAAAAACGAGGCGTCTCGGGAGTCTCGCGAGAATTTCGAGCACTAAAATATTCATTTTTAGATTTTAAATCATTGTATTCAAATTCATAAATTTTTTTCATGTGATTCTTTTAAATTCAAGTAAAAGTATGTTGCATTTTGTCCACGTAGCTTCGATACAGTTATTTCACAGTTTTTAGTACGCGAGACCCTAAAAGTGAATCATTAGTTAAGTATAGAAAATAAGATACAAAAACGGAAAGATTGACTTATTGCGCTAAAAAAAAATCTGCAATCTCTGCACCACTTTGTAGAAGGAGGAAACTTAGCTATCACGTGTAGACAGATATAGCCCCTAGAATTTAGTGAAGTTGATGTGCATTTCATTCAATGTATTTTTTAATAAATTTTAAATTTGAAGTTAATTTGCCTTTCTCTCTTTTCTTATTCTTTGTGCTGCAAACTAGGACAAAACAGTAGTTTATTTAACCTAATAAATGTTTGACATCATTGATATTCACTATAGTGCGGTGAATTGAGCAGAATTACAATTATAATGAAGATTAAAGTGTTTTTTAATATTTGATTTTTTCGAGCTAAAATTTCATGTTTCTAAAAGTGAATTAAGTCCATAATTTTTTTCTAAGCAAAAATTCATTCAGATTATGATTCTCCTTCAATCTATTATCTATTAATCTGTTCTATTATTTCTTCCAATGATTGGTCTTCCAACGCTTCTCTAATTTTTGACTGTTTCATCAATTTTTTAAAGTGTTTTTCAAGGTTATATAGCTGTTTCGATGTTATTTGTTTATCAGTACGGTATAACCTCGATAGTAAGAAATTTACTTACTTTCCACGTTTACTGTAAAACTATACAATATAGCTCCGATATTACGGAGAAAATACCCGTCAGCCCCAATAACCTATAATAAACTTGATTGCAAACAGGTGCACGACGTAGTTATCAGTTCGGGGGGAAACATACCCCAATGGAAATGGATTTTCATTTAAGTACTGTTCGATTTTTCCCTGCATGACGTATTTTGACCCTGCACGTAATTGCGTGTTTTTATTGAATAAATAAACTACATCTTAAGCCTAAATTTACTTAAATCGCTCGAATAGTTCTTAAAATATTCAACTTTAAAATTACAGTTTTTTCAGCCTTTTTGGGGAAATCTCATTGTTGTGGAAAGAAAACTCCACTATCACTACAGGGCAATTCCACCGTAACTCACGCTACATTTTTTTCAAAATTGCAGTTTCAAATAATTTTTAAATATAGAAATTACTATTGTTTTCTTTCTAAAAAAATCATACATATTGAAATTTATGTTAATAATTAAAAATAATTTTTGCGAATCTTTTAAGAATTTTAGTTTTTTAAATATTAATTAAAATAGAGTCGTCACTCACACTACAAGAAAAAGACATGGATTTATGAGTATAAAATTCAAATTTGTTTTTTCTGCTTAAATAGTGTTTCAATAATTCTATATGCTTGTCAGGTGTTTGAATAAACTTCCTTTATTCTAAAATAGCAAACAGTTTTACTGGGAATGCTTTAGAAAATCAGAAATAAAATAAAATATACAGAGCTGTTCGTAACTCACGCTACAGTACTTCGTAACTCACGCTACATGTGTATAAGCGTTCAGTTATTCTAAATATAATTAAATTGATTTAAACACTTTATTTCATTTTTACTATAAAGTTTATGAATATATTTAACAAAAATGTTGTAAAAACTAATTAATTTATTTTTAATTTTCCAAATAAACTATACATTTTTCATAAACAAATTAACCTTTAAAACAAATATTTCTAAATATTGACTTTAAATGCTGACATTCCGATAAAAATAATTTTACACAAAATTTAAGCGATGCAAAACACAATTAGATCAATTCTGCATAATTATTAACTAAAATAATTAGAAAATTTTATTATTTTATTTTTTCATTTTTCTTGATCATGTCCCTGTTCATATGGAATAGCCCTACACTGTAAGTGTAAACCCATTACTGCCTGACGTCCCTTTTTAGGGATGTTTTTTAAAAATCCTCCTATTTCTACAAAAATTCTTCCTTTGAATCAAAATTTGCACTGATGTATCTCTGATCTTCATAGAACTTAAAGAATACAAGAAGAAAGCAGAATTTTAAAAAATTTCCACTTTTTTTAAAGTTGGAAGATAGAATTTTTCAGAAAAGTGCTTTTTTAAAAATTTTAAAAGAAAAAGCTTAAAAATCCTAGTTGTTATTTAAAAACATTTTCAATGCCGATACATATTACTGTTTATACATTAAGTTGTTACAGTAAGTTAATTATACAGTAAGTTAAATAAATCATTTTCAATGCCGATACATATGTATTACTTACTGTTTATACATTAAGTTGTTACAGTAAGTAAGTAATACAGTAAGTTAAATAAATCAGTTGGGGTGTTTTTTTATTTTTCCAAAATATTTTATCTTGACCTTGTTTTGGATCCTCGAAAAGCGTCCCTAAAAAGGGACGTCAGGCACGAATGCCCCCGTGGTTTTCCCCATAGTGAAATGCTAAGGTTTCCTTATTTTTTTCATAAAAACGTGTTCGATTCTTATGACATGAATTAAATAACTGATATTTATGAAATTACTTTAATATAAGCTAATAAATTTATTATGATTTTTTTTGAAAATACTGTTATTTCTGCTTAATTAAAGGAATAAAAAGTCTTAAATTACAAGGAATAAATTAATTTTTATTAATTAAAGGGAATAAATTAATTACTTTACTACATTTATTACTTATGCAAATATATTCCGGTTACATTTTAATTGAAAGTTTAATAATTATTAGTTATTATGACTTTTTGTCATTAAAATTGCCAAAAAAGTCGTCTTTGTGATAAATTTTCGGCTTTTTTTCTAATTAGATGTCGCTAATCATTGTGTTCTATACTGCAGATCAATCTATATCATCTGGCTTGCTAATGCACCTCCCACTAGGGTGTCTCAAAAAAAACTTTTTTTCGAAAAACCTCGGTCCCCAGGGCTTTTCCCATTCCTTTTGGTCCCAAAAGATTGTGTGTGGAGTTTCAGCCCCCTAAGTTAACTCTAGGGTTTGCCTGTAGAGCCCCAAAGTTTGGAAAAAGTGGAAAAAATGACCAATTTTCAGAATTTTAAAAAATTATATTTTAAGATTGATACTGCGATAAAAACGGTTCAAATGTGTCATTTAGGACTTATTTTGGTGGAATATGTTTTTTTATGTGTATTAACTGTACCCTATAGCCCCTATAATTTAAGATTAAAACGTACTGCTTAGGGACGTTGCACTCGCCAAAGCTTATAATGCACTACCGGTGGACGAAATTAATTAAATCCGAATTTCTTCGAAGAAACTCCCTCAAATGATGCCATTTGGAGCTAAAATGATATTATAAATTACAAAAACCAGTGAAATAACAGTTTTTGGCCCTTCCACTGAGCTTTTAATGTAAAAAGTGTTTTTCTTCAAAATTTCTCGTTTCCAGCTGATTAAACCCAAAATTTATACTATAAAAGGGGGTTGCTGTACTTTATAGATACAAAACTTTGAAATATTTATAGAGGTTTCATTTTTAATAAGTAGAATTAAATTTTATAGCGCACAGATCGGAAATGACATGGATATTTCCTATACCAGACGTGAAAATATATTTTCTTTTTTTAAGTTTGGAAAATTACTCCCTTTTAACGTATTAGGGGAGAGTTTTAATTAAAAACTTTTTTCTTTAACATTTCAACCAAGATTCACAAGTATTAAACTATTTTCCTAATTTTGAAAAAAGAAAATCGATTTTCACGTCAGGTATAGGAAATATTCTTGTCATTTCCGATCTGTGTTGTTTAAAATTAAATTCTACTTGAAAAAATGAAACCCCTATAAAGGTTCCAATGTTTGGTATCTAAAAAGTTCAGCAAACCTCTTTTTAAGTATAAGTTTTGGGTTTCATCAGCTGGAAACGAGAAATTTTGAAGAAAAACACTTTTTACATTAAAAGCTCAGTGGAAGGGCTCAAAACTGTTATTTCTCTGGTTTTTATAATTTATAATATCATTTTAGCCCAAAATGGAATCATTTGAGGGAGTTTCTTCGAAGAAATTCGGATTTAATTCATTTCGTCAACCGGTAGTGCATTATAAGCTTTGGCGTGCGCAACGTCCCGAGGTAGTACGTTTTAATCTTAAATTATAGGGGCTATAGGGTACAGTTAATACACATAAATAAATATATCCCATCTAAATACGTCCTATAGACGCATTTGAACCAGTTTTATTAGCATTATCAATCTTAAACATAATTTTTAAAAATTCTGAAAATTGGTCATTTTTTCCACTTTTTTCAAACTTTGGGGCTCTACAGGCAAACCCTAGAGTTGACTTAGGGAGCTAAAACTTCCCACACTATCTTTTGGGACCAAAAGGAATGGGAAAAGCCCTGGGGAGCGAGGTTTTTCGAAAAAATACTTTTTTTGAGACACCCTAACCTCCCACTAATGCTTTATTTTTGGGGAGAAATTTGTGTTCCGCACAATAAAATGAAAAAAGAATGGGCAGTTGAAAGACTTAAACTTCACAAATTGAGATATTCTGATGGATTTGAGGTGTATAAAAGTAATTATTACTTAATATTAGGTAACATATAAACAAAGAATGCCTTTTTCAATTAAAAAACTTAATTAATTATCAATTATTATAGATTTGGGAGGAAAAAAAGAGTTTTAGAGCATAAAAAATGCTCAAATTACGTTAATTAATGTTAATTTTACAGTTAATTGGATTAATAATTAATAATATTTGTTCATATTCATGTTACAGTAAGGTTCCGATCACTTTTGCTGCACTTAAAAAGATAGAAAATGTTTTTGAGGCTTTAAAACAGTTTTCTACTAGCGTTTACTATAGGGAAAAAACACGGGGGCATTCGTGCCTGACGTCCCTTTTTAGGGAAGTTTTTTAATTTTGGTGTAGAAATTAAAATTTTAACCTGGAATTTTTTTCACTATTTTTCCAGTTGTTTTGGGGCTATTTACTATGTTTTTACCAAATATTTAAGAAAAATAAAAAGTTGGGCATTAATGGGTTAAAAAAAGTTCAACCTTTCACCACAAACTGGGTTAAATTTAGTTGCAACTTATAGTTCGGTAACAGGTTTCACCAAGTTTTCGGTTCTTTCACTAGCGAAAGCACCAGAATTCACTAGTGAAAGCACCAACAACTTGATGAAACCTGTTACCGAACTATAGGTTGCAACTAAATTTAACCCAGTTTGTGGTGAAACAGCCCTACCTTTCACCACAAATTGGATAAAGGATGAACTTTTTTTTAACAGTGTATGCTTGAATTGAGAGTCCAAGATGACGGTGGTTTTTTCAAAGTGGTGGATTTTCCCCTGGAGGGATTTTTTTTTAATTTTGTAATATCGATCTAGACTCTATCTTCTACGTTCTACCAATTATCAGTTTGTTAGTTTTAATTCTTACCTACATTTTCACCCGGCAAATCATTAATTAAATTTTATTGTAATTAAAATAATTAAGTTTTTATTTCTACCTTTTTCACGTTTTATTTTTAAATACGTATTATTGAACAATTTGGGACAAAAACGAACTCAATCGGACCCTTGGCTCAGTCGCTATGATTAAAAATACAATCCAAGATGGCGGCGGTAGATTCAAAATGGCAGTTTCCCTTAGGAATTTTTTTGGGAATTTCGGGATATTAATTAAGACACCGCCGTCTATATTTTCACCAATTTTCAGCTTGTTATCTGGCTTACCTACATTTTAACACAGCAAAACAGTAATTAAATAAAAATTAATTATGATTAAATTAAATTTTTCATTTCGATATTCTTGACGTTTCCTCTTAAAATGCCCAATATTTTGCTATGCTTGAAAACCCAATCCAAGAGGGCGTTAGTTTTTCCAAAACGGCGGATTTTTCCCAACACAGAATTATTGGGAATTTTAGGATATCAATAAGGACACTATCCTTTACATTTTCACCAATTTTCAGTAGTTTCAGATTTGGGTAACCATTAGAAATATCAGGTTTTATCTTTAAATTTTATAAAGTTTCAATTGATTTTCCTTACCAAAATTTTGAACATTTTTTCTATCAAGGCTTTGTCAACTTTTCTTTTTAGATTTCAACTAAAATAAAATTTATTACAGAAAATTTTTATCAATAACATACAGTAAAATAAGTTTAAACAAAAAAATGAAGTGAATAGGGTCATTCCATAGTGACTAACGTAACTTTAGACTACTTTTCAAAAGTCATAAAATGATATAATACTATAAAATTCCCTAAATCATAAATATAAATTACAAGATATCATGTAATTCAAGTCAATTAACCTATTTCATACACCAAAACAATTTTTAAAGTTCATAATTTTAATAAATAAAATTTAAATTTAACTGTGACTAACGTAACTATTTTTTTACCTCCTAATACAAGTGTAAACATCAAATTTATATTGCTCTAAATTTAAACAGAGAAAAAATCTGTAATTACAGAATATATAAGTATTAACATCTAGTTTTAAGAAATTGCTATTTTTGTTTGATGAAATTAACTATAACCTGTATTTTAGGATGATTTTTTTAATAATGTAGTGTGACTAACGTAACGTGACTATGACTAACGTAACAAATGGATTATAAATATGAAATCATCAACTCAGTTAGAAAAATGAATTTATTTTGAAACTGTCTTATATTTTTTGTATAAGGATACTATGTTACTTCTCATTTCACTATCGATGTGAAACATATTCTAATATTTAAAGTTCCACAGAGCTTAGAAATTCACTAAATTCTTGCTAAAAAAATTGGAAAAAACATGCATTTTGGAACATTTTTCTCATAGAACAAAAACTATTTTTTGACTGTTGCAGAACTATGTGTAACAATATTCCCTAACCTTTTTCAATTAAATGTAACCATATTTTAAAATATATAGGGTTAAAATGAGGTTTTTTCCTTGGAAAAGGGATTTCAACTCTGTGTCCCATTTTTCATGGAATTGCCCAATAATCATATTAGATTTGATAAGAGTTACTTTAAATCAGTGTTTCCCAACCTTTTTCGGTACATGCTCCACCAAAGGCTTTCAAAATTGTCCATGCCCCTTCCCGTCTTTTTTCTCAAAAATCCTTCTTCGAAAGTCAATAGATACTGGTTATTCATGCTCCATCTAGGGGGGAAATTTGGTTGAGAATTTCAAATTGCCCCCCACGTTGGGAAACACTGCTTTAAATAAAAGCAAATATTTTCCCTTTCTACTTAACGTAGCTCTACATCTAAAAAATTTGTCCAAACTTGCTTGGCGGAGAACCATTTCTTTTGGACGCATTTCGATTTTTGTTTGAAATAAATAAGAAAAGTTAGTAACTTTATAAAAAATCGACATTTGATTTGTTTTAAAATAAAATATCTTGCTCTTCCTTTTTTACGTGTATTTACTTTTTAATGCTTTACGTACTCAAATAAAAGTCACTCGTCATGAATAATATCTAGAGTTAAAACACCATTGCTGCAAACTTTATTAGTCTGCATATTTAACCATCTGCTTTAAAGTGCGTTTTACTCAGGCCTGTCTAATTTTATATTCCTTCATATAGCACGAGGAAGTTTCAAAAGCATTTTCTACTAGCATTGGAACCAATTCCTAAGTCCTATTTATCTTCTTTTCATTTATAACATTTCTATTTCAATTACTTTCAGTCACATTCAAAAACCTTGCAAAAAAGTTTTGACTCCAGGTTGTTAATAACACGTATGTTCAGTTTTTAAACAGAATTTAGAAATGTTAACCACTAAAGGCTTGAGCAAATCTTTTGGAAAACTGATGAGAAAGTCAACCTACAACCTTAGGAACGAGACATCATCCAAAGATACAACTACAGGGGAAAACAAAACTGGTAAGCCTATGCATGTCATGGGTATTTAATTTAATAACAGGTATATGAAAAAATAAATTACATTAGTAATAGTTTCTTTGAAAACGAAAATAACCTTAGTTTCAATAATGTTCACTACCTACTACCTGCCATTAATATTTAGTTTCTGCATGTACTCAGATTTGCCTTTAAGATGCGCCCCCGTTGAAAATCACTGATTCAGAATATCCTGTAATGATATGCGTGGTAGTTGGATATATACCTTGTCCATCTCTAAAAATCGCAATAGTACCTCATAATCTCTGAAACAACTGCACAAAAACGTGAAGAAAGTTACTCAGAGGGATATGATTGGAAACTTGTTGCATCATAATAGAAAAAGGAATCGTTAAAAAACGTCCCCATAAATAAATAAATACTGAAAGTATCTACAGTTTCCATACAAATTCGCTGTTTAACTATGTTGTTTCGTTCAAACTAGGAACATCAATCCCATGTTTTGGTCAGAGGCATGTTGTGGTCGTACTAGGGTTCTTCCTGTGTGCCCTGGCCAACAGTCACAGATTAGTCATAGGAGTGACGATAGTTGCCATGGTGAATCACACTCACATCATCAAGGGCCATTCGAACAAAAGCGAACTGTCTTGTCCACTCAGAGACGAATATAAAAACACATCTGAGCCATTGGTATGTCTTTTGAGCAAATTAATATTTTATGTATCACCAGATACTACCTCATATAATCGTACCATGATTAATGTCGTGGGAAAAGTAATTGTTTAAAAGAAGAAATATCATGTAAATTTAAATTTTTATTAGAGTGTGCTGTTAATTTTTTAATCATTGACATTCAATCAAAGAAAGTTGATGATAAATATTTTAATTTAAGAGTTATTCACTCCACATGAAAAGCCATGAAATATTTTATGCAAGACAATTTGACTTCCACAATGGGGTTTCAAAGAAAATTTGGTTCATGCCTCATTGCTGTTTCACTTTCAATGTTCATCGTTAAGTAAAGGCTCATTCAAACTTCTCACTTTTGATCTCAATTTTCGAGGAATCATTATTATGATGTGAATTATTATTTTTTTTATATTATTATTTTTTTTAGTGTGAATTGGTGTTTTGCTCTTACTCTTTTACTTTTCTAAACAGTGAAACTGAAACAGTAGGAAGGAGCCTTAAAAGGACCATACACCCTGTTTCACTTCTGATCTTTTTTTCGAGGAATCATCCAAAGTGAAAAGTGGGAATTTTGTGGTTTCACTCTTTACTCTTTCACTTTTCCATGCCAACTACTAGCCATTTGACGGAGTGAATCACTCATAACGAACAATGAAAGTGAAATGGTGTAAATAAGCCTTAAAATCCCCATTCACCAAGTTCCACTTTTTTTATATCCCTTTTGGAGAAATCATTCAAAATGAAAAGCTTGTGAATTGGAGCTTCATTGAATCATTTTGGAGGGAAAGTGAAAGGAAGCCCTTCTCTCAGATGAACAACTCATTCGTGAAGGAAATTGAAGGAGTTGTTGTTGTTGTTGTTGTCGTGTGCCACTTGGAATACCCAAGCTGAAGGAGTGAAAGGACAATTTACACTTTGCTACCTCGACTTATTCCTCCAGGTTGAACTTTGTGATATGCATAAATGGGGACCTATAGTTCATTTAGAATAGGCGCCTGAAACAGGAAAAAAAACGCTCAATAACGCCTAATAACGCAACTTCAGTGACCGATTCTTTCACAGTATTTTAACTACTACTGTCCAGGCTACCTCGTCATTGCACAAGAAAAATTGTTCGATGATAATTACATTAGTAACTGTAACTGCTTAGTAACTTAGGCGCATATTCTAAAGGAACAGAGTATAGAAGAGTATGTTTCTTCAATAGATGCGAATTAAATGATTTCAAAAGTGTTTTTATATTTTAAAGATTAAAAAGTATATTCTGTGTACAATATACTTTTTAAATCCATTATTTTCTCATAAAAAACTGGCGCTAATCAAAATGGGAACAGATTATATTATTTTGATCAAAAAACGTTTTGATCCAAATTTAGATACATCCAAAAAAGTAATTAAAGGATATTATCGCATGAAATACTGCCTACATAACATAATAATTTGTAAAATAATATTTTTCATACACATACACACTCTTAAAACCATGAAAGAAACTGAAAAATGTGCGTGTTTACAGTTAAAAGGAAACCTCGACTGGGACTCAGAAATGCAAGGATATATCCTAGGAGCAGGATATTTGGGGCTCATCATCACCCAGATCCCTGGAGGACGTATGGCAGAATCCTGGGGAGCGAAGAGGTTGCTGTTTTATGGAAACACCATCTCAGCGTTATGCTCACTAGTTTCGCCTTTCGCCGCCAGGTGGAATGTTTATCTCATGATTTTCGTCCAGTTTCTTCGAGCTTTAGCACAGGTAAATGCATAATGATAAATGTTAGTAATAAAATCTAATGTCTGTCTAATTATGCAGAAGAAAATTTAGGCATTCCATTTTTTTGGGGGGGGGCATTATGTATTTTGTTCATTACAATATTTTCTCATGCGATCCATATCCATTAATATGAGACGGAAGTGCTCCATTGTATATGTTCTTATTGGGTAAATAATCCTACAGTGAAAAGATCAAAATTGAATATCACATTCAAAATTTGACAAATAAAAAAGCGCTTAAACAGCTTGAAAAAGCAGTATTTACTTAGACGGTTCGGGACATCTTCGAAAGTTTCTCGCATATCTAAACCAGAGGGTGCTCAACAAACTTTCCATAAAGAAATGCAAAAGAAATTAGTGAACACTTTGTGTCCTCTTAACATAGAGTAGAATATTTTCATTTATGCCAGTATATAGCACAAAAGAAAACAAATTTAATTAAAATTTTAATGGTTTTCGTATTTATTTTACATTTGCTTTTTTTAATAAACTCAAAATCCTAAATGGAATGATATCTCTGAAATTTTTATATTTAGCGTATTCCAGTGATTCTCAACGGGGGCGGTGAGAGAATGCTTAGGGGCGATGAGCCTGTTTTGGGCAGTAGGGGGGTGGTGGGGCTTTTTTGGGCTGTAAGGGGGCGATGAGTTTTGAGTTTATTTTGGCATTCGAACTTCTTGGCGGATCTACAGGGGGACCATAAAAAGCGATTAATTTCACTTTTTTCGTGCTAAAAATCTAAAATTTTCTGGGGGAGAACCCCTAGACCCTCTTACTGGAGTGGTTTCGAACTTATTCAGACCGCAGGTGATCCCTGAGAGCTCCGAAAGTGGGTTGCAAAAGACTATTGAAAAGAATTTGAGGGACCTGATTAACAACACATTTACCACTAATTTTGGTAAACACCAATAACCACTTTTAATCGTAGAGGATGAGACACACACTAAGAAACTGCCGGATCCCCCCCCCCCGAAATTTTTACATCCCTATTAGTAAGTACTGTTTTTTTCCCTTGAAAATTAGGTGACTCGTATAAGGAGTTGTCCTTTTTGGGTGTAACCCTAAGGGCTCAAAAATGAGTCGAAACACTACTTTTCGGGGTTACAATTTCAAATTGTTAGGGCGGTCCATCTCCAGAAAAAAGTGGTTACGTCAGATTTCCTAATTCAATTTTTGTTACATTTATTTTTGGTTGAATTTTGAAATTATATATGAAACAAACAAGAGATTTTCGAAAATGCACCATCTTACGTAAGCATCACTCATATCCCCCCTCCCCCCTTGTCAGCAAAAATAAGCAAAGAGCAAAACCCCCCTCCCCCCTTAAGTGCTTACGTAATATTTGAACGGCCCCAAATTTTCAGCTCAAGAACAGTTTTTAACCTGTGAAGTCACAAAGTGCCTAATCACCCGTATTACATTTACAGGACCACAACCCGATAAATATGACGAAATTTGCGAATGTCTCCTAACATGGCTTTATTTTAGGGTGTTATACTTCCGTCGGTGTATGCCATGATGGCTAATTGGTTTCCCAAGATCGAGCGAGGCTATTTGTCCACCTTCCTTCTGTCCGGGTTTCCCTTCGGCGCTGTCACGGCCGGACTCCTGTCCGGCTGGCTCTGTGACCTCCCTGGACTCGGATGGCCCTCCGCATATTATACTTACGGTAGGTTATTGCTACTGCTGCGGTGACCATATTTTTATCTGTTGTTATGAAGTATTGAACGGGTTAAGCAGATTTTGAAATAACGGTAATTATATTTTTTAATCATTTGCAAATCATACTTTGATTGTACTGCTATTAAGTCATGCTTTGAGTTCAAAATCCCTTCTGTGAATTTCAGACCTTGACCCTTTTTTCCTTTTTCTTGCTTTGTCCGTCACGCGCATCTCTTAAATTTTTCTAAATTGAAATTATATCCCTTATCCCTATCAACATTCCCACGCTTTCCTCCTCTCTTTCACCGATCAAGACATAACTTTTCGATTCCAGCGTAATCAGACTCTAACTCCACTATTCAAAATAAATTCTGGCGATGTGATACCACTCTCTAGTATAAACTCTCCAACCAACTAATTGTGGTTTTTATGACGCTCGCCATCATATAGGTTCACTGTAGCAGTGCTTAACCCGATGCACACGAATTTTCGGAACCTTGTCCTTGTGCTTGAGGGCCAAGGGTTAGGGTTTTTACCCCTTATTTGCTGTGTTTCCCTTGAAAATTCTCAAGAGCACTAGAATCAACGTCTTCGGGTTTAACCTATGGTTTAATCCAGGTTTGTATGTAAATAATGAGTAAATAAAAAAGTAAAAAAAAGATTTTTTAAAAAACGCTTTTATTGAAGTGTTCTAAAAGGTCAAAAATAATTAATTCGGTTTGAAAAATAATTTATTGGGAAGTAGAAAATAACTTTTTGGTAAGTAAATAATAACTGATTTTCTAATCACTAATAATAAAAGCGTGGGCGCTAGTAATTTATATATTTTTTAATTTGTACAAATTCACCTGAAGGTATGGACCCGTTTATGTAACTCAAGTTTAGTAACACTAACATCTATGCCGAACGAGGGTTCGAACCCCAGACGTACGGCTTTGCAGTCAGATGCTCTAAACACTAGGCCATTACGTCGGTATTTATGTATAATTTTACATAGAACATAGAATAGACAAGTTAGAATAAATAGTGAATAAAGAGTTACTAGCGCCCACGCTTTTATTTTTAGTGATTAGAAAATCAGTTATTATTTACTTACCAAAAAGTTATTTTCTACTTCCCAATAAATTATTTTTCAAACCGAATTAATTATTTTTGACCTTTTAGAACACTTCAATAAAAGCGTTTTTTAAAAAATCTTTTTTTTACTTTTTTATTTTCTACTTTTTAGTCATGGTATTTTTTTTAACAAAAACTCACAAGAAAAAATGTATTTATTTCAACCATATTTAATCTGATGTTAGAATGGAATTTTAGTTTTTAACAATATGATGGTGAAATATAACACGCTCACTCACCGATAAAATCCGTTCATATCAAAAAGATTCACAAGAAAAAGAAAAAGCATCCCAATCAGGCTTTTCAGTAGTCCATAAATTATAAAAGTAGCATATTTTTCTGGTCGATGATTTTCTTATCTCCCGATTCCTCGGGATGGGCACCAATTTTCGGCGATTTCTCGCTCTTCTGGCAATTTCTCGCTCTTCTGGCGATTTCTTTCTCGCGGTTATTATCTTAAATCACTAATTATCTTAATTGTTAATTGGAAGGTAAGAAATCACGTTTTGAAGATTAAGTATTGTAGTGATATACCTAATATATTATCTTACAGGTTTTGGGAGCCATTGGCTGCACGGAAGTGTCTCAAATTTGAATTAAAAGGATAACTAAAAACACTCGTTAATTACCTTAATTACGGAGGTTTTGACTAGTTGATTATTGAATATTGCATTGTCATCGAGTTTACATCATGGTGCAAAGTTTCAGAACTTTATATCGTTTGGAAATGCCTGAAATTTTATGTACAAGATCTTGTAAAAAAAAGTGATTAATCGTCCATAAAATATTGTAATTACTGGGCAATTCTCGTTTTGACTTTTAAATATGATGAAGTTATGCCTTATACAACATTGTGCACGGTTTAGGGAGAATAGCCCCTTGGGAAAGGTCTCAAAATCTGGTTTTTCTGTTAATTAAAAATACTCGTTAATTAACTTAATCCTTTGGTTGTTTGACTAGAGAATGGTTGGATATTGGAGTGTCATGAGGGTTACACCTATGTGCAAAGTTTCGGGGCCCTAACATATCGGGAAGTGCCCGAAAATCGAGTTTTAAAATTCCTCCCGTAAAACGCCGCCAAAAGCAAGTAAAATAAAAGCGTTTAAAAAACGCTATTTTTAGGGTTGAATTTCATATAATTTTCTGGGAGAGGACTCTCAGACCCCCTCCTCTTTGTTTGGGGATAAGTTTTTTCAGAACAATTTTTTCATTCAATGTAGGAATGATTAACATTGAATGTCCCATTTGACACAGACCTTAAAAAGGAGACCTTAGAAGAAATGTGGGGACCAAACCCCCCTCATTTTACATTGGCCAAAATTCGACAATGCAGTGTTATAGAATGTCCTATTTTTGTAGTGTACGAAGATTTATGAGGTAATAAAAGAAATTCTTATGATAACTGAAAAACTGTATATATTTAATACAGACTTTAGTTACTTCTATGTAAATAAAAATATGTCCTCTTCTCATTAATCTGAATATGACCACTGGACATCTTTTTATTACAGGTGTTATAGGAGGAGTTCTTTCACTAATATTTATATTAAGTTATCATGATGTACCTGAAAACAACCCCAGAATTAGTCAAGCAGAACTCAAATACATTACTGAACGACAAGAAAATGACATGTCAGAAAAAGTAAGTACCCGAATTCAAAAATATGATCTTCAAATATTAGGTGAATTGGGATTAACACATAAACTTGCTTATCTGAGAAATGATATTAAAATGGAAAAAGCCTGTTAAATTACATAGAACCATCACTAGAGTTTCATTTCACTTTTTGAAATGGGAATGATTTTTAACTTTTCAGAGAATGACAACTCCGTGGTTCAAAATGTTCACATCATTGCCAGTGTATGCCGTCTTTGCTGGCATGTACGGCTTTCGATGGTCCACCATATACTTCCTCACAGTTCACCCGACGTATATGGGTACAGTTCTTCATTACTCCATGACAGATGTAAGGCATGTTCATTGAATTTTCTTTTGAGGTTTTAAATCTGTATTTTGATGTGTTATCCTCTCGTTGAATAAGATATTATTTTAACAGCTAAATAGGGGAGTCGTAAACTGCTTATACACAATATGAATCTTATGTTTTGAAGCATTTGTAGGTTTATTTCTATTGACAAAATGTGCTAAAATAACAAATTTAGTTGAAATTCAGAAAATGTCTTAGGTGATACTGAGGTAGTGTGAGAGTCTCGAATTGCATTGAGGGAAAGATTCACATATCAAATTTGTTATATAACTGGTTCAGATTTTATTCCAATAATATTAAGAATTGTGAATCTGGATATTCTTTCACGAATGCGATAAAACTTGGATTTTTGTTAAAATCAGTTTATTTCCTTCTAATATTTAGCATTGAAGCATAGCTTAAGCTTATTAAAATTGTCAATAGATGGCAGCACCACATTGTAAAATGGCACCGCTGGGGTGATGCAGATGCAATCAGGATCGGGGACAGATATTCACATTTCTTTTTACGTAACAGTACAAATCTTATCTTCACATTTTACGCAAAATTTCTATACTTTATCCTCGAAATTTTGAGTAGTATTTTTAGTTAACCAAGTATGTGTCTCCACAAAAGTTTTTTATAACTTATTTATTTTTAACTTCCGAAAACCTTTCGCTTATTTTAAAATATTTAGCTTTCTCTATTGTTTTCAGAACGGCATCGTGTCTTCTCTTCCAATACTACTGAAAACACTAGGTGGATTTACCGCAACAATAGTTACGAATATTCTGACGAACCGCTTGCATGCGAACTGGATAAGGAAAGGTTGCAACTCCATAGGTATGCCCTTTGAAACAGTTCCAATTCATACAATTTTAATTGAAGTTTATAAAGAAAATATCCTCCACCATGAAACATATATGTGTAGGTAGGAACCTTGCATGCTTTTCATGACAAATTCCTCTTACGATACATACAATTCTTAGGTTCGGTTACATTCTTGATGACCTGTGAGAAACACATAATCAGTGGAATCAGCGAATTTCAGTTTCAAAAATTCAAAACGTTTAGTGAGGACCCCCAATCCTCCTTTAAATTTTGGAATTCTGTAATTAAGCTGTTTCTTTTTCTTGAAAGTCTACGGTATTCAAAGAGCGGTCTTTTTTGGGTGTAACCCATAGCGTCTGAAAATGAGATAAATGTTTTAAGACTAATTTATCTGTTCAACAGATAAAAAAAGTCGGTTCAAATCCCCTCATCTGAACTTAAAATAAAAATTAACCTTTGATATTCCCTTCAGTGTTCTAAAAATCTTAATGCATAAAAGAACTTACCTTATAAAAATAATGTTACTTACAGGGGACCTACACGATATTCAACAGGTGTATCAGTTTCTTTGGCATTGCATTGTATCAGGGGTGCTACTGACTTCAATTTTAAAATCCCGGAAAATTATTACAGAAATGAACCCTTTATCCGGAATCTCAAGTTCCAGAATGCTCCAAAATCCGAAACGTTTACTAAAATTCCAGAATGCTCCAAAATCCGGAACGTTTACAGATTGAATACACATTTTTTCCCACGAAACTTACGGCGAGCATGATGAATCGATATGGTTGGAGCTAATTCTTCTTCGCAAAAGCCCTGCACTCATTTTTGATATGGACCTAATTTTGCACTTAATATTTGTTAAGAGCTTAATATTTTCGAAAATTTAGATAGAACTCGGAATTAATGCCGTTAATAAAACCGGATTTCCAAGAATACCACGGAAAAGTATCACCCTTCACCCTAGCGATTGATTAACTTGAAAAAAAATTCAGGTATTTTTTCTACCATCTTTTTATATTCTACAGGGGTCTTTGGATTTTCGTTTGCATTGTTGGGAGTGTCCCTCTCTGGGTGTAACGATACTTTGAATGTCGTTTGCTTTTCCCTGGCGTGCTTCTGTACAGGGTTTTCGATATCAGGGGCTATGATCATAGCCTTGGACATGAGTCCCAGATTCGCAGGTAAGAAATTATTATTTTAAGGTAGAAACCCTTAACTTTATACCGGGTGTTTCAAAAGTCCGTTTCGCGGCTTTTATTTGGAACCAACGTGTCCTAGGGTCACGGAAATAAGGTCTACCTCTAGGTTAGTGACCCTGGAGAATTCATTGAGATGATTTACAGCTCCCCTAGCGGCGAAATAAAAAGTTAAAAATATTTATTTACAAACTATAGGAGATATAGCAAAAACCTCAGTGAGAGTATTGTTGCCAACGTTATAAAGAACTCACAAAAAAAATTTCATGAAAATATCGTGAATATTCCGGAGATATTAGCATGTGAAAAAAGCACTTTTTCAGACCTCAAAAAAGAAAAAGTTCACATATTAGCAATTTTTTTTATTTTTTAATTATATTTTGTCTTTATTCAACTAAAAAACACAAAACTACACAGTAACACTGAAAAAATTGCAAAGGTGCGAACTTTTTCTTTGTTGAGGTCAGAAAAAGTGCTATTTTCACATGCTAATTTCTCCGCAAATATTCAAGATATTTTCATGAAATTTTTTTCTGTGAGTTCTTCATAACGTTGGCAACAATACTATCACTGAAGTTTTTACTCTATCTCCTACAGTTTTTTAATTAATATTTTAACTTTTTTATTTCGCCGCTAGGAGCGCTTTAGTCATCTCAATGGATTCTTCAGAGTCACTTACCTAGAGGTAGACCTTCTTACTTCCGTGACCCTAGGACACGTTGATTCTAAATAAAAGCCGCGAAACGGACTTTGGAAACACCCTATTTCGGAAAAAGAAAAAGTGTGCTGTTGGCGCAATTTTTTATCTTGAAATTTGCTAAACCCAGATTTCGAAATAAATCATTGCCGTCCATTTACTCCTGAAATAAGAACAAAAAATTAAATACATCTTTTCACAATCAGATTTTAAAGGATGTGCCAGGGAAATAAACAATTATTTTTATTTGTAATCTTCGCCTGTCGCATTTTAAAGATAACCCTTTTCCTGAAGGTGTGTGTATAAGCTCTATCCAGTTTTTATAAACAAGTTAAACTTAATGGGTACCGGTATTTTGTTTCTTCCCCCAAACGTTTAGTTTATCCGCAATAATCCTAATTCCTTCTGCTTCTGGCAATTTATGTCTACACTCTGACACCTTTTGCTACTGGGTTAGGGAACCCATACTACGTGACCCATTTTTTATCAAATTTTTGACCCCCCTCCCCCCCTTGGTGACCATCCGTAGTATATGCCAAGACCCCCCTCCCCCTCTAGTTTTCACTTAGTAATTCGTAAATACGGTTTGCTATCATTTTTTGCTAACAGAAAGTTAAAAAAATTTATTTTGCTTAATTTGTCTAATTTAATAATTAATTTTGCTTAATTAGTCTTAATTTGGCAAAATTTCAATAATTAATTTGGTTTAATTTTGTCGTATTGACTAGAAGAAATTGACTACGTGAAGAAACCCTAGGCCCATCCCTCCCCCCTGTGACCAAGCGTGGTATTTTGAAGACCCCCTCCCTCCCCTGAATGGGTCACGTAGTATGGGTACGTTCCCTTATTGCAGGGTTCAATTTTCAATCTCAAATTCTTTTACAGGTTCATTTTCAAGATTTTCAAGTCAAAATACTAGCAACACATGTCATTTTTTATTTGATCTTTCTTGCTTTTCTAAACACAAAACAAATGGCAAAAATTTAAAATTTATTTTCAAAAAATTTTATATTTTTTCTATTTCTAAAGCCACGTATGAGATGCCAAACTTGAAAATTTTCAAGGTTTCTTGTATGATTTCCAGGTTTTAGCAAATTTCCCCTACTTTTTTGGCAAGATTAAAATTTCCAGACTTTCCCTGACCTGTGGTGGGAACACCTGTTAATGTTAATGGTTTTACTACATTTTTTATAAGTATACTGATTCCAATTTCGAAATATCTTATTTTTAAAGGATCTTTAATGGGAGTGACAACTGCCCTTTCGGACACAGCATCTGTCATCATTCACATCATGGTGGGAGAGCTGACCAAAAATGTAAGTTTTTAAAATAATTGGAATAAAATAATAATAAAAATAATTGGATGATCTATTTTCATATTGTCGACCTCTTTGTCAGTGAAAAACACATTACGCTCTTTCAGGAAAGTTTGGCAGAATGGCAGCAGGTATTTTATGTATCCATTGCTGTTGTGATGACCTGTGGTGTTCTCTTCATCGTGTTCGGATCAGCCGAAGTGCAACCTTGGAACTATTCAGAAACAGAACTTTCGAAACTCCAAGATGGGAGAAATACTATCTCTGTTGATGACAATTGTCATATCCAGGATAATTACATATGATACCTTGATATTAATCTCATTTTTACAAGAATTCGAGAGCTTCACTTAGTGGATAGGGAAATAAGAAATATATATCAAGTCGAGAGTGTAATATTCTAGTCGGAAACAGATGAGGATGGTCATGAGAATGAGTGTTAAATATGTGCAATAATATGGTGTATCGAAAAACCTTTTTTTGGATTTTGATGATGCATTAGTGCAGAAAAGTTGTCTAAGGTGGCAGGAGTACCTGTGATTTTTTTTCATAATTTTCAGATAATATCTTAAGGTTCCCCATGTTATCCTATGCAGCCCGCAAGCAAAAAATTGGTTTTACGCCCCCTCCTTCCTACTCTAATAAACGTGAGGAATGTCTTCACTCGAGTTATGAACTCTATATAAGGGTAGAAGTGACCAAATAAAAATATATAGGACAAAAATAAATTTTTAATAGTACAGTCGAGTCCGCTTAATGTGATCGCATTTGTCCAAGATGAAACTGATAACATTATCCGATTGATAACAATAAGCGATTTCATATAAAAAAACAGTAAACAGTGTGACTAGATTATTTGCTTTAAAATTAAAGTTATGTAATCGTAAATAATGGATTTGAAACAATCTCACACTATACATAGAAGGGAAAATATAAGAGTAGTCCAATCAATTAAAATAAATAATCGCTTACTTTGTATCTTTATTAAAGTAGAAGAATTTCTCCTTTTGCGCTCCATTATATCCTTTCATTTTAAAATCACCTAAATTAATCTGAATTCCAGTAAACAAGAGAAAAGCAAAATATCTTATCAGAGTGCAACTGTCTGATTTTTAGAAAAAAGAAGCGTCAGATGCCTTAGGGTGGGGCAGATGTTTACTTATAAAAATTTGACCTTCAAAAGGAAGCTCGAAAGTGGAAGTTTTTAGGGGATATGGACAAATTTTGATAACATTAAGCGGCGTGTTGATCCATAGTTGATCACATTAAACGATGAATTTTACATTAAAATAAATAGAAATGATCGGGACCTGTTGATTTCGATAACATTATCCGATTGATAACATTAACCGTGATCACATTAAGCGGATTCGACTGTATGTAAAAGGACTAAAGCCACTTGTGTATCAGTTTAAAGTGAATGGTATTTAGCAGGGTTGGCCGGTATAAACCAAATGGTTTTTTTACCAAAAAAACCACTTGGTTTTTTTTAGAAATTATAAAATATTTTCAGGATTTTTTAAAGAAAGTCCTATTAAGTATAATAATTTGCACAAAATTAAAAGGTCAGATTTATCAAAAAATTGACATTTTAAGGTGATTAAAAATCAGAAATCTTTAAATTTCATGGTTTTAATTATTGAATTCTCTCTAAACTTAACCTTAAATGCTTAACTTAAACTTATTATATGTTGCATGAGATAGTTTATTAATTTCCTTTAAAATTAAACATTATTTCAAAGAGTAACTATAGATACACAAAAATTATCTGTTTTTCGCTGATAAAAGATGGATTGTGTGTATTTTAATTTATTGATAAAACCAATTTGCCTTATTTGTCAGTCATAAAAACCAGTTGGTTTTTTACTAAATTAATAAAAACTGTTGATTTCTTTAATGATAAAAAATAAAAACCAGTTGGTTTATGAAGATGGAGTCTTCCGGGCTTGTAGGCCGTAGTCTTTAAAAGTTGGGTTTTTTACTAAGTTAATAAAAAAACTGTTGATTTCCTTAATCTGATTAATTATCTCAATCATTTATCCAATTTCAATTAACATTAGTTGCTTACATTTCACTTTTATTTATTTAAAAAAATTAATTTTTCTCCTTATAAAGAAATTTCTTAAGTTCATAAATTAATCCATATAATTAATTTGATTATTTTACCATTTAAGATTTATTATTCAAATTAATTATCTCAATCTATTATCCAATTTCAATTAACATTTAGTTTACACATTTCATTTTTACTTCTTATTTAAAAAATAAAATTTTCGCTTTCTTAAGTTCTTAATCCATAATAAATTAAGATAAATAATTTGATTATTTCAACCATTTATCCAAGATAAATTAACACCGATTTTTATTCTCTCTCACTACAATAATATTATAGTCAAATTGGAATATTTTAAAAACAAAAATTATTTTTTAAACAAATTTAATTAACTAATTAAATTAATTAAGTGAAATATACAAATTATTTATCAATTATAAACAACCCTTGAAATAAATGTCTCATTTACAGCTCAATTTCAAACATCACTGAATAACTTATTCTGAAAATAAATTCTAAAAAAACTTGGTTTAAACCAAAAAAACCAGGTTTTTTGCCAACCCTAGTATTTAGGCTTACAACAAATTTACTTGTACTTGGCTAGAAGAGTCTAACTATATTGGTATATACTTCTATGAATTTTCCAACAAATGAACTTTGAAAACAAAATTAATGTATTTAATTAAAAAAATACTATTAGTAAAACCATAGTTAATTTAATCCATAAAATAAAAATGCATGAATAGAAAATTAAAAAAAAATTTTTTTTGTTCAAAAACATGGTTCCCACTGTTAAAATGTTCCAAGATGTTAATTTGAAAGTTTCAAATTTATACAATGAAAACTAAATTTTTAAAAATATTCTTGGAAAAAGTGTCCCATCCCTCCCTGGTCTCCCCTATACTTATTTCTTTTAATATAATTAGTAATAAAAATAAAATAAATAAAAACAACTTATTGACAGTCATGTACATGGAGAAAAGAGCTCTTCGCTGTAGTTACGCAAAAGAAAACAGTTTGAAAAACATGACTAACCAGGGTTGGCAAAAAACCGGGTTTATTTGGTTTAAACCAAGTTTTTTTAGAATTTTTTTTCAGAATAAGTTATTTTAGCAGTGATGTTTGAAATTGAGTTGTAAATGAGACATTTATTTCAGGGGTTGTTTATAATTGATAAATGATTTGTATATTTCAATTAATTAATTAAAATTAAATTGTTTTAAAATAAATTTTGTTTTTAAAATATTCCAATTTGAATATCTAATATTATTGTAGTGAATAAAAATCGGTGTTAATTTATCTTGGATAAATGACTAAAATAATCAAATTATTTATCTTAATTATATATGGATTAATTTATGAACTTAAGAAATTTCTTTAGAAAGAGAAAATTTTATTTTTTAAATAAATAAAAGGGAAATGTAAGCAACTAATGTTAATTGAAATTGGATAAACGATTGAGATAATTAATCCGATTAGGGAAATTAACGGTTTTTTATTAATTTAGTAAAAAAACCCAACTGGTTTTTATCTGTTTATAAACAAACCAACTGGTTTTTAATTTTTATCATTAAAGAAATCAATGGTTTTTATTAATTTAGTAAAGAAACCCAGGGCTCACACTCACTTTAAAATATTTGTATCAATTTTTGTATCAGATAAAACCAAGTTTTGTATCACAAAAAATGTCTTTTGTATCAGGTAAAACTAAGTTTTGTATCACAAAAAATGTCTTTTGTATCAGGTAAAACCAAGTTTTGTATCACAAAAGATGTCTTTTGTATCAGGTAAAACCAAGTTTTGTATCACAAAAATTACCTTTTGTAGCAGGTAAAACCAAATTTTGTAGCACCAAAAATGCCTTTTGTAGCAGGTAAAACCAAGTTTTGTAGCATAAAAAATGTCTTTTGTAGCAATTCGATTGCAGGAAAGCTTTTGTAATTTACCCTTCATTACATTTTAAACTTGCATCAGTAAAACTTTTTGTACGACATGAAAACCATTATTTCTATTACGACATATAATGTTCGTATAGATTTAATTCATAAATAACTTAACTCTCTATTAAATAACTTAAACCTCTATTAATTTATCAGCTCTTATCCAATTTTTACACCTTATCAATTTTTATTTACTTGAGGTTATTAGGTCTAGTGATAATTCACCTCCTAAGTAATTAGTTCTGCCCATAGTAAACACTGGCACATATAGAAATTTATTTCGGGAGGGGCCCAAAATTGTTTCCCAGCCCCTCTCATGTATATTTAATTCTTTTCAGTATATTCTTAGGCAAAATTTGCAACTTCAAGAACTTAATATTAAAAAGTTATGATGTATTAAGTTGCAACTACAAAAGGGGGGTCTGGGGGGTCCTCCCCCAGAAATTTTTTGGAAATTAGACTCTAAAAACCAGGTTTTTAACTAGTTTTGGTACCCCTAGTTAGAATTTTGGATATAAATTTTCAGGTAAAATTTGATGAATTTAATGAAAAAGTTATAAATAATATAGTTTTAAGTACAGAAGGGGATATATGGGGGTCATCCCCCAGAAAATTTTGGAGATTAGATCCTAAAAACAGGATTTCAACTTGGTTTTGATACACTTTCCGAATTTCAGACATACATTCTCAGGTAGGATTTTGAACTTATTCTAAAAAAGTTTTGAATAATAAAATTCCAAGCACTCTAAAGGGGGGGTTGGGGGGTCCTCCCCCAGAAATTTTTTCAAAATTTGACCCTAAAAAACAGGGTTTTAACTTGTTTTACTGGTATCGAGGGGGGCAGGGCCCCTTCGCCCCCCCCCTTATATACGCCACTGATAGTAAAGTTGTTTTTTCTACAATGTAAATACAATAGTGAAAGGAAGCCAACTTCAATTAGGCGCCGGTAGGAAGCAATCGCGGATAAAACGGAACTTTCATGAAAAATCGCTATTTTTCGGCTTTTCAAGATCGTGATTCTAACCATCGGACATAATGGCTTTGACCACGTTATAGTAGTTTTTCCTGCATTCTAATACTGACCCGAGATGAAGCCGACTTCAACTTGGCGTCCGCGGCCGTCGAAAGTAGTCGCGGAAGGAACGGAATATACGCGGCGCACAAAACGAAACTTTCGCGAAAAATCGCGGCTTTTTCCGCGATTTATCCGTTTCCAAACGCCTAGAAAAGGCAGACAAGACTTTAATTTGGCACAACAAGATTTGTTTACGTTTTCCCGGAGGAAAAATGTAAAAAAACGTAAATTCCGTAAAAATTTCGTGTCGATCTGTAAAACCGTAAATTTTGGTGCAAATCCGTGAATTTTACGGACAATCCGTAACATTTGGCAGCTATGTGAAAAGAAACCATCTTCAACTACGTGCTGGAAAAACGGTACTTGCGCGAAAAATCGCTATTTTTCGACTTTTCCGCAGAATAAGCGATCCAAAACACCGAACTACGGCTTTCTAACCACTATAAAGTTGTTTTTTCCACATCGCAAGAAGCCAACTTCAACTTGGCGCCCGCCGGCCGTCCAAGAAAAAATATCCCTAAGAATAGAGCATAATTGGGAAAAACTTGCGTTTTATGATAGATTTCCGATTTTCCGTAGTTTTTTCGATGTTATCCGTAGTCCGTAGTTTAACGACGGCATCCGTAGAAACTACGGAGAATCCGTAGTAGTAGTCTCTGAAAATGGCGCAGTTTTGGCGCAAGAGCTGGTAAAACAGGCAATTTGTATCAGTATGTATCAAAATTTGGTTTTGGCGCAGGCGTGTGAGCCCTGAAGAAACCAATGGTTTTTATTAATTTAGTAAAAAAACCAACTGGTTTTTTTATGACTGACAAATAAGACAAATTGGTTTTATCAATTAATTAAAATCCAAGCCATATTTTATCAGTGAAAAACAGATAACTTTTGTGTATCTTTAGTTACTCTTTGAAATAATGCTTCATTTTAAAGGAAATTAATGAAATATCTTAATTAATGAATATTAATAAATGAAATATCTCTTGCAACATATAATAAGTTTAACTTAAGCATTTAAGGCAGGGATGAGTTTAGTGAAAAACAAAAAAGCTGAAACCAAAAATCCAAAATTTTACGCGTAACACATATCAGGGAAGTTGCACACCTTCAAGCATTTTGTAACAGTTTTTTTAGCAGTTAAACTTAAATTTTGTAGCTTATTTTTTGTTTTAGGTTTGATATTTTGCATTATAAAATTAGAATTTAGTCAATTTTATTTAGATCCTCTTAAAGTAGAACATATATTCTGATTCTCAATAGCTCAACAATAAAAAAACTTAAAGCAAAGAACTCAGATTGCATATATTTAAGTGAATTGTTTAAAAATCTATTAAACCTTCTTAAGATTAAGGGCAGACCTTCTAACATTGAAAAACAAAATGTATTTTTATATTCCTTTTATTCATACCATATATTAAATTAACTTGATAAAAATCAAATGAAAAAATATTTTCTACAGATTTGTATGAAATTATAGAGAATAATACATTTAATTTACAAATGTTTTACTTAAATTTATTAAAATATCTAAGTAATTTTTTTATTTATAATTTTTTTAAAATAAGAAAGAATGTAGTTTGCACGAAGCTATTGAGAAAATTAAACCGAGTTATCCTCTGGAAAAGCTTTGATCAATTCCTAGACTGAGCAAGAGCTTAATAGGTATTAATGGGCATTAAACATGAGTGTCAAAGACCTAATTTTGTTAAGTTTTGGTCATATTTTTAGGTGAAATTTGCATTTTCTTGAACTCAATATAAAAAAGTTGTGAATAATAGAGTTCCATGTACACAAAAGGGGGTCTGGGGGTCTCCCCCAGAAAAATTTTGGAAATTTGACCCTAAAACACAGGGTTTAAACTTTTTTTTGGACACATAGTCCAATTTTTTTTGGAGGAGGGGTCGGGTCCCCTGCCCCCTTTATATATGCCCCTGATGATATTATGATCTTTAAAATAAATTATGATCTAAAAGGATTAAAAAAAACACTGCATTATTTTCTTATAAAGTTGCTTCAAAGCGATTTTTCAGTAAAAATTTACAACCTATAAGATCCTAAAGTAAAATCTGAAAAAAATGCTGACTAAAACCGGGAAAAAATTATCTGAGATGTTTCAATAGACCTATTAGTCTCCTCTGACTCCTATTAGGCTTCTCTGTATCGCAATTAGAACGTAAGAAAAAGCGTACTTCAACGGCACCGGAAAAACGGAACTTTCGCGAAAAATCGCAATTTTTCGACATTTTCAGAGAATATAATCCTTAACACCGGACTTTTTGGCTTCTGATCGCTGTAAAGTTGGTTTTTCTACATCGCAATAGACGCAAGAAACGGACTTCAATTTGGCACCCACCACGCTGAAAAAAGAAAAGCAGTCCAAGAGAGCAAAACTCCAAGAAAGCAGTCGTGGGATGATACGGAATACTCCGCGAGCAAAACGAAACTTACGCGAAAAAACGCGATTTTTCCGACTTTTTCCCGCGATAACTCGTAATTTTTCTCGGAAATCTGGAAAATTTAAAAAGTAGGGATTATCTGAAGAAATCCAAATCAGTTCGCGGGCCGCAGATTATGCATCAAGAATATCTCTGAATGAAAAGACTCAGGTTTTTCCACAATACCCAAATACGAGCCGACTTTACCGAAGGTTACGTCCATCTTAGGTTGCATGTTGGAAACAACAAGAAAAAAAGTTTTTCCATAATACAGTAAACGAACGAGAAGAAGCCATCTTTACAGGCTGCGTTGTACGAACCTATCGCCGATGTGCGTGCGAGGTAGGAATGCCGAAGACAAAATACCGGGAGATGGCGGAAGTTTTTTTTTTCTCTGTAGTTGAAGGTGACGGAAAAAACTGATTTTTTCAGGATTACAAAAAGCGGATTTTCATTGAAAAGCGGAATTCTTAATTTTCAAAAAAATAAAAAAAGCGGAATTCCGCCACAGGGCGGAAAAAACTAATCCCTGATTTAAGGTTAAGATTAGAGAGAATTCAATAATTAAAACCATTAAATTAAAAGATTTCTGATTTTTAATCACCTTAAAATGTCAATTTTTTGATAAATCTGACCTTTTAATTTTGTGTTAAAGATTATACTTAATAACACTTTCTTTAAAAAATCCTGAAAATATTTTATAATTTCTAAAAAAACCAAGTGGTTTTTTTGGTAAAAAAACCATGGTTTAAACCGGCCAACCCTGTGACTAACTATAAAAGCAAGCTTACGATAAAAATCATTCACATGCTTGTATTTTAAAAAGTTGATGTACCAGATAAAAAAATTAAAATATTTTAATTCTTGTTTAGTTTATCACAATTATTGATTCCGAACCCTGCAACTTACCCCTTTTTGTCACAAAAAATTTTTGCTATTGGTAGTAAAATTTGTCCTTGAAATTGCAGGCAATTTTATGTAGAACCTAAACCTTTGTCCCAGTTACAAACCTGGCAGAATTTTTAAAAAAATTGAAAAACGCTAATAAATAATCTTGCAAAACATTTTAAAGCATACACAACTGATTTTTCATTTACTAAAAATTCATGGACATTTTAAAATTAGACCATACAATAAAAATCTCGACATATTCAGCTGGAGGCACGACTAACTGGCATTGCCACAATTAAGCCAAATTGTAGCTTCCCGAATTTCACACGGAGTATTGCCAAGGAAAACAGCCTTCTAGTACAGCCAAGAAATAACTAGAGCTATTCTACAAGGTCTGATCACCAGGCAAAGGAGAGAAGCATTTCTCCAAAAAAGCAAGAGAAGCTGAAATCAAACACAAATACAAGATAGTATCCAAGGTTACCATAACACGGGTGCATCCAGGATTTTTTTTTGCCAGGGTCCGTTTTTGGGAAAATTTTCATTCTAAAATAAGGACCTATTTCTGTATTAAAATTACACTTAGCATAGCTTGATTTAAGTCCCTTTTTGGCAAAGGTCTTTAATCTCAAGGGAAGGGGCCGTTTTCAGCCCCAATTTCTTTCTAGATGCACCCCCGCATAAGATTATCCAGTAAAAAACTAACAATTCACAGCACTTTTCAACATATAATCAAATATAACAAATCTCTAGTGTGTCACTCAGATGTTTAAATAATGGCAACTATCAGTTTGCCTACAAGTGCAGTGTTCAATTTCTTGCATTTCCATCACTCTAATGATACTTAATTTATATACTAGCACATAAAAACAAAAATAAAATAAGAATTGAGTCGCCAAAAATGCATGGGTGCCACTCTTCAAAAATTGCAAGATGGAACTTTAAACTATCATGTTCTCCCAGTCTAGCAATCAGATTAACAATTAAGTAGATCCTTAAATTTTAAGCTAAAGCTGTATCTGAGTAAACCGACTTATTAGGACAGGAACGAGATTGACAAAAATGCAAAAAGTCAGAACGACATTTTCAATACTTTTCTCCAACATGTTTTTAGCTAGAATTTGCATGTGAGTGAATTTATCCAATTAACAATCATTGATTACTGAAGATTTTTCACTTACTTTTAGTACACATACTACCCAGTCCAATTATGCATAATTCAATCATTCGAATTCCAAGTATTACACTGTACCTACAGACAGGATATTGCACATACACTAGTATAGCAATGTTTTATGTAGACCACTTAATTTATCCTTTACAATTATACTGCTAGAATATTGAAACTAGCAGTAGCATTGAAAGGACTTTGTTATTTGTTAGTCAATATGGGAAATCATTTAATGCATCTTGAGTGCATCCTCAGTTTAAATTTGAATCACTGGGTTCATAAGCTAATACATGCTAAGTAATCATTGGATACACTCTGGCTATTAAATTATGAGCTAAATATGATGAGAATAATATGAGCAAGCACTTACCAGATATTACAAGCTTATTCAAAAGCATGCCATAACTGCCAAGATTCAAAATTTTCAGTTACCATTTTACTCTTTTCTCCAATACAATTTCATAACAAGTACGTGTTTCTTTTTATCCCACATTAAAAGTAACTGGTTTTTGTGTAAAGTCTGATTGACCAATAAAATCTGAAAACTTGGCAGATAGGCAATGTATCTACAGACAGGATATTGCACTCACACTAGGTAGGCAATGTTTTATGTAGAGTCAATATACCCCTTTAAAATATATACTACTTAGGCATTAGCCACTTAAGCAGTAGCGTTGAAAGGGAATAAGCACATATTTTACTATTACCCTTTATATGATTATATTATTTAACAAAATCAACTATATTGTACCATCGAAAATGTAGGTAGACTATCTTACTGCATCCTCATCAGAAAATTTTGAATCATAATACTCATAAGCTAATACATGCTATAATCAATCATTGGATGCTTTAACTGCTGCTAACACCAGCAGTTCCCTTCACCATGACATCATGGGCTACAGGCGGATCTTGAAAAAGTTGTAACCATCCCCCGAACCAAACCGAAATTTACTAGAACCTTATGTATTGCACCTATGAAATAAAGCTGGCAGTGGCTTCCCCCAAACCAAGTTCGGTCACTTTTTCCAGGACCAGCTAGGGTCATTTATAAGCTACCCTATTGACAAAAAAGACAGCATACATGTCATCTGACTTGCTAATTCAGTAGATAGAAATAATAATAAATAATTTTTTAAAATTTCACAAATTCACCTGAAGATCATACAATCCGTATAGGTGAATCCATCACATACACACAAGAACAGTCACACTAACATCCATGCCAAACGGGGATTCGAACCCCAAGGTGGGCACAAATTGGAGCCGAACGGCGAAGCGAACAGCCACGAACAAGCTCTGCGCACGCGCAACTCGGAGGCGCTAAGAGCGGCGCTTGCGTAGAGCGTGTTCGTGGCTGTTCGCTTCGCCGTTCAGCTCCAATTTGTGCCCACCTCCAGACGTACGGCTTCGCTGTCAGGTGATCTAACCACTAGGCCAGTACGTCGGCCTAGTAAGAATTCGGTAATAGAAAGAATTATGCTATCAAAGGTGTCCTCCCCCACATGTCATTGATAAGAATAATTTATAACAAAACTACAAAAACTATATTTGCCTTAATCATTGCAAGATTGTTATCAAAAAGAATCAAATATGGGTACCTATAACAGGCATGTGATTGCTCAAGAAAGAAATTATCTGAAATTTTTTAGAAGCGTCTAGATAAGTTACAGTGGTACAGAAATTTATTTCGGGAGGGGCCCAAATTCAAATCCCTATCAGATACAATAGGTTCAATTAAGCTTCTTAATACTTTTTAGATAGGATTCTCATCTTACTAACCTCAATCTCGGAAATTTTTTGAAACTTGACCCTAAAAATGGTTTTAAATCGCTTTGGTACACTTTATGTCCACTCAGCAATATTCTGATTTTTTCTGCTTTGAAATATTATTTCCGCACACAATTGAGCGGAATTCCGATTTTCAACACCTCTAAAATTAGCGGATTTCCGCTAATTAGCGGAAAAATCACATGCCTGCTATAATCATATCAGGCCTTACTAATAATCAACCAAGACAGCTTAACACAAACCTTGTACTCCACTGCAATATTTTCTCCACTCGATCCTGAAATTAAAATACATTTACAATGCATTCTTTGAGCACATGAAACAACCAACAATTTTGAAATCAGGTACTTTTCAGTTAGCTGGGAGCAAGTGAAAAATCGCTAAAGAATGTAGAAGTGCCGACCGTTGATGTTAGTCCTTCACTTTCAATATTTGCACCCGGCTTATGGAAAAGTACCCAAAATTGATCATAAGACATCAAGTTGGAAGTTGCTCAGATGATTTAGTCTCATCAAGACTTCAGTACTCTAGCCTAATATCACATCATAACTTCCCACAAGATATTTACAAGGGCTGTTGCTGTACTACTAGATATTCTTGAAAAATGAGAATGAAATGTCTGTTCCCAAGCAAGTTCCAGAAACTACCAAACAGAGGGAAACACTTTTCATTTTAAGATCCATCAGCCTTCATAATTGCAGGATTGTTTTCAGTAAGATCAATCTGGTATTTGTAATCATAAGGCAACTGTAAGTCATAATCTTGCAAGCTACTTGCTCTACCCATAACCCCATAGGGAAATTTTGGGTTTATTAAATATCGCCAAGCTCTTCTGAACACCTCATTCAAACATAGACTATTTTTTTCTGATAGATAAATGGAACAGCTATTTATTTAACATTTTGAACGTCCAAAAGAGCATGGCAGCAATTAAAAATTGATCCAAAAGTGTTCGCATATGAACACTTATGGCTAACCATTGGAACTTCAATTCCTTTAACGTTACTCTGCTTAATATCGCCAATATCTGTTCCAAACACCATGTATTCAAATATCGACAATTTAGGAACGCACCGAAACTTGTTTCCAATAGCTATCTTCAGAGTAAAAGAAACATCACCAATATCAGATAAGAGGTGTCGAATTCTCATCATTTAAATAAATTTTTATTTTGTTCAGGTGTAAGACTTCCAAGATGCTGCATCAGATTTAAAATTATGTTCATAAGCAATTCATAAGAGGTGTCAGAGTGGTTATCATCATTAACAGCATGAAGCATATTTTTTTCTTATTTAAGGACAGATGTTAGAGAACTATGGAATGAACAAAAGATATGCTTAAGCCATACGAGGATCTCATTTAATTTACCCTAATGAATGATGCAATCAAAAAAATCCTTTGATTGCTTGAACCCATTGGGCAATTTCAGCCCGAGGATAAATTATTCATTCGTTTCAAAGTTTAAAATCACAACGTTGTTTTCATTTATACAACAGATAAACAAAAAATCTTCTCAAGACTTAATTTGACTCTTCATCAAGTTGATGTTGAGCCACCTACTTGCTCGTCTAAATCATCCGCAATTAATTTGGCAAATGTAAGATATTTACGGAACACGGTAGGTCATTTGGACCTACAGTACGGGTATATCGCTTATTCTACCTGCTTTTATCATTCCACACAGTCTCATGACAGGTAGACAAGTGAAACAGGATTGAAAGAAGATTTTCCAATTTACAATATAAATTGTATAAGAACTACGGAATGTCTATAAGATGAACTTATGACATACGAGGATCTTTAATTACTATCCCTGCTTTGTATCTCATTCAGAATATTAATTCAGATGGTCAAGTGATCGGCAGGTTTAAAATTATCGTAGTATTTCAGGACAAATAGAGAATTTAAGACATCAACACTATAGGATAAGAAGATGGAAAATAACATGATACTACAATAAATGTCTGATCTAACGTACAATACACAATAATATAAATGCAAAAAACGCAAGAATCTTATGGCTGTATTATAACATAAGCAACCGAAATCAATCCGACTGCATCGACTAACACAATACGTAAATATCGATAAAATTTATACTATTAGTTACGTACTTAGAACACTATTCATATTTGTTCAATATCTTACTCAAAAATTGATTACGGCTTACACTTGCAATCGAAATAATGGGGAATTTCAAGAGAATAATACATACTCTACAGTAGCAGAATTGAAAGCAAAAGACCGAAATTTTGTAAGAGATCCATTTTATAGCATTGAAGACGAGTTGAGTTGTTCAAATACTTTCTTTAAATCACAGATTCAAACAGAGGCCAATATTTGTTCATCTTTAAAGCGACGTCATGGAAGAATTTCCGTACTAAATATATATATATATATATATATATATATATATATATATATATATATATATATATATATATATATATATATATATATATATATATATATATATATATATATATATATATATATATAGTGTAAAATTGTTTTGAAAACATCAATAAGGGTTACATAATTTTAATATTAAAGCAAAAAATCTAGTTACACTGTTTGCTACTTTTTTATATAGAAAATCCCTTATTAATTGTTATCAATCGGATAATTGTAGAAAACTATGTTAGGGGCCATTCATTAATTACGTAAGGGTCCCGAGGGGGAGAGGGGTTGGAAAAATCTCTACATACCCTTACTTGGGGGGTGGGGGGGGTCAAACCAATTCTTACGTAAGATTTTCCAAGTTAATGTAAACAAATTCCAATCAAATAACTATTGAATAACCCCAGAAAAACTTAAAAATGCTGCTGATCTTACTGCTTAAAAAATGAGGGTATATCAGATGTATCTTTTTATTCGAGTTTAAACTGATCAAACGAAATAGAATCTTACGTAAGAATAGGGGGGAGGGGTTTGAAAAATCTTACGTACCCTTACATGGCGGTAGGGGGGTTAAAAATTGCCAAAATCATCCTTACGTAATTAATGAATGGCCCCTTAGTAAGACCACAGAGTATAGAGCTTAACAGAGTGTTCATCTCCATTAGACGCTAATGGCAACTTTTTTAACAGGGCTTTTCCCATTGAAAAATCTCTGGCCTCAAGTCCCGCCTCCACGCTATTCCTGCTAATTCTGTCATTCGCCCACTGAAGCTGTCACTCAAATCCAAATCGCCTATAATCAGTGTTAAATTCAAATCAAATACATTTCGCGTTCTCTGATTGGCTACTAGTGAACTGAATTATAATATGCGTGCTGAATTAAATTAAAGATCTTAAGAGTAAAACGTCGGTTTGGTATCTCTGTTAAGCTCTCTACTCTGTGAGTAAGACTATTGAAAAAAATCTGAAATTTAAGAGGGCATTTTGAAAGAATGGAAAATTTTTTTTGAAACAAAAAAATAGTTTATTTACAATAAGAGACAGACTGGTCAATAGGCGGGGCTTATCCAGAGAGCTCAAGTGGTGCCTCCGACAAGCGGTCCCGAATTAATCGATTATTTAATATTTTTGTAATCGAAATCTTTAAAAAAATTTGTTGACATGATTTCGAAAGTAAACATGGATTTTGTGTTGCATTCTTGGAGCTTGGACTTGATTTCTAAGCATGATTCGGTATTATTCAAGTTAATTATAAGCGTATATATTTTATTCAAATAATAAATACTAGTATTATATATTTTCATTGTCAAGAATTCATTTCGAATGTGCCTGGGATCTGGGATTAGTATTGGGTTGTCCCATAAGTTCTGTTACTTTTTACAAAGTTTCGTGTTTGAAAATTTTTTATGAAAAACTGGTAATAGGTTGAGATTTCAAACAAAAGGGATTTTGATATATGTATATTTATGAACATAATGTGGGATTTTGGTAGTTCTCGTGATATTATTTCTTTTCAAAATGGTGATTTGAAAAAAAGACTACAAACGACGATTTTCGCGCAATTTTTTTCTTTTGTTTAAAAAACTAGGAAGAACGCATAATTCAGGGCTAAATAAAGTTTTACTATATGTTTGAAATGTTTAGTTTAAGATGTCATAGTTTCAAGATAATTCGATAAGTTTAACTTAGGAAATTTCGGTCCCAAACATAACATCTATTGCAAAAAACTTACCTCAATAATGCTAGTCATTTCAAAGAAATTTTTACGAAAAAAGCATCAAAATCAATAAAAAAGCTTAGGAAAGACCCAAATTTTCAAAATATGCAGTATATTAAATTATATCTGAACTTAAGTTCAGAAAATAGTGCGCACGATGCAAGCGCGCAACGTTTCAGCTTATCACAGGTACACTTGCTGAACTTACGCTCAGCGAACAAAGCAATTTTCTTTGCTTCCCCTATTGGAAAAAATTTTCTGGTGTTCCATAAACCAGTATCAAATTATACAGGATCCAGTATCATTTATACTGGTTCCAGTATCACTTATACTGGTTCCAGTATCGTTAATACTGGTACCAGTATCGTTTATACTGGTTCCAGTATCATTTTTACTGGTTTATGGAATACCAGAAATTTTTTTCTGATAGGGTCATACGAAAAAATTACAATAAAAACAACTCCTTGGCAATTAGAAATAAATCAATGGAATGATATTATGAAAAGATACTTTCAATGCATTAATGACATCATTTCAATGCATTAAAAGCATTATGGTTCAAAAAACACCTGCCTTTAATTACTTCATACCAGCTGCTTAGAAAAACAATAGGAGTTCATTAAAAAACACGTGAAATTACCAATATATGGAAGTTTAAAGCCAAAATTTCCAACCTTAAACTTATCGAATCATCATGAAACTATGACATCGTAATCTAAACATTTCAAATATACAGTAAAACTTTTTTTAGCCATGAATTATGCGTTCTTCCTAGTTTTTTAAACAAAAAAAAAAATTACGCGAAAATCGTCGTTTTTGGTCTTTTTTTCAAACCGCCATTTTGAAAAGAAATAATACCCCGAGAGCTACCAAAATCACACATTATGTTGATAAATATACATATATCAAAATCCCTTTTGTTTGAAATCTCCACCTATTACCAGTTTTTCATAAAAAATTTTCAAAGACAAAACTTCGTAAAAAGTAACAGAACTTATGGGACAACCCAATATTTGAAGAAGATGTGTTCGTTTAGATTCGTGGGTGGGGATTGCAACTTCATTTATACATCATGTTTGTCTTAAAGGACCAAGGGATTATAACTAATATTTGCTTTTATTGAAAGATAAGAGATTTAATAAAACCATTTAGATTCATTATTTACTTGTGTGATTCTTGATTGCTTTATATTTAAGCTTGTACTTTTACAATCGAGTTTTTCATCTTTCATCATATGCGATCATGAAATTTTGTTAATGAACAAACCTTAATTATTAAATTTGAATTTTCTATCATAATAGCAAATTTTAAAAATTTGTTGAAAGAAAAGAAATTTTTTAATTTTAAAAAGCATATAATAGGCTTATGTGAACGCCAAGGATCACGATCCTGGTGATCCCGTGGTCGATGGATCACGTCCTCACAAAAAGCAAAACGTCTCCATGGTTACCAGAACTTAAAACTTAACTGTAACCACAGTTTTAGTGCAGGTACCGCCGGTCGAGGGCGCTCGTGTCGTGGGCCGCCCATTGATCGGTCTGTCTCTTATTGTCTGTGATTTATCCTTTCATAGATGGAACTTTTCTTGTCTCTTGAAGTCTAAGAGGTAAATGTTTATTCAAACTATCAAATCACACATAACAAAAACAATTTTATAACTATTCCTAAGAAAGTAGGAAATTTTATAGAGAAAAGGGATGGTTAAAATTGAATCGTCAGTTAGAAGAAGGGAATAAGTCCAAAAACCAAGTTTTGAGAAAATAGGAAAAAAACGTATAAATAATGGAAAATTTGTAGTATAACCACCAAAGTTTTACTGGAGATTTAGGAACTTATTTAGAAAAAAGGGCAATCTTTGGAAAAAATATAAGTGCATTCAAAAGTATTTTACAGTTGAAAAAAGTTGATGGACTTTTTCAACCTTGTGAAAAGGAAAATCTTAAAAACATCTTAAATTCATCGTTTAAATTATATTTATACTTAGTTCAGAGTACAAAAGTGAAAAATAGACAGACCAAGACAAATTAAATTCAAAACTATTATGAAACTTGGTCATTAAGGCCATATCAATGGAGTAAGGGAATATGAATGGAGTCAAACATTCCCTTGATAGAAAAAAGTTAAAAGCACTTTTAAATTTTATTTTGGCTTAGCTGGCCGCACAAAGAATTAGAAATGAAAGACAAATTAATTTTAATTCCAAATTAACTGAAAAAACACAAATAGACATCGATTTCTCAACTTCAAGGGGCTATATCTCCGTATAAGGCAGGGGTTTTCAAACTTTTTCGGTCGTTTTCTTTCGGTTTTTTTAGGCTAAAAAATTTTGGGGCACCCCCCCAAAAAAGATGGAAATTTTAGTCTAAAAAAAGTTGTCTGTCAGAGATCGCTAGTGGCGTATTTTGAAATTTATTTCGGAAGGGGCCCAAAATTAGTCCTCAGCCCCCATACATTTGATAGGTTCAATGTAGGTTTTTAATATTTTTTAAGGTAGAATTGGTGTCATTTGCATTTTGATTAACTTTATACAACATAAAAAAGTTGTGAGAGTTCCAAGTACAAAAGGGGATCTGGGGGGTACTCCCCCAGAAATTTTATGATGAAAACAGGATTTTAACTTCCTTTGGTACAACAAGCCCGAATTTCGGGGGGGGGCAGGGCCGCTCATCCCCCCTTTTTTCCACCACTTATTTGTGTTATTTCTATGCAACTGAATTTCCTTTAAATTGAAAAGAAAATTAGGCATATATTTATCTCTTTTTTTCTGTGAAAAGTATTTTTCGTTCCATACTTAAAAATTTTACCTAACCACACATAGAGATGGGGGAGACTATCAATGTCCCTAATCTCCACAGAAAGCCCGAAGGATCGTAAGTAAGGTTGTTGGTATAAAACTATAGATGCACGCTTAGAATCAGCACGACAACCCACCTTCTGGCGTTTTGGGGGGATAAGATCTCACTTTTATCTCCCCATCTCTTTGTGTGGTTAGGGAGTTTCCCCTAGCAGCCCGTTCAGAGGAGGGGAATTCTTTTGTTCGCTAATGAGGTATTCTCACGTTTTGAGATTTAATTTTTTTAAATACTAGTAAATAAAAAACCATGAAGAATGACGTTTACATCAAGTATTTTCATAGCCTAGTTTCTGAGATATAAATTTTGGAAATTTCGTTTTTTATTTGGGCGTGAAAACACTTTTGAATCACAAATCATGCGCTGTGAAGTCACGTCCAATAGAAGCCCGTTTTCTGATCACGTGGAAACAGCAAACACAATGGTTTTCATGCGCTGTGATGTCACATCCAATAGAAGCCCGTTTTCTAATAACGTGACTTTTCTGACGTTTGGCAAAAATAAAAATGAATTTTAAATTATTTAAAACAAATTTTTGAACTTAAAAATCAGAAAGTTAGTATTTTTAAACCATAATGTATCAAAAAAGTATAAAATCAAGCAAATCCCTCACTCATGCAAATACCTCATTGATACCACCAAGTAAGCGGGATCATAAAACTGGCTATCATACAACTCTAGGCGCACCCTCTTGTGTCATCAGATCGTATTTAGAACTGTGAATGTTAATGCAGTTGTAATTCTTGGCAAATGCAATCCATTCTTCACCATAAAATTGAGTTTGCAAAATTTGCATTGTTTCTTCCTTCATAGTTTTCATTAGAATAATTTATGAAAATGATAATTTTTAGGTCTTTTCACCAAATAAGGAAATTAAGCGTGTGTCGAAGAAAACTGTAGATGAGCATGAATCTAAAGATAACACCATAAAGAAGGTTCCTTGGTCCCGTTTGGCTGGTACTCAAACCAAAAGTGTTGCCCCCTGCAAAAGTCCAGCTAAAACCCCTTTCGAAAAAGAAACGGAAATGCTTAAAACAGGGCCGTAACTAGACTTTTTTTTCGGGGGGGGGGTTTGGGCCAAACATTTTCTTGAAACTTTAGTTCGATTTTGTTGGTGACCTAGGTAAGAAGACAGCGGCGGATCCAGGACTTGGTTTTTGGAGAGCTCAAAATTTGCAATATCAAACTAGTCTTCTAAAATCCTAAAAGGTTTTTTTTGGAACTTTAAGTCTAAAAAGCAGACTTTGGGCAAAGGAAATTGGGCAACCCGAGCCAACCCCCCCCCAACCTTGCGGTTTATGGGGTCATAGGGAGGGCCCGAGAGAGTGGGGCGCCCAAACCAGGCGAGAGCTCACTCCAAGGAAGAAACGAATAAGGATTAAAAAGGAGGCAAAAAAAGTTCAGAGGTATTAAAAAAAGGATAAAAAGTACGAATTAACTAATTACTCATGTCATATATTAAAAGCAATTAAAATAAGCAGACTGAACTCGTTTTGGTACAGATGGTCCGGATTTCGGACGTATATTTTCAATAATTTAATTTACATTTTGGAAGGATTTTTGCATTTCGTTGAACTTTTTACAGTAAAGTAGTAAATAATAGGGCTCGAAATTCCAAAGGGGGGTTTGGGGGTCCTCCCCCAGAAAATTTCTGGAAATTCGACCCTAAAAACAGGATTTTAACTCGTTTAAGAGTCTTTTTTCCCTTTTCTTTACACCCCTGAGTTCCCACTTCTCCTCCTTCTCAATGTTAGCTCTTATTCCTTTTGGAGAGGGGGTTTCCTAGTTCCCTAGCCCCCCTGGATCCGCTAGTGTCATGATTATAGAACTCCTAACTGACCTTGGATACGACCCCTTTATGATTTAAGATTTCACTCATTTTTAGACTAACCCAAAGAGTACCACCCCTTGGAAGTCCCAAAATTTTCAAGGAAAGACTTATATAATAGATTTCAAAATTTCAAGGGGGGTTTGGGGGTTTCCCCCAAGAAAAATTTAGAATTTTGAACCTTAAAAGTAGGGGTTTTATGCATTTTAAGGCGAATTTTTAAGGGAAAACGGTTTGAAAAAAATTGATGTCAAAATTTCGGGGGGGGGGGGGGGGGTTTGAACCCCCAAAACCCCCCCTTGGATACGGCCCTGGCTTAAAAAATTGGAAACCTTTGACTTTAATGAAAAAGAACAGCAATCCAGAGTCCCAGTGAGTATTTTAATTTTTTTATTTAATACTCAATGAAGTTTTGAACATTCATATTCAAAAGCCGCTTATAAAAATAGTCGTGTAAAACCTATTGTGTCATCAGATCATATTTAGAACTGTGAATGGTAATACTGTTCTGTTGAAAAGTGTTTTTCGTTCCATACTTAAAAATTTCGCAATGTTTTACAATTTTCTTGATTATTGGTGCGGCACCCCTGGAATACCCTGGCGGCACCCCTGGAATACCCTCGCGGCACCCCAGGGTGCCGTGGCACACAGTTTGAGAACCTCTGATATAAGGGGCCGTTCAAATATTACGTAAACACTTTTTTGGTCGTTTTTAACCCCCCCTCCCCCCTTGTCAGCAAATATAAGCAAACCTCAAACCCCCCACCATAATTACGTAAGAAACTGCCGGACCCCCCCCCGAAATTTTAACATCCCTTTTAATAATTACTGTTTGTTTTTTCCTTGAAAATTAGGTGACTTACACAAGAACCTGTCCTTTTTGGGTGTAACACTAACGCCCGTATTCTACTCCTTTGAGTTTATCATGTTGTAACTTTACCATATGATTCCGTGTTACGACATGTTGTAAAAAATTTGATATTCTAATCCATCTGGTTAACTTACAACGATCGTAACTTGGCTTTCCGAACACCAAGCTGGGTCGCCATTTTCCCGTCCTAACAGAAATAACTAATCTGACTACTATAAGGTAGTTTCAATAATTATAACATATTTCAAGAACTTAAAAACTCTTCAAACAATAAAAAAACTGATTTTGGTTCAGAGAATATAGGCTAATAATTGAAATATCATTTGCTTCAATCAGCAATCGTGCTGCCATCTATAAATCAGAAAGCTAAATGAAATCCCTTCTGATTTTTGCATATATGCATGGGTAAAGGACGGTAAAACATTCATAAGGGAAAATGAAAACTCAAAGGTTATCCGAATTGTAAGTACTGACGATCTTCTAAATCTAAGTGTTCCCAACTAATAGTGAAATAATTGTTCTTGATTCTATTTCTGAAAATGAATACAGCTTTACTTATGTGGATAACCTAATCGATTTTAATACTTTTTTGTCCCAATCAAATACTTATACCTCTTGCTACTTAAAAATTGTTCATTTCAATATTAGGAGCATTCGCTCGAACTTTGATGAACTCCAAGCATTACTAAATTCTTCCTTTGATTTCATACATATACTTATTTTATCAGAAATTTGGATTTATAGTCACGAAACCTCTCTTTATAATTTAAATAATTATGATTCATATTTCTACTGCAGAGACTCAAATAAATCTGGAGGTATAGGTGTTTATGTAAGAAAACATTTAGATATTTTTAGTGATTGTTCATTTACCATGAATACTGCCGAGTCAATATTGTTGTATAAAAATTATCTTGATTTGACTATTATTTTGCTTATATCGTTCCCTAAACTTCAGCATTAGTGATTTTAATTTCGAGTTATCTACACTGGTGTTCAAAATTAAGAGAATTTGCACATTTTTTTGATTTCTCCAGATCTACAGGATAGATTTTGATGAAATTTGGAATGAACATAGGTTGATATAATACCAAATAAATAATCATTCAAAAATTATAATACACACGCATGCGCAGAAGTAATAACCGCCAGAGTTGAAAGGTATGAAATAGCGGTCCCAGAATAGAGCAAAATAGTGGGTTTATAGGGGATATGACACCTTCCTGCTATCATGCATGCCTCCTTAAAGGATTTTATAGCGTGGATAAGGCAGATTATAAAATTTCCTGTTCATTAAGCCTACTTTCTCAGAAACGCCGTTTTGGGGCTCTGAAGGGTATGTGTAGCAAGATGCAATTGCCTTATATAGAGTCTCTCATACCTCCTCTAAAGGGGCAAAGTCTTTGAATCTTACTGCCTATTTCATATGGCAATTATCTTCCGTTTTAAAGAAAATTGATAACCTAAGGAGCTCCATTAAGGGAGGGATTTCTATCGATTGAAAAGAAATTAAGACTGATAGAACCCCCTAAAAGATGAATAAAGGTCTCCAAGATATCAACACAACACCTTCAACCATGATTTTCTCCTTTTGAAAGATGTAGGGAGTTTGGCATAGACTTAACAACATTCCTACAAAGAGCACCAAATCTCCGATTCCAAAATGGTCAGTTTCTCCTTCATTAAAGGACTGACAGGGCATTCTGATTCTTTCCACATGAGATTGCATCGAGAATCAATGGTTTAATTGATTTGAGACCAAACAGAGAGGAAAATATTCACCCTTTGAATACTACCTTATTAAAGATAATTTTTTGCATATTTTTGACAAGTTGCAGATCCCTCCCTGCCTTTGAAAGAGGAACCCTGACAGTTTCAGGTAATGTATTGATATCTTGGAGACCTTTGTTCACCTTTTGGGGGTTCTGTCGGTCGTAATTTCTTTTCAATCGATAGAAATCCTTCACTTAATGGAGCTCATCAGGTTAGAAATTTTCATTAAAACGGAAGATATTCGCCATATGGAATGGGCAGCCAGATTCAAAGACTTCGGCCCTTTAGAGGAGGTATGAGAGACTCCATATAAGGCAATTGCATCTTGCTACCCCCCCTCCACGTACCCTTCAGAGCCCCAAAACGGCGTTTCTGAGAAAGTAGGCTTAGTGACCAGGAAATTTTATTATCTGCCTTATTCACGCTATAAAATCACTCAAGGAGGCGTGCATGATAGTGAAAGGGTGTCATACCCCTTATAAACCCACTATTTTGCTCTATTCTGGAACCGCTATTTCATACCTTTCAACTCAGGCGGTTATTACTTCTGCGCATGCGTGTGTATTACAATTTTTGAATGATTATTTATTTGGTATTATATCAACCTATGTTCATTCCAAATTTCATCAAAATCTATCCAGTAGATCTGGAGAAATCGAAAAAATGTGCAAATTATCTTAAATTTGTACACCAGTGTAGTAAGCTTAAAAACATAAATTCCAAAAACGTGCTTCTAATAGGTGATTTAAATATAGATATATTAACATGTTCAAATCCTATAGAAGAATACAAAAACCTTCTTTGTTCTGAAGGTTTTTCTTTCCATATTGATGGTATTACTCGATTTAATTCAAGTTCTTGCATTGATCATTTGATACTTCGGGGTTCTGATGTTAGTGCTGAATCTGTCATTTTTAAAAATAGCCTAACGGACCATTACCCGATTGCCTGTAAATTAAAATATAGAGCTTCAAGTAGTTTAAACCGAACGGCTAAGACCTCAAAGACAAAGACTTCAAGAATTGATTATGATAAGGTAAATACTTTTCTGCTAAATTATACTTTTTCTTTAAATCCTAATGCTGAAGATGTAGATTTATTGTATGATGGTTTTGCAGATGTATTAAGGAATATCCTATTTAATTTTACTCACTGCTTTGATCAACAAAACCGAAAAACAAATAAAAACTGGATTAGTCTGGAAATCTTAAAATTAATTAAAGCTAAAGAAAAATTGTATATAAAACATAAAAAATACCCCTTCGATGTAATTTACGAACAAAATTACAAAGCTTTACAAAAAGAACTGAAAATAAAAATTAAAAACGCAAAGGATAACTATTTTGTGTCTGAATTTTCAAAGTGCAAAAATGTTAAAAAGCAATGGGAATTTGTAAATCAAATTACAAACTCTAACATACAAGATAAAAAACCTTCATCCAACAATAATGAACTATTAGCAGAAAATATCAACAAGTTTTTTATAAATATGGGATCAAGCGCTGTGCTTACAGATAATGGTAATTACAAAAGGTATTTAACAAGTCAATTAAACACTTTCTTTCTCACTGAGACTACTGATCTAGAAACCTATAAAATTATACACTCTCTAGATGATAAAAAAATCTCCTGGTTATGACAGAATAACGACAAAACTTCTTAAATTAGTGGCTAACCATCACATATCTGTCATTACAAAAATTATTAATCTTTCCCTTTTAAAAGGTTGCTTTCCTTCATCCCTAAAAATTGCAACAGTCATCCCCGTTCATAAATCTGGTGATATTAATGACTTTTCAAATTATCGACCAATTTCCCTTCTACCGGTTTTTTCTAAGGTTCTAGAAAAAATAGTGCATACTAGACTTTATGGCTATTTGAAAACTTTCAAAATCATCTCTGAAAACCAATTCGGCTTCATTCCAGGCCTTAGTACTGAAAACGCATTATTAGCTTTTACAAAATATAATTTCAATAACATAGACAAAAATTACAAATCAGCTGCTGTATTTCTAGACATTTCCAAGGCTTTCGACAGTGTAAATCACGACATTTTGATTGATAAATTATATACTCTATTGGAATTCGAGGAGCTGTAATTAATTGGTTCATTTCTTACTTAACTAATCGAAAGCAGTTTGTAAGATTGGAAGATTATAAAAGTAAACTTTTAAACATAAAATCTGGCGTGCCACAAGGCTCAATCCTTGGACCTTTATTATTCATCATAAATACATTAATGACTTCTGTAAATTAAAAATCAACGGTAAAATCATAACTTATGCTGATAACACGGTATTTTTGTATTCAAGTTCTAATTATGAAGATTTACAAAGTCATATAAATGAAGACCTTTTAGCAATTAATCACTGGTTTAACGCCAATAAACTTTCTATAAACATAAATAAAACTAAATTTATAAACTTTAGTATCTATGGTCCATCTGAATCTCTTAGTCTCTGTTATCATCTCAACGATTGTAATGTTTCTGATTGCAAATGCCCCCCTCTTCAACAAGTAACATCCATAAAATACCTTGGATTATTCGTAGATTCAAACTTAAAGAGGAAATCACACGTGAGTTATCTAACAAATAAACTTCGTTATATTCTCTATAAACTTTATTACATAAAAAAAATCATAAATAGGAATTTTCTGTTACAATTATATTATTCTTGGGTAAACTCAATCTTAAGTTATGGACTTGTTATTTGGGGTGGTGATTACTTGGAAAATATTAATCCTGTAATAAAAATTCAAAACAAAATTATTAAGTTTTTAAGTTGTAGTAACCAGCCAACTTTAATTGATTTATACCGAAAACTGAATATTTTGCCAATTCGCCACCTTTTTTTCTTTAAAACTGTAATTTACTTTGTTAAACAGGACAATAGCTCTGAATTACGAAACATCAGTTATAATTTACGATCAAAAAACCTATATACCGTGCCTAAATCAAAAAAAGAAATATTTCATAAAAATTTTGTTTATTTATCACCTAAATTCTTTATTATTGCTTTACCTGAAGACCTAAAATTAGAAAGATCTCCTTTTAATTTTAAGAAACAACTAAAACTATTTTTGTTATGACAATAGATAAAATTGAGGATTTTTTTTTATTTTTTCCCTACAAACGCTCTTTTTATTCTGAGTTATAATACTGAAGCTCACCTCGCGATAGTTTTCACTTGTATTTAATTATATATAATTTTTTATAATATCTTAAATTGTATTTATAATTTAAAAATAATTTTAATTTTTTAATTAAATAGTTTTAGTTACTCGTATGGGTCACTGCGCTGACCCCTGAGTAATACAAACAACTTTATTAATATTTTTTCTCTATTGTTTATACATAACAGTCGAATCCGCTTAATGTGATCGCATTTGTTCTATATTAAACTGATAACATTATCCGATTGATAACAATAAGCGATTTCCTACAAGGGTAAAATATAAGAGTAGTCCAATTAATAAAAATAAAAAAATCGCTTACTCTGTATTTTTAGTTATGTTAGCACTACACCTATGTGATTCCATTCATGAATTTGTTTTCTTTCGATTTCCAGTCAAAATATCACCGGTATTTTTCAAAATTTTACATAGAAAAGGGTCAAAAACATAAATAACCACTGAAATCCATCTAAATTCCACTAAACAAAAAAAATAATCAAAAATCTATTATCACACAAATCTCTTATCGGCGATGGTGATATCCAATGACAAGCATGGATTCGCCCCCCCCTTTAACCGTTTTCTTTCAATGTTTGAGGTCGGAGAGCATAGAATGTTTTATTTTTTTCCAATCAAAGCAAAGGAACATAACAGTGCAACTGTGAACTTATACAACTCTATGACTTATACTGAGTTTCAGAAAAAAGAAATTGACCTTCAAAAGGAAACCCCAAAGCGGGCGTTTTTTAGGGGATATGGACAAATTTCGATAATATTAAGCGGCGTGTTGATCCATAGTTGATCACAATAAACGATGTATTTTACATTAAACTAAATAGGAATGATCGGGACCTGTTGATTTCGATAACATTATCCGATTGATAAAATTAACCGTGATCACATTAAGCGGACTCGACTGTAGTAGATATGTATTCTTACGCAGTCGGAGTCAAAAAAATCGTTCCAAAAGGTAAGCAACGGGATTGCAGGATTTGAAATTTCAACGAATCGCTGAATATAGGAAAAGATTGGCGAGAACAATTTTCTAATATCTAATTTAAGGAAACATATTTGGCTGGTTATCCATGATTTGGCGCAGTTTTTTTTTCGAATAAAAATGCTTTAAAATAGTAGTATGGTGGTTAGAGTAACGTCTTAGTAATCGGAAGTTCGCGGGTTCGATCCTCAATGCGGATCATTCTCAAAGTCATTACGATTGATGTTGAAATTTATTTACGGATGATCCAATCTCTGTGGAGGAGTATTCTTACCTGATTTTTTATTCAAAGCACTCAATCGTATTTCTCAGCAGCCGTTAAAGTTTCTTCCTAAATCTTAAAATAATTATTTATGAAATTTGCTTGGAACTCTGGATCTTCCACTATGATCAGTAAGTAATTTTTTAAAGGTATTTTTAACTTCACACTGGAAAAAATATTTTATTTAAAGAAATTTTTTAATCAGAGAAATTTCTTAAGAATTTTTTTACCAAGCTTATTCAGGCGAATACAAGTTTAAACATAATTCTTTGTACTATTTCAGAAAATAATTCTATTTTAACTATTTTTAAAGTATTTTAAATAAATAATAATTATAAATTCTTTTAAATCGTGGGGTAACGCGTTGCCTGAAACAATTGTAAATTCAAGAGGGGTAAACGAGTTCAAGAGGAAAATTGACAGATACTGGGATTCCGGTAGTTTGAGTTAAAAAGACTGGACCAACCTTGCTGGGCTTAAGCCTGTAGTTGGTCGACTTAAATTGTATTTGTATTTGTAACGGAATTTTAATTATATGGCTTAATAATGGGAACTCTACGGATTTAGTAAAAGTTAGTAGTAGTAGTTTTGTTAAGAAATTAAAAAATAATTTGCTTTGGAGACTATTGAAATTGTACTAAGCAGTCTCGGGGGTGGGGAACAAGCTATATTTCTAATATACAGATATTTGGTTGAGTTGCATAAGCGTACCCAGGATTCTGCTCAGGGCGAAGCAAGCATAGTCGATCTTTCTCGTGCTTGTGGAGAACCATTTTAAAACCCGGGATGATGGGCCAGAGTTTTGCTTCGAGATGGGATTTGGACCTTTTGTGAAAATAATGCAAAAGTTTTTAAGATAATATACTTAGCCCCAAACAAAGGGGGTCTGGGGTCCATCTCCGAAATGTTTTGTAATTTGACCCTAAAGAGTAGCTTTGTGAATTGTTCTGGGACATTGGGGAATATTTAGGTAACACCCCGGATCGATCACTCGTATAATCTCTAGAATTTTCAAGGGAAAATACCTATAAATAGACATAAGAACTCTATAGAGGGTTCAACTCCCTAACCGCCTCCTAGATACTGCCCGGGGAGATCTCTTATTTTTGATTTTTAATCCTCTTTGACATAGGTGAACCCAAGTGATCCCAGTTTTCATAATTTAAATTTTTGAAAATTAATTACTTAAGACTAAAGTTTAAGTAATTTACTCTCATGATTTAGAGGGTAGCTACCCCTCCCTGTATCCCCTGGAGTTGAGGGACAGCTCCATAGACTTATGAGAACTAGAAAGGAGGACACAATTTCCCCCCTCTATAATGTCTCTCAATTCATTCTCTCTTACCTCCCCTCTTCCCGAATTCCAGTTAAAATGTTCGGCTTCTAAAATTTCTAAAAAGCATTACACAAACACATGCGAGTTCAATCCAATGTAGCCATCCCTCATTCGTGATACATGATCATGAATGAACAGCTACAGATTGATCCAGCCAATGAAAGGGTAGGTTTATTCCTTTACCTATTCAAGAAAGTTTTGTTTAAAGATTGGTGAGAGATTTAATAAAGAGAGAAAGATTTAATAATATTTTTAGTTACTAGGTCACCACTAAATTATTAAAAATTATTTTAATGATTCCAGTCTATATCTCACGACAGACATCCTCGTCCTGGGCTCAAGCTGCATCCAGATGCGGTAACCATTTATACTCGGGGTGAAAGAGGCATTCGGACACTTCCATGCTGCTTCCCTAACTCTTCCATGTTGTATAGATGGTAGGAGCAGGCGCGGATCCAGCACGGCTCCAAGGGGGGCATTTTTCTATATAAGATCCCCTTGTGTTACCATTAGAGGTATAGGGGCACTTTTCAACACTATTACCTTTACTTTTTTTCCCAAATGTCAAAATATTGGGGATTTCCTAAAAATAATCACTGAAGATCCCCTTGTGGTACTAAAAGGGGGTATCGGGGTCCTCCCCCAGAACACTATTTTGAAATTAGACCTGTTAAAAGTAGGGTTTTTACTCATTTTAAAACTTTTTGGGTTCCCAAGGGGGGTCATATTCCAGAGTGCCATCCCCCTGAATCCGCACGGGGTGGAGTCACTGGAGGGAAATAAGCTCCCCCCAGAAAATTCCCGATCCCGAAGGTTTACAGTGTGCCCCCAGATTTCACTCTCTGTACTTTGTATCCCTCCATGGTTGTATACCAAAACTAGATTTAAGTATAACTGTCCTTCACGACAAATTGTTTTTTGATAGAAGGAAATAAGGAAAGTTATGATATTCTACTTGAAAATAAATCTATTTCGAAGTTAAATTAAAATATCTTTGCTTCATTTTATTTTTCTTTATTATAAGGCGTTCATCAGAATCGTTTACTCCGCAATTGTATATGTATAATTTTCTGGGGGAATTTTTTAAAATTTATTTTAACAACGAATTGAGAAAAATTGGGATCGAATTGGATGAAAAATAAAGAGTATTTCTAAAAACTTCTACTAAATGAATCCAAATAACATCAAACATTAAAAAACAACAAAGCTAAAATAAGAATAGCTTTTGAAAATACATTTTTATTAAGTTTAAAAAAATACAAAAATAAAAGATCCCCTAATCTCTCTATTCTAAAAAAAAGTTTTTGGTGAACGGTTTCCAGAGAAAGGCTTTTTAATTACTGAACCGAATGACACATATATGGTATCAAAATGTCCGGATTCTTTCCGGATTTCCGAGTAGGCCCTTCGATTTTTCAAAAAAATTCTCAATTTTAAAATATTTCCATTTTTTTAGATAACGGATAAGGTCGCAGTTACAAAGCAAGTACTGTCAATCAAATTAAGATGCATCCAATCACAACGACCGATTGGCGCTATATTTTAAGATGAAACATGTTTTTTCACCATTTAATAAAGTACTTTCTTGATGAAATATCACTCAAAGACTGATAAAAACATATTCTAAAAACTTACATGTACAACATTTCATACTAAAATTTCACCATTTTTGTCTGATTTTATCGAAATTAATTGTAAACATAGAGTTATGTTTTGTCTCTTTTTATTTTCAATTGCTTAAACGGTATTGTTTAACAAGTCTGGTTTTAAACAAAAATATGAATGATAAACACTAGGCATATTATACTAACGAGTTACTTAAAAATAATGGTTTTCGTTTGGTCCGAATAATGATAAACAATTAGAATTAGTTAATTTTATAATCATAGATTAAAAATAATTAAGATGAATATTTTTAAAAACATTTTGTTTAAATTTTTGATAAGTTCGAGTTAATATATATTCAAACTTTTAAGGGATATTTATTTATGGAGGGGATTTAGTGAAGTATTTTTGGAAAATTGGTTGACGTTTTTTCTGTAAATTGTTTGTTTTAAAAAGTGTATTAAGTTCAGCGAGTTGGAATGGGTAGGAATTGCGAAGCAATTCCAAAAGGTCCTGCGTCAGCAGTTTACGGGGGTTGGCGAGCGATAGCGAGCAGGGGGCGGTAGCTCCCTAGTGTCAAAAATAAAAAATATTTGTTGGACGATTGTAAAAAAAGGTTACCCCAATAGAAAATAAGATTAAAAAAAGCTTTTAAATATCCAATAAAAACTAAATATAATTTATAATCACTTATTAATAACTTCTAACTCTTAAAAATTATAAAATCAGCACAAGAAGTTGCAGAAAACGTTCAAATTCGACTTAACTCATACAACACCAGCGCTCTAACCGTTACGCTACCGGGATCTACATTGAGAGACGCAAATATTACAAATAACTAAAGGATTGGCTTAGTTTTGTGGGTTATTGTAATTTTAACAAGTGGCAAACCTTTGGCGATCGGGACTGGCGAAATATTTCAAACCTATTTTCCTATACCATGCGTACGGGGTTAAGGTCTAGATTCCTCTTAACAGTCCTTGGAACGTTTTTTTTGACTCCGACTGTACATTTTTAGTTTCTGTGTTTTGTTCGTTCCTTTTATGTTCAATGTAAAATTGCTACATAAAATAATAAACGTTATGTTTATGTTTAAAAAAATTATTGGAACTCCAGCAGACTATTTTAAATACATTAATATAACCTTTAATCTTGTAAAAAAACTTTTTTACAATGAAAGAAAAAACTACTTTCAACTGTTGCTTTATTGAAGCGATATCTGCTTCGGAAGTCGAATTCGTCCATTACATCCAGATCCAGCATTCTAGATGAATGAACAAGCCGAGACCGCCGATCGACGTAATCTAATAATTGAAAAAGAAAAATATCATCAATGTCATCTTCGATGTCAAACACGGAACTCCTAAAACATCTGAAATCCATTTAATTTTAATTTTAGACTCCGATAAGTAAAGATATTTTCAATTCGATTGTAAGCAAGCGCCTCCATTGAAGTTTACGGCTTCAACCAATGAGCGTCATTCTCGCCAAATATCGTCTTTATCACGCATGCCCGAGAACGTCGTAATTCAACTTACCGCCCGAATTTACGAGATTAGATTTACCACCATGATATGTGGTTTTATGGGAGGAGTAGAATACGAAAAAGTCCTAAAACCAGATGAAACCACATGATATTGAGTTACGACGTTTGTGTAGAATACGGCCGTAAGGGTTCAAAGATAAGTCGAAACACTACTTTTCGGGGTTAAAATTTCAAAATGTTTGGGGGGTCCATCCTCAGAAAAAAGTGCTTACGTCAGATTCCCTAATTAAATTTTTTGTTAAATTTATTTTTGGTTGAGTTTTGAAATTATTTATGCAGGAAGCAAGAGATTTTAGAAAATGCAGTATCTTACGTAAGCATCACTCACATCCCCCCTCCCCCCTTGTCAGGAAGAATAAGCAAAGAGCAAACCCCCTCCCCCCCTTAGGTGCTTACGTAATATTTGAACGGCCCCTAAGGACGATTCAATTTATTTCTTAAGTATTTGATATGTTAGTTTGAATAGACATTAACCTTTTTGACTTCTGGTGACGGTCCTAATCCAAGGCAAAAATTAAATTAAATTAATGAATTTACTTTTTTTTTCAAAAAATCTCATCTCTTTAAAACGATCTCTTTAAAATTTCGGATTATTTCTTCTAATAGTTTCGTCTGTAGAGAATTTTAAAGTAGGGACCTTTTTTTAATGACCCCCCCCTGTATGAGTCTGATGCGGTTTCGGCTCGATCCATTATCCATCCGTATCGGTCACTTTGTTTTATAGCTCAGTGTTTTCATCAGTGTTTAGAGAAATAAAAAATTTTATCGTCAGTTTTTAAGTAGGTAAAAGTACAAAAATAGTGAGAAGCAACAGTACTTGAAGCCCAGCAAAGGTTAACGAATGAGCAAACTCCCAAAATATGAAGCAATCATCCTGTTGGTGAAAATCATTGGGAAAAATAGAAGTGGAGTGCATTCTCATTAGCCGCGAATTCAAGGGGGGTGCACTATGGAAAGTGCCCCTCCTTGGGCTACAAAATGAGAAAAGACGTAAAAAAGAGAAAGAATAGTCTAAAAGGCCAAAAATTTTCAGTCATTTTAAAAAAATGAGTATACTTTTATTACTTTCTTTATATTTTCCCTTATTTTGGCCCCCTTTTTAGCTTTAGTTTCGTGTATACTGTATACGGGAGGGATGAAAATAAATTTCATAGACGGGGTCTAGAAAGATCTATCAATAAAAAAGTTTAATATTGTCGATTTGGATTCATAGGTAATCCGCAAAAAAAGTGCCTTCCCCTTGAAGCCCTTCTGAATTTCAAAACTATTACAGGCAGGTTGGTGCTAAAAGCTTGGCTACAAAACACAACGCCAAGAATGCATGCATTATCAACACTGCACGGTGGTCTTCACGTGACTACTGGCGCAAAGGAAACGGTCTTATGTCGCCTAATTTGGCGTAAACTTACAAAGTATTTAGAGTTTGAAATTTTCATCTGTCTCTTCTTCGGACAATATAAATAGCGTAAAGGACAAAGGATTGTCAAAAATTAATTGGTAACCATGACCTTTATTTGGGTGTTTTTTCTAATGAAATTTTTGGAAGTACTTGTGTGAATTACTTAGGGGCCGTTCAAATATTACGTAAGCACCTAAGGGGGGGAGGGGGTTTGCTCTTTGCTTATTTTTTCTGACAAGGGGGGAGGGGGGATATGAGTGATGCTTACGTAAGATACTGAATTTTCGAAAATATCTTGTTTCTTGCAAAAATAATTTCAAAACTCAACCAAAAATAAATTTAACAAAAAATTGAATTAGGAAATCTGACGTAAGCACTTTTTTCTGGGGACCCCCTCGCAAACATTTTGAAATTTTAACCCCAAAAAGTAGTGTTTCGACTTATATTTGAAACCTTAGGGTTACACCCAAAAAGGACAGCTCCTTGTATAAGTCACCTAATTTTCAAAGAGAAAAAACAGTACTTACGAAAAGGGATGTCAAAATTTCGGGGGGGGGTCCGGCAGTTTCTTACGTAATTATGGTGGGGGGGGGTTGGTGGTTTGCTTATCTTTGCTGACAAGGGGGGAGGGGGGGTTAAAAATGACCAAAAAAATGCTTACGTAATATTTGAACGGCCCCTTACCAGGAGTACAGAAATTCACATACAGAAGTTATAAGATTACTTTAAAAACCTTTTTAATAACGATCACTATTAGGGGTTTTCCAATTTTCTTTTGGATACTTTAAAACTTAAAAACAGTAATGTAAAACAACCAACTAAACTAGATTTATTAAGCATACAAATATTTTTAATTTAAAATGAGAGGGGGGAAACGTTATTTTTTTGCCCTATGATTGTTTTATTCCACGCGATCGTAGAAACCGTTTGAAATATTCGATGATGAGATACCTTTGAAATATACAGCTCCTAGAACCGCAATGAAATCACCTAGTTTTCCATTCGTTAACATCGTTAAAGAAGAGCTATTTTAAAATTTGCACTTGGTACGATCCCGTCGCTTATACCTACAGCCTAAAATTTAGGAATATATCCTCCGGAATTCAAGAGATGATTCAACAATTCACACTACTTGTTCTACCTCACAAACGTCGTAAATCTTTTTTATTAACATCCTAAGGGGAAGTCGAAACAACTCGCCTGAAGTTTTCCATCCAGAACATATCTTTTCTCCAAACCTCACTCTGCAATCGCTTAGGATCTTACACAATATGCGGTGTGTTTTACTGCCATTGCGCCAACTAATGTGTAAGGACGTGGAACGTTTAGCTCCCTTGAAACTTCGCATCTTGCAAACTTCGATTAATAATCTTCTTGGTTGGTGTCATGTTTCCCATTGTTTACGATGATGCATTATGATCAGATGTCGCGTCTTTGGATTATTCGCGACAGATAGTCTGCTGTGATTGCAAATGTTGTATTACTAAAGTCTTAACCTCTTCAGACCCGAGGTATAAAAAAATTCTTTCAACTAAAATTTTTTTCTTAAAATAGTATTAAAATGCTTCACAAAGTTCATAAAAATCTTCATTTCAAGAAAATGTTTTTCAGGGGGCTTACAATTTAAGGTCCACCCTGGTGGACCTCAGTTCTCAACGTAGTAAAACATGACACAATTCCTATGGTATAAAATTGTTACTTTCTATAATTATAATTTAAATATATGAATTATTTATAATTTTTTTGTCATAGTAGGTTATTTGAAGGTTGTAACTTAATTTTCTTTTTAAAATAAAGAATTTTTTAGAAAATTTAATTTTTTAAAAATTCAAAAATTCATTTTTATTGGCATAGAAAACTTTTTGTGCATGTTTTTAACATTTTTATGCAATAATCAAAGTAAATTTACATTTATACTGTAGAAAATAGTACTAATTTTGAGTTTTACAGAATTTATTTTAAAAAATTTTGAAAAATTAAAAAAATTTTGAAAAAAAAATTTTTTTTATTTGTTTTTTCTATATGAAATTCAAATTTTTAAATGACAAAAATAATAATTATCATTTAAATTATAAAATAAGTGTTTTAAAATCTCAAAATAGTTTATTTTCTCGTTTTTTATTAATTTTTACCCCTACACAATTACCATCGTTAAGAACCGAGTTCCACCCTGGTGGACCTCTCTATATCTTGCTCTCCAAAACTCAAAATTTGTTGGATTTCTTTACAAACTGTTTTATTCTACTTGAAAGGATACTAATTAATAAAACTAGTCAAATTAAGTCTCATAAATAAATTAATTTAGGTTTAAATTAATTAATATTCCCAAGTTTTAGATAGGACACCATTTTTTCCAAAATCCTCTTTTTAAATATGTTCTGTGCGCAAAATATTGTTTAGAAGCGCCATCTCTCGATTGAAATAGAAAGTAAAAACATCAAATAATACATATTTCAGCTTTTAGCTGATAAATTTTAGTAAAAAGTTTGTTTTTGAGGGGGTAAGCAAAGGTCCACCACGGTGGAACTGGGGTGTGAAGAGGTTATTGTCATCGCCAAGAGAAAAACTTTGACAGAAAAACAAAATTTCAAAAGAAGTACAAATATTAGCCATGTGATATGTCAAATGATAGCCACGTAGATTTTGCACAGTACGTTTGTTCATAATTTATGAATTACCGTTACACACTTAAAATTGAGTGGGAAAATATATTCCCATATAACGATCGCAACAATATTGTAAGACCTGAAAAGTTTTTCTCGTGGCGGTATGAATAAAAATCCGTGGGACCCGTCGTTATACAAGCTTGGAATTAGCCTCATTTTCTTTGTTTTAGAGTAGAGTGGTTAATTTATTATTTTAAGCTTTTAAAGAACAAAAAAAGTTTTGTAAATTAATGTAAAAATAAATTTGGATAGGTTACCCATTACTTGCATTTTATACATATTTTTCCAACTCTGATCATATATATTTAATCAAATATTAAAATTAATTTTCAATAAATAATTCACTTCTGAAATTAAGTTAATTTATCAATAGCTCATATTTAATTAAGTTGGAGTGTAGAGGTAAGTCTCTCACTAGCCTCGTGCTCGTGTGGAGAGCTTGCTTTAAAAATTGTATTAGAAAGTAAAAAAAATTCTTGGTGATTACGCTTTCAGTTTTATTGACCATTTTTAATATTGAATATTGTGATGGGGGTGATAGAACATTTTCTGACCAGTATCAATGATTCGTAACAAATAACACTGTTCTACACTGAAAAAATTTCCTTGATGAAAATAGTCATTTCTTATAGATTTTGGGTCGCTGAATACGAAAATCACCATTAAAATTCTCAATTGACTCAGGATTTTCGGGGAACAGCCCCTCCCCCTTTTCACGTTTTTTAACGACTTTATAATTTTGAACTCGATTTTCAGGGTCAAAAAGCATTGCTTTAATCTTCAAATTGCCCCCCAGGGGACAAGAAATGTTCAAATTAATAAAATATGATAAATTTATAACAAATGGATAGGTTTAAGGGGTAGTTAACCCCCTAAGAAAGCAAAAAATTAGCTAAAAATTATAGAGGTTTTTATACGCTATTTTTTCGTCCTATTTTTTACGCAATTCCCGTTTGAAGGGTCCTAACCCTTCCCCAAGGACCCAAATTTGATGGCAATATGCAGCAATGATTTTTGCTAAAAGCAGTTGAGGTGAGAGCGCCCCCAGAGCACCCACGGAAGGGTTCAATGCCGCACTTAGAGTTTAACTGTGCTGTACAAAAAAAAATTTGAAGCCACGTACTGAATTTCAGCTGATTCTTGTGTAAAATGATCTGCTGAATTCAAATATGACACCCATTTTCCTCCATCACCCTCAGTTTTTAAGGGGATGCCCCCTAATTGTTATCCACAGCCGTGCATCTGTTAACATCTTGAAACATGGAATCATCACTCCCGAAAACCGGTCAGTTTTTAAAGAACTGAAGAGTTTCTACTTAGGATACACCCAAAATATAAGAAAAACATCATTTGTAATCTTTTCAAAATCATCGATATTTAATTCCTGAACTCGCGAGCGCCTTCGCGATTCTGGAAGTCTTTCGAACTCTTCCGCGGGGACTTCCGGGAGGCTAACACCTCAACCGCTTTTAGTAAAAATTATTGCTGCATATTGTCATCAAATTTGGGTCCTTGGGGAAGGGTTAGGACCCTTCAAACGGGATTTGCGTAAAAAATAAGAGGAAAAAATAGCGTATAGAAACCTCTATAATTTTTAGCTATTTTTTTGTATTTTTAGGGGGGTAATTACCCCTTAACCCTATCCATTTGTTATAAATTTATCATATTTTATTAATTTGAACATTTCTTGTTAACTGGGGAGCAATTTGAAGACTAAAATAATGCTTTTTGACCCTGAAAATCGAGTTTAAAGTTATAAGGTCGTCGAAAAACGTAAAAAGGGGGAGGGGCTGTTCCCCGAAAATCCTGAGTCAATTGAGAATTTTAATGGTGATTTTCGTATTCAGCGACCCAAAATCTATAAGAATTGACTATTTTCATCAAGGAAAAAATTTTGAAGGTCAAATTTGTAGAACAGTGTAATTAATCTATCTTAATAAATAGAAAAATTTTCTTAACATTTTTTAAAGAGTGCTTGCCATGAAAAACAGCAACGATGACTGTGAGCTTTACGAATCTTAACTTGAAAATCACGAAAAAAGTAACCAACTCTCTCTAGAACAAGCTTTTTCTTTTGAATTTTTTGGATGACTTAAATCAAACATTATCTTAGTAAACACACTTTGATTTTTTGTTCTTACATTTTCCACAGGTAGACGAGACAGGAAATGAACAAAATTAGCCTCCATTGTCACACAACCATTAAATAAAAAGAACCTTTTTCCCAGCCGTCCGTTGAACCAACCAAAATTTTCTCTGCATCCTCAAAAGCACTCATATACCTTCCCATTCATGTTGATGGAAATCGCACAAAAGGAACGGAAAGAGCAACAGAGGATCTTTCCCCCCTTTATTTTCCTTTTTCGCGTAACAAGCAGCTTTTGAGAGGATTTTTTACCCCTGAAAAAGAAAACATAAAACGAATTTGCTGATGAAAGAGACAGTGTTAAAAAAAGAGTGTGCTGGACGCTTTTTGGAGGGACGCTCTTTAGACTGGCCTAATGATAAGTGCTTTAAAAATGCCCTGCGATAATTTTCTTTTATTTTTTAGGGTGTTGTCAACTGGGGTAACTTTAGCTTCTTGAGAATAAATTCCACCTTGCAAACAAAACTTAAGAACGACAGAATTTCAAACGTTTAAATATTAGTATACGCAGAGATGTTTTTAACGCCTCTGAGAGCGTATTTCACGCATTGAAAATCAGAAATACGCTTTAAAAAACTAGCCAGGCGTATTTTCAGGATTTGAAATTTTAATAAAGGTTTGGCTTAAAAAAGCATGGCACTCCATCGAAAACAATTACTAGTAATAGTTTTCTACTCAAAACATCAACTTTTTCTACTCAAAACACCAACTTCTTTTTTAATATTTTCTATCTGATTGTTTGTTTGGATTGTTTTGTTTTTATTTATTTTATTTTTTTCTAATTTCTTTAACATTTTCTACGAATACTTAACATATTATTATGCTTTAATTGTTAAAAACCGTTTTTATAGAAAATTTGTCTCTGTAATTTGTAGTTTATGCTATTTCCGTATTTCACTCCTCCAAAAAAAGTCAAGGAGTATTTTTACTCCTCTAAAAAATATCCTAGGAATAACACTGAGTATACGTTTACTATTAGTAGTGTTTATGTTATGGGCAATGTGATAAATCGGGCATTATTAATAACGCCCGAAGTTGAAGAGGGCAATGTGATAAACTCAATGGTATTTATGAATGAAATTTATCACTTTGCCCGTAACATTTATACTCCGACCTCCAGGAGAAAATCTTTTGACGTCATACAATATTGTGGCGATGTTTATGGGAACGCGTTATTCCCCTCGATTTATTTTGAGGTTGATGGAAGTTCACACATAAACGTTGAAAAAACATTTTGTTCCAAATATGTGCGACTATCATTTAGATTTGAACTTCTTTTCAAAATTTTGTTTTATTATAAAAAATGAATTGATCAGAGTTATTTTTAACGAAAATTTATCATGTGATACTTCAATTTGCTTTACTTTCCCTTAATGATAATTTGGAAGGGCATATATTTTCCGTTTGTGTAAAATCATTAAAAAGCAATCATTACAAATCATTATTTGTAAACTAGATTTTTAAACCTGAAAATAAGCAAGTAAATTATTCTTTCTGTCGTTAAATAGATGGTAAAGAGGCAGAGACACTTTTGAGGACAATGAAAGTGGTATTCATTATGTTGCATTCGAGAAAATCAAGAAAAAATTAAATTAAATAAACTTTCTCTTTTTTCTAGATCTTTTCAAATAAAGTTGAGCATTGAATCCTTAGGTTTTTATTTTAAAACTCCAAAGCAAGTATTTAAATTATGAGGTAGAAAATTTACCTTATTTAAATATGATTTCGTTTTATTTTTGATTATATTTTAATTTATTAGAAAAATAGTAGGGGTATATTTATCAAGTTTTCTATCTCTTAGATTGATCTGATGAATTTAATTTTGTAGAAATATTTTTTCCCTTTAAAAAATGTAGGTTAAGAATACATTCATAAAAAGAACGGATATTTAATTTATAGCCAATCACAAATAAAAGAAGCTACGAAAGAAAATGAAAACATATCTGCAAAGTAATATAGAAACAACTACTTTCTTTGAAAGCTGAATCATATAAATTGAAGATTGAAGAACATACCACTGATTATTATTAATTCATGCGTGATAATATCCAATAAGCATTTACTATTTCAATGAAGAAAACTATGAAATTTCGTTATTATTTTAATAAGTGCTTAGAGAAATAAAAAAATACCCGTGTCATAAGTCTTGAAAGGTTATTAGTTTATCATCTTTTTTCTCAATGAACTGTGTAGTGATGGTACAGGGTTAATTGTGTTTCTGAAAGCGGTACTTGACAACAATGAAATATTAATCCCACCAAAAAAGTTTGTTTCAGCTTTGGAATTTCAATTGTCATTTAAGCTAAGGAAATGTGTTAAGTACTCATTACTAGAGAAATGTGTCCGACTGTTTATTTTTTTTATTCCCATCTGGTTAAATAATTTTTTAGAATTGAAATATATTTCCGAACCTTTAATAACCTTCCTTTACCACTCAATTAATTAATGGGGTATTAAAGTAACGAGTTTATCAGTTTTATTTTTAATAATTACTAGGGGGCTCTGCCCCCTGCTCGCTATCGCTCACCAACCCCCGGAAGCATATAAACAACCTTCACATTGCTACCAACCATTGAGTTTGGAACAGATGTTCAAGGGGCTTTTCAGAAGGGATTTCTTCATTCTTAGTTATATTTTCATGCATATATGCGTTTTTTAGTTTTCTTTTTTAATTACTAGTATACTTCGAGTAATTAGACTGGTAATTTTTAAAGAAGTTACAAACTGAAAAATATATTGCTGTCATACAAAAGAATAATAAATATCATAAATTTCCTTTCATTAAAACATTATTTATTTCCACTATTAACTTATTTTAGCTTAATATTTTTTATATCCAGTTAATTTTGACAATTTGGACGTTATTTTTCCGAGTCGGAGTTGGGGGCATACTTTTATAATTTATGTTAACCAAAATGCAAATGCTACCCTACGATATCTAAAAAAAGCTACATTTTTTAAGAGCTTTGAAATTGAATTGCAATTTCCTTTCCGGAACAGAAATGCACAATGTAATAGAAAATTATCAAATCCCCCTACTGGGTCCATACCGAAAATATTATTATTTGGAATACTTAAGACGATTATTTTTAGATATTTCATCTAAAAAACCTTTTAGATAATATTGAGAGTTCAATAGTATTTTTAAAAATGTCACTTTTATGCTAAAAAATTATTTTAATTATTTTTTAAACTTCTTATACCACCTTTTAATATATTAATGAACAACTTTTATGATTATCAAAGGATAAATAGATCTTGCCGTTGAGCTGATACTGGAAACACTTAATACTTGCTTTCGAGTAACAGTTTTTTGCAATATTTTTAATTAAAATAAAGGAAATGTTTGCTTACCTTATCCATCTTCTTTCTACAATCTAATATATTTCCAGAAAATAAAAACTTTTAAATTAATTGAATTAACATACTGGATTTGCAATCATCATAGCAGATAAACGTAAGTTTAGCAAATGTAATTCCGTATTACACAATGAAGTCCTTTAAAATCGTGACCTCATGATTGAGAAAGGGATTTCAAATCAAATTAAATTTTAATACAATTAACAAAATACGAAACACTATGACAAAAAATATACAAAAAAGAAAAAAGGGAAAAATAGGGGAAAATCATAAATCCGTAAATTTTTTTATCCCAAAGGAGCAACTTGCTCCTCCATGGGTTACAGGAATTTCAAAAATAAATGCCTGATCAAAAAGGTGTCCGTTTTGCCTACTAAAAATTTTTTACCCCCCTTGATAACAAATTTCCAATCAAAAACCTACCTAAATAAAGAATAAAGGGGGAAAGAAATTTCCCAGTGAGAAACGACCGTAGAACCATCAAAAACAGTGGATCAGATAAAAGATATTATGTCCGAAAACCAAAACATTTTCCGAAAAGAGAACTTTCTACTAATGAATATAAAAAAATTTGGCGATATTTTGTAAGCAAAGAAAAAAGAAATGTAAAAAAAAACGAGCGAAAGGGGTTTAAAAACATTTGGAGCTCTTTTCAAAGCAAATAAAAAAGAAATGTGAAGAAAAACAGTACAAGAATGGGCATAATTGTTTTCTCGTAACGCCATCTCTTGAATGCCCTCGTAACTATATTCGTCCTATGGTTGGGAGCAATGTGAAGGTAGTTTATATGCCCGCCGGAACTGCTTCGCAGTTCTTTGAAGATCGCTTCGCGATCTTAGCGAGCAGAGCTCGTTTGTTTCATCTCAACAATCCAGGCTCGTCGGCTTAGTTAATGCGCCTTTGATACCGAAGCTACTCATCTCTCTAGTGTATCAACGATTTAATTCGAATCATTCATTCCCTCGAAGATATCAAAATAAAACTGTTTCTAAAATATTCATCTCTTAACTTCAATTCTTCTTTCTTCAATTATTGAATAGAAATGTTTTTAAAAAAATATCAAGCAAGTCTACCAATTATCATCAACCAACTTAGACTAAAAACAAGCCTTTAAGAAACTTTAAATTTTTAATATGCACGTAAACATCTAGTGAATCGTCGGAAATTAAAGAAATAAGACTCATAAAAATAAGCTGTTTCCCTAGTGAAAGACCAGAAAGAGAAGAAAAAATTGAAACTTTGAATCTCAATAATTCTAAAACTGATTCGAATTTTTTAAAAAACGAAACGCCAATATTTTTATAAAAAATATCTGTATATGTGTCTAAAATATAGTGCCTCTATCATGATTAGTTTTTATTTTATAGCGAAAAAATCCAAAAATTGTCAAAAATTTCGAAACTTTAAAACTGAATTACTCAAAAACTAATTCGAAATTCAAAAAAAGAGCGATGAGGTGCAAAACTTCATGCCTAAGAGTATGTGTATGCAAAAAAATCACGTTTCTGCTGTAAATAGATTTTGCTGGAGGCGAACTCGCAGCAGAAAAAAATAATTTTCGACTTTGACATTAAATAACTCCAGAACTAATTATCTAATTAATTAGGTTTTGGAACGAAAATGATTATCATGCGTTTGTCTACCAATCGTCAAAATTTCATAATATTCCTTTGAATGGTTTTTGCGTAGTTAGAGTTCAAAATGTTCAAAAATAAAATTTTTAAAATCAGCGGCGGCGGCGGCGACAGCGGCGGCGGTCACTGTTACTTTTTTTAATACTAGGGGGCTCTGCCCCCTGCTCGCTATCGCTCACCAACCCCCGGAACTGCTTCGCAGTTCTATGAAGATCGCTTCGCGATATTCGCGAGCAGAGCTCGCTTGTTTCATCTCAACAATCCAGGCTCGTCGGCTTAGTTAATGCTCCTTTGATACCGAAGCTACTTATCTCTCTAGTTTATCAATGATTTAATTCGAATCATTCATTCCCTCGAAGATATCAAAATAAAACTGTTTCTAAAATATTCATCTCTTAACTTCAATTCTTCTTTCTTCAATTATTGAATAGAAATGTTTTTAAAAAAATATCAAGCAAGTCTACCAATTATCATCAACCAACTTAGAGTAAAAACAAGCCTTTAATAAACTTTAAATTTTTAATATGCACGTAAACATCTAGTGAATCGTCGGAAATTAAAGAAATAAGACTCATAAAAAATAAGCTGTTTCCCTAGTGAAAGAGAAGAAAAAATTGAAACTTTGAATCTCAATAATTCTAAAACTGATTCGAATTTTTTAAAAAACGAAACGCCAATATTTTTATAAAAAATAACTGTATATGTGTCTAAAATATTGTACCTCTATCATGATTAGTTTTTATTTTATAACGAAAAAATCGAAAAATTGTAAAAAATTTCGAAACTTTAAAATTGAATTACTCAAAAACTAATTCGAAATTCGAAAAAAGAGCGATGAGGTGCAAAACTTCATGCCTAAGAGTATGTGTATGCAAAAAATCACGTTTCTGCTGTAAATAGATTTTGCTGGAGGCGAACTCGCAGCAGAAAAAAATAATTTTCGACTTTGACATTAATTAACTCCAGAACTAATTATCTAATTAATTATGTTTTGGAACGAAAATGATTATCATGCATTTGTCTACCAATGGTCAAAATTTCATAATATTCCTTTGAATAGTTTTTGCGTAGTTAGAGTTCAAAATGTTCAAAAATAAAATTTTCAAAATCAGCGGCGGCGGCGGCGGCGGTCACTGTTACTTTTTTTTAATATAGAGAGATAGAGAGAAATTTTAGATTAAAATATTTTTAAAAATTACAAGATATTTTCAAAACCGAAGTTTGTAATCCTTTATTTACTAAGTATCACTCAACTAATTTTCTCCACTACCCATTGTCCCTAAATATAAGCAAAAAAATAGATATTTAAGTGATATCTAAGCGACTCCTTATCTGAAAATTTAATACGGTTAAAAATCATTTAAATTTAGGATTAGAGTATATTTCCTCATGAAAACTTGTATGCAGTACAGTTGTGAAAACAGGGATAAGTAAGTTTCGAAATTCATCATAATAAAATTTTACTATATAGTTGTGATAATCTGGAACATTTTAAAATCCTTTCGCTAATTCATGATGTATATGAAATCGGAGAAATGATAAGTTGAGGAAATATACAGGGTGTTTCAAAATTGCGTTGCGCGGCTTTTATTCGGAACCAACGCCTCCTAGGGTCACGGAAGTAAGGTCTACCCCTAGGTAAGTGAGCCTGGAGAATCCATTGAGAGGACTTTTGGAGCGCCATCCATTGGAGGCGCTAGGATCCATTGCCCCTAGAAGCTAAATTAAAAAAAATAAAATAATTAATTTAAAAAATAAAGGCATATTAGACTTCACATGCTAATATCTCCGCAAATATTCAAGATATTTTGATCAAATATTTTTCAGTGAGTTCTTTATGACGTTGGCATCAATAATCTCACTGAGGTTTTTGTTCTAGCTCCTTTAATTTTTAAATTATTTTTTTAACTTTTTTAATTTCGCCGCTAGGGGCGCTGTAAGTCCTCTCAATGGATTCTCCAGGATCACATACCTAGGGGTAGACCTTACTTCCGTGACCCTAGGAGGCGTTGGTTCCAAATAAAAGCAGTGCAACGCAATTTTGAAACACCCTGTAGAATGCAAAACTTTATTATTAAGTTGCTCGAATTTATTCTAAAAGTTTTCAAAAAACAAATGTATTAAGAATGAAATAACGCTATGTAATGACTTCAAATTAACTTTTTTAATTTCGCCGCTAGGGGCGCTGTAAGTCCTCTCAATGGATTCTCCAGGATCACATACCTAGGGGTAGACCTTACTTCCGTGACCCTAGGAGGCGTTGGTTCCAAATAAAAGCAGTGCAACGCAATTTTGAAACACCCTGTAGAATGCAAAACTTTATTATTAAGTTGCTCGAATTTATTCTAAAAGTTTTCAAAAAACAAATGTATTAAGAATGAAATAACGCTATGTAATGACTTCAAATTCATATGCAGAAAAAATAGCATTTCAAATTTATTTCAGATTTTACATATTCCTCCACAGTTATTAAATTGAACATAAAGACGGAAGACCCTTGAGATTTCACCTTTAGCATGTATAAAATTAATTAATCAAAAGTACCATTCAACCACAAAGAGAAGTTCTCACAACTTTGTATGTCCTGTTGCTTGTGTAAAAAATATCTAATTAACTCTAATTAAAGTTCTAGCACTCAAATTTTAGTAAAAACTAGATTTTTTAACCCTATTCATTCATTTGTAAGGTTCAAACTTCGGTAAAAAGAAGTTATTCGTAGAATCAGGACTTGATGAAGACCTGAATATTTTATAACTGAATTTTTTATCCTTACGTTTTATTTAGGGTTCTGTCGAAAAGAATAATGAAAAAAGTTTTAGGGTGGATGGAAATACTGTAATTAACTTTTTCCAGTTCAAATAAAAGTCGTCATTAATAAGTATTGCTTAAAGCTTAATTATCAAAAAACAGGATTACTATTTATATTGGTTTTGTGGTTTTGCATTTGGAAAGCATTTGCTCTAGGGAAAGCATTTTTTGTGATAAGGAAAAATATATCTATAACGTAACTAATGTGCATATTAAATGTTTTTGTAAGAGAGCAGTATAAAAAACTTATTTTTCCCTTTAAAGTCAAGAGACGTTATCATGAGTATTTTTTATTTAAAGTCTCTATTAACAACACTAAAAATTAATTTGGTATCAAATAAATCAGGTTTTGGGAATATTCCATATTTTTACTATCTATAAAAATGAAATTAATTTAATCCATAATACTTAATTAAGTAAGTATATTCCATCAGTTTTTTTTATTTCAAATCTAAAAAGAGATATTTTAAAATTTTGTTTTCTGTGGTTGACGGTCAACGAAGGTTCTACTGTAGGGAACCAGTTATAGAAAACAATACATACATCACTGGAATACCATTTTCATTTTTACACCTTCCCATTTGTAGCTACGTCTAACAAACAAATTTCCAAAAACCATTAAGTTTTATGGTTATTATAAGTAAAAATATTTTCGTAAAACTTGTTTCTGACATCTCTAGCCCTTTAATCAATCATCTCTAACCATATACTATAAAAGGATTTCTCGCTTCTTTTAGGGATTTTTTAGAAAAAGCTTAGGGATACATCATAAGTTTCGTCCCTCAATTCGCAAGGGTTTTACTCCCCTTTTCCCAAGTCAAAAGTTGTCATATTTTAGAGCAGGGGTCGGCAAGTAATTTTACTTGGGGTTCAAATAATTTTGAAAATTTTCATCGAGGTCCGGAAAAAAAATGGGTTACTATATTACTACTTTAAATTCTTATTTTCAAATACACGTATATTTTTACAAAGATGTAATTTGAGTACGCTACCTGCTTAATTATATTGTTAAGTTTAATATTATGAGAAGTTTTTACATTGGGATTTTTTTAAAATTTGACTCTTTAAAAGCGGGTCAAACTAATTTTTGTAAAGTACATAGAGTAAAAGTACATATTCATGATTTTCAAAGCGTTTTGGGGGTGCGGAAAATAACCTCACTTGGTCCGGATGCAGACCGCGGTCAGCAAGTTGCCGACCCCTGTTTTAGAGTATCTCTTGGTGGTGTCACATTTTTGAAAATATAAAATTATGCCTATATTAAGCCGATCTCAAAAATCCTACTTTACGTATATAAGTATAACTGGAGAATTTTTAACTATTATTTACAGTTAAATCAAAACTATATTCCTTGTGTATTTAGAATAGGCGTATCAAGACCACGTTTGTTACATCGGTGCCTTGAAAAAATGTTGTTTCAAAATGGGAGAGGGATAGAAAGGCGACAAAATCACTTGACCTTGATACGCCTATTCTAAAGAGTAGTATGGCAGGGGAAGAAATAACATTTTTTTAGAATTGTAACACCATTGAAAACAATTAATGTGATGTTGTTTACAAATGTTTGAACTCCCTCACCCTTGTAACAACACATGCAGGATCTCTTCCTTTTCCCTATATTACGTCACACGTTTAGGGATAAGAACCCCTTCCCCACCTATTCCCAAACTTGTAACATAATATGTGAATGGCCCTTAAACCAGCTTCACATAAAAACGTAGAAGTCTCTCTGTAGATAATTTAAGTTGGAAGTTAATGGGTACAACTGTCTCTAGTTTTCCTTTCTTTTGGACACCGAGCGAGAACTGTGAAATCTCACCTCGATAAAAACCATTAAACTTAAAGGACTTGGGGTCTCTTAGGGAATTGAGAACTTTTGATTTTGAGAACATTCTCAATAGAGTACTGCTGAAAGAATAAAAGTTGGCAAAGCATGCACTTTCTTGCATTTTCTTCAATTACATCAGATGGGAAGTTTCTAAAGGGGCTTTTAACTCGACGCCATGAAGCAGAATGTTCACTCTTAGAGACTTTTCTCCTCTTAAGGCAACCAATATTACCTTTTTTCGAGTTATCTGGCAGAATTTATTGTAGAAATATGCTTTCGAAATGTCGGTTTGAAAAGCTTTTTTGTACCACCTTTCAAAAGGGTGATTGCTTTTCAATCTTTTAAGGCATTTCATTTTATTTATTTTTCAAACCTTCATTAGTGATCTAGTGGGGATGATAGTTACTATTCAAGTCAATTTCTATCAATCCGTTTATTGCAAATACTTTAAATGTTTTTTCATGTCCTTTATTACATTGAAAATAGACAAGACGTTTTTTTCAACAATTCCGCCTAAATCTAAGTTTCATTGTTAAAAAACTTTGAGATCGAAATCCACGAATATGTAGGGGCAACATTGCTCAACCGCGAATACTGAACCGCGAATATGCGAGGGCCCACTGTATTTCGATTTTTCCCTCCCCCTAAAACTGTACAAATTTCAAATGTTTTGGTTTAAGGGTAGTGGTAGATATATTTTTGTTTGTAAATTATACTTAAATTTTATAAAAATTATAAGCAAACCTTTAAATAATTTTTAGAATTACTAATAACAAACAATTGATTATACAATATTGAGGCTTCTAATTTACTACTACACTATTATACATGCAAAATCAGTTGGTATATTCTAAATTATCTACCATACCAACAGTAAATCGTGGATTTCGCAACTACCAATTTCCAGACACTCAGTTTTCACCTCTAATGAGTTTAACTCTTAGAATACTCAAAATTCAGAAGCTCTATCGGTAACCTAATCAAATAGCATATTTTCTAATTTTTAAATTAATTACCCTAAAAAACGTTGTTTTGTTTCAAATTCAACAAAATTGTTTTTTTTTTCAGCGTCTCCTATGAATGATATATCTCTTTATTGATAAATATTATAAATTCTTTAAATGGGTAAAAATTCAGGATAAGTGAAAAAATATCCTAACAAGGAAGTAAAGTTTTGTATCCCTGGTGAAAATTAACGTTGGATATTTAAAAGACTAAACGAGAGTTTTTTTATTACGTATAAATGTAATAAAATACAAGAAGCAATGTTCACGTTAAAATATTTTCATTTCAAGCTTTATAACAGCCTTATCCTCTTTCATCTTTGTTTCATTTTAAATAACAAAAAGAACGTTGAAACGTTGAAAAGAAGATTCATAGCTTTATTTGTATACTGCGGTTGGTAAAAATGGTTTAAAATATGTATTGAAACTGGAAGCTTTAAAAAATGGACCTTCAATAACTATTTAATGAGCTGAAATTCTAAACGATTACTCTGAAAACAGCATTTTATGTAGGAAAATAAAGTATTCAAAATTATTAAGTGGAGAATGTTTTGTTCCAATTCGCTTAATGGTAAATTAGTTTATTTTATGATTTTTAATCACTGGACTCCTTTTATTAATGAATCAAAGTTGAAATCGTATAGCAATAATTTTTGGAAACTAGATTGAGTTAAAGTTAGATGAAATTTACCTTTATGTTAAGACCTTTTTCTACTAAGTATGCTATATTTACCTCATTTGTTTGTAAAAATTTACTAAATAATTTTGAGATTTATTAAGTTTATAATTGTTTTAAAATGCGTCTTTCACTATTGAGATTAAATGAAACCCAACTCCTGTTTAAAGCTTTTGAAGAAGAAACAATAAGTTTTACTAATATTAGACTGTTTTTTTTCAAAAATCGTCAGAAACATGAAATTTAGTTTTAAAGTAACTTTTTTGAGAGTTTGTGTTAGTATAAATGAGGAGCAAACATTCAAACAGTGTTTTCTCCAAAAAAAAATAAAAAATGAGTTACTGCTATTTTCATGATCTCCACATTAAACTGCACAAAATAATGCTATTATCTTCAACTAAAACAAGTTTTAACCTATTCTAAAACTACTTAGAAAATTGATGTTTCAATCAAAAAGTGTTTCCTCCAGAGCCTGTTTTCAGTCAGTGATTCCTCCAGTCACAGCCAATCATAGCTGTTCTTACTCGTCACGTGACCCACTCATTTGTCAGAGTTAAGTTGGTGATGTAAAAATATTGGTGGGGACTTTTTGATACGAAATCACCTAATGTTTATTTTAAAAATTTACATTGTATATCATAAATAAAAAGAATAGTTTTTGAGAAGAGTAGGATTAATTTTCTTCATTCAAAAAGTGTTTTGTCCATGTTGGAAACATTCAAACCATGTTTCTTCCTATGTGTTCGATCAAAACGTGATTTCTCCAAATTTCAAATGCATTTTTTAATAACTAATTTTAAGTTTTTAGGTAAATTATGACTACAAATCTTCTCAGTTACTCGTTATAGAACTAAACAAACGATAATTAGGTTTTTAAATTAGTTATTTTTTAAGTTATTAGTTTTTTGTGTTTCCTGAAAATTTGTATTTGATGGAGAAAGCATGGTTTGATTGTTTGCTCCTCAAATATTGATATGGTAAAACCAATTGAATTGCCAGTTTAAAAAAGGGAATGTTCAAAATTATTACAAATTGACTTTTTGTGCTCAAAAATATCTCCAAGCTTTGCTCTACACATGAGTGGAAAGTGGAAAAAATAACTGCCCAGAATAGTCAGTTATAGCCTCTTGAATTTGCGAAATCGATGTCCAATGTATTTTTAAGTTTAATTTGGAATTATAATAAATTTGTCTTCCCTTTCGTATTTGAACTGCAAATTAAGCCAAAAAAAGAATGAGGTCGATCAAAATGCAAAACCAAAAAATACATAATTTGATACCAAAATTAAATAGCATTTTGTCAGTTTTCTTGTTCATATTTTTAAACTATAAAGCCACTGAGTATAGAGCTTAACAGAGTGTTCATCTCAATAGACGCTAATGGCAACTTTTTATAAGGGCTTTTCCCATTGAAAAATTTTAGGCCAGACAGACCCGCCTCCTTTAATACCACGCTATTCCTGCTAATTCTGTCATTCGCCCACTGAAGCTGTCACTCAAATCCAAATCGCCTATAATAATCAGTGTTAAAATCAAATCAAATACATTTCGCTTTCTCTGATTGGCTGCTAGTGAACTGAATTATAATATGCGTGCTGAATTAAATTAATGACCTAAAGAGGAAAACGGCGGTTTGGTATCTCTGTTAAGCTCTCTACTCTGTGTATAAAGCTACCATGGAAGAATTTCTTGTCAAAAGCCATTGTTACGCATATCACGTGATGTCCATTCTAATATACTAGGGATTAAATTCAGAAGGGAAATCACTTATCTCTCTATATTAAAAAAAAGTTACCGTCACCGCGGCCGCCGCCACTGTTTCAGAAAATTTTATTTTTGAACTCTTTGAACTCTCATAACGCAAAAACTACTTGATAGAAATTTATGAAATTTGAAACGTTTGCAGAAGAATAGTTGGGGCATATTCTCGAACAAAAAGCTAACAGATGTGATAATTAGTTCTGGGGTATTTTTAAGGTCAAAGTTGAAGTTTTTCTTTTTTCGCCGCGTAATCCAGTTCAGCGAAATCTATTGGCAGAAGAACTATGATTTTTTGCAGCCTAATACTCTGAAGTATGAAGATGTGCACTACGTCGCCCTTTTTTCGAATTTCGAATTTGGTTTAGAGTAATTAATTTTTTAATTTTTGAAATTTTGACACTTTTTCGTTTTTTTCTATCTAAAATGAAAACTAATCACGGTATCAATATGATTTTTAAACACTTATATTCTTATTTTTTAGAAAGAGATTGGCGTTTAATTCTTTAAAAAATTCTAATTAGTTTTGGAATTATTAAGCATCAAAGTTTAATTTTTTTCACAGTTTTAGTAGGTCTTTATCAGACGTGTTTAATGTTTTTAAATTTTATATTTGCCTGTTCACTAGATTGTCGCGAGCACGGATATTTAAATTTAAAAGATTTGAGGTGCACATTTTTGCTCTAAGTTTGCTAGCGATATAGTATAGACTTGGTTAAAAATCTTTTAAAGATACTACGATATTTTTGAACCACTAGAGAAATAAATAATTTAGATTTTTGAGAGTTATTTGTGCCGATGAAAGGAAGAGGATTTTCCGGAAGTTTGTTTTACTCTGCTAAAGATCGATTGCAGATATTGCAGATCGCGAAGCTATCTGTAAAGAGCTGCATAGCAGTTACGGGGGTTGGTGAGCGAAAGCGAGCGGGGGACGGTAGCCCCCTATCCATTAAATTATTGACAATTTAAGAAGGAATATTTCAGTAAGAGTTTTATTTTGATATTTTTGTGGTAATGATCCAAATTAAATTATTGAAAAGTTTGAGAGATAAAAAGTTTCGATATTAAATTATCATTAACTATACTCTCTTCATTTAGAATTAGCGCCTGAGACGTAATGTATTAAAAGCAGTTATTATTCTAATTATCATCGAAAAATTTTTCTTCTGCAATGACAAGGCAGCCTTAGCAGAAGTAGTCAAAATACTGTAAAAACAATCGGTCACTGAAGTTGTCTGATGAGCGTTATTAAGCATTATTGAGCGTTTTTTTTATCCTGTTTCAGGAGCCTATTCTAAATGAACAGACTATATAAGCAGACAAGTTCCAGGTTTTGCTGGATAGTTGAGATGAAACAAGCGAGCTCTGCTCGCTAAGATCGCGAAGCGATCTTCAAAGAACTGCGAAGCAGTTCCGGGGGTTGGTGAGCGATAGCGAGCAGGGGGCAGAGCCCCCTAGTCTCGGAAAAAAAGATGAAATAATTCTTAAAAGTTTTGGTGGTTTTTGAGGGCTACTTAGCAGCTTTCTGAACTTATTTTTATACAGGGTGTTTCAGATAAGTGTTTCATAACTTTTTTGGGGGAAAGTTTGAGTTTGTTTGAAGTTTGTTTTTTGCGTGCGCAAAGCGCCGTTTAGGAAACAGGTCTAGAAAACTGTTTGCGCACTCAAAAAACAAACTTTAACAGGATCTCAAGCATTAAATATTGATTGTATTTATGTGAAACTTTGGACTTACAGGTTTTCAACTATGATTTTTCAGGTTATCAAATCAAAAGAAAGGATTTCGAAATACAAAATAAGGTTTTGGCAGGGTTTTCAAATTTTTTGTGGTGTTTTAACTTTTTTCGTAATAAAATAAATTTAAAGTGGAAACTCTTAAGATAATTCTAAAGATCATATTAAACCACAAAATTTGAGACCATTATTAAATTTTTACCAATAGTAGTTCTTCTACAAATTGAATTTTTCAAAAAACTTTTTGGGCTGTAGCTCCATTTTATAACTCCCTGGGATTTGGTCTGGATCCCCCAAATCCTATGTAATTATGACTCGTCTAGGTGTCTACTATACCCCTAGAAGTTATGAAACACTTATCTGAAACACCCTGTATTTCTTCCACACATGTCAGACAACTCTGAAAAGATGTGATTTGTTCAACAAGTGTTTTCATTCAGTATAAATGAAATTCATAAAAGATAAAATGTTTTAGCTTTATCCGTAAGTATTGTAAATTTACATACAACAAATAAAAGTAAACTAAAATTTGATAAAATATGAAATTAAAATATCACTTATTTGTATCACTTTAAAATTATTTTTTGATTTTCAAACTAATTTAGTATCCTGCTACGAATTTACAACAATCGTACTTCGATTGTAGAAGGACTCATTCCAACTACTGGTGTCCAGCGAGACTATGGACGTAATTCGAGCTATGAACCACCTGCTGTCAATGCACCTTAAAGACGACCGAAAAACTTCGGAATAATTTTCACACTTTAAAGCCTGACCGCCAGAGGCGCTGCGGGGGATGCTGAAGGAACGAGCGAGAGCGGAACTCGCGGAGAAATCCAAAATCGTCTGCTCTCCGACGCACGAGGGATCCGTTCGGAATCACGCGGCGTTTACCGCTCAGCTCATCGCGACCTACTTGACAAGTGACTCTTTTGACACCTCACTCATATCAAATTCATATATTATTCGAACGTTTTTTTCATTTGATCAAAACATCTGCGTCTGTCTGCAAACGATTCGTTCAAGAAGTTCTTTTGTTTAATAACTTTTTGTTTGTTATCGTTTGGCGTAATAGAGAAGCTTGAAGTGAAGCGCGATGAAAAAGAAATGAAATATTCCATTTGACCTATTAATCAAGTGTGCGCCAGTTTAGTCGGCGATAAAAGCCAGTCTTGACATTAAAAGCTCGTTAAGAAACGAGGGGCAACCGGCAGTTTTGCTCTTTCACCTGCTGTGATTACGTCAATTAACTCCCGTATAATTAAACGTTTATCATTGACTCTTGCTGTTACAGTTGTTGCCATAAATAGCAAGCGAAATTCCTCCTTATAATAAAAAAAATTAATATTTGTGCCCTCGCAAGAAGTTATCTAATAATTTCATTACAATTTAAGGAGCCCTCAAATTTGAAAAGAAAGAACCAATATTGGGAAGTCTGAAAATGGAATTTCAAAAGACATGTCATAGATTTTCAAAAAATATTGTGTTTTCGAACTTTTTCACTTGCAATGGCATCAAAAACATTTTCATTGTTTAGAAACATCAGCGAAGTTTTTTGTTTAAATTTCAAAAGAAGAAACTTTATTTTGGATATTTTTTTTTTAAGAAGTTAGTTGTTTTTTGTTTTAAGAAGCTAATAACGAAAGTCAAGCGGTGTTAATCGACGAGAATAGAACATTAGGAACCACATGAGAAACAAAAAGGTTTACGCTGTCATCATTTCGTAACTGTGCATTTTCTCCTGCATTTCTTCCATAATTTCATAACTTCGACGTGACCATAATGGGTCCATTGCTCTATATGGCGAACATTTGCGAGGAACAAAGCCAGAGAGAACTTCACCACGTGCTATTCTGAATACCTACCTAGGTGTCATCTCTGCATTCACGCAGCAGTTTATGGAAATGGACATAACGATGATGGTAAGTTTAATGAACTTTTTATACCCAATCTCTTGTCCTTTTAATGTGAGATGCTTTGATTTGAAATGTTTTATACATTAACCCTTTTAGAATTATGGATGCGTTTGTGTACCATTTCCTTTGCTATTTTTATTTTTAAAAATATTTTTGTTTTTAGGATAAGACAAGACTATATGAATATATTTTTTTAACATTCTTCATATTTATTGAAGGAGAAATTGCATTCAGAAGGGTCTTTTGAAATTTTTTCAAAGTGTTACTTTCAGATCACCAGTGTAGATGGAAACAAATTTCATAAAATTATAAGGGTGGGGGTATTATAGCTCAAGCGATACTCTTTAAGTTGACTTTAAAGCATAAGGCGATATTTTTGTTTTTTAACTTTTTAATTGTCGTTGTTTTAAATGATGCAAAAACGCACCCACAGTCTAAAGCAGTTTCATTTTTGAAAACTTTTCCGGTACTCTTTGTGATAATGACATTTTAAATATAGCATTTACGCTCAAATCTGTTACATTTACAGAGTTATGATGAATTCTTAGTAATATATGTACGAAATATTTAAGAGGTATTCTTTTATGATTCAACACCCCCATGTTTTTCCTAAATAAAAACCGCTAACGTAAAACTATGAATAGTTTATAATTTTACGCTGAATTTAGAGTTTCTTGGTAATTTTTGTATTTTTTTTCCTTAAGTAGTTTAACTTTAAGGATCAAAAACATTTGTGACGCATTTAGCAAAATATATTTGTTGCAACAAGTTTTACAGTGTTGAGTTTACTTGTTGTTTTTAAGATGATTTAAACAATTAGTTTTAGCAGTGGCTAAGCAAATCTGAAAATTCGCTATTTCAATTTATATTTGTTGGATGAAAGCGATTTTTGTTTGAAAAACTCAAAAGGAATCCAGGTTTTTTTTTCTCCTGAAAGATTTTAAATCTTTTTTCAATGCATAAAAATAAGTAAAATTAACTTCCAACAACACTAACAGTCATATTTACATCCATCAACATCGGTGTTAAATCCGTGGTCTAAGAAGGATTCCATAAATCAAAGTCATTAAATGGCTAATTTTTCTTTCTTTAAGCTTTTTCTCCTTTCTTAATCCAACATGGGTTCCCCCCTCTAAAATTCTTTACTGAGAAAAATATAAACTTAAAACAAAGTTTTTTTTGCGTGAGCAATAAAAAGTGACTACGACCCCAAAAAAATGTTTTTATGATATAAGTAACAGGTAATGTATCCCTTTATTCACAGGTGAGAGATTAATGGAAAGCTTGTATTAACAAAAAGAATCCGCTGACACGTAATCATAAAATGTAATGGCTTAAAAAAACTGCCAAATTCGCTAAAAAAAGCATGATCTGGCTATATCGCTGTTACTACGGGTCCAAATGAGTCTGAATTTTCGTATTCAAGAATTTTTCCTATCCGATTTACATTTTTCTTCGGGAAGTTATTTCCTCAATGTAATCAGTTCCAACTATTTCCTATCACATTTTGTGTTATCTTTTCGCTTCCGGAGCGAATATGTCATCTTTTATTACCGTATGGTAACATCGTTTAAGGGAAGTCGGAGATTTTCGATGGAGTCGGGGATCTTAGAATTATCTGATCATGTGGTTACTTTTACCACGGTTTATTTGATTCAACCATTTGGTTTGTTACACACAGCTTACAGTTTGTGGAAGTTTTAAAAAACAGACATCAAAATAGATGATTACTGATAAATTAATAACTAAATTAATGAAAATAGGTTTTTTTCATGCAATATCATTTTTAAACATGGATTCTTTATTATTGGTCGCTGTTACTTAACTAAAATATTTGAAAGACGTTATCCTTGGTTTGTCGCTTCCCTTATAGCATTATAATACATCACATTTATCAAGCGTCGTTTCCAACCGTGGAACAGTTTCGTCCTTGTTAGGACTCATCAACACGGTACAGGAAGGCAACGCAAGAGAGCGGAGGGCAAAGAAAAGGGCACTGAAAAAGTGGTGACCATTGATTAGTCCTCCACTCATCTGCTGGAAGAGTGGAGGACTTATCAATGGTCACCACTTTTTCAGTTATAGTCGGCTAGACTAGTACTTGCCCTCCGCTCTCTGACGTTGCCTTCCTATACCGTGCTGATGAGTCCTAACAAGGACTAAATCGGTCCACGATTGGAGGAGACGCTTGAAAGTTGTGAGTGTACACTATTGTCCGCTAATCAGCGATAATGGTGAAATTCTCCTTTCATTATAATTCATATTAATCGTCCAAATATGGTTCTCTGTAGTCTTCAGCCGCAAATAAACTTAGTTTGTATGTATCAAAAGGTGGAATTTTCTCCCGACTTTCGCTAAAATTACTTATACTTGTTTCACCTATATCATGAATAAGTTTGGGATATTTCTTTACTTAAAATATCCATTTCTGAGCAAAATTGTCTGGAAAGATTTAAAATGAGCCGTTCGGCTTATTACTGCTCAACGGGCTTAAATTAAAACCTTTAAAGCTATTTATTTCTATTTTTACATTACTAAATGAGGATAATGCGGGTAGTTGGAACAACTCACTTTTCCGTAGCTCGTATGAGGGACAAAATGTTATTTTAAGTAGTTTGAAGACAACTGCAACAGCATAAATGAAAAGGTCTATCATTAGCTTTTACCGGTTCAGCCCATACAGTTAAGTTCTAAAGCCTCATTTAGACATCTAACTTTCGATGTTCATCTTGAAAGAATCATAACAAAATGACAGGTGTGTACTGTCAACTCTTCCGATTTCCTTTACGAAAAATAAATTCATCGGAGAGGATTACCTATGATACAGTGTTGTCCGGAGCTACGGTAATGCAAATTTGACAATTTTAAGGATTTTTTAAAAAACATTATTACAGTAGCCCTATCACGTTTTTAAACATTCTATAAGAGCAGTTCATATACTATGTAACATGGTTTTGGTCATATTTGACTCCTCTCTCTTGTCAGCAAAGAAAAGCAAACCGCAACCCCCACTCATAATCACTTAAGAAAACTGCCTGACCTTGTTTCTTTTCCTTGTGAGTTCAAAATGCTTGAAATTGTTTCCTTAGTTCAATTTTTTATAAAACTAGGGAGCTACCGCCCCCTGCTCGCTATCGCTCACCAACCCCCGTGAACTGCTTAGGGCCGTATTCTGAAACTTTAACACGAGATTGAAACGAGACGGGAACGAGATGGAAACAAGAACGAGATATTTTAAACGAGATATTTCTACTCCAGAGCTGTCTTCCGCCATATTGTCTCAGTTTCGAAGCACGTTCCGATTGCTTTTACACTTTTGGGGCCCGTTTAATAGTTCAAAAAAATCTAAAACAGCTATTTATTACCAAAATAAGTCCTCAGACATTAATATATTACGAAAGTAATGGACATCTTGGTGTACAGAATGGTACAGAATGGTGCCTGTAAATATTTGTATTATCATTGTGTAATTACTTGTGATGTTTTTTGACAGATGGCAGCATGATTACACGAGATCCTGAAACGAGACAAGAATGGTACCTTCGGAGTGGCCGTCGAAATTTCTCGTTACCATCTCGTTCAGTGGCGGGGGGGGCTTTCGGGCTGAAGCCCCCCCAAAACGTCTAATGTCTCAGTTTGTCAAAACGCAAAAAATCTATATCCGAAATTCGGATGAGGCGTACGAAAACGAGTTGAAAAAGTGGGGTTTTTGACTTAAATTTCCAAAAATTTTCTGAGGGAGGAACCCCAGACCCCCCTTTTGGGGGTTTGTGTAGGATAATTCACTACCTTTTACGTATTACCATTCACATGAAAATTCAATTGGATTATGAAAATTCTTAGCCCTCCCCAAAACCAAATCCTGGATCCGCCACTGATCTCGTTCCCATCTCGTGTTAAAGTTTCTGAATACGGCCCTTACGTAGGGCTTTTCGGATCGCTTGGCAATCACCACAAAAACCTTGCTCACTGAAATTATTTATTTTATAAAACATGTGTTAATATAATTAGTATAGAAGAAAGTCAAACAACTTTCCAAAATCACACAGGTCATCTTCATGAATAACACTATCTAAATTTTATCGATTCTAACTTATCAATAATTTAATCAACATGTTTTTTTTTGAAAATAGCCATTAAGTAAGACCCATCGAGTATATGCGGAGTACGTGCTCGTTAAATCTGTGGGTCCGAAAGTTCTGTGGTCGGTCGCGGCAGTTTATCATGGGTTCAGGTCTTCTGGAGACTATTTCCCTCCCCTTCAGAGACATGGCAAAATTGTGGAGGTGGTGATAGATGGTGGCAGCATCTATCATCCATGTAAAAAATAAAATAAAAGAGAGACGAAGTGGATCATCTTAGAGTAAGCAAATGTCTCCTAAACTTTCCAACTAAGAACTAAGATTTATATTTAAATAGTATATCTGTAAGTTTCTGGAAAACTCTTATCAGTCTTTTAAAGATATTTTATTTAAAAAGTATTTGGAAGCTCATTTTAAAGCGTGAAAGGAATTATTTTCATCATGAAATGGATGGCGTCGTTTGGTTGTTGTGATTGGAGGGATAATAAATTGTGCGACAGGTTCTTGCTGTTAACTGCAACCTTATCCGTAACCCAGAAAAATGGAAATATTTTAGAATTCAGAATTTTTTTTCAGAATTCTAAAGGCTTATTGCACATCCTCAAAAGAATCCGAACAGTTTGATGCCAAAAACATTTTATACGGATCAGTAATTGAAAATCCTTTCTCTGGAAACCATTCACCCAAAACTTTTTTTTAGAAAAGAAAGATTTATTTGTGGTTAAGTTTTTAAATTATTTATGCAATAAAGAAGACATTTTCAAAAATGCAGTGATTGTGTCATCTTACGTAAGCATCACCCATACCCCCTCTCTCCCCTTGTCAGGGGAGCAAAGCAAATAAGCAAAGAGCAAACCCTCCCCACTTAGGTGCTTACGTAATACTTAATCATCCCCTAAATCTATAGTTGGGATTAGTTGTGGTTCAATATCTAAAAAAAACCCAGATACTGTTGATATGAGAAATGAAAAAAAAATTCAAAGTGGATGTGCGCGCCAGAGGGGGCCGTATACACGTTACAAAGATATTTTAAAAGGCAAATTTTATTTACATTGGGAACATTTTGATAAGAATTTGGTCTGCAGAAAGAAAAAGAATATCAATGCTTAATGTTGAATATCTACTATATGATTATATTAGTTAATAACTTTCGTTTTGTGAATCTCACGTATTTTAAGTTAAAAAAGACAAATTAATTTTGAAAAAAAAATTACACGTATATAGAAAAAACAACGACTAAATTAATAAATATCGATGCTTTTGTGAACATTTATGTATATTCTTGGTTGAATCAAAAACTATATCGTAATCTTAGATGTCGTTTAATTAATAACAGTAAAATAAAGATTTGATGACTTTTCCATCCATTATGATTTTTAATTCAAATATTCCCTTCTAATTTGAGATACATAAATTTAATTTTGGTTTCTAGTTCGTGTGGATCTCGTAATCGTTTTTGAGTAAACGAGTAATGGGTTGATTTTTAATTCCATTAATGCAATATTTGAATTTTTTCTCGCTTAAAGCGATTTATCAACGAAATGGGGTATTTTTTTCATTAATCCTTGAATATTAATGGTGTTAAAGTTTGGTGAATTCCATTTTATGATCCGACTTAATAAAATCCCAGAAACACAGTATTCCGGCTTTAAAATAAGGTTGATATTATGTTTATAGTTTCCATTTCACATAAATAATAAGAATAAATTTGAAGTTAAAGAAGAATTTGTCTTTTAAATAAAAAGTATATTATCAACATTATTTAAATTTAAAGTAAAGTAATCATCAGTGATTAATATGTTGTATTTATTTTAACAAGATTATATTATTAACAATAAGTTATAGAACTTAAATAAATATAAAAGTAATTATAATATCAGCCAGAGAAAATTCTTTCCCTAGTCCTAGTGGATTTAACCGTTTTCAGTAGTCTTGAGCTAATAATTCCTTCAGTCATTGTAGACTATTTATTAATGTACTTAAAACGACGTATTGCGCTTTAGTACTGAAAAAAATGTGTAATTCAGTAAATTCTAATTAAAAGGGTGTAAATCTTTTTCAATAACCTGCTTTTTCATCAGTTAGACTAAGATACACAACAGTTTAAATGATAAAATAATAAATAGTAATGCACTTGAATCTTAGAACAAAAAGAAATAATTGGTTCCCTCAGTTTTACACAGCTACTTTAGAAATTAGTTTTAGTTATGAAATCTGAATAACTAAAGCAATTCCTTCCCTCTTTCTTTTTTAATCTCAAAATACACAACATAATTTTTATGAATATGCTTATTCATATTCGCCTTGTCTCATTTTCTCTAGGGATTTGTTCCCTTTTCTTATTTCCTGTGCAATTTTGCTTCATAATTGTCTGTGCACTATTATCAAGAGAAAGTATGAAAAATGCCTTTTTTGCTGATGCATGGGGCGAGAACCTATTTTTACGCTGTATACATAGGGGAGAGTGGGGTAATAAGAAATTGGGGGAATAAGAAACATTTAATTTGCAGTCTTTTGTAAGGGCATAAAAATATGAAAAAAATCCCAGAATATCTTCAAGACATACTCTATTAATATTCTCATAAAAATTTATCATTTTAGAATGATTATTTCAGTGAATTTCCCGTTTAAAATAATCAGGTCAGCAAAATCCTCCACCTAAAGTCATGCGTTTTCAACTATTTCAATTTATCTTGTTTTTGCTATTAAATTTTATTATGGAATTTCATTAGTGAACTTTTAAGGAGGCTAAACGGGCTATATAATTCACTTTTTGTTCTTCAATTTAGGGTTGTGGATCATTCTTAAAAGGGCCCTGTTTCTTATTACCCCATTTAATCAAAATTATTGGGTAATAAGAAACACTTGCATTTTATACATGAAAATTAATTTATCGAATTTTTCTCTTTATTATATTAATATTTTATTGCTCTTATTTCATTTATAAATTTAAACTTTAAATTCAATAACGCAGGGGGTGGGGAGAAGGTTCGAGGGTGTCTTCATAAACTTCTTGAACCATTGAAACCCTTTTAAGGGTAAAATTTGAACAAAATTACATTTGATGGTCACACATAGGGGGTCTAAATAAGGTAAAACAGTACTTTTAAGGAACTAATATCAAAATAATTTATACCTCAACCCTCCTTTAAAATTTTTAAACCCTCTTTATTTACTATTTTACCTCAAAAATGTCCAAAGTGTCTCAAAATGGGTGAAACAAATTTTCAGAAATCTTCTGACGAAAAATTTTCAAAAATAAGACCTCTCTATTTTTATTTAGGGAGTGAATTTACTTTGCTTTCCTTTACTTTGGGTTTGAATAGTGTAAAGTATTGAAAAATATTTATTCAACTACTTAAAAACATTATTTCAATACTGTTATTTCTTATAGCAATAAATTTTATGTAATAATCTGTTTATTACATCTTGACCAATTAATCTTCGGAAAAGGTGCTCCGAGACTTAAAGGTTTGTGATGGGGGTGTCCCCGAATCTCGCCAAGCTAAAAAGTGATCTAGGTGTGTTGGCGAAATTTTATGGCGCAAAAGAAAGTATTATAGTTGTATTTTACCAAGTTTGGCGTGATTTCGACCAGAGTAGTTGAGCCCGAAGTGACTTTGCCTTTCTCCTGTAAGCCAACGATATATTCATGAATAATCTAGTATGGTTGATAGAGGAAAATATTTGAATTTAATAATGAATTAAAACTACGATTTTTTATTTTAACACCAGTAAAAAATAAGAGTATATACATGGTTTGTATATAATTATATAAAAATATACACATCTTTCAAAATAAATTATATTTAGAAATCACGAGTATCTAAACAAACTTGAATTTTACAACTTTATCAAGCGGAAAAACACTTCTGAATTAAAAAAAAAATAAAATAAAAAATAAAGAAATAACAAGTACTAAAAGAAGGACTGTATTCAAGAAATACTCCTACTGAGGAGGTTGGATATCTTGACGAATACGTTCCTGCTCAGGATTCATAGAAACAGGGAAACAATGACAATGCTGGGGCCTGTCAATGACAATGTATATCTAGGGTCTCTATCTAGGGATATTCTTTAAAGAGACCAAAGCCATCCAACAGTGAGTGCTTTTAAGCTAATAGGAAATAGAATATGACGCAAGTTTTTACATAATACGGCGAAATTTAAAGCATAAATAAAACCAAAATGTTAAATGTTTTCCATCCATTTAGGAATAATTAGAATATTATAATATATTTAATTAATATTGGAATATTTTTTTTCAATTGCTATGTTTTTATTAACTACTTCTGTATTCACCGCTAACCTCATCGATGGTTAACTCGTAGTAAAACCACTATTGATGGGAAACTAATTTTAAATTCTTTTAACAACCAATCAGCTGTTTGATGGTAGGTTAACCACAGGACAGGTTATTGGTAAATACGGCCGTAAGAGAAGCTAAAATTTAATTGCATTTGCTTGAGTTATATTTTCACAATCACTCAAAAATACAAGGTCTAATAAAGAAAGCAATGGACGGTGTCAACCAGAAGTAACTTACCGATCGAAACTCCGATTGCATTGTAGAAATGCATAAATTGTAGAGTTTATTTCTTCGTCTTAAGGTGACGTCTTACCTCACTGATAAATTTTATTTCAAAACATCTTAAATTTACAACGAAATTTAAGACAAAAAACACATAAATTTATATTTATTAAATAATAAAAGTTATCAGAAAATTCAAATTACTAATTCGAAATATTATTTACTTTTATTTAAAATTTTAAATGATTTGGTCAACTAGTAATCGGAGTTTTCAGCTTAAAGCGAAAGTTAAACGGCGAGGTGTGACTAGTGACCGGTTGACACCGTCCATTGTCCAAGGCATGCTTTTATTTTCGGTTTTTGTGTAAGTGTATTTTATATAGTAGACTTATATTTTAAGTATAAAATAAGATTACATTTACTTTTATGCGATAGCAATATGTTTTTTGAAAAGAATAAAGTGAATCCTTCAGGAAGAAACTTTTTAGAATTCCAATTTATTACAAGATGACACCCTGCCTTATTTACAACTAAACACTATCCTTTTTTTCTCATGGAACAATGACTCGAAAGCCTTGTATAAGGTAACCCTAAACGCATCTATTGTATTTCGGAAATACAACCACTTGTGTTTCTTGCCTATCCTCTCTGACCAAGGTATTCTAATGTTATTTCAAATGCGCATATTTTTTCTCCCGTTCATTCTCTACGCTTACTGCGAAAAGAAATGCGATCAAATAATGCAAGAGAAAAATAAACGGGGCTGCAAATAGATCCATTGGATGAATTTAAACCCCGTTTAATGTGAACTCCAAATAAAAGAGTGGGGAAGGATTTATTTGCTGTGTATTAAATTTTTTTGAGCGTATGTTTTTACACCATGCATTATGCTTTAATAAAGAACCGGGAAATTCTTTTGTCAGAATAAATATCAGAATTATTTTGTTTTTAAAATTATCATAAAATTTTTGAATAATTTTTTAGTGATTGGTTTTCAAACTGTGTATTTTGGTTCTCCGGAGTAACATGCTATCTTTCACTCCTCCCCAAAGCTACTACTGAAGATGATCATTTATTCGAATTGGGAAAATGTTCCACTAATACTCTACTAATTTTTTATTATAGTGTGTTATTTTCAAAATCCTTAAAACCAGTAAATGAACATAATGTTTTTTTTTGCAAATGGGTTGTTACTTGAATAGCTTTAAGAAGTACCTACTCAGCGATAGCCAAAGGGCACTTGTGGACCAGAACCCCGGAGGTGAGGTGGAATTTCCCCTGCCACCCACCATTCGCTTGCACAACCACTTCTTACAGGGGGTCACATTCATTTATCACACAAAAGGAAAGAAACCAACATCTATGCCTAACGGGGATTTGAACCCCAGACGTACAGCTTTGCAGTCAGATGCTCTAACCACTAGGCCCCAGTACGTCGGCAACAAAATGTTAACTTCCCGATAACATTAAGTTTATTTAATTACAAATTGATTCTGGACGTAAAATTTTCCACCATTTGAAACCTGCCCCTATAGGATTTGTTGCCCGCGGCAATATAGTGTGGTGTTTAATGAAATACGGAAAACAAAATTCCACCCAAACAATTGAAATAATGTCTTAGCAAAAAAACTATCTCTCCCATGATTTACACTCATTCCCGTTTTCCGAATTCCAGCGACAGACATAATCACTTCATCCCATTTCCCTTACGATTTCAATAAACTTTTTTTCTCCATTTCAAAACGGCCGACATCGGCATTAGTAATTCACGATAAAAAAAACAATACTACAGAGAGGCCCTCGGACAATCTGGAAGGCCACCACAACATTTCTCAAACATTATTCCTTTCCCATTAGTGGCAACATTCTTTGTAAGGGGGCGGGGAAAGATTCGCGGCGCCGTCGTGCGTAATCTCTGGCAATTAAACGAAATGTTCGAAGGGGGCTGGAATTAGGATATCAAATGCCAGCCGATTCCCCCTTGTGTCAGATGAGGCTGTTTTAAAGGCGAGTTCAGGAATTTTGTCTGAGCTTTGGTTTGTGTCCAGGGAGATGTAAGATTCATTAGATATTCTTTTGAATGTAGGATGAAGTATTCGTAATGATTTGGACTGTTAGTGAAAAGGAGTTCGAGGGGGGAGATTTCGGGTGTTGTTTTTGGAGGTGTCAGATTACTGTTGAACCAACGATAGTAAAAGGGTCACGTGATTTTTTGCTTCAGTATTTTTTATTTTATTTAAAATATACTTATTTTTTATGTATGTAGTGTAGAGGGTATAACTAAGGTTAGAAGAAGTAAATGTATCTTTCTCTTTCGATCAACTGCCCCTCAGCTTCTTCCTTTCTCCCCTCCGAGTATGTCAAAATCACGTGACCCTTTTACTATCGTTGGTTCGACAGTAACTGCTTATTGATAGTATCAACGTTCAATGATAGATGTTTTGTGTAGTTTTGTCTTTCTTGGGTAAACGTCGGTTATGTTGTAATTAAACAAACTAATTTTAAATTAACACTCCAGGAGCAATTCTCCTTCAAATGCGCTTCAATAAAGATATTGTAAGATTTTGTAAAAATTACACACTTTTTATAAAAGCTAATAACATATTGATATTGTCTTCTATTTTATCAAAATTTATAAGTTAATATTAATAGCTGTCATTTCAGTCACGTTTTATAGTGAGTTGTTAGCTTTTTACTTTAAATGTAATTTTTCTTTTAAATATTTATTACCTTTTGTAGGGTTAGAAACTTAGAAATTTTTTGAAAATTGTCTAATGAACACTGACTTACAACCTAATTTAGGTCAAATTCTACTAGTTTTCTCACCAAAATCAATAATTGGTTCAAATACCTTTTATGGGGATACGTATTTTTTATTTAAATTGTAAGAGCTCCATCTCGCACACATTTTAGATAGGTCTTAGTCACAGATAGGATACTTGTCTACTGATGGCACCATTTCCGATTCGAGTGCATTTTTTTTGTTTGTTAAAATATTAAACAAAAATATTTAAGCCCTAAATGTAATATTATTTTTAAAACACGATTGATTTTTATATGAAGGGGGACAACCTTTAAATATATTTTATCTTTTAAATTGTTATCTTAAATATAATTATGTTTGGTTTTTCTTTTCAACGAATGTATATCGGTTTTATATGAAAGGTAACATTGTAGTATGATTAGTTTATCTTAATTCAATCCAGCTTTATTAACTTAGATTAAATAAAAGATAAAAAACACTTAATAAATAACTTAAAAAGAGGTTTATTAGGTGTAAAAACAGAAAAGACCCCTTATGAAAGAGCGGTTTGTAAAACGTAACAGTAATTGACACATTAATGGCACAAAACTTAAGCTGACATTTTTCTCTTCTTTATTTCATTCCACAATTTTTTATTGGGAAATCAGAAGTGAGAAAAATGAAAGAGGCATTTTCTATCCATTTTGAGGTTATACGTTGACGGAAAGGGCTTTATTTTTATATCGTATCATCGACAAAACTGTCACATATGGTAAAATGTTCGGGCTCTATCTTGACTGATGACAAAGTAATGGAAACTGGTCAATAAAGGCGTGAAAAAAATGTATATATTAGAAAACCTGAGCTGTTCACATAAAAAACTGTGAAAGAAATCGCTTATATTTTCTAAAAAATTTTAAGCGCATCATTTGAGTGTTCATATTACATGCATTAACAATAAATAATACAAACATTAATAAAAAGAAAATTTGATTTTTTAGTTTACATGCTTTATTAATCATGCTACTTTTGCTTCAATAAAATGATCTTTAAAAACGACTTAAGATAACTACTGGGTTGAAAGAAAAAGTGAGTAGAATTTGAAAAATTTTAGTATTCGTTGCGAAAGAACAAAATTATACTTTTATCTCAACGGTATGATCTCTATATCTCGAAATAAAAAAGGACCCAACAATAATTTCGAAATATTGAGCTTTTGAGGTAACAAGGTAACTCCAAATGTAAAAAAAGTATATCAAACTTCGAGATAACAAAGTTAAACTGTGATATATTTTATCAAATGATATTTTAATATCCATGATCTTCAATTTCAAAAATGTGCTTCATCCTACACGAATTTAACACATGACATTCAAAATTCATAGCTAACCTTACATATTCTGAACTAAGATGGCGTGAAAATGCACTAAGTGAGAATTCTGATACTACCGCCTATGGGCTCGTCAATATTGGGCGGAAATTAGGAGTTAGTGAAACTCATGGTACTGATCCAGGTAGTTTGCCGAGCCCGAGTTTAAATGTAATGCCCACCCTTATTAGGTGACATTTAATTAATACCCATTGCAGGGTCTTCCATATTTACACGCGACACAGTCATTCAGGATGTCATACTAATCTCCATTGCATGTTTGTGTCACATATACAATATACACATCAAAAGTTTGGAAATATCATGTCATATCAATTAGTGGTTTAATAACCTTTCAAGGTTTGGAAAGAGTAATTAGAAATTTCTTAAAAGTCCTCTCTTGTGACACTAACAAGACAATACACTTTTAACCATGAGTTGGTAAACATGGTGCTTATATTTGATAATATTTTATAAGGTGGATACAAGAATGACATCTCTAGAGAAACAATTGGAGGTGCTCTTAAAATCTACTTAAATAAAACTATTTCTCCAAATTCTTAAATAAAGGATTATTATTTTTTTTGGTCTTTTTTATCTTGGTTTTCAACAACTTAAGCTAATTTTTTTACAAAACATAGTTTTACCCTTCATGCGGTCATTAATACAGGTTTTTCCTTTTCTATTCAATATATAAAAATGCAGTAGATTTATCTATTTAATTTTCTTATTTAATTACATCTGATGTAAGTTCTTTAACTCTATATTACTATTTTACCCAGCCATTTTCATACCTTACGAGTGCCTGATGGTTCCTGAACCACCAACTGAGAAAGAATGAACTATAACCCATCAATCTTTAAAGCTAAATTTGTTATTAAAACTCCTGTTAATTATTCTTCTTATCTATCAATTAGTGTTCCTTGATGGATCAATTTTTGCAAAATTAACTGTGCCCGTAATTATCCCTATTTTATAAGGCCTTCCTTCAGTTGGTATGGACCATTAAGCTTTTCTGTAGTGAAGGAAGTATAAAACGAATGAGTAGATTAATTAGCTTTGCGTATTAATTAATTTATCGTTGCGTGAGTTTGCAGTCTCAAATAATTTGCTTTCGTAAGGGATATTGAATTTGTTGTATTAGGAGTTTTTGTTTGTTGGCCTATACGAAGTGAAATAAAAATATAACTTTGCATAGATTTTGCTTGAAGAAATCAATTGCAATGATGTTTTTTACTGAAAGCTTTCACTGTGGATAGAAAGCGAACCGCGCTATTTCTTTTCACTGAATTCATGTATAAAAAGTTTAATATAAACTAAAAATGGTTTTTCTATTTTATGAAAGAGAGCTAAAATTTTCTGACCTAAACTCAATTGAAAATATCAAGTCTAATTTTAACACTAACGGCCGTATTCACCGGTAACTTGACCGAAAGGCAAACATTTGATTGACAGTTAAAGAAGTCCAACAATCAGAGGTTTGACCGCCGTACCGGTTAAGTTACCGGTGATTACGGTAGTTATTGTAAAGATAAACAATTTAAAAAAATAATTTTGAGGAGGGAATCAGTTAAATAATCACTAAAGTGGATAAGAGTAGAGCTAAAAGACACACAGTAAGCTAAATGATACCTAAACACAGGGATCTATTTCTAAAAAGATAGGTACCGGAATGGTAAAATTATTGGTCTAAAAACTAAAAAAGCGAATACTTTTTATACAAACACTTAAGCATTTATTTTCAAATTTAACTTTACTAAATAAATTCAAATGTGTTGTACTAGATTAGGAAGAGTGTTGAGTGTTCGAATTTAATTATTAATAGATTAGGAGTTTTTCTTAGAGAAAATTGAAGGAGGTGGAAAATGTCCAAGAAAAACTAAAAAAGAATCATGAAGGTATATGGTATATACTATATTTTTTTTTAACAACAACAAGAACATTTATTTGTTTTCAAGAAACACGGCAAAATATACATTACAAAAAAAACACATATACTATAAAGAAATAAAAGGAGAAAAAGATTATTACAGTTGTTTGGGTTACTCAGGGGTCAACGCAGTGACCCATATGAGTAACTAATAAAAGGTAAAAATTAAAATAATTTTAAGTATATTATATTACATTTGAAAATTATATTTGAAGATATTTAATACAAATAAAAGAAAAAATAAATAAATTACACTGAAATACAAGTGAACCACCGCAAGGTGAGCTTCAGTATGATAAATTTAGGTTAAAAAAGAGCGTTCGTGAGGAAAAAAAAATCAGAAGAAATCTTCAATTTTATCTATTGTCATTACAAAATGTTTAAGTTGTTTTTTGAATTTAATTGGGGATCCCTCTGATTTCAAGTCATCGGGTAAAGAATTATAGATTTTAGGTGATAGATAAACAAAATTTTTATGAAAGATCTCTTTATTTGATTTAGGAACGGAATATAGGTTTTTTGATCGTAAATCATAACCAATATCTCGTAAATCAGAACCATGGTCATATTTTACAAAACATATTATGGTTTTAAAGAAAAAAAGATGTCGAATCGGTAATATATTCAATTTTCGGTATAAATCTATTATTGTTGACTGGTTACTACCATTCAAAAACTTTATTATTTTATTTTGAATTTTTATTATAGGTTTTATGTTTTCTAAGTAGTCACCTCCCCAGACAATCAGACCATAACTTAAGATTGAGTTTACCCAAGAATGATACAATTGCAACAAAAAATTCCTATTTATGATTTTTTTATGTGATAAAATTTATAAAGAACATAACGAAGTTTATTTGTTAAATAGCTCACATGTGATTTCCATTTTAAAGTTGAGTCTACGAATAATCCAAGGTATCTAATAGTTGTTACTTGTTGGAGAGAGGGGCATTTACAATCAAAAACTTTACACTCATTGAGATGAAAACAGAGACTTAGTGATTTAGATGGTCCATAGATGCTAAAGTTAATAAATTTAGTTTTATTTGTGTTGATAGACAGTTTGTTAGCGTTAAACCATTTTTTGATTACTAAAAGATCTTCGTTGATATGATTTTGTAAATCTTCATAGTTAGAACATGAATATAAAATTACTGTGTCATCAGCATAAGTTATGATTTTGCCCTTTATTTTTAATTTACAGAAATCATTAATGTATATGATAAATAATAATGGTCCAAGGATTGAGCCTTGTGGTACACCAGATTTTATATTTAAAAGTTTACTTTTGTAATCACCAAAACTTACAAACTGTTTTCGATTTTTTAGATATGAAGTGAACCAATTTATTCCAGCACCGCGAATTCCAATAGAATATAGTTTATCAATTAATATATCGTGATCTACGCTGTCAAAAGCTTTAGAGATGTCCAAGAATACAGCAGCCGATTTACAGTTTTTGTCTATACTGTTATAGTTATATTTTGTAAATGCTAATAGTGCGTTTTCAGTACCAAGGCCTGGTATGAATCCGAATTGGTTTTCAGAAATGATTTTGAAAGTTTTCAAATAGTCGTAGAGTCTGGTGTGCACTATTTTTTCTAAAAACTTAGAGAAAACTGGTAGAAGAGAAATTGGTCGATAGTTTGAAAAATCATTAATATCTCCAGATTTATGAACAGGGACAACTATTGCAGTTTTTAGAGATGAAGGGAAGCTACCTTCTAAAAGGGATACGTTAATTATTTTTGTAATAACAGAGATATGATGGTTAGCCACTATTTTAAGTAGTTTTGACGAGATTCTGTCATAACCAGGAGATTTTTTATCATCCAAGGAGTGTATTATTTTGTAGGTTTCCAGGTCAGTTGTCTCAGTAAGATAGAAAGTGTTTAATTGACTAGCTAAATACGTTTTGTAATTACAATTTTCTGTAAATGAAGCGCTTGATCCCATATTTATAAAAAACTGGTTGATGTTTTCTGCTAATTGCCCATGATTGTTGGATAAAGGCTTTTTGTCTCTTGAGCGAGAGTTAGTGATTTGATTTACAAAATTCCATTGCTTTTTTATGCTTGTACATTTTAAAAATTCAGACTTGAAATAATTATGCTTAGTGTTTTTTATTTTGACCTTTAATTCCTTTTGTATAGCTCTATAATTTTGCTCGTGAATAATATCAAAGGGATATTTTTTATGTTTTTTATAAAGATACGTTTTTCTTTTAACCAATTTCAATATTTCATCGTTAATCCAGTTTTTATTTGTTTTAGAGTTAGATAACTTGAAATAGTAAGTATAAATGAACAGTATATTTCTTAGTACGTTTGCAAAATTATCATATAAAGTATCAACATCATTGCAGTTTGAGTTAAAAGAAAATACATAGTTTAATAGAAAATTATTATTTTTATCATAGTTTACTCTTGAGATTTTAGGAACATGAAGAACATTAGCTTTGTTTGGGGCACAATATTCTAGCAGACACACAATCGGATAATGATCCGTCAGATTATTGGTAAAAATAGCTGACTTGGAACTCATATTGAAATTACGAAAAAACAAATGATCAATGCAAGAGTTAGATTGATTACGAGTAATTCCCTCAATTAGTGACCTAAAACCCTCATAGCTAAGAAGATTTTGATATTCTTGAATAGCATTAGAATTTGTTAATAAATCAATATTTAAATCACCAACTAATAAGACATTTTTAGAGTTTAGAGTTTTTAGCTTATTTGATAACTCAAGATTAAAACAATCAATACTGAAACTTAAAGAACGGTATAAACAGATATAAACTAGCACAATAATGAAAAACATGTAAATCACTAAGCATCTATTTATACTAATATAAATTATACTAATCTTAATTATTGTATAAGAAGATGCAGGGCTGGACTGGGAAGAAATTTCGGCCCGGTCATTTTTAGTCTGAATCGGCCCTCCGCATAATTTTAAAATATAGCTTATAGAATTAAAAATTTCGGGGGATGGAATACCTCCCCAAGAAATTCCTTTGAAAATTGACCCCTTAGAAATAGTCTAATACCCACCCTGAATGGATACGTAATACACTTAATATAGACTTTTAATTATTTGTTGGAAAATTCAGTGGGTAGAAAGAATTTCCATCTTGACGAACTTGTAGCTCAAAAATAGAAAGGGGGGTCTGGGGGTCCTCCCCCAGAAAAATTTTGGAAATTTTACTCTTAAAAGTACTGTTTTAACTCATTTGGGACCATTTTGGGTGACATCCGAAAAGGTTCGCTCCTTTTATGCCGTAGAATTTTTGAAGATGACACCAGGAAAACTCATTCATAAAAATATTTTAAATAGTATATTTTTGAATTAAGTAATTTATGCCATCCTTAATGAATTTAATTGCTGGTAAATTAATGTTTTGGTGGCCGCACAAAAATAATTCGTGGGCCGCTAGTCGGAAATTCCTGCGGAGTGCGGATTCATTTTTACAGGATCTTTTCATTCATACCACTGTAAAATATTTTGGCTGTAGGCGTCCCACAAACGGCCCTCGATGAGTAGCGGCCCACCGGGCATTTGCCCAAATGCCCGCATGGCCAGTCCGAGCCTGAGAAGATGAACGTTTTATACCATTCTTTGGAACACCTTTTTTGTACAGTGGGGGTATTTTTTCCCCTGCAGGATGCCTCTTGTAGAGGCGGGACGGCTTATCATCAATGAACCATTAGTGTTGTATATTTGGTCAAATTTAAGGAATATAATACGTAGTTAAAATCCTTAAATGGTAGAACTTTAGTAAAATAAGTTATTGAAAAGTATTTTTAAAAATTTTAAATCCAATTTAAATAACTCTTTAAAACAAAATGTGAAGTGATTTAAAGTTACACTACTTTTCCTAATGTTGTTGTTGTCTTGTGCAGCAAGCATTGCAATTTGATCAAATTGATCCAAAAGTGTCCAAGACAGCCCTGGTCACATCAATAGCTTCCAACTTTTCCTAATAAAACAATAAAAAGACATTTCAATGGTGACTTTCAGCTTAATCTAAATTTCAAATTAAGCTGGAAGTCACCATTGTCACCATCTATAATATAGTACAAAATTTCATTTGGTCTTTATTGTATTGCATCTCTCCTTGCTTTTGACGGCTGAGACAGAATGATGACCAGATGCAAGCCAGGAGTCCACTTATTTTCTCGGTACAAAATAGTCAAAATTGTAATTTTACTAGACGTTTTAAAACAATGGAGAAATTATGTACAAAAAATGCGAAAATAAAATATCAATATTTTCCGTAAAAGAGGTTTCGGAATGCCGTTCCGGTTGAAGTTCATTCCTTCCTAAATATATATTATATTTTTTAACAAACTAATCATAAAGAGTTTTCCAAAATACTAAAACTGGTGACTTCTTGCAATGTTCATTTACTGAAAAACGGTGTTTATACGTCACAGACCCATCACGTAGTGGTACTTTATCGTCATCAAGGTGTGACAGATCACATTGAGGGGTCACTGTGACGTCACAGAGTACTCATGCAAGTACGGTTGGATGAGGTCACCAATATGATCTTTCTGTAAAGTCGCATGTTAAGTCAATAAATAAGAAATATGCTGTATAGGCTTATTTGTACCTCATTCACTAACGGCAGCTTTTCTAAATAAGTTAGAGAAACCTAAAAAATACCCTGATAACCATCTGATTATAATTTTCTTATTCATTACAAATTACGTTGAAAACAATTCACTAGGTTAGGATATGAAGCTCCTTCCTACGAAAAGACATGCCCGGTACAAGCCACTCAAATACTTCACCCAAACTTATACGTCAGCACTTTTCATTAACGAAAAAGAATTTCCGAAATGAAAAGAAGATGGAGAACACGATAAAATGTGAAGAGTTCTTAAGGATTTTCCTTTTGGAACTGGTTCCAAGCTAGTTAGCATTCATTTTTTTCCCTCAAAACAACTTTTTAAAGAAATATGTTAATTGTTTCGATTTTTTATTTTCTGTGTTTTGGCTTTTACTGCTTTTTGTTATTTCTAACAGCAGACGAATAGCGAGAATCGCTATCATTTATGTGCAAAATTTTAAAATTTTAAATTAGAAGTTGGTGTTCCTTTTTAGAAGTAGTCAGAAATATTAGAAGGGGTTTATAAAAACTAAAAACGTTTCCAGCTTCACACCCGCAACTTTTTTTTTAGCAGTTTTGAACTAAGATTTCAGGGTTTCAGATTTACACTTGTTGCTTGTGGTCAGTGGACATTTGCTTTTCTAAATGTAATTGGCAAATTCCGTGCGTTACTCATACTACAAATGAGTTAAGTTTGAATTTTAAAATCCCAACTAATTGATTATTATCAAATTAGACCTACCACTGGTTTTTCTTTGGCTGGTGCTGAGTGGTTTAAGTATAAAAGCTACTAAATTTCATTTATTTTAGAATAAATTTTACGTACTAAGTAAAATTTGAGTTGTGATTCATATTTTGGAGGGGAAAGATAAAGTTTTTTGGGGGTGGTAACACAACGCGCATATCTTCTATCTCGGCACCATCATTAAAATAATAAAAATAAAAAATTATACCATTTCTTAATTATGCTGAAAAACTGGTATATTTCAGTGTTTAAGGTACAGTCGAGTCCGCTTAATGTGATCGCAATTGTCCGAGACTAAACTGATAACATTATCCGATCGATAACAATATGCGATCTCATATAAAAAAAACAGCAAACAGTGTAACTAGATGGTTTGCCTTAAAATCAAAATAATGTAATAGTAATAAATGTATTCAAAACTGTATTTTTACACTAGGTAAAAATTTTAAGGGGAGAATATTAGAGTAGATCAGTTAATAAAATTTAAATAATCGCTTACTTTGTATTTTTATAGAAAGGTATCTCTTTTTAATCAGAATTCCAGTAAACAAGAGAAAAATCTAAATTTCTTATTAGAAACATCTGCAAAGCGTGGATCTTGGTGTTTCTTTATTCAATCACAATTCGGACCCCCCCCCAAAACCGTTTTCTCCGTTTTCTTTCAATATAATATGGGGAATGTTTTATTTTTCTTACTCGTACTGAGTTTCTGAAAAAAGAATCGCCAGATGTTATCATGGAGCACATGTTTACTTGTAAAAATTGACCTTCAAAATGAAACTCGAACTCAAAAGCGGTCGTTTTATAGGGGATATTGACAAATTTTGATAATATTAAGCGGAGTTATGATTATTAGTTGATGACATTAAACGATTTATTTTACATTAAATTAAATAGGAATGATCGGGACCTGTCGATTTCGATAACATTATCCGATTTATAACATTAACCGTGATCACATTAAGCGGATTCGACTGTAGTAAGATATGAGGTGGTTCTAAGAATAAAAGAAATAAAGGCAAGTTCAAACACACACACACAGACAAAAGAATTAAAAGGATATACGTTGATTAAAACAAGTAGTTAAAATAAAGTACAAGTCTAACGAAATATATTAAAGTAAAAGAAAATATCGTTTGGATATAGCGTAACAAGGTCAGAGATTTTAAGTTTTGGTCAGAATTATATAAAAAACCAATATGAAGTGAAAATTTCCTTCTATTCCGACCGGGTTACCAAACTTTACTGAAAAAGTTTTTTGTGTGATCATCGTATTTGCAAAACGAATGTTTATAATAAAAAGTGATTTAAAACATTTAATATATCAGCTTCTCTAAAAAACTAGTCAGGGAAAAATATTTTTGATCCAAAATATACTTAAAATATGAATGAAAGGGAGGTTTAATAAAATACATGGATTTTAAGACCTAGAATTTTTTAGGGATCTGTTGACTAGCTTTTTAAAATTTTTTTAGAAATTTCTTTCCCTCAGACAATTTTGTACCGTTTTATACGGTCTAGTACTATACCCGTACTATTCACCGCGATTCACCGTTTCGATGCCAGAAATAAAATGATTGTAAATAGAACTCTTTCATAATCCTTCTAAAAATAGGATGTGTCGAAAAAGACAACGGTAAAAATATCAAAATGTTAAAGTTCGGATGAGTTGTTATACATTAGAAGAAGAAGAAACAAGTACATTGAAATTTGACAACAGGTTTAGAAGTTTTCACTGAAGAAGTGCTTCATGATTTTAGGTTGGTAAAGCGAATATAATCAAAAGTGATTTAAAAAATTTAATATCAGCTTCTGTAAGAAAATATTACCGTCGAAAAAACACATTTGGTCCGAAAATAAACTTAAAATATGGTTGAAAGTGTGGTTTAATAAGATAAATATGTTTTTAGATCAAAAGCCCTTAGGGATCTATTGACAAGCTTTTTAAAAATATCTTTCCCTCAAACAATTTTATTTTTATCATGACTCTTTCAAGAAAATGGGTGATACTGACAGCATCGGGAACTCTCTCACTCCACGTGATCATTTGTAAGACTGTGACGTTTTATACTATTTCTTTATTTTATCATTTCAAAAACTGGTGGATACGTTATTTGATGGACATTTGTGGATATGTTTGTATTTAAGAACGGAAATATAGAGGAGCCGACTGAATACGTTATAGGCTCTGTCGGAAAAGATAAAAGTAAAAATATCAAAATGTTAAAGTTCGGATGAGTTTTTATACATTAGAAGAAGAAGAAACAATCAAATTAACAAAACAAACAACAAACAAAACAAACAACTTTATTTTATTTATTACAATTTAAACAAAGGACAATAGAACACAAAAAAAGGGAAAACATTTTCTTTTGAGTCACCAAGGAGGTGAGATAACTTCATACAGGTGAAATATTATATTTTATATAAAATGAAAAACATAAAAAAAACACAAAAAACACAATATACCACAAAAAAGTACCATAGAAAATAAAATACAAGAACAACAAAAAAAAATACACATGAATAGATGAAAAAGATACTGAAAAATATGGCAAGTGAAAATGTTGTTGGGTGAGCTTCAGGGATAAAGTGCTAGAGAATATAATCAAAAATGATCCTCGATATTATCTATGGAGTATATAAACAATTTTAATAATTTTTTAAATTTTAAAGGAGATATTTCTGTTTTAATATGAATAGGTAGGCTATTGTAAAATTTTGGGGATAAGTAAGCATAATTTTCGTGAAAAATTTCTTTCCGTGTTTTGGGTATTAGGTAATTATTTTTTGAACGCAAGTTATGAGATAAGTTTCTTATTTCATTACTATTACGATGCGTATTAAAATAAACAACTGTTTGATAAAAAATAAATGACGAATAGGAAGAACGTTTAAATTTTTATAAGTATTTAAGTTAGGGATTTGATTATTGCTTAGAAATTTGGCTATTTTATTTTGAATTTTTACAATCGGATTTATATTTCCTAGATAGTCCCCACCCCAAATTATTAAACCGTAACTAATGATTGAATTAACCCATGAATGGTAGAGCTGCATTGAAAAACTTTTATTTATAATTTTTTTTAGATAATAAAATTTATAAAGAATAAAGCGTAATTTATTAGAAATATGATTTACATGAGATTTCCATTTCAAATTATCATCAACGTGCAGACCAAGATATTTGATATTTGAAACTTGTTTAAGAGAGGGACAATTACAATCAACTATTTTGCATTCTTTTTTATGAAAGTATAATTCTAAAATATTTGACGGGTCAATTTTGTTTTAGGTAATATGAAAAATTTTTAACAATGTTTTTTAATATTTCTGCAAAAGAATCATACATATTATCAACATTCAAACAATCTAGGTCGATTGAAAACTTATAATTTGTTAGATAATTTTTTATCCGATTATAATTTACTCTGGTAGGCAGATATACAGAAGTTTTTACAGTTGTTAGAGATCTATATTTTAGTTTACAAACAATAGGATTGTGGTCAGTCAGGTCGTTATTAAAGATAGCTGATTCAGCACTCATATTACTACTACGAAGAAATATATGATCAATGCAAGATTTTGATTGAATGCGAGTAATACCATTTATAAGAGAGATGAATCCTTCAGAACAAAGAAGATTTTGATATTCTTGAATGGCGTTATTGGTAGATAATAAATCAATATTTAGATCGCCAATCAAGAGTACATTCTTAGACTTAATAGATTTAAGCTTATTTGTTAATTCAAATGTAAAATTTTCTATACTGAAACTTAGTGATCGGTAAATGCAAACAATAGTTAAATTGATTGATTTGTTGTAGAGTAATATAGTTTCTGCAGTGTTCATTAAAAATAAGGTTTCATGAAAAAAAAGTTAAGTGTTTTTTTAAGTAAACAGCAATACCTCCTGATCTATTTGAATTTCTACAGCAAAAATAAGAATTGAAATTATTTAAATTATAATAAGAACTCTCATGATCATAAATCCATATTTCCGATAAAATAATTATATCTATTGAGTTCATGGAAGAATTCAGTAGTGCTTGTAATTCATCAAAATTTGATCGTATGCTTCTTTATTGAAATGAACAATTGTTAAATTAGATAAGCTGTTTCTATTAGGGTTGAATTGAAATTTGAAAACAGGTTTAGAAGTTTTCACTGAAGAAGTGCTTTATGATTTTAAGTTGGTAAAACGAATATTATCAAAAAGAATTTAAAAATTTAATATTTCATTTCTCTAAAAAAATATAACCGGCGGAAAAATATATTTGGTCCAGAAATAAACTGCACTTTTCAGTTTTATTTCAGAAATGTGTTAAAACCCCGCTTTAATCGGTGTAATTTTCAAAAAAGGGGAGAACCCCTGACGGGGAGATTTTCAGGGGAGAACTCCTGAACCCCCTTTGAACTATTTTTGACTTGTCCTTAAATTTATAAGGGTTATCAATAGAAGATCCAGTTGGGGCAATAGTGAAAGGAGTTATTTAATCAGTGGAAGCTATGAATTGTAATTAACATTTAATCTACAAGTGTAATTTTAGAAATTTCTCTACAGGATTGTAGTTGAGGCAATGTATATAGAACTCCAATTTGATAATTAAAAAGTTTTTATAATATCTTTTGAGGGAAAATATTTTTTGCATATGAACTAAATTTAGAATTAACACTTTTACCTGTAAAACACTAAAACCTTCACTTCATGCTCTTTCATTTTAACGGTCTATTTTCTAATAATGATTTTCTCTTCATTATTAGTCCAGTTTTCCTTTAAATAACAATTCAATTCGAAAAAAATAATTTGTTTTAAATTTTAATTTTATAAATGTGAAAATCTATTGAAATAGTGTTTAAATTGGGGCACAAAATTCCCTTGAATAAAAAAAGTATGCTAATGAGACCCAGTCAATATTTTTGCAGTGTTGGAATATAAGTTAGATTTGCCTGTTTTAAAATACTAAAATGTAATTTTTACTGTCTCTGGCACTCGGCCTCCCTATAAAAAGTTTAATTGGCACTCGGGTAACCACACTATTTTAAGCTATTCCTAAATTATAGTATTTAAAAGCTGGAGGATATGATATTAGTTGACCAGTAATTTTTAGGAAGACCTAATAGGTTTTGTTGAAATAAATATGATACACAATTTGGAGGAGTTGTTCTAAATTAGTAGTAGCAGAAGAAATCAAATTAACACTGACAACAGGTTCAAGATCATGTAAAGTTCGATATGCTCTTTGTATTGGACAATCGAGTGTTAATTATCAAAAATAATAACTAAAATTTTCTTTTAAAATGTTCTTCTTTTATAATTATAATTTTCTTCTCAAAATGCGCCTTGAGTTAAAAAGTTTGGTACATCAATTTCACTCAAGTAATAATCAAGTTCAAGACTTCTTTTCAGAAGTTCTTTTTTGATTTGAATAAAATCATGAAATTACAAAATGGTCTGAGAGAGAACCACAGCACACAGCATGTTAGCAAAATATAACAATCTATTTCTAAGGGAGTTTGCGTTTAGAAACTATGCCATTTATAAAAACAGCTTTTAACCATTTTTTAAATGAAACATCTGCTCAAAGAAAATTTTACAGCCTAAGCGGTAGAGAGAAATTGTTGCTAAACGTTTTCATTTAAGGGACATTTTTAAAAAAAAGTGCTATGGATATTTAAAGATAATATTTCAGTTAGAACTTTTTAGAACTAATATTCCCTTTGCCCCTACAATGATAAAAAAAGCTTCTTATAAGAAAATTTTGAATCAAAATATGAAAATTTTGAAGTCAATGGTCCATGATGTGCGATGCACCAGTTTTTTAAATGTCCTTCAAAAGTGCTATAAAATAGAACATTCGTACCGTTTCTCCTGCAAATAGATTGGATTACTAGATGATGAGAACAGCACAGACCAAATGGTTAATATCAAAAAGTGGATGAGAGTGTGGTGTTATAAAAGACAAATTTTAAGATAAAAAACTTACAGGGCTATTCTTGTAATCTCTGGCATTATGTTTTTGTGTGATGTCTTTCTCTCAGACAAATTTTTTACATCACACATCTCAATCTATGGACGGATTATTGTCATCATAGGCAGCTGATGTATCACTGACGGATCGCTTGGCCAAAAATCTATGTGCAGAAAAATGATTCTACAGGGTGATTCTGAAATGGACCGCCAAACTTTGAGGGGTGATAGTACTCATCAAGACGAACAAGAATTGATGCGGAAAGGGGGGTCGCAGTTACACCGTTAAAGAGCTAGGTCCTAATGTAGTGCGAGAGCGTTACAAAAGGACGTTTTGCCAAGGCCCGTTTAACAAAAAAACATAATGAAATGAAAAAATTTATTGCATGAGGTATAGCAGTATCCGTACTACTTACATCATAAATTTGATAGAAATTGGACCACTTACTAAACCGTAGAGTGAGTTTTAAAACATGCAATATTAATCTTTTAGCCGAAGAATGGAGTTCCTTTACATGAGTGTAATGCTATTTAGAAAAATGATGATCGGGGAAGGAATTTTCAATGATCATACAGTTTCAATGATCAATGTATGATCATTGAAAATTCCTTCTCCGATCACCATTTTTCTAAATACCATCAATGGAACTCCATTCTTTGGCTAGAAGATTAATACTGCGCAGTTTAAAACTCACCCCACGGTTTAGCAAGTGGTCCAATTTCTATCAAATTTATGATGTAAGTAGTACGGATACTGCTGTACCTCATGCAATAAATTTTTTCATTTCATTATGTTTTTTTTCGTTAAACGGGCCTTGGCAAAACGTCCTTTTGTAACGCTCTCGCACTACATTAGGACCTAGCTCTTTAACGTTGCAACTGCGACCCCCCTTTCCGCATCAATTCTTGTTCGTCTTGATGAGTACTATCACCCCTCAAAGTTTGGAGGTCCATTTCAGAATCACCCTGTATAGAGAATGGTTAACTAAACTACACTGCAAAAAAAAACGGAAAATTTAACAGCAAAAACTGCTGTTAATATTTTACGCGTTTGCTGTAATCTCAAATAACTGCCTTTTTAGCTGTAAATTTGAAGCTCCACCTACATTAGTTTAAATTAAATATACATAGTAATTGAATCGTCAGTTGGAAGAAGGGAATAAGTCCAAAAACCAAGTTTCGAGAAAATCGAAAAAAACTGTATAAGTAATAGAATTTTCATTGTATAATCACCAAATTTTTACTGGAAGTTCACAACCCTATTTAGAAAACAGAGCAACCCTCAAAACAAATATAAGTATATTCAAAAATATTTTACAGTCAAAATAAGTTGATGGACTTATTCCCTTCTTCAACCTTATGAAATTTTTCTGATGAAAAAATCTTAAAAAACCCTTAAATTCACATTTAAATTATATTTCTTCTTAGTTTACACCACAATAGGGTGAAATAAAAGGAATAAGACAAATAAAATTCAAAATTATAGTGAAACTGAGTTATTAGAGTTCAATGGAGTGAGTTATCAATGGAGTGAGTGAATATGAATGGAGTTAAACATTCCCTACATAAAAAAAGTTGGAAAAAATTTTAAATTAAAAGAAAATTTAATTTTAACTTCGTTTAAAGCTCAAAGAATAGGAAAAGAAAGATAAATTAACTTTAACTCCAAATTAACTTGAAAAATACAATGAATGGACATCGATTTCACAACTTCAAGGGGTGATATCTCCCTTTAGGGATTAGTTATTTTCCCCTCTTTTCACCCATGTGTAGAGCAAAGCTTGGAGATTGTTTAGAGCACAAAAAGTCAATTTGTCATTTTTAGGACTTATCCCTTCTTCAAACTGACGATTCAATTTTTCTGGTAGTTTTCCTTTTAATATCTGTAATTCTTTAATTGGTCATCAAAATATATATTAAAAGAAAATGAAATTCTCGTTTATTGAATGCTTTTAAATGTGGCATTAACTTTACAGGATAATAGTACTATAATCTGTATAACATTAACCTATGTCTAAAGTTATTAATTTGGTAAGAATTTTGTATCATAACTATATAAAATTAAATGAAATTAAAATGAATTGAAATCAAATTCCTCAATAATACCAATCTTAAGACATAAATCATTCAGCACCTCTGTAGCAACATTTGGAGTAATTTTTACGTTAAGGAACAAAAAGAAGGAGATATAACAGGTAGTTTTTTAAAGAAATGTCAAACTAGCAACGAAAATGTTGCTTAATACCTATAAACAAAATAGTTATAAAATAACAGCCCAAATTATGTATAGTTGTGCATAAATTCCAGTAACGTTCCTGCTTTTTATGAGTTTTTACAGCAGTTTAACACTTTCCTGGAAAATTCTGGTTTTCATTTCTGAAACGTTTCTGAATCCTTGCGGACAGGAATCCAACGTTTGTTTTTGTTTTCACGCTCACCACTAAAAGAGTCAAATTATTTAGATGAGGTGTAAGAACCGACTGATGATTCTAAAACTATGAAGTATAACCTTCGTAGATCGGTACTTCCCGTGGTTCATAATATGCCACATTTTGAATACTTGTAGAAACATGAAAGAACAAGACATATCTGAGATGCACATAGCTTTCTAGTTCATCACCTTAATATCAAAAACTACTATCTCCGTTCGGCAAACTTCGGGGATCCCGATCCTTGGCGACTTACGATCAGACGCCAATTTAAATTACTACCCATAACCAATCAAAGACCACTAAATCAAATAATAATAATTATTATTTCAGATCGTTGAAGACGCTCATTTGATTGGTTTGGCTCTTTGCCAGCTCGATGATGCCACTCTTACGAACTAATGAAATGAGCTTCTCCGCTTGCAATTCCGAATACTCTCGAATCAAACCAGAGGACTGTGTTATTTGATTCTAAGAAGACGAAAATGTAGCCCCTGATGTGGCAACCTGCTTGCTACTTCAGACCGCCCGAGATTCTTATTGAATCCTAGGGAAAATTTGGAGCGGCTAAGGACTGAATGGATTAAAAATGCCTTGCAGCAACCCTTTAACAATGCCAAAACCGATAGTAACACGATCAGAACTGAACGACTAAGCTGCGTGATTTTTCAGAGATAGTAGTTTTGATTCTAAGGTGACGAGTTTTTCTGCGGAATAATTACAGTATCGCTGTAATGTTAACACAAAAATCTGTAAAATTACAAAATTGCTGTAAAAATACAGAATTGCTGTTAATTTACAAAATTGCTGTTAAAGTCAAAAATTACAAAATTTCTGTAAAATCACTGCAAAAATGGCTGGCACCCATATTGCCAGCATTTTGTGCTGTAAAACTACTGTGAAATTTTTTGCAGTGTATATGGATAAAAGTGAGGTTTATAAATTTTAGCAAATATTTTAAAATCCAAAATTTTTTCGAATATTATTATTTTATTTTCATTTCACGTTTTTGCGATGCTTCTCCCTCAGACAATTTTGTTACATCACAACTATCGATAGAGAACTGTGATGATGTAACGCTTTATACTTTTTCTTAATAATATCACTTGAAAAATTGGTGGATACGTTATTTGATGAACGGAAATAGGGAAGAGAAGACTGAATACTTAACAGGCTGTGTGTCAAAAGAGACAAAAGTAAAAAGATCAAATTGCTACTGTTCGGAGTAGTCATACGTTAAAAGAAAAAACTATCAATTTCAATTTTGACTCCACGGGTTCATGATGTTTTTGCTACAAAAGTTCTTTATGATTTTGTGTTGGCAAAGTGAATTTAATAATAGAAAAGGTTAACTTAAGTATTCTCGTAAAAAATGTGTTCTACCTCAATTTCCAATTCTAAATATCCGTTATTTAAACGGTTCACTGTATTATCTTGACCAAAGAATCTAGGTATCAAAAAATAATTTTAAAGATAATGGTTGTTTAATAAAAAACCAAGAGAGTGCTGCTAAAAAAATATATTAATTTTATAATATAAAATTTATCGTTATATTCTACTAATTTCTTTCATTAAGTTTTTTTCGTTGTCTTTTCTACAGACAAATTTGTAACATCGAAGAATTTCAATTGAATCGCTTAATTCTGAAACGTATCAAACGCCACTTTTTCAAAAATGAGTTATTGGTGTCATGGGATTCAGTAGGTGTAAACGCACATTTAAAGTAAGAATTATAGATATAACGTGATTTTAAAATAGTTTTCCAGCATGTTAAATTTTAGCTTTAGTGCAGAAACATGTCAAACGACGTCGCTTGACTGGTTTCTGCACTTAGACTGCGGCGATTTTTTGTTTAAAACCGTCTCATCTGCAGCTTGTTTGGGACTCCTTTTTTTATTTAATCGCATACAAACACTATATGCGATTGGAAAAATCATTCTTTAGAGGTTAGATCCCTCAAGCCATAGTAAAAACCATATTTTTAAAGTTTTTGTACGAATCTCAATACTAAGGCCGTTTTGGTAGCTATGTTCTTTATTACACCCATGTAAATGATATTTTTGATCGATGAATCACTTTATTAAAAGGAGACATCAAATCTATACCCCAGATTATAATATTGAACTAATTGACTGATTTTGTAGGCTTTTAAAGAGCAAAATTTTTTTACTGTCCACAAAGTTACATCTAAGCAACTATCTAATTGACTTCGAAGATGTCTATATTAGCATTGAGAATTGGCTGAACAGTTCCTAATATGCAATATCTGATATTGAAATCTTCTTTTGTAAATAATGTCTAATACTAGACATATTTGCATGCTTAACTCCAATTAACGATTTATTTTCTGGAAATTTCGAATGATTATTTCCACTACCAGTTGTATCTCATATAAAAACAAAACGTGCGCTGTGAAATGTTTGTTTTGAAGGACTTTCAGAATTTGGAAAACTTTTTCCCTCCATAGTGCAAACCAGTTAATGTTATACTAAAAATGCAATTACAACTCAATTGGAGAATAGAAAATTTTTACTTTCAATGAACTCGCTACAGAAAAAATAATTTTCGTCTTTGACATTAAATAACTACAGAACGTATTCATTTCTTAGCTTTTGAAACGAAAATGACTCCCCGCGCATACATTTTTCTAACAATTATCGACATTTCGCCCCCTTGCTACAAAATTGCCACAACTCAAAAATTGTAATTTTTGAGTTATGTAATTAATTGAGTTATGTAAAAATTGTAATTTTTGAGTTATGACCGCCATTAGGCGTATTTTCACATCTCTACCAATCTTCAAAAGAGCCAGAAGTTGCATTGAAAAATCAGCCGCCAGATCGCAGTTATGGCGTTTTGTTGTAATCAAGATGGCTATGATTCCTTCCACTGAAATGCCACACCTTGAGTTGTCGTCCAGCCAGGGAAAACTAGAACAATGGCTAACTATCATAGTTTGAGATATATCGTTCTTCGTATTGACAAATTCAAAAATACTAAAATTTGCCTAGTCAGCCCGGGAACAGTTTATTTGCAATTCCTGAAAAACATAGTTTTTTGAGTTGTGGCAATAGTTTTTACGTAGTGAGAGTTCAAACTTGTCAAAGTGAAGATTTTCTGAAACAGAGTCAGGGAGAAAGTAGACGAAGGTGACTGTTTTTTAAAATCGAGAGATTAATTACTTATACATATGAGTTACCAGGGTTGGCAAAAAACCGGGTTTTTTTTAAAAAAACCGGGTTTATTTGGTTTTTTTGGTTTAAACCAGGTTTTTTTTATTAAAACCAAGTTTTTTTAGAATTTTTTTTATCAGAATAAGTTATTTTAGCATTGATGTTTGAAATTGAGTTGTAAATGAGACATTTATTTCAGGGGTTGTTTATAATTGATAAATGATTTGTATATTTCAATTAATTAATTAAAATTAAATTAATTTGTTTTAAAAATAATTTTTGTTTCTAAAATATTCCAATTTGAATATCTAATATTATTGTAGTGAATAAAAATCAGTGTTAATTTATCTTGGATAAATGGTTGAAATAATCAAATTATTTATCTTAATTATATATGGATTAATTTATGAACTTAAGAAATTTCTTTAGAAAGAGAAAATTTTATTTTTTAAATGAGAAGTAAAAGTGAAATGTAAGCAACTAATGTTAATTGAAATTGGATAAATGATTGAGATAATTAATCCGATTAAGGAAATTAACGGTTTTTATTAATTTAGTAAAAAAACCCAACTGGTTTTTATCTGTTTATAAACAAACCAACTGGTTTTTAGTTTTTATCATTAAAGAAATCAACGGTTTTTATTAATTTACTAAAAAAACCAACTGTTTTTTATGACTGACAAATAAGACAAATTGGTTTTATTAATTAATTAAAATCCAAGCCATATTTTATCAGTGAAAAACAGATAACTTTTGTGTATGTTTAGTTACTCTTTGAAATAATGCTTCATTTTAAAGGAAATTAAGAAATGAACTATCTCTTGCAAAATATAATAAGTTTAACTTAAGCATTTAAGGTTAAGTTTAGAGAGAATTCAATAATTAAAACCATTAAATTAAAAGATTTCTGATTTTTAATCACCTTAAAATGTCAATTTTTTTATAAATCTGACCTTTTAATTTTGTGCAAAAGATTATACTTAATAACACTTTCTTTAAAAAATCCTGAAAATATTTTATAATTTCTAAAAAAAACAAAAAAACCAAGTGGTTTTTTTGGTAAAAAAAACCATGGTAAAAAAACCATGGTTTAAACCAATGGTTTAAACCAAATGGTTTAAACCGGCCAACCCTGTGAGTTACGATGGAAATTTTCAACCACCAGATTTTTAATTGTTGTCTTTCAGAAATAGAATAAAACGTTACATCCCAACATATTCTCTTGTTGAGAGAGTGAATTTCTCGATGATGACAAGACAGAGCAGGAAATAGGGAATATGGGTTAGGGAGATTTTTTATGCGGAAAAAGGGATATGGCACATTTAAATATAATATTTCAATTGGAACTTTTTGAAAAAAATTTCACTTTGTCTCTACAATGATCACAAAAGAGCTTCTTTTTTAAAAAAAAAGTTTTATCAAAATTTGAAAAACGTCAACGGTCCGCGATGTGGAATCCACCAGTTTTTAAAATGACCTTCAAAAGTGTTATAAAACACCACATGTTGTGCATGTGGTTCAGTGGTTAATCTTCAAATTCAAATAAGTACAAATGGCGACTTATAAAAGTAAATATCTTTTATTGTAAAGCTTTAAAATCGGCTGTTAATTCAATACGCAGTACAACTTCAATCCTCAGGCTAACACAAAGATAATCAGGAATCGTCACATCAGAATCAAGAATCAATCATAGATAACAATCTAAACCGTTTCTCTTATACAGTGGCGGAGTGTCGAATAGAGCGGAAGCGCCACGCCACCTAGTGCTAAATAACACACCGGAAGCGCAGCGCCCCCACAATATTCAACACCACATTCCAACTTTTTCTGCCGCAGATAGATTGCAATTCTCAACGATGACAATAGCACATGTAGGACACTGTTCTATATGCCTCGGGCCTTGGTTTACACACGAGACATTGCGAAAGTTCCTAAATTAAAGAATAATTTTTGACCAAATGGTTAATCGACCAAATGGAAAAGTTTATAAAAAATAGTTTGTTTTATGTAACCTTGTAAAACCAGTAAATCTCAAAAACTTTCATTTCATGTTTTTTTCGAAGTCTTTCCATCATTTTTCGATGTCATCACGAACCTTCAATATGAGGAAAGCTATTTTTTGTCATCATGGGGAATTCAAACACCCGTGAACATCTGCGAAGATGCAATGTTTTATACTGTTTCTTAATTATAACACTTGAAAACTGGTGGTCCCTTTATTTGATATACGGAATTATGAAGAAGGCGACTGAAAAGTTATAGGCTGTGTAGAAAGAGAAAAAAATTTAAAAAGTATCAAAATGCTACGCTTCGGATGAGTTTTTTATAACATTAAAAGAAGGGAAAAATCAAATTGAAATTGGAGAGGGGGATCACCACTTTCTTCTAAAGATGTTATTTGTGAAAATTATGTGGGCAAATTGATTAATTGATCAAATATTACCTTAAAATATGCTTTATCCTAATTTTTTATTGAAAATACGGGATTTAATACGTTTTGTAACAATTTCGGCAAATGTATTTTTCGACCCAATGGTGTACTTAAAATTGTGGGTATAAAAATTTCATATTATGAGGACTAAAATATTTCGATTTTGAATGATGATGTATTCTATAATACGCCATGGATTAGGGTCACTTTTGGGGTAAGTGGGACCCCTTTTTGGCAAGTGCATTTTTGGAGCTCAATGGAAGAATTTTGAACGGGTTAAATTTGAACTTATTGACTAATTTCGTTAAAGACACTATCCATAAACAAAATTTATTAGTAGTTTCTACAATAAAGCTTTACATTTTTTGTAATTGGTCTTAATTTAAAAAATGAGATGGGTGTCCCACTTACCCCAAGTGATGGGGTAAGTGGGACACCCCCTCTTTATTTATATAAGAAGAGAGCAAAACTTAAAAGGAATTAAGTGGGTCTTACTTGATAAAGTACAGAAATTTTCACCACAAAATATTTTATTGTAGCTGTACACATGAGTGGGAATTCACTCCCATTAAAATCAATATGACAAGAATAGAATGAAAAGCAAAATGAGTATTTTAAAGAATGTTTTTAAAGGCCAAAGGGATATGTTTTACTTTAACATATAAAATTGTGTTGGAAAAACATTACAAGGGTGATAAAGATTTATTTTGCCATTTTAATAAACATTGTAAGATAAAAAAGAAATAAGACAAACTAAATGAGAATGATCACTATTTATGAGATATTTCACTTTACTCACCATAACTTAAATTAAAACGCGAATTTGATTTAAAAAGTCGATGAAATTATTTATAAATTTTGATGAATTTTGAAGTGGTGAGTATAAGGTCCTGATACTATAAATCGAAATTTTCTGAAAATATTGGGGTAAATTGTCCCTAAAAATCTCCTTAAACCAGTTCATGTCTTAAGTTATAGTTTTTATAACATTTGGGACCCTCTAAGTCTAGAACCACTTATATCATAATAAGGGGTCTCACTTACTAAATAAAGAGGGGTCCTACTTACCCCAACTATGCTAAAATTATGGATTAAGGGGACCCCCTCTTAAACACTTCAAAATTAAAAATTTTGAAAAATTTCAAATTGCCGTATGTGTTTTAGGTCAAACTCTGCAAAACAGTTCAATAAAAATTAAAATGTAATGAAAACTTACCTGGAAATACTTCTTTGAAAAATGCGTCTTGAACTCTCCAAAAAATCCATTCTGGGAATCTATTTTAAATTACTTCTATAATCTTAAACATAAATTAAACAAATCTCAAATATATGTTAAACTCATCGGTGTGACAAGCTATAACATAATCAATGCGAGTAAGAGTGAAATTTCCTGTAAATATTATAGTTTTAGGGGGGTGTCCCACTTACCCCAAGTAACCCTATATTATTCTTTTAAAATATGATCTCTCCCAATTTCCCCCTCGAAATGCCCGTGATTTAAAACGTTCGATGTATCAGCTTGGACAAAGGATCTAGGTGGCGAAAATAATTCTGGCGAGAATAGTTATTTTGAAGAATGGATGAAAGTGGGATTTAATAAAATATATATTTTAAGATTCAAAAATTTAATGGACTACTCTACTAATCCGTTTCATTTCATGTTTTTCCCTCAGAAAATTTTGTATCATCACAAACTTTCATTGGAAAGTTTGGATTTTTTCATCAAATTCCTTCATTCACCATGCGTGAATAACTTTGAAGATGTAACGTTTTATACAATTTCTTAATTGTAATACTCGAAAAACTGGTGGATACGTTATTTCGTTATTTGATTAACTGAAATAGGGGGAAAGTCGCCCAATGTGGGATAGGTGCCTAATATGACGCACCCCCTAATCTTTAAAATCCGAAAGTGTCACGATCCATGAATGGCATTTCTTAATTATTTAGACTAATTAATTGTAACCACAAGTAAAATTAGGAAGGTAAGGACTTAACTCCCTTCTCACGAGCATTAAATAACTTTGAAGAACATGGAAAACTTTTAGGAGGAGTTTTGGAGGACCTGTACAGCAAAAACGGGAAGTTGTTTTTGAAAATTTTTTGTTTGTTTCTTCTCAGACTTATCCAAATTTTAATATTCATGCATCTTTTTTCAATTTTTCGGCCCATTAATTATTTTTTGGCAGATTTGTCTAAAAAGAGGTAAATCCTAATATGGGATATTCTCAAGGTTCCTAAAATGGGATATCTCATATTGAGAACTCATTTTTCAGATTTACCATAAATTCCTTTTAGCCATTCTTGATTTGTTTACTGCAAGGAATTAGTGTCTTATTAAGATCAGAAGGAAAGTATGTAATTGTATTGTAAAACAACGACTTTCTGATCAAATTAAAATCAGTCCCAGTCGTCTTTCATTGAAATCCGTCCTTGTTTGGTTTAAAAATCTATCAAAAATGCAGAAAGCCTTATTTAACTTCTGTTATCAGTGTATGAATAGTAATTTTAAGACCTAAATGAATATTTTCCTTCTATAATTTTCTTTTTTTTTTATTTCCCCTTAGCATATCACAAATTTTTTGTATTCAATTTATATTTTCTTTTTGTTGTTAAATAAAGTTTGATTGATTGATAATTCAAGTATCCATAAAAATGCTATATATGTTCATCAATTTACTGAATTATTTGTAGAGAAGGGTTTCCTCGGAGAAGGGTTTCACTTGTTCAAGCGTTATGTATAAGGAAATTCCTTAGGAATTCAAGGATATTCAAAACAATTTTTTGTTTTGCAAGCTTTGCTTTATAAACAATTAATTAATTTTAGTAAAGGTAAATTTATTGTTATTTTTTGTAGAAAAATCCCTATTTTGCTTAATTTTTAGTAGATCTATTAGTGTAACTCTATTTAGTCATTATCTGTGCTAAAAAGTAGCTGCTTTGTATATTTTGCACAATAAAATCTGCATATTATAAAGAGAGTTTATTCCCATTTTCATGCGTATTCCCAAAATGAAACTATCTCATATTGAGAACACTTTGTATCGCATATTAGGCGACCCGTATCGCATATTAGGCAACTTTTGAATTTTAATTAAAATGCATTTTTTGTATTAATAATTAATTTTTTCATAAAAAAACAACCTGGATTTCGAATTAGTATTGAAAAAGTTGTATAAGGTCACTTAAAGTTTTATTATAGCATTTTTCAGGAAAAAATTAATTTGATTCAAAAAAGTGTGTCCCATATTGGGCGACTTTCCCCTATGGAAAAGTCGACTGAATACGTAACATTTGCTGTTTTGAATACGACCAAATTAAAAAAAAATATCAAAAATGGTACGGTTCGGATGAGTTTTCATTCTACATTAATAAAAGTAGCAAAATATAAACTAAAATTTGAAATCAGGTTCTTGAAGAAATTATTGTGATTTTATGTTGGAAAAACGAATGTTAATCATCAATAAGATTTTCTAATAATGTGGCTTATCCAAATTATTTAGTTGAGAAAAATTTGGATAAGCCACATTATTAGAAAACCTTATACAAGTTATTTTTGATGATTAACATTCGTTTTTCCAACATAATCTAGGGACAAAAATATTTCTAGAGCGAATGGTTAATGTGGTTCAATAGAAGACACATAAATGTAAAATTTACAGGAATATGATGCATAACATTTTAATTTTAATTTTTTTGGGATGTCTTTCCCTCAGACAAATTTGTAAACCTGAAATTTGCACCCGAAAACATTATATCCACACTAAATTTATTTGTATGCATGGTATTAGTGTAACAATACTACACAGCAGCGTTTCCTGAACTCAGTACGCGGAAGGAGAAAGTGGGTAAACACAAAGCCTTTCGGGTTGATAGGAGGAATTTGGATACGCGAATTGGGATAAAAAGACACTATTTATTAACTATGTTTTAACGAATTATTCATATTTTAATTGACATTCTTTGTTTCACTCGAAATTCAGACACAGCGATTGGAACTACTTCGTTAGTGACGTAGTAGGTTCAACTTAGTTGCTGTCTAGTATAGTATAACTGGTATTAGAAGTTTTTTTAAAGTCCATGTACGCGGCAGTCTGATAGGGTGATATACAGGGTGTTTCAAAATTGCGTTGCACGGCTTTTATTCGGAACCAACGCCTCCTAGGGTCATGGAAGTAAGGTCCATCCCTAGGTAAGTGAGCCTGGAGAATGCACTGAAATGACTTACAGCACCCATAGCTGCGAAATTAAAAAGTTAAAAAAAGTGAAAAATTTGCACATATCGCACCCTTGCTACAAAAGTGTCACAACTAAAAAAACTATGTTTTCCAGGAATTGCAAAAAACTGTTCCCGGGCTGACTAGGCACATTTTAGTATTTTTGAATTTGTCAATACGAAGAACGATACATCTCAAACTATGATCGTTAGCCATTGTTCTAGTTTCCCCTGGCTGGACGACAACTCAAGGTGTGGCATTTCAGTGGAAGGAATCATAGCCATCTTGATTACAACAAAACGCCATAACTGCGATCTGGCGGCTGATTTTTCAATGCAACTTCTGGATCTTTTGAAGATTGGTAGAGAGGTGAAAACTACGCCTAATGGCGGTCAGAACTCAAAAATTACAATTTTTGAGTTACACTTTTGTAGGAAGGGTGCGATATGCGAACCTTTTCTTTTTTGACCCCTGAAAAAGTGCTATTTTCCCATGCTAATATCTCCGCGAATATTCAAGATATTTTGATCACATTTTTTCAGTGAGTTCTTCATGACGTTGGCAACAATACTTTTATTGAGGTTTTGCTCTCTTTTTAAACTTTTTAATTTCGTAGCTAGGAGCGCTGTTACTCCTCTCAATGGATTCTCCAGGCTCACTTACCTAGGGGTAGACCTTACTTTCGTGACCCTAGGAGGCGTTGGTTCCAAGTAAAAGCAGTGCAACGTGATTTTGAAACACCCTGTATACGGCTTTCCAAAAAGAACCAAATTAAAACATCTATAAATGCTATATATGAAGTTCTTAGTGATGTGATCATTGAATAAAATCTAGGAGGCTAAAACAATTACTTACCAAATGGTTGATTTCAAAAAATGGACAAAAGTGTGTTTTAATAAAACACTTAACTTTTAAGATTAAAAATTTACAGGACCATTCTAGTAATATCTTTAATTTTTTTTATGTGGCGTCTTGCCCTCAGACAAAGTTTTATCATAGATTTCAACAAATCGAACCTTTGATCATCATAGGGAATCCAATCGCACTGCATAAATATTTGTGAAGATGTAACATTTTATAGTATTTCTTAATTTAGCTCTTGAAAAACTGGTGGATACGTTATTTGATGAAAGGAAAAATGGAGGAGCTGACTGAATATGAATAAGTAATAGGTTGCGGGTCTTAAGGGGGATTTATTGTTAAGTCGGGGAAAATCGCCACAGTGGTAATGAGTAAGGCTGTGATTTATATGTAATTAAAAATCCAAAATATGTATATATAATATATGATTTTATTTTTCTTATAAATGTCTTGGTCTATTCAGATATAATTTCATCCATCTACGATAATATTAACCCGTGCCGAATATCAATTGAAGATAGTCAAACAAGCTAAATTACCGGCACGTGACCGCTAATACTCACCACTTTTTTTCTTTTTTCCTACCTTTTTCAGACTTTTTTTTTATATAAATTCATATTTTTGGCTATTGAAATATAATATTAATCGGTCTGAATTGTCGTCTGATGCTAAAGTTTAATTTCACGAATGTTAAAAAACAGCACCGCAAAAATTTGCCGATTACTTGGTAACTTAGATCCAGTAATCTGGTGACTAGAATAGCCAACTAAGTAAATTGGTTTACCTTCACTATGCTAACTTGTTTTAAAAGCGGTAGACGAAATTTTAGACCGATTATATTACATTTATATGGCTAAACTTATAATAAAATATAAAAAGTCTGAAAAAAGTAGGAAAAAAGAAAAAAAGTGGTGAGTATTAGCGTACACGTGCCGGTAATTTAGCTTGTTTGATCATCTTCAATTGAGATTCGGCACAGGTTAATATTATCATAGAGGGATGAAAATTTATATCTGAATAGGTCAAGTCATTTACAAAAAGGGAGAGGGTATATCTCTTCAATTTTGCAAAGAGAAACAATTCTGTTATAAAAGAGACACATTGACCATCTTTAATTAAGATTTTGCACAGGTTAATATCATCGTGGAGGGATAAAACTTTGTATCTGAATAGGTCAAGGCATTTATGAAAAAAGTTGAGGGTAACCGTTTTCTAATTCGTAAGAAATTTTTTCAGTCATATAAGGCAGTGGTCCCCAACCTTTTTACTACCACGGACCGGTCAACGTTTGATAATTTTACCGCGGCCCGCTAGGGGGGGTAAAGATTGTTTACATTCTAGAATATTTTGATTTATTAATTTTAATTTAATTGTATTTAATCATACTTTTCAAAATAAAATACAGTTGCACCAAAAAATAAATATAAAGTGATTTATAATCCCTTTCATTCATTAATTTGGAGTATAAACCTAGGAATTTAAATTCCTTTTTAATGAAATGGTCGGCCCGCGGCCCAGTGCCATTTGATCCACAGACCGGCACCGGTCCTCGGACCGGGGGTTGGAGACCACTGATATAAGGGACACCCTAATGAACACTGAATATACTCATCAGTTATAGTGTTTTGGAAAATCTTATAAGATTAATTGGTTGTTGCATGGTTGAGTAAACCAAACAGGTCTTAAAAACTCTTCCAGAAATCTACATATATCTGGTGAATTATTTCAGAAACATTTTTTTTCAAAAGAAAGTTTTTGTGCTCTCGGGCAATTCCATGAAAAATGGGACACAGAGTTGAAATCCCTTTTCCAAGGAAAAAACCTCATTTTAACCCTATATATTTTAAAATATGGTTACATTTAATTGAAAAAGGTTAGGGAATATTGTTACACATAGTTCTGCAACAGTCAAAAATTATTTTTGTTCTATGAGAAAAATGTTCCAAAATGCATGTTTTTTCCAATTTTTTTAGCAAGAATTTAGTGAATTTCTAAGCTCTGTGGAACTTTAAATATTAGAATATGTTTCACATCGATAGTGAAATTAGAAGTAACATAGTATCCTTATACAAAAAATATAAGACAGTTTCAAAATAAATTCATTTTTCTAACTGAGTTGATGATTTCATATTTATAATCCATTTGTTTCGTTAGTCACGTTACGTTAGTCACACTACATTATTGAAAAAATCATCCTAAAATACTGGTTATAGTTTATTTCATCAAACAAAAATAGCAATTTCTTAAAACTAGATGTTATAAATATATTCTGTAATTACAGATTTTTTCTCTGTTTAAATTTAGAGCAATGTAAATTTGATGTTTACACTTGCATTAGGAGGTAAAAAAATAGTTACGTTAGTCACAGTTAAATTTAAATTTTTTTTTTATTAAAATTATGAACTTTAAAAATTGTTTTGGTGTATGAAATAGGTTAATTGACTTGAATTACATGATATCTTGTAATTTATATTTTTGATTTAGGGAATTTTATAGTATTATATCGTTTAATGACTTTTGAAAAGTAGTCTAAAGTTACGTTAGTCACTATGTAATGACCCTATCTTTAATTTTTTGATTAAATTATAAATTTGGATACTAAGAACACAGTCAGCCATCTCAATATATATTGCTCAAAGTCGCTACTATAGGAAAACTTTATTACCCTGATTCTACGAGGGGTTGTTGTTTAGAACTAAAGCTCTGAAGAAAACTTTCGAAACACCATGTATTAACATAGACTTTCTGATCAACACACCCCGTTCATTTACTGGAAGGGTACAATTTTAAGCCTTGGGCATAACACCTAGTTTAGCTTACATCATTATAGATCGAACAAGCTTAAAACCACGAAGATTCAGGAGGTAGGGCTTTTTCCTAGTGTGAATGAACGGATTTTCATTCACTGGGGGATGTCAGTTTAACGATCCAGTAAGTGAACACCCCCTTATCTCCCTCAATTTCCAAAATGTAGCTTTCTACATTATTATTTAGCAAAGAAAAACATCTGAATAATTGCGTAACTCAAAAAAACCTTAAAAACAAAATTAAAACTCGGAAAAATATGATTGTAAGATGTCAATTCTTAACCTACAAGTCTCTTTTTGTTTGCTCGAAATTGGGTTCAAATTGAAAAAAATTTTCACAGCTACAATGCATAGATTTTGCTTGAATAAACGATTGTTTCACATTTATGAGATCTTCCTGCGACTACTGAATTTCACTGGGAGTCTCCAGAACAATTAGCTTGCTTATTATTTGAGTTTATGTGGTCGACTGTTCATTTACTGGGCAACCCACCCTATGTGGAAAAAAGAATGTTAAAATTTATTAGTAAGATTACTTTGTGCTTATCGATATATTTTCATAAAAGTTTCGCTATTATTTTTCCTTTAAATTCTTGACGATTAAAAAAATATGTTTTCAAGTATCAAAAAATATTTATGGAACCAATACTTTAAAAACAAGTAAAATTGGCATCTTTAAGGCTATGGTACACACCAAAAACTAAAACTGAATTTTTTTGTAATTCTTAACCTACACTCTTAAAATTTTCAGAGTTTGTTTATAAACATGATCAAACACCACTCACAAATTTTCAAATAAAAAAATTGGTTAGTTTTTTTTAAATTTAAATTTAAAGAAAAATATAACTAAATTTCAAAATGTTCCATGCGGCTTAGTTTTTAAATTTTTTTCAAAATTTTACTTATTTGATATAAATAGTTAATGGTTTATAAGTTCTTATATAATTGGGAATGACATAAAATATATTTTAAAAAGTATGGCCATTTACGCACTTTTTTTGTTGAAAATATTGTAAGAATTGTAAAAATTTCATTTATTTTGACGGATATTTTTTTCACACAACTGATTTTTACAAGAATCTAATTTTACACTAAAGAAGGATATTTTAGGGAAGTTTTGAAATTGTCAGGTTAAACAGAAGCCGCATGGAACATTTTGAAATTTAGTTAATTTTTGTTTAAAATTTAAATTTAAAAAAAACTAACCAAGTTTTTTTATTTGAAAATTTGTGTGGGGTGTTTGATCATGCTTATAAAAAAACACTGAAAATTTTAAGAATGTAGGTTAAGAAGTGAATGGTTTGGTGGATGAAGGGATTATGTGACATTTTTTGAAAATATGATCTAATTCAATGGATGAAATAGTTAGGCGCAGAAGTGTTACGTAGCAAAATCTGAATATTTCAAAACAGCTGGAAACAAAAATATGAAAAAGATGAAGGGGCTATGTAACATTTTCATGCTAAATCCATAGAGGATGAAGGGGCTATGTAACATTTTCATGCTAAATCCATAGAGGATGAAGGGGCTATGTAACATTTTCATGCTAAATCCATAGAGGATGAAGGGGCTATGTAACATTTTCATGTTAAATCCATAGAGGATGAAGGGGCTATGTAACATTTTTATGCTAAAGTCATAGAGGATGAAAGGGCTATGTGCCCTTAACTCCTGTAAATCATAACTTAACTTCATACAAGTAACTACATGCCCTGTAAATCATAACTACATGGTTACTACATGGCCGAACTAGAGTTGCTTTGGTAAACTTAGGTCTGAAAAAATTGAAATCATACAAAATAAAATGAAATCTGGTACAAGTGCTCCTCAACCTGATAAAATGAGTAGACATAATGTGAGACCCAACAAAACTAGTGAAGATGTCAAGGTTTCTGTTATAGATATAGAACATGTTTCGAATGTTTTTATTTACATCTTGCTTCATTCATTCGTTAGATAATTTACAGATTTAAAAAAGTTTGTGGATGAAGGGGTTATGTACAAAAAATATATAAAAATACATAGTATGGATACAGGTAAGTAAATAAAACTTGGTAAATTAAATAATAGATGTCATTAGACTAATTTCATACTCTCACTTAACGACAAAACCAAAAAACGAAAAATTTGCAACATGAAAACTTTGAACCTAAATCACTCGAAACTAGGATTTTGTAACAACCCCTTCATCTCCCAAGCCCTTCAATTACAAAAAAGTTTTAGTTTTAGTTTTTGGTGTGTACCATAGCCTTAAGAGCCGTATTTTTTTCTGTGTTAAACATCTATGTATAGGGCACTTGATATTCGATACCATGCTGTGCAATACATTTATCTCAGACAATTTCGTGGTTTCACGATTTTCAACTTCGGGACATTGTCATCATCGAGAAATTTGCTACGTCTGTAAGTGGTTGGGATGTAGTTTTATAACGTCTCTGAATAACAACAATTTAAAAAAGGGTGGATACTTGTTTGAAGGAATATAGGGCATTCTTAAGGCCGGCCGCTAGTTGAAGCTCAGGATGGGTGCGCGCGAGGCAGATCGACTCGCGCATTTCGACACTTCGCAATGGCTTCTCTTCCAGTCGCAATGGACGATCTTGATTGAGCCATATACAGATTTTTTATTACAAATATCGATCCAGATCCAGATTCAGATTTTTTATTATATTGAGTGATATTCATAACGGAAATTTTGGATTTCAAACCGTAACTAGGGAGTCTCGTCTGCCTTATTGTTCCGAAATTTGAATCTATTCGGATTGATTTTTTCATTTTTTGTTGTCTGTTAAAACGCGTTTAGCTTTAAAAAATTTACCAAAACATCGTTTTGGAACAGCCAGGGGCGTCATTTGGTTATGACGTCATAGCGGTCAAACCACGCGTTAAAATTTTGGGGTCCCATCGATTTTTTAGTTATTATATGTTGATATATCATCCCTGAAAGTTTCATTTAAGTATCACAATTTGTAGTTTTTTTGTAATAAGCCACCCGACTATGTAAGATCTGAAGTGTCAAATTAGTTTTTTGCTAGTGTATAGTTTTTTGTGATCATTATATATGTGCAAAGAGATTGTTAATTTTCACGATTTAAGTCATTTCAATGAATTCACATAAGTCACGCTACTATACAGGGTGGTTCAGATATATGTTTCAGAACTGCTAAGGAAGGTAAGGGGCCAAGACGAACAAGAAGTGGTATATGTTAGGGATAATTAGTACGACTCACGAGGGACAATTAGCAAAAAAACATCTCATATCTGAGTAAAGAGATATAATTGTTCAATTCGTTTTATTAAATAAAGCCAATTTGCAAATGTTTAATATATTCAAACACAGACCAATTAAGCAGTAGGCATGCATTGTAGGTAGATTTCAGTTTCAATTATCCCTTGGTCAGACTCGAGAATTAGATATTTTCATCGAACTTTTCAATTGCAGTCTACCTACAACTTTACCAATATGTGAACATCCCCAGAATATGTCCCAATTTAAAAAAATGTAGAGAGTTTACATCGTAATTATTTAAAGACAAAAAACTCTTGAATTTATTTGATAAAAACGCAAAAAATGCGCAAGCTGCACAATTATAAAGTACAAAAACATAACTGAAGGAAGTCATCTATAAAAACGCACAGGTCTCTTCTTGGTTTACACATGCAACTGTGATTTAACAGAAAAATAAAAGTTTCACGGTTAAAAGTAGAAAACATGCTTTAATCAACGATTGTCGTCTTTCTTAAATTTATGTTGGAGTCTCCAGAGCAATATAAAATTCACTTGAGATTAGTCTATGGTCGACTGTTCTTTTACGGGGAAAAAGTTGTAGTTGTTGCGAAAAAGTTGTTACATAAGATCAAGTTATTTCATGACGTCTAACACGATAATCCAAATGGAAATCGGGCATCTTTGGAATCTCGTGTAAGCAGATCAACGTTTCATAGTTTTGATAAATTTTAGTGAGGGAAAGGGGATGAAAGGGTTGTTTAATAAAAGACATACATTTTAATATACTTAATTGTATGCTGACTACCTTTTTTAAAATATATTTTGCAATGCTTTTCTCTCAGGAAATTTTGAGACATCACGATGCATCAAAGAATGGAAGGATTAATAATCATCATTGGGAACTTACTCACTCTGCATGAACATCTGGAAAAATTTTATGTTTTATACCATTTCTAACTTATATCCTTTGAAAAACTGGTGGATCAAATAATTAGTACTTAAGGTAAGGGAATCATAAGCTATCTTAAGAATAAAAGATATAAAGGCAGTTTGGCAAAAGACCAAAGGGTAAACATTTTACGTTTTGAAAAGTTGTTAATCTTTAGTACATGTCTTTAGTTATAAGGGTGGCCCTTATTTTTCAAAGTCGGGTTTTGTTCGGCACCCCCTTAATATTTTCCTTTTACCATGCAATGAAAGTGTGCAAAATGTATTTCGAAAATTTAATATTACCACGTGCCGCTCGGCGTTTAAAGTTAATCCCATAGTGCTCCATAGTATCCCTATGGCTAAATAGGGGAATAGTTTTTCTGCTTGCGTCCTGAACCTAGATCTAATCTTTTAAAAAATAGAGAAAGATGGAATGATATCCAAATAAGATATTTAGGTAAGGAGTTTTTTTTTCAATAAATGTGCTTAACTCTTAAATTCCCGTTACGGTCTCGCTAAATACCTCCAAGATCTTTTTAACCCCAAAAATTAGAAATATTGTTGAACTTTTTCGAACTCATAAATAAAAATGTTCAGGTATGTCAATAACTGTTCATTTGAATCAATAAAAATCTTCTTACAGCTTAAAAAGGGCTAAAAGTAGAGGTTTAAAAATTAATATACAGGGTGTCCCATAAATGTTGGGTCACACTTCTAGGGGGGATAGTAGACACCTTAGACGAGTCAGAATCACATAGGATTTGGGGTCCCAGACCAAACCCCAGGGAGTTAAAAATGGAGCGACACCCCAAAAAAATTATTGAAAAATTCAATTTGTAGAACTACTTGAAGCGAATAAGACGAGCGAGAATTAGAAGAATGCGCTTTAATCGACAAGAACACAAGAAGCATATTACAAAACAGATTGGGTATATATAGCACTTACAACCAATAAGAGAGAAGCGGAAAAGCGTTGCCAAAATGATACAACTAAAAACAAAACATCATCACACTACTATTGGTAAAAACTGAATTATCGTCTCAAAATTGTGGTTTAATATGATCTTTGAAATTATCTTAAGTTTTCAGTTTAAATTTTTTTTAATTACAAAAAAAGTTTAAATAACACAAAAAAATGTGAAAACTCTGCCAAAACTCTGCTTTATTTTGTATTTCGAAATAATTTCTTTTGATTTAATAATCTGAAAGATTATAGTTGAAAACCATTAAGTCCAAAGTGTCACGTAAAAATCATCAATATTAAATGCTTGAGATCCTGTTAAAGCATGGTTTTAGTCCGTTTTTTGCGTTCGCTAACTGTCGTTTTGGAAACGGCTATAGGAAACCAGTTTGCGCCCACAAAAAACGAACTTTAACAGGATCTCAAGCGTTTAATAATGATGGTTTTTACGTGAAACTTTGGACTTAAGGGTTTACAACTATGATCTTTCAGATTATAAAATCAAAAGAGAGGATTTAGGAATAAAAATGAGGTTTTGGCAGAAGGAGGTTTTGGTCTGTGTTAAATAACCCTAGTTGGGTGGCGCTGCAGTACCTAGTTCGATGGGTCCAAGTTGGGTGGCGCTGCGGCGCCCTAACTCCTAACTGCATCTTTGACTGTTAAATTTGTGTATAAATAAGATGAATGTGATAGATGATGAGATTTTAGATTGATTAGATTTTGATTGGAATGTTAGAATAAAGGAGATTATTTAGAAGATTCTGCGTTGTGCTGCTTTACGGAAATTCCCACTTTTCAGAATCTAGATTATTTTCATGGTGCCGAAACGAATTACTGAGGACTTTAGATTTGGAAATTTAAGATGGTGAGGAGTGAGGAATTAGATAGAGGGATAAAGATTAGATCAGGTTTACGGCAAAGCACGACGAAGCTAAATGCAAAGATTGACAGATGGTTGGAGTCAGACGACATGTCAAGGCTTACGTGTGAACAACTTTTGGCGAATCTCGAAGAGAAATCAAGGGAATTGAAGCAACTTGATCGGGAAATATTGATGTCTTTGGATGCAGCGGAGGTAGACCAGGAAATAGAGAAAGCTAGCGATTATAGTGAGGGAATTTGCAACAGAAGAGTTAGTTTGGCTGACAGATTACGAAGTATTGAGAAACAGGCTATGAAGGCTACAGATCCAGATTCACCACTAGGTAAGAAAACAGAAGATTTCAAAAGGTGTTGCAGAGAACACTCGGGTATGAACCTTCCACGTCTTCAGATCGGAACTTTTTATGGGGATCCAAGTAAATGGCTGGACTTTTTTAGCCAATTCAGAATTGCTGTGCATGAAAACGACGACATTCCTAAAACAGAAAAGTTTGTATACTTGAAGTCACTTCTTGCGGGAAATGCTCTGGCGGCCATTTCAGGGTTTGTACTCAGCGATCAGAATTACGATGCGGCGATCGAAATATTGAAGGAAAGGTTTGGACGACAGGACATTGTTATAAGTTCACATATGAATAAATTATTGACCATTGAACCAGTTAGAAGTTTGTCAAGTATTGGAGGCCTGCGAAGACTTTATGATCAGTGCCAAGTTCAAATAAGAAGTCTTGAATCATTGGGAGTTACTTCAGGAAGCTACGGAAACTTGTTGTGCCCTGTAATTTTACAGAAGTTGCCCGAGGAATTGAATATCAAGTACAATTACAACCGGAGGCAGCAGTTTGATGTAAAAGAATTGACAGAGTTCTTAAGAAAAGAAGTCGAATGCAGAGAAGCTGCAAACCTTATTTGTCAACAAGACACTGGAGGAGCTCCTAGAGGTATGAATTTCAGGCCTAGGTTTCTCACCTCAGCGGCTCTGTCTACTGCAGCAGCAAGATGCGTTTTCTGCAATGAATCTGATCATTCGAAGTTCAATTGTTTAAATTTTGATGCCCTGAAGAAGCGTGATATCTTAAAAAGAAATGGGAGGTGTTTCCTATGTTTTGAAAAGAGGCATCGGGCTTTCGAGTGCAGAAGCGGGTTTACTTGTAAGTCATGTGAAGGTATGCATCACGAATCAGTGTGCATTAAAGGTAATACACCTTCCCAGCCCATTGGGATTTCTCGGATTCCAGATCGGTCCTCTGGGGTCAGCCAGAACTCGTCATCTGAAATTGGCTCTGATGTGATACTCCAGACTGTATATGCGGTGGCTGAAAACAGCACCAATGGAAGAACTTGTTTAGTCAGATGCCTTCTGGACGGGGGAAGTCAGATCACAGCGGTCCGAGAGAATCTGAGTGGGAGATTGCAGTTGCCGGTGAATCAAGAAGAAAAGTTGAGTATTCATACATTCGGACAAAAAGAAGCCAATGTGATACCGAGTAAAAAAGTTGGAATCAAGCTGAGAAATATAAGTGATCCTGACAAGTTTATAGAATTGGAGGCTGTTGAAGTACCTGTCATCACAGCGGCTGAAATAAGAATACCAGATAGAGTGATGAGACGAGATCTTCACTATATGGGAATAAGTTTAACAAGACCCAAAGATGAAGGTTCAAATTTGGAGGAAATTTCACTACTGATTGGAGCTGATTACTTGTGGAGAATTACTAACCAAGAAATTAGAAGAGTTAGTGAAGCTGCTGTGGCCATGGAGACTATATTTGGTTGGTGCGTTCAGGGACAGATTTCTTGCTCTGATCTACTACCGATGAATGTAGGTGTCAACTTAACAATTGGAGAAAAACTCTTGAGGACAGTAGAGGACTTTTGGGACGTGGAGGCAATTGGTATTACGGATGAAAAAGGAAACAAGACTGAGGATGAGCACGCCATTAGGATGTTTGGAGATTCAATAAAGCTGAGGAATGATCGCTATGAAATAAAGCTGCCCTGGAAAGAAAAAGAAATTTGTCTGGATGATAACTATAGAGTTGCAGAAAAACGACTGAATGGACTTATCAGAAAGTTTAAAGCAAATGCGAGCTTTTACGAGACCTATAAGCAAGTAATAGATGAACAGCTAAAGGAGGGCATTGTGGAGAGGGTGAATCTAAAACACCCTGTTGGTGATCGGGTTAACTATTTGCCACATCAAGCAGTGATTCGCCCTAATCATGAGTCTACCAAATTGAGAGTCGTTTATGATGCAAGCCCCAAGGCGTATGGTGCTGTTGTATATTTAGCAGCAGGCGATGACTTGTCTCGGCGATCTTCTCGCCTGGTGATGGCCAAGAGTCGGGTTGCTCCGTTGAAGGAGTTGACTCTTCCTAGACTGGAACTCATGGCTGCGGTGATTGGAGCCAGAGTCATCAGCTCAATACATCATCAATTTTCGGAAGCAAAAGTGTTTTTCTGGACTGACTCTACTATAACGTTGCACTGGATCGCGGGCTCGTCACGGAAATGGAAGCGCTTCGTGGCGAATCGTGTTATAGAGATCCAGAAGAGGAGTGAACCTGGTCAATGGAGTCATTGTCCTGGTCCTGAAAACCCAGCTGATAAATTGATGAGAAGGGTGTGCCCCGAGGATGTCTTGAAGGACAAACTGTGGTGGCTAGGGCCTCCTTGGATCACCCTGCCTCCTGAGAACTGGCCCACTTGGAACCAGATTGACCATCCGGGGGAAGAGGCAGTTGAGAAGGAACTTCAGGGAAGTACTGCGATTCAGCTTCAGGTAGCCCAAGTACTTTTGACTATAGATCCTTTGATTGACATAAACAAATATAGTAGCTATAGAAAACTATTAAGAGTAACTTGTTATGTGTTAAGATTTATTAATAATTTAAGATCTAAGGAAAAAGTAAAAGGTAATCTGAAAATGTGTGAGATTAATAGGTCTTTACTGTATTGGATTAAAATTGTACAAGTTTGTAGTTTTGGTTCGGAAATGAACCTTTTTAGAAGTAGTAAACCTCTTGAAACTTGTACTCGACTAACGAGTTTACTTGACCTAAAGGGTAAGGTTGATTTGGAACCAACTGGATCTGTTCTTTCAAAAAGGTGGAAACATAGACAGCTTTTATTGGAACATTATTGGAAAAGGTTTAGAAAGGAATATTTGTTAGAACTGAGGTCAGCTATGTTTTCTAAACCACCTGAGAAGTCTCCAAAATTTAAGGTAGATGTTGTTTTGGTTAGAGAGGACAATCAAAAAAGAAGTAGTTGGAAATTGGGTAGAATCAAGGAAGTATTTATTGGCAGAGAGGGGAGAATCAGATCTTGTGGGGGTCCAAACTGCAAAAAATTGTGTTAAGAGACCTATTGAAAGACTATGCAATTTAGAGGTACAGTACTGGAAAAAAAAATCGACTCAGACCCTATATCTCTTGAACGGCTTGTGATATAAAGACAAATAAGGTATCATTTTTCATGATTTGAAGTATTCTATATACAGACAATTTTTCAAGTTCTTAGGGGGTCGTCTTCATATTAAACGAAGTACCAACTTTCGTTTTTCCTATGGGCGACATCAAAGATTAATCCAGATTCTGAAAGAGCACCCTCTAAAACCCCCCAAAACCAGTTTTCATGTCATTTGGTCCCCAAATGAAGCCAGGAGTGGGGGTTGAAGTTCGTTGAATTTACGTTGAAATCTCGTTTTTCATAGATTTTGATCCTTACAACCATTAACCCCACGCACATTGTAGGAAATTTCAATTAGAAAAATTTGCGCCAATCTCATATCGCCAAAGACATACAACTTATGAAAATTACAGTAACCTTACGGTAACCATAATCTACTAACTGAAATCAACACATTTATTGTTTAAACCTTGAATGTTGAACGTAGCCGTGTGGCCTAACGGCTAGTGTGCCTGGTCGCAAATCTTTAGAGCCAAGTTCGAATCGCATAGCTTCCGTGTTCTTGTTTTGCTTTTGGAAGTTTGTGTATGCCTCGAACTTAAACTACCGATAGAGTTAGAATTAATAAGTTCTTATTTTTTACTCTATTAATTTCAGTAAAAGGAAAATTAACTTATTTTTTTTGTGCATGTAATATTTTTTATTTGTTTTTAAATTTTGATGATATTTTTAAATAAAAGTTTACAAATTAAAAAATCTTTAAAATACAATTTTTTCAGATGAAAAAAATTTTGAAACAATACTTAACACTTACTTTTGAAAAAATACTTAATTATTCGACTAAAAATTTCACCTGCATTAAATTTGAAATGTTTTTGAATCACGCGAATAAAGTTTCAAAAAAGAGTATTCGATATAAAGATTCGAATTCATGACAGATTTCATGCAGATATTTGTGGTTTTAAATATAAATCTAAGGTCAAGAAAAGTCGTCGCTTAATAAGGACGGTCTCTTCTTTAGAGATGGGAATGGCCGGAAAAAAACCGGAAACTTTGGGAAAAAAACCGGTTTTTTTCCAGTTTTTTTCCGAAGGGTTTATTTCTTTCCGGAAAAATTGAAAATGTTAATTTAAAATACTTTATTTAGAATATATTTTATAACCGATTTTTATATATTTTATAACCAATATCAATTAAAATATTATTTAGACGATAATCTTATAAAATAAAGTACTTAAGAATTAAGTTTTAACCATATAATAAGCATTTTTTTTTCCCAAAAAAGTTGGATTCCACTCGGGAAAAATTGAAAATTTTAAAGTTTGTATGCATTTAAAAATTTTCTACATTCACATTCTAATGTTTTCTCATTTGATACTTTTATACTCAATATTTCACATGAAAACACAAATTTGGAAAAAGTAAGCTGCAAGATAAATTATTTTAACCTCCAAGTGTTATTTATTTTACTCTCTAAAAACAAAAATAATTATGCAATGCAAATTAATATCTATAATACCAATTTGGATTAGAAGAAATTTAAATTTGGTATTCTTATATATTAATTATAAAATGCAGCACTTTATAAATATTTTAACCATTAAATCAGATTGTCTAACAATCATAAGCATATGAAATGACTTACTAATACTTCTTCCAGTTTCTCTGCTTTATCTGAATTTCAAAAAAAAATTTAGATCAGATTTCAAAGTTTGGGATTATTGGAGGCTTTTTACGGGGTTGTTTAAAAATATTATTGGTGTATGAGTCTTTATTGAACAATGAACACATTAATATCATGAAAATTAAATAAAAAAATAAGTTACAAAAATATTTAAACAAAACAATGAACGATTTTTTAATTTTTTCATTATAATGACTTCAACATTATTTTTTAAATTGGCAGAATGTAATTAAAACTTCTCAACCTTTCTAAGAAAACATGATTGCAATGATTACGTGCAAAAAGTTAGGATCAATTATGTATATTGATGTTAGATATTATAGCAAACATCTGTTATTTGTTATTGGATCACGTATACAAAATTAATTAATCAAAAGTACTTTATGTTTAATAGATAAATATTACATTAATGTTATTTATTACAATCACATGCTTTATATTTATATTGCATATATTATTTTATAGTTATAAAAACTGTAGTTTTTTTAGTTTTAAAATTACTCGTAAAATGCTGCATATTTTTATTTCGGAAGAATTATTTTTAATTAATTTTTAATGATTTAATAACTTATAATATATAATGATTAATGATTTTTTATACAACGAATGATTATTTAGCTTCTAAAAAAATATGTATTCAAAATCCGCTCTTTTCTAAGCAAAAAGGTCAATTTTTCCGACTTTTCCAATTTTTCCGGAAAAAAAAACCGGTTTTTTTCCTGTTTTTTTCCGCCTTCCCAAAATTTCCGGAAATTTTCCATCTCTACTCTTCTTACATGCATTGTTTATTAAAAGAAATTCAACGTTTTATCTTTGATATTAAATGTTATCAAGATATGAATTAATTTAACCATGACACAAATATCATCGTGTTGCTGAATTTTGGATCATACATCTTTCCCATTTGATGCACCCCAGGGTTAACACCATCTCTTTGCCTACAAGGGAAGGTACCCATACTACGTGAACCATTTAGGGAGGGGGGTCTTCAAATTACCACGCTCGGTCACAGGGGGGAGGGGGGGGCTTAAGGGTTTGTCCCGTAGTCAATTTCTTCTAGTCAATACGACAAAATTAAGCCAAATTAATTATTGAAATTTGACAACTTAAGACTAATAAGGCAAAATTAATTATTAAAATTAGACAAATTAAGCAAAATTAATTTTTTCAACTTTCTGTTTGCAAAAAACGATGTCAAACCGTATTAATGAATTATTACGTGAAAACTAGAGGGGGAGGGGGGTCTTGGCATATACTACGGATGGTCACCAAGGGGGGAGGAGGGTAAATATGGGTCATGTAGTATGAGTACGTTCCCTAACTGGCACATCCAAGGGTTGCACCAGCCGCCTACCCCTACAGTAGTTTTTAGGGGTAAGGCAAGCAGCGTACTAAATCTACCCTACGCAGCAAGAGGGCTCAATGCTTGGAATAAAAGTTGACTTACATAATTAACTAATAATAAATAAAATAGTGGTGACTACAAAATAAAAAATTAACACCATAATAAAAATTTAGCTACCACTTTTTAATTTAATGTTATTTTTTATACGTATAGTCAAAGTCATTCATTTCTTGCATTCAACCTGGAATTGGGAGAACAGTAGATCCATCCGCTATTGTCACCAAATATGGATGATAACGTTGGTTCTTACCGGTATCTAATTTGGAAACTAATTTTGAAAACGTTAAACTAGTTTAAGTGGGATAGATGAGGTTAATTAGAAATAGGGACTGAACAGGTTGAGTTTGAAAAATTTAACATTAATTAATATGCTGATTTTTATTGAGGCTCAAGAAAAATCAGCATGCCAATTAACGTTCAAATTTAAAAACACAAACCGAAAAAAATATCCAACCCCTAAAATAAAACTCCAATATCCCTTTCCAATCACCCCCCATATTTTCGGCAGTAAAAAACGTTCCCAACTCCCCTCCCCCCTAAAAAATATTCTCTCTCTCTCTCTCTCTCTCTCTCTCTCTCTCTCTCTCTCTCTCTCTCTCTCTCTCTCTCTCTCTCTCTCTCTCTCTCTCTCTCTCTCTCTCTCTCTCTCTCTCTCTCTCTCTCTCTCTCTCTCTCTCTCTCTCACTCACTTTATGGTAATTATTAAAAACTTTACAAAGATGAATAAAATAAACTTTTTGCCTTTGATGTGATGATGCATTTTTCATTTTTACCTTAAAACCCCAATTGTTTAAAATATCAAGAAGCTCCAAATCGTCGATATGATTAAAGTTAATTAATTTTAATTCATCAAGTTTATTAACTTTCAAATTTAATGATTGACTAGTCAACATGTTTCATATTTATATTTTGGTATCTTATTCATCAAGCACATAGGTTCAGAAACTTCAATGTTTATCCTTAAAAATTAATAAACTCTGTATCCAACCTAATGAAACATAACTCGTAATTAATTACTAAAAAAATGACTGCAGAATCATTAAAATCAGTATCTGAAAATTTTTCTACTCCTATATGTATAAGCAAATTTTAAACTTTGTAATTGCCTTAATTTTTCAAGATAAGTTAGTTTTCGTAAGTGGAAATTGAAAATTATTAGAAACATCGATTAAATGCTAAAAATACATCAAAAAATCAATCTAACTATCTGTATTTAAGTATTTTTATAGGAATTTTTGAGCCGCAAAAGCCTGATTTATTGTTTCATTAATTAGTTAAATTTCTAGCTCTTATCAACAAAACCACTTTCATAATTTAGCGTGATTATTTAATATCTTTATTTAAACTTTTATTCCCTTTTTTCCAGAATTAAAAAAATGTTAATTTTAAATAACTCTCAATTAATTATTATTATTTGTAAACGAACGGCAATAAAAATTGTATAAATTTGTTTTAAAGGCTTTAGATTTTAAAAAAAGTATTCAACATCTATTCATCTTTGTGTTTGCCTGTATCCTGTATCCCTATAGGTTAACCTTGAACAATGAGACATGCGGAATTGCGGGGCAGAACCTGCAACCTAGTGATCACGAGCTTGTTACTCTACCAAGTGGGCTACCACTTAAGGGTATTCTAATTGGAAGACGAAATTGCGCCAAAATATAGATAAATAGCCAAATCTGCTTTAACTTTTGTAGGAATTGTGCCAAAACACAGATAAGTAGCCAAATCTGTTCTAACTTTACTAGAGAATTTTAAACAATTGTCGCCAATCTTTCCTCTTTGAAGTTAAATTACCAAAGTTTTCAAACCCCCTTCCTGGCTTTGTTTGACCCCCAAACAACACGAAACTTGGTTTTTGGGGGTTTTAGAGGGTGCTCTTTCAGAATCTGGAAAAATCTTTGATGTCGCCCATAGGAAAAACGAAAGTTGGTGCTTCGTTTAATATGAAGACGACCCCCTAAGAACTTGAAAAATTTTCTGTATATAGAATACTTCAAATCATGAAAAATGATACCTTATTTGTCTTTATATCACAAGCCGTTCCGGAGATATAGGGTCTGAGTCGATTTTTTTTTCCAGTACTGTACATGAGTGATTGATTGTAAATAAAACTGTAAATATTTTTTGTTAAATGAGTTGTTATGAAATTCAGATTTAAGTCGATTTTATTGAATTCAAATGGTTTTAAAATGTAAATATATATGTTTTATTGGAAGTGTTTACTTAATAGTTTAAAATTTTAGGTTATTTATTGTGTTTATGCATTCTTAAAAAGATGCATGGGGGGAATGTTAAATAACCCTAGTTGGGTGGCGCTGCAGTACCTAGTTCGATGGGTCCAAGTTGGGTGGCGCTGCGGCGCCCTAACTCCTAACTGCATCTTTGACTGTTAAATTTGTGTATAAATAAGATGAATGTGATAGATGATGAGATTTTAGATTGATTAGATTTTGATTGGAATGTTAGAATAAAGGAGATTATTTAGAAGATTCTGCGTTGTGCTGCTTTACGGAAATTCCCACTTTTCAGAATCTAGATTATTTTCAGTCTGGGACCCCAAATCCTATGTGATTCTAACTCGTCTAGGTGTCTACTATCCCCCTCGAAGTGTGACCCATTATTTATGGGACACCCTGTAGTTTCCGATCTCATAAAAAACCTTACTTTATCTTTTGATAATTTGCTCTGCAGCGATATTATCTCAGACAACTTTTTAATATCATGACTTTCAAATTGATGTAATCTATCGTCATAATCGAGAAATCTAATCTTATCTGTAAGAGAATTAGTACCGAACTTATATTTTTACCATTTCCGAATTACTGCAATTAACAAACTGGTGAATTGCACATCGAGGGCCGTTGCGCAATAATGTCAAAAATTTCATATTTTGGTTAAAAACTTTAGAGGAAATATTTTAATGTAAAGGAAACCATCATAAGAAAAAAATCGGTGTCCAAAAAAGGATTTAAATTATTGATATTGTTTAATAAATTGTTTTACATTATTACAAGGTTAACTAAATAAATCAAAGTAAAATATAATAAGTTTCGTTATAAAATTAATCTATAATGAAAATTTCCAGCTGTTTCGACTGGGTTCACGACTTTTCTGAAGAAGTTTTTTGTGTGATCATCATCAAAACGAATGTCAATCATCAAAAGTGAGACAAAGGGACCGACATCGCCCGATCAACCACTTCAAGGCAAGTTGCATCCTTGGCCAACTGGTCTGCTCTTTCATTTCCGAGATCCCCACTATGACCCCGAACATAAGAAAAATGGATTTCAGCAACTCCATCAAGGTCGTGCATCATGGACTGAATCTCCACCACAAGCTTTTCCACAGAGATTGTATTACGCAATAGGTGAAGTGAAGAAAGTGAGTCTGTGCAGATAAGATACCTGATATTTCCATTTTGTTGTAGAGATTCCTTAATCCATTTCACGGCAAGATTTATACACAGCAGTTCGGCTTGAAAAACAGAGCATTCATCTCTTAAGCGATGCTGGAAAGTAACTTTTTCAACTCCGTCTTCGTAAATGACACAAGCCAGTCCAACTCTCCCATCCAATTTACTTCCATCCGTGAAACAAATAGTTTTATATTCAAGAAAGACTTCGCTGTCGTAAGTTATGAGCGTGATAGGTTTCCTCTTTGAAGGGTGAGGCAAGTATGAAACCGGAAGTTTCCCATCAAGGGTGCCAAGACAGTTTTCCAGATAGTTCTCCTTAACCTCAAGATTGTTCAGAATAACTAAGTCAAGAGGTGGTAAACCAGATATAACAAAAACGGCATCATAGCTAACAGTCCTGTACCCTTTAATTACTCGAAGCAAAAATCTCCGCTGTGTTCTTCTAAGAAGTTTGCAATTTATTTTCTTTCTTAAGGAATGTCCCCAAGATCTCCCAAGAATCCCAAGATCTGGAAATATGCTGCATGGGAGAAAACTGTTTTGTTGTGGAATAATGAATTTTTGGCTTCGCCAAAAGCAATTTTGACTAAAAAATTTTTTCCATCTGTTTTTCAAAGGTTAAAGTGTAAAAGTTTTTTCACCGATTTTAAGTTATCTCAAATTTTCACAGGTCATGGCAATTTCAATAGCTATTTATTCAGGTTTAATTTAGTAAGTAGTAATCTTTGTTCCTGTGGTCAGGATATTGAAACAGTGGAACATATTATATTTTATTGTAGTTTATATTCTGAACAAAGAGAAAAGTTGAAGAAAGAGTTGATGTATTTGGGGTATTTTTGGCCACCTGCTTTGTCATTGTTTGTAAAGTGTTCAGAAAATGTAAACGCTCTGCGGAATTTTGTTTATAGTTTAGGCTTTTAAATTTGCTCTGTTCTTTTAAATTGTAATTTGTACTTAGCTACTTACATCTGTAAGCCTCATGTTATACCATGTGGAGCATGAGGAGTTGAAGAATTTTATTAATAAAAAAAAAAAAAAAAAAAATCATCAAAAGTGATTTAAAAATTTAATATTAGCTTATCTAAAGAAGCTAGATCGCAAAAATATCTTGATTCAAGAGTGAGCAGATGAAATTGTGGTTTAATAACAGCATGCGTTTTAGAGTATATTTAATTGTATGCTACCTTTTTTAAATATGTTTTGTACTTATTTTCCATCAGACAGTTTTGAGACATCATGACGCATCAAACAAATGAAGAATTAATAGTCATCATTGGGAACTTACTCACTCTGCAAGAACATATATGAAAATATAATATTTTATACTATTTATCATTTATATCATTTGAAAAACTGGTGAATACATTATTAGTTCTTAAGGTAGGGGAATCTAAGGCCATCTTGGAAATAAGGAAGTATCGCAAAAAACAAGAAAATACACATTTTATGGTTTGAAAAGTTATTATTTAGTAAAAGTCTATAGTTATTAGAATGGCCCTTATTTTCAAAGTCGGATTATTTTGGCACCCCCCTTAATTTTTCCCTTTTACCATGAAATGAAAGTGTGCAAAAGTTTTTTTTGATATTTTAATATTACCCGTGGCGCTCGGCGTATGAAATTTATCTCATAGCACGCCATAGTATCCCTATGGCTGAATAGAGGCTTAGTTTGTTCACTTGCAGTATATTTCTAATTTACTATTATTTTTGTTTCAAAAGGGAAAGGGATGAGAGTGTTGTTTAATAAAGGATATACATTTTTTAGTATATTTTAGTGTATGCTGACTACCTTTTTTTCAAATATGTTTGGAAATGCCCTCAGACAATTTTGAGTCATCACGACCCATCAAACAAATGGAGAATTAATAGTCATCATTGGGAACTTACTCATCCTGCAAGAACATCTGTGAAAATATTATGTTTTATACTATTTCTCACTTATATCATTTAAAGAACTGGTGGATACATAATTAGTTCTTAAAGTAGGGGAATCTAAGGCCATCTTAGGAATAAAGAAAATAAGGCAAAAGACAAAAAAATACACATTTTATGGTTTGAAAAGTTATTATTTAGTTTTAGTAAAAGTCTATAGTTATAAGGATTGACTTTATTTTAAAAGTTGGATTTTTTGGCACGCCCCTTAATTTTTTTCCTTTTTCCCTTTTTGAAATTAAAGTGTGCAAAAGGTTTTTCTATATCTTAAACCCATGTCACTTGGCGTTTCAAATTTATCCCATAGCAAGCCATAGTATCCCTATGGCTAAATAGAGGCATAGTTTGTCCACTTGCGTCCTGAACCTTAACCCATTACTGCCTGACGTCCCTTTTTAGGGACGTTTTTTAAAAATCCTCTTATTTCTATAAAAATTGTTCCTTTGAATCAATATTTGCACTGATGTATCTCTGATCTTCATAGAACATAAAAAACACAAGCAGAAAGCAGAATTAAAAAGAATTTTCACTTTTTTTAAAGTTGGAAGATAGAATTTTTCGGAAAAGTGCTTTTTTAAAAATTTTAAAAGTAAAAGCTTAAAAATCCTAGTTGTTATTTTAAAAAATGTTCAATGCCAATATATATTACTGTTTATACATTAAATCAGTTGGGGTGTTTTTTTATTTTTCCAAAATATTTTATCTTGACCTTATTTTGGACCTCGAAAAGCGTCCCTAAAAAGGGACGTCAGGCACGAATGCCCCCGTGGTTTTCCCCATAGTGAAATGCTAGTGTTTCCTTATTTTTTTATAAAAACGCGTTCGATTCTTATGATATGAATTAAATAACTGATATTTATAAAATTACTTTAATTTTAGCTAATAAATTTATTATTTTTGTTTTTTTTTTGGAAAATACTGTTATTTCTGCTAAATTAATGGAATAAAAAGTCTTAAATTATAAGGAATTAATTAATTTGGATTAATAAAAAGAAATAAATTCATTATTTTACTGTATTTATTACTTATGCAAATATATTACGGTTATATTTTAATTAAAAGTTTAATAATTATTAGTTATAATGACTTTTTGTCATTAAAATTGCCAAAAAAGTCGCTTTTGTGATAAATTTTCGGCTTTTTTTCTAATTAGATGTCGCTATTCATTCGGTTCTATACTGCAGATCAATCTCTATCATCTGGCTTGCTAATGCACATCCCACTAATGCTTTATTTTTGGGGAGAAATTTGTGTTCCACACAATAAAATTAGATAAAATGAAAAAAGTATGGGCATTTGAAAGACTTTAACTTGACAATTTGAGATATTCTGATGGATTTGAGGTGTGTAAAAGTAATTATTACTTAATATTAGGTAACTTATAACAAATAATGCCTTTTTCAATTAAAAATCTTAATTAATTTGCAATTATTATAGATTTAGGAGGAAAAAACGTGTTTTAGAGCATAAAAAATGCTCAAATTACGTTAATTAATGTTAATTTTACAGTTAATTGGATAAATAGTTAATATTTTTTGTTCATATTCATGTTAGAGTATGGTTTCTATCACTTTTGCTGCACTTAAAAAGGTAAAAGATGTTTTTGAGGCTTTAAAACAGTTTTCTACCATGCGTTTACTATAGGGAAAAACAACGGGGGCATTCGTGCCTGACGTCCCTTTTTAGGGACGTTTTTTAATTTTGGTGTAGAAATTAAAGTTTTAACCTGGAATTTTTTTCACTATTTTTCCAATTGTTTTGGGTTGTTTTGTACTATGATTTTACCAAATATTTAAGAAAAATAAAAAGTTGGGCATTAATGGGTTAATTATAATAAAGGAAATATAAAAAACTAGAGACAAAAGGAGCATGTAGAATGAAGATAGTTTGTTAAAACACGTGAAAATGGTGAAATTTGATAATTTTAGCATAATTTATAGATGAAAATACAATGTTCAAATTCTGTGTTTAGACACCACGTGTTCCAACACTTGATCTGGATGTGTAAATGGTATTGTCAATCTTTTGGAACACTGGACCGATATCTTACATATATTTCACGTCCCCATCTCATACAAACTGATATTAAGAGGTGTGTTCAAGCAAGAACTGCTCCAAATTGAAATAAGTCCAAATGAACAAATTAGAGAAAGATGAAATTATATCAATAAGGTATTTAGGTAAGGAGTTTTTTTCAACAAATGTGTTTAGCGGTTAAATTCCCATTAAGGTGTCGCTAAATACCTCCAAGCTCTTTTTAACCCTAAAAATTAGAAATATTGCTGAACTTTTTCGAACTCATAAATAAAAATGTTCAGGTATGTCAATAACTGTTGATTTGAATCAATAAAAATCTTCTTATAGCTTAAAAATGGCTAAAAGTAGTGGTTTAAAAAATAATATAGTTTCCGAGATCATTAAAAAAACTTATTATATCTTTTGATAATATGCTGTGCAGCGATATTCTCTCAGACAACTTTTTAATATCATGACTTTCAAATTGATGTAATGTAAATCAGTGTCTAAAAAAGGATTAAAATTATTTATATTGTTTAATAAATTGTTTTACATTATTATAAGATTAACTAACTAAATTAAAGTAAAATATAATAAGTTTTGTAAGAAAATTAATCTGTAAAGAAAATTTCCGGCTGTTTCGACTGGGTTCTTGACTTTTCTGAAGAAGTTTTTTGTGTGATCGTCATATATGCAAAACGAATGTCAATGATCAAAAGTGATTTAAAAAAAATTAATATTAGCTTGATCTATAGAATCTAGTTAGCAAAAAATATTTTTGATTCAAGAGTGAACAGATGAAATTGTGGTTAATAACAGGATAGATTTTAGAATCTTTAATTGTATGCTGACTACTTTTTTGTAAGTATATTTTGCAGTGCCCTCAGACAATTTTGAAACATCACGCCGCATCAAAGAATGGAAATGATAGTCATCATTGGGAACTTATTACTCACTCTGCAAGAACATCTGTGAAAACATAATATTTTATACTCTTTTTCACTTATATCTTTTGAAAAACTGGTGGATACATTATTAGTTCTTAGGTAAGGGAATCTAAGGTCATCTTAGGAATAAAGGAAATAAGGCAGTGTCGCAAAAGACGAAAAAGGAAACATTTTATGTTTATTATGTTTACTATCCCTATGACTAAATAGTCTTTAAATAATTAGAGAAAGATGAAAAGATATCAATGAGGTATTTAGGTAAGGCATTTTTTTCAACAAATGTGCTTAACGGTTAAGTTCTCATTACGGTCTCGCTAAATACCTCCAAGCTCTTTTGTACCCCCAAAATTAAAAATATTGCTGAATTATTTCGAAATCGTTCATAAAAATGTTCAGGTATTTCAATAACTGTTCACTTATATCAACAAAAACAATAAATGTCTCGAAATTTGAAAAAAAAACTTAACTTAAAAAATGGCTAAAAGTAGTGTTTATAAATAACTTAGTTTCCGAAATCATAAATCCTTTAGAATGGGTTGATTATCTCTTATAATGTGCAGCGATATTATCTCATCAGAAAAATTTGCAGTATCAGGATTTTCAATCGGAACCTGTGTATTAGGGTGTCCCAGAAAAATTTTTTCTTGCAAATTTGAAAACGGTCACCCTCACCATTTTGCATTTTCAAATTGTTTATGGTTGTCACCATAGCCAAATACACGAAACATACATATACAGATGAACAGTAAGAAGTATAGTTTTAAGTATAGTTATAGTTCCTATCTTCTATCTTCTTTTTTCTATCGAAATCATAGTTAAATAATAATTACTAATGCTCTTTGGCTTCTTTCGCACAAAATAACCTTAAGTAATTTTATACCATTTATCTATTCTCTAGCAAGTTTATGTTATGCACTCCATTAAATTTATATCTCGAATGTCTAGACATTGTAAATAACGTAATCATCTAATATTGATTATAAAGGGTTTTACTCGTAAAAGTTTCTCTTTCAGTTGTCTGGCATGTGAATTGATATACCTCCCCTATAGCATTAAAACACACAATATTTCTGTGTTCTCTAAAAATACTCAAAAATATCCGACCATGTATTTATGACTTCTTAAAAATAAAGTTATGACTTCTTAAAAATAAAGTTATCTTGCGTCATGTTAGTTTCAATGAAATCAAAATCATTAAGTAACTCTAAAATTAAAAAACATTTCGAAATAAATGTATTAAATTTTTATTAAACAAAAACATTTATTTGATTAAAAATTTATTTGATTTAAAAATTATAAATATATTTTGAGAAAATTTAATTTAAAAAAATTATACTCTCCACCCGTGCAAGGCCGGGCATATCAGCTAGTTTTTAAATAACTAGGGAGCTACCGCCCCCTGCTCGCTATCGCTCGCCAACCCCCGTTAACTGCTGACGCAGGGCCTTTCGGATCACTTCGCAATCCCCACAAAACCCTGCTCACTAAAATTATTTATTTATAAAACATTCGTTTTAACAATTAGTAGAAAAAACTTCAACCAACTTTCTTGAAGCACACTCTCTTAAAAAATAGAATATTTATTGGTTAAATTATCAATAATTTAATCTACACGTTTTCCTTGAAAATATCCATCAAGTCTGCTCGTGCTATTATTCAATATTTACAAAAACGTTCAGCAATGAATCTGTTAAATTTAATATAGTACCTAGTAACTCGTCAAAATATCTAGTGTTTTATCATTCAAGTTTTAGTTTTAAAACAGACTTTTTAAACAATACTATTTAAGCTATTAAAAATGATAAGAGACAAAATCTACATTGCACTCAATGTTTACAAACAATTAATTTTGGTGTGTGAAATTCTATACTTGAATAGTAGATCTGTGAGTTTCTGGAAAACTCTTATCAGTCTTTTAAAAATATTTTATTTAGAAAGTACATATTTTGAAGCACATTTTCAAAGCGTGAAAGGAATTATTTTCATCATTAATGAGTAGCGTCGGTTGGTCATTGTGATTGGAGGTATAATAAATTGTACGACAGTTTCTTGCTGTTAACTGCAACCTTATCCGTAATCCAGAAAAATGGAAATATCTTAGAATTGAGAATTTTTTTAGAAATTCTAAAGGCACTTTGCACATCCTCAAAATAATCCGAACAGTTTGATACCAAAAACATGTTATACGGATCAGTAATTAAAAAGCCTTTCTCTGGAAACCATTTACAAAAACTTTTTTTTAGAATAGAGAGAAACGTTTCATGGAATAGCATTGTTGTTAAAATAGTCTACATGGAAACGAGGATGAAAAATCAAATGATGTATTGTAGCGTTTAAGAAAGTTGGTTATCTAGAGTTTCTGGGAGTGCATGGCCTTGTGGGTCTGGTTTAGCATTATATAAACCTGATCGGGGGATCAGACAGAACAGAACAGAAGTTGGTTAACAGACTAAAAACTAGAGTTAATATTCAAAACCCTTTTAAGTGGAAATATTATATTTTTTCTTAAATTGTAGGAATATATTTTATTTATTAAATTTTATACCAAAGATATAATAAAATCATGAAATACGATTAATTAAGGGCTCTAATTGAACATTTTAAGTGATTTTTGGAAGAATATTTTTAAAATATTTGTTGTTTTTCATGGGAATCATGTGGTAAATGCAGAAATCGTTCAGAATTTAAAATGCTTGATTCAACACCTTTCACTCATCAAAATGTAGGCGCGGATCCAGCACGGCTGCAAGGGGGGGCACTTTTCCAGACAAGATTCCTATTGGTACCATTGGGGTATGGGGGTCCTTCCCCAGAAAAAATTTGAAATTTGACGTGTTAAAGTAGGGTTTAAACTCATTTTTAGAAACGTTTTTAGTCTAAAGGGGGCACTTTTCAACACTATTACCTAGGGTTTTACTCATTTTGACAACCTTTTTGGGTTCCCAAAGGGGGGGGCTCTATCCAGAGTGCTACCCACTGGATCCGCACCTGGAAGGTAGAAAATGAATTAAAAATTTTAAAGACCCACCCGTGCAAGGCCGGGCACATCAGCTAGTATACTTATAAAATTGTCTTCATATTTTTAACAACAAATAAAAAATAAAATCCAACCCTCAGTTTTTCTAAGATAGAAAACAAGATATTTTTTTATTATTCAGTTGCCAAATTTAGTCCTATCAACACGTTCAGAATCTTCCCTTACTTTATTACTTTGGTATAATACCTTTCTGACGTCTGTCCTTCAGCAACTACATAAACCAACATAAAACATGGTTTGACTTTCACACACAACATCAAAATGCCGGAAGACAGATGAATGACCTCAACTCATTGAAAACCTACTATGGACAAGCTACTCTCTCGCTTAAAAATAGAGCACTCGAACTTGTCTTTCCAGAGTGATGTTGTAATTACGGTAATACGATATTACAGTTATTCTAATCAAGGATCTGCCTCTCTAGAACCTCTTTGGCTGCTAAATGAACCGGCTATTCTGGCCTTTTTGAGTGCTCTTTTTAACCCTTTATCTACTGCATTATGATTTTATGCAATTTCTTTCGTGCAAATTTTTTTGAGTCACTATACTTAAAATTAAGGGATATACAGTATATAGTAATCAAGTTTGGTAAATTTAAAACTTTATCCTTTTGAATTTATAATTTTGAGTTCCATCACTACACGGAGGGCTAAAATACACAATATAAAAAAACATACGGATTTTTATCGCTGTTTTAAGTCTTAAAAAATAATACACTGAGAGAAATGACAGTTTCAAATTTGAGTAAATCCATGTTCTCATTTTGGTATAAAACTTTTTGGTTCAAATTTGACGACCCAATGCTTTCAAATTTGAAACACCAGACATACTCAGTTTAAAACAATTTAATATTCACGAATCAAATTATGCTTATTTTTAGTTTATATTTGAAAATTGAAATATTTGCAATATATCGATGGGAAGATTAAGTTGCTGTGGTAACGTGTAACACCGCATTGCGACGTTGCACTCTACTTACTGCTCTACTTACCACGTCATAGTAACGTGGCTATATGGTCATCATAACTGTAACACATTGCTCCCTATTTATAAGAATGGCATGGGCGAATTAAAAATTGAGTACATGATGCTTTATTTTTGAGTATCTGCACATTTCAAAAATGAGTACATGCATGTTTTCAAATTTGAGTAAATTTGGATCGGAGCCTGTTTGAGCTCGTGACATACTCAGATTTGAGTAATTTTTACTCATTTTTGAGACTCGTTTTGTACACTTTCTTCAAAAGAGTGTACACTTTCCTTTTGCCATTAACTACTTTTGTGGGAAAAAAATGACAATCATGGGAATCCGATCGAAATGGCAGCTTCAGTTTTAAATCTGTTACCATTTTCCGCTAAAATACTCATCACTGAACCTGTGCCGATTTTTATTCTGGAAGAGGATAACTAAAAGAGTGTTCCTGCAAAATAGGTTTAGTATATTCGTAAGGATGGTTATTATATGTAACTTTAGAGTTGGTGGGTCTTGTTAGTAATACCGTCAGTAGAAAAAGAATTAAATGCAAAAAGCTACTCTGGTGAAAAACTTCCCTGGACGTTTGCTTTCCATTTGGGTCTCCATCTCTTGAGAGGAAATATTATTGACTGAATCAAAATGCTATTTCTTTTCTGGTGCTGCCTTTCAGGAGGAGAGAGTCCCGATGTTCTTCGTAAGGAAGAAGGGAAAAAGTGTTCTACATTCAGTTGGAGATGTTACATGTGTGTTAAAGTACCAAGCTCTTTGGTAATGCTGGAAAGCAGAAATATAAAGTTGGGTAGGTCAAGTCTGTGAAAGGGTTTTTGAAAATATTATTTTCGTTTGGTATTTTTAATGGTATTAAAAGTAGGTATAACAGGCGGTACTGGAATATAAAACTAAATTGGAGTGATGTGAAAGCTTATTTTTTAAAATTCTTTAGATTTTTCCCTCCATTGTCATTTTCTCGAAGAAAAAAATTCATAGTATTTGTTCTTAACTTGAACCTAATTAATATGCATAGAGTTTAAAAAAGTACTAAGAATCTATAGAAAACTCTTAACTAGAAAAAAAAACTATTTAATTAATGAAGTTTTCTTCTTTGTTTGTATCCTGCCTATTTTTTATTTTCACATGTCATTATTATAAATAGTATCCATTCAGTAACCTTTAAAATAATAGTGAAGGTTTTAAATAGCATGTATTTCACTTTTTTAAAAATGAGAAATACTAGTTATTTCCAATCGTCGAAGTATTTTCTTTTCGTATTAATCAAATCAAATATTATCTCTGCTTAAAGTCTAGAACTTGAGAAATTATTTTTACCGAAGTTATGTTTCACAGTTTCAATTATTACTATAAAAATATTGATCTTAAGTAAAAAATTTAAAGCCAATATTCTGGTCCTTTCTTTAATGTATAAATTTAACTTTTTTCACTATTAAAATACAAGATACTGAGCATAGTTAAAAATTTCATACATCATAAAAACTGTTTCAACACACCACATTTGAATTTAACTCTAGCATTTATTTTACTGATGTTTTAAAAACAGTTTACATCTTTATTTTTACCCTTCATTTTATAGAACCACTCATAAATTTTGAATTAATAAAAGTGAAATTCCGGTGTTCCTTAAAACTCGTCATCTTTCTAATTTACCCTCACAAAAATATGGCAGTTACACTTCAAACTGAAAACCTAAACACGAGAGAAATACGACCATACATTTTCACTTCTCTTTAAATGCTTTTTAACTAAGAAATTGCCATTTCGTCTCAAGAGTCATCTGGGGGTATCAAAATCAGTCATATTTCTTAAAAGTAATTTAAATAATCCGAGTAAAGTATTCATTTCCTCAAGGCACTTCCGAATCACGGTTAAGAAAAACGACCCGCGATTCCTTGTTCTTATTGGCTGCTCTCCCAGTTCTGGAACTTCTGGGATATTAAGGATCGAATTTCCATCACTTAACAGGAGAAAAAAAAGTTCCTTTAGTTATGGAAGTTTTTTGGGATGATTGCAACAGCACTTCATTACCAGTTGCATTCGATTCCGAGATGTAGATTGAAAGGAATCGGAGATGGGAGAGAATCGATCTTTCCGTGTAATCAAGTTTTTTTCGAGTTTTTTTTATGAATATGTTACTTTACTCGGTGGAAATCGAGTGGAATATTCATTCGACAGTTTAAACGATTTGTGAAAGATGTGTCGGGAAATAATAGTGGTGATATTGGAGATGTTTAATGGGGTGTTATATTTAGTAGGTTTATGTTTTTCTGATGTCTGGAAGAAACTGAAGTTATTTAACTGGAGATACTTAAATTATTATGTTAAAACTAAGAAATGCAAATTGGCTGTCAAAACTGTTAAAACATATGTGAATAACTTATAAAAGAAAAAACATATAAAACAACGAAGTAGGTATTTTTATCAACAAAAAATGTTAATGCCTGGATTCAGCGTTATATTGATCCAAGGTATCGCTCACAATGTAAGGTTTTATAAACCTTCTTGTAATTTCATGGCTTATCTCATTAATGTTCTTGTAAGGTTTTTATTCGACAACCGGAAACCTTGTGACAAAGTAAAACAACTTGAGCTAGTTGACGCCTGCCTATAAGGTTAGTTTTAACCTTATGAAAAACCCTTTCAAAAGGTTAGAAAAGGTGGTGTAGGGTTTTAAGAATTCATGCCATCTATTTTTCTGCAAACTTGTTATGTAAATCCTAATATAGTATAGTGCAAAAATGTTTAGTTCAACCTTGTTTTCTGAAACCGCCCAATAAAAATGAAAATAAGAGAGGGTTATCCAAAAGGTTACTTTTTATCGGTATTTCTGCTTTGAAATACCGATACTAACACATTTTAATCGATTTTCCTACTTTTTCTTCATGCTCACAAAATATAGTGGATATCTATTAATTTCTGGAAATATTAAATGTGTCTTGATAAAGTATTTATGGTAGCTGGAGAGACAATAAGTCATGACCACATGACAGTTTGCTCTTATTAGGTTGACACAAACTTTTTAATATCCTACCTCTTGTCAACTATACTTCAAAAGAAAATTGAAGGGATTGGTGGATGAAGGGGCTATGTTACAAGGCCTGTCCCAAAAGTAATGATACTGAATTCCATTCAGAATTAGGGAATTCAGTCTCATTACTTTCGGGACAGGCCTTGTTACATAGCCCCTTCATCCACCAAGCCTTTCAATTAATAACTATCCCTTTTGTGTAGTTTTTAGTTTAAGAGAGATCAAGATATACATATATACCTATGTAATAATTTTTATGGAAACCTACGATGGGTTATTTTTTCTTTTGATCGCAAAAATTTATTTTATGTTCAAACTGAAACACTCAAGGTATTTCGTAGGTCGCGTTTTTTACAACCTTGAAGATCCTCGAGTTTTAACTGTGCTTCAACCACCATTAAGAAAGCTCTTGTTCAAAATTACATTAAAAGCTTACTGAGAAGCAAAAAAAAGGGCACTAGTTTTTCATCTCAATTTTTAACACACAAGAGCAAAGTAAATACAATGCTTAAATGAAAAATAAAACACTCAGAAAATCCGGCATAAAGGTATAATGACCCGAAACGTACGTGATTCAACATCCATTTTTCTCCTATGCACTTAGGGCCCAAGCTTAACTCTACCACAATGTAATCTTCTTACGTGACAGAAAATATGTTTTAAAATATTTTTTGGTCCAACGCAAGAAGTTATCTTCCTTTTAAGTATCATAGGATACGTGTAATGTATGTCTGAGATATGGTCTGGAAATGGGGAAAGGGTTGTCTTTCCTTTTTAAGGCAGCAGGGCCTAGTTGATTCTCCAAGAAGTGTTAAAAGTAGAAAAAATCCATGTAGATAAGAACTATGTATCTAAGGAGGATGATTTTATTTTTATGGAACTTTGAGCCTATCAAGTTTGATATCATAAAATTTTTTTGCTGCTATTTTCCCAGCTTCTTCATATTTATAAGAGAAACTTTCGGTATTTAGAGAGAAAAGGTTGCTAATAGTTTTGTTATAACACAAGATTTTGAAGTTCGAGGTCAATAAATTTTTAAGGGAGATGAAAAATAGAAAATAAGTATTTTTTACACATGTGCTTAAATCTTTTAACTTAACCCTACAATGCATGATTTTTTAAATTCACTTGAAAATCATTTATTTGACTTCTATTATGGTGTAAATTAGTAAAAAATACTAAAAAATTAATTTAATATTTTCTACATTTAATTGACAAAAAACTTTGTCCTTGTGAAATTGATTTGTGTCCCTTGTGAAATTAATTGTGAAGTGAAATAAAACCAAATGCTCTAAAAATATAAAAAAACAACTTATCTTTTCTAAACAATTTTTTTTCAAGCTGAAATTTTTTTTATTTTAATTTATATGGTTCTTTTATTTGGCATTTTCTGTGTCTTGACTTTCTTCTCACTAGCTACTAACAAATGTCTCAAAATAGTACCCCTGCTGCGATCTACTAGCAGTCTGAAGTGTTAAAACAATGAAATGTTATATGTATTGTACTTATTGCATGGTGTTGCCGTTTGGAAATGGAAGTTCAAGTAGGAAATGGGGGAAAATGTCGTTGCCAAATGGAAATAGTATAACACTGTAGGGTTAAACTAATTTATTACTTAAAAACTCCAAGCTCATTTTTTCGTTAAAAATGCTTTCATTTAAGGGTGTCACATATTGATTAGAAAATACACGAATGTTCATAACGAGTTCTTTTTTTAGTTTTTAAGAGTATTTTCTATTAACTTTGCATTATATCTATTAAACAGTATTTCATAATTTAAATTTCTGGTTCTTAATAAAATAACTAACTGTGAAATTAATAATAATATGATTTTGTTGGAAAAGAGAGATGCTCAGATTTCTAACTTAAATTTGTAATATATTTCCGAAGAATTATGAATGTATAAAACCCGAAGCTTGGCTTTACGTAAGTTTATAAAATAAATGTAAGACACCGTTTTCTTTTATTTTTACTTTATAAATTGGAAAATTAACAACATTCATGTTTGAAAGCAACTAGAAATTTTTCATATTTAACACTCTTTTTGAATAGTTCACGAGGGAATGGGCTGAATTATTTTTATAGAATAGCTTTAAAACTTTATAAGTTCTACATTTAAGATAATAAATTTTCATTAAAACATTTCATGTAAGAATGCTCTTCTAATAACTCTAAAAAAAACTGTGAAACCATAAATTTAAAAATAATATCAAAATACCAACATAACTCATTCTGCCCAGTGGATCTTGTTTCATAGGTTTTTATTAATTTCAATTTATCACCCTGTATATCCCAAAAATACCAAGAATACGCTATATTTCTAAACCATCTCAAAAATTAAGAAACCTCAAAAACAACATTTCCTTCTTATCTTGGAGAAGGATCAAAATTAATCATTCTCAACTATTATAGAGACCAAAATTTCCCCACAAGCAGTAGTTTTCGGAACCTTTATTGCAACAAAACAAAAGAGGTTATTTTTCTAACTAGTGAATCACTCTTCGAGATAACCTAACCTTTCAAAACTCCGCCGCTTGACTTAAAAAACATCATAACTCTTTTCAGCAGCGCCGATATATTCGAACCCTGTGAAGCGTTAATAAGCCTCTATTCTCCGCTTCTGATTATGCCTCTTCCGGAAATATCATCGTTCCGCTAAACGAAACTTAGTTTAACCGATAACAGCTGTGATCACTTTGTCCGTCGATTATAAATGAGTAGCAACGGCGCTAAAAAGGGTTCCACTTGGGATTTGCTTTGTGAAACGGTAGATTCAATTTTGGGGTAGGCGCTTTATGATAGAGATAACATGTGTTAAAAAATTGAAAATTTTCGGAAGCTGGTGATTTTGTGGATTGTTTTTATTAAAAGTAGAATTGCCCTAAAATTCCTAAGATATGATCAATACCTGGAGATGGATATTGTTTTAGCAGCCAGTAATAATAATTAACGAGGAATCATCTTTCTAAATATGCTCTTTATCTAGTTATTATAAAACATTTGTAAAACTCATTTGTAAAATTCATAAACATGAAAAAAGTATTTGCTGTCAGTGAAGATGCTTTTATAGTGAATAGAAAACTACTAAATGAAAGCATGGTGGAGAAAGAACTGAAAGAAAACTGAAGAGGATGGAGTTAGGAGGTTTTGTTGATAGTTTAACCAAGTTTAAAAATTAAATTCTACCCAAGTTTTTTCAACTGTTACTTTCATGGTATGAATGATTTTTGAGTGTTTGATTGTTTTGAGGAAGTACTTAAGTAAGTATAGTGATGTCCTTTAAAAAAACCCACTCCAAATTGTACCATAAAAAACCCATCGAGATATTTTAAATAAATAATTGAAATAATTTTAAATTCTCCTGTGCTCTGTCTTTGTATGCCATTAAGAGTGGCAGGAAAGTAAAAGCAAGTCAAATAACCGTTTATCTACTTAGTTTTTTGAATAAATAGAAAATGTCGATTTTGGGCTAAAAATATGATTTAGTTATGCAGATTTTGATGCTGTAAAAATATATGTTATAAAGATTTTAGGCACTTTTCACGTGGTTTTGTGTTATCCCGTTATTATGAGAATAAAATACTAAAATTTCAGCTCAGTCCGCCAATTAGGGACATTACGGTAGTCTTTGAAATGAGGGGTGAAAAAACCCATAGGGTGCCTAAAAAACCCATTTTTCCTTTTGTAATAAATGACAAAATAAATAAAAAATTATGAAAAATATTTAATATTATTCATGATATACAACTAATTATAGTTGTTTCAGTAATTCTCGGTTTTTTATTTCAGTATTTTTGATAAAAACTCAATGATACCAAAAACATAAATTTTCCATGAAAATATAGCATTTTTCCGAGTTTTACTCGAAAATTGGTTTTGAGAGTTGATAGTTGGGGGTTTAAACCATAATATCAGTGCCAATTACCGTTTTTTAAGCTTTTTTATAACAAATGTTTATTTGTATGTAATAGGTCGTTTTTATTAAAATCCAACAATAAAAACGCTAATGATGTTGTGTTTTGAAGGCAAAATTCTTGAGTAGAAAAACTTATCACAGTTTTAATTTTAGAAACTAGGGGGCTACCGCCCCCTGCTCGCTATCGCTCGCCAACCCCCGTTAACTGCTGACGCAGTAACTTTTGAACCGCTTCACAATTCCCCACAAAACCCAGCTCACTGCACTTACTCACTTTATAAAACATTCTTAACACAGGGGTAGTACTTCTCCGTGGTACTCTTTAAAAAATGGCGAATATTTATTCAGTGGTGGAATTTTATCATTTCCTTTATGGTAACATGAATTGGCGGATCGCTTTATAATTCCAAGAAAGGTTCATATATAGTTCCCGCTAAATATGGACCTTCCCTTAATGTTTCAGTGCTTCCCTTAATGTATCTGTGAAAAACACATTACCTTAGGGAAATGGGTAAAAAAATGCTTACATTGCTCTGTTGTTAATTTTCTTGGGGTTGAATTCCGTTATAGTTTCCGCTTTATGTCACTAATCTCTTTTGGACACTATAAAGTATAAATATTGCTAAATTGTTTCAAATTCATAGATTAAAGTGTTTAATTAGATCTATAACTATTCAGTTTATCATTAAAAATTAGAAAAATTGGTTTACATTTGAATATTGAGAGTTCGAAAGAGATTGGCGATATTTAGCGGGAACTATAACGGAATTGAACCCCAAGAAAATTAACAACAAAGCAATGTAAACATTCTTTTACCCATTTCCCTAAGGTAATGTTTTTTCACAGATACATTAAGGGAAGCATTGAATTATCTCAGGAATAAATTTAACTATCTTAAAATTTGTAATGATTGACTGTTAAAAATGTAGTAATTATCTTAAACATCGCGAAAATTTAGAATTTTATCTTCATGACAAACAAACTTCGAAGTTGTGTCATTTTCATAGCAGTGACACCGAATGTCAAGACTTCCAACATTTTCATCCTTATTTCTAAAACATTCACCCGTGTTATTTAGTTGTTTGTGTTTTGTCATTATGAAATAAAGAGTTACATTTTACTACCTTAAAAAACATACTTGCAAAAGGATATAAAAAATAAATGCAAAATTCAAAATTTCCGAAAGCGAGTGTATATTTCGTCGCCTTAGAATCAAAAACTACTATCTCTGAAAATTCACGCAGCTTCATTCACACACAGTAGTTGTTCATTCTACTCGTTTTGTTGGCGGTTTTGGGTTGTTAAAGGGTTGCTGCTATCCATTGTTAATTCACTTCAGTCCTAGAAAGGGAAAATATTGAAACTTTGAATCTTAATAATTCTAAAACTAATTCGAATTTTTTTAAAAACGAAAAGACAATATTTTTGTAAAAAATAATTGTATATGTGTTTAAAATATTGTACTTCTACCATGATTAGTTTTTCTTTTATAACGAAAAAAGAGTTCCAATTATTTCATTGGCTGCTGCGAAACGAGCTAGATTCAATGTTAATCTTGGCGGTCTGATATCGTAAGCAGGTTGCCATATTAGGGGCAATATTTTCTTCATCTTAAAATCAAATAATACTGCCTTCTGGTCTGATTCGGAAATATTCGGAATTGCAAGCGAGAAAGCTCATTTCATTGGTTCGTAAGCAAGACATCATCGAGCTGGCAAAGTGCCAAACCAATCAAATGAGCGACTGCAACGATCCGAAGTAATAATTATTATTTTTTGATTTAGTCGTATTTAATTGGTGGATTTTTTATGGGGAGTGGTTTGAATTGGCGTCTGATTATAAGTCGCCAAGGATCGGGGTCCCCGAAGTTTGCCGAACGGAGATAGTAGTTTTTGATTCTAAGGCGACGATTTTATTGTAAATATAGTAATGATTTGGTTGCCATTACTACAAAGATAAATATAAAAGTATTAATTTGTTATTTAAAAAATAAAAAATTAATTAATTATATACAGGGTGTATCTGAAATGGTGCAACAAACTTTCAGGGATGATAGTACTCATCAAGACGAACAAGAATTGGTATAGATAGGGGGTCGCAAATGAGTTTTAAGGGGTGAAACCCCGGGGTGAAAATCTGCCAAAAAACTTGCATATTTGTGCAGGAAGAGACACAATGGTTCGATTCCGGTATTTATTTTGTAAAACAACTTCAAATATTACTAAGCTAGTTTTCCCACCAGTAACACTTTTGCAGTCGACAGGAAAAAAAACTTCGCCAATCCGTGATCGCCAAACACTTTTTTTGTGATTCTTACGGAAACTCAAATTTCTATGTAGTATTACTATTGACGATTAAATGATAGCTTGGTTGGTAGCGTAACAGTCTTGCAATCGTAAGACTGCGAGTTCTGTCCTACTGTATGAAGTTATTCGTTCTTAAATTCATATAATTTTTTTTCAAAGATATAGTTTGAAAGACATTGCAACATGTTTTAAAGTATTGAGATTTCATTTGGTCCCTTTTAAATAAAATTTTTTTAGCTATACAAAATAAGTGTTTTTTAAATAGAAACATATTGATTAATTAATATCGTACTTTTAGAAGTAAAATACTAACACAAAATGTAGAATTAGAGATCCCTGCATTTTAAATTCATTATTAGTACTATTTATGAAATTGCTCTATTTATGAAATTATTATGCACAGCTTTTAAAGACAAAAACGTCCTTTAATCCTTAGTCTGTGTAAGAAGCACTCCCTTCTCAGCTGTGCAATTGCCCGAAGTTTCGCACACAATGGACAATTAAAACCCTAGATAGAACAAGCGTAGCACTCGCACTAACCCTAGGGGAGTTGTAGCTTACTCCAATAAGCAATGCATGAGTACTGCTATCGAGCTAGCTGCTGTGACACCGTAAGGATTCATAGCGATAATAAACAAGAGAAAATTATTTTAAAAGTGGTAGATTGCCGCTGAGCCATCCAGCTGGCTCGTTTTTTTACGGAAAGAAATTCAGCATTTTGAAGATAATGCCTACAGTCTAAATAAGAATTGAATAAAGAAATTGATTTGTACAAGAAATTTGGAGAAGTGGGGAAAGATTATCAGACTGATGGCCAAGCGAAATCGAATAATTTTGATTGAATAATTTAGGAAATGATAGAGCGATTGGAAAAGCCATGGTTTGTTAGGTAGGAGGAAGAAGGAATTATGCCAAAAACTGATAGCTGAAGTTTTAAAGGAAAAATAAATTTAAATACAAAAATTGGAGGAGGGGGTGAAACATCACTAAAATAGTATTAATTTTACTAGAAACTAGTTTTAATTAAGTCACCACTCTCCCTAGTAGCACCGTTCGTTGGCCCAACGGTGGGAAACGGTCGGCACTGTTGGCAAACGGTTGGTAGTTTTGCCATCAATTACCCAACAACATCCCAACCATAGCATATGGTGGTTGGCAACGGTTGGCAGAAACTCCATTGGCCCAACGTTGATTTCCCGTTGGGAAAAATGACAATTACAAAATGGGAAAATTGTCGTGGATATTTTTTAAATAGTGGGATATAGTGTGATCCCGATAATTATTTCGTGATTTTTCCTGAAAAACCTCCCAAACCACCATGTAAACAGTCGTTGGCCAAACGTTGGGAAATGGTCGGCACTGTTGTCAGTTTTGCCATCAATTACCCAACTCAATCCCAACCAAAGCTTATTGTGGTTGGCAAAGGTTGACAGAAACTCCATTGGCCCAATACTGATTTCCCGTTGGGAAAAATAAACAATTACAAAATGGGAAAATGGTCGTGGATATTTTTTAAATAGTGGGATATAGTGTGAATAGTGTGATCCCGATAATTATTTCGGGATTTTTCCTGAAAAACCTATTCCAAAAACTCCGTTTTTCACAGATTACACCCAAACCGCTTGTTCCAGGCTTCTGAAATTTTGGTATAATGCACCCTAAAACTAGGAATTGAACCATCTAAACCATGTATCGCATTAGGGGGTGGGTCAAAATCAAAATTCCTTCTTTTTTCCCGCCAAAATGCTCCCGGACCATTTTCTTTTTTTTTCCAGGACGCTCCGGACAGTGAAGTAGCACTTTTCTAAAGCCATTCGGTCCCAAAAATTCGAATTTTTTAATTTCTTTAGCTCTACCCTGCTTGGTTCCAGAGAAATTTACAAAAAACCTCCCAAGTAACACAGTCGTTGGCCCAACGTTGGAAAATGGTCGCCACTGTAGTCAGTTTTGCCATCAATTACCCAACTCAATCCCAACCATAGCTTATTGTGGTTAGCAAAGGTTGACAGAAACTCCATTGGCCCAACATTGATTTCCCGTTGGGAAAAATAAACAATTACAAAATGGGAAAATGGTCGTGGATATTTTTTAAATAGTGGGATATAGTGTGAATAGTGTTATCCCGATAATTATTTCGGGATTTTTCCTGAAAAACCTATTCCAAAAACTCCGTTTTTCACAGATTACACCCAAACCGCTTGTTCCAGGCTTCTGAAATTTTGGTATAATGCACCCTAAAACTAGGAATTGAACCATCTAAACCATGTATCGCATTAGGGGGTGGGTCAAAATCAAAATTCCTTCTTTTTTTTCCCGCCAAAATGCTCCCGGACCATTTTCTTTTTTTTTCCAGGACGCTCCGGACAGTGAAGTAGCACTTTTCTAAAGCCATTCGGTCCCAAAAATTCGAATTTTTTAATTTCTTTAGCTCTACCCTGCTTGGTTCCAGAGAAATTTACAAAAAACCTCCCAAGTAACACAGTCGTTGGCCCAACGTTGGGAAATGGTCGCCACTGTAGTCAGTTTTGCCATCAATTACCCAACTCAATCCCAACCATAGCTTATTGTGGTTAGCAAAGGTTGACAGAAACTCCATTGGCCCAACATTGATTTCCCGTTGGGAAAAATAAACAATTACAAAATGGGAAAATGGTCGTGGATATTTTTTAAATAGTGGGATATAGTGTGAATAGTGTTATCCCGATAATTATTTCGGGATTTTTCCTGAAAAACCTATTCCAAAAACTCCGTTTTTCACAGATTACACCCAAACCGCTTGTTCCAGGCTTCTGAAATTTTGGTATAATGCACCCTAAAACTAGGAATTGAACCATCTAAACCATGTATCGCATTAGGGGGTGGGTCAAAATCAAAATTCCTTCTTTTTTTTCCCGCCAAAATGCTCCCGGACCATTTTCTTTTTTTTTCCAGGACGCTCCGGACAGTGAAGTAGCACTTTTCTAAAGCCATTCGGTCCCAAAAATTCGAATTTTTTAATTTCTTTAGCTCTACCCTGCTTGGTTCCAGAGAAATTTACAAAAAACCTCCCAAGTAACACAGTCGTTGGCCCAACGTTGGGAAATGGTCGCCACTGTAGTCAGTTTTGCCATCAATTACCCAACTCAATCCCAACCATAGCTTATTGTGGTTAGCAAAGGTTGACAGAAACTCCATTGGCCCAACATTGATTTCCCGTTGGGAAAAATAAACAATTAAAAACTGGGAAAATAGTCGTGGATAATTTTTAAATAGTGTGATTAAATGATAATTTTGGATCCAAGACCATTTTTTAATTTTTTAACAAGTAAAATAATATTTTCAATGTATTTTTGGTCCTAAACTTTTAATTAACTTGCCCGAACCGCTTGTTCCAGGCTTCTGAAATTTTGGTATATTATATGCACCCTAAAACTAAGTAATTGAACCATCTAAACCATGTATCGCTTTAGGGGTGGGTCAAAATCGAAATTCCTTCTTTTTCCCGCCAAAATGCTCCCGGACCATTTTCTCCTTTTCCAGGACGCTCCGGACAGTGCAGTAGCACTTTTCTAAAGCCATTCGGTCCCAAAAATTAGAATTTTTTAAATTCTAAGCTTTACCCTGCTTGGTTCCAGAGAAATTTACAAAAAACCTCCCTAGTAACACAGTCGTTGACCCAACGTTGGGAAATGGTCAGTATTGCTTGCAGTTTTACCATCAATTATACCCAACTAAATCCCAACTATAGCTTATTGTGATTGGCAACGGTTGACAGAAAGTTCATTGGCCCAACATTGATTTCCCGTTGGGAAAAATAACAATGACAAAATGGAAAAACCTTCGTGGTTGTTTTTTTAAATAGTGTGATTAAATGATAATTTTGGATCCAAGACCATTTTTTAATTTTTTAACAAGTAAAATAATTTTTTCAATATATTTTTGGACCTAAATAATATAACTTTATTTAACTTTTAGCAATTTTTAAAAAAATAAAGTTATAATCACTTTTCTTTAATATCTCTAATCGCCCCCCTCACTTAAAAAAAATAAGGGGTGAAATATCCCCTTCTATCTTTTTCAATGTACATGTCATTTTTGTGTGTTTTGAACTTTAAAAAAATACCCTTGCACTTGAATGTAATTTTTCAAAAACTAAGTCGGGAAGCACATTAACACCGGAACACATATTTTCGACGATATTAGCTTCTAAGAAAATTATACCCTCCTCTTAAATACCGGCTGATATAGGCTAGCACCGTTGACCGCAGATTATTGATAGAGCTGTTGAATTTTCAGAATTCCGTGTTTTAAACTGTTTTCATCGGGTCGGTGGCAATCTCTTTCACCTTTCTTTCACTACATTCCCATAAGCTCTCAGAATCTGGAATTCCATTAATTTGCGACAAAAATTAAGGTCCCTAGACCTGTGCGTAAGTCGCAATAAAGTCGCAATTTTTACCAAAATCAAAAAAGGATATCGCGTTTTTGACCTTAAAATCTTAAAATATACCCTACCATACACTTCATATTTGATTTTGGTTAAAATCGGTTGCTAATTAAGACAGTGATTAGACTTTGAAAAAAGTTCAGATTTCGACGAAAAAACACAAGTCCAAAGAAAGCTTTTAAATCCGAAAAATATTAATATTAAAATTTTTTTGAATTTTTTTTGTAGTAACTAATAGTTATGGCAAAGTTTTTCCAGAATTACGGGAATTCACGGTGATTTTTTCGTCATCCAGGATTTTCAGAACAAAATTTTTGGGCTACTTATATTTAACGCCAATTACTCCATTTTTTGGGGCAAGTCGGGTCTGGAGAGTTACGGAAAAAATTAGACTCCACCCCAAGTGTCTTATATGGGTAAATTGGGAATTTTTCACAGATTACAAATATGTAAATCGTTAAGATGTGAGATTGTTAAATCAAGAGTTTTTCCTAAAAAACCGATTTTCCTAAAACTCCGTTTTTCCCGGATTACATCCGAACCGCTTGCTTTAGACTTCTGAAATTTCGGTATATGTGCATCCTAAAATTAAGGAATCGAACGCGGTATTGCATTAGGTTGTGAGTCAAAATTAGGATTCCCACTTTTTTCCCGCCAAAACGTTCCCGGACCATTTTCCACTTTTTAAGGACGCTCCGGAGAGTGAAGTAACACTTTTCTGAAGCAATTCGTTCCAAAAAATTTGAATTTTTTTAACTCTAAGCTCTACCTTGCTTAGTTCCAGAAAAATTTACAAAAAAATATCTCTTTTTGACCATTTTAGCCATTTTCTTAAAATATCGTTTTCAATGTAAAAACCGCACACTAATATTGACTTTGATTCTTTAATAAATTTCTAATCGTTCCAAATGTCCCCCAACCCCCCCTTAAAAAAATTAACGTGCCAAAACCACTGAGCTATAAAACGAACTGGAGTGTCAACCTCCGATACTCTAACAAGCGATTGATCATGCCACCGCGGAAGGTTACAATGCACCGATTGCTCTCAGCAATCGGGGCAAGCTTGAAGCAAAGTTGGAAGAGCATTTCCCCCTTTAATCCGCCCATGCCTGTTTTTCAAAATATTATGAGCAAAATTTAGAATGGTCGTTTCAATCTGTGCATACAACTGTGCTTATTCACCGAATTTTTTTATGAAAATAATTTGTGAGAATAAATTGGAGAACCGCACGCCCACAGACAATAAGAGACAGACCGGTCAATAGGCGGGGCTTATCCAGAGAGCTCAAGTGGCGCTTGCGACAAGCGGTACCGGCATTAATCGATTAATTTAATATTTTTTAATCGAAATCCTTATACATTTTTTTGTTGACGAAACTTGCAAATTTCGATTTCGAAAGTAAACACGAAGTTTGTGTAAATCGTTTAATCGTACTCTTTTCAATTGTTTTCAAGATTTATAAATCATTTTAACAGTGTCTTATTGCATTAAGGCACATTTTATCTCGTTTCTTCTCTATTTTGCAATGCATTGGAAAATCTGTGTTGCATTCTTGAACTTGATTTTTAAGCCTGATAGAATTCGGTATAATTAGCGTTAATTATAGGCGTATATATTTAATTCAGATGAAAATGAATCCTAGTATTATATATTTTTATTGTCAAGAATTCATTTCAAATGTGCCTGGGATCTGGGATTCGTATTTGCAAAAGATGTGTTCGTTTAAGATCACGAGGATTGCAACTTCATTTACACATCATGTTTGTCTTAAAAGGCCAAGGGATTATAACAAATATTTGTAGTTATTGAAATATGAGATTTAATAAAATCATTTAGATTCATTATTTACTTGTGTGATTCTTGATTACTTTATATTTAAGCTTGTATTTTTACAATCGAGTTTTTCATCATATGCGATCACGAAATTTTGTTGATGAACAAACCTTAATGATTTAATTTAAATTTTCTATTATAATAGCAAATTTTAAAAAATTGTTGAAAAAAAAAGATTTTTTAATTTTAAAAACCATTTAATGGGCTTATGTGATCGCCAAGGATCGCGATCCTGGTGATCATATGGTCGATGGATTACGTCTTCGCAAAACGTCTCCATGGTTGCCAGACCTAAAAGCTTAACTTAAAGTAAATGAAGTAAAAAAATCATAACTTTCGAAATTATTTCTAAATAAAATCGAAATTTGGTTGGGCCATTGTTGGTTGAATAGTATTTGTTGGTTGGGCCATTGTTGGCAGGTATGGTAAAACTTGGTTGGGCCATCGTTGACAGGTATCGTAAAACTTGGTTGGGCCATCGTTGGCAGGTATGGTAAAACTTGGTTGGGCCAACTGTTGGCCCATCGTTGGGCATGGGTTAGTTGGGTAACTGATGGCAACATACAAGTTGTCCAACCGTGGAAGGAAACAAAGGGCCAACGTTATGCCAACGATTTAAACTTGGTTGGGCCATTGTTGGCATGTATGGGTAAACTTGGTTGGGCCAACTGTTGGCCCATCGTTGGGTATGGGTTAGTTGGGTAACTGATGGCAAGTGTGCCAAATCATACAAGTTGTCCAACCGTGGAAGGAAACAAATGGCCAACGTTATGCCAACGATTTAAACTTGGTTGGGCCATTGTTGGCATGTATGGGTAAACGTGGTTGGGCCAACTGTTGGCCCATCGTTGGGTATGGGTTAGTTGGGTAACTGATGGCAAGTGTGCCAAATCATGCAAGTTGTCCAACCGTGGAAGGAAACAAAGGGCCAACGTTATGCCAACGATTTTTGCTACTTGGGCTGTTAATTAATTTTAAATGACTTTGTCTGTGTACTGAGGATGTGCTGTACAATCCGCTCCTAGGGTGTCGGCGCGTTTAAGCTCATAGGTTAAAACAGCATGTCTTTCCTCGAAGGCGGATAACGTAAACCCCTTAGGGAAAGTGTCCGTTCTACGTAACCCATTTATTACTATTTTTGACCCCCTACCTCCCTTTGGTGTCCACCCGTAGTACATGCCGAGAACCTCCCATCCCCTTCTAGTTTTCACGTTGTAATTCATAAATGCGGTTTTCAATTATTTTTTACAAACAGAAAATTTTAAAAATTAATTCGGCTTAATTTGTCTAATCCTAATAATTAATTTGGCTAATTTTAATAATTAATTTCAATTTGGCTTAATTTTGTCGTATTGACAAGAGGAAATTGACTACGAGACTACCCTCCCCTCCTTCAACACAGGAATACTAAAGTGGCCGAGCTCCCACCCCATCTCGACCGTGTATTGCTCGAACTTGTAATTTTTTTAGTTTTGTCTTGTCATGAGAATAGTAGTTATAATTATGTAGTCACATCTAGAATAAGATAATTTAAGTATAAAACTGTTTAAAATGCTTAGGTTTTTAAACTCTTTTTTTTATTAACACATATGTTTCATACAAAATTTAAGTCATCATTACATTTTCTTAAAGGATGTTTCACAATTAGCTCCCTAGTTTTAAAAACTAATAACAAATAGACAAAACAAGATAAAAATACCCCATGATTTGTAATGTCTTCTTTTATACCAAAGAAATTCTTAACACAATTTTTTTAAATTGGTCGATCAAAAAAAATTAGTACATGGCAGAACAAGATTTTGTGAAACGAATGAAAAGCAGTCCTTGAAATCCTTATACATTGTAGGGAAATAAAATTTACGGAAGAAACGATTTCCGAATAAAATGAGAATCAAATACTTTGTATTCTAATTGATCGTTGATTTAAAAATAGGGATTTCAAGGATTGCTTTTCCTTCATTTCATCAAATTTTTTGTTGCCAAATTTTTTTGAACTATCAATTTTCATAAATTCGTGTAAAAAATTTTAAACACCTGTCAAAGTTTTGCGTTGAGACAAAATGCGATTTAAAGCATTGTAATTACCTGAAAAAAATTACCGTAAAGAAAAACACTACAATTTAGAAAAATCAATAAAAATTCTCAAAATACTGTTACACATCCTTTATTTTTGTCCGATTTTTGGACCTCAAGCCATAAAACCCCAACCCACATCCTTTAATAGTACTCTTTCCGTGTATTGCCCAAAAATTATTGACATGACAGAATCCACAATCTTACGATTGCGAGTTAAAAGATTCCGGCTCATTACTCTATAACAAGTTGAGCTACCGTTTTAAAGATAGGAAACGAAAAAATTTCGCCAAATGGCTAATAAGTTGCCAAATTTGGTTGAACATTCATTAAAAAAGAGACTGATCGAATAAATCTTTCGCTACTAAAAGATAACTTCCTGAAAAGTTACAGTTAAAATTTCTTTTTGCAAGTACGGGTTCTATTTTTTTGGTGTTAAAAATTACGGAATCGAACAATCGTGTCTCTTCCTGCACAAATATGCAAGTTTTTTTGCTGATTTTCACCCCGGGGTTTCACCCCTTAAAACTCATTTGCGACCCCCCTTTCTATACCAATTCTTGTTCGTCTTGATGAGTACTATCATCCCTGAAAGTTTGTTGCACCATTTCAGATACACCCTGTATTATAAATAGAAAGATGATTATTTAATCTATTTGAATATTAAAAAACCAGTGAAATATGTTTTCAATTGTTTTAAAATTCATAGTTTCTTGCTTTGTAACTGCGACCTTATCCGAAATCTAAAAACATGGAAATATTTTGAAATTGAGATTTTTTTTAGAAATTCTAAAGGCACTTTGCACATCCTCAAAAGAATCCGGACAGTTTGATACCAAATATGTGTTATACTGATCAGTAATTAAAAAGCCTTTCTCTGGAAACCGTTGTAATAAATTTGTAATAAAATTGTAATAAATTTGGTTTTAATTATCTTAATTATTCTCTTTTCTATCAAAATAAACCTTTCAATCATATTTTTTCTTAATTTTCTTGGGAATTTTCAAGCGTGTTTTTTTTTTAGGAAAATTGGGTTTTTTGGATTCTTACTTAATTGTTTGCCAATTTGTTACTGAGAGTTGGAATTAAAAATACTAAGCACTAAAATGTAGTGGAGGGTGAGCCGTTACAACTTAATTTCGTTCGATTTAATTATCACATTTTTTAAGCTTTTAATGAAAGAAATATGAAAAAGTGGGTTTTTTAAAAGACAGCACTATACCTGCAAGTTTTGCCTTCACTCACTCTCAACCGCTTTCCTCCAATGGTAAAGTTATTGTTTCAGACCATAATATGACTCCTTTATTTAATAGTTATTAAACTTCCTTTTAAGGTTTTTTGGGATACTTGGAAATTTAAAACAAAATTTTATACCCTTAAATCAAACTAAATGTAGAATATTACCCCTAAAACACCCACAAGTAGATAGATGATATACACTATAATTCTGATTTATTAATTAGTTTATTTTACCTCCTTTAGAAAATTAAACTTTTACAATCAAATAATTGCTAGAGTGCTTTCCTAGAAAAAATTCTTCAGCAAATGATTTCAATTTTTAAAGATGCATTAATACCACCACCACCACAACAACAACACGCAAAGCGGCTTCATTAATATTCATTCGTTCTAGGAAAGATGAGTCCGAAAAAAAAGAACATGCATCTTCGGATAGATTGCTCCGGTTCACTTCTTCTTCTTACCAACTCCAATATACTTCTCGCGAGAATAAACAACGCGATGAATGCATCTTCGTCTCTTAATGAAGGAATTAAAATTGTAAGAAACGGCAGCAGGAGAAAAAACCTCCCTGTTTGTTGTGTTCTGTTTGGATTAGACGACGGCGGCGGTACTGATCTGTGAGATAAGTAGTTTTTCTCCCTCCTGAAACTTTTGTCGCGGATTTGTGGGACAAGTTGAAGAAAATTTCCTTCTGGAGAGAAGGGAGGGTTGTTAGTTTTCTTTTTTTTGTCGCGATGGTGGTTTGTTTGTGAGAAAATAGGTGAATTTTTCAGGTGAGTCGGATTGGATTGCGTTCAGTTTGTTTTCTCGTGCTATTTGAGTCCGGAAGAAAATCTCCTGTTAATGCAGTGGTGAGTCTGGGATTAGACAATAACGCATGTTTTTGGGGATTGGATATTCGCTTTTGTTTTTTAAACGTTTTTTTTCGCAGTTTTCTATAGTTTTAATGAGCTTTATTAAGTGTTCATAGTTGCCATATATTTCTATATTTCTGAACCATATCCTATATTTTTCTACTTCTTTAATTGCATACTTATTCGTCTGTTTTCATCAATAAGAAAAATCTGACCATTTTGAAATTTTTCTGATATGTCCTATGTTTTTGCCGCAAATGTCGTATATTTTTGCTATAAAGCCTGTTTACTGACGAGGCGTGGACGGAATTTGTTACTATTGCTATTATCGTAACGAGACTCCTTTACTTGACGTTTAAAATATTCTGAATGACTAAAATATGTTTCAGATGAACAGGAAAGTCATCATTTTACTACCACTTGATATTTCATTTAAACACAATTTATCAAATACGACTTGTATATATTTTTATACATAAATTAGACCTTAAAACTTCACATAACTTGAAATCTATCATTTAGCAACATTATCACTGTATTATTGCGCATGAAGAAGAATATTTGGTGTGAGGGTGTGATGCGAATAAGCTTCAAGTATTATAAAATAAAGCCGGAGTGTAGAATGTGTCCATTTGAACGAGATTTTAGTCATATTCTGTGTAATTCTTCAGAAATTTAAAAGCTTAAAAGCTTTGTTTTGATATTTCTGACGTATTTTAAACATTTGAAGTGCATGCAAAACAATAGCGACTGTAAATAGTCAGCAAATGTCTCCATTCAATCAACAACAAGAACAAGAACATGCAGAACAATGACAGCTTTTCATTGGAGTTAGATCCTTGTTGCTGCAAACACCTCAAGTATTTAGATTTGATAAGGTTGCTCATTTGCAGAAAAAACTGACAAGGTTATTTACCAAACCAAGAAATTTTAATTTAGAAAAGAAATCACCAAGTCCAAAACAAAGAAATTTAGGATTTACTATTGCAATCCAAGAATCATATTTAATAGAAGTTTATCGATACCAATCTTAACTATCGATCTCTTGGTTTATTGATAGATCTTCCGTCTTTTCAATCGTACATTTTTTACCCAAAAGTTTTCCAAAGAATCCCCCAGTTACTCTACCATCCATTTCACCCTAACCAAAACCATGTCTTCTTTATCCCTGTTTTTTCATGATAAACTATTTTTTCTCAACGAGCCGAGACCCATAAGTCTAAAGAAATATCCGGACCGCATAGCTCAACTTCAAAAAGTTGTTTTCATTCATCATTCCAAAGTCGACGTGATGGAGAAATATTGGAAAAAAAAATTTCGATATGAATGAAGGGCGCCATCCTTCTCTATTGGATTATACGGCGGTTCATCTTCTACACTACAGTTGAATTCAATCTACTATCACGGAGCTGAAATACTTCGATTTTTGTATCATTTGGGCTCCAAAGCAAGCAATGAAATGGAAAATCTATGTTAAATGACCTCATTTTTTGAACTGAGAGTCTATATTTCCCCTACTATCTACGGTTATTACAACTCGTATAAACGTAAAAGGTGAACTATTTCATAAGCAATGAGGAAGTTTCATATTTTTTAAATTTTCGATTTTGGGGTATATTAATACAATATAAGATGTGAAAAATCCAAATCTGCAATCCAAATTTTCCTCAAAAATTTATTTACTGAGATATAGAAGAAATAAAAGTTGAGAAAAGTCGTAAACAAATGATGCAATCGCAAACGCTCAAAAATCAAATTTGACGTCACTCGACACTAAACAAAAAGCATTGTTGATGTTTATTCATTATTAAAATAAAAGGTCTTTATGACCTCATGAATCTGGTCTAGTTTCATCAGACCAGATGGGGATTAGTCCCACTTAATAAAAAATATTTAATAATATATTTTCCATAAATATTTGAATTTTAAGGGGAAAAATCTTAAAATATAAGAATGTAATGTTTAAAAATTAATTATTTGATTTTATTTTGGTGTTTTCATAGCTGATTTAACTTTTAAATTAGCAATTATAGAGCTTTTCTTATTAAAAATATTTAATCCTGAGGTTTTCATATTTAAAATAGTGAGTCAAGCAGATCCACTCTAGTAGAGAAATGGAGAAATAAGCGTTTTTAGCCATAAAATCGTTTATTACTTGTAAATATTCGATTTTCGAACTTGGAAAACTTGGTAGTGATCGTCCTCGCCTCGAGATACGTCTATGTACCGAGTTTTTTCTACGCCGGCTGCATAGTTTAGGAAGAGATGCGAGTTGTAGTCGTTTTGACATGCCGAGTGACATCACAAATCTGAAATCGTTGTTTTTCCCGCCTTTTCCAGAGCGCAAACTTTAAGCCGCAGTAAAAAAATAAATAATGATCAGAATTAAAAAATATCTCGGTTTCAGGGTTTTCTCGTAAGGTAGGATCGATTTAAAAAATAAAAAAAAATATGAAACTTCCTCATTACAAAAAAGGGAAAATTTTGACTTTGATTTTTAGCTTCACACTATAAAATAAATAAATAACTGTTCCATAAATAAGGGAAACTAGAACAAGTTAAAAGTTAATGAAATAATATTTAATTGCACACTATGAAAAAATGTTGTTTGACTTCAATTACATTTCGTTCAAATTTTCGTGTGACGTTTATTTAGGTAGAACTCTTAAGAAGATAATTTTTATTTTTATTTTAATGGCTTGCTTTAACATCATTAAAAAGGAAATCTTGAACTTTTTAAGGCATCTTCCTTTTCACCCCTTGATGGTTTTACAGCTACTTTTATTAAGATTTCTATTTTGCATTTATGTACACATTTTTTTTCAAGAGTTACAGTTACATATTTATTTTGTTTTCCATTTACAACTAATTCAGTACTTTTTTAATTGCGGAAAAAACAAAGGGTTGTTAAGTGTAGTTTTAATGATCTATCAATCTCATCTAGATTAACACAATTATTTTTTGCTTATAATTAATGCGTGTAGCTAAAATGTTTTTCTATGCTCAGAAACAAACGTGTCATTTGATGTTTTCTGATTACAGAAGCTGAGAATAAACCAGAATAATAATGATAAGATTAACCCCTGTGATAACAGTATCTAAGACAAAGAGTAATTGAGAAAGCGAAAAAAATGCCCTAATTGCAATCATGATGTAAAAACACGTGTCTTTGCTAGACTACTTAAATGTTTCTGGTCTACTTAGTAAATATATTGCATAAATGATAGTTTAACAAAAGTATTAAGTCTTAAAGGTGGTGTGAGGGTATGGGAAACTAACTATCAACTATCATCTTTCTGGGTTAACTTTACAGCATATGCTCTGTTACTAAAATTCGATATCACATTTCCATTATTTATTTTTACTTTCGTACACAAAAGTATTGGAAAAAAAATTATTTAACTCCCTTCTTAAATAAACTTACCATGTAAGTTATGTAAGTAAATAAGTTACTATATACTTCAACTAAATATTTATTTTCTTTCGTAGTGGGTTTTAAGAAATGTTAAAAACTATCATCCTTTCGGATTAACTTAATTTACCTCTTAAGTTTCTGGAAGTAAAAAAAAAAGATATTTTCATAAAAGTTTTTACTTCCCTCACGCTTTAAAAATATCTATCATATCTATCTTCTTTAAAGATTAACTTTTTCATCACACATGGTTCTGTTCGTAATACGAAATACTAAACCAATAATTTTCTCTCTCAACGTGTTAAAAATATTTTACAGAGATATAATAATACTTACTGCCTCTTTAAGAATTAGGTTACTGTGCAATTCCTTAAAAACGAGACACCATTAAATAACTTAAAATTCATCAACATTCAAATAGCATTCCAAATCCGAAATTCCTTCCCTTTTCCAACAACAAATAACATAATTTGGCCATTCTTCTCTAGCAAATGCAGTTAAGGTCATTAAGGAAAATTTCTAAGCCATGAATAACTAATCTCATCCCCAGCTGCTAATGATAAACTTGCATCTTTAATGATCAATTAAGGTAGAAATGACCATTTCGGATGCCACAATATTAAGGGTTCAGAGTGCAGGTAAGGAACCTTACTTCCATCAATATCGAGCAGTTCCAGCGAGACTCGAAAACACCCATTACAGCACTAAACTCAGAGTTAATCCTATCGATGTAACAAACCGTTACACAATTCCTTGGAGTAAGCATTTTATATCTTTAAATTCGCATTTAAAATGTAGGGTCTTTTCATGTAGAAATAGGTTGGTCTATACCTCCTTTATACAAAATCTACTATTTTAATGGATGGAATACTGTTTTGAATGTTTGAATTAATATTGCTAATTTGTGTGAAATCCAAGGAGACCTCTCGTGTTTTCCAGTAAATTACATACTTATTGATTTTAACTCTTGCACGAGCGACTTTTTTTTCTCTAATGTTGTTGGGTCAATAAAAATTTAAGTGAGAAGGTAAAATGTTATGATTCGTAGTTCATTGGTTTTAAATTAATCAGATCAATCAGCTTTATTAAGATCAACCACACACAGTGCCCTGTTCTATGCATACCAAGAGTCATTTACACACTTATCACGAATTTCAAAATGCTTCTGAATTACTCCCATTGTAATATATTAAAAACATCTTGGATAAAAATTAGATGAAAAATCTAAGATGGAAAGCTTTTCTTTTTACTGGAGGAAAGACTGGTTGCTGGTCACAAAGCAAATGTAAAGAAATATATTAAGGATTTAAATGAAAGGAATACAACAATGCTAGTATAAAGCAATTTTACCTAATGAGATTTTGATTGATCCCTTGAAGCATTCTAACTCTTCCATTTCAATCTAAATAACACACAACTTACCTAAACACTTCAAATATTTTATGATTAGGTAGATTTCTCTTTACATGTGATTTAAAGCTCACCGCAGTTTAAAATCACTTTTGTATTTATGATGCTTGCAAAATTTATGTAACTTGGAAGACATGATGTACTATCCCTGTAAGTACTTCTAGTTCCATTTTATGATAAGACTACGAGATAAATTTTTCGACAAATTACCTGTCACAACTTGGCTTAAGGCCAGTCTTTCAAAGCGTTTATACTTTTAAAAAAATCATATGAGGCTATCAACCAAGTTTCCTTAACCTCAATATCAGGCTTAAAATTTTCTTTGACTCAGTTAAGCTTATGAAAAATCTGGATATTCTTTAAAACTCTAACGCATATAACATAGATAAAATTAAGGTTTTTATTATCTTAATTTTACATAAATATATTTTCATTGTAATATTAATTTATTCTGAACAAAAGTTCTTTGATATTAATTGTATAAACTTTGTGGATAAAATATGGATTTATGTTTATAAATGTGGTAAAGGAATTTACCATTGTGTTTATATAAATTTCTTTACAAATGGTATTTCAAATTCTACGAAGACCGGCTAAAACCTTTTATAATAAGTGGTAAAATTAATATTCTTCGGATTTAAAAAAGGCAGGGACTTTTAATTTAAATTTAAAATAAATAAAAATTTGTTAAATACACAAATATTAAAAATCCAATTGAATTGGTTGTGTTACTTACGTTGTATTTATTAATTATATTTGTTTTATTTTATAATTAAGTTTATTTTGTTAAAAAATTGATTGATGTTTTTTTCAATTTTCTGCAATGCTACAGATCTTTAAAGTTTGAAATTTATAACTCCCTGAATTATTTTTTTCAAACGTATAATACCGTGGTTTTAGAAAAACTATTAGTGCTTCAGCTACAAGTTCCTCAATTTCTTCAGCTGCAAGAGGTGTTAAAAAACTATTTCACTTCCAAAGTGAAAACTTCCTTACTTTATCGGTTTGAAAAAGAGATCAATGCAGGATCACAGGGAAAAAGTGAATTTAGAAAGGAAAGAGATTGAAGTGCCATTTGGGAAAGATATAGAAGAGTCGTTGACAAATCCTCACTTGTAAAAATTACTTAAAGCTAAAGTGGACAACTTTTGCAGCACCCTCGTTTTCACTTAAGAGAAGTATTTCTTTGGTACATTAGTGCCCTTGGTATTTTTTGGGTACTAAAAATAAATTTAGAAAATCAAAGATATTAAACAGAGTTTTAAGGAATCCTTTTTTTAGCTGAATATGTTATTATGTAATTATACTATTACTAGCTGATTTGCCCGGCCTTGCACGGGTGGAGTGTATTAATTCCTTTTTTAAAGTTCTCCCAAGTTATATGTCCGATTTTTCGAATCACCAATAACCCCGGTGTCCCCAGTACTTTTTCATATTCCCGATAGTTCCCGATAGTTTCATTTCCGATTTTCATGTTCCCGATAGTTTTCATAACCCGGTTTTCCCGGAAACTTTTCATATCCGGGTGTTCCCGGTACCTTTTCATATCTCGGTGTTCCCGGTACCTTTTCATATCCGGATGTTCCCGCTACCTTTTCATATCCCGGTTTTCCCGGTACCTTTTCGTATCCCGGTGTTCCCGGTACCTTTTCGTGTCCCAGGTTTCCCGGTACCTTTACATACCCCCGGTTCCCGATAATTTTCATATCCAGGTGTTTCCAATAATTTTCATCCCGGTATTCCCGGTTCCTTTTCCTCATCCCAGTTCCAACTGTGACATCTCATTCCATCAAATATTTATCCTTTCCATGTGATAAAAACAATCACATTGAAATCATCTCTTTTTTTAAATCTAGTGTTTAAAATGTACCTTTTAAAGTGTACCTTTTCATATCCTGATGTTCCCGCTACCTTTTCATATCCCGGTTTTCCCGGTACCTTTTCATAACCCGGTGTTCCCGATAATTTTAATGTCCCGGTTTTCCCGATAATTTTCATAACCCGGTGTTCCCGATAATTTTCATAACCCGGTGTTCCCGATAATTTTCATAACCCGGTGTTCCCGATAATTTTCATAACCCGGTGTTCCCGATAATTTTCATAACCCGGTGTTCCCGATAATTTTCATCCCAGTATTCCCGGTGCCTTTTTCTCATTCCAGTTCCAACTGTGATATCTCATTCCATCCCGATTTTTTGTCTATTAAACATTTATCCTTCCTATGTGATAAAAACAATCTACTTGAAATCATCTCTGTCATTTGAAATCCAGTGTTTAAAATCTTAAACAGAATTTTCTTAAAGTATATTCCCGCTATCCTTTTAAAATTCCGCAAAAAATTAATTTCAAAATAAAATAAATTTCAAAAATCCCTCGATAAAAAGTTATCAAGTAAGCTTGTCTTCTTTTTAATAAAACCAACTTCTTTTAAAGCTTCTCTGAAAGAGTAAAAACAGATTGCTTGTTATAATAAAAATCTAGTGATTATAGTCTAGTAAACCAATTCCGCTATGAAGCAATGAAATTTTAGCTCTGTTTCCTCGGAAACTTTTAAATTCTTGCTATTTAAATATATTTTTCTGAGAAATTAAAATATTAAAGAAAGTAAATTAATTATTTTAATTTACTTCGGTTTTCTGATAACTGTTATAATATTTAAATACAGATATTCACACTGTTTTTCTTCATAAATTTTGTTGTAAATAATAAAATATGTATAAATGTTAATCAGTTATATTCATTCAAGTGAGGCAAGACGTCGCCTTAAGATAGAGAAGTAAACACTGCAATTTATGCATTTCAACAATGCACAATGCTATTTCAATGGGAAAAACGGAGTCGAAAAAGCGCCGAAAAGCAGGGAAGGAGTCGTTCGATTTTAAAATCGTTTCTTAGTGCGCGTCTAATGGCTGAGAGGAAGGTCTCTGTCAAATTTCAAGCCAATCGGTCCGGCAGTTTTGGAGATTTCGTGATGAGTGTTATGAATGAATGATGAATCACCCGTATTTGGATTTTATATATATAGATTTTTCCTAAATAACTATTGTGTTAAAATACGCAAATTCTGATTGTTGTTCTTTTTACTTCTGTCTTGGCAAAAAATCACTCGAATGGATAATAATAACAGGTTTTTGGAATAAATGTGATAAAACACCCAAAGGAAACTGTTATATTTTAATCAGTTGCAGGTTTAAATTACTTTGTAAAAATAAATTTGATACTATAAAGTATTCATAACTGTAATAATTTATTTTTTAATTGTTTAGCGTAAAAAGGATTGAATAAATCATTCAAATTTATGAAATGCTCCAGTTTGTACTTAATAGTTGATGATAAAAACAAGAAACATATTATAATATTCTCGTAAATAACCTAACCTTTTTAAACTTTTCTCAATATCTAAGAGTGTCAATTATCAAATTTACAAAACAGTTCTATTCCCTTCAAAAGTATCAGTCGCAAATATATACGCCCCACATCCTTCAATTTTCTAGAAATCCTTCTATACAAAACATGTTACTTGTATAACGTTATGACTGAAACAAATACACTTACTTAACTTCATTTCATTACACTGTTCTACACTGAAAAAATTTCCTTGATGAAAATAGTCATTTCTTATAGATTTTGGGTCGCTGAATACGAAAATCACCATTAAAATTCTCAATTGACTCAGGATTTTCGGGAAACAGCCCCTCCCCCTTTTCACGTTTTTTAACGACTTTATAACTTTGAACTCGATTTTCAGGGTCAAAAAGCATTGCTTTAATCTTCAAATTGCCCCCCATGGGACAAGAAATGTTCAAATTAATAAAATATGATAAATTTTTAACAAATGGATAGGTTTAAGGGGTAGTTAACCCCCTAAGAATGCAAAAAATTAGCTAAAAATTATAGAGGTTTTTATACGCTATTTTTTCCTCCTATTTTTTACGCAATTCCCGTTTGAAGGGTCCTAACCCTTCCCCAAGGACCCAAATTTGATGGCAATATATGCAGCAATGATTTTTGCTAAAAGCCGTTGAGGTGAGAGCGCCCCCAGAGCACCCACGGAAGGGTTCAATGCCGCACTTAGAGTTTAACTGTGCTGTACAAAAAAAATTTGAAGCCACTTACTGAATTTCAGCTGATTCTTGTGTAAAATGATCTGCTGAATTCAAATATGACACTCATTTTCCTCCATCACCCTCAGTTTTTAAGGGGATGCCCCCTAATTTTTATCCACAGCCGTGCATCTGTTAACATCTTGAAACATGGAATCCTCACTCCCGAAAACCGGTCAGTTTTTAAAGAACTGAAGAGTTTCTACTTGGGATACACCCAAAATATAAGAAAAACATCATTTGTAATCTTTTCAAAATCATCGATATTAATTCCTGAACTCGCGAGCGCCTTCGCGATTCTGGAAGTCTTCCGAACTCTTCCGCGGGGACTTCTGGGAGGCTAACACCTCAACCGCTTTTAGTAAAAATTTTTGCTGCATATTGTCATCAAATTTGGGTCCTTGGGGAAGGGTTAGGACCCTTCAAACGGGATTTGCGTAAAAAATAAGAGGAAAAAATAGCGTATAGAAACCTCTATAATTTTTAGCTATTTTTTTGTATTTTTAGGGGGTAATTACCCCTTAACCCTATCCATTTGTTATAAATTTATCATATTTTATTAATTTGAACATTTCTTGTTAACTGGGGAGCAATTTGAAGACTAAAATAATGCTTTTTGACCCTGAAAATCGAGTTTAAAGTTATAAGGTCGTCGAAAAACGTAAAAAGGGGGAGGGGCTGTTCCCCGAAAATCCTGAGTCAATTGAGAATTTTAATGGTGATTTTCGTATTCAGCGACCCAAAATCTATAAGAATTGACTATTTTCATCAAGGAAAAAATTTTGAAGGTCAAATTTGTAGAACAGTGTTATCAGTATAAAAAAAGCAAACCTATTATTTGAAGCTTAAAAATCTCCGTAACCTTTGAAGTTAAAAACAATACCGCTCAATAAAAAATATTTCCGATTTTTTTTTGCAAATTGTTCCTTTAAAAAATGAAAAAAAAACCCGAGAACTTGAGCATCTTAAAGTGCGTGCAACTTTTTCTTTGTATACTACAACAAAGCATTTTAAAAAAGAAATTTCCAACTTCTAGGTCTTTCTTAAGTCAAACACAGGATGCTCTCACATGGTTGGTTCCTTTTTAAGACGTTTTACGCTAAAAAAAGATGGTACAGAGATCATTTTAAGAGACTTTTGTTTAAGTTACAATATGGGAAAGGAAGAGGGGAATAATACTATCTGCCTCTGGCGAGAATTTTGTGGTAGAGGTAAGACTAGTGCTTAGGAAAATATTTTAATTAATACTTCTTCATAACAGTTTCGTTAAAATTATTTTTTGTGGTTGTTTTTTTTACGCGGGGAGTTTTTTTTGCATATAGAAGTGTATTTAATAAAAAAATAAGAAGAAAAGCTTCTTAACAAAAAGGACTATGTTGAAATGAAGTAAACAAATGCTCATTAAAAACTTTATATTTTTGGAATGTTCATAATGAACTTAATGAAAAAAATTGACTGTAGAAAGTATCGTTACTTTTTTGTTTATGGAGATAACTCCATATAATTCAGTTAGTCAGATTAATAGCAATCTTTTTATTGCTATAAAAAAGTTTATTTTACAGTCAGTAGTTTTTTTAAGTTATCATGCAATTCAGTTTCTGGATAGCATTTAATAATTTAAATTCACATGATGGTTTTTGCACTTTTTGTTATTTAATTATCCTTTTAAATAATAATGAGATCTGCTAAATTAATCTTTTCGCATTAAGAATTGGAAAACGCTTTGAATGGGGAAAAATACGAGTACTTAAGGATAAGGGAAAAACATAAAAATTCTTTTATAAAGTAGATTTTTATTCCCCAATTAGTTGGTACTTATTGCATTACAATCATAATAGTTATTATTTCTTAAAAGTATTTAGATTTACACAGTTGGAGGAACGTGTTATTGATCACTCAAATTTTTCTTTGCTTAAGAATATTTTACTTGAATAAATAGATTAATAAAGAGTATTAAGAGCATAAGCCCTCTCCCAGTCTTCCTGAGTTTTTTATTCTCTACTTTATATTAGCTTTTAGCCCGCACGATTCCATAAAATGGGACATTTTAAAAACCCATGGTAGATTTTTATTTAAACTGTTTTTATGTTTACCCAATCTGAATCAAAGTAACATGGCTAAAATAAAGTAATAAGCGTAAACCATAGCTATAACTTTGAATATCCTTTTCAAATCGATATCGATAACACTCATTCACAGAACCCCCTAATCAACACTATCGTCGGCCACAAACGAACGTAATTACAAGCCGCACTCTCCCCACCGATATATATTTACGACTGCCCCAGTTGTGTCACCACACCCCTCTGTCGGGGCAACGGACTTAACATTGAGCAGCTCAAAAAGACAGTGGAATAAGTCACCGAACTCACTTTTGAAGGTTTTCTGTAAGGTTAGTGTTATTCCTATGAAGAGTGCATTATTAAGGTTTTTTTTGTGGTGTCTGGGGCTCGCGCGTAGAAAACATTTGTTGTTTAATTTATTCCATTTTCCGGGAAGGATGGCCGTGTTTCTTGGAATTTATTTCCATACGTTTCACTCTCTTTGTGAATATACGAGAAGAGAGTGAAACGTATGGAAATAAATTCCAACAAACGCGGCCATCCATCCCGGAAAATGGAATAAATTACTCTTCAGGTCGTGGAAATTTTCATCAATTTATATTTATTGTTTAGTTTAAAACAAAAAATCTCCAAAATATATTTTTTTTAAATGTTTCTAAATTTTCAAAATTTTTACTCTTTTGAAAAAGAGAGGGGGTATTTATAGAACTGGTATTATATACAGGGTGTCCCCTAAATAATGGGTCACACTTCTAGGGTGGATAGTATACACCTAGACGAGTCAGAATCACATAGGGTTTGGGGGTCCCAGACCACATCCCAAGGAGTTAAAAATGGAGCGACACCCTAAAACAATTATTGAAAAATTCAATTTGTAGAAGAACTACTATTGGTAAACATTTAATCATGGTCTCAAATTTTGTGGTTTAATATGATTTTTAAAATTATGCTGAAAGTTTTCACTTTAACCCATTAATGCCCAACTTTTTATTTTTCTTAAATAGTTGGTAGAAACATAGTAAATAGCCACAAAACAACTGGAAAAATAGTGAAAAAAATTCGAGGTTAAAATTTTAATTTCTACACCAAAATTAAAAAACGTCCCTAAAAAGGGACGTCAGGCACGAATGCCCCCGTTGTTTTTCCCTAATAGTAAACGCATGGTAGAAAACTTTTTTAAAGCCTCAAAATCATCTTCTACCTTTTTAAGTGCAGCAAAAGTGATCGGAACCATACTGTAACATGAATATGAACAAAAAATATTAATTATTTATCCAATTAACTGTAAAATTAACCCTAATTAACGTAATTTGAGCATTTTTTATGCTCCAAAACACGTTTTTTCCTCCCAAATCTATGTTAATTGCAAATTAATTAAGGTTTTTAATTGAAAAAGGCATTCTTTGTTTATATGTTACCTAATATTAAGTATTAATTACTTTTACACACCTCAAATCTATCAAAATATCTCAATTTGTGAAGTTTAAGTCTTTCAAATGCCCATACTTTTTTCATTTTATTTAATTTAATTGTGCGGAGCACGAATTTCTCCCCAAAAATCAAGCATTAGTGGGATGTGCATTAGTAATCCAGATGATATAGATTGACCTGCAGTATAGAACGCAATGATTAGCGATATCTAATTAGAAAAAAAGCCAAAAATTTATCACAAAAGTGACTTTTTTGGCAATTTTAATGACAAAAGGACATTATAACTAATAATTATTAAACTTTTAATTAAAATATAACCGGAATATATTTGAATATGTAATAAATATAGTAAAATAATTAATTTATTCCTTTTAATTAATAAAATTAATTAATTCCTTATAATTTAAGACTTTTTATTCCATTAATTTAGCAGAAATAACCGTATTTTCCAAAAAAAAATAAACAAATATAATAAATTTATTATCTAAAATTAAATTAATTTTAAAAAATATCAGTTATTAAATTCATTTTATAAGAATCGAACGCGTTTTTATGAAAAAATGAAGGAAACACTAGCATTTCACTATGGGGAAAACCACGGGGGCATTCGTGCCTGACGTCCCTTTTTAGGGACGCTTTTCGAGGGTCCAAAATAAGGTCAAGATAAAATATTTTGGAAAAATAAAAAAACACCCCAACTGATTTCATGTATAAACAGCAATATATATCGGCATTGAAAATTAATTAAATAACAACTAGGATTTTTAAGCTTTTTCTTTTAAAATTTTTAAAAAAGCACTTTTCTGAAAAATTCTATCTTCCAACATTAAAAAAAGTGAATTTTTTTAAAATTCTGCTTTTTTCTTGTGTTCTTTATGTTCTATGAAGATCAGAGATACATCCGTGCAAATTTTGATTGAAAGAAACAATTTTTGTAGAAATAGGAGGATTTTTAAAAAACGTCCCTAAAAAGGGACGTCAGGCAGTAATGGGTTAAAATTTTTTTCTACGAAAAAAAGTCAAAAAACCACAAAAAAATGTGACAAATATGCCAAAACTTTATTTTGTATTTGGAAATACTTTCTTTTGATTTGATAATCTGAAAGATCATATTTTAAAACCCTTAAGTCCAAAGTTTCACGTAAATACCATCAATATTAAACGCTTGAGATCCTGTTTAAGTTTGTTTTTTGAGTGCGAAAACAGCTCCAGAAAACGAACGTTCAGGGAGAATCTACGAGTTACGGATAGATAATCGCTAACTTTCTTTTCTCTCCCAGTTTGGCGAAACATACCAAGCTCCTACAGATCGCCAAGACAGCTTGGGCGATTTGTTGTTGGTGAAAGTTGGCAAGGAATCTCGTATCGCAAATAATGGCGAGAAATTTAGCGAGCATCAATCCGTAATTCGTAGATTTTCCCTCAACGTTTCTTTTCTGGATCTGTTTTCGCAAGCAAAAATCAAACTTTAATTAGATCTCAAGCGTTTAATATTGATGGTATTTACATTAAACTTTGGACTTAAGGGTCTTCAACTATGATCTTTCATATTATTAAATCAAAAGAAAGGATTTCTAAATACAAAATAAAGTTTTGGCAGATTTTTCACATATTTTTGTGGTTTTTGACTTTATTTCGTAGTAAAAAAATTTTTAAAATGAAAACTTTTACAATGATTTTAAAGATCATGTTAAACCACAAAATTTGAGAAGATGATTAAGTTTTTACCAATAGTAGTTCTTCTACAGATTGAATTTTTCAATAATTGTTTTGTGGTGTCGCTCCATTTTTAACTCCCTGGGATTTGGTCTGGGACCCCCGATTAATATGTGATTCTGACTCGTTTAGGTGTCTACTATCCCCTCTAGAAGTGTGGCCCACTATTTATGGGACACCCTGTATAAATTAAAAAAGTTTTAATCAATCTTCAGCAATTTTTCTTCATATTAAGCAGAAACGTATTAGTATTTGAATTCATATTCAGCTATGAATTTAATAAAGCAAAAAGTTTAAGTTGAAAATTCTTAAAATTTTCATAAATTTGAAAAAAAAATATTTCAAAAAGCATTTCTCTCTCATTTTCAGAAGTAAAGTAAAATAGAGTAAAAAAGTATGCGTTTAAATTTTAACTCCTTATCCTTAAAAACTCTTGATTTAAATAAATATAAAGATGAGGAAAAGTAAAAAACATGAAAAAGGCATTAAGCAATATTTTATTTTATTTAGATATTGACGAGCAAAACAAGAAAGAAATATTTTTATATGACCTGGGATTGTACAACGATCCATGCAGGGGAACGAATATGCATAAAGGAAATTGATATTGATAGGAGATTGATTAATATTGATTGAATGACATTGATTAATTGAAGGAAAAAATTCTCAGGTCAAAACTGCTCTTTTTATGGATGGAACCATAATTCAATCAATTACACAGAATTTTAATGTCCAAAGCCCGTTTAAGGCTCCAAAAATAACATTTCATTTGTGCAACAACCATATAAAATAATATTGAATTGAATAAAAACAATATTTATACTAAGCATGAAGACTTTCACAGCCGGTTTGATTAATGAAATTCATTTCTTTCGGGCTTGTAGGCCGTGGTCTAAAATAAAATAAAAGGTCCAGACGTTTCGTCGGAAGCTGTGTATTAATGAAATTCATTTCTTTCGGGCTTTTAGGATTGATGTCGGACACAGCTTCCGACGAAACGTCTGGACCTTTTATTTTATTTTAGACCACGGCCTACAAGCCCGAAAGAAATGAATTTCATTAATATTTATACTACTAAACTATACAGGGTTTTTCAAAATTGCGTTGCATGGCTTTTATTCGGAACCAGCGCCTCCTAGGGTCATGGAAGTAAGGTCTAACCCCTAGGTAAATGACCCTGGATAATCCATTGAGATGTCTTACAGCGCCCCTAGTGGTGAAATTAAAAAGTTAAAAAAATTAATTTATAAAATAAAGGAGATAGAGCAAAAAACTCAGTGAGAGTATTATTGCCAACGTCAAGAAGAACTCATTGAAAAAAATTTGATCAAAATATCATGAATATTCGCGGAGATTTTAGCATGTGAAAATAGCACTTTTTCAGGGGTCAAAAAGTAAAAAGTTCGCATATTTGCAAATTTTTCAGTGTTATTGTGTAGTTTTGTGTTTTTTAGTTGAAAGTTTGAAAATTATTTCCAGGAATACTTTTCACAGCAGATTCTTTGAGACTTGAGAACTGTTTTAAAATATTCCTGTTTGTTGTATAAAATGCATATTGTTAGAAGTATTTTTTATCATACACAAAAAAACTGCTGCTAGGTATAAAAATTGTTATACCTAACTGCAGTTTTTTTGTGTATGAATAAAAATATTGCTAAAAAATATGCAATTTATACAACTAACACTAACAGGAATATTTTAAAACAGTTTTTTTAAGTCTCGAAGAATCTGTTGTGAAAAGTATTCCTGGAAATAATAATAAAAAGTGATTCATAAACCTCAAAAAAAACATTTCCAGACAATGATTAGTTAACCTTGCCTAAAAGTTCCTCATACCTTATAACAACCTGAAATAACCTAAAAACAGCCTGAAATTAACCTCCTTTCAATGTTGGATCTTAACATTTCTAAAACGTTTTTTCGCTAACCTTACGAAAACCTAATCCCTATGCTTATATCAAGCTTACGTAAAAGCTTAAAACAATGTCCGCTTAACCTTGTTTTAAGGTATGAACAGCCTTATGTATGTAAACTAGGGAACCTTCGCATTAGGTTGTTACACTGTTAGCAGGTTTTCTAAACAACCTTGGATAAACCTGAAAGGAGGTTGCGCGGCAACATTGCATTAAGGTTGCTGCATCCTTACAATGCTATTTGGGTAATATCTCGGCGAATATTCAAGATATTTTCATGAATTTTTTTTCAGTGAGTTCTTCATGACGTTGGCAACAATACTATCACTGAGGTTTTTGCTCTATCTCTTTTAGTTTTTAAAATAATTTTTTAAACTTTTTAATTTCGCCGCTAGGGGCGCTGTAAGTCATTTCAGTGCATTCTCCAGGTTCACTTACCTATGGGTAGACCTTACTTCCATGACCCTAGGAGGCGTTGGTTCCGAATAAAAGTCGTGCAACGCAATTTTGAAACACCCTGTATTTGACTTAGGCCACATTTCTTCTGAGAGGAACTGGTATCAAGGCATCAACCGGTGTCGGTTACGGTTTTAATGGGGCATCAGAAGTGCGAGGGAGGACGGGAGAATGATGACGACTTTTTGATCTTCGTCTCGGGAAAAATTTGGACGGGAGCCCGTTTGGAAGTGTAAGCAAGTGGGTGTGGATAGAAAATGAGACGAACAGTTATTTTCTTCTTTTCGTGGAGATGATGCGTTTAGTGTCTCGCTTTAAAATGTGTCGAATTGAGTTGAGATCCAGTTTAGGATGATATTATATTGTGTTGTTTGAGAATAATTTTTCCGGAAGGGGTTTTGTAAGTTTTGGGTATATTTATATTTTGCCTTCTGATGCATCTTGCTTGATTTGAATTGTTCGTTAAGATACTTAAAATTTTGTGAAAATGAAATGCTAACTTTTTTTATTAATTTACTTACCTATTAGCTATAAACAAAACAGGAGTTCGCGTGTTAAGTAATATTTAAATCACAGTAATTTAGTAAAAATATCAATCTTCCAACATCAATAAATTTTATAATATTTAATGTTACCACATAAGTTATCTAACTTATAATTATAGATGTAAGATGCATTAATGATAATACTAGATAATACTCTAATGATAATATAATACAAATTATCATCTCATCACATGACAATACTCAGAGTAAATTAACATTAGCAAAGCATAAACAGGTAACGTCAAAGCAATAAGTGATAAAAGCAATGAGTGATAAAAGGGATACAATAAATGTTTACACAAATAGGCATAAAATGAACGATGAGAGCTGTTCATGAGTTAATGATTTAATTCAATTCATTATTCACTCCAGAACATAGTTTTCATATTTCATATCATTAGCTCAGAGCCGTGCAGACCTAAAATAAAAAACTAAATATAAATAAATAAATAAAAAATACCTAACGTATGATAAAGTTTTTAAGTATGATGATAACAAACATTGTGAAATGTAAAATATTTTCAGAAGAAGGCAAGGAAGAATCAAGGAAACCTTTCATAACTTTTAAAAAAAAATTGTTTTATTTAGAAAAAAAAACCCAAATTCATACAATTTAAGTTTTTATAATAGTATTTAAGTAGTTCATTGGAGATACATGCGTTTCTTGCATTTGAGAAGGTACTTGAAAGAATACGTAGTGGCTCATCTCTTGTGTGAAAATAAAATAATCATCTTCGCGCATGAGCTCTTCACTTGAAAGAAAAAAAACAATTGCGATAACCCGGCCACTTTACCACTTACAGTCCATGTTAAAGTTGAAGGTTTTCCGGAGTTACATTTCCACATCTAAGTTCTCTCCCAAGTTCTGTCATAAGATATTCTTTGTCACCAAAGGAGACAAGATGATGATTCACATTTGTCTGTCTTTTAGGTGACCTTTATCTTATCAGGACTCCATTTGTATTGGGCATTTGCCAAACGTCGCGGTAAAATCAAACTCTGAGAGAAGATTGAATCTTTGTATGATCTCCATAGGAGTTATTTTGGTTTGAATGTTGAAATGTGTTATTCTTTTAAATACCTTTGGGTGACTCAGTTTAAGTGTGTTAAGTAGTGTATAGTTTGAAATATCTCTTCACTGTATTATTGAAAGAGTTATTTTTAACGACTTTTAATCCCACGTCTAGGGAATAGTGGAGTTGGGACAGATTAGGTTCACCTTGAAATGTTCCCTTTTAAAATGACTGATTTCAACTTAAAAGGAGTTAATTTTATCATAGAAATGCCGGCTATCAAAAAGAAGAACCCAAAACTACGTGTGTAAAGCAGCGTTTAAGTAAAATAAAACTCAATAAATAATGATCACAATAATAATTAAAATTATGATCAGCAGTAATGATTAGGACATGAGTTGTTCCTTTCTGATCACCAAACGATGATCCATCTTTGATCAAAAGCTCTGCCTGATTTTTAAAGTAGCAAATCGAAATTTGAATCTCATTTGGAATTTTTTTCGTGACGCATTTCAATCTCTGGTATTATAAAGTATAGTGCTGTCCTTTAAAAAAACACTCGTACCCTAAAAAAACCCATCGAAATGTTTTAAATAAATAATTGAAATAATTTTAAATTCTCATGTGCCCTGTCTTTCTATTCCATTTAGAGTGGCAGGGAACGTAAAAACAAGTCAAAGAACCGTTTATTTACTTAGTTTTTTTAAATAATAGAAAATGTCGATTTTTGGCTAAAAATATGATTTAGTTATGCAGATTTTGATGCTGTAAAAATATATGTTATAAAGACTTTTAAGTATTTTTCACGTGGTTTTGTGTTATACCGTTATTATAAGGATAAAAAAATCAAACCTTCAACTCACAGTCCAGAAATTATGGACCTTACAGTAGTCTTTGAAATGAGGGGTGAAAAAAAACCCATAGGGTGCCTAAAAACCCATTTTTCCTTTTGTAATTAATGACAAAATAAATAAAAAAAATATGCAAAATATTTAATATTATTCATGATATATAACTAATTATGCAAATAGAATAGTTGTTTTAGTAATTCTCGATTTTTTTTCAGTATTTTTGATAAAAACTGAATGATACCAAAAACAGCCCTTTTCCATTAAAATATAGCATTTTACCGAGTTTTACTCGAAAAGAGTTTTAAGAGTTAATAGTTGGGGGTTTAAAATAAAATATCAATGCCAATTACCTTTTTTTATAAAAATTGTATTGAGTATTTGTATTTAATTGGTCGTTTTCATCAAAATACAACAATAAAAACGCTATTGTCGTTGTGTAATGAAGGCAAAATTCTTGAGTAGAAAAACTTATCGCAGTTTTAATTTTAGAAATAATTTGTAATAAATTTGGTTTTAATTATCATAACTATTTTCTTTTCTATCAAAATAAACCTTTCAATCATATTTTTTCTTAATTTTTTGAGTATTTTCAAGGGTGGGTTTTTTTAGGGTACATGGTTTTTTTTTTACTTAATTGTCTGCCAATTTGTAACGGAGACTCAGAATTAAAAATACTAATGACTAAAATGTAGTGGAGGATAAGTCGTTACAACACTATTTTGTTCGATTTAATTTTCATATTTTTTAAGCTTTTAATGAAGGAAAAATGAAAAAGTGGTTTTTAAAGGACAGAACCATATGTGAATTCAGTGGAGTTTTTAAAGTTTCGATTTATAATCTTATATAACTGTAGAAACAAATTTGCTAGATACAAAATATTACTTCAACTAACTGGCGTAAAATTGACATTTCTTTTCCTAACTACACGATCTGAAATAAAACGGTTATTCTTAAAACCACTAATGTCTAATCTGAGCACTCACACGCTATGTCAAAAACTTTCCCTTTTTTACAATACACTTTGAGAAAGACATTTCCCATTTTCTTAAACTCATGAAACATTGTTTAGTGCACATATCGATCTTGTTTTGTTTCTCACGTCACGCAATCTGGATTTTTGACAGTTCCTTCGCGTGAACTCAACTTTATTAAAAACTGTCTTTCATTCATCTGAGCGGGAGGAAAAAGCTAAATAGAAAGTGACTTTGACACATAATTTTTTACTCAGTTCTGTAATTAAGGTTCGTGAAATTAATTAGCCTGTTTTTTTTGGGAAGTGGAATAACGATTTTCATTATTGGTCTTTTCAATTTTTGCATCTTTCAAGAAATTCAATATCTTGTTAAATTTTTACGTTCTGCTTCATTTTTTAATTCCAGTTTGTGTGCTCTTGCGCCATAAAAATCAATTAACCAACCAATCCCACATTGCACGATTTTTCCTTACCATTTAAAAACGAATCATGAGCAATCATATCAATCATATACTACGAAGTGGGATTGGGTAATATGCAGTTCCAAAGATGATCTGTTATTCCTTTGTTCTAGACCATGCCGCAATCAATTTAATGTGTTTTTTTTTTCAAACAGCCTCAGGCACGTGTGTAGTTTTAGTATTTCCCTATTAAATTGTGTTTAACTGTGCCATGTTTCTATCTCCCCTTAAGGATCAATCAGAGCGTTTGAAGATCGAAAGGCAATCCCATTTATGGAATGACAATTATCTGACATACCTACCTACCAATCAGTGATGTCGCCCAAATTCTACGTAGTGGATTCGGAAATATGGGTTAAATATTGGGTAACATTTCTTTAGCTTTTCTAAATGGGTAAGGAACTTTTCCAAGCATTTTTTATTTCCTGAAATGTCACTTCAGATAACATTTGAATCGGATTAAGTAGTTTTTTAATTCAATAATGTTAGTCATGAGATAAATATAGAGATGTGTCCTGTCTATTACACTCAAGATTTTTTAGATCCTAAACATGAAAAAAAATTACATTCCCGAATACAGTCCTATTTTAATATTTTCTTGCCTTTTCAAAGAGAAACTCTGAAAAAGACAATAAAAGTCCAATGTCTAAATTTTCAAGCATTAATGAACACTTAAAACTTAAACAAAAAAAAACCGTAATCAAAGCGATAATAGTTTTCCTTCAACATATTGTAGAAAATTTAACTCCATTTATAACTCCATCTGAAATGGCATAAGAAAAAAGAGGACGAAGCAGCTGTTCATCAGCAAGCAAATGTCTCAAATAATATCATCTCTTGCGTTTTAAAACATGCCTTCTTGCCTCCTTACAAATTAATAAAACCAAAGAATTCGATACAAATCTGTTATTTTTCAAGCCCCCTTTTTTCTTTTGAAACGTTTAGCAATGCCTTTTTAAAGGCAAGTATCCGTTTTTAAATGGTCCGTTTTGAGACCACATGAGTAAACTTTAAACGGTAGTCTGAAACCGATAAAACAATTATTCAGGGGTGAACATGTTGAGATTTGAAAACCCCCTCCTGAAATACCCTTCCCTCTATATAAAAATCTCTATTATACCCAAAAGCTTATCATAAGAGAAGGTGATTGGTTAATGTCACGAGAAGGGAGGAGCTGTGATGTGTAAACATTTCAAGCAGACATCATTGAATTTTTTATAAAAAGTGATTGAATATTTTATATAAAGAGACAACCAAATCATAATCTCCTAACTATAAACCTTTCTTTTAATCACTTTAAGTTTTATACCATTCCAACTGTTGATTGAATTAAGTTTGAAACGTAACTTATCAAGAAACTTCCGGAAATGTCCAAACTACCACACACTTCTCATTTTATAAACAAGGACTCCAAGTTTGAAATTAGGTTAATGGCATCTCGGAGTACTTTTCGATATTCTGATTAGAGTTCGAGACGCGCTCTGATGATGAGGATGGAAAAGGGAAGAACTTTGGTCAGGAAGTTTAAACTCTGATTTTAGTTAGAGGTGAATTCTCGGAACTCAATAACAATCTAGATTGGATTGGAGTCAACCGCTTCGTTTCAACCGAATTTGATTCAAAACAATCTAGATGGTATCTTGAAATCAACCGTAAGTGCCAGTGTAAGTACCGTAACCTAAGTATTTTCATATAATAGCATCTAAATATTTTTATGAATCAAATGCAATATAACGTATCTACTAATAGATAGTGTGTACCCTTTTTTAGCTTTAAAATCTTTGAAACCTTGAAATTGTTAAGGAATGCAATAATGTAGTAGGGTGGGTTGGGGTAAAGTGGGTCTTGGGGTAAAATGGGTCAGTTTTAATTAACTCGATATAAATCAAATTTAAATTGAATTATTTTCGCTCATTTTTTTGTATTATAATCTTTTATCTGTTGGCAACATTTTCTGAGTGTCAAAAATTTAGATTCATGAATTTAAGAGCTGAAAAAATATTTTATTTGAACGATAAATGTTGTTGTCGAAAAAACAGGGTTTACCAACTTCCAAATATCTGTAGTCGGCTAGACTAAAAGCTCTCCATCCGCTCTCTTGCGTTAACTTCCTATACCGTGCTGATGAGCCCTAACTTGGGCGAAACCGGTCCACGGTTGGAGGCGACGCTTGAGAGCTGGAGTTTTCTCATAGATGATTATGTTTTGAAGGATTGTAATGTCAAGATCTAATTGAAAGGAATCATTAAAAAGTAATAGTTTTGATGAAATAGACCTTAAGAGTGAACCATTTTACCCCAACCTACCCTAATTAATTCATTCCTTAGGTTCTGATTAATCTGAGAGGTTTGGTGAGAGTAAACCTCTTACCATGTTACAGAAATAATAATAAAAATTACTGTCTTGTAGTCCAGTAATTCTCAACCTGTGGTCTCAGTGCCTGTGCTGGTCCGTGGGGGACTACACTTTTCATTAATTTGATATTGTATAGTGGTTCTTGGATAGGAAAAGGGTGAAAATCTATAGTCTAGATTCTAGAATCATGCGTCACTTCGAAATAAGTGATGGGAAGATGACCTGGGAGGATTTCATGTTTTATTAATTTTTTATAAAGTAGGTATCTAGTGGCTGTGGGTATAATTAGTGTGAGAATCATTCTTGTAATTATTGTTTATGCTCGATGATATGCGTTTAAACTTGGTGTATGCGGTCAGTGGCTTTTAAGCCAAATAATTTAATATACACAAAATCTGTTCGCAAAATACAGTTTCACTGAAACACAAGTTTCAAGAACTCCATTTTAAATTTCCACAAATTGTAAGACATGGTTTCAAAACTAGAGTTTCAATAACCAATTAAACAGGGTAAACAACCATTATTCACCAATTAGCACTCAACCCCTAATACCTAAAACTCTCCTTCACCCATCAGTGCTAATAACAATTTCCCCGAACGGCTGCCACCCTAATCCCCGCTTTGTGAATAAAATCCAGCAGCAAAGACAAACGGCGGATTTCCCACGGACCAACTACTGGTCCGTGCGGCTCATTAGAGAGGGTGACCGGTATCTCGCGCTCGACTCGTTTCCTGCGGAAGCGGATCTTCCTCTGTTTTACTCGGACATTTATCGAATGAGGAAAGGGACAGATACGGGAGCTTTCGGGTAAATATTTGACTGCTGCAGTGGTTTTTTTCTTTTTAGTACGGGGAGTGATTGACTGGAGAGTTGCTGGACAGTTAGGTGGCAAATAAGGGTGGCTTTATTACACTCAAACCTGTTTTTGTGCGGGGGTTAGGGGACCGCATAAAAGGAATCGCTCAGAACTCCGCGATAAAAATCGTTTTCGCAACATGTTTTTTCTCATGCGGTGGATAGGGACAGCATAAAAAGTATCATATAGGACCGCAGCGAAAATCCCTCAGCATAGGCATATTCACACATCCCAACGGTTTGGTCCTGACGAGCTTAGTGCGCATGCGTGTGGACTTATTTTAGCTGGTTTTTTTAGAAATTTTAATAAAACAATAAATCGGGGACAGTACCCACGACCTACCGCATGCTTAGCACGCACTCTACCACTGCACCAGCGGGGATTCATTAATGCTAGCAACTATCCGAAGAAGATCCTTTTTTTCTCCCCGAGCATGCGCACTAAGCTCGTCAGGACCAAACCGTTGGGATGTGCGAATATGCTCAGCAGCGCTGAATTGAAAAACACTTTATATTCGGACCGTAACGCAATCCCCCCACCCTACAGGTGAATTGAGAAACCGTTTCTATATTCTATACTTACCACAAACATTTTCCAGTTTCCATTTAGTCGGCGATGACTGCTGTTTCACTAGACCCTTGTTGTATGTCTAGGTAGCCACATATATACAAGATTTTACGAATCTTGGTTGATTTTTATTGAGGCTCAAGGAAAGTCAGCTGCCAAAAAAACATTATATCTTGTAAATATGACTATATCACGTTTCTCCTACTATACAGGAGGATGGCCCATAAATGTTCGGTCACACTTCTAGGGGGGATAGTAGCGGGGCCGCCGTGAGTGGAACACAATGATAGCCCCGATAGTAGACACCTAGACGAGTCCGAATCACATAGGATTTGGGGGTCCCAGACCAAATCCCAGGGACTTAAAAGGAGCGACACCCCAAAAAAATTATTGAAAAATTCAATTTGCAGAAGCACTACGATTAGTAAAAATTTAATTATGGTCTCAAAAATCGTGGTTTAATATGATCATTAAATTATTTGAGTTTTCAGTTTAAAATTTTTTATTACAAAAAAGTTTAAAAACCACAAAAAATGTGAAAACTCTGCCAAAACTTTATTTTGTATTTCGAAATCCTTTCTTTCGATTTAATAATCTGAAAGATCATAGTTGAAAACCCTTAAGACCAAAGTGTCACGTAAAAACCATCAATATTAAATGCTTGAGATCCTGTTAAAGCATGGTTTAAGTCCGTTTTTTGCGTTCGCAAACTGCCGTTTTGGAAACGGCTATACGCTATAGGAAGCCAGTTTGAGCACGCAAAAGACGAACTTTAGCAGGATCTCAAGCGTTTAGTATTGATGGTTTTTACGTGAAACTTTGGACTTAAGGGTTTACAACTATGATCTTTCAGATTATAAAATCAAAAGAAAAAATTTGAGGTTTTAGTAGAATTTTCAAATTTTTTTGTGGTTTTTTAACTTTTTTCATAATAAAACAAATTTTAAAGTGAAGACTTTTGAAATAATTTTAAAGATCATATTAAACCACAATTTTTGAGACCAATAGTAGTTCTTCTACAAATTGAATTTTTCAAATCCCCCCTAGAAGTGTGACCCATTATTTATGGGGGGGACAGCCTGTATAACCATTTTACTCCAATAATCCTTAGTAGATCACTTTTCTTAAGTACGTTGTATGTTAAGATGATGTAGTATGTACAACCATACACTTTATCCGTTTAAACCCTTCACAAAACTTAATTTTCTCTGCGTTAATTTTCCAATTTTAAAATATGTTCCCAAAATAATTTAATTTTACATTTTCTTGGAATGCAATATTTTATTTTATCACTGAAGTTATATTTTCGCCTCTGCATTAAAGAAAAACGTTTGTAATTTTACATCCTATTGTAACAAACATAACTTTTTAACCTCTTTCGAAGCTATCACCACTTTGAAACAACTCTTGGCTTCAATTAAAAAAGTTACTCAACAACTGTAACGTTTTAAAAAAAAGTGATATATTGTATTCCTTCAATTCGATAATTTAATTTTCGCTGTAATTTCCCAGTGAAAGAAATCTACAAAACTAATCTAAATTCCGGTCATTTATCACCAAAATCTAAAGCGAACATCAAGTATAATCTTCTTCAACTCTTTCGTCTCTAAACTCCTCTAACAGCACAAATAAGCAACACAAAATTTCTCTCGCATGAGATCGACGAAATGGATCCTCACTTGTCAAGACTGACTTTCGACGACCGTTTTCTGTTTTTATCCGACCCTGATCGTAAATTTGTCCCATAATCCAATTACAGCAGTCTCCCTCGTGGGCTCGGTGCTGATCGTCTAATTCGATCGCAAGTTGTTGCATTAGTTCTGTTGCGACTGTGAATGTCCTTTGAGATAAAAGCGCCGCTTGATGTTGGGGCTAATGCTCCTGAAACGTCACTTTTTCGTTGGATATTATGCCCAATTTACATGTGTTCCAGTAGATCCTTGTGTGCACAAAAGTGTCATAAAATAAAAGCATGTAAATAATAAATACAAAAATATATCAAAGGAAATAAATACCATATTAGGTAATTCAATTGGCTAATAACAATTTAAGAGATACCTGGAATCGGCGAATGGTAATCTTACTGGTATCCTGTAAATGAGCCTTAAGGTTTGTCAGTACAGCTCTTCTTAACTCAAAAACTTTGCACAGTTGTGGGAATATGGCTAAATTAGAAAAGCGAATGGAATAACATTATATGTAATTTTCCTTGGTTTTAATGTGTAATTGATAAAATTATAAAAGCACAATGAATATGTAAAAAAATAAGCGAAACGTGAGAAAAGAACACCAAGGAGAATTTGTTTACAGAAAAATAAATAATTAAAATAACTTATGTTACTTTTTTGGCTTTTAAATGTTATGAAACATGTTATACCTTTAAACATTTGAAAAATAGTTTTTTTAAATAAACACTAAAACACCAATAGACGAAGATATTTTTAACGCCTCTGAGAGCGTATTTCAAGCATTGTGAAAATCGGAACAACTTTTTAAAACACTAGCTAGGCGTATTTTCACGCTTTGAATTTTTAACAAAGGTTTAGCTTTAAAAATGCAAGGCGCCCCACCGAAATCAACAAATAATATTTTTTTCTACTCAAAACACCAACTGATAGCAGCGGGAAAAAAGAGAGTCAGAGAAAAAGGACATTAGAATTGTAATATTAAATAAATATTTCATTTAGAATGTTTAACGTAAAATTAATTATTTTATTTTTAATGTAAATACTTATAACATATATTCTAATTGTTAAAAATCAAAATAGCATCCTCATTTTTTTTCTATATCATTTTGTACAATAGAAAAGTACGCATTTTTTTTTAGAAAATGTGTCTCTGTATATGGAGTTTATGCTATTTTCGTATTTCACTCCTCCTTAAAAAGTCAAGGAGTATATTTTCATACTCCTCCAAAAAATCCTAGGAATAACACTGTCAATAGAAAATAAAAAATACTATGTGTGTTGAACCTCATTTAATTCTTACAGAAATCTCAACTAGCTAACCCTTAATAGACTAAAAGTTAAGCAGCAACGTGAAAGCTGTATCTCAAATTGATCTTCCTTGCACCAAAATTGCTAGAAAACTAACCGCACTCAACCCACCCAGTTTCTGGCTAAGAGCCGAATGGGAAATTAAACGCTCTTTTGCCACCGAGATAAAGGGTCCATTGAAGTGAAATTAACGGTTTGTGACTGATATCTCTTGGGGTGGTGTAAGGAACACTGGAACTGTTCGTTGGAGATAAATGGAGATGGAAGATATACTATTTGGTGAAGGAACTCCCAAGAGCTGTGTCGCTTGTCTTTGTGTTCTGTACTTCATTAATTTGGTGTTTTAGGTATCTAGCGTTTTAATAGAACAGAAATGAGGATCTAACTTACGCTGTTTATTTGGATTAAGATGTATCTGATCCTCCCATTTTTCTGTAATGTACTTGCAAAATACTGTTTTTGGAATGAAAGTATGGAATTATGTCATGCTTACTTAAAAGTGATTTCTTTTGTATTCATTGGTGGATTTAGAAAGGAATGTTTGAGAAGATATAGTAGTATCAGTTTATGTTATGATTAATGTATTGGTAAATAATTAATACCATAAAAATTGATATTGATGTTTTTTAAGCTAAAATACCTTTCAAAATGAAGTCAAAATAGTATGAAATACGGGGAGACAATGCTACACACCCTTTAACAAATACTTCTAAAGTTAAAATATTGTTATTTGAGAGTATTCCTGTCTTTATATTGGCAAAAAAATTTTTGTAATTTTATTTTTATTTTTTGTAACAGGAAATGTTTTATTTTGATACAACTTAATACTACAGTAGAAGTTCTTATAAAAACCAGCAAATCTGGAGTTTAGAAGTCTCTTTGGAGAAAGTTCTTCACGGTAGCCAAGTAGCCTTTTTTTATAGAGAGAGGATCTGTTGTTTAAACAAAGCAAATCTCAAATACTAATGGTAATAAAACAACGCCGAATTGGCTACCTCTAAGAAATTTTGAAGGTGAGACATCGGGTTTTATAAGAGCTTCTACTATATTCCTTATTTTATTCCTTTAACATAGGAAAAAAGTAAGAGAGTAGATTATGCCATTGACAAAATATTTGGAAGTGTAACATCAAGGTATTTTGTTTAACATTTCTACAGACTTTTTATAACTTTATGTATTGTGAAAGGAGAATTTCACCAATTATTGCTGGTTAAGCGGACAATAAGTGTAAACTCACAACTCTCAAGCGTCACCACCAACCACGTGGTTGGTGGTGACGCTTGAGAGTTGTGAGTTTACACTTTTTATGTATTGTGTTCATTAGACCAACTGACCAACTAAGGAAACCTCCCCTTTAAAAAATTCAGTTCTCTTTAGAAATCTTACCCGATACGAAAACTGTAAGTAATAGTAAGACAACTAATATAAACTATTCAATTCCTTCCCCTCTGCCAAGTCAATCAACTTTAGTAACTTATATTCCTATGTCCCCCTCAAAGCGTTATGCAAACATACAGTCTCTCGAACGAGAGCAGGGACGGACCCTTATCAAAACGGACGAATAAAAGATCCGTAATAAGTTCCAAACTTTCCCCCTTCACCAAGCAAAACATTCGAAGAAGCGAAAATTACTTCCAGGGTAATCTTTCCCTTCCCCCAAAACGCAACCATTTTTCGCTCCATAATCCTCACTACCTGTTTTTTTTATTCGCGCACATCTAAATTTATCTCGATATATTATAATAAAAGATCGATCCTTTTTCTTGGCTTCCCTGCAGTGGCAACGCTTCTCCAGACTTCGCAGAACCCCTGAAGGACTCTGTGAAGTGAAGCTCGTGTTGTGTGTTTGAACTAGTGAAGCGAATGCAAAGCGCCTCACTCACATCACCTCAAAATGCAGAGGGGGTCGCAACAGTAGCTTCACTATTCTTTTTGTTGTGTTGACGTGACTTTCAGAGATTTATTGAGGGAAAATCTCACGCAGCGTTTGATTTTTGGGGGTTGTGCATTTATAGTCTGGTTAACTCTTTTTGAGGCCCCTGGGCTAAACTGAAGGAGTTAAGCTTCGAAGTTGGAGGTGCATGACGGGAATAAATATTTGTCTTGGGGATTGAAGGTGGAAGTTCTATAGTCCTAGTAAATATTTCTCTAGAAATTTTAAGTATTGATGAAGGGGTATTATAACACACTGATAATCTCTTACCAAAAGGAATTCAGGGGGAGAGGAATCAGATCTTTCAGTCAATTTTAGTTAATATTTGTTCATTAATTTGTATTTAGTGCTATCTTACAACTGGGTGTAACTATTGGCGACTTTTTGGCACTACTCTTGGCATCCGACTATCCGGTAATCGGGTTGATAGAAAATGAGTTACTATCACTTAGTTGCGAGATCCAAAAAAAATTTCGTCAGGTTGTAGAATCTAATCGAATATTTTATCTTTCAAAATTTAAATGAAATAGGTGACAGTAGACGGAGTTAGGTGTGTTAATTTGATAAAGCCAACTTCATTGGTGCTTTAAAAAACTGAAAAGTCATGACAATACAGGCATTTTGGAACCATAGTTTTACGGGTATTTTCTCTTTTGATTGAGATTTTCCTTACCTAAAGTGTGGTGTATGGCATAAAACAATTGAGTGCGCTTTTCACATTTTATTTTCTCAGCATATGATCCCACAGATAACTCATAGATCCCATATATTATAGTTTCAGTTTTTAAGATGAATTGTGTTTCAAATCCCAGCAACAATGGCTTCTGTTCGTATTATTTTATTTTTTTTAGTAGTTACATCTAACAATGGCAATGTAGTTTCTAACAATGAGCATTGATTCATTATTAGAAGAATTTTAAGTTAAAAAACCAATTTTACACTTTGTAACAGAATATTGTCTTACAAAGAGGTAATATAAATTTATAATTCAACAGAACAGAAGAAATACAGAGTTCAAATTTCAAGTTACTCAATAAAGATATGATGACTGAGTGCATATTAAAGACCTATTGATTACATTGTTAGAAGGCATTATTAAGTTTGAATAAAACACACCTTGTAATGTAAAGATGCCTTGTATAGAGGTAATGTAAATTTATAATTCAGCAAAACCGAATAAATACAGAGTTCAAATCCTAAATTACAAAATAAATACATGAGTGCATATATAAGACGTGACTAATTTTTAAACTAGCATTTCATTGTTACATTCATAAGCTACTTTCACACTTAACAATGGAAAAGACTGTCTTGTTTAGAGGTATTATAAACTTATAATAGAGTAAAACAGAATAAATACATAGTTCAAATCCTGAATTTACAAAATAAATACACAATTATGTGTATGTATGACAACTCATTTTTAAACAAGTGTTTCATTGTTAAGTTTATAAGGTACTTCCACACCTTACAATGGAAAAATCTGTCTTGTTTAGAGGCATCATAAACTTATAACAGAGTAAAATAGAATAAATACAGAGTTCAAATCCTGAATTTACAAAATAAATACACGATGATGTGTATATATATATATATGACAACTCATTTTTAAACAAGTGTTTCATTGTTAAGTTTATAAGCTACTTTCACACCCTGTAGTAGAAAAGAACAGTCTTGTACGGAAATAACATAAAGTTACAATACAGTAAAACTGTATAAATACAGATTTCAAATCCTTAATTACAAAATATATACACGATGATGTGTATATATAAAACAACTCATTTTTTAAACTTGTGCTTTTTGGTTAAGCTTATAAGTAACCTTCATACCCTATAGTTAAATAAAAAATTGTGTGTATAGTAGTAACCTAAAATTACGATACAGTAACCTGTATCAATACAGATTTCAAATCCCCCTAAATTACAAAATTCCCCCCTGATGATTTGTAGATATGAGATCTAGCTCGTTTTACAAACCCGTGTTTCATAATATGCCTCCTTGCGTCTTTATCAATGCGATGTTTACCTAAAATCCCGTTCGGCCATCAAACATAAGTTGCATACTCCTGCATAAACAAATGTTCGTATGAGGCCCTGTTCGTTTATCGAACTTGTGTTTCATGTGATACATTCATACGTCCGGTGCACGCGCCGGATACCAGCAACGCCCTTTAGGGGGTGGTGACTATGAGCTTTGTTTGTACCCTGAACCTGTGTTTTATGTTAACATTTCATATATCTCGGAGTCATGTATGGGGCCTGGTTTGTTCTTTGAACTATGTCTCATGTTTGCCATCGTCCTTCATATGATGTGCACCCTTGAGGCTGTGTTCGTTCTTCGAACGAACACGTGCGCTCACGTGTGCCTTCATCCCTTTCCCATGCGGTATGCGGTGTATACTTGAGGTCTTGTTCGTCGGTTGAAATTCGGACTTGTTCCTTAAGTATGCCCTCATGCATTCCTTACGTGGTGTATCTATGAGGCTATGTTCGTTCTTCGAACATGTGTTTCATATGTGCATCCAAAATATCCCCCCCTTTAAGGACCAAAAAACTTTTCAGATAGTGTCAGCCATGCTTATTTCCCCCCTTTTAGGACCAGAAAACTTTTCAGATAGTGTCAGCCATGCTTATTTCCCCCCTTTTAGGACCAGAAAACTTTTCAGATATAGCTTGTTTGCCGTCGCTAGGCGGTGCAAACCGATTTTCTCTGCCTACCCCAATGCTATTTTCACCGCCTGGCGACGGCAGACAAGCTATACCGTCATCCATGCTAATTCCCCCCCCCTGTTAGGGCCCAAAATTACACACACCGTTTCTTGGTTTTTTTTTACAATTTTTACCCTCGTATTCACTTCTTTTTTCGTTATTCCTACTTAACTTTTTAAAATTAAGATATTTCTTGAGTTTTTTTTTGTAGAAATTCATTCAACAATCAAATACAAAGTTTTATAACAACTTAGTAAAAAATTACAATTATTACGCTTTTAATTCAATTTTTGATTAATTTCTTTATTTTCAGTGGCACACTGTGGTGGCCTTTTTGGAAACACACTCTTACAGTCATCAGATAGGCTTAGACATTTTTTGTTGATAGTCGGGTTTTTCAAAGTTGCTAATAGTCGGATGATAGTCGTATGAAAGTCGGATGATAGATGCCGTTATCATCTATTGCCACCTCCCTAATTTTGCCATGTCTCTGAAGGGGAAGGAAATAGTCCCCAGAGACTTGGACTCATGGTAAACTGCCGTTGTTAACCAAACATATTTAAAAATTTCTAAATAATAATGACTGTAATAAAATAACAACAAAAAAATAACATACTCTACTAGAACAAGATAGGAAAGATTAAATACTGGAATAATTAGTTCTAAAATAAAAGTCCTGATAATTTTGAACCCAAGATAAAGAAGGTATCGTATCGTGGGTGTACTGGATCCGATATTCCTTTGACTTCGACGACTTAGTATATGTTTAACACAATACCGTAATCATTACTTGAGTAAATACCGAGAATAATCATCCTAATTTTCAATTTAGTATCAATTAGAAAAATTAGTTATAGAAATTAATATCAAATAACTTTCATGAAACTATATAAAGATACTCAACTGGGGAAAACTTTTGATATACTTCGTTCTATACATAAACGTTTATCTTTGGGGATAAAAATATCCAGTCGGTTAATAAATGTCTAAGATGAAAGGTGATATTTTTCTGAAAGACTCCACATGCCTTATTTATGACAATGGATCGGATTCAGATATATGAAAAAGCTTTTAATCTTATTAAACATGAAATATGATGTAATCATACAGTATACTGTGATTCCTTGTGAGTATATTTTTAAAATTAAAGACTGAAGACTTCTATGAATTTAATCAAAGTATAACTCTTTTAATTTAATAAAGTGGAGAGTACTTTATTATGTTGATCGATATGAAAAATAAAAATTAGTGTTTTGTATAATGAATAGGTAGGTAAAGCTTGAAAGTCAGCTGTTGTTGTTGAATTTTAGATTGATTATAAGATGAATATTTTATTTTGCTAATTAAATTGAATAAATGTTAAGAAATAAGAGCTTTAATTTGAATGAAACAATTCTTCATGAGTAGATTTTAAAAAGCTGGGGTTTGAGTCTTATACAGGGTGTCCCATAAATAATGGGCCACACTTCTAGGGTGGATAGTAGACACCTAGCCGAGTCAGAATCACATAGGATTAGGGGGTCCCAGACCAAATCCCAAGGAGTTAAAAATGGAGCGACACCCCAAAACAATTATTGAAAAATTCAATTTGTAGAAGAACTACTATTGGTAAAAATTTAATCATGGTCTCAAAATTTGTGGTTTAATATGATTTTTAAAATTATGCTGAAAGTTTTCGCTTTAAATTTTTTTTCTACGAAAAAAAGGCAAAAAACCACAAAAAAATGTGAAAAATCTGCCAAAACTTTATTTTGTATTTGGAAATCCTTTCTTTTGATTTGATAATCTAAAAGATCATAGTTGAAAACCCTTAGGTCCAAAGTTTCACGTAAATACCATCAATATTAAACGCTTGAGATCTAATTAAAGTTTGATTTTTGCTTGCGAAAACAGATCCAGGAAAGAAACGTTGAGGGAAAATCTACGAATTACGGATTGATGCCGCTAAATTTCTCGCCGTTATTTGCGATACGAGATTCCTCGCCAACTTTCGCCAACCACAGATCGCCCAAGCTGTCTTGGCGATCTGTAGGAGCTTGGTATGTTTCGCCAAACTGGGAGAGAAAAGAAAGTTAGCGATTATCTATCCGTAACTCGTAGATTCTCCCTGAACGTTCGTTTTCTGGAGCTGTTTTCGCACTCAAAAAACAAACTTTAACAGAATCTAAAGCGTTTAATATTGATGGTATTTACGTGAAACTTTGGACTTAATGGTTTTAAAATATGATCTTTCAGATTATCAAATCAAAAGAAAGGATTTCCAAATACAAAATAAAGTTTTGGCAGATTTTTCACATTTTTTTGTGGTTTTTTGCCTTTTTTTCGTAGAAAAAAAATTTAAAGTGAAAACTTTCAGCATAATTTTAAAAATCATATTAAACCACAAATTTTGAGACCATGATTAAGTTTTTACCAATAGTAGTTCTTCTACAAATTGAATTTTTCAATAATTTTTTTGGGGTGTCGCTCCATTTTTAACTCCTTGGGATTTGGTCTGGGACCCCCTAATCCTATGTGATTCTGACTCGTCTAGGTGTCTACTATCCACCCTAGAAGTGTGGCCCATTATTTATGGGACACCCTGTATAAGATATTAAAAATCCATATTCTTTATAAAAAATTGCCTTTTGGGGAATCGCTAAATTAATTATATGAGGAGTCTTGGCGAAACTAAGGATAGTAGGGGACTCAGTACCCAAACATTATTTTTTTATAATAACATAATTTTATTACTTTTTTAGGTGTTAAATTATGTATATGTTACCGCTAAAGTTGATAATTAGTTATTCTGAAGAATACCTAGGTAAACTTAAGATTAACTGATTTCTGTCGTTAATGTGCGGATTTTTGAGTTTTTCGCATTTTACCTAGGGAATCTACACTATAACGGCCTCTTGATAGTTAAAGTTCAAAATAGTTTGTTTCGTTCAATACTTTCTGTTAAAATGTTGAGGTGCTCACTGCGACATGCGCTTACCCCTGCGCAGTTGGGTTTCAATACGTAGTTTGTTGTCATATTTGGTGTTTTGATTTCAAATTTAGTGCGTAGCACTGGTAGTTGTCATGTTGAATGTTAAAACAAAATAATACAAGCAAGTAAGTACTGTAAATTTACATGATTAAGTACAGTATATTACTACTAAAACGGGTATTTTGAAACAATTGTGTTGAAGCTCCGACTTCAGAGTGACAGAGATTACTTTTAACGAAAGCAAATGTCCCAGCTGTTGAAATATCTTTTCAACAAACGTTAATTCAACAATCGCTGGAACCTGGGAAAGGGTTTAACATATGTAATCGATCGCGAATCCTAGCAATAGTTCAGGGCATGCTGCCAGCCGATTACACCGCGCTTTCATTAAGATTTGCTAGTTTAAGTGCTCATTGAAATACGCTGTCAAATCGAGATCGAAAACCACAATTGATACAAATCTCAGTTGGTACTTAAATATTATATTATTATTGTTTTTATATTCTAGTTTTAAAATTGCTATTTCATTACTATTTTTATGGGATTTGCGTGTTTTGTGTAATATGAAAAAAGTACCGATCCCCCTTTTTTGATTCGTCATTGTTACTGTTTACCCCCAAAACGAGTTTGGTTATAGTTAGGGCAGGGGGGTTTGGGGGGCGGCAGCCCCCCCAACCTCCTTAAACTTTTTATAAAATAAAATAAAATTTTGTACTTTAACGGATCACCCTCGTTAATGTGTAAAATAACTGATTACAGGTAGTATGCAGATTAACGAGTGTCTAGTCGGTAGGGTGCAGAATACCTAGGTAATTTCAAGATTACCTAGGTAATCTTAGAAATTGAAAAAAAATTCGCTCTTTAACGGATCACCCTCGTTAATCTGCAAATTACCTAGGTTATCTGTAAATTAACTGATTTCCGGACTTTAACTGTAACATATATACTTCATACTAATTCATATTTAGCCCAAAAAGTGAGTTCAAAATTTATTTTTTTTAAATTACTAAGAACTTCAAAAAAAATTACCCTAAATTTAAACTGATACTCCTCCGTCAGTATATGTTCTTTTGACTTTATTCTTTTTCAAAACATAAATCAAACATATATAATCACTTGTAGGCATGGAACTTTGAATATCTATAAAAGTTTCCGAAAAATAAAAAAAACTCTGAAATTTGGCATTTTTTTTTGAAAAAATATCCTAAGTTTCTACTTTACTACTTTGTAAAAAATACAGTAAATATATTGTAAAATCCATGCCTAGAGATGTTAATCTTATGTTACTGATAATGACTACAAAGTTTGAAGTAGTTTGGAAGTTTATAAAAAAAATCCTTATGATTTTAAACATTAAAAACCTTGTTTTGAGAAAAGGCTTTAAGGTTTTTAAGATTGAAAACTAGGCTTCTTAAGCCTATCTAGGCTACAGAAATCACGAAATTTTTAAACTTAGAATCCTCATACCATTATGAAACTTGGTAGGAATAATTCTGAGATTGATTATCATTCTTATTGTAAAATCTCAAATTATAAATGTTGATCAAAATTTGGTACTGAGTCAGCTTAATGTTGCTTATAAAAGGAGAAGAAAGGTAAACATTACCAGAATAATCTTTTTTTAATATTCAACGGCTTATGTTTAAACTATACTTGTAAAACTATACTACTAATAAAAATAACAGAGTATAAGCTACTGTCATAACCAGCAGTTTTCAAAGACTTTCTATCCAGATAACATTCTGAAGAATCGATCTATTTATAACCCATGATTAAGTTTCCAATCCAACCAACCTTGAGATATAAAACGCATTTTTCACACCATAACAGCTATTACACACGCAAAAATAAATAAACAAACGCTTACAACAGCAGACCCGATTGCTCAATACGCTGCACCAAAATTCACTATCCATCTTTCAATTATTCCTTCCCTTTTTTCCAATATATGCCCCGTACAATATAAATATATTAACTTCATTTACGATGAAAAAGGGGAAGATGGGGAAAACCTGACGCATTTTCCTAGCATAATCCAATCTCCGGGTCCTCTAATCCATTTTGTCCATCAGAAAGGGAAATATTTGTCGGTCCTTACTTGACACAACGGCCGTCTGGGGACGTCCATTAATTACGAGATGTTTAAAAAAACATTGCCCCCTTAGTTGAGGTATGCATGACCTCACACACAAGTGAAATTTACCTTAAACAAAAAAAACTTAAAAGAGAGAGAGAGAGAGTTTCACAGGCATTTTTCTTTCTGTTATTTGTATACGTCTATTATTAATAAACGTTGATACTGGTGTCTTCGGTAGTTAATGCTAGTTTTTTTAATCTGGATGCTATTAATGTGAAAGTAAAATAAAATTATATATTATTTTAAATAAAAACAAAAGATATGTAAATTCTTTTTTATCCTTAAAAATCATTTTCTAATTTCCCCTAAATTTCTTTTCCTAATCTTTAAGTTTTTTGAAATTGAAATAGAAAATAAAATAGAAAATCTGTAAAAAAAATTGATGTAATCTTCACCGTTTAATTACATCTACTAAGGTGTTTTTTCACCAAATATTGGGAAATATAGCGGAAAATCGCAAAGCGACCGAATTATACATACAGATATCGCAATGACAACCGTGACATTTTTTTCGATACTTGGATATTTAGCTACGAAAACACCTAGGCGGTATTTAACGAAAAAATAGAATCAACATATAGAAAAAGAAATGTATATTTGAATTGATTACGATTCTTTCTTGACCTTCCTTCCCCTTGGTATAAAATTTTTGAGTTATTTTGATGAACCCATTCCCCTATTTTGAGTTCAGGTAACTAATATACGACCCCCATTTCTATTTTTTTAGGAGCGGGTGGGAGTGCTTATGGAATGTGTTGTTTGTTGCGTAGATGGTACCATCCTCATTGATGTGAACTCTATATGAGTAAAATGTCATGTGTTATATTTATATGTTTATCAAACAAATGAAAGTAGATTTCAATTTCGTTATAGTTCCCGCGAAATATCGTCAATCTCTTTCGAAAGCTCAATATTCAAATGTAAACAAATTTTTCTAATTTTTAATGATAAACTGAACAGTTATAGATCTCATTAAACATTTTAATCAATGAGTTTGAAATTATTTTGCAATATTTATACTTTATAGGGTCCAAAAGAGTTTGGCGATAATTAGAGGAAATTATAACGGAATTGAACCGAAAGTAGTAAGAGGTGTGTGGAATTGCCTTGTTAGGTAAACCAAAGGTATGAAGTATAACATAGTATAAAGTAGAAGGATATGAAGTATTACATAAAGGTATAAAGGCCAACAACTAAAGCATATTTATATGAGCTCTATGAATATAAAATTATTTTTCAAAACATCATGGAAAAGATAATTAAGTTTTAAAAATTTAGGAATTATTTGTCATTTTATGGACCGTAAACGTTCATGGTAAAAATGTCTTGGACTGATATATTAGGTACTACTTATATTTTACGCTGTTGGACTGTATGTTTAAGTTCTTTAGGAATTAGATTAGCTTTCCCCTTTAACTTATTGAGGTGGTTTTAAAATGTAAAATTTGATCAAATTTAATATCTTCATAAAATCAGAAATTCATATATTTCCCTACATGAATTAAAACTGCGAATGACCTTTAATTAGCTCTACCTTTAGCTTCGGCTCAAAACTGTCATTATGTCACTCAAAATGAAACTTTGAGTGACACTGTACACAATGAAGACCAGAGACCATTAATTATTGTAAACAGTTTATCTCATAAACTGTTGACAATAGAAAATTAACATGTATAACAGATCGTTTATACTGAAACTACGTCTATTTATCTTTAATATTCCTATCATAAAACTTCAGACATATTTTTTAGTGTTGTAAGAAGGGGATAGATATTTTTACAGCCTTATACACTGAATTTATTCGAGAAGTTATTTGTCGACAAAATGAGTTTCATTATTGGTAAGTTTTTACTTACTTAAGTTTTTACTGCTTACATATTGTTAGTTGGAAAAAATTAAAACGTAAGACTTATTTTTCTCACCTACACAAATGCTTATAACCAGTGATAATTCTAACGCCTCTGAGAGCGTATTTCACGCATTGAAGATGGGAAATACGCTTTTAAAAACTAGCCAAGCGTCTTTTCATGCTTTGAATTTTCAATAAACGTTTTGCTTAAAAAATGGGCACCCCACCGAAATCAAAATATTTTTCTACTCAAATTTGTAATAAATAAATATTTTATTTATAATGCTTATTGTAAAATAAATTTTATTTATAATGTTTAATATTTTCTACTTATTTTAACAAATGCTATAATTGTTAAAAAACAAAATAGCATCATCATTTTTTATATTTCAGTTTGTTCATTAAAAAAGCATTTTTATAAAACATTTGTCTCTTTATATATAGTTTATGCTATTTCCGGTATTTCCCTCCTCATAAATGAATTTCACGCCTCCTAAAAAAGTCGAGGAGTATTTTTACTCCTCCAAAAAATCCTAAGAATAACACTGCTTATAACCTACATTAAAAAATTACAAAGGGAAACCTGCAGTGTCTGCAAACAATACATTTGTCCGGTATCCAATTATACAACTCAACTCTTTCTAAAGGCCTTAAAAACAAAGACCGGACTGCGATTTTATGTTAATAAAAACAATTCTTTTCAGTTGCACACCAAAAAACCATTCTCTTCAATCAGTCGCAAGGATTCTTTCCACTTCTATATTAACAGACAAAATTTGAAAAGCCTCCCAAAGGTGATAGATAATCCCGAAAAATAAAAGTTTTTCTCCTGTTTATGTCGGGAAAAATGCCGAAGAATTCCAAAAGATTACCTTTTTTGCATCAGAAGTAAATAACTCCTGATTTGTCCCACTTCTTTTCTAACAGATCGTATCTCAACAGTGCTGACAATCTTCCGCCTCGCAAACTGTCTGCGGACAAAAAAAAATTACGGACAATGAGTGTTTGGTGTGTCGAGAAAAAAAAGGATATTTTTTTTCTGCGCCCAGAGACGGCGAAAGGAGTTCGTGAGAAGGGATGTAAGAAATGTGCTAGGAAAAAGTGCTGGATGGCAGTTCTGCCTGATTCAACGGAATTGGAAGGATGTAGACTGAATTAGTTTGATTAATTTAAGTTGTTACTTGAATTGCTTGTTGCTAATGCATGGAAATTTGTTGCAAACTGGATGACATCAAATGGTGAGAGGAAATTTTTATTGTTTGAGAAAATAAAATTTATTTGCTTATGGTATGTATTTTGCAAAACTACAGTTTATATTTTTCTTGGCGATGCAAGATGTTTATTTTTTGCATGAGGTTTTAAGTTTTTTTTCATTTTTGAATGTATACTTAATTTATACAATAAAACTTAACAGGTGAAGGTATTAATTTCTTTGATACAACTATGGCAAAAAAACTAAATTATTCTAAATCTAAATAATGTGAAGATAATAACAGATGGACTTAAGTTAGATGGCTCAAATATTGGTTTGAGAAAAAAATATATGGTGTATATTACTATAAATCAGTCAGCATGGATGTTTTTCTTTACTTGAGACTATTTTTAGAATATGTATCTGATTACGTATTTTTTAATGTTGATATTAAGGGAGTTAAAATCCACTCTTTTACTGATAATAAAAAAATCCGTTATTTTTACAGACAATATGATTAAACCGGACATTATTAATAATACCCGCGTATTTTGGTCAAAGTGATAAAAACTCATTGATAAATGTCATTGAATTTATCACATTGCCCTTCTCACTCCGGGTAATATTAATAACGCCCGGTTTATCATATTGCCCGTAATATTTGTAACTTACAATGAATTAATTTCTCTTATGTATGTTTGAATGGAAATTACAAGTGTACTTATTGACAATACTACTAGGTTGGATATGTAAACTGAATAGTATATCCTTATTAAACCTTAATAAAACACTTTTACCTATATTCATTAAATACTCACCGAATTCATTAACACTTTCATTCGGATTAATGCCATGCTTTTCTGAATCACAAGTAACGTAAAAAATATCTAATGCTAATCCTAGCTGTTCACTTTCTCAGATTCTTTTCGTACAACCCTTCTGAAAAAGAATCCTCTTTGCGTTCGCAAAAAGCTAAAAGCTAAGCCTACTTTTTCTTCCAATGCAAACACCCACCTCGATCAGCATTTATAGATGTTATTCTTGGTGGCTTCTTTCCCTGAAGGCTATTGGTCCGATGAGAAGAAGGCAGGATCAGCGATTTCGCGCATTTGCTTCTTCAATGCGGGCCTAATTGAGTGAGCGACCTTTCGACAATGACTGGATTTTTTTGTTGTCGAAAAGAAAAGTAGTGAGTGTTGTGATACTGGGTACCTTACAGTTCAGTGTTACGCTATAACAATTGAATCTGTGATGTTGTTTGTAGAATAATATTCAGGCAAGAATGGGCAATACCAGCATTTTTTTTTAAAACAGAAAAAAAATGCATTTTTTCAGTAAAGGAAATAGATCGAAATTCAAAAATCGACATGAAAAGTTTAAAAAAAATTAGTTAATTTAATATTTTAAAATAAATATCGTCACTCACTTCGTCTTTGTTTAGGATTGAAGTTCGTCACATCTGATTCGACCTGACTTTACTTTTAAGTGAAACCCAACAATGACTTTAAATTGTTTAAACAAATCATTATGTAAACAAACCTTCAGGCTTTCACGGCCGGAATTATCAATAGAATTCATAAAATCAAATTTATCCGGGATATAAGGCCGTGTTCTGTTTTTATTATTATCACACGTTTTGTCCCTCTCTGTGGAGGACATCATCATTCCACTGATGAAAATCACCGATATTGGTATTTGTTTCATTCAATTTCAAAGGGGGTATTTTGAACGGTATTAGCCGGTGTTTTTGTGCTATCTGGGCCGATATTTCTTACGTGTTTTACCAGTATTAGTATCTGGAATTACATGATAGGTGATTACAGGTACTGGAAGATCCACTAGTCTTTATTATCATGTCTCTTAAATATGTTGAGAGAAGGAATAGTTTTTCTCCCTTTCGAAAACGTCACCCTTAGAATATCTGTAACAGATAAACAAGTTTACCTCTTACTGACGTATTTGAACTAGTTCTCATTGCGGCTAAAAACTTTCAACAATATCAAAACTAACCTAGAATGTGCCTGACGACTTTTTAAGACCCTTTTTCTCGAGGCTTCATTTGTATAACCTGCCTCGGGATTCAGCGTTAAGAAAATAAGCATTTTTTCGTCTAAAAATAAGCTTCACCCTTTTCAAGCGGGAACGTTTCATTCACCCCATAATACTAAACCGCGATGTTTAGGTATTTAAAACGTAACAACTTAAGCTATTTGGCAAAAGGCGTGAAGTCAAGCTAGAGTTGAGCGAAGTGTCTAGATATCCGTCGTACGACGGAAGCGCAGTCCTCCAACAGGCTCGGCGACCATCGCATTACGTTATATGTTTTATTAGTACAGAACACAGTTCGCAACAACTCTAGTGGCCATGTCGGTATAGTGTGCACCTTTTGCAACCTAATGTTCCGCGGTTCGATTAATAAAGTGTATGGTGCTCTTATATTTCTTATCGGTTTTTATCGAAGTTAAGAATTGCTTTAATAATTGATTTTGAGAAAGAAGGTTTAGTAGTTATAATGTGAATAAATCAAATTGTGATAGTAGTAATCCTTAATTTTAAATACTTTAATGCAGTTAATTTAAAATTAATTTGCCTAACTAAAGCGGTTTACTACTATTCGGCGCTAGAAATAAAACGAAAGCAAATAGAACTCTTTCATAATCCTTCTAAAAATTAGAAGACAAAAATTTGTTTCGCACCTCATTGTCCCATTCCGTTACTAAAGGTATAGGATTTCCGTAGTTAATACCTTTATTTTGGTTATAGTTAATGTATTTATTATTTTTGTTTTAGTTTTAATAATTAAATCTATTGATAGAGTTTATTGCTTTAATTATTGATTAGAAGAAAAAAAATTTCGCGTCAAATTTTCGCTACCATTCCTTAACTAAAAGTATAGGAATTTCGTAGTTAATACCTTTAATATGGTTAGTTAATGTATTTATTATTTTTGTTTTAGTTTTAATAATTAAAGCTATTTATGCAGTTTATGTATCGGATAAATTTTCATACATACATAAAATGCATTTCATTTTAATATCGTTATTAATTTAAGAGACTTACACCTTAAATCTACAGCTATGATCAACGGTCGCCGAGTTTGGAGGGCTGCACGTCCGTCGTACGACGGATGCCTTGTCACGACAGGAGTTGAAATACTTTATCACTTTAAAAGAATTATCTTCCCTGCATCACAGTCATTTTTCAGGAAGCAAGACTCGGATTCATTTACTGGTAAAAGGCTCATTTAGCATCTAGAACCCCTTCGTCACTTCGCGGCCAAGAATCCAAATTTAGAAGGAAAATCAAACATTTTCCAAAAAGTTGTCAGGATCGGGAAAGGGGTCGGTAACGAGGTGATATGGGCGCAAACAGAGAGGTTTGCTGGAACGTTGCCACCGTTCTGCAAGTACAAACTTCCTTCCTGACTGACGATCTGACGGGCGAAAAAAGAAAATGACGAAGAAATGGCGTTACGAAATTGACGAAAAGAAATTTATCCAGTTTTCTCTAGCGAAAAAGAGTAAGCTAAGTGATGTTATGGAATGGACGTGGTAGGAATGATTTTTATACGTGTATTTTTTAGTGTCTGACAATTGGAAAATGTATCCGTTTAGGATAATCTAATTTGGTGGAAGTCAAAAAAGGCTGTTCTTGTTTAACAACTTTTTAAGTGACTTAAGGAATTGGATCTTGTTCTTGTTTACGGTTGTCCGTCTCTTTTTGACGAGCATGAATATTCAAGGATATATGTATATGGAAAATTAATTTATTCTTTAAAATTATGTTATTAGTTGTATTATATTTGGGAGACCATTCTTAATAAGGAAAGAAGCCCACATAAAAAGTAGGGGATAGTGGGCACCTTGGGAAACTTTTTATTAAATTATTTTTTTACACAGTGATATTTATTCAAACACAGCTAATATATTAAATATAGCCTTTTGTGCATATAATAAAAATATCTTTAGGGAATTCCTAATAACCAATTTAAAAAACATCTTTCAATGTCCAAAGTTGCCCCACTATAGGGGCCCATCTTGAGACAACAAAAATAACACAAATAATAAAAAATCTATTTGAGGAGCTAACAATCAAACCATGCTTTCTCCTTCAAATACAAATTTTCAGGAAACACAAAAAACTAATAACTTAAAAAATAACTAGTAAAACCTCTCTTGAGCGACCACCCTCCGTTCCACGAAAAATCGGTCGTTAAGAGGGGTGGTCGCTCAAAAGGGGTCATCTTAAAAATAGAAAGAGATTACTTTAGAACTTACTCAAAACATTTTTCAAACCAATTAGTGATAAAAAACCCACTAAAACAGCTTATTATGAACTTCCACTGAAGTCGGCCGATTCAATCATTATTAGGCGAATCTCTAAAAAAACATTGCAGTCTCATCCATGTTGAATATTTCATTTGTGTTCATAGCTATAGGTAAAAGAAATGGCAGTGTTCTCATTTTCCAATCTTGAGAGATCTTTAATAATTTCTTGTTAGAACAAACGTGATTTTAAAAAACTCTGTTCTGAATTATCTCAATCTACTCAAATGGTGTACATATTTAATATGGAATTGACTTATTAAATGAATGAATTTTTAAAATTGATCTAACTTAATCCACAGTAAAAAATTAAATTTAAATCTTTATTTTTAGCCTTTTAATGTGATAAAATCATCTTTTCTAGAACAAATGGCACGGCGTCTGCCCTTGATATCACTGCCATCAGTCACCCATCAGCTGGAAAAACACACTGGAAAGTTCTTGATTCTGCCATCAGCGATCACTATCCAATTATTACGACTTTCTCAGTGAGCCAAGAGCCTTACCAGCAATCAAAGCGCTCTTGGAATTTTCGCAAAGCAAACTGGTTGGGTTTTACCCAGGAACTGGAGAGCCTTTGCTCTGAATCTACAAATAATGGCGATCTAGACGAACTCCTCTCCCTCTTTACCAGCCGGATTCATGAAGCAGCGAGGCACCATATTCCCAGAGGAAAAAGAAGGAACGATTGGATTCCGTTCTGGAGGGATAATAACATCGAGGAACTCATTCATGAGAGAGACCAACTTTGTAAAGAGCTGCAAAAGAACAACTGTGAGCAGTTAAAGCGTAAGCTCATTGAGGCAGGTCACAAAGTGGAAGAGGCCATCTCTGTCAGCAAACAAGAAAAATGGAGCGAACTTTGTGCAAGGCTTGACCCGAGAAAAGAAACTTCCCAGTATTGGAACTTGATCAAGGCCCTTAACAACTCCGATAGCACAACACAGGACAGTCTGAAATCAAATGTCATCTCTACCAATGGTTCAAATGCTAGAACAAACAAAGAAACAGCAAACCGGCTGGCAGAGCACTACGAAGTCTCAAGCAAACTGAAATTCTCTGCAGAAGACAAGTCAGTCTACAAAAAGTATAAAGCAATCATTAAAAGTAACAGGAGGAACTCTGAAAATGGTCTTTTCACATCAGATTTTACCGTAGCTGAACTCGATTCCGCGATCAATTGTCTTGATCCAAAAAAGTCTCCTGGACCTGATCTCGTCTTCGGTCAAATGATAATACACTTTGGGGAAAATGCAAAAAGACACTTGCTGAACATTTTCAACATCTCATGGCGCTCAGGCAGGCTTCCCAAGATCTGGAAGATCTCTGTCATAACTCCCATCCTCAAGCCAGGAAAAGACGCTGCCAATTGCAAAAATTATCGACCCATCTCGCTAACCTGCATCCTCTGCAAGCTCATGGAGCGTATCATACACTCTAGATTGATGCAATGGATTATACAGAACAAAGTTTTGCATAGTTACCAAACCGCATACAGAGCCAAGCACAGTACCGTTGACCAGCTGTTTTATCTCTGCCAGTCCGTGATCGACGGTTTTCAGGAAAAGCCACATAAGAAAACAACCTTAGTTCTCCTAGATCTTTCCGCTGCTTTTGACAGAGTATGGAGACAAAAACTAATCAACATCATTTATGCTACAGGCATATCATCAAACGCCCTGATCTGGATAAACGATTTCCTAAGAAAGAGAAGCTTTAAAGTCAGGGTAAACGGGACATTCTCAAACACTCATCATACGAAGGCAGGCGTTCCCCAGGGCTCCGTTCTTAGCCCACTTCTTTTCCTCCTGTACATGAACACGATGGACTACCATTTAAGTAGATACGTCAGGGTGGCGTGTTATGCCGATGATATTGCAGTGTGGCATACGCATGAAAACTTGGAAACTTCCCAAACAGCTCTAAATGCCTGCATGAAAGGCATAGAAACATGGTCAAAAGAGCTAAAGCTCACTATCAATCCAAAGAAAACCAACTTTTGTATATTCTCAACTGACAGGAAGAATAGAGGCTCTTTCCACCCTATCATCAAGCTCTTCGGCTCGGAAATTAATCGAACTTCTAACCCAAAGTACCTTGGTCTCACTCTTGATGCAGAGTTGAGATTCTCGCAACACCTCCATCACATCTCAAATAAAGCACTAAAAAAGCTAAACATCCTAAAGAGACTTTGCGGCGCTTCCTGGGGATCAAATCCAAAAACCCTTCTAAATACATATACCTCCATCGTCAGGCCCATTCTCGAGTATGCTGCCCCCATTTGGGCACCAGCCAGGCCTACCGCAAAAGAAAAGATCGACTCTATCCAGTACAGAGCCTCGAAAATAATTACCGGAGCTGTCTCATCAACAAACAATATTAAAGCTGAAAGGGAATGCGGACTCACTCCTCTGGAAAGCAGAAGGAAACTATCTATAATAAAATTCACGAATAACATACGAAGCCTACCTGAAAACCACATTTCCAGCAGAACTTTCAAAGCTTGGAACCAAAAAACTAGGCTTAAAAGATCCTCGACTCTGCAACTAGACCAGGAAATAAGAAAAGACATCAACTTCCAGCATGAGTCACTTGAAATTCCAAAGGAACCTTCACACACTTTACATCTGCACCCGCAGACAATGGTAAATCTAAACCTCCTACGACCCTGCACCAAAAAAGAACCTACCTCGGCAGTCAAAGAAAAAGGCGACCATACCATCAATGTACTAACCACCCAAATTCCAAACTTGGTAATCGCCTACACAGACGGATCCTCCGACTCAAGTCTTGATAGAGGTGGAGCGGGAGTGTTCCTGCAGGGTCTAAACGAAGAACAAGAGAGTCACAAAATTCCAGTCGGAAAAATCGCCTCCAACTACACTTGCGAACTCATTGCCATCAAGAGCGCGTTGGAGATTTTCCTCTCTAAGGGCATTCACAGTTCCAGCGGCATTATCATTCTCTCTGATTCAAGATCCGCGCTGCAGGCCATCCAGAAGGGCAAATGCCAAATAAGCCATGAAATAATCCAATCCATTAACAAAGTCATCGCAGCCAAGTTATCGTGCACATTACAATGGATACCAGCTCATGTTAATATCATTGGCAACGAGAAAGCCGATGAGCTTGCCAAGGAAGCCAGAGCTTGTCCCCAAACATCGAACCTTACAACTATCATAGATGCCAATGCTGTTGCCAGCCGAAGACTTACCAACAATAATTCCAAACACTCCATCCCAGCTCTAAATTGTAATCGTACAATATCATCTATAATAATCAGACTGCGAACAAAACACATAAAGGGTATGAAAATATCAACTGACGGCCAGAGAAACTACTTAAGCCCCTGTCCAAACTGCCCTAATACTCAACTGTCTCCTCAGCATATCTTCGGCTGCCCAGCAATTCAGGCCAGACTACTCAAGATCGGCCTTGAAGATCCAGAAGTCTTGATACATTCTGAAAAGGCTGTAGAGGTCGCCGAGGCAGTCTTCGACTGCTTCGGTGCGATTTAGATTGCACATCATGGACACGACAACAACAACAACATTGGTAAAAAATAAGAATTTAAGAAAAAGATAAGAATACTAAAATATAACGTGCGTTCTTGTTTTGATTATTTTTACGTTAATTAATAATTTAGAATGATGACCCGGTTCTACTTATGTTTTTTTCCTTTCCTAACCTTAAAAAAACAAAAAAAAATATTTTGAATTTTAAAAAAACTGGTCGCTGGGAGGGGTTTTAATGGTCGCTAATTGGGGTATTTTAACATTAGGAGAATAGGGGAAAAAATCGGTGCCTTCAAAATCCGGTCGTTTGAAGGGGTGGTCGCTATATAGGGGTGGTCGCTCAGAGAGGTTTTACTGTAATTTAAAAACCTAATTATCGTTTGTTTAGTTCTATAACGAGTAACTGAGAAGATTTGTAGTCATAAATTACCTAAAAACTTGAAATTAATTATTAAAAATGCATTTGAAATTTGGAGAAATCACGTTTTGATCGAACACATAGGAAGAAACATGGTTTGAATGTTTCCAACATGGACAAAACACTTTTTAATATAAAAAATTAATCCTACTCTTCTCAAAAACTATTCTTTTTATTTCTGATATAAAATGTAAGTTTTTAAAATAAACATTTGGTGATTTCGTATCAAAAAGTCCCCACCAATATTTTTACATCACCAACTTTACGCTGACAAATGAGTGGGTCACGTGACGAGTAAGAACAGCATTGGCTGTGACCGGAGAAATCACTGTTTGACTGAAAACAGGCTCTGGAGGAAGCACTTTTTGATTGAAACATCAATTTTCTAAGTAGTTTTAGAATAGGTTAAAACTTGTTTTAGTTGAAGATAATAGCATTATTTTGTGGAGTTTAATGTGGAGATCATGAAAATAGCAGTAACTCATTTTTTATTTTTTCTGGAGAAAACACGGTTTGATTGTTTGCTCCTCATTTAATGATCGTAAATTAGACATCCAAAATATTTAGGTTCAAAATTTTTCACTGATTTCCTCATTTTTGTCACGACTTAAAACACTGATGTTTTGTTTGCTGCCAGAATTTTTTTTGCACCAATTTCTAAAATATAATTCTATACATACTTAAATTATTAATATATTTTAATTAAAAACATTTTTTTACAAAAACCCATTTTTTTACTCATGAGAGGTTTAGGGTGTGTTTTAACATGTCCCAAGGCTATTTAGGGGTTTAGCGCAAAATTTTCTCTTTTTTTAAAAAATATTAGTGGGTATGTTAGGGTGGGTCATTTTCCTATGGCGAAAAAAAAATTTTACAAATTCTATCGGGCACAGCAAGAAAAGGGTGCCAAATGGTCTCAAACTAACATGTGTAAAATATTATTCCATTATAATAACTCTTTTTGCCTCCGGATTGGCCTCAAATAGAACAAAAATATGTAATTTTTCATATTTTTTTAAAATTATGTAAATTAAGTTTTTTGTCAATAACTTCTTAAAGCTCACAAATAAGGGTCTTTAAAAGCAATTTTAATCACATTAGTCACCTTTATGCATTATCAATACAAACACAACTGCCAAAGTGGCAATGTAATATGCTATCATATTAACAATAGCCTAGAATAGGAGGATCTTTTTTGCCAACAAACAGTGGCTTGTCAGTGATACATATTTTAAATATTGGTAGTTCAGATACATTTTCCCTCAAGTTTGGTCAGTACAAAGCGGTATTTTTAATTTTTAAAAGTAGAAATAGTTATATTTTTCATAAATATGTGCCGCGCTTTCAAAATTGGGATCTTGGGATACAAATATGATCGCAAGAAAGAATTTGTTGAAACAATTGTTGAATGGATAGTTCGTGCATTAGGCAATATATCAGTTATGATTCGCCTCAGTCATGATTTACCCAATTTTTTGCTATAAAAATAGACTGAAACCCAGGCCCATGAAATTATACTTCTTTGGAGGGAGGATTGACTCAAAATGGCTCCTTACCATTCTCTTATGCCTTCATAAAAGTTAAAATATAGTTAATTTAACTGTTAAAGATAATTACAAGTAAGTTTTGAAAAGTAACGTAGCTTATTTAAAAACCTAGGGGATAATACTGAGCTTTATTCTGAAAACTGGGATCTACCGCTCTTCTTAAGAAAACGTTTCAAAATTTTACTCTTAAAATGTGGTTTAATTTATTTTTGGACATTATTGACTCATATAAGGTCACTTGGGATGGAATGTTCCTAATATGCAAAAGAAATTTTTAGGAAAACCCAAACTTTTAAACTATTATCCAAATGTTTTCCTTGGGGTTAAAATCTATAACCCAAAAAAGGTACCCACCTTCTGACATATCCATTTTTATTAAAAATTTTATGTTTTTAACATCCCACTTAACCGGCAATAAGAGTTTCGCACATTTTTATGATTCCAGCAAGACATTTTTGATTGCCAGTACTAACCACTGAGATATTTCAAAATATGTTGTATAACAACTCAAGTATTTCAACTTTGGTTTCATTTATGGGTTTATAGTATTCAATGATGATTTTTATACCATTGTGCACATTTACATTCATAACGGGTTCGTGAAATCGAGGTAAAAGCTTGATTTTCGTTTGTCCATTTTTACATGAAATTACTATATTAATCGAAACTTTGAGGCCAATCCGGAGGCAAAAAGAGTTATTATAATCGAATAATATTTTACACACGTCAGTTTGAGACCATTTGGCACCCTTTTGTCGCTGTGCCCCTGGGAAAATGTGAAAAAAAATTTTTTGACCCACCCTAGTGTATGTTACAGTTTAAGTCCGGAAATCAGTTAATTTACAGATAACCTAGGTAATTTGCAGATTAACGAGGGTGATCCGTTAAAGAGCGAAATTTTTTTCAATTTCTAAGATTACCTAGGTAATCTTGAAATTACCTAGGTATTCTGCACCCTACCGACTAGACACTCGTTAATCTGCATACTACCTGTAATCAGTTATTTTACATATTAACGAGGGTCATCCGTTAAAGTACAAAAATTTATTTTATTTTTATAAAAAGTTTAAGGTGGTTGGGGGGGGGGGGCTGCCGCCCCCCCAAACCCCCCTGCCCTAACTATAACCAAACTAGTTTTGGGGTAAACAGTAACAATGACGAATCAAAAAAGGGGGCTCGGTACTTTTTGATCTTACACAAAACACGCAAATCACACAAAAATAGTATTGAAATAGCAATTTTAATACGAATATAATATAAAAATACCAACTTGGATTTTGTATCAATTGTGGTTTTTCGATCTCGATTTGACAGTGTATTTCAATGAGCACTTAAACTAGCAAATCTTAATGAAAGCGCGGTGTAATCGGCTGCCAACCTAACCTAAACTATTGCTAGGATTCGAGATCGATTACATTTCTTAAACTCTTGCCCAGGTTCCAGCGATTATTGAATTAGCGTTTGTTGAAAAGATATTTCAACAGCTGGGACATTTGCTTTCGTTAAAAGAAATATCTGTTACTCTGAAGTCGGAGCTTCAACACAATTGTTTTAAAATACCCGTTTTAGTGGTAATTTACTGAACTTAAGCTTGTAAATTTACTGTACTTACTTGTTTGTATTAATTTGTTTAACATTCAACTTGACAACTACCAGTGCTACGCACTAAATTTGAAATCAAAACACCAAATATGACAACAAACTACGTATTGAAACCCGACTGCGCAGGGGTAAGCGCATGGCGCAGTGAGCACCTCAACATTTTAACAGAAAGGATTGAGCGAAACAAACTATTTTGAACTTTAACTATCAAGAGGCCGTTATAGTGTAGATTCCCTTGGTAAAATGCGAAAAACTCTAATATCCGCACATTAACGACAGAAATCAGTTAATCTAAAGTTTACCTAGGTATTCTTTAGATTAACTAATTTTCAACTTTAGCGGTAACATGTACATGTATTTTAATCTTCACACAATTATAATAAGAGAAACGCACTTCTTTTATTTAAAAAATGCTTTGTAAACAACTACAAGTGATTGTGAGTTTGCACCACGCAAAACAAGAAAACTGATGTAAATAATTATCCAGACGCACCAAATATTTCAAAACACGTTGAGGAGTAGATTTTCGGGTCTATCATAAGTACTTACGAGGACGAGTTCATAACTATAAAATTGCGTCTGAAAAGTCGAGTGTCCCAAGGGGCCCATGCTCCCTAAATATGAATCCAAGGATTGTATTGGAAATCAGTTCTCCACACAAATAAAATAAATATGTTCAAAATAAATCTGTCGATTAACTTAAGAAAAATCTGTTTAAGGATTTGAACACTTTCTTTAACCCATTAGCGCCCAGTGATCTATTTTTAGATCGCTAAACATAGTGTCATAAATTATCTTTAAAATGTCCTTAAATTCACCCAACAGTAACGAAACTGCACGTATGGCAAGAGAAAACATCCCTCAATTCTAATACCATGAGTTTTTTTATATTTGCTTCATTAATTTTGGGACAGTGATAGGCTAAAGTTTGTCTCAGAGTCTCATTTTGCAGTTTTTTCATCTTCATTTGCGTTTTTTAAGAAAACAGTAAATTTATACCACTAAATGAATCCTTTTCCAGTTTTACTTTATCTTTATAGATGTAGCTATTGGGATATAATGCAAAGTTAAGTCACAAATAATTTATTTAGTGAAAAATCAAGTACAAATACTGCTGATCTAAAAATTGATCACTGGGCGTTCGGGCATTCATTTTTTCTGTGTTGCTTACAATACGAGTATTTAGTTTTTTCCACTAAAAACTGATAAAATGTGTCTGAGAACACTAAGTAATGTTTAAGATGAAGTAAACTATTGATTTTCTTGAGAAGTTGAAAATTATATGATTGGAAATTAAATTTTAAAATTTAATCTGTGGAATAAATGGAGGGTAAGCCATTATGATTCATTTCTAATAAAGCACAGCATTGGAACTAGTGGTATAAAATTATTGGTGTTTATTCACATAAACGTATTTTATATGACACAAATAGTTTTGAAATACTTCACAGGGGAAATTATAAAACAATTAAAGGTTATCAAGGAACTATGAAAATCTCAAATTTAGAGTTACAATATTTTTTTGAATTCGCCCTTATCCAGCCTTTGTAATCTTAAAATTGACGTTATGCCAGAGTAAGAAGTTTATTGAATAGGTCAGCGAAAACAAACAGCAATTTTGAATGTTGCCCCGTAAGACAAAAGCACATTTTATTTCATGAATGTTATTAATTTTTGGTAAACCAATTTACAAAATTATCAAAAAATTAACCCAATGCATTTTATTTTACTTATTAGTTACAATTTTATGTCATTTCATATGTTTTCTATAATATACTTATATCTAAATCTCAAGTTCTTGGTTCGATTTCCCCTTTTCCTCCTAAAATTACTTACAACATAGGCTATTTGTGTACTTAATTTTTGGTAAATTATTCAATTTTATTACTATTTTATTATTTTTCCACATATTTATGAATAAATACGTGTTTTTTTAAAGAGAAATACTAATATTTATATTTATTTTATAATTTTAGGTATTTTTTTGAATTTAAACTAATACTTGGCTTTGTGACAAAAAATATCCTCCGAACGCCAAGTGATCTATTTTTAGATCAGCATTTTTTGAAAAAACTAATGACTCTTTTGACAAAATTTGTTCATAATATTCATATTAAAGGCAAAATACACCAGATTCCTAATTTTTATTCAATTCGCCCCACAAAAAATTTATTTGGGCGTTAATGGGTTAAAAAATGAAGAAAAAATTAATATTTGATAACTGATAAATTTTCTTCAGTTTTAAATTTGAATAAGATTTCCATAAAAAATGCTATATCTTTAGTCTGACACTGCTTATCTTTTTACTTTGATAATCAAAATACTACTACATTCAATACTACATAAAGTATTCAGAAAAAAAGAAAAGACAAATTTTCTGTACTCACAATTTCCAAATTTCACTTTGTTCCTAATAGTATGAAATCCCAGTTCTCATCATAAAAGGAAACGTAATCTAGAAACTTGAAGAACTTCATGATATTTTATAGAAGCTTACATGCTAAAAAATGTAACACTGGAGAACTGGTTAATTTTAAATTCCATTTATAGAAAATTTTGTTTCAGACGCTTTATTACAATATAGTAGGAACTTCACTAAAAAAATTTATTTTCCTTGTCTCATTTTGAGTTTTAACATTAGTGGATATGAATAGTCTATAAATTTTGAATGATTCCATGAATTTTGGGGTGACTCGCTTCATTTCAAACTTTGAAGCAACTTAAACGTTTCCAATTTTCAGTCAGAAATTTCATTTAACATTTTTATGATATATTCTCTTCTGTTCAAGAGATGTGAAAGTCATAAGGATCTACTTATACCAGGGGTCGGCAACCTTTTGAAACGGAAGAGCCAAAAGTAACAGTTTACAAAATTTCTCAGTTTTTAAAGAGCCACTAATTTTTTTTGCTTCGATGTTATAGTATATGCTTAATATATATTTGATTTTAGATTGGGAGAGTGATTTTAGTTGGGGAGTATTTTTACTCAACATTTTTCTGGGGTACCTCCTTTCGGGTAGGATACTTTTTTACATCAAGTTTCAAATGACTTACGCACACATTGTAAAATAATTTTAGAGAACTTAATTTCAAAATTTTGTAAACAACGGGAATTACAGAAAAAATTAGAGGGTCTTGGGGTTCTCCATCAGAAAAATTTTTGGAAATTTCCCTTCAAAATCGCGTTCTAGCTCATTTTTGCCTTTTTCGATTGCACCCTAAGAGCACCTCTCATTATTTAAGTGGCATAATTTCAAGGAAAAATAGTATGGTTATAATAAACAGCAAAATTTCGAGGGGGTTGTGAATCCCACTTCAGAAAAATTTTGGAAATTTGGCCCCTGAAAACAGTGTTTTAATTAGTTTTCAGGACTTCTATAACGACCAAATAAGGATCACTAAGGATCAGAAGTCACAGAATTTTCAAGGAAAATCAGCATTTTCAAATCAAATCAAAATTTTTAGGAGCCCTTCCGGCGCAAGTTCAGAGGTGCGGATGCGCCAAGTTTTTAGCGGTAAAGATGACTAATATGGTAACCCTAACTAATGTTAAGTGAATGATTTGGCTTCTAAATGTGCCGCTAAACATCCAAAATTCGCCAAGCATCCGCACCTCTGAACTTGCGCCTTACAATCATCCGCACCTCTGAACTTGCGCCGTTCTTCCTAGAAATTATTAGGAATTCTTGTCCTTAAAAGTATAGTTTTGATTTTGATTCATCTTGAGAACTTAAAAATATATATTTTCTGATTTTTTAAAAGTTTTGATAGTAAATTAGTAATTTTTTCGTATGGAACTGGAGAGCCGCAACTTTACATCGAAAGAGCCGCGTGCGGCTCGCGAGCCGCAGGTTGCCGACCCCTGACTTATACCCATTGACATTGTATTAAACTTTTACAGCATGAATAAGAACCATTTGTATGAATGGCATTCAATTTGTCTATATTTAAAGGTCAGCTAACAGTTGAAAAACCAAGATGCGCTTAAAATATCTAACATATAACTATTCAGAGATTTGTTTGAAAGAATAAAGACGCATTACTCATGATAAATCACCGAATGGACTCTTTCTTCGATTTTCCATTTTGTCTTTTCTGTACGGTATGCAAATTTTACTGCTTCTGAATATTTTGTGCATGCCAGGTTATTTAGATTTATTCAAAACGTAAACATTCCGTGAAACAAAACTCTGAAAATGTTTCCGAGTTTCTGCACAAAATTGCTGAAAGAAATTGTAATTTAAGACTTATTATTTTCTGACTTGGTTAATATAAGTTTCGAATTAAAAATACCTAAAAGGACCAATGAGAGAATTTACTATGCCATACTTCAAAGAGTTTCTATAATGACAGAATAAATTTTCAGAAAAACCTTTAAGCCTGTAATTGGTTAAGTATTTTAGAAATTCCTTATTAGTGAATCTAAAGTATAATTGGGATATAATTCCGTTCTCTGTCTCGTTAGAAACTGCTAATCTGTTTAGGACGCAAATAATGCTAAGTTAGCCGAATTTGTTAATGTTGGCATCACTATAATTGTATACTTAAATTATTTAATTTGAATTTTTTGGTGATATATTTATTTATAATCTGGCGCTCAAATGCTTGCCATTCTTTCTTAAAGAACTTATTGAAAGAAAAGTTCCAAATCAGATGTTTGATTTATGGTTATTTTCTGGTTATTTATTGACACAGCATACCAGATAAATAGTTTTTGATAGGCTATCAGTGGGGCCCAACCTACGGCCCGCGAGGCTGATCCATGTGGCCCGCGGACTTGTTAAATCTTAAAAACAAAAAACCACTTTCAGAAATCTTCCAAGAAAACCACGAAATCGTGCGAGACATTATGGCACTTCCATCTGAAAAAGATGATAAAAAAAGAGTTCTTCAACATCCAGTAAAATTTTTTTCTTTACTTCTCTGTTTTGGTTTTTTCTAGATATGGGGAATTTGGCATTAGATAAATATTTTTAGGTATCAGTTAGCCATTTGAATTCAGTTTGTAAGGATCTTTTTAGAACCAAATTCGAAAAGATGTCCAATTGTAAAAAGATGAAGATTCACTCGGAATGCCAAAACTTTCATGAAAAGTGGAAAAATTCCTATTTCTTCATTCAGCGAGGAAATAAACCGCTGTGTCTTATATGTAAGGAGACTGTGAACACACTGTGTGTTTGAAAGCACACATTATCTGTTATGAAAAGAACAAAAACTACTGCTCTATCTCAACTTACAGATAATCATCTTAAATCAGTTTTAAGGATGTGTTACAAATTTGGAGCCGAATTTACAAGAACTAGAACTAGTATCCTCCAAAAAGATGCAAACTTCTCATTGAAAGCGGGTAATTTTTCTTTATGTTTAGAAAAATCCTTAAAAGTGTTTTTATGTGGCCCGCGAGATAAATCTTCAAAAGCAAATTGGCCTTCTTGAAAAAAAGGTTGGGCACCACTGGGCTACATGATGAATCTCATGCTTTACTATTCTATCGTAAATTCTGAAATATAAAAATTTTAAAAATGGTTTAGAAACAAGGGTAATTTTTTCAAGAATGTCAATATACTTTTCTAGAAACTACCCCATAGGAGTTCAGAGTCCAGATTAGTTTTGAATAATTTCTTGGATTATTTTTGCTTTATATTTTGGAGAAATCTTTTAACCCTTTATCTACTGACGGTACTTACAAGTTCCAACAACTTTAAAATTACATAGAATAGTCATCCTTACGAATATACTGACGATACTTTGCAGGAACACTCTTTCAGATTTACTCTTCCAGTAAAAAATCCGGCAAGGGTTTTATGATGATTATTTTAGAGGGAAATGCGAATATATTGAAGTGAAGTTGTGCTTTCAGCTGCCATTTCGATAGGATTCCCATGATTGTCATTTTTGTTCTCTCAAAAGTAGGTACTCAGTCAAAAGGAAAATGTATTATTTTTAACTAAAAACTGCGATGAAAAATCCATGGCCTTTTGGGGACATACATAAATTACGTGAGGCGTTTTTTTTTTCAAAATCTGGACCCCCCCTCCCCCCTTGGTGAGATTTTGTGAGATTTTTCTAGACCCCCCTCCTCTCCCCCAAGTGAGATTTACCTACAACTTTTTGAAAATAATTTGCAGTATCTTATCTGTGTGTATTCCTTTCTCATACTTAAAAAAGAAAATCGTATAATTTCTAACTTAAAAAGTTGACGTGAGATTTTAATCGACCCCCCTCCCCCCTTGGTGAGATTTTTCCAAACCTCTCCCCCCTTTTTTGACCTCACGTAATTTATGGATGTCCCCTTTTTGTATTTTAGAAAAGTTTAGCACTCTGTGTACTGACAGTACTCAAAAGTATCCATTTAATTAATTGGATCTAGCTGATTAAATTTTTTATATCATAATAATAATTTTTATTTACTGCACAAATAGTATTTACAAAACACAAGGAAAAATACATTCGCCACCAAGGGGAAAATAGACAAGTCCCGTTCAGGTGACAGAAATTAATAATACATGAAATATAAATTTTCCAAAGATGATTATTTTATTTTTATATATCCCTTAATTTCCAATTTAGTGACTACGAAAAAATATTTTCACGAAAAAAGTTGCAGAAAATCACAATGCAGTAGATAAAGGGTTAAAGAGGATGTGTATAATACGGCTAAAAAAAGGCTAAAACCACAACTTAACTCCAAAACACTCACTGTCATGGTATACATTCTACGGTGATTATGAATTGACCATGTAGATTGTAGTGTGTGGAAATTATCCACCGCCCGCAGTGTCTGTTGAATTTCCCCTTCAGACGAGGTCATTGTTCTCTTGCGATCCTCAGTAGTCCGTGATTCAGGGACACGGCTCCCCGTAGGTCCAGACAGTCGCATGGACATAGGTGAGCATGAGTGAATTTAAATAAATTTCGTCTTAATTTTTATCATTCATGTGTTCTGTAGTCTATTTACATTTTGATGTGGGATTAGCGATGATTTCTTTTGAGCAAAGAACTATGATTCCATTTTTATATGGTGTTGCTGGAATTTTTTGAACCAGTTTGCAGGAATGTCCTTATGGAAACAGTTTCAAGTTGAATTCATTAAAATCAGAAAAAGAGTTACAGCAGCGGTTTATGGTATTTGGGTATTTATGAAAGCAATAACTTTTGTTGAGTATGAGGAATCAGTTTAGTAATATACCACACATCAGAATTTAAATTTTCTCGGTCCTTATGAGTCTAGGTGCCTATGTTTAGTGGGGTGGCACCCTAATTTTTTTCCTTCTACCATAAAATGAAAGTGTGCAAAAGTATTTTCCGATATTTTAACATTAACCCGTGCGGCGGTTGAAGTTTCTTATGATAAAGTATAGGGAAAATACTGAGAAAATATCGTCATTTTTGGTTCTTTTCAATTTTATAAACCTGAACACGCACTCAATACCAAAAACATTCAATGGAACCTCTGGAGATACTCTAAAAATACAACTAAACAACTCAAACATTGTGACAAAGATGTTTTTAAACAGGGCTTGGTGGATGAAGGGGGTATGTTATGTTTCCAGCAACACTCAAATAAAAGACTTGGATCTCTTGTTGGTGATGTAAAACAGTACAAACATCAGCAAAACGGTTAGTACGATGCATGGCCAAGATGCCAAATCAAAGGGGTGTATAAAAGCATAGGATTTAGGCACCTCTTGTGGTAAATCTGTGGCAAAAGTGAAACTGGTATCTGTAAATGGCTCGCTTAGGTCCACGTCTGTGTTTCTCAATTGATTGGCTATGATCGTGCCGACATCTGCTGTACCTTTTTTGACATTCTGTATAATTCCCATGCTATTTTTGGCTGCGACTATTTTTCCAAACTCTGTGTCAAACGGGTTAAGGTGTTTGAATTTATCTATCAGCCCTTGGACTATGAGTTTTCGTAATTGGTCTAATGCTGTTATCAACTTAATATCTCCTGGTACACTTATTAGAAATTAAAGAAGAAAGAAAGGTATTAGAGAAGAAAATGTCAAGTTATTTGGAAAGGAAGCCATTTCAGACTATTTTTAAATGTCGACAGAAACTTTTCAATCCAATAAAAGCATAAAAATTACTATAACAATTTTTATTCAAAGAAACTTGAAAAATGTTTTCTTTTTCCAGTTTACTTATAGGATGGCTGCAACTGAAAAATAAAGGAATAATGTACGAGTTGTATTAAACCAGTTGTATTAAAATAACCTTTAAATTTTTGAAAATTACTCTTGATTTTTTTTAGAAATTCACACCTTGTTGTAAGAAGACAAAGAAGTTGTATTAAATATTTTTGAAATACTTGAAAATATCTTTTCAGAGGCAAGGTATACATTTAAATGTAAAATTCACTATTATTAATTTTGCATTGCATGTTAATATTCAATATATTATTTATTCTGTTAAAATAAAATGTCAATCTAAATTTTAATGTATTACACACTCACACTGCACAAATGCATGTTTAAAGAGTTGTATGGAGTAGAGGAAATATCATTTTACGTAGTTAGTCTTTAAAGTTTCTCCACAAAATGTACATAAAGAGATATAAAACTAAGTTTTAATTTCAGATACTTATTGCTCAGAGTTTAACTGTACAAAATTGTTAAACGTATTGTTGGTTTTTCTGTTACTATGACAAAAGCAATAACCTCCACAACTATGCCATTTCTCATTATATAATCATTACCATTTAGCCGTTTAGAATTATTATAAAAATATTAGTTTCTTCCCTAATTTCTAAAATGCTTTGTTATAGTTCGATAAAAAATTTTTAGAGTCGGAAACAGTTGACTCAGTCAATTAGTGAGCAAGCTAAAATGGTTAAAATAATTTCATTCATTAATCACTGCAATTGGTGATTCAATATTCAAAAGTAAGCAAAACTTTTATCTGTGAATTGTAAATCCATTTTTTGTCTTGACTTAAGGGTAACCGATTGTATACTACACAACACATACAAAACATTATTTGGCCTATTTGACTGCTAACGATCAGACTTGGTATACTTGTTGTATTTTTTATATTGCTTAAGGCTTAAGGGGGGTCACTCTTAACTATGCAAACGATCGCACTAGTATTACTTACACAAAAACTAATTTCTGTAGAAACTTTAAATTTTTACAGCATAATAACTATATAGTATCAATACATAAATACCCGAAATTTCAAAAAGTGTTGATGGTTTTTATAGGAGTAATCAACAACGGAAAAAAATTCACTACGCGCAAGATTTTTCAAAAACTATTCAAGTTATAAAAATGAAATTGGATACAAATACTTATCTTCAGGTACTTAATAAGCTAAACCTACTATTTTAAAAAAATATACTGTTAAAATTATTTTTAATCACAGTTTTTTAAAAATAAAATTTTTCAGAAAAACGTTTTTTAACTAATATGAAAAAATTATATTCCATAGTAGATTTAAATGTGAGGTATAACTTATTAAGTACCTTAAGACGAGTATTTAATAAATAATTTGCTATTAAAATTTTTATCTTTTTAAACACCGTGATTAAAAATAATTTTAACAGTATCTTTTTTAAGATAGATGGTTTAGCTTATTAAGTACCTGAAGATAAGTATTTGTTCCCAATTTCATTTTTATAACTTGAATAGTTTTTAAAAAATCTTGCGCGCAGTGAATTTTCTTCCTTTGTTGATTACTCCTATAAAAATCATCAAAACTTTTTGAAATTTTGGGTATTTATGTATTGATATATAGTTATTATGTGGTAGAAATTTAAAGTTTCTACAAAGATTAGTTTTTGTGCAATACTAGTTTGACCCTTTGCACTTCCTGAAGACCCCTTAAGAGAATTGAAGTCATCCAGGTAATATTTGCTTCAATTTGTTTAGTATAATTTGAGATGTTCTGGATATATGGGTATAAAATAAAAACCACAATAACAAGTTCTTCAAAACTTGGAAATGAGTTTATTATATGAACACTTGGATTGGAAAGAACTTATTATTATATGAACACTTGTAGATTGTAAAGAACTTATTATTATATGAACACTTGGATTGGAAATGAACTTATTATTATATGAACACTTGTGGATTGGAAAGAACTTATTATTATATGAACACTTGGATTGGAAATTAACTTATTATTATATGAATACTTGTTGATTGGAAAGAACTTATTTTTATATGAACACTTGTTGATTGGAAAGAACTTATTATTATATGAACACTTGGATTGGAAATAACTTATTATTATATGAACACTTGGATTGGAAATGAACTTATTATTATATGAACACTTGGATTGGAAATGAACTTATTATTATATGAACACTTGGATTGGAAATGAACTCATTATATGAACACTTGTGGATTGGAAATGAACTTATTAGTATATGAACACTTGGATTGGAAATGAACTTATTATTATATGAACACTTGGATTGGAAATGAACTTATTTTTATATGAACACTTGTTGATTGGAAAGAACTTATTATTATATGAACACTTGGATTGGAAATGAACTTATTATTATATGAACACTTGTGGATTGGAAATGATCTTATTATTATATGAACACTTGTGGATTGGAAATAATTTATTATTATATGAACACTTGGATTGGAAATGAACTTATTATTATATGAACACTTGTGGATGGGAAAGAACTTATTATTATATGAACACTTGGATTGGAAATGAACTTATTATTATATGAACACTTGGATTGGAAATGAACTTATTATTATATGAACACTTGTGGATTGGAAAGAACTTATTATTATGAACACTTGGATTGGAAATGAACTTATTATTATATGAACACCTGTGGATTGGAAAGAACTTATTATTATATGAACACTTGGATTGGAAATGATCTTATTATATGAACACTTGTGGATTGGAAATGATCTTATTATATGAACACTTGTGGATTGGAAAGAACTTATTATTATATGAACACTTGGATTGGAAATGAACTTATTATTATATGAACACTTGGATTGGAAATGAACTTATTATTATATGAACACTTGGATTGGAAATGAACTTATTATTATATGAACACTTGTGGATTGGAAAGAACTTATTATTATTTGAACATTTCAATTGGAAATGGACTTATTATTATATGAACACTTGTGGATTGGAAATGAACTTATTAGTATATGAACACTTGGATTGGAAATGAACTTATTATTATATGAACACTTGGATTGGAAATGAACTTATTATTATATAAACACTTGTGGATTGGAAATGAACTTATAATTATATGAACACTTGGATTGGAAATGAACCTATTATTATATGAACACTTGGATTGGAAATGATCTTATTACATGAACACTTGTGGATTGGAAATGATCTTATTATATGAACACTTGTGGATTGGAAAGACCTTATTATTATATGAACACTTGTGGATTGGAAAGAACTTTTTATTATATGAACACTTGGATTGGAAATTAACTTATTATTATATGAATACTTGTTGATTGGAAAGAACTTATTTTTATATGAACACTTGTTGATTGGAAAGAACTTATTATTATATGAACACTTGGATTGGAAATGAACTTATTATTATATGAACACTTGGATTGGAAATGAACTTATTGTTATATGAACACTTGTGGATTGGAAAGAACTTATTATTATTTGAAAATTTCGATTAGAAATGGACTTATTATTATATGAACACTTGTGGATTGGAAATGAACTTATTAGTATATGAACACTTGGATTGGAAATGAACTTATTATTATATGAACAGTTGGATTGGAAATGAACTTATTTTTATATGAACACTTGTTGATTGGAAAGAACTTATTATTATATGAACACTTGGATTGGAAATGAACTTATTATTATATGAACACTTGGATTGGAAATGAACTTATTATTATATGAACACTTGTGGATTGGAAAGAACTTATTATTATTTGAACATTTCAATTGGAAATGGACTTATTATTATATGAACACTTGTGGATTGGAAATGAACTTATTAGTATATGAACACTTGGATTGGAAATGAACTTATTATTATATGAACACTTGGATTGGAAATGAACTTATTATTATATAAACACTTGTGGATTGGAAATGAACTTATAATTATATGAACACTTGGATTGGAAATGAACCTATTATTATATGAACACTTGGATTGAAAATGATCTTATTACATGAACACTTGTGGATTGGAAATGATCTTATTATATGAACACTTGTGGATTGGAAAGAACTTATTATTATATGAACACTTGGATTGGAAATGAACTTATTATTATATGAACACTTGGATTGGAAATGAACTTATTATTATATGAACACTTGGATTGGAAATGAACTTATTGTTATATGAACACTTGTGGATTGGAAAGAACTTATTATTATTTGAACATTTCGATTAGAAATGGACTTATTATTATATGAACACTTGTGGATTGGAAATGAACTTATTAGTATATGAACACTTGGATTGGAAATGAACTTATTATTATATGAACACTTGGATTGGAAATGAACTTATTTTTATATGAACACTTGTTGATTGGAAAGAACTTATTATTATATGAACACTTGGATTGGAAATGAACTTATTATTATATAAACACTTGTGGATTGGAAATGAACTTATAATTATATGAACACTTGGATTGGAAATGAACCTATTATTATATGAACACTTGAATTGGAAATGAACCTATTATTATATGAACACTTGGATTGGAAATGAACTTATTATTATATGAACACTTGGATATGAACACTTAGAAATGATCTTATTGAGTCAAATATACGATGCCAATTCAAAATTAATTGTTAATATTATCTTTTTGAATAGGAATATTTAATAAAATCATAGATACAGTCGTCTAATAATGAAATTTCTATTTAAAATTTTAAAATTTGATTCATTGCTCAAATACCTACGGTGGCTTGAAATACTGAAACTTCTCAAATGCAAGTCATCATTGTGTTTTCTCTCCAAAATGTGTATGGAGTTGTTGAAAAATTTCCCCATTTTATATATTTATCTTATTGATTTCAATATAATGAAAGAAAATTATTTACATACTTTTATGATGTTTTAATGTATTGTTTCAGAGTAACTATGGCAATTAAAGCAGAAAGAGTGTTCAGTTCTTTTCTATGTCAGTTAAAATAAAAAGGGTGTTAATATATTATTTTATTTTCTGTTTCTGTATTTATTTTTGCTAAAGAGATAAATCGGAAATGAGGTACAACATTTTCACATGTCTCAACAATTCAATTGTTTTTCAACATTTTCAACAATTCAAATTTTTTACAATGTATGTACAACATTTACCATAGTAAGAACATTGAGTTTTGATCAGAGTTAAGGTGAAAAAAATTTGAAAAAATAAAAATTTGATGTGAGTGGGGGGTAAAATTACAGTAGAGACAGAGGGTGGCAAAAAACCCTAAATACGGGACTGAATAAGAATGATGCTTACGTAAAATACTAAAAGAACTTATTAAATAAATTGGGCTTGAAAAAAATGCTGAATATACGCAGCGTTATGGACATCTGGAAAATTAATTATAAATATACCTCTATATACGTTTTTTTATAATTGTGAATTGTGATATAGCTTTAATAAAGTTGAGTTGAGAAGTAAATCGATAAAAGGAACACAAATACTTGACTAAACATCTTAAATTATGTCTTATGCTATAACAATTCTATCCAACTGCATTTTTAACGTACAAATTTTATCAGTATTTTTATTTTTTGTTTTTAAGATTACACAAGCTAGCATGAGAAAAATACATTTACTTCAGCTTTGGGGCTCCGTAGAGATTCCTTTTTCAAAGGTTTCGACGTGAAAAAGTTGAAAAAGAGTTATTTAGAGTTATTTTAGTTGAAAAAGAGTTATTTAGTAGTTTAAAAGAATTATTTTTTTTTCTTCGAACTTTTATCAAATTTGAGGTAATAAAGCTTGTTTTTATTCGAAAGGCGGCTGAGAACGGATGAAACGCGCCTTCCACAATTCAAGATTACCATGTCCACGCAAATCACTCTCTTAAAAAAAACCACCAACACCCCCCATTTAATTTAGCTCTCGATTCCTACCAACCTCCCCTACCCACAATACAACCCACCCCACTAACCTCTTTCCCCAACAACGTTTAATCCCCATCAAAAAAGCGAGAACACTCCATTTCAAACAACACGAATCGGCACCAGAGCGTGGGTAGCTTTACGACCCCAAGTCCCGCTCGCTTTACGACCTTTGCCGCATTCCGACTGAGCTATTCTTGTCGTCCGACCCCCGGAATTCCCACGACGGAAGGGTTGGGGACGCGGTGTCGGGATGGATCCGTTTCCGTCCTTTGGTGATTTGGGGGTGTTGTCGAAACTCGCTGTCAGGTGGTTAGTAGTGCAATTGTTCCCTTGTGCTTTCCTCGCTTCTTTATGGGGGAGATAAAGTTCTTTTTGAGTGGTGATGAAGTTCTAAGGTTGTGAGTAGTTTGTGTTGCTTTGTATCGAGAAGCGAGTGCTCTATTAGGTTGTTGCAAAAGTCTATGGGAAAATATTTTTTTTTAGAATTTCCCACATGCCCTCCTCTCAAGTTGTTACAAATACTAAAACATTATTACCTGCAAATTTTCAGGTCTCTAGGACAATTTTTGACCCCCGCGCCCTTCAAAAGTAGGTTTCCCATGTTAAAGTATAGGGTGGTCCTAAATTCGTAGTACAAACTGGGTAGGGTAGGTAGAGGGACCTAGACAAGCATATTTTTAAAATCTAGAGGGGGCGCAGATACACCGTTTAAGAGCTAGGACCTAATGTTGTGCGAGAGCGTTCCAAAAGGACGTTTTGCCAAGGCCCGTTTAACGAAAAAAACATAATGAAATGAAAAAATTAATTGCATGAGGTACAGAAGTATCCGTACTACTTACACCATAAATTTAATAGAAATTGGACCACTTGCTAAACCGTGGGGTGAGTTTTAACCCTTTATGTCCCGACGGGACTTGTAAGTCCCACTTCCCACTGTCCCAAATTTGTCATGTAAGGCGAAATTTAGTTTACTTATAGTTGCAGTTACGTAAACTTGACATATTTTGGATGAGGACGAGAAAAATAATTTGGGGCATAAAGGGTTAAAACGCGCAGTATTAATCTTTTAGCCAAAGAATGGAGTTCCTTTAAATTAGTGTAATGGTATTTAGAAAAATGATGATCGGGGAAGGAATTTTCAAGGATCATACATTGATCATTGAAACTGTATGACCATTAAAAATTCCTTCCCCGATCATCATTTTTCTAAATACCATTACACTAATTTAAAGGAACTCCATTCTTTGGCTAAAAAATTAATATTGCATGTTTTAAAACTCACTCCACGGCTTAGCAAGTGGTCCAATTTCTATCAAATTTATGATGTAAGTAGTAAGGATACTGCTGTACCTCATGCAATAATTTTTTTCATTTCATCATTTTTTTTTGTTAAACAGGCCTTGGCAAAACGTCCTTTGTAACGCTCTCGCACTACATCAGGTCCTAGCTCTTTAACGGTGTAACTGCGACCCCCTTTCTATACCAATTCTTTTCGTCTTGATGTACTCTACCTACCCTACCCAGTTTTTACCCAGAATTTAGGACCACCCTGTATATAGGGAAAATATTGAAAATATCGTCATTTTTGGTTCTTTTCAATTTTATAAGCCTGAACGCAGACAATATCGAAATAAAACCTATACATCATCTTTGGGATATCATTGTCTCACTCAAGATCCTATGGGAAAAACATTCAATGGCACCTAATGGGGGGAAGTTCCACGGGGGTTTAAAGCGCGCTTTCACCGAAAAAAGAGGATGCTCGCCGGCGCTTGCAACGGGCGCTGGATGAAGGCCTAACATGGTGGTTTTATTGAATCTTTTTCCTATTTTACTTCAGCTGGCATTACCTGATAGTTTTGTATAGCTTTGGGAATGTGAGGCTACATCCATCTCCCGCCGCAAGCGCTGGCGGCATCCTCTTTTCTCGGTGAAAGCGCGCTTTTAATCCCCGTGGAACTTCCCCCAGTAAAGTGCCATTGAATGTTTCTCCGATAGAATCTTGAGACAATGATATCTCAAAGATGATGTATATGTTTTATTTCGATATTGACTGCGTTCAGGCTTAAAAAATTGAAAAGAACCAAAAATGACGATATTTTCAATATTTTCCCTACATACTTTAACATGAGAAAACTACTTATGAAGGGAGAGGGGGGTCGAAAATTGTCCTAGAAATTTGTAGGTAATAATGTTTTAGTATTTGTAAAAGATTGAGAGGGGGCCATCGGGGAAATTAAAAAATTTTTTTTGAAACACCCTAGTGCTCTATACTAAATGGCAACTTTTCTTGTCAATGACTTCACCGATTGACGTAAGATCACATCACACTTTATAGCTCCATAATTGGTGAGTCAGATATGACTCTAGGTCTCTCTGCCTTTTTCGCCAATTAAGAAGCTAGAAAGTTTGGTGTGATCTTTAGTCAATCGGTGACGTCATTGACAAGAAAATTTGATATCTAGTATAGAAGGATTGAAGGTGGTGTCCTGGTTTCGTTGAATTTTATCGCATTTTTAGAATGAGTGAATGGGATATTTTGACTAAGAAGCAAAATGACATCGGCAGATCGATTCAGTTTGGAAGAAGAACAATTTTTCCATTAATTTCATTCCGGGTGTAAACCAAATTAATTCACCTTTTTGAACATTTATTGAACACAATAGCATGGTATAATATATTGCGTATAATATCGAAAAATTAGCGTCACTTGACTATACCTAGACACCCCTTTTATGACTATATCTTTAGGGGATCAAAAGTTAAGGATGTGGATAGTTATCTAGGGACACCCTGTATCGGTAGAAGTGATAAATACCCGGTAAATGAGCATAAACTTAAGCATAATTTGTTAAATCTTCGACTATTACGTAATTTTTCACATCTATAAGCAGCGGTCACGAACAAGTTGTCGTTGACTATATAAGAGTAAAAAATAATGTAATACACTGTAAAAAAAACTGTAGAAAAACAGAAAGTTTCAATAAAAATGACTTTATGTTTACAGGGATATTCTGTCATGTAACATTCCCACCGCACTTCTATTTAATGTAAAAAACAGCTTTTTTCTAGTTTTTTAGCTTATCTGTACTTAAACAGAAAGTTTCAGTTCGTGGAGAAAGAAAGAACATCTTCGGATAATTTCTACTTTTATTGAATCCTCGTTGGAGCAGCGGTAGCGTGCGTGCTTAGCATGCGTTAGGTCGTGGGTTCTATCCCCGGTTATTGATTTAATAAAATTTCAAAATAAAACCAGCTAAAATAAGTCGAGCTAATAAACCAGCTAAATAAGCACAAGCAGAAAATTACTGTGAGGCAACAGAAAAAGTATGTAACTCACTTGACAGAAAGTTTCTTTTTACAGAATTTACCTGTTGGTTACAGCTTTTTTCTGTTTACAGGATTTTTCTGCTTACAAAACTTTTCTGGCAAATTTTGCTGCAAAAAATTTTCTGTTTTTTTACAGGATTATTTTTTACAGTGTAGGTGCCAATTCCACTTATATTTTTTAAAGAAGCAATTCTGAAAAAAATTAAAGTACAGCTCCCGTCAAAAAAAACGTTACAGTAGAATGTGCGGGTGAACGGGTGGGGTTAGAAAGATGCTTTTGGTGTCATTTTTCAGGATTTATTGTAAGCTTGAAATCACTAATTGACTATTTTTCTCTCAGAGGCCGTCTTCATACGAAACGCAAAATAAAGTGCAACTTTTTTCATGGTGACCCCCAATTTTTATACCCGCATATGAAAGACCATACCCTTTGAACCCTAAATACCAAGTTTCATTTAATTTGGTCAATAAATAAAGCCATGGCTCAAATTTAAAGTTTGAAAATTTAGAGGTAAAAGCCTGAAAACGGTCGCCATCATCCGACCGCCAAGGCGAAACTAGTAGCAACCCTCGCTCCTCATTCTGTCTTTTTCGACCACAACAGCAGAAAGGATTTGAATGTTTTCGAGTTGAATTAAAAAGATATGAGGCCTTTCCGCTTTCCAAATTTTGCTGATTTTAAAAAGCAGAAAACATTTCTGTTGGAATACTTAAATTTTGTTAATATTTAGTTTTTTAATTTATATCAGACATTTTCTATTTATTTTTGAATTTCAATAAAATAAACGATCGGTGAAGTTTCCTTTGAAAAATTATTTGCGTGATAACTAAATATTCAAAGGATAATTTTCTTAAGGTGTTTTACCAATCACAAAGTGCTTTATAAATAAGTTAAGAATCCGATTTCCCCTTTTAAATCATAGGGGATTTTATGTAAAGTAGATTAGATATTAAAGGATTGAAAATAAACTTTTTGTAAAAAATTTCAATGATCCTCGTTTGATAATATTCAGTCGCGTTATTTGGTTAAAAAATATCGTCTCTCATATTTAATATTTCCAATTTTTAATCAGGATCTTGTAAACCATTGATCGACAAATACATATTTTTCTTTTGCAATTTTCCAAATTTTGGATTGCCACCAACTTGGCCCTAAACTTTGGGGTTTTGTTGTAAAAAACGTTTTTATTTCAATTCTGAAAAATATGAGAAAAAAAACTTGTGAGTTAAAAAAGTGATTTGGCAAATCGTGATCATCATGCGATGTCATATGCATCACTTGGTCTCGTTATCACATTTAACAACTTATCACATTTGTTTATCAAAAATATCGGACACATCTATCATAGTCCCAGTGACAATGTGATCACATTTATTCCAGTGACAATGCGATCACATCCGACTCCAATGTGATTGTCACAAAATGAGGACAGGTCTATCACATAGTTGTTATTGTTGTAATTTTAAAATCAATAAATTATTCTACTTAAACTTTTTAAATCAACCTAATCTGTGTTTTAGTTATTTCACCAGATTTTAAAAACATTAAGAGATATATTGATCACATAAAACGATACATTATACGTTAAAATAAATATTAGTTATCGGGATCAGTGTTTTTCTAAACATAATACGATTGATAATATTAACCGTGATCACTATAAGACTATATTACGTAACCTGGATTTTGGTCATTTCTGACCCCCTCCCTTCCCCTTTGCCAACTAAGATAAAATCAATCCGTAAAACTTCCCCAAAAAAGTAATCTGATTACTTTCAATCCAATTACATATGTAGTTAGATTGAAAATTCCAAATGTTATCAAACAACAAAAGTAATCAGATTATACTTTCAATCAGATTACAAATGTAGTTTGATTGCGCCCAACTCTTGTTCCAAATAACTGGTGAATGTAATTTAAAAGTTTCATTTATAAAAACGGAAAAAATGAGAGATGCGCCAAACTGTGAATTGATTGCCAAATCCAGCAACCCCACCCGTTCCATCGATGGAGCAATGTAACGTTTTTTTTGACGGGAGCTGTACCTAATTATAGGGTTCTTGAATTATAATTCATAAAATCTTGACAACTTAAATTTAGTTTTCTTTCCAAAAACAAATCGAAGTTCTTAAATAAAATTCACTAATTATGAATAGACTAATTTAATTGTATATAATTTAATATATAATACTCTAAAGTGAAAAAATCAACCAAATGATAAAGTATATCACTCTGTATTAGAAAGAACTTTATTTAGGTGTTTATATGAGAAAGCAATATCTGTTGATTCTAAACATTACAACATTAATCCTACCGCTTTGTTTCTCCAAGAGATGAAAAAATTTAAATAAAAAGTTGAAGTAACATAACTCATTTCAATTAAATTTGATTAAACTATTCCTGAAATTTTAGTTTTCTCCTGAAAAAAAAATAAGTAATGTGACATTTTAATTCTTAGATACAACTTTCAAAGCATTTCAAATAACATTTGCAGAGTTGTTTTAAATTAAAGAAAATATAAAAATGATTGACTGTTCCTATTTAATTGCAATTGGTTACTTAACAAATTTAATTAAAAATCCCTCTTCTAAAACTATTTGAAATGCTTCGAAAGTTTTTCACTAGAATGATTTTTAATATTCAGAGTAAAGTGGGGTTGTTGTCAAAAAGCAATCAAAATGACGTCAGGACCTTTACCACAAATTCAATTTTCTAGGTCCTGATGAGTCTAGCTAGGCTATGGCTAGTTGTTACTTCCACTCATGAACTTTTTGCGCTTCCCTCTCATAATCTCTAATATCAAAACAAGGATAGAAATAATGAGTCCGAAGAAAAGAATATAAAAAGCACCGGATAAGTCATTCAAAGAAAGGGGTTCATCAGAACTCTGGGGTAAACTGTTGTATACGATCTCAAGCCATCTCTTAAACAGCTCGTCGTTAAAATGCTTATGATAAAGACCTGAGTAGTTGATTCTTCGGATGGCCAAGTCCAAATCCTTCTTGCAGCAAAACTTCTTGTTGATTGGCAGGGACGTTGGAATCGTAAACTCGTTGTCTTCCGATATGTATTTAGTAGAAAGAGGAGGTTTTCCATACCTGCAGTTCAACACAGGTCTAATTGACACCTCTGCACGTTTAACTTCCAACCCAATCATTGGTTCACCTTGTTTTGGAAGGCACCAGTCCTGCTCACGCATCATTCTCTCTATGTACACCAAATGTTTTTTACCGCTCGTCTTGAACAAGTGGTTGATGAAAGAACCAGGTTCAGAGTAAGCACAGTACTTCCCCTCTTCTATAGCTGTAGCCAGTTCTGTGAAAGTGGCCACGGGTTTTTCGAACCGTGGGACTGTGAGGAATGACAAAAGCACCGCGGCGTAACCAGCAGTAATGACGAAGCAGAAGAAATTCCATATCGGCATTAAAAACGTTTTTTTGGTTGTCAATTCAGATCCTTGCTTAAACATTTGGTCTGATGTATTCAGCAAAACCCGAATAAAAGATGTTGGTTTGTTTTTGGTGATGTAAAACAGTACAGCCATCAGCAAAATCGATAGCAAAATACACAGCCAAGATGTCACGTCAAAGGGATATATAAAAGCATATGCTTTAGGCAAATGTCGAGGTAAATCGGTTGCAAAAGTGTAGCTGGTATCTGTAAATGGCTCGCTCAGGTCCACTTCCTTCATTCTTAGTGCATTCACATAAACTAAGCCAGCATCCGTTGTTCCGTTTCCAACCATTTTTATTACTTCAACCACGTTATGTCTTGATGCAATCTTTCCAAACCCTGTGTCAGACGAATTGAGGTGTTTGAATTTCGCTCTCAAAGAATGAGTAATGAGTCTTCCTAAGGCTTCTAATGAATTTATAAATTTAGCATAGCCATCTTCACTTTTGAGAGTTGAAAATGTTAAGTTATTTGGGAAGTAATCCATTTTAGAAAGCTCATACAGTTTCTAAAATATCATGCATGAGTATTTAAGCAACAGACGAAATATAGACTTTAACTATATCAAATAACGACGGAGGAGAAATCTTGTGAAAAATAATACAATTGAGAATCAAAAATAATATATTTAAATGTTAAAGTTAAGTAGTAATTTTTTTACATCTTTTTGAGAACACTGGCGATTGCTTCAAGTACTCTGAAAATTCCTTTCTCAATCCTTAATTAAAAACACAGTTATTTTTATAAAGGGGTTTTTCACTCTGTTTCAGATTTTCTCAACATTCTTCTTTTTACTTCAATTAAGGTATTTTAATTCTTTTTTAACAGATCACATTTTTCTATTCATCAGTCCTAAGTTTTCTTGAACTTTACAATTGTGCGGGTGTTTCAGCAAAATCTATTATAAAACGTTCAGTAAATCCTCCTTTCAATACATGATAATTGTCTAACTGAATCGAATACCATTTTAGATTCATTGTTACTCTTACAAAGAACTTCGGAATGGGGATATATACAAACACTAAATCATTTCGCCTATTTATAAAGAGTTAAACTAAAAGTTTAAATAAAGTTCACTTTACAAATACCTGTTACAAATACCGGTTATAGTTAGAAGGGAAGCATTAAACAAACACTTCCTTTTCCTCCTAATTTCTCGACAAAATGAGCATTGTAGAATTTTCATTTTTATTTCATTAAACTTACCGTAGCAACACGCCGTACAAGGCACAGAGAGTAAAAAATAAAAGAGAACGCTTTCTTACTTGAATTTTACATGTTTCAAACACCAAACGCTAATTTTGCTGTTTAGGAACATAAAAATTACATTGGAAATTATTTCGTCTGGCTCTATGACTACCAAAATGCAACAAAATTTTTAACGGGTGTATTCAAATTTCGCAGAATTTGATATTTTTATAGCAGTTTAACCCTGCTGTCCTGTTCTCACTTACACCGCGTGCGTAGTGTTCGATTCAAAAACTCGATACAAAACTGTAAATAGTTGAAACTGTTATGAAATAATTGAGTAATGCTATGAAATACGAAGAAAGTAATAAAATTAACAAAAAAATATTTGTAATTGAACGTTGTAATTTTTTACTATTTTGACAGTTTATATATATGAAAATTGATTTTAAAAATATTTTTATTTTCCGAAGAATAGTTTTGCCATTTTTTTTCACGCACTGAAAAACAGAAACAAACATCGTCTGTTTAAATTATCCTGTGTTAAAATTATCTGTTTTTCAGTGAGTTATAACGGCAAAAATACTCTTCGGAAAATTAAAATTTAGTAGTGCATTTTGTAGGACATTTCGTTTACTCCAACTTTGTAATTCAAATAATTTTCGAGAAATTAATATTTTTATAAAATGTAAGCGAAAATTTGAAGATAGAGTAAAACATTTTTTTGAAGCAACTATGCTCAGTTGCAACTTAACTTGAGCCTGTAGAAATATGTTGAGAGCAACCAAAGAAAGTAGTTCCCCGCGAGATGTCTGAATTTTGGTGAAATTTAGAGCTTTAATTTTGAATAAATGATTAGTTTTTTAAATCCACGTATATTAAGCATCTTTTCATCCCGATATGCATAAAATGTTCAGTATAATCATTTTTTAAAGTGGCGTAACGCGCAGTAGTACAACTCGCTCTCAAACTCTCCAGCCAATAGGAGCTTCTAGCAACCCAGCAGGCTTTCTGTTTACTCAGATTTTCTTCCGCGTGGCCATGACGTCAGGCTCAACTTAGGTTGCATTCGAGTATAGCGATTGATGGTGTATTACTATTTAGAGCTTTTATTGAATTTTAGTTACTTTTTAAAACAAATTGCATATTTATTCATTAGAATCATGTTTTTGACCCTTAAAGCATAATATTTAACCCCAAGAGTGTCTTTCTATCATTAAAAGAACCGAAAATAGGTCAGCGGACCACAATTTAGTTTTGACTGGAAGTCCCAAACGGCACTTCCGCCAGAGTGTTTCTGGTCGATTTTGGATTCAGCATGTTTTAAACTATATTTCCACCAATTTTGGTGCCTCTTTCACAATCTGAACAATTCGGGTGTTTTTTTCCTTTAACTTGACGAATGGAATTAAACCTAAACCTTAATCTATTTTACTTTAGATTTACGGTCATATGATTCAGAAGTTACACTAGCGGAAATAAAAATCCCAACACCAAGAAGGAAAGGAGATATCAAAGTCAAATTTGTTTCTATGATTGCACATAGTATTAATGTTAATTGATTAAAAAATGAGCCTTCCTGTATGTTAGGGGGCCGAGAAAATCGCTGAGGAGTGTTGTCTCCATAGGTGTCCATTACCGCCGTCACACGTCCTGGTATTGAGCGACAGGGGCTCTAAATGACTTTTGAGGGATTGGAGGACCATGTTGCCTCCTCAGGTAGTCCAAATTCATATGGTGCACCAGCGGACGTTGCATACCGGGCTAGGTGATTTCTCCTCATTGACCGGACCTGTTTTGTGGGTGTTGGTTCTAGAGGACGGGAAAGACGGGGTAAAAATGCAACCTAGGAGGTTAAGAAGAAAGCTTGGACATTGCATACAACATGTGGTTGTGCATTTTTCTCTTGAAATTTGTCCCCAGGACAGGTCTGAAGGTAAGGACGGTCTACCGGCTGCAAAATCTCAATGACGCAGCTCTGGTTGGAAAAAGTACTGGTGAATCATACTCAGGAGTAGCAGAAATGGAATCTAATGCATCACCACTCCGTTACCCTGCATCACCACTCCATGGAATGATTAGAAAATCATCAGCTGAGTGCGCTCTCTCCATTGTGTCTTCAAACTCATACCCAACCGTCGTGGTGCTCCAAACCGAATCAGGATTCTCTCATAAACACGATGTCATGAAATTGGGATTTTCATTTCCTTATTTCGTGCACTATTGGAAACAGAAATGCCCATTTTCAGTCCCTTGTTTATTGACAAAGATGTAAGAAGCTATGCGGACCGAACGGACAATCCGCAGTACTGCAAACGACATCCATCCCACTGCCGCTTGTTCTCAGTATGATCTACCAGTATTTTGGCCAACCAGAGCTGCTTCATTGAGGTTTTTTAGCCGGCTGTCCGTCCTTACCTTCAGACCTGTCCTGGGGACAAATTTCAAGAGAAACATGCACAACCACATGTTGTATGCAACGTCCAAGCTTTCTTCTTAACCCCCTAGGTTGCATTTTTACCCTGGCCTATCCGTTCGTAAGAACCAACGCTCATAAAACATGTCCGGAGAAAGAGGAGAAATCACCTAGCCCGATATGCAACGTCCGCTAGTGCACCATATGAATTTGGACTACCTGAGGAGGCAACATGGTCCTCCAATCCCTTAAAAGTCATTTAGAGCCCCTGTCACTCAATACCGTGACGTGTGACGGCGGTAATGGACACCTATGGAGACAACACTCCTCACCGATTTTCTCGGCCCCCTAATATCCAGGAAGGCTGATTTTTTAAGCAATTCACATTGATACTATGTGCAATCATAGAAATAAATTTGACTTTGATATCTCCTTTCCTTCTTGGTGTTGGGATTTTTATTTCCGCTAGTGTATATAGCACTTAAACTCAAAAAAATTCAATAGGGTCAATTTATGAAAAGCAAACATCATCAAAATCATTCATGTCTAAAACGAAATTTGCAAAGATCAAAAGAAAAAAGTTCCCTAATATCATTAACTGCTTTTATTAAAAAACCCTTAATTGAAATAAAGAATATTAGGACTTTTTCTCAACTTAAAAATATTGTATTGTCTAGGGAATAAGAGTTTGAATTGTGGGACCGTTAGACAAAATAAAATTAAAATTAGTAAAAAGCTCAGTCGGAGAATTCATTGGAATCCTCTTAATGTTTCCCAGAGGCATAATTAGCCTGATGAACTTTGTTTAATATTCATCAACTCGTTAAGAAAACAGTATCTTTAGAGACTTTTTATCGCATAAGATTTCACAGCATTGATTCTTATTAATAATGAGTCAAAGTGCTCATAAAGCTCAATAAATCGATATAAAAGCTATTATCGCAATTTGGGGACGCGTAAAATTCACTCTAATCTTTATTTTGCTATCTTTTCACCTTTACACATCCATAAAATATCTCGATAGAAATTGATTATCCTTTTGTTTCAATTCAATTAGCTGTAAACTGGATTTAATTCCACAAATATTGTTGCCATCCGTGAAAACGAAAAGTCTAATGACGTTTTCTTATAATAAACAAAAAAACATTTTCCCACGTCGTAAAAAATACTACTCCACTCGACTGATTAAATTTAACAAGCGCTTCGTTCTCGTCGTAATCGTTTGCAAAAAAATTATATGAACAATAAAGTGAACTGAACTGAATGCGTTTTCTTTTCCAGAACGAGTCTCTGCATCCTTCACAACAGCAACAATTGTTCCTGCTGAGAGACTCTCAACTGAAGTGTCTCTATTCCATGAATGAAACTTTTCTTCCGAAAGATGGTAAGTCCGCATCTTTCATTCATTTATTTTTCCGTCACTAAACCTCAATGTCTATGCAAAGTTCTTTCGATAAATACTGAGGCAAACATGTCGCCCTCTTGAAGCTTGATCATGGTTTTTTGCTATGACAACAATAGACTTTGTTGTTATTTTATGAAGTTAGTGAACTTCTTATAGGACGGAAAACAAAAGAAAACTGACGATTAATTAGGGTTAATTGTTTTAGACGTTTCCGCATTAGTAGGATTCTTAAAGAGGATTACGGAATAGCTGGTAATTATTTCTATTTATTAGTATTTTAGTAAATTAATAGGGTTGACAAAAAAAGATATTTCATGTTTGAAAATGAACAGTGATGATTTGCAGTATAATTTTTCTAATAAATATTTGATTTCTTCATCATATTCAAGTTATACGAATACAAATATTTTAGAGGCAGTTTCACACGTTTAGAGAAAGGGATTGGATTATACAGGGTGGTCCTAAATTCGTGGTACAAACTGGGTAGGGTAGGTAGAGGGGACCTAGACAAGCATATTTTGAAAAATTAGAGGGGGCGCAGATGCACCGTTAAAGAGCTAGGACCTAATACAGTGCGAGAGCGTTCCAAAAGGACGTTTTGCCAAGGCCCGTTTAACGAAAAAAAAACGTAATGAAATGAAAAAATTTATTGCATGAGGTACAGCAGTATCCGTACTACTTACACCATAAATTTGATAGAAATTGGAAGACTTGCTAAACCGTGGGGTGAGTTTTAAAACGCGCAGTATTAATCTTTTAGCCAAAGAATGGAGTACCCTTAATGGTATTTAGAAAATTGATGATCGGGGAAGGAATTTTCAATGATCATACATTGATCATTGAAACTGTATGATCATTAAAAATTCCTTCCCCGATCATCATTATTCTAAATACCATTACACTAATTTAAAGGAACTCCATTCTTTGGCTAAAAGATTAATATTACATGTTTTAAAACTCACTCCACGGTTTAGCAAGTGGTCCAATTTCTATCAAATTTATGATGTAAGTAATAAGGATACTGCTGTACCTCAAGCAATAAATTTTTAAATTTCATCATGTTTTTTTTCGTTAAACGGGCCTTTGCAAAACGTCCTTTTGTAACACTCTCGCACTACATTAGGTCCTAGATCTTTAACGGTGTAACTGCGACCCCCTTTCTATACCAGTTCTTGTTCGTCTTGATGTACTCTACCTACCCTACCCAGTTTGTACCACGAATTTAGGACCCCCCTGTATAGGGTAGTTGGGGGTAAAAATTCACTCTTTCGAGTTTTTTTCAGTTACCAAAAGACGGTAATTAATAATTTAATGTTATGCTCCGTTTATAGCTTGAATAGGTGACTAATTTTTATCCAATATATTGCGATTGGAATAATATCGTACTCTGAGAGAGATAATATCGTACCAAGAGATAATCATACTATTTCTGAGAATAATTGTTTGTAACCTTTCGCCCCACGTCGTATGGAAATGGGGTGCGCCGTGGGAAAAACTCTAATTTCCAGTGCTGTCACAATGCTTAGAGAGGAATGTATGCCACTGTTAAAGCGAGTATATAACAGTATCGGGGGATTTTTAAAGTAACCAAAATGAAGATTTTAAATATGTTTAATTTGAGAATAATATTATTTTTAAAAACTATGATGTGGAGTTTTTTGGTTCTTCGTTCTCGTTATGATGTAACTCGTTATGACCTCGTTTATGACGTAAATAATGGTCCTAGAGATATATTGTAAGTACTAAACTGTATTTCTAAATTACCCTATTTCTCTGCATTGCCCAATATTCTTGAAAATGTCACAAACCTGTATTTTTCTACTCACCCCTTCAATTAAGGCATGATGAAGAAATGGATATAAACCTCTGAAAATTTCATAAAACAATTTGTGAACGTTCCTTTATAAAGAAAATTCAGAAATTTAGAGAAGTTCTAAATTACAAATTGAACAAGTTTCGAGGCGGAACTCAAATTATTTTTCCAGCACCCTCTGGCTATCTCCCGATTTGGCTATTTGCCACATAAAAACCTGTCTACACTAAAACCATCATGTTTACATTGATTTTTACAACTGGTCTTGTTTTGTAACCTGATTTAAAAGCTTTGGTATCATCAGAAAGATTTATGCATCCTTTTTATGCATGAATAAAGCAGAAAGAAGAACCCTTTTGTTATGCTAACAAGGATATATTTAGGTTTTCTGCTATTGGTATCACGTTTTGGTAATGTAATATGAATAAAAACAAGCTATATCGCATATTTTGACATTTTTATGTTAAGTCCGGTTGTAGAAACGTAAGATCAATGTATTGTATGCTGTTACGGAAGGAATTTCCATGTTTTTGAAGCACCATATTCATCATATTGATAGTATTTGTTATTTCTCAAACAAGAATATATGGCAGTTCTGTACGTGGGATATTGAGATATACAGCAAAGCTAAATAAAGATCATCACACAACTTTTTCGGTTAAAAATATTCAAATTAATGACTAAATGATCAAAATAGTTTAAAATATTCATTTTGATACATTATTAAGTTATTTTATGTGGAACTTTTTATAAATAAGGTTATTCTTTTACCAGTATCTGAATTTCGCAATGTTATGAAAATATTTTTCAATTAGAAAAATGTAAAAATTAATTTGTTAAAATAAATTTATAATTAACAAATTTTCAAAACATTTGATTAGAATTTCTAATTTATTTAATGTTATAAAGAATTAAACGCACATTCATAAACTATCTGGAGTTCTTTATTTATATTAAAGTAGTATCCAATTTCCTCTGGTGGCATAGAATGGCTGAAACATGGAAGTATTTCTTCAGACCCTTAAAAAACTATAAAATATACGTATTAACACATTTACATAGTTTTATTTAAATATCAATGATCAAGAAAATATTTTGCTGATATTTGTAGATTAAATAAAAATGTTTAAAGCAAACTAACCATTATTTGAAGGTACTCGATGATATCAAGACTGATCTTATCTATGCGTGTGTATTGTTAAGAAAGTTTTTCTTTCTCCTAATGAACCTAATCTTCCAGATGTTTGTAAGATAGCTCTATTAGTTCAGAAAGGATAATGTAGTAGGTTCAAATCTCCTAATAATTGCTTTCGCATCTTTCTCTGTGACTTAGATAATCTATTAGTTCTTTCCGTGTTTTTCCATAGTGAGCATAAAGGCTCAAAAAACCTTTTCAACTTTAATTTTTCTATAGTATGAAGTTTAAGACAGCTACTTACGCGGAATAATATTTGAAAGGGGAATAAATAACTGTCTGATCATACTGAAAGCTTCGTATAAAAATGATTTTATTATAACTTAACGTTTTAACCTTAATTCACGTTTATTAGTGCTTATAAAATAGTATTTACTTTTAAAATTCAGCATTTATCTAATAGTATAATTTGTTTACATTTTTATAAACTGCTAGAAAAATTGATTAATTTTTTAAGTAAAAAATTAGAACTATTTAGATTATTAGGGTAAAGGCTAGTAGTACAAACAGTAAACGGAAACAGTTTGGTAGAATTTTACTGAGGTTATACGCAATAAAATTGAATACTGCAACAGAATATCCTCTTCAACTAAAAACTATCATTAGGCCATACGTAGAATTTTCAATATTCATTTTTTGGAAATACATATTCAAACTTTTCCGCCTAGAGAAAAAGGCAATCCAAATAAATTGATTTATTATGCCTTCTCTTGGGTAACGCGGGAATCAAGGGAGACGTCGGTATCTCATACAATTTAAATTTATCTGAAGGCACATCGCTTGTCTGTTTACGCAATTATGTCAAGATACTCGAAAGGAAAGTAACTTTTACTTGGAACCGTGCACCGATGCTTGTTTTTCTTTGCTTCAAGTAATCTTCTGGGGCGTAAAGAAAAGTTTGCATTTTTTCAAGCAATAAAGGTGTCTCAATAAGGAAATATATCCTGCTTATTATTTTCGATGTTGTTAGGTCCAAAAAGTTTCATTGTTCCCTAGGAAACTTAACAATTTATTCCTTTATGAGTCGTTGTAGAATGCTTTGTATTGAATTGGGATAGGGATTGTTATATTCTATTAAGGAAGTTTCTCTGTCGAATAATTTTGGTTGCTTTTTGATAAAATTTATTGGATTATAATTTTTAAGTTATTTTTAAACATTTAAGTTGATTTTAATGTTTTTAATTTTGGACGTGAATGTAGCTAAAAGTCTATGTGACGTGAATGCTCGAGTGTAAAATAATAGATATATTTAAACATAAACGTTGTGATATCTAAAGTAGAAGTATCTGTTAGTTTTAATAAAAAGTTTAAATTCAATTTTATGTGATAACTTTTTTAAATATTCATTTCCGAAGTTATTAAATATAAATATTTTTTCACATACATAATTTTATTTGTACTGTAATATCATAATAGTATATATGTTACCGCTAAAGTTGATAATTAGTTAATCTGAAGAATACCTAGGTAAACTTAAGATTAACTGATTTCTGTCGTTAATGTGCGGATTTTTGAGTTTTTCGCATTTTACCTAGGGAATCTACACTATAACGGCCTCTTGATAGTTAAAGTTCAAAATACAGTCGAATCCGCTTAATGTGATCACGGTTAATGTTATCAATCGGATAATGTTATCGAAATCGACAGGTCCCGATCATTCCTATTTAATTTAATGTAAAATAAATCGTTTAATGTGATCAACTATGAATCATAACTCCGCTTAATATTATCGAAATTTGTCCATATCCCCTTTAAAACGATCGCTTTTGAGTTCGAGATTCATTTTGAAGGTCAATTTTTACAAGTAAACCAAAGTAAACATGTGCTCCATGAGAACATTTGGCGATTCTTTTTTTAGAAACTCAGTATGAGTAAGAAAAATAAAACATTCCCCATATTATATTGAAAGAAAACGGTTATAGGGGGGGGGGTCCGAATTGGGATTGGTTAAAGAAACACCAAGATCCACGCTTTGCAGATGTTTCTAATAAGAGATTTTGATTTTATCTTGTTTACTGGAATTCAGATTATGTAAATGGAGAGTAAAAAGAGAGACCTTTCAATAAAAATACAAAGTAAGCGATTATTTTAATTTTATTAAGTGAACTACTCTAATATTTTCCCCTTAAAAATTTTAGCTAGTGTAAAAATAGAGTTTTAAATACATTTATTACGATTACATTATTTTGATTTTAAAGCAAACAATCTAGTTACACTGTTTGCTATTTTTTTATACGAGATCGCTTATTGTTATCGATCGGATAATGTTATCAGTTTAGTATCGGACAATTGCGATCACATTAAGCGGACTCGACTGTAGTTTGTTTCGTTCAATACTTTCTGTTAAAATGTTGAGGTGCTTACTGCGCCATGCGCTTACCCCTGCGCAGTTGGGTTTCAATACGTAGTTTGTTGTCATATTTGGTGTTTTGATTTCAAATTTAGAGCGTAGCACTGGTAGTTGTCATGTTGAATGTTAAAACAAAATAATACAAGCAAGTAAGTACTGTAAATTTACATGATTAAGTACAGTATATAACTACTAAAACGGGTATTTTGAAACAATTGTGTTGAAGCTCCGACTTCAGAGTGACAGAGATTTCTTTTAACGAAAGCAAATGTCCCAGCTGTTGAAATATTTTTTCAACAAACGTTAATTCAACAATCGCTGGAACCTGGGCAAGGGTTTAACATATGTAATCGATCGCGAATCCTAGCAATAGTTCAGTGCAGGCTGCCAGCCGATTACACCGCGCTTTCATTAAGATTTGCTAGTTTAAGTGCTCATTGAAATACGCTGTCAAATCGAGATCGAAAACCACAATTGATACAAATCTCAGTTGGTACTTTAATATTCTATTATTATTGTTTTTATATTCTAGTTTTAAAATTGCTATTTCATTACTATTTTTGTGGGATTTGCGTGTTTTGTGTAATATGAAAAAAGTACCGATCCCCCTTTTTTGATTCGTCATTGTTACTGTTTACCCCCAAAACGAGTTTGGTTATAGTTAGGGCAGGGGGTTTGGGGGGGCGGCAGCCCCCCCAACCTCCTTAAACTTTTTATAAAATAAAATAAAATTTTGTACTTTAACGGATCACCCTCGTTAATATGTAAAATAACTGATTACAGGTAGTATGCAGATTAACGAGTGTCTAGTCGGTAGGGTGCAGAATACCTAGGTAATTTCAAGATTACCTAGGTAATCTTAGAAATTGAAAAAAAATTCGCTCTTTAACGGATCACCCTCGTTAATCTGCAAATTACCTAGGTTATCTGTAAATTAACTGATTTCCGGACTTTAACTGTAACATATATATTTCAAATAATAATTATCTAAAACATTTTGAAAAAAACACCATAGCTAGTGTATATTTTTAAATAAATTTATTATATTAGTGTTTCCGAAAGTAATATTCAAAAGTATGTTATCTAATGGAATGTTTCCTTTTAATTTCAAACTTACTTGATTAAGGAAAGGGTAAAAATTATATTACGGTTTCAAATACTTTATCTAATCATTTAAATAAACTGTTAATATAATATTTGCTTTGCCTTTGGATTTAAACAAGTACTAAATACGATGAGTAGTGGTTTATGATTATAGGGTAGAGTGTTGTACCTTTGGACAAAAATCACGTTTGGATTTTTCTAAGACAGGTAAAATCACATTTCGACCATTTAAAAAGTGCCCAACCTATAGTCCTAACCTTTATGAGTACAGAGATATTTTTTACTAGCCAAAATCTTGAAAATTGGAATTTTAATCATTTATAATAACATGGAAAAATTTGTGTCCACAGGTACAACAACCTGTTGTACCTATGGACAGACCCAGTTGTACCTGTGGACACCCTTAAAAAGGGAAATTTTAGTTGAAAAAAGCTAGGAATTAACATTTTTATTGATGCATTACCTTTTAATAACCTATTTCAAGCTTTTTAAAATTGAAAATAGATTTTTTAAAGTAATGTAGTTTTAGATCGTAAATGATCATTAAAACGAAGTTGAATGATAAAAGTCTTGATTTTTTACCAAAAACACAAAAATAACATGGTATTTTCAGATCAGAATTTAAGATAATAGTTTCATCAATCATGCTGATTGATCTGACAACTTCGTTGATCCCAAAAAAAACCAATTCGATCAACACTTAGTTGTGCAAGCATTTGGTGGTAATAACAATAATTATTTGGTGGTAAATCTTCTTCAGTGGAAATTTCAAGTTTTTTTAATCATCATACTTAAATGCGATAGGGTGCTTAGGATTTTACACCATATTTTACATTAAATTCCAAGTAGAATCATAAATTTAAAAAAGTAGTTTAGATCACAAAATATTTGATTTTTCATCTTAAATCCACTTGAAAATAATCGCTGACAAATAGATTACCATTTAGAATTAATTAAACACTTATTAAAATGTATTCAGTTGAATGAAACCTGATTCTAAAAAGCCGATTAGCTACAGACACCCACAAGAACGTGTCCGTAGGTACAGCACTTATGGTGTCCGAAGGTACAACATCAGGTGTTTTGCATTCAAAGTTCTATAAAAGATAAAAGAATTGAGATGTGACGATTTTTAATATCAAAACTAAAAAGTCAAAATCTCAGGGATTCCCCCATGTATTCCATTTTATCATATCATAATCATAGGGGAAGAAAAGAGTTAATGTAGTGATGCACTAAAAAAAACTTTGAGCACCTAAAAACAGTATTTTTATTATATAAAATTTAAATAATATTTTAAAGAGCTTATTTCACGTAAGCAACTAGATAGCATCTGTTTACATTTAAAATCGACCACGAATTCAAATTTACATTTTTTCCCGATTTTTAAAATGAGGTGGCTGAAGGTACAGTACTGGAAAAAAAAATCGACTCAGACCCTATATCTCCGGAACGGCTTGTGATATAAAGACAAATAAGGTATCATTTTTCATGACTTGAAGTATTCTATATACAGAAAATTTTTCAAGTTCTTAGGGGGTCGTCTTCATATTAAACGAAGCATCAACTTTCGTTTTTCCTATGGGCGACATCAAAGATTTTTCCAGATTCTGAAAGAGCACCCTCTAAAACCCCCAAAAACCAAGTTTCGTATTTTTTGGGGGTCAAACAAAGCCAGGAAGGGGGTTTGAAAACTTTGGTAATTTAACTTCAAAGAGGAAAGATTGGCGACAATTCTTTAAAATTCTCTAGTAAAGTTAGAACAGATTTGGCTACTTATCTGTGCTTTGGCACAATTCCTACAAAAGTTAAAGCAGATTTGGCTATTTATCTATATTTTGGCGCAATTTTGTCTTCCAATTAGAATACCCTTAAGTGGTAGCCCACTTGGTAGAGTAACAAGCTCGTGATCACTAGGTTGCAGGTTCTGCCCCGCAATTCCGCATGTCTCATTGTTCAAGGTTAACCTATAGGGATACAGGCAAACACAAAGATGAATAGATGTTGAATACTTTTTTTAAAATCTAAAGCCTTTAAAACAAATTTATACAATTTTTATTGCCGTTCGTTTACAAATAATAATAATTAATTGAGAGTTATTTAAAATTAACATTTTTTAATTCTGGAAAAAAGGGAATAAAAATTTAAATAAAGATATTAAATAATCACGCTAAATTATGAAAGTGGTTTTGTTGATAAGAGCTAGAAATTTAACTAATTCATGAAACAATAAATCAGGCTTTTGCGGCTCAAAAATTCCTATAAAAATACTTAAATAGATTGATTTTTTGATGTATTTTTAGCATTTAATCGATGTTTCTAATAATTTTCAATTTCCACTTACGAAAACTAACTTATCTTGAAAAATTAAGGCAATTACAAAGTTTAAAATTTGCTTATACATATAGGAGTAGAAATACTGATACTACTGTTCAAATACTGATTTTAATGATTCTGCAGTCATTTTTTTAGTAATTAATTACGAGTTATGTTTCATTAGGTTGGATACAGAGTTTATTAATTTTTAAGGATAAACATTGAAGTTTCTGAACCTATGTGCTTGATGAATAAGATACCAAAATATAAATATGAAACATGTTGACTGGTCTATCATTACATTTCAAAGTTAATAAACTTGATGAATTAAAATTAATTAACTTTAATCATATCGACGATTTGGAGCTTCTTGATATTTTAAACAATTGGGGTTTTAAGGAAAAAATGAAAAATGCATCATCACATCAAAGGCAAAAAGTTTATCTTATTCATCTTTGTAAAGTTTTTAATAATTACCATAAAGTGAGTGAGTGAGTGAGTGAGAGAGAGAGAGAGAGAGAGAGAGGGAGAGAGAGAGAGAGAGAGAATCTTTTTTAGGGGGAGGGGAGTTGGGAACGTTTTTTACTGCCGAACATATGGGGGGGTTGATTGGAAAGGGATATTGGAGTTTTATTTTAGGGGTTGGATATTTTTTTTCTGTTTGTGTTTTTAAATTTTAACGTTAATTGGCATGCTGATTTTTCTTGAGCCTCAATAAAAATCAGCATATTAATTAATGTTAAATTTTTCAAACTCAACCTGTTCCCCCCCAAGTCCCTATTTCTATTTAAACTTATCTATCCCACTTAAACTAGTTTAACGTTTTCAAAATTAGTTTCCAAATCCGATACCGGTAAGAACCAACGATATCATCCATATATATTTGGTGACAATAGCGGATGGATCTACTGTTCTCCCAATACCAGGTTGAATGCAAGAAATGATTGACTTTGACTATACCTATAAAAAATAACATTAAATTAAAAAGTGGTAGTTAAATTGTTATTATAGTGTTAATTTTTTATTTTGTAGTCACCACTATTTTATTTATTATTAGTTAATTATGTAAGTCAACTTTTATTCCAAGCATTGAGCCCTCTGGCTGCGTAGCGTAAATTTAATACGCTGCTTGCCTAGTGTAGGGGTAGGTGGCTGGTGCAACCCTTGGATGTTCCAGGTAGGGAACGTACCCATACTACGTGACCCATTTTTTACCCTCCTCCCCCTTGGTGACCATCCGTAGTATATGCCAAGACCCCCTGTAGTTTTCACGAAGTAATTCATTAATACGGTTTGATATCATTTTTTGCAAACAGAAAGTTGAAAAAATTAATTTTGCTTAATTTGTCTAATTTTAATAATTAATTTTGCCTTATTAGTCTTAAGTTGGCAAATTTCAATAATTAATTTGGCTTAATTTTGTCGTATTGACTAGAAGAAATTGACTACGGGACAAACCCTTAAGCCCCCCTCCCCCTGTGACCGAGCGTGGTAATTTGAAGACCCCCCTCCCTCCCCTAAATGGGTCACGTAGTATGGGTACCTTCCCTTATAGGCAAAGAGATGGTGTTAACCCTGGGGTGCATCATATGGGAAAGATGTGTGATCCAAAATTCAGCAACACGATGATATTTGTGTCATGGTTAAATTAATTCATGTCTTGATAACATTTAATATCAAAGATAAAACGTTGAATTTCTTTTAATAAACAATGCATGTAAGAAGAGACCGTCCTTATTAAGCGACGACTTTTCTTGACCTTAGATTTATATTTAAAACCACAAATATCTGCATGAAATCTGTCATGAATTCGAATCTTTATATCGAATACTCTTTTTTGAAACTTTATTCGCGTAATTCAAAAACATTTCAAATTTAATGCAGGTGAAATTTTTATTCGAATAATTAAGTATTGTTTCAAAAGTAAGTGTTAAGTATTGTTTCAAAATTTTTTCATCTGAAAAAATTGTATTTTAAGATTTTTAATTTGTAAACTTTTATTTAAAAATATCATCAAAATTTAAAAATAAATAAAAAAATATTACATCCACAAAAAAATAGGTTAATTTTCCTTTTACTGAAATTAATAGAGTAAAAAATAAGAACTTATTAATTCTAACTCTATCGGTAGTTTAAGTTCGAGGCATACAAAAACTTCCAAAAGCAAAACAAGAACATGGAAGTTCTGCGGTTCGAGCTTGGCTCTAAAGATTCGCGACCAGGCACACTAGCCGTTAGGCCACACGGGTATGTTCAACATCAAGTTTAAACAATAAATGTGTTGATTTCAGTTAGTAGATTATGGTTACCGTAAGGTTACTGTAATTTTCATAAGTTGTATGTCTTTGGCGATATGAGATTGGCGCAAATTTTTCTAATTGAAATTTCCTACAGTGTGCGTGGGGTTAATGGTTGTAAGGATCAAAATCTATGAAAAACGAGATTTCAACGTAAATTCAACGAACTTCAACCCCCACTCCTGGCTTCATTTGGGGACCAAATGACATGAAAACTCGTTTTGGGGGGTTTTAGAGGGTGCTCTTTCAGAATCTGGATTAATCTTTGATGTCGCCCATAGGAAAAACGAAAGTTGGTACTTCGTTTAATATGAAGACGACCCCCTAAGAACTTGAAAAATTTTCTGTATATAGAATACTTCAAATCATGAAAAATGATACCTTATTTGTCTTTATATCACAAGCCGTTCCTGAGTTATAGGGTCTGAGTCGATTTTTTTTTCCAGTACTGTACAACCGACCGTAGGTACAACACTCTCCCCTATATTTAAAAACGAGATCTATTAAAAGACAAGACAAGACAAGAAACTCTTTTGTAATGGGCACTGCCCGTTTACAAGATGACAAATAAAAAGTAGCAGTAAGAGACTATATGAAATAAATAAAATAAAAACATTTTTACAAATAACAAATTTAACACAGATAAATTAACATTAATATTTTAACAGATAAATTAACACATATAAACACATTTTTAACATACACACAAATTTTATTGCATTATTTTTTACCAAATTATTCAAAGTAGGACTATTCAGTTGATTCAAATAATATATTACGGCGAAGTTTTAAAATGATCTATTAAAAATAAGACACATTTTTCTCATTTTAAGAATAAACAAGCATGCAAAGTGCTTTATTAAATTAATTGCCAAACCCATAAAACACATTTCTTTAAAAAACTAAATTGAAGAAATGCTTCAACACGTTAAGATTGATGTACACAATAAAGCTTTTTTTGTATCAGAAAACAGAAATTGTTTTGGAGAGAGTTTGAAAAATATTTTATTTTTTATAATTGAATATGAGAATAGAACATTATTGATTTAGAAGAACAACATTCTCCTCGGAGGAGATTGAATTTGAAACAATTTATTTGCCTTCCACACTCTTTATGGGGTGCATAAAACTCTACAATCTAGTTATAATGTATTTTGTCACGTAAAACTTGTTTGAATTTCCTCCATTTTTTTCGAAAGAATTTTCTTATTTTTATAAAATTACTTCTTAGGTTTAAAAAGGGCTTAAAACATCACTTTTTTAATTTTAATATTTTATCTCATAACAACGTATTACATAATTGAGGTTTTATGTCATTCTGCTTTCTTATTTTACAGATGAAATGTAAATTGCACTTAATCTATTTTCTCCAAAAGCTTTATTTTTGCCATTTTCAATTTTAAACAGATTTAACAATTTTGTAAAATAATTCTTTAACTTCCCATTTTGAAATTCTTTTCTACAATGAGAAATTTTCATAGGTAAATGACTTAATGTATTCTTAGATAATAAAAAAGAAAATTTATCCTTTTCGCGTTATGAGCGATTCGCATCAAAAGTACCAAAATATGTTGATTTTTTGATGAATTTGCTATTTGGTACCAAATGAAGTAAATAAAAATTAATTTCACTCTGATAAACACAATCCCTTACCGTTCACAAAAAGAAAGTTAAAAAAAGCATTTCCTGTAATTATAAATGAAGTTTATCGTTTGAAAAAAAAATTATTTAATAGGAATTTGAGGTAATATCAAATACGTTTTGGAGTTTAAGTAAGAATAACCGTCCAGTTTAACGAAAATTTCATGATTAATTTCCTTCATAAGTTTAAAATTTACTGCAAGTAAACAAATGAAAATTCTTGTGACTTTAGGCCTTCTTTTTTATACCGTATCTCTATCGGGGCAATTCTAATATTTGATTGAACCTAATATTCTCATTTTAGTTCTACACAATTTTGGATATTCATTATTCACTTGGCTTCAACTCTACACACAACCACTAGTCCAGTAACTTGGTGTCAAAAATGGGATGTTTCAGGAAAAAATATAGTAGTTTTTTTCTCAACTGTTTTATATGTTTTCGAGGGTGCTGAATCCGAATCTGAACTTTGCAAACAAAATTTCCTAGTGCGTTTTAAAAAAATTTGAAAAACCCTAAAATTTGATCTCATTTTTTGGTTTTATGTTTGTAGAACTGAAAGTATGGGTTTCTCATGAAAATGTCAAATACAAAAAATAAAGAAGATAAAACAAGCTATAAAATTGTCAGATACAATTTTTTTGTCAGACTAATAGTTTTGCCACTAGAGTGCACTCAAAAACAGTGATTGTTATTTTTTTAAAATTCATTTTTAAATTATGATAGTGTTTCAATAAACGAATTTATATGTTCATTGCATCACTGAATCCGAATTTAATGTTTATTTTCATTTTGAAAGTCATCTTCTCATTACAAATTACAAAAAATCTAATATTTGTGCTCTTTTGTTCCGTTTTTTACCTATTTTCTTAAAAAATATTAGTTCCTCGAAAAATAGCACTAGATTGAAATAAAGTACTTAAAATTTTTTCTAGGATGCAGTGGTTCATTTTTCGAGAAATTTATATTTTTTAAGAAAATTGGTAAAAAAACGGAACAAAAGAGCCCAAATTTTAGATTTTTTGTAATTTGTGATGAGAAGATGACTTTCAAAATGAAAATAAACTTTAAATTCGGATTCAGCGATGCAAAAAACATATAAATTCTTGTGTGTTAAAACACTATCATAATTTAATAAATTAATTTTAAAAAATTAACAAGGCCAAAAAATCACTGTTTTTGAGCGCACTCAAGCGGCAAAACTATTAGTCTGACAATAAAGTTGTCATTAACAATTTTATAGCTTCTTTTATCTTCTTTATTTTTTGCATATGACATTTTCATGAGAAACCCATACTTTCCGTTCTACAAACATAAAACCAAAAAATGAGATCAAGTTTTAGGGTTTTTTCGAATTTTCTTAAAATGCACTTCGAAATTTCGTATGCAAAGTTCAGGTTCGGATTTAGCACCCTCAAAAACATATAAAACCGTTAAGAAAAAACTACTGTATTTTTTTCCTGAAAAAACTACCAAGTTACTGGACTACACTTAATTTTTACATCCGTCTACATTCGTCAGTTTTTAAAAAAAATATAATTATATTTTGTTTTAAATATTTAATATTATTATTTGCTTTTCACACTTTTTTTTGTATAGAACCTATTTATATGTTGGTTTGAAATCTTCTGAAACTATATAAGTAAATTTATTTATAGTTCAAAATTCGTCACGCTCAATTGATATAGGTACTAAACACTGAGGCATTAGCAAATTTCTTACCGCTTGCCATTACTGTAAAAAGTTATTTATTTGTGATAATTATTATTATTTATAATCTTAATTACTATTTTTATACTTTTATGACTTCGCAGGGGTTTGTCCAAAGCAAATTAATCTTCATTAAGGCACTACCTTAAAAAAGTAATAAAATTATCTAATAACCTACACTGTAAAAAATAATCCAGTAAAAAACCAGAAAATTTCTGGCAGCAAAAATTGCCAGAAAATTTTTGTAGGCTGAAAAATCCTGTAAACAGAAAAAAGCTGTAACCTACTGGTAAATGCTTTCTGTCAATATTTTTTCTGTTGCCTCACAGTAATTTTCTGCTTGTGCGCATGCGTGTTGACTTACTTTAGCTGGGGTTTTTTTTGAAATTTTATTAAATCAATAACTGGGGATAGAACCCACGACCTACCGCATGCTAAGCACGCACGCTACCACAGCTCCAACGAGGGTTCAGTAAAAGTAGAAATTATCCGAAGATGTTCTTTCTTTCTCCACGAACTGAAACTTTCTGTTTAAGTACAGATAAGCTAAAAAACTAGAAAAGGCTGTTTTATTACATAAAATAAATAGAAGTGCGGTGGGAATGTTACATGACAGAATATCCCTGTAAACAGGAAGTCATTTTTATTGAAACTTTCTGTTTTTCCACAGTTTTTTTACAGTGTATTTCACATTAATTTCAAAACTGATAAGTCATTCTGAACAAAGTTTTTGTGAAGTTTGGATGTTTTAAAAAGTATGTATATGTCTACGTGTTAATTTTTTATATGCTGAACCTTTTAATTTTCGCAAGTTTTTAAACACTTTCACAAATTATTTATAAGTTTTCACGAATTAGGTACTATAAAAAGTCCTACACAGACCCCTGCTTCATATTCATTAACATTGTAAACAAACAAAGAACAAATACAAGTTTTGCATCCACTTTGAGTTGGTAACGTTTTTAGATTTCATTATAAAACGAAGGCTATAAAACTAATGGGTAAGAAAGTAAGAAAAACAAATGAATATACTATGATTCGTGACGTCACGTTTAGCCACTGCTTCAAGTCACGAGTTTTCTCCTTGATTTTAAACTATATTAAATAATACCTACTTTTTGAAATACGTTTTCCTGATTTAGTTTAGAGTAGGACTGCTTAACTGTGATTTGGGCCAAAAAATTTACTTTATCTGATTTAGCGAGCCAAAATTTAATTGATAAATATTTATAAAAATTCACTAGAATTTTTTTTATTTCATTTTTTAATTGATAATAAATAATTGAGAAAAATGTTCACATAATTTTACGTTTAAAAGATACTGTTTAGTTTTTTCATTATAAATTTGGTAAAATTTCTATACTTTCAAAACTTTATCTTTTTCATTTATCTGCTTTAAGTGAACTAAATAAGTTTAAAAATTTTTTAACACGCAATGAGTGAATTTTTTTAAATATCCATAAATATTTATTAAAAAGGATATTTTTATTATACTTCTTGCAGTCATTTTAATTTTAAGACCTCTTTAAGACTTATCGGGCCACGAATAAAAGGCGGGTGGGCTGTAAATTCTGCAAAACAAGATCCTACGTTAGAGGAATTTTCCAATTGCGAAGACTTCATTCCCAGATCAATGCGAATTCGACGGTTTGAATTCCCAAAATTCAAACTGCAAGAAACTGCAATTTTCCCCTGAGGGAATTCAAGTACGGAACTCCTTCGATTGCGAAGTCACTTGAAGTATAATTTCATTATGAGTTATTAATTGCGCAGATTAAGCCCTTAATTTCTGATTAGCGGGGCAGATAATGTGACGTTTGGCAACAGTATGTAAGGGAGTTTCCTGTGCTTTCCCGTTTAATTTTCCCTCACTTTGCGGTGGCTGGAGTTTCGATAATTAATTCCCAGAGTCCACCTGATCGATCTAATGGTGTTTAATTACTCTGCGTTAATTCAATTATTGAGTTTTAAAAGGTTTATAACTTAGTTTATTTAGGGAAGTATTCTTTTTAAATGTTGGTTGTGATCGTTTCTTGGAACGAGGATGTTGTCCAGTTTTATGTTTATTTATGTTTTTGTTTACAAGTTAAATTATATTTACTAACTAATGTTAGCTTATGTTGGTGTTTGATGTGTTTGAAACATTCACTGAAAAATGTAAGGCAACAATTAATTACTTTAGTGTATGATGAAGCAGTTTGGAACTTTAAAATTGGTGAGCTTGGATATTTTTATTTGTAAGCGTTGCATTGAAACATTGTAAGATGTTGAGTTATAATTATCGGAATAATTACATCGATGAATAGTAGAATTAAACTTTTTTTGTTTAAAGACGACATTAATTTTATGAATTGATCAAAATTTAGCAATCTAGTAATAGAGTAATAGATAAGTTATACTTTGAAGTGTTGATACATTTAGTACTTTTAAGCTATCTAGTGCAATTTAAGTATACAGAAGTATTTAAACTTATCTTACTAAAGTTAGATGGGCTTAAATTCACTTAAATAAAATATTCTTAATCCTATCATGAGTCTATGTATTAGGGCGAATTTGTTACTTTCATAATCTAAGACCTAGTAATAAACATTAAAATAATCTAGATATATTCTTTACAGTATATTCTAAGTTGTAAATTTTTAAAAATGAAATGAAAATATAAAGAATTAAAAGAATTGCACGAAACCCTTCACAAATATTCCTCTTTACTGACACAAAAACTACAAAATAAAAATAAACATAAGAAAACTTCTAAAAAATTAAAAACTCTACCTGCTTAACTAAATGGGTTACAGGCATGTAAATATTTCTTCCTTAAACAATACATGGCGTCCCTTTTATTACTTAGAATACCGCTTCAATATTATGTAACTATCAAATTTACTATATACAATTTCTCATAGTTTGTAGCAAGTAATAAAACATGAATGACGGAAATAGTTTGACACATTGAGTGCATGCAAGTTTTCAAAATACTATTTCATAATCAAATTTATTATTGATAAGATAATTTTCTAAACTAAAGGGATGTAGAATGAGCACTCACTTTAATTCACTTTTCCTTCTCTGTAGACTTTATCAGTGCGTATAAAGTATGAGATACGTCAAACATTTAAAAGACGCGAAAACTTAAGAATGCCAACTGAATTTTATTGATATTTCTCTTAACTTTGGTGTAATAGAAGAGGAGTATATCAGATATGACATCATCTGACGTATAAATTCAGATATTGTGAAGTTTGTGTGACGTTGGGTAATTTAATTTTATTATGAGTAAATTTTCCGCCAAATCAGCCGGGGTGTTCTGTAACTGTGCCTGCATTGTTTTAATGAGCATTTTTAGGAATAATCCTTACCTTACAGTCCGATAATTGATAGTTTAACTCCCGAAACTAACACTATTTGCTATTTATATTTTTTACTACAAAATCCAACAATTCAAATGGTATTTGGAATATTTTATGCACATTTTCGTAAAAAAAAGAGGGGAAAACGATGTTAAAAAATGATGTTATAAGCAAATTTATTTAATCACAGATATTCATATCAATTTTTATTTATATCTATATCAGCTCAATGCAATAGCATAAAAACTTTTTAGCATTTTTACTACTTGAACGTAATTACCAACACCCATATTTATGACCAACAAGACAAGAATGACGGCAGAAATTGACAAAAAATTCAAAGACAATAATTGAAATTAAAATGTTTTTTAAAAAATAAAAATTACCAGAAAATATCTAAAGAGTATGTATTCATTTCTTTATTTATAACAACTAGGGGGCTACCGCCCCCTGCTCGCTATCGCTCGCCAACCCCCGTTAACTGCTGACGCAGTAACTTTTGGACCGCTTCACAATTCCCCACAAAACCCAGCTCACTGCACTTACTCACTTAATAAAACATTCTTAACACAGGGGTAGTACTTCTCCGTGGTATTCTTTCAAAAATGGCGAATATTTATTCAGTTGTGGAATTTTATCATTTCCTTTATGGTAACATGAATTGGCGGATCGCTTTATAATTCCAAGAAAGGTTCATATATAGTTCCCGCTAAATATGAACCTTCCCTTAATGTTTCAGTGCTTCCCTTAATGTATCTGTGAAAAACACATTACCTTAGGGAAATGGGTAAGAAATGTTTACATTGCTCTGTTGTTAATTTTCTTGGGGTTGAATTCCGTTATAGTTCTCGCTAAATATCACTAATCTCTTTTGGACACTATAAAGTATAAATATTGCTAAATTGTTTCAAATTCATAGATTAAAGTGTTTAATTGGATCTATAACTATTCAGTTTATCATTAAAAATTAGAAAAATTGGTTTACATTTGAATATTGAGCGTTCGAAAGAGATTGGCGATATTTAGCGGGAACTATAACGGAATTGAACCCCAAGAAAATTAACAACAAAGCAATGTAAACATTCTTTTACCCATTTCCCTAAGGTAATGTTTTTTCACAGATACATTAAGGGAAGCATTGAAATATCTCAGGAATAAATTTAACTTTCTTAGAATTTGTAATGATTGACTGTTAAAAATGTAGTAATTATCTTAAACATCGCGAAAATTTAGAATTTTATCTTCATGAGAAACAAACTTCGAAGTTGTGTCATTTTCATAGCAACGACACCGAATGTCAAGACCAATATTTTCATTCTTATATCTAAAACATTCACCCGTGTTATTTAGTTGTTTGCGTTTTGTCATTATGAAATAAAGACTTACATTTTACTACCTTAAAAAACATACTTGCAAAAGGATATAAAAAATAAATGCAAAATGCAAAATTTCCGAAAGCGAGTGTATATTTTATTGTAAATATAGTAATGATTAGGTTGCCACAACTACAAAGATAAATATAAAAATATTAATTTGTTATTTAAAAAATAAAAAATAAATTAATTATATATAAGTTTAAAAAAAATGAAAACCGTTTGAACAACAAAAATATAAATATTGTTAAAAATAACACAAAATATATTTTTTAAATTCGTGTTATAAATAGAAAGATGATTATTTAATCTATTTGAATATTAAAAAACCAGTGAAATATGTTTTCAATTGTTTTAAAATTCATAGTTTCTTGCTTTGTAACTGCGACCTTATCCGAAATCTAAAAAAATGGAAATATTTTAAAATTGAGATTTTTTTTCTAAATTCTAAAGGCACTTTGCACATCTTCAAAAGAATCCGGACAGTTTGATACCAAATATGTGCTATACGGATCAGTAATTAAAAAGCCTTTCTCTGGAAACCGTTCACCAAAAACTTTTTTTTAGAATAGAATATGATAAAATAAAAACATCTTTATCATAGGTTTTTTAAAGTTTATTTTCTCATAAGAGCATTTTTATATTCTGAAATACGTACTACACTGAGTCTACGACTCATATCTCTATCGAAAATCATACCATTTCTTATATCTGTTTTGTATTTTATGCTGAAGCTCGTCCATAGGAAAGAGCTGAGAAACTTTTAACCAATATTTCATATAATTCTTTTTGTATTGTAAATACTATGTGTTTCATAAGACCAGGCAGTGATAATTTTTCCTGCAACTTCTCACCAGCACAAATGGTAGTGCTGCTGAATTTCTCTCTCGTTCACACTTTCACCAAGATAAATTATGTTATTATTCAAATAAACACATTCACATTACGTATCTCCGTGTTATTCACGATAAGCTCTGCCCCGGTCATCAACCGTGTCTTTTCTCCCTTCATTTAATCAGGGAGAGTGTCAATTTATAGCAGAATACAGACCATCTAAGAAAGTTTTACGAAGCTCGTGCTCCTTTAGTACAGAAGATAATGTAATGAATGCAGTGCACTTATATCTCTCATAGGTTTATGGTTGTGCTACTGTAGAAAGGAAGCTTCTTACCATTTAATGAACCGACAAAATAACTGCATAAGATAAGGATTTTATTCATGGTTTAAAATACCGGATATATATTTATTTGCTCAACCACGTCCTTAAAGGAAATGGGATCTTTTGTATTTTAAAGAATAGGAATCCAAGTGAAAATAATTTTAAATTAGGCTTTATTTGTATGAGACTTCATGAGAACAATGGGCCAAGACGAAGCCTGTTGCCAGATAATTAAACAAAAACAGTGTGCATGCTCTCATACATAACTTGTAAAGAATTATCTAAATCCTTTAATTATAGAAACTAAATGTTTGGTTGTTAAAATATTTCCAATAAGCTTAATTGGAGGGGGAAAATTGCTATTTCAAATCATCAAATCAAATCAAAAAAGAGAAAATTTGTATTTTAATTTACGTAAAAAACACGAGATAATGGATTGATTGGCAATTATATATAATAAAGAAATATATTTAATACGTTAAATGGAGTTGTAAGAATAAAGTTTATGTATAATGACTTTAATTTACAAATAAACATAAAACAATCATAAAATTGTTCAAAAGAACAAAAAAACCACCTGAAAAACAAGAGGATCAACGTTCAATGAGATAGTAATAAAAATGTTTTCCTAGTTTTTCTACTTTAAATTTAAATTGATTATCCCAGTAAACTGTTACAGTTAAGCTTCTATTTTTGCAATCCTAGGAAAATGGAAAAGCTACCAACTATAATAGTAGTTAATGAAGAAGAAAGAGAAGAGCTTTTATTTTCCTTTCAAATCAAGTTTTTTTAAAGGACTAGGGGCTCTGCCCCCTGTTCGCTATCGCTCACTATTTCCACTTTGACATTAAATAACTCCAGAAAAAATTATCTAATTAATTAGGTTTTGGAACGAAATTGATCATCATGCATTTATATACCAATGATCGAAATTTCATAATATTGCTTCAAATAGTTTTTTGCGTAGTGAGAGTTCAAAATGTTCAAAAATAAAATTTTCAAAATCAGCTGCGGCGGTCACTGTTACTTTTTTTTAATAGAGAGAGAAAGTTGACAGGTTGACACTATATAAAATACTAGATTTTTTTCTTTGTTGTATTTCTTTGTGATACAAAAGGAGAACAACACGTTTCTTTCTGTCAAAAAGACTAAAAATAAAATTAACTTTTATGGATAATGATTTTTTTTCAAATTTTATAAAAATAAGTTTGTATTTAAGATCTAGACCAGTGGTTCCCAACCTGGGGGATATCACCCCAAGTGGGTGATTTGGATTATCAGGAGGGCAATAAATAAGTGGGGGTGATGAGTATTCAAAGTGGGAAAAATTAAAATAGTACTGTACTGTTTTACTTCTGTCTTGATAAGCGGGGAAAAACTGAACCTCTTCTCATCTCGTTCCCGTCACATTAAATTGAAAAAGGATTTAGTTCTGTTGTCCAGTTAGCTTTAACTTAAATCCACCAAGCACAAGGCATCCATTTAAAAGGTAAAATAAAAAATTTACAAATTTTTCAAACTATCTTTTATTTTTGTTTTCAAATTTTACTGTCTACTTTCTTGATTTTTTTTTCAGATTCAAATTTAAAAATTAAAACATTTACTTTACTCCTGTTTTTTAAATGAACGTCAATGATCTTTTTTAATTATTTCATTTCCTTGTACTTTAAAAAATAAAAAGAATTTAAGAGTAACAGGATAAAACTGATTTTGTTGTTTTTATATACGGTAATAAAACTGTTTTAATGATAAAACTGTTTTAATAATAAAATTGCTTTATTGTACACTTTACTTCAAATTAAAATTAGACATACAATGAGAATAAAAATATATATAAGTCAACCTCCAGAAAGGGGCGATGGGCCCCAAAAGGTTGGGAACCACTGATCTTAACTATATCTAGATTTAATAGCAAGGATAGTAAAGTATTTTCGGTATGGTAAAAGTACCGAGAGATAAATAATTAGAAATAATTCTTCTTTCCTCCAAATAAAATTCAAAATACCCCCTGCTATTTTTATTTTAAGAAAATTGTATATTGGCACACTTTTATACTTAAAATACATTTATTGGTTGGGTATCCTAAGATCATGTTTAAGATAAATAATATTTTTTTAAAAAACATGTCCGTTCCTGTAATAATGATTTTGAAGGTTTATCCTTCTTACTCGTCAAATTAAAAAAAAAACCTTTATGAAGTGTGTTTACGTTGATTTACTTTATTCATTCTGGTATTTCTTTATTCTTTATTCTATTAACAACTATAAAAATATAGTAAACAGGGTAAAAATTTATTTTGAATAATAATAATAATATCCCAAGAGTATAAGTTTTTCTGTTATCAACAGATCAATGCCCAACACCACTAGTACCTAATCAATTGAGGAGCTGAGAGCCAGAGTGGACCAACCTCAGCAGCTGTTATTTCGAGAAAAACGCTTTACAAAATTGTAGTAATATTTAAACTTTTTGTTTTGAGGTTAGTATTTAATATTTAGTTTTGATCTTCTCGTGATCAATCTCTCAGCTCCTCAATTGAAAGTCAGAATCAGAATGGACCAAGTGGCTTGATCCATTCGGGCATTAAATTTTTGTGCGATTTTAATTACTTGATCAAACGAAAAAGTGATACCATCTTGTGGGAACTAAAAAATGCATTGTTTTCTAACTTAAATCAATAGATGTCTCTACATTCTACTGAAAAATAAAAAAAACGCTTTTTCATTTTTTGTGGCTTGGTCCACTCTGGCTCTCAGCTCCTCAATTTGTCTGTGAAGACAAACTTTAGTCCAAACTGAACGATCCTGTCAAAGGCTGAAAGAAAAAGGACTTTTAACTGTATCCGAATAGCAAAAGTATCTTCCATCAGTCAAGTCAAAAAGATATTTCATTTAAAGCGTCATGTGTCATAACCACACAGCAATTGCTTCACGTTAAATATTTTCCGTTATCTGGAAGACTTCCAATACGTAGGGCAGCTTTCGCAGAATGAATGGAGTGAGTTATTGTGTGGTACTTTCACCATAAAGGAGTCAATGAAGAAGGGTTTTAGAAAAGCGAGGGCAGTCAACCATTTTCATTGTTTCGTTTAATCATTTTGTAATATTTGTACTAACCATTAAAAGGTCTTGTAAAGTGGCTAATGGAAAATGATTTTGATGAAAGTTTATGTAATCCTTTTATTTAAAAGAAGTATCAGACATTAATAAATAATATTTTCAGGCATTAATCTTTGATAGCAACTCAAGATTTTATAGAATATTTATTATTTACACATTTAGATTGCCTATAAAGATACTGTATGAACGCAGAAAAATATTGTTGTGAAGTTAAGTTATATTAATAGAGAGTTCGACATTGCTGGTTTTGACCTCTCCGGGACAAGGAGTAAAAATTTTTTTACAGAAATGCTGTTATACTCATTCTTCACTGTATATGATTCATGATATTACATCATTAACGATAATATTTAAAACTATATTATCTTACTTTAAAAAGAATAGTTACTTTAAAAAGAATAGTGTTACCTCTCTTCTCTACAATATTACTAAGTATTGCCAATGTAAGAGATTTTCATAAATCATGTAATCATTTCTGTAGAGTTCCCATAAGCGTATAACCATTTCGTTTTTTATTTGAGATCAAAAATCGTACAAGTAGAGCTTTATAAAATCATTTCTTGGTTTCTGATTGTCTTATATAATCAAATGTTGCTTATTGAATTTGTCCTCTTCATTAGAGAATGTAAGAAATCTATAGATTTATAATATAGCTGTAAAATTCAAAAAAAGTATCTTAACACCTATTATTATGGAAGCTCCTTTGAAAAGGAGAGATGCGTTAAAATTGAGCTCTTAAACGAAAAATATTTCACACCGTTTTTGAAAATACTGCCAACCATGGAATGTAAGACCTGAATAATCTTCCTAAACCTAGCTCACAATCATTTCTTTATAACTTCTGTTACAAAACTTTCTTTTGCGTTACCCGTACCACCGCGACATTACAAACCATCAAACCAATAACTACCAGCATCTCAACTACCAAAACTCACAAAATCACCCCAAAAATTGCTCCTCCTTAGCTAGAAAATTATTACCAAAGACGCCAAGACCTCGAGTAATAAATATCCCTTCCAGAAAAAGAAACGTCAACCCAAATACAGGCCTCTCTATCCCTCCGAATTATCTCCTAGAGGTGACCACAGATGACGGGGCTTCGGGTCAGCGAATGCTGCGCCAGCGGCAATTGATGGCAATCGAGGATAAATTCGATTGATGCCTCCCCCTTCCCTCCTCTAGATTATTATATCCTTCGTCTGCTGTGACAAGATGGCTGCGATATATGGCAATAGGGTTTATTCTTATTTTTGGAGTGAGATGGGTTTTTTTAGATGATATTCAGGGTATTAGAGTAATGTGGGGTTTTTGAGAAGATTTTCAAAGCGTAAAAATTGTTTAGTTTTTCTGTGAAGAGTTTGTGTATACGTGGAAAACGATTTTTTACTCAGGGAAAATTTGTAACATGTAAAAGTGGTGATTTGTATGTCTGGTTTCAATGGTTTGAATTGAATTTAAAAAATTTCCCCGATTTTTATTCTTTTGGGTAATATCTATGATGGTATCATGAGAAGAATGTTTCTACTATGCACTACCCTTGTAAGGCATTATAATTTGATACTTCTTTGTTATACCAATACCATAAGAAATTGCCTACTTATAATTGATTCCAATGTTGTAAACAATAAGGCTATAAATATTGTTGACTTCTTTCAAAAAGCTTTTCATCAAAAACCATCTTTTCTCATGAGAACAAACAGTGTGATTCCCAAGCAAGTGTTAAATTTTTAAATAGTAATAGGGGTACCATTTTTTTATCCTATCATAATCATATTTAATAAAAAAATACTTCAGTAGTTTTGTAAAGGATAAGAGGAAGTAGGGCTTTTCTTTGAAAAGAGAGCAATTTATAAAACGATTTTTTAGTAAGAAAGAAAATGATATATTTTTTATTCAAGACTCTTTCATACCATTTAATTTTTTAGAGAAGTTAAAAAAATAACATCATTGTGTAAGGTTTAAAATTTTTGAAATTATAAAAGAAGGAAAAGTAATTCACAGAAATAAATTATTCTTCGACAAAACCATGTTTATTATATATGCTTCAAAACTGTATTTAAAGTTTAGGAATCGTTGGTATAAATGCTTAAAAATCTCTTTAAATATAAAAAAACTAGCTGTCTCACTCTTTAAATAGAGAAACCTTTTTAGAAGAGAGTTTTTTTATTCAATGGTTCATCAATATTTTATAGTCATTTACCAAACCACAATTCGCGAGTTTGACCCGCTACCTAAAGTAAGTTATGAATAAAAATACAAACTCGGTTCAACATTTAAGTTTTTAAAAAAATTCGCTTTTACTTCCTTAAAAAACACAAACCTGAAAGATATTTGGAATGAAGTTCGAATTACGTTCAGACGTGACAAAAATTTTCTCCGACCCTCGAAAAGCTTTTGCTCTTTATGAAATGGGTTTTCTTAACTCCCCGCCTGTTGAAATCAATATTTTCTGTAGATATGCCGAGATTGAATCTTGGAACTAGACGAGAAAAAGAAAACAAGAAAACGAGTTTTCGGAGTTAAATTGACCCTTTGGAAGCAAACGGGTGAAACAAAGAAAGTAGGTCTACGTTGCTGTTGCTCTCAAAAAAGCGACTTAGTTGCTCCTCTATGAGGCATCTGTATTCATTGCTTTCGCTCTACAGTTTTGCGAAGGTAATCAGAAGGATATGAATTGCACATTTTGTTTTTGTTAACTGGCTTTTTAACCATTCTTAAACAGGCAAACGGTTTTGTATTCTTAAGGATTCACAAACTACATCAGACAGTTTTTTTTCTGATTTTATGCCCTTCCCTCCCAGACCAAAAAGTTTTACTAAATCGCTTCGAAAAACTGAAAATATTTCAAGCAATGTCTAAAGTTGTTTGAAAAAAATCTGCAGTTTTTAAAAGAACCTCCGAAAATTTAGGTGCAAAATTACAAAGGGTTTAAAGTCCTATTGCAACAAAATAACAGCAGACTTTTTTCAAAAGAAAAACTACATTTTATATATTTTTAAAGCCATTTTGCTGCGTTTTTTTGCGGGGGGTCTTTTCTTTTAAGTTCTAGTTAGTCCAACGATCCAACTTATTGTCTGACTTCGAAAACTAAAATTTAACCAAAATTTTAAATCTCACATTTCCTTTCTGTAACTAGAATTATTAACAATTTTTTTCAAAGGCAATGCTTTTTAAGGAAAAAAATACCGGTTGGTTTCATAATTCGACCGACAGTTTTATGATGGGGAAGGCGTCATAGGGATGAAGAAATATACAGAATTCTTGGGGCTTCCAACAACGTTTGGGTGTTTATGGGTCTTGATTGAAATGCGAGGTTTAGGAGAACTTCTATCTCTTAGAAAGAACTTTTTGATCAAAATTATCTTGCGTATGATGAAAATAAAAACAATGGAGGAAAGTAGGAAAATAGTTATGCTGACCAATAAGAGGACATCCATAAATTACGTGAGATCAAAAAAGGGGGGGAGGGTTTGGAAAAATCTCACCAAATCTCTCCAAGGGGGGAGGGGGGGTCGATTAAAATCTTACGTCAACTTTTTAAGTTAGAAATTAAACTATTTTTTGAAGTATGAGAAAGGAATAATACCCACAGAAAAGAAACTATGGTGATTTTCAGGCGGAATAATGTCCTTTTCCCCCACATCATTAATAATGGAAAACTTTTAGGTGCTGTGAAGCACAAAATGCAAACGAATAGGATAGAAAATTATTTTTAAAGGTTGTTGGTAAATCTTACGTGGGGGGAGGGGGGCCCAGCAAAATCTCCCTAAATCTCACCAAAAGGGGAGGGGGGTCCAGATTTTGGAAAAAAACACCTCACGTAATTTATGGATGTCCCCTAATAAGAAAAGAAAATTATTTTAACTTAAGCATGGGTGCTACACATTTCAGATCACGACTTCGAATAATTTCTGACCTTCAACTAGTTATAGTTGTTTTTTATATTCCACGTTGTTTATAGAAACTAAATTTTAAATTCCTGTTTTATATTTAAAAATAGTTTGTAAGTTTATTTGAAAGATAAGCACATACAAAACTTCTCCATATTGTGTTATTGACGATGTAAATTCTTTTTCAGGTCTCTTTTGCCCACAGACATGGGATGGAGCGTTTTGCTGGCCATACGCAGAAGCAGGGACTTTGGTGGTCAAGCCTTGTCCTGACTACATTCACGGATTCAATCCTAATGGTAAGCCAATCGCTATGATCTTCTAAATAGGACGAATGGCCACTAATGCCTATAGTTAGATTGAAAGGTCTAAATGCATGTAGTCCTAATGCAAATGCTCCTAAATGTTGAACAACTATTTCAGAGCACTTAACATTGATCGAAGCTTTAATCATGCAAATACCCACGAGATTTCTAAAAATATATAATAGGAATCCTTGATGCTCATTATCTAATTAACTTGTAAGTATCTAATTAAATATTAAACATTCTTCATACTAGATTGAGACCCCAATCTAATGTTTCCCATTTTTAATTATATCCCAGTTTCAATGTTTGTTCTTAGTTTTATCTTATGCTTTATTTATTTTCTTTTAATATCTTATGCATGTAATCCTGAACAGAAAAATTTGATTTAATATTTTCTCTTGAGTCTTAAGGTGTACGTACTCATACACACTACGAAATCCCGAAAATAGACCTCAACAATGGACACCTTTTCTTCTATTTCAAAGTGTATTTTAAATCTTCAGATTCGGAATAACTTATTATTTTGTTGATAACGATCTAATTTGTATTTGTAAGCATTCAAATTTTATCGAAATAAGTTTTTAATATATTTTTACGGATTTTTTAAAATTTAAAATTTTTTCATGGATTTTCAACTTTAAACAGTGATAATTTCAGAAATATTTAGTTTATCTTGATAAAACTTGTGTTTTTACAATCTGTAAATTTATAGGAAGGGTCTGAACCTCCAAAATATGCAAGGTTATTAGAAGTTTATTTAAAACAAATTTTTAAGTATTTATGTCTCTGAAGTCAAAAATAAGAAAAAAGTTGTCTAGTGTGTACGTACTCCTTAAAAGAGGTTCTATTGGGGTTTAAATGAGTAAATTAATCGTCGTTGATTTCCAAACACTGTATCTATTCTAACTTTAAGGCCTGCGTTGGGAGGCCTTTTTTTTAAATATTAACTAAATAATTATTTAATTGCTATTTTCTGAGAGCTAATGTTCTAAAACAATGATAATCATTCAAAAAAGAATTTAGAAAAAATTATTTTTTAAAATATTGAGAAATATCAATGAAAATAAGGCTAAAATTTCAACTTGCGCCAACAACTCCTGATAATGTTCTTTTATAGGTACAATTAAAATTTTTGCAGGATTTGATCCTAAGACACTAATATGTGATACTATCTACAAAAAAAATCAGATATTTTTAAAATAGAGAAATACAGGCACTTAAAATCGAAAAAAGTAAAAATTCATGAAAAAACCCATTTAAATCAAGTTTACACACTTTAAAAAATACCTTAATTCAAATATTTTTCTTAGATTGTCGAAGATAACATGCGTTATAATATAAAGAGGGAAATAAAATAAATATCATCAGAATATTTTAAGTAGTTTAAGAGTAATCACTGTTACCGTGATCCAAAATATACAAAAATGTCATTCTTCAGAAAAAGGCTTTAAAGTTTTAAAATTGTATGTTAATCCCCTGGTACTACTCGGTACTAAAACAGCTGTAACTTGTGTTCTAGATTACTCAGAGTCTAAAGTAAGGTAGTTTTGGAAAGCTTATTAAACAGGCTATAAATTTATACAGTAAAACAAAATTCGATATTTTGGGCGAAAATGACGATTTCAACGCAGGCAGTTACCTTAACTTATATTCAATATGTATAAACTATATTATGCTGCACGGAAAGATTAACAAAATAAAATATAAACTCAACGAATAGGCTTGAGGTATCAGAATAGGGAAAAGTGGGGCAATTTGATACAGCAAAATTAAAATCCATTTTATGAGTAAAGAAATTACTTATTCAGATACTTTTTTTTCTAAAAATATCTAAGAATGCCTCAATTTTATTAAATAAATTATAAAAGAAGTATAAGTTTAAGGAAAATAAAAATATAAAGACTTTTGAAAAAAAATCAATTTTGTATCGATGTGCCCCACCAGTGGGGCAGTTGTAATGTGCAAAAATGATTGGCAACAAAATATGAAATTCAAAATAATGTTATAGAACAGAGCAGATTACTGTAGCAATGTAAGAATGAATGTAAATATGAAAGAAAGTTCAGAAATAAATTTAGGTTGAGTTTTTATGCCTTACACTTACAATGTGATAAATAATAATAATTTCCAATATCTTGGAACATCCTTTAATCTTTCATTACCATCCATCTGACACAAAGCAGTTTTTGCAACACAAAAAACGAAATATATCCCACACCAATTCCCATTTCGATCCAAATTCAATCACCCCCATTACAGAAGCAAAAAACCAATCGCCAACCTCCCCCTCGAAATAAAATTAAAACGCCTCCTTCGAATCGCAATTTATCACATCCAATCCCCCAACTCACCCCATCCACTAAAAAAACACATCGAAATCGGCGGCCATCTTGAATCGAAATGTCCACCATTCTTCAACCCGAGCTCACTAACGAATAGAGGATCGTGCGTTCCTCTCTCCCAATCCTGTTTGTTTGAGTGATATCCCGTTCCCAAAACAGGAGCTCTCTCCCCATTTTATTGTTCCCGGAGATCCCGAGGAATTTCTCCGATCCCATTATCTTCCCTTTTCCCGCTCTTCTTTCCTGATGACAGGGATTATATTTCCCGGATTTGGGAGGCTGTTTTCGGGTGATACCCTTCCGATAGTAACTGTAACTGCTGTTGTGTGTGTGTGTATTTTTATCCAAAAGCAGTACGTATTGGTAGTTTGTAATGGTAATGGTGAAAAAGGATGTTTTAATGGGTTTTATCATCCTTATTCTGTGCTGTTAAGATATCGATGTTGGTTCATGAAAGGGAATATGAAACTCATTTAGAACCTCATTCTTGTTGATGATGGCTTTCAGTCCTATTATTCTATAATAGAATAATAACAAAGTCCTTAAATTTGTTTTGACCGTACACGAGGCCCCGGAAAATTACTTGACTTTTCATTAGGTCCTTGAAAAGTCCTTGGAAAATAATTTTGCTTTTGTAAAAAATATTTTCTGTTAAAAAAAAGTGGTATTAAAAGTATTTTTACTCATCACGTGTTTCGTTCTACAACAACCACGGAGCTTCGTGAGCGATTTAGAGATCGCCGTTTTGTGAGAACGATGATCATCGGTTGGAACCTTAATGAACACGTTAAGCCGTGATTTTCACTTTAATCCATTCCAAACCTATGTTCAAAACTTTTTTTTTCGAAAAGTGCGAATAAAAACGATAACTGATGAGTAATGGGAAAGGAATCTTCTAGCTTTCCCTAAATCTGCGTTGATGATTCAGGCTCAACTTGTTTCTTGACAAAATGCGTATTTTCCTAATATTTCTAGATTTCAAGCTTAATGCATATGCGCAACTCTAGAAGTTGTTTGATTCCCTCCAAATTTTGCACACGTCTTATTGATACCGATACACAACTTTTGCCACCCCATCCCCGAGAGATTTCCCTCCAAAAAAATTTCGATCCACCCTACTCTATATACTCGTTTTAAATGCGGTACTAAAGTAAGAGGTGACCGCTCTAAACTTTCTATAGAAGTCGTTATGCTTCATTTTCACCATACTTATATTTTTTTCTAATTGTTTTCATAAAACTGAGTTTCTTATGTTTTTTTTTTTAAAAACAAGGTGGAATACTTGAGGGAGAGTTACTAGGTGGTTAGACCATCAAACTTCAGTTTAACCAGCCTCATTGTATGAGGACATAAGAAAAGCTGTTACAGAACGGCTGTTACAGTGTCAGCCAAGGAAGGCCCCTTGTTTCCCCTAGTTAACTTGGTCCTCATTTTATCAACCTTGTAAGGATGAAAGGCTTTGCCCAACCTGGGAAGAGAACTCGAGTTTAAGGGGCGGCAGCGAGATACTAGTATCCCACTAAGCTTCAGCTCTAAAAAAAGTATATGAATATTTCATTTTTCTCATCAAAAATTAATTTGAAATTTGGTGTATCAAGTAGCCTCGCTTTCGCCTACTGCTGTGTAACGAAAATTATATCATCTCTTTAATCTTCATTTCTTTCAGAAACAAAGTAAACACTTAAGCCAAATTTAAAACTTTTCTTTACATTAAAAGGCCTGTGACACTTGTTATATACGTTGTTTAATTAACACTATCTAAGTTTTAGAACGTTTTACGATCTAATGACGAGAAAGCAAAATATTGAAAGATAATTTTTATTTTTATTTCTTGGTATATGAGGATAAGGTTACTCCACATCATGAAAATCTACTTTTACTAGGCATTTTTATTCATTTTTTTCATGAACTTTTACATATATGTAGTAGCACAAAAATGTCTTGTAATAAAAAAAAGTCTAAAAGTCTATTTGTAATTTGCTACTTAAACGAGCTTAAAACTTGTTGCCGTTTATGTGTTATTTTAGCAACAGCAAGCAAATACTGTTCAGAAGATGGAACGTGGTGGAAAAACCCATTTACCAACCAGACTTGGACCAATTACACAACTTGTGGTCATGTTTACCCAGCTCACCATGAAGAAACTGTTTTCACGGTGAGTATGGGAAAAAGGGTTACTTAAAGATGCTTTCAAACATGTACTTAAAGTTATGTTATGTGTACTTAAAGTTAAAGTAACAACTACTTCAGTTGAAATTTAAAAAAAACTTACTTTTAGATTTTAATTTTACTACAGAGTAAATAACGAGGTATTAAGGAAACTTCAATAAAATTTTAAATTGCAAAAATTAAGATATAGGGTTACACTACGTCTGTGAAAAAAACTCTTTGTAAAGATCTATACTGTCTGCATTTTAGTTAAAATACTAATTGCTTACAGGAAAAGGGTACAAGTTTAAGGGAAAAGTAATTATAAATTTAAAACATTTCTTGTGTTATTTAATAGTTTTAAAAATTATAATGATCATACAAAAAACGCAATGAGATATTTTAATAATATATCCTTTTTGATAGTAATTTTTACTTATGACGTATACATTACATTAAACCAACTGTTTATTTTTCCAGGTCCACATACCAGTAATTAAAGGAATTTCCCAAGTGGGATATGCTGTGTCGCTAACTCTTCTTTTAATTGCGTGCTTGCTGCTAGGAAGTGTCAGGTTAGTGTGCTTGTGTTTCTTTGTTTTTAAATTTGAAAGTTATTTACTTCTTTTAATACAGTTTCAGCATAACATATCATAATATAGTTTAATAGTTCGGCATACTAGTATAATTACCTAGAAGTTTAGAAATATTTTTGTGAAGTTTTAGTTTATATTATTTATTTATTTCGAAGGTATTTTTTGTCACTTACGTACTTTTAAGGTTTAACAACACTAGATGAAAAAATAAGTAAAAAAAAGATTTTTTAAAAAACGCTTTTATTGAAGTGTTCTAAAAGGTCAAAAATAATTTATTCGGTTTGACAATTTATTGTGAAGTAGAAAATAACTTTTTGGTAAGTAAAAAATAACTGATTTTCTAATCACTAAAAATAAAAGCGTGGGAGCTAGTAATTTACATATATTTTTAAATTTTAATTTTTTTATTTATTTTTTAAAATTTGTACAAATTCCCCTGAAGGTATGGACCCGTATAGGTGAATTCAACACACACAAGGACAGTTACACTAACATCCATGCCGATCGAGGATTCGAACCCCAGATTTACGGCATTGACGTCAGATGCTCTAACCACAAGGCCATTACGTCGGCATTTATATATAATTTTACATAAATAAAAATACTTAATAGAGAATTTAAAGTGAATCCATTCCACCCAAACCTCATAAATGAGAAATTTGTAAATAGACGACATTAGTCATGACGTCACTTGCTTGTTTGGATACGTTGATTCCATCCGTGATTGGTTCCGCATGGAATTACTTCCAATCATGGAACCAATCACAGATAGATTCAACGTATCCAAACAAGCAAGTGACGTCACACTAATGCCGTCTATTTAACCTCATAGAACATAGAACAGAGAAGTTAGAATAAATAGTGAATGAAGAATTACTAGCGCCCACGCTTTTATTTTTAGTGATTAGAAAATCAGTTATTTTTTACTAACCAAAAAGTTATTTTCTACTTCCCAATAAATTATTTGTCAAGCCGAATTAATTATTTTTGACCTTTTAGAACACTTCAACAATAAAAGCGTTTTTTAAAAAATCTTTTTCTTACTTATTTTATTTTCAACTTTTTAGTCATGGTATTTTTTAACTAAAACTCACAAGAAAAAATGTATTTATTTCAACCATATTTAATCTTATGTTAGGATCGAATTTTAGTGTTCTTCAATATGATGGTGAAACATAACGCGGATCTGCTCACTCGCCCGCCGATGAAATCCATCGATATCAAAAAGATTCAGAAGAAAAGAAAAAGCATTCAATAAAATAAAAATAACCAATCGTAAGCTCAGACAAAAATAAAACTCAGAATTAGTGTGTATCAAGGAGCAAACAGTATTATCCAGTCTTTTCAGTAGTCCATAAATTATAAAAGTGGCATATTTTTCTTCTCTCGTGATTCTTCGGGATAGGACACCAATTTTCGGCGATTTCTCGCTCTTCTGGCGATTTCTTTCTCGAGATTATTATCTGAAATCGCTAATTATCTTAATTGTTAATTGGAAGGTAAAAACACACGTTTTGAAGATTGAATATTGTAGGTGATATACCTAATATATTATCCTACAGGTTTTGGGAGCCATTGGCTTCACGGAAGTGTCTCAAATTTGAATTAGACGGATAACTAAAAACACTCGTTAATTACCTTAATTACGGAGGTTTTGACTAGTTGATTATTGAATATTGCTTTGTCATTGGGTTTACACACCATGGTGCAAAGTTTCAGAACTTTATATCGTTTGGAAGTGCCTGAAATTTTATGTACAAGAATCCAAAATGTGTTTTTGAAATTAGCGGTTTATCGTCGATAATTAACATAATTGCCAGGCAATTCTTAATTTGGTGACTGGATATTGTAAAACTATATGTAATACATTATTGTACACGTTTTTGTGGTCATAGTCTTTTGGGAAAGGTCTCAAATTCGAGATATTCGGATAATCAAAATTACTCCTTAATTTACTTAATTACAGTGGTGTTGATTGGTTGATGATAGAATATTGCATTGTCATGTGAATTCTACCATTGTGCAAAGTTTCAGAACTGTATATTGTTTCGAAGTGCCTGAAATTTTATGTACAAAAATCCAAAATATGCATTCAAAAAAGTGATTAATCATCTATAATTATCATAATTACTAGGCAATTCTCGTTTTGACTTTTGAATATGATGAAGTTATGCTTAATACAATATTATGCACGTTTTAGGGGGCATAGACCTTTGGGAAAGGTTTCGAATTCCAGTTTTTTTGTTAATTAAAAATACTCGTTAATTAACTTAATCCTTTGGTTGTTTGACTGTTATGGTTTGTTGTTTGGTTGTTAATGGTTGAATTGGTGGTTGGTTGTTAATGGTGACTGTTTGGTTGTTAATGGTTGAATATTGGAGTGTCATGAGGGTTACACTGATTTGTAAAGTTTCGGGGACGTTACATATCGGGAAGTGCCCGAAAATCAAGTTTTAAAATTCCACCCGTAAAACGGCGCCAAAAGCAAGTAGAATAAAAGCGTTTAATAATAATTAAAAACGTCTAAAATCCTCACAAAAATTTTACACGGAAAAATATTTTAAAGAGTGCAACCCCCTCCCCTGATAGTTCCCTTAATGAGAGATTTCTTAATTGTGAGGTTTAATAGCTATAATTGTAATTTCAAAAAATAATAATTTTTATTATTATGTATAACACATAATATTCTATTTGACAAATTTCCTTAAAATCAATAACTAATTTTTAACTAACAATGAAAACTCATTTTTAAGTAATTGATTTAATTCCAACTAATTTGTGTTAAAATTGTGTTTCTGGCTATATTCACAACTTATAAGTGAGAAATAAAAAGATTTTAATTAAGAAAGACAAATAAAGTTTAATAATTATTTTGAAACTGGGTCATTATATGTCAGTCAATGGAGTAATACATTCCCTGGATAAAAAAAAGTTAAAAACACTTTTGAATCATAAGTAAATTTTATTTTGGCCTAGTTTACACCATAAGGAATTAGAAAAGAAAGAAAAATTAACTTTAATTCCAAATTAACTAAAAAATACTTGAATGATCATCGATTTCGCATCTTCAAAGGAATCTAGCTTCCTATAGGGGGTATTTATCTTCCCCTCTTTCCACTAATGTGTAGAACAAAGGTTGAAGATTGTTTTAAGAACAAAAAGTCAGTTTGTCATTTTTTGGACTTATTCCCTTCTTCAAACTGACAATTCAATTTTAATCTTAATGTTCGTATTTCAATCGTGATTTTAAAGAAACTAATGAATGTTATGATTAACAGGATTTTAAAAATTTTAAACATGAAAGATCAGGATAGCATATTTATCTTGCTTTAAAGTAAGTTTACTTGGATAAAAACTAATCAGCTTTTAGAAATAAAAAATAGCCATAACACTGAGGACACGCTTTAACTTTTTGAATTCAAGTTTTGAAAATAAATAATTATTATTCAAGCCCCAAAAACTAGTTGTCCCACGATACTTAATGCAAAACTTTCTAGAAGGATATTGACGAGAATTTGATATGGCGTTAGAATCCCACCATCTTAGGAAAATTAAAAAGTGGATTTGAAGAGTCACGAAACACTCGAAAACTATTTTTCAAGTAAAGGAAAGAATTTTAAGTTTCATCCATTCGGAATACATGAATAATAAACACCTTACACGATTGAATTCTCTTTTTAAACGTGTCAAAAGCTGAGATAAAGACAAATTCATGGTTTAACCAGTGACACATGATTTTGAAGTATAGAAGAGCATCTATTCCTGAGCTAACCCTTGTTGGAGGGGTCTAAATAAGTGAATATATTCATCGCCAAGTACGATATACCGTTTAAAATCGTCTCGTTGAGATTTAAATTAGTATGCGAGGTTTCTATGAATTATTGAAAGGAACTTTTTTTAAAGTTTTACTTACTAATAAATTCACATAATTTATGAAACAATCGGAAAAACTTGATTAATTTATCTTATTGGAAAAAGAATTTAAATAAAAGCTGAATATATATCGCATAAATCTTTAAATATAAGAGTCACCTAAGGCACCTTATAATTAAGTCCTTAAACCAAACAATGAAATTGTATCATTTCATTTCATTAAGATATTTTGAAAGTTCTAAATATAGAATGCAAATTTATACGAATGACATCTAGGTTAAAAGTGTTCAGTTAAATGTGTAAGTTAATTTAAAGTGAAATGGTGAATAATTTTTCTATAAAATTATTATTCTTCTCAAAAATTAGTATGCAATCATCATTAGCGATAAGCAAGATAATCTGAGCATGAATATTAGTGTTACACTGTTACAGTTTTTTCGAAGTCGGACCCGAAAGACAAAGAGGTAACATGCCACTTCAAACTTTAAAATAGTTAACAATCGTTCTTTAAAATTAGCACCAGTAGTGTAGTGACATTTAATTGTGTATTTGTATTACAAAACGTATCTAAGATTCGAAATGCATATAAAAACACAATGACAATCCACAAAATGTTTTGAAAATTATCAAAATATAAATTCGATTCGTTTGAATCAAATATCTAAACTGTTACTTATTGTACTGACATTTTGTTTTTTAAGAATGTTTTGGAGATATTTTGAAATTAATTTCCTAAAACTATCTTTAGTTTGTTAAGTTTCTTTGTAACAATTATATCAAAGATAACATGAAGCAGCACTTAGCTTATCGATTAACCAATTTTATTACTGACTATAACTAATGGTAACTAAAGTAATTTATCCTATTCAATGAAATATCCTGTAAATTATCATTAACAATCGCTATCTCAATATCAAAATTGAGATCTCCAGGTTTATGCCTTCTGTATTAATCTCTATTTAGTTCAATTAAGAATTATACTCCCGAGGGGGTGTAGGCTACAAATAAACACTATCTCTTTCATTGGATCTCTCATACAGAAAAATCGAATTTCATTTCAATACTTTCCCCACTCATTGTCTCCTCCATATACAGGGTGTATCTGAAATGGTGCAACAAACTTTCAGGGATGATAGTACTGATCAAGACGAACAAGAATCGGTAAAGAAAGGGGGTCCCAGATCAAATCCCAGGGGGTTAAAAATGGAGCGACACCCCCAAAAAATCATTGAAAAATTCAATTTGTAGAAGAACTACTATTGGTAAAAACTTAATTACGGTTTCAAAAATTGTGGTTTAATATGATCTTTAAAATTACCTCCAAAGTCTTCACTTTAAAATTTTTTATTATGAAAAAAGTTAAAAAACACAAAAAAATGTGAAAACTCTGCCAAAACCTTATTTTGTATTTCGAAATCCTTTCTTTTGATTTGATAATCTGAAAGATCATAGTTGAAAACCCTTAAGTCCAAAGTTTCACGTAAATACAATCAATATTAAACGCTTGAGATCCTGTTAAAGGTTGTTTTTGCGTGCGCTAACAGCTGTTCTGGAAACAGCTCTAAAAAACTGCTTGCGCACCCAAAAAACAAACTTTAAAAGGATCTCAAGCGTTTAATATTGATTGTATTTACGTGAAACTTTGGAATTAAGGGTTTTCAACTATGATCTTTCAGATTATCAAATCAAAAGAAAGGATTTCGAAATACAAAATAAGGGTTTGGCAGAGTTTTCACATTTTTTTGTGTTTTGTAACTTTTTTCATAATAAAAAAATTTTTAAAGTGAATACTTTTGAGGTAATTTTAAAGATCATATTAAACCACAATTTTTGAGACCATAATTAAGTTTTTACCAATAGTAGTTCTTCTACAAATTGAATTTTTCAATGATTTTTTTTGGGTGTCGCTCCATTTTTAACTCCCTGGGATTTGGTCTGGGATCCCCCTTTCTATACCGATTCTTGTTCGTCTTGATGAGTACTATCATCCATGAAAGTTTGTTGCACCATTTCAGATACACCCTGTATAGATCGATATTAATAATTATTACACTTTGGTTTCAGGCGTCTGCGATGCCCGCGGAACAATCTGCATCTGCAGCTGTTCGCTTCATTCATCCTGCGTGCCGCCGTCTCCCTCTTCAGGGACATGACCTATGGCAGCAGTTTGAAGCAGGTAACTCCATATATTATGCATTTTGAGGCGAATTAATTTTATAATTCATTATGCATGGATTCAGGTTGGTTAACGTGTTACAGGTACAGATATAGTATTTGTTGTATTTTTCTCGCCAACGCGTTTTGGCAATTTTGTCAGCTTTAATTATAGTTTAATTTTAGGTTTTAGGGTAAGGAAAACTATTTTTGACTATTTACTCTGGAATTAATTAAAATACAATAAATTATCTAACAGATCTCGTCACTTTAAAGGATAACACATATTTAACCCTTTTATTCCTAACCGTCTTAAATTTTCTTTAACGGGCATCAAATTTTGAATACAGATTTATGCACAAAAAATGGCATACAATTTAGTTGTGTCATACAACCTCTTAAACGACTTTCTGTTTCTTACTAATACAAAGTACCGAAGCATTAAGCAAAAAATTTAAATTTTTGCAGTTTATTATAATAAATTCCTAATTCTCATACCTTAACTTGAACATTGACTTATAAAAATAGTTCTACCTTTTATTTTCTACCTTTTTACAGTTGATTTTTTAATTAAATTGTGATAAGCTAAAATGGATAAATATGTGTTGAATGATTCTATTTGTCTTTTCTATTACCTATTTAATTAAGCTTTAACCTAAACTTAATTAAACTAAAATTCCATCGGCATACTGATATCCTGTATCCAAAAAGATTAAGTTATTAGGGCTCTAATATATTTTTAAAACATAACAATTTAAGACATGTTCAAAATGCGAGCTCGAAACACATAAAAATGTCTTCAAGCCTTAAAACCGTTAAGACCCTATCCAAGGCACCCGACCTTCGACAGCAGCTAACCTTAACACGTAGATTACTCATTAAACATGTGCCTTACCAAGTTCATGGGTCATAAAAGTTTACCGGGAGAGAAGGAATCTTCGCAAAATCGTGTGGTTAATGGGGGTGACTTTCGAATTTTCTAGAGGAAGGTGCGAGGGGCAACCCCTCGCGTGGAATATCTTTTCCGCACCCAGTTGTAAAATCGAATTACCTACTTAAGGTGTTATGTCTTTCGCAGGATGTGGTGTCTTCACATTGAGGTATGGCCGTTCGTTTTCTGGAACGGTGAAGACAGGATGTATATTTGTTGCATGTGTGTTAAATGCTTGTTTGTCTTGTTTTGCTATTTGCAGATTAGATGGAGGTGAGATAAAGCTATGGAATTGGTTAGGTTAATGACTTGGGTGTCTTAAGTAGAGATGAGATAAATTAGTTTGTATGCACTGATTGTTTTTGAGTGTTAATTACTTAGGTTTAAAAATAATTTTTGTTATGCTTTTAATTATCTATCAGAAGTCAGTCTTTCTGTTTTCAATCATTAAAAGAAGAATTTCATTCATGGAATTGGTTTTATGCGATGTAATTTATTCAGGGAATTAATAATGACAAGTTACTTTTATACAGTTGAGTAAAAATATCAGTAATGGAATACAGTAATTAATTCAAGTGTGTTAGTAAAATGGGGCCTTAAAATGATACCTTAACTATCATTAAGTGAAATTGAAAAGAAAATATTTTCCTTTCTTTTTTAGTTATGATAAACTGTGTGTGCCTTTTTAAAAACTTTTCTGGCTCCAATAGAGTCACTAAATTAATTTCATGTTTAATTTAATTAATTTTTGTTTTCAATTTGTTAGTTATAGAGTAAATAGATTTTTTGTAACTTTTTCTCAAAAGTATCAACTTTAAGAACGAAATTTTTAAGAGTGAGTGTTTCTTTTTGTTTTATATCCACATAATTTGACTTAATTACGCATAGAACCCTTTTTCTTACAATCCGACACAAGCAGCTAATTTTGAACAAAATACTGATTTTAATTATATTTTCGGGTTTATGATTCCCACCTCCCTGTCTCCGAATACCATTGATTCCCCTATCATTGAATATCCTGATAAATCAGCTACCCCTTCCGTTCTATTTTAAGCTCCATAAAATATTTCTTTCAACCTCTCAATCCAAAGGTTAAAGCATCTAGTTGGTAGTTTATCCTCTCCTAACATTTGCATTTTTACATTCTTCAACAGTCAAATTAGAGAATGCGATCCTAAATAACTTAATTTGCTTCCAGAAAAAAACCTAAAAGTTATCGGATACCGATGCTTCGTCTGATGAGTTTAAGCAACTTTCTTCAAGACTGGAACTTGATAGAGATAGATCTCAGTAACAATATAATTTTTTCAGCCCATTTCCTAGATTGAGTTATTCTGGGTTCTAGAAAAATGTTAAGTCTAACTGGCGTCTGCCGCCATTTTGGGAGAGCAATGCGATGAAGAGATGACGTCAAACGTTGATAATAGTTTGTCCAGTTTTTCTTTTATTTGAATATCTTAAGAAATAGCTTTATAGCTCTGGCCTGGAAAAATGTATAGATGGGGGTTAGAGAGTGTCTTACAATTTTGTTAAAGTTTGGGCAGATAAGAGATGTTTAAGGCGAAATGGTTAGGTTAGGTTAGCCTGTATTATCTGAGAAGGATGGTATTGCGATCTTGCTTGTTTGGACGAATAGATTCATGGCGTTGCCATTTTGACCTTGTTGGGAGATTCTAAAGCTGAAGGTTAGGATAGTAAGTAAAGTCTATAAGATTCTGGACTTTGATTTGAATCAATCTTTAGCTGTACAATTCTATAGGAGAATGGAAATTGTGTGAAAAATCTACCTTGGCCCTGGAAAATCTGAAATAAGAAATAGAAAAAAATAATGAACATGATTATTATTGAAAAGAGTTAAAATCACTACAGACATGTAGATATTATACAGGGTGTCCCATAAATAATGGGTCACACTTCTAGGGGGGATAGTAGACACCTAGACGAGTCAGAATCGCATAGGATTTGTGGGTCCCAGACCAAATCCCAGGGAGTTAAAAATGGAACGACACCCCAAAAAAACTATTGAAAAATTCAATTTGTAGAAGAACTACTATAGGTAAAAATTTAATTATGGTCTCAAAAATTGTGGTTTAATACGATCTTTAAAATTATTTTAAAAGTTTTCACTTTAAAATTTGTTTTATTATGAAAAAAGGGAAAATTCTGCCAAAACCTCATTTTGTATTTCGGAATCCTTTCTTTTGATTTTATAATCTGAAAGATCATAGTTGTAAACCCTTAAGTCCAAAGTTTAACGTAAAAACCATCAATATTAAACGCTTGAGATCCTGTTAAAGTTCGTTTTTTGCGTGCGCGAACTGGTTTTCTACTGCCGTTTCCAAAACGGCAGTTTGCGAACGCAGAAAACGGACTTAAACCATGCTTTAACAGGATCTCATGCATTTAATATTGATGGTTTTTACGTGACACTTTGGACTAAAGGGTTTTTGACTATGATCTTTCATATTATTAAATCAAAAGAAAGGATTTTGAAATAAAAAATAAAGTTTTGGCAGAGTTTTCACATTTTTTGTGGGTTTTAAACTTTTTTTGTAATAAAAAAATTTTTAAACTAAAAACTTTTAAGATAATTTTAAAGATCATATTAAACTACAGTTTTTGAGACCATAATTAAATATTTACCAATAGTAGTTCTTCTACAAATTGAATTTTTCAATAATTTTTTTTGGGTGGCGCTCCATTTTAACTCCATGGGATTTGGTCTGGGACCCCCAAATCCTATGTGATTCTGACTCGTCTAGGTGTCTACTATCCCCCCTAGAAGTGTGACCCATTATTTATGGGACACCCTGTATATGTAAATAGGTAAAATGCTATTTTGTTGAATACGATAGTTTATATTAGGTTAAAATTTGCCTCAAAAAGGCAAACATTTGCGGAAGAAAATGAATGAAAGTTAAGTGTAAATTTGAGGGAAATAATTAAGAATTCACCAATAATGCATTAAAAAGAAAATGCATGAATATAATTTTGATGGGCGATTTCTTGGGCTTCCTTCTGTGACAGTTAAAGAAAAATATTGAACAAACCTTTATCTTTCTTGTCAAACCTCATATTTGATTTCTACTTTTTCGTATCATACTCATTGCGCTACTATTTGATTCAACTAGTTTCAAGGAAACCTCTTTTATGAGAAAAGTAATTTTCAATGAAACTTTGTAAAAAATTAGTCAAAATTTAAAAAAAAATTGTGCTGAGGTTCATTTATTAATTTAACTATCTTATTAAAAGAGATTATCAATAACGAGTTTCCAAAACCCGACTGTACCTTAATATCCCACATACCTCATTGTAAACGTGTGCTCATTTCTGAAAACCTTAAGAAAGACACCAACATGATGCAACTATAAACTTTAATAACTCAGAAAGACGTCTCAGTCTCAAACGGTATTTCTAGAATTAAGGAAATACTTAAATTCAAAAACTCTTTAAAACCCTTTAAACTCTTTATAACCCTGATAAAAAGGTTAATCCGAGAAAGATTATGCATGCTCTTTTTATTTCTTATTTCAAGAACTGCATCTATGGGGGGGAAAGAGCAAAGCTGGTTTCATTAATATCATCATGTAAAGAAAATTGGAATTAACTTTTTTGGCCTCTCACCAGTTGTTGAGCTTACTCCTCCTTGTGTAATTAACTTTCTGAGTAATCTCTCTAGAGAAACAGTTAGATAACGTAGAAAGTAAATGAGTTGTTCTCTCAGAAGGGCACAAAAAACTTAATCTGAAAGTTGAAGAAAAAAAAGTGTTTCGATGTTCATTGTTTTTTATTACGGATACATGGTTGTTTCTTTCTGGGAAATGGCTGATTTTATTAGTAAATTATAATTATACTTTTGGATATCTAAATGACTGAGGAAATCCAATGTTTGTTTTTAAATGTGCTCAGATACTATAAAAGTATCAGAGATTATTAATTAAGATAGATTATAGATAATTTAAACTCCCTGATAAAAAATAGAAAGATTAGAAATCCTTAAAAATTTGTTAAATTCTCTTTCTTCTATTTATTTCTCTTAAAACAACTCATGATAATATAATACTTTGGTATTGGTATAAGGTAAATGTGGGTATAGTGGACACTTTAAGGAAAATGTTTGCTTAAATTCTTAATAAATACCAATCAATTTGCTTCGAAACGGTTATCATCCTATTTTTAGGTTAATTGGATCTTCTTTCGATTTTACTATTAAAAACTTTAATTAGATTGGGCAAAGTATTTTTAATTAATTTTTTAAAAGTACTCCAAATTGCATCTATAGTGGCCACATAGATGAAGCTGTTGCTTCTATGGTGGACACCTCTTGCATCAATAGTGGACACCTCTCTTTTTCTGCCTATATGAGGGGTGTATGCATGAAATTGAGGGGTTTTTCTTGGTATAGTCGTTTATTTCTAATTAAGTCTTCCTTCCCAACGAAATGTATTTTAGATTCAATCAAATTAGCTTTATTTAAAAAAAATTGATAGTTTTCGGCCCAAAGTCTACGCTGTAGCTGATTTGAGAGGAATTTAGCATGTAATTCAATGTTTTAGAAACATTGGTTCCCGAAGCCAGAATGAAACCAAATTTACTTAACCCTCATTTTAAAGCACAGTCAACAGTTTATGAAGAAAAACTGATTCAAATTAAGTATTATTTATGTTTCTATTAGACGCCATTGCGGTGGCTAATATTGGAAAATCTCTAAGATTATGTGTTGGTAAAGTGGACACCCCCATAAATCCTCGTAAAGTCAGCATTTTCCAATAAATTTTATTCAGTATTATTTTATACACTCTTATTTATCTTGATATAAATTTAAAAGTCAATCAAGCGGTAATAAATACGAAAAAATCAGTTCCGACTTACTCGTTTCCTTACGCGATTCAATAAGCAAAATCAAATTTCAGTCACTCGGGCGATGTTGTTATTTTCAAATATTTAAATATCCTTCCCATGCTGATCTGTGGTATCGGTGGTAATTTATCAGCTTACCTGATTGCACAATCTACTATGCCTATGAATTTTGACGCTGTTCGATGCCTCTAACTCGTTTTATTTAAAATTAATCAGCTATGTGGCCACTATTGGTTCAGTGTCCACTATACCCACATTTACCTTACTTATGGGTATTTAAAAAAAACGGGAACTATTTAAGTAAAAAAAAGGAAATTAAATAATGATTCTACTTAAGAGTTCGCTTTTCTAAATTCCTTAATTTTCTAAATTTTGTAATACCCCGTTCGCACTGGCAGAAAAAAGACCCTCTATTTTCATTTCGCACTTAGTTGCCATAGAAACACACTTTAGGAATAACAAAATCGCCCCATATTTTAAGGGTGTTTGAAAAACACCCTTAATCAACATGGAAGCGCACAATGTTTCCCAGGATGGGAAAAGCTTATTTTCGGTGATTTTTCATCAAATAATGACCAAGGACACTTTTAAAACAGTTTAAACTGGACACAATTACGAATATATTTATAGGTTATTAAGTTCTTTGAATTAGTACAATAATTTAACACAAAAAATCCCATCAAAAATTTAACCTTGAGCTAAACAATGCTGTACTTCAATATCTCCGCTCATTGCTTTTAATTACTTAATAGTATAAATGTAATTAAAAACAGCTGCTGATAAAAAGAAATCAAAATATTAAACAAAAATTCAATCAAGAAATCTTTTCAGAACATTCTTGTTATGAATATGATAAAATTTATTTCGTGTTCTGCTATGCCAAACTAATATATCCATTGTATCCAAATATTTTAGATTTTTAAGGCAAAAAGACCCAGTTGGTAAAATAAAAGTACATCAAAATATGGAAAACAATGGACCAAAAACTGATTAAATGTAGTTTAATAAAAAAATTCAGTTTATTTACCTTGATATGATCCAATTTATCCCACTACAATCCAGTCAGCTTGTCTTGTTTTTGTTTTTATTTGAAATTCAGAAATAGTTTTCTTAAATCGTCTGTCAATTAATAATTATTTATGTATTTTTACATTTTTACTTGCATTTTTTTTTAAAAGTTGGTGATTATATTTATTAGTTTTAAGTTATATAAATATAAATTAAATATTTCTTAGATTTCCACAATTAAGTGCTAAATCACCCTTTGCCAGTGCGAACGCCGTTTTAAGAAAACACACTTTAAGTTTAAGTGCGATATGTTTTAAGGGTACTTTAGCGGCAGTGCGAACGAGGTATAAGACGTAAAATGAAAGTGCTTGCAATTTCAAAGATACTAATAAACATTTAATATAATAAAATTGAATGTGTATATATATATATATACAAATCCTCAACATACAAAATTTATCCTATACCTATACAAATCTTCTATACAAATCCACAGTTTTCTTCCGATCTGCACCAAACTTGGTATACCTACGTAAAAAAACTCAGAAAAAAACATAGGCTATGTTTCGAAAACTTTTAATGACCCCTTGACCCTGTTTCGACCCTTTTTATGGTCATTTTGCTGAAATAGCTTTATTTCTCCACAAGAAGAGATCTGCTTACTCCATTGTTACAAAGAAAACTTAATGCTTAACAACAAGTTTTTAATAGAAACACTAGGTACAAGTCTATTTATAAATTATATTACTAATTTAAAAATCTATTTCCATGAAATTTAAAAGTTTAAGTATAGTTTAACATATTTTTATTTGAGAGTTTATCTAATTTTTAAAAGCTTTATGGAATATCATTGTTGTTAGAATGTTTCCATGGAATGAGTAAGTAAAATCAAAAAGTGATAATATATTAGCTTTTAAGAAAGTTGGTTAACAAACCACACTATTAAAACTCCCTTTCAACTAGAAAAGATTGATTTTTTTCTTAAATTTGAAAGTGGAATAAGCTTTAATTATTGAATAATTTCACCGAAAACGTTAATTCCTAAAGATATGATTAATCAAGGGATCTGAGCAATTTTTAGGATATTTTTTTAAATATTTTTTCCATGTTGTCAATGTGGAAATCCTTCAAAAGTTATATTGCTTTAGAACTGAAGAAATTTTAGTCCATCCGAGAACACCGGGATGAGAAAAATTACTAGGAACACCGGGATAGGAAAAGTTACCGGGAACACTAGAATATGAAAAAGACGCCTGGGATACCGGGATGATTGGCTGATTATACAAAATTAGAAATTGTATATATACTCAGCACCCGTGCAAGGCCGGGCATATCAGCTAGTAATCGTATAAAGTTATAAATTTTATTGAAAATATAAAAATAAAACAAATTATGAAAAAGCTAAGTTAAATAATTATAAATTAGACATCCTATTTAATTTTAAATTCAAAAATTTTCACTTATTTCCTCATTTTTGCCATGATATAAATCACTGACTTTTTGTTTACTTCCAGAAATTTTTTAATTAAAACAATTGCTAAATTATAATCATCTACAATCTTTAATCTTGTTTAGAGGGGATTTGATTCAACTTTTTAAAATGGTAAAGCAAGGGGACACAGAGGGACTAGATTTCAATACGGGTAATAGAACAAGGATTCACAATTTCAAATTGAATAAAGTAAAATTTAAGACGGATTGTAGAAAGGGCATTATTTTTTTAATAGGGTAGTGGATAGATGGAATGCGTTTCCTGAAACAATAGTAAATTCAAGTGGGGTAAACGAGTTCAAGAGGAAAATTCACAGAAACTGGGATTCCGGTAGTTTGGGTAAAAAGACTGGACCAACCTTGCTGGGCTTACGCCTGTAGTTGGTCGACTTAATTTGTATTTGTATTTAATTTTTTAATTTCTTTTAAATTAATGTTTTTTTACTTGTGAAAGGTTTGGGTTATCGTTTGACATGTCCCAAGGTGCCCCACTTGACGCTTTGGATGTTAAACTTCATTACTCTTTAAGGTTTAGCAAAATAATTTTTTTTCTAAAATATTATTGGGTACACTTATTTTAATTTAAACATAATTACACTCCTCTAATTTAAAAAAATGCTTTTGAAACTACCATTGGTTCCAACTTTACACCACTCAAAACAAGAAAACTTATATAAATAATTATTCAGATTCCAAAACACGTTTTGAAGAGTAGATTTAAGGGTCCTTCATAAGTACCTACAAGCAAGAGTTCTTAACTATAAAATTGTGTATGAAAAGTAGTGTCCTAAAGTGGACCATTCCCTATAGGTTCCCCACTCTCACCTTCCACTAATATATTATTATACTAATCGTTTATATGAAAAGATAATTTTTTAAATGCTTTAGTTCTACTTACTTACTACTCTGTTCTAAACGCATCATTAATATTAGCGTTATACACATTTATGTACGATATAAATTATGGCTATTAGAGACAAGCTATTTATTATCTGTCACATACAGACAGGATAGATTTATGTCTAAAACCTTTTCCTTCTTTCTTTGGCAAAAAATGCTGTCATCGGTATAAGAAATTATACAGCTTATCCTTTCTCGAGTATGATTGCTTAAGCCCAGCGTTTAATAGTTTTCTTGTACTTCACTACGGAATTCGGTAAATATTATTTGATTAACGATGATAAATACATAATAGGGGATAGCGTCATTTTATTTTTAAGATGACAACGGGAGTGTTTTTGGGATTGAAACATTTTAAGATAATGGAGTGTTTTTGGTGGGGATACTTGTCTATACTCAGTTGCAACTTAACTTGAGCCTGTAGAAATATGCTGAGAGCAACCAAAGAAAGTATTTCCCCACGAGGTGTCTGAATTTTGAGTGAAATTTAGAGCTTCAATTTTGAATAACGATTAGTTTTTAAATCCACGTAATTCGTCACCTTAGTATCAAAAACTACTATCTCCATTCGGCAAACTTCAAGAATCCCGATCCTTGGCGATCAGATCGTTTAAAAAGCTCGTTTATTGGTTTGTAAGCGCTGACTTGATCGAGCAGAAAATATCAAAACCAATCAAATTATCTTCTTCAACGATCTAAACGCCAAGAATCGGAATTCCCGAAGTTTGCCGAATGGAGATAGTAGTTTTTGATACTAAGGTGACGGTATATTAAGCATCTTTTAATTCCGATATGCATAAAATATTCAGTATTATTACTTTTTAAAGTGGCGTAACACGTAGTAGTACAATTCGCTCTCAAACTCGCCAGCCAATAAGAGCTTCTAGCAACCCAGCAGGCTTTCTGTTTACTCAGATTTTCTTCCGCGTGGCCATGACGTCAGGCTCAACTTAAGTTGCATTCGAGTATAATAAAATGATTATACAATACAAACATACAAACTAGCTGTACTGAATACAAGAATTATAAGAAGAGGTGGATTACGGGTTATTGTGAAATAATCTACTTGTTAATTATTGAGTTAGCATTCATCTAGCTCTAAAAATATTTCCAATGTTGAACGCTTTCTGTAAAGCAATAATTTTTAAAAAGTTTATTAATTTTATGCTTTTTTTCCAAAATATCAAGACTTAAATTAAATACTTTCATGAATATTTAAAATTTGAAAGTACTTTAGTGCATAAATTTAAAGTGTTTTCCTTAACTTACTTAACTAAGTCTTAAATTGATTTTTTTTGTATTTATCTATTCACTGGTCTCAACTAAAATTATAAAAACAAAGTTTATTTATAAAATTACTTTTTATAAGATTACGCTAGGGACTTAACTCTTCTAGGTAGAAGGTTCTGTATTAATTAATAATATAGCAAGGTAAGCTGTGATAGACGGAGAAGATTCAACGCTTTTTCTTAAAAGATTGTTTTTAGCGTAACATGTAAATGAGCTATTAATATGCGCCCCATTAAAAATTTTTTAGCTTTTCACTACAATTAAAATTTGTCAGATTATGAAAGTGTATTTATTTATTTATTTATTAAATTTCTGACTTGGCTGTTTTTTTATTTTTAAATAAAATTCTAAAAGACATTTTATGGATTACAAAAGACATACAAGTCAAAACTGCCGTATTCATTCAATTAATATTATTACGGTAATTGAAATAGTTAACTTTAATTTCATATAAAGAAAAGATTTCAGTAAAAAATGTCTGTTTAAATACATTTATATAAATAGAGAAAGCAGCTTAATTATTTTTCTATTTTCTATGAGACGGATCCAATTTTTTTTCAACACATATAAACTGAAGTGCTTGGGCATATCAACTGAATTGGGAGGGACTACTTGTATCAAGAAACTAAGTTTTATGAATTGTTCTAAAAACTTTCTTTTTTTTTCTTTGTTCTACAATTTTACTTTTTAAATAAGTATCTGAAAATATTTTTAGGCAAGACATATCTGTTAAAACTATCTTAATTTACGGGGTACTTTTGTTTATAATTTAGTGTTTTACCTCATTTTCCTACATTTTAGAGCCTATAAGCTAAATCTATAGGGACTACCGAAGATCTTATGAGGAATGTTCCTTCCCCTACCCCCGATTGGATACGGCATTGTAGGATATTACTTAACTATTCAATTCCCACTATGGTCCTTTTAAAGTTTTGTCCAGAGGATTAGGAACATGAAATGCTACATCAAATTTTAAAAACAACGGAGGGACTGCTATGTAGGCTAAACAACAACTTCACTACTTGCATCTCAAATCCTAGCCAAGCGCCACACAATATGTACTGACTCTAAATAAATCGCATTTAAAAGCAGTGAAAAAAAATATTTTACGACATTCCCCACCCTAGACACGTATGACCTTGAAAAAAGTCTTTCTAAGGGTTATTTCATCCCAGAAATAACATCCATCGAATCAAGGCTGCCAAAATAACTCCACGTCTTTGATGCATTTCATCAGAAATACGATGAACCGGATTCCATTAACCATTTGTTTACTAAACGGAGCGTGCTAAGCCTAATTAATTTCCACTTCTCGGGAGCGGAATAGTGTTGCCAGGTTCCTCTTTTTACTTCTCCGATTAACCTCTCGTGCGTTTTAATTAAAATTTCTCGCGTTTTGTTCCTTTTTGCGCGCTAGTCTACGCTAGTCGGGCTTTTTAATTTATGGAGTAAGTTGAGTTGAGTTGTATGGTAGTTGAATTCTCGGTGGTTAGGTTGGAAGTATTTTTTTAATAGTGGGTATTTTTTTCCGGATGAATAGAAGTGGCAAGTGTTGGAATGGTGTTTACGTGACGTTTTGTAATATGTTTGTGACGCGGGAAAGTGTCATTTTCATTCGATGCCGTTATTCTGTAGTGTCTTTAGTGTGGTATGAGATAATGTATATTTAAGACGTGATTTTAATTAGGAAAGCGAAATTAAATAACGTAGCTGGTTTTTATTGTTTTACCAACTAGAGCAAATGTTGAATGTAAATAGTGTATGTAAACATTCCTTACATTATTTGACTATTACAATATTTGAGTACCTAGCAACCGGTTAACGCTTGTTGGTATATCATAGAAATATATCATGTTGGTATATCAGACATAGAAATAAAAAGCTTTAGCAACTTGGATCTCTTATTTTTATTTAATGGAAAATCTCATCGTAAATGCTTTTTAACAGGAAATAGTTTTAAAGGAAATAGTTCAAAAGCAATATTTGTTTCCAAATAATTAAATTTTGTGGTTTTAAATTATGTCTTGTTCTATCATGATATAATGAAAAACTATTTGTCCAATGGACTTATAACAAGAATTTCATTTAAAATTGCAAGTGATGTTGCGATTATTAATTATTAAAATCATACTAAAATAAAAATGTTCTTAATTAAAAGCGAAAGAATTTAAAACAAATGAAAGATAATTAGTCAGACGAAAAATATACAAGGCAGTCGAAAAATCATTATTCATTAAAAGACTGATTAAAGCATTATCTTGTAAAAACGTGTTAATATTAGAAAGTATAACCATAAAATAATTACAATAATAATAATTACAAGTAGAAAATGGAAATAAAGAACTCGCTGTAGAAATAAGAATGTATAAAACATTAATTTAATCATGTATAACAAAATTCAAAGTTTTTATACAAAGCTACAGTTTTCTCCCGATCTGCACCAAACTTGGTATGTAGTATGTAAAAGTCGGCTATATTTTGAAATTCAAAAACGACCCATTGAACATACACAAGCGGAAATAAAAATCCCAACACCAAGAAGGAAAGGAGATATCAAAGTCAAATTTATTTCTATGATTGCACATAGTATCAATGTGAATAGCTAAAAAAACAGCCTTCCTGGATATTAGGGGCCGAGAAAATCGGCGAGGAGTATTGTCTCCATGGGTGTCCATTACCGCCGTCACACGTCATGGTATTGAGTGACAGAGGCTCTAAATGACTTTTGAGGGATTGGAGGACCATGTTGCCTCCTCAGGTAGTCCCAATTCATATTGTGCACCAGCGGACGTTGCATACCGGGCTAGGTGATTTTGAGTGTTGGTTCTTACGAACGGATAGGCCAGGGTAAAAATGCAACATAGGGGGTTAAGAAGAAAGCTTGGGCATTGCATAAAACATGTGTTTGTGCATTTTTCTCTTGAAATTTGTCCCCAGCACAGGTCTGAAGGTAAGGACGGACAACCGGCTAAAAAATCTCATATCATATAAAAATCTCATATCATATCTCAAATCATATAAAAGATCATACTGAGGACAAGCGGCAGTGGGATGGATGTCGTTTGCAGTACTGCGGATCGTCCGTTCGGTATGCATAGCGTCTTACATCTTTGTCTATAAACAAGGGGCTGAAAATGGGCATTTCTGTTTCCAATAGTGCACGAAATAAGGAAATGAAAATCCTAACTTCATGACATTGTGTTTATGAGAGAATCCTGATTCGGTTTAGAGCACCATGGCGGTTGGGTATGAGTTTGAAGACACAATGGAGAGAACGCACTCAGCTGATGATTTTCTAATCGTTCCACGGAGTGGTGATGCAGGGTAACGGAGTGAGGATGCATTGGATTCCATTTCTGCAACTCTTGAGTATGATTCACCAGTACTTTTTCCAACCAGAGCTGCGTCATTGAGATTTTGCAGCCGGTAGACCGTCCTTACCTTCAGACCTGTCCTGGGGACAAATTTCAAGAGAAACATGCACAACCACATGTAGTATGCATTGTCCAAGCTTTCTTCTTAACCCCCTAGTTTGCATTTTCACCCCGTCTTTCCCGTTCTCTAGAACCAACACCCACAAAACAAGTCCGGTCAATGAGGAGAAATCACCTAGCCCGGTATGCAACGTCCGCTGGTGCACCATATGAATTTGGACTACCTGAGGAGGCAACATGGTCCTCCAATCCCTCAAAAGTCATTTAGATCCCCTGTCACTCAATACCATGAAGTGTGACGGCGGTAATGGACACCTATGGAGACAAAACTCCTCACCGATTTTCTCGGCACCCTAACATCCAGGGAGGCTGATTTTTTAATCAATTCACATTAATACTATGTGCAATCATAGAAATAAATTTTACTTTGATATCTCCTTTCCTTCTTGGTGTTGGGATTTTTATTTCCGCTAGTGTATTTTTGGTCATTTTTCGGAAATAGTTTATTTCTCCTAAAAAAAATACATGAAAACCAAATTGTTACGATAAAGAACAATTATATACCAAGTTTTAAAAGAAATAGTAGGGGAGGGTGGGTACGATTGTAACACGGGGCAATTGTAACACTTTGATTTCCTCAAAATGAGAGGCTACCTGGGCGAAAAAGAGATGACAGTACGTACAAGGCAGGTGTTTCAAGGCTGGCATTTGAGTTGTGGCTGTGTAATTGAGAAAATATTGTTTTTCGAGCATCGAAGTAAATTTATTCTTGGATAACTTTCCTTCTCCTGCATTGCAGGTATGAAGCACAACAACACTGATTTCATGTATTGTATATACATGTATCCTACTTTTATTCTGCTTAGTTTCAAGATGATAGTGTTGTTTTTCGTGGAAATCGAGGGTTGAATTAAAATTGGCGACGTGTGGTCGATTGTAACACTTCATCTAGGGACAATTGTAACATGCCACAGGACCATTTTTAGTGCAAAATTTTTTGTCCCACGTTCGTTGTACTATAGAGGAATTCATATATAAATACCCTAATTGTCTTTATGAATAATTTTTCACTATTATTTACTCATAATCATTCATTATAATTTATAACTCATTATTTGAGTGGAAAGTTCATTATTGCCATTCTATTCTTTGTATTTAATTATAATTTAAAAAGAAGAGATATATTGTTAATAAATCTGTATGATCTTCTATCGATTTTTATGAATTTGTGTTAAATTTGTAGTATGATACAATTAACCCTTGAGACGGGGTCGATTGTAACGATTTTCGATGTTTTATTTACTGTATTGTAATGCATGTCTACCGGACAGCTTTCATTACAAAATTGTAATTGGGATGTATCAACCTATTTTCATACCAATTTTCATAACTCTAACATAAAAAATGGCTTAGTTTGAGATCAAATAAAAATTTTTGTTACAATCGTCCCCACCCTCTCTTACCTTAGTAAATTTACTTTAGTAACTGTACTTCCATTTACTTTAGTAACTTTATTTCCATTTACTTTAGTAAATTGTACTAGTTTGAGATCAAATAAAAATGCTTGTTACAATCGTCCCCACCCTCCCCTACCTTAGGAAATTTACTTTAGTAACTTTACTTCAATTTACTTTAGTAAATTGTACTATTCTCAATTTTCCTCTGGCAAACTTTTTGATTTTGAAATAAGTACTATAAAATGGTGGGGCATTTAGATATTTTCCCATTAAATTTATTTGTTTCAGGACAGCATAATGTGCAAAGCATTAACCTGTGTATGGCAGTATTGTCTGATGGCTAATTACTGCTGGATTCTGATGGAAGGTCTTTATCTCCACAACTTGGTTTTCCTCTCCATGTTTACAGATACGGCTGGTATTCTAAAGTACGGCATTCTAGGTTGGGGTAAGTTTTTGAAACACAAGATTGGGAGAGAACCATTTAAAATACCTACAAAATAGTTTATTTCTATTCTTATTCATAAAGAATTGAAATTATTTATGTAAATAATCACTATTAAAACCAACTTGATGTTTGCTATTTTAGTACTTCGCGTTTTCTGGCAATTCTTAAGATACATTTTTGAACCGCCCTTTGTTAGGATTTATATTTAAATCTATGGAGAAATATATTCAGTTGTTTTTTACATTTTCATGATTCACTTCTTTCTGTATTTCAAAATATAGATTGATTTTGTAAGCTTTGTATAATTTAGATTCTAAAATGGAGCGGTTGTTTAAAGAACGTATCTGACAAATATTTGTTCATTTGACTTGATTTTCAATGTGCAAAGAAATTTGAAAAATATATTTTTTAGGCCTCCCCTTATTCTTCGTCATACCTTGGGTCATAGTGAAGGCAACACTTGAAGATATTTTGTAAGTATCACTTTGAATTCAGCTTAGAGAAAAATTAGTAATTTGTGAATCCCATTTTTTCATTAGCACTCGGTAATTTTCAGATATCAAACTGAGAAAGATATCATGCTTTCATATCATCACCATCATATTATAATATTTTTACTAGAAATTTTATTGGCGTACGATCAGAAAAGAAGCTTTTTTTCATTTTTTAAAATAAATTTTCGATACTTATTAATTCAAATTTCGAAAAAATTCGTAAATTTTTGAAGGTAAAAATTTATATGGATTTTAATACAAATACAAATACAAATTAAGTCGACCAACTACAGGCAAGCGCCCAACAAGGTTGGTCCGGTCCATTTAACTCAAACCACCCGATTCCCAGTGTCTGTCAATTTTATTCTTGAATTCAAAATGAACAGCATATTCTAGATGAGGCCTTACCAATCCCCTATATAATGGCAATATAATATTCCCGGACCTTGAAGAAACAGTTTTTTAATGTAACCCTATATCCTATTAGCCTTCTTGGATTATGGATTTCTGATATGGATTTTAAGTTTGATAGGACTAAAACTTTAAATTTTAAGAGTTAAAAGCAAAGTTAGAAATAAAAATAATTTCTTCATAAAACGGGTAAAGTATAAACTACTAAAAAAAACTAAATTCATTGACTTTGCAAGAGTACATGGAATCATAGATCTGATCTAGCTGTTGCTAGATCGTGAAGATAAGCAACAACAACAACAGTATAAACTATCAGTATAAACAGTTTAATAGATGGATTTTAACTGCGATTCCAAAACTAAACAACCTCTACTTCCCTATCCGAAACAAAAACACCAGAGAAATAGGATTTCGAATTTGAAACAAATATGTATCTTCCAGCAGCTTATAAGGCAAAAAAAACACTTTCACAACTGGAAAAAAATAACTTTGTTGACGGAATATCAAGATAGGCACATTCCAACCATTCTTATTTCCCGGAAAACGCACTGCCGTATGTCAACCCCCTTGGGAACCTCTTTCCCATAAACAAACCTGGGAACATTTCATCTCACATCATTGTAATATTCCCACAAGCTTTTAGTATTTTCATCCAGTTTCCAGATAATAAAATTTATATGGAAATATAAAAAGTGGTGCGAGTGTAAAGTCCGAAAAGAGAATAAACCGCAAAAACCCCAGGTATTGGATTTTGGGAAGAAGATGACTTGGATAGAGACCCTTTTTAGCATACATTTTTTTCGGATTGCTGGAAAGCCGTGTTTGTTTATACCGGTCTCAGGATTTTCGGGGAAAGTAAGTTAGCTTCGGAGAAATAAAAAAATGGCGGACGCTCTTCCATTAACCAACACTCGAAGTGATTTTTTTTGTACTTCTTCAACGTACTTCTCAATAAAAAATGAAGAGGAGGACTTGAATTTGGATGATGTAGCGTAGGATTATGGACAGAGAGGGTAAATAAGTTATGAAGTTTGGTCGAGAAAAAAGGTTTAATTCTTTATGTTGACTTAAGTCCAGTGGAAAAAGTAAATGCGTTGCCTGAGTTTTTATTAACGCAAAATTCGGTTTCCTTAAGCAATAAAAAATGCGTATTTTTTGGTAGAGTCAACTTTTTAAAAGCTACGTTGAGAAAAACTTATGAACTTAAAATGCTTTGCATACATGCTTTACTGCACACATAAACTGTTTACTCTTTCAATCTTAGGTGAACCAAAGTTTAAATAAGATGATAATTTTGGGCACCTTAGATGTGAAAGGGTTAAAAAGGGTTAACTTAAATTCTAGCCACGGCCTTAGTTTTTAAAAACTTACATCTACAGTCATCAAAATTGTGACAGATAGTAAGGTAAGATGTTTGATGAGATCCTTTTTTAAAGCTCTCAGCAGAACTGTTAGAAATTACAGTCCGAAACGATTTTAGATACGAAAGAATAACTAATCAAAAAAATATAAATACGCATTGATTTATATGCTTATGAAAAGACACTTTGTGCACACAGATGACAATTAAAAAACCATAAAATAATGATTTCCAAATTTTTACCTCAAAATATATAGCTTTGAAACTGTACAATTTTAAAAGAACAAACAAAAATAAAAATAAAGCACCCCCATTCAGTCCTTCCTGATACTTCTAAAATCAGACGTAATAATAATAAATCGAGAAACCATGGAATCATGCTACGTTAAACTCAAGATTAGATCCATACCCAGATAAAATGGGGTGGAAACTCACCCAATTCCACCAACTTAGAGGACTCATCCAGACGAAACAAGGGGGCTTTGGTGGAGCCAATAGTTTCGCGTTCATCTCATCTAAGCTTTGCATTCCTCTTTTCAAGGTTGGTTTTCATGTAAGTGCTTTTTATAGTCTCTTCTTAATCCCAGTGAAGTTGGGACAAAATGCTGTGTCGTGATCAGTGGCTGTAAAATCAGTCTTTTCTGGATAGTGGGGCTAATCCTATTGTTGGCTCGGATCTTCAATCAAGAATGTTCCTGGTGAAAAGCAGGAATACACGCGCTATATTCTGGAGTATCTCCTTGTTTGGGGGGTTGCTGTTTTTTTTTCAGAAATTTTTGTTTGGCTATGATTGAATTGGGGATTTTGGGATCTTACGCATTCATTGTTGGTAAGGATGGGGAATTTAATGTCATTTTCAGGCGGTTTTTAAAGATACGAGTGTTTGTACCAAACATTTTATTTTCTTCCACTCGCAACAGCCGATTTCTTGTTTATAAGAGATCGCTATAAATCCCCACTTAAACTAGCGTATCTTTTGATTCTAACGTCGTTTATAATAGCCTTATAAAGGAGATATTTATACAAATAAGAATTTTTTTAAGCAAAAAAACCTAAGAAATTATTGCTAAGAAAATCGTGAAAAATCTTTTTGTCTGCCTTTTCAATTCCCTAAAGTTTAAAATTTATCATATGATTGGATCAGAATAGCAGTTCCCTATTATGCCACTGTTATTGCAATGACTCTATCAATTTTTTATAAGAAGTACCTACTCAGCGTTACCCAGCGAGCACCTGTGGACCAGAACCACGGAGGTGAAGTACTGTTACCTGCGCCACACACATTCGCTCGCACAATCCCTTTTTACACGGACTCTATCTAATAGAAAATATGAACTTATTTCTTGTCATTTATTTTAACAAACAACCATCCTCTTCCTTATATCTTTTAGATTTTTTTACCAATAGTTTCTCCCCTAGATAATTTTAAAGGGTCTTTTAAGTACCACCACCTTGTACTATTATTATAATTCATGTTATTTAAATATATCTTTAATTAAAATTTGTTTTTCATAGGTGTTGGACTGTGAACGAAAACCAAAACTATTTTTGGATCATTCGGGGACCCATCACCGCATCCATTGTGGTAAGTCAATGCAAATCTTCAAAAAATACTAATCTACATACTAATACTAATCTAATACAATGCAAATCTACAAAAAATACTAATCTAATCTACAAAAAGAATACCTCCATTATGTTAAAATATACGGTTTCAGAGGGATTCTCTTTTATTTAAAACAATTTCAAAAGTTGTAACTGTGTAGATAGCGACGAGGAAGTCAAAAGCTAATTTTGTAACACTTTTTAACCCAGCTAATTATCCTGTCCTAAACCAAATCTCATTTCCGCTAAAAATGATAAACACCGCCAAACTTGGCACATTTTGAAAATACATAAATTTCAAAGTAAGATAAAACACATTTTAACTTTCCCGCATGACATAAATCATGACACTTTTCTAACTAGAAGACGGCGCATACTCAGCTAAAGCATTTCGAGAAGTATTAACTCCAATGTTTTGAAACGAACATAAATTTATTTCGTCTCTTTCCTTGAACTGAATCTGAGGGAGCTATCTTCTCTGTGGTAAAAATGCATCAAGTTTTAAACGGATGACGGTGATTAATTTTACGTTTTTAGATGGAATAATTTTTAAAAACGTTGTTTAAAAGAGTAGCAAATGTGCATGATGATGTGTTTCAGGTTTTATTCCAATTCAACTCTTAATTTGAGATATTATTTTATATTTTTTGAAACCTAAAGTTAGGGGATTTCAACCAGTGGGTCACCTCCTCCTGGGGGGGTCACAGGGCGTATTTAGTGGTATTGCAAAATATGGGGAAAATAAAAAATAATAAATCAGAATTCTTAATTTCTTTATTTTCTTGTGTTTCTATCTGATTTAGTTAGAGTAGGTAAATGGATGTAAATGAATATGAATGAAAATGAATGAACGTTACGTAAATGAATGAATTTGTTTAATGTTTAATCTTATACACTAAATAAATATTAAGATCACACATATTTTTAAATATTTAGTCTGGAAATAGGAGAAAAAAGGTTAAAAATTTCAAAAGTAATTTCAGTGTTCAAACAAGGTTTTGACAACGCCCTACAATTTTCTTAACATTTGTCACCCCGATAGCATTCAATATTAACCGATATTGTGACGATAGTAAGTCGAAACTATCATATTAGCGTGTACTAGTGCAAAATCGGTTGATATAGTGTACTGATAGGTAATTTTCTCCATGTATCCCCCATTTAGAATACCAACTAAATGAATTATTTACACCTATAGGCGGTAAGGTTTTTTTTCTAAATTTAAAGGCATGGAACTTAGATTAAAATATGTAATCAAATTCAGGGCAAACATGTAAACCAGTCATCAAAAAAGAAAGTTTGCCAAATTCCTAATTCCTTAAACACCTTTTAAATTGGACCCACGGCAAGATTAACGAGTATCCTTAAAAAACATAAACACTCTTGTTTTTCCCGCCTTATCTACACAGTTCCGTGGAAGCCGGAGTCAAAAAAACGTCACCCTATGTAATAAAGCATGTTGCTCCCGTTTATTTAAAAATAAACGCACGTGGTGTTTTTTTACGTGTAGCGTTTCTCTGTGTACTGAATAACGTTCCTATTTTTTTTTCAGCTGAATTTGGTATTCTTCATTAACATTACTCGGGTCCTTTTCTTGAAGATGTTTTCGTCCCAAGCAATACAGAGCAGAAGATATAGATACAGGTATGATTTAATATGATGAATAATGACTATGATGAGAAACCGAAACACGGAATGATTTGGAATAAGGGGACATCCATAAATTACGTGAGGTCAAAAAGGGGGGAGGGGTTTGGAAAAATCTCACCAAGGGGGGAGGGGGGGTCGATTGAAATCTCACGTCAACTTTTTAAGTTAGAAATTAAACGATTTGTTTTAAGTATGAGAAAGGAATAATACCCACAGATAAGATACTGTGGTGATTTTTAGGCGGAATAATGTCCTTTTCCCCACATCATTAATAGTGGAGAAGTTTTAGGTGCTGTGAAGCACAAAATGCGAACGAATAGGATGGAAAATTATTTTTAAAGGTTGTAGGTAAATCTCACGTGGGGGGGAGGGGGGGGGTTCAGCAAAATCTCACTAAATCTCACCAAGGGGGGAGGGGGGGGCCAGATTTTGGAAAAAACACCTCACGTTATTTATGGATGTCCCCTAACCTCTGTGTATGAGGGGTTAGTTGACAAACTGGCCGATCAAACTGAACTCCCTTTGTTTCAAAAGTTTTTAAAATAAGAGTGTAAAATATCTACTCTCAAAGAGGTCGTTCAAATATTACTAAAGCATGTTTTTAGTCATTTTTGACCCCCTATAATCTCTTGTCAGCAAAGATAATCTAACCACAAACCCTCCTTATAATTACGTAACTAAACTCCCGACCCTCCCTAACCCGTAAAATAAATGTTTGAAAATGTTTTCCTATTTTTTTTAAATTTTGAAATTACTGCAAGAAAATGCAAGAAACAAGATATTTTCGAAAAGGCACAGTTTGTGACATCTTATATAAAGCATGATTAATACCCCTCCCCTTCCTTGGGTGTTTACGTAATATTTGAATGGCCCCAGAGTAATTAATTTTTTAAGTAGAAAATTAATCTAACTTCTCGCTTATTATTACTTATCACACATCATCACTTTTACCCCTTGGCTTCTCACCAATTAAAACATTTTTAAGAAGCTGCTTTACACTCATGCCAACAAAAATTAAGCATAATTTCCCTTTTGGAATAACGACGCAAATCTTAGTTCCTTATAAAAAAAATAAATTCATTTCATTGGATCTTCTAAGAGTGGAAGTATGTGGTTCGGGATGAAATTACCCTAACCATAGTTTTAGGGGGATACAAAAGCCCTCCATTGATAATGGAGTTCCATTCATCGGAACGGTAACAGAAACGTTCTAGGGAGGGCAATTTAGTAAAAAAATATCTTTAAATTGTAAAGGATATGTTCTTCCTAAACTACATGCATAATTTTAAGTCCATGGAATACTTTGAATTATAATTTTTAGATGTTCTCTTCAATCTTCATTTTGGGTAGATTTTAGCTCTTGGATCCTTTATTGGCGGGTCGTAACTATACTTTTTTGAAGCTCTGATAGGTGTTTACTTCAATATATGGATGAACGGTATTCATTTTACTTTGTAAAAATATATGTGTATTTGAAGATAAGAATTTAAAGTAGTAATAGTAACCTATTTTTTCTCCGCACCTCTCGATCAAAATTTTGGACCCCAAGTAAAATTACTTGCCGACCCCTGCTGCTGCTGTATACCAACGACACCCACAAATCACATCTTCTGAACAATACCCCCGACGGAATCAATAACCGGCATCCAATGTCACCTAATCACGACACCGCATCATACCGACAAGCCACCAGCATTCAGGTAATCGCATCAACCCTCAATATCGTAGCTGAGGCTTGTTTTCCGTCCCGATCCCATCAAATACCAATTGCACAAATGGACGGGCTCAATTATCGCAGGAGGGGTGATGGAGTGCTCCTCATTATCATATCCCTTTCTGTGGCAGGGGAATCGGGTTTATGGCGGGATACTGGTGATTGAAAAGTGCCTTGATTGGGGTGGGCTTGTATGGCTCGGTACAGCAACGCGACCGTGGCTATGGGTAGATGATCTCGTATTGAGGAGGATTTAGTTACTAAATTATTTAACCTAAGATAAATAAATTATTTAACCTTGATTTAGTTACCTAAATTAATTAACTACAAGAAAATTGAAGATTATTTGAAAAACTACGATTTCAAAGTTAACGGAACTGACGCATCGTCCTGCTTTTCTGACTTCCATGGTAAATTAGGTGCGATAAAAAGTAACTTCAGCTTTTATCCTAAAAATAATTCAAGGTTTAATAAGAATGAATGGTTTAATATGGATATATTCGTTATTATAAAATCTAAACAAGCACTATATAAAAAAACTTTGCGTTAACCTGGCAATAATTTATACAAAACAGCCTATAAAACCACAGTTAAGGTTTTAAAAAATAAAATCAGAATAGCTAAAAATATCTTTTACGAAACAAAATTTAATGAATGTGATTCTAGTCGTAAACAGTGGAAGCTGGTTAACGACATTTTAGGCAAGAGTAAAACTAATAATACCTTGCCTGATCACACAAAGCTTTGATCAATTAGCTAATAATCTAAATTCATATTTTTCTTCAATTTACAATGGTATAACTCCCTCAAACGATGACTATAAAAAATATTTGGTGTCTAGTGTGAATTCTTTTATGTGGTTTGATATAGATTATTCTGAGATTATAACATGTATCCGTGGACTTAAATCCAAAAAATGCCCTGGTTCTGATGGAATCGACGCAAAAATTTTAAAAAGTTTGTCAAATTCTCATTTATATATCTTGGCCGAACTATTTAATAACCTTGTAAAAGAAGGTGTCTTTCCAAAATCACTGAAACTCTCAATTGTTACTCCTATTTTTAAGAAAGGAAACAAAAATGATTACTCCAACTATAGACCAATCTCTATTTTACCGTTACTTTCTAAAATATTCGAGCAAATAATTAAGAATAGGTTATTTTCATATCTAAATCACATTAATTTCTTCTCTTGTAATCAGTATGGCTTTTTGCCAAATTCAAATACCGAGAAAGCTTTGAATGAGTTTACTGGATTTATATATAATAGTGTGAACAATAATAAAAAAAACTGCTGCTGTCTATTTAGACCTATCTAAAGCCTTTGATTCAGTAAATCACTGCATCCTGTTACAAAAACTATTTTTTGTCGGCATCAGAGGACATTTTTACAATTTTATTGAGTCATATTTGTCAAATCGCGTTCAGATCGTTAAAATTTACAATACTCTTAGCAGATGCCTCCCAATAAACTGCGGCGTATTTCAGGGATCAACTTTAGGACCTTTATTATTTTTAATATTTATTAACGACCTATGTAACTTAAAATTATATGGCAAACTGATAAGTTTCGCAGATGACACAGTACTACTTTATTCGGTGGATTCAATGGATGATCTAAACTTAATGATAAACGATGACCTTGTAAAAATTCGTGATTGGTTTTTTCAAAACAACCTAAATTTGAACGTTAACAAAACAAAATATATGACCTTTAACCTCATTCAAAACCGTTCTTATCAGCTCTCTATTAAATACCACGAAAACTTCTGTAATAGTTATGGAAATTGTAACTGTAATCATATCGATCAAGTGTCAACTATCAAATACCTTGGACTCCATATTGATTCCAACTTAAAGTGGAAATCTCATACTCAAAATATCTCTGACAAACTAAGATTTGTTATGTTTAATTTTTATCACCTTAAACAAAAAATAAGTAATAAGCTTCTAATTAATTTGTATTATTCGTGGGTACATTCGCAATTAATTTACGGCTTAACTATTTGGGGTGGGGATTATTTGGTAAATTTAAAAAGAATCAGCAAATTACAGGAAAGGTTTTTAAGGTTTTTTTTAATAATACCAACTCGATTACTATAAACCACTTCAAATTACTGAATATTCTACCTCTTCGTCATCTTTTTTTTATAAAATATGCCTGTAACTTTTTTTGAACCCACTGGAATGTACAAAACGTAATACTATAAATCCTCGAAGACCTAATGTAATTTATAATATTCCTAAGCCTAAAAAAACAATTTTTTGTAATAATTTTCAATATATAGCCCCCAAACTGTATAATATGTTACCACTTGAAATCCAAAATAGCCCATCTAAACACTTATTCAAAAAAAAACTAAAAGAATTTTTGTTTACAATAGAAAATATTGAAACTTTTTTAATGTAGCTATTTTTGTTTTTATACATATTTTTTGTAATTTTAAATCTGTATGACTGATAATATTGTTTTTATTTTACCGACACCCTGTTAGCCACTCATGTATTTTCATATATTTTCTTATTTAAATATGTATTTTCATATATTTTCTTATTTAAATATATATTTGGTCACCTAAATGGACCAATAGGTCTCAGGTGATTATGGTTCTCTTTTTTTTTTGTAATTTTGTGTTGTGTGTTTAAATGTTTCTCTTGTTCAAGTGTTATGTTCAAATAAATGTTCAAATAAATAAAACAAATAGCAGCAACCAAAAGGGATCTTCTTCGGTCGGTAACATTATTGAAGGGAACGATGGGAAGTTTTCTATTGATTTGAGATCTTTACTCATTACATTACAAATTGTTGGCCGTGGGGAGCGGAGGGTCCCAGGTTCGATTCCTGACACCGCTAAAGACCCATATGCGGAGTACGTGCTCGTTAAATCTGTGGGTCCGAAAGTCCTGTAATTCGTCATGGCGCAGTTTATACCACCGGTCCAGGTGTCTGGAGACCCTTTAGATGCATGGCAAAATTGTGGAGGTGGCGATAGATAGTGGCAGCATCTATCACATATCATGAGGCAGAAGACGGACTCCTCCCATTTATGGGGCCTCACTTTCTCAGGAGCCGCACCCCCTTTGCCTTGAATCCTTATGGAGCTTGGGTATTCCAAGTTGCACACGACGACAACAACAACAACATTACAAATTTATAATGAAGGTATAAAAAATAGGGGTAATTAAAACACAACACTATTTGGTAATACATGCAATAACCACAGGATTGGCCTTGAGAATCAGTGTTTGAATCAAGTATAAGTTAATCATTGAAATAGAAGAAGAGGCCGTGGGTAATTTAAAAGTCAACTTGGGATCATAAATGAAAGGGAGATGAAAAGTTCAGCATTTACTGTTCGCTGCATAGAGTTAGTACAAATAGGGTAGGTGGGGGTAAAAACCCGAACGGGGCAAAACCACGCACCGTGATTTTTAATTGTTAATAATCTATTTAAAAGTTGAAAACCAGGTGGTTGGTTTGTCTTACTGTGACCTATCGTTCTACGAAAGTTCGTACCCCTAAGTCACTCACGAGTTGAAAAAATGCTGTAAGTTTGTTTTTCATCATTTTGATGTAATTTTTCTGATATTTTACTTAAACATAACATAAAATAGGGCTTCAGAAGAATTACAAACAAATAAGCCAATGATAAGATAGCATTTGAACTTCACTTTCGTCTTGAAAGAATTTCCTTAACATGTCTCTAAAAATAATAAGGCTTGTTTTTCAAAATAAAGTGAAACGGGGCAAATACCCGCAGGTGTTTTGGGGCAAATACCCGCATCTTCAAAACTTTGGGAATTCGCCCCAAAAGGAAATTAGAACCTACAGGATCCCCAAAAAGTTGAATAAAGGGTTCCGAGATGTCAATCCTCAAACTGAAACCCTTTTTTCTCCCCTTTGAAAGATATTGGGCACTTTGAAATGAGTTGCTACAACAGATTGACAATTTTCATTAAAACGGATTATATTTATGTTTAATATTGTTGGTTCACTTAAAAATATTAAAACAATACATTAGAAATCCATTATTCGCGAGCGGATGATCCACGATTGCCACGAAAAAAAAATTAAATGATGAGGGTACATTTTAGACGAACATTAGAGAGATTTTAGATGTAGAGCAAATAATTCTACTGTACTGCACACATTTTAAAAGTTTTACATAATATGTTTTTGTACAATGAAACATAGTTTTTATGCTGAGATATTTTGTTTCGGTGTTTTCACCTCATTTTTAGTCTTTTTTCGGGTTATTCGTGATTTTAGCTATCCGCGGTACCCTTGCCACCCAATTCCGCGGATAATAGGGGCTCTACTGTATTAAGATGATTATTTCTAGTGTTTTTATAATGAAACATTTTGTTTATCCATGTTTATTTCACTTGAACACGAAGATTCAAAAGTGCGTGTCTTTGCCCCATTTTTCGAGGCAAAGACCCGCAATTTTTTTTTCAACTAAATTGTCAATTTCTCTTGAAATACTATCAATAAGAGTATAAATTTGGATTGGTTTTGTAGGTAACATCTCAATCTAACACCTCCAATTGAAATTTCGGGATTATCTACCCCCTTTCGATCACAATGTTAAAAATACTAAAAACTGCGGGGCTTTGCCCCCACCTACCCTATATAGACAGCTTACTCTACTCGGTAAGGCAACCCTGCATGTCGAAAAGAGTCTGACCTGTGTGAGTGGCGGAAGTAAATTTTTAACATGGGAGCTCCCGTAGGCGGGTGGAATTTGAGATATAAAAACTGCTCTTCTTCCCATGATGAAATTATGAAAAAAGATACCGACAATTTGAAAATCGAGAAAAAGCAATGACGAATCGTTCAGTGAAGAAAAAATTTCTCTGTCTCAACTAGTTTTTTACCTGTATTTTTTAAAATTCCGCTGATTCGGAAAAAACAGTTTTAAACTGTATTTTTATAAGGTTGCGGGAAGAATTTCTTTAAAAAAGCTTCACACTATATAATATGAACCCTCCTGATTCGATACGAGTCATTTCCGCGCGCACGCGCACACACACACACACACACACACACACACACACACACACACACACACACACACACACACACACACACACACACACACACACACACACACACACACACACACACACACACACACACACACACACACACACACACACACACACACACACACACACACACACACACACACACACACACACACACAAAGATTAAAAGATTAAAGATCATCACAGACGTGAAGAGTTGGATCAATAAAACGGAACACAAATTATAAAGGGGTACTGTTGGTTTGTTTTCATGGGTGATGATGAACTTCTCCTCCTCCATCGGTGGATCGAGAAAGTGGTACGTCTCTGGCTATGGTGATGGGGCCGAGTATCGCATGATGTCCCGCGGTGGCCGGGCGGGAACACCGCAGCATGGAGTCTTTAGTACCGATGAGGGAGGGGGAGAGCATGAAGAAAACAAAGGGTCTGCTGGTTTTATACCAGGGTCGGTCAACAACCTAACAGACCCGAATTCTAGACTGTGGCTTAAAAATTCCTCATTGGGAGTGACAAACACATCCCACGAACCAAGCCAACGCGCCAAAGACAGGGAGGTCAAAGGTTTCAGAAGGGAATTAAAACGGAACCTCCTAGGCTCAAAAGCAAATGAAGGGTTTGAGATAGAAATTTGGTTTTAAGGTTTTTAGAATCAGCGTCTGACGCTGAACAAAATGAGAGGAGGTTTTACTATTTTATTGTTATTATTATCATCAATTTTGGAATAAAAAGATCAGGGGTTTAATTTATTGAACGTCCCTCTCAATGTGGGTGGTTGACGGGGACCATCTGGAATCTGAACTCGAGACCTGATGCGTGTCGGTTGTCGGTAAGGCTTGTGTCATACCTGGCGTTCATAAGACGTGACATCGATCCATCACCATTAAAAAACGATTAAGATAGTACCAGGAGGAGGGGCGATCGGAGTGGACTCGAGGGGGCGATATAGTAGATAACTCCTGATGATAAAAGATGACACCCGTTTTCCTCCGCTGCAGGAATAATCTACTACATCGTCCCTCGAGTCCCCTCCTCTCCTCCCCTTATCGCTCCTCCCATTGACAGTGTGATTTATTGGAGCGACTGCTATAAGAAGTCCGGTCTGTCATGACCCTAAGAGGACGGGATTTGACAGGGAGGATAGATTTTATGGATTGCGTCTGGTATTTGAGTTTCGAGACTGGAAAAGATTCAATAAAGCAGTCCAAGTCTTGGACCGTTGGAGCTGGTGTTACAAATTGATAGACAGTTATGTCGTGAGAGAGAAGGGGAATCAGCTGCTTTGCACTTCCAAATATTGTGCAGGTGGTGTTTTTGGGTGGTTTAGGAAGAAATCCTGTTAGATATGCATCAGATAACCCCTACAATTCGATTAGGGAATCCCTCTTCATACATTGAAGGTCTGATTCAAAGTAACAAGATTTCCCTGCACAATTCCGTTAGAGTCCCCGCTAAATATCGCCTATCTGTTTTGGACACAAAAAAGTATAAATATTGCTAAATAATTTTAAATTATATATTAATATATTTAATTGGATGTATAACTGTTCAGTTTATCATTAAAAATTTTAAAAAATTGTTTATACTTGAAAATTAAGCGTTCAAAAGAGAGGCGATATTTAGCGGGGTCTCTAACGGAATTGAACCCTTTGTATAATCGACATATTTTTTAGAGTGTAGTTTCCAGAAAAATGCTTCGTCGAGAATAGGCATTTCCTTCGATACGTGCTACGGATATTGCTAGGTTTTTAGAGAATATATTGGGAATTATGATTGTCAAGTAATATCCTAGAACTCCAAAATTTCACTTTGGTGAAAATGACCATTAACGTAGATTGTGATTGGCGTGGTGTCATTGGGTAACGATACACTCTTAAAACGACAGTCTCAAAACTGAGTAAAAATTACTTTAACTGGCTCCGAATAAAAATCACACAAATTTGAAAACATGAACATAATCATTTCTAAAAATGTGTATACTCAAAAATGAAACATCATGAGCTTATTTTTGAGTAAGTGCATGGCATTCTCATGAATCAAGCTCAAAATGTTTCATTTCTGAGTATGCACATTTTCAGAAATGATTATATCCATGTTTTCAAATTTGAGTGAATTTGATTCGGAGCCAGTTTGAGTAATTTTTACTCAGTTTTGAGACTGTCGTTTTAAGAGTGTATCATCGCTATGGTAAGGTGGTAAAAAAAGAGTTATAATCACGCATTAAAGTCGACAATAAAAAAGTGGCAACAGAGAGAAACATGGAAATGTCTGTTATTCATTCTTTGCAAATGTATTCAACAGCTAAAATTTTAGAACCTGTTAAAATTTGAATAACCAACAATAAAATGAAACCAATAACGCAGCTACAATAAATAGGTAAAGCTTTTACGAGCCTTGTAGTCGATGAACTATTCCATGAATATATTTTTGAATCTGTGATTAAAAAAGTGTGAAATTGGCAAGGAGAATGCTAACTTTTCTAATAATGCGAAACAACACCAAGACGATGCTGTTTGCTATCCCTGACTGCCGCCGGGTTGAATAGTTTAATCCGAAACTTTCTAAATCAATATTTGGTGAAGTATTGTGAAATATGTTTATGTTGGCAACAACGTCAATAGCTGGACTTTGATGGGCTGTTAATCTGAAGAGCTTTTGAAAGTTTTCCTTCCTGAGTAGTTAAGCTAGAATGTTCTTCTGGAATCTCTCAAAATGTGCACTGATGCGGGTATTTACTTAGAGAGTCACAATGTGGAATTAGGCAGGGAAAATGTTTTCCTTTTTGTGTTGTTTCGATGGATTATGAATTTGTTTACTGCTTATGCTTAACTTAAATAAATAGGCGTTTTTGACCCACGAGAACCTTAGGTTATTTAAAGCATTTAAAAGAATTTTTTTAAGGACCGTTATTGAAATAGTAGAGGAGGGGGGTATTATGGAATAGTCGGGTAATAAGGAACACCTGAGTTTCTGCTCCCCCTTGTGCTGCTATCACGTGGCAATGCCACGAAAGTCTTAAGAAATCCCCCATGAGGCAGTGCGCAAAGAGTTTAGCTTCTTGTTGCCTGATCAGTCGCAGCAAAGCAAAGTGTGCTTTAGGATTTTCGAAAGTTTTTGACGGTAAATGTTCAAACCTTTTAACCTACCAGAAGCTATGAGACTTTGATTTTGTTGTTAAGCATAATGTACAATACTGGAAAAAAAAATCGACTCAGACCCTATATCTCTGGAACGGCTTGTGATACAAAGACAAATAAGGTATCATTTTTCATGATTTGAAGTATTCTATATACAGATAATTTTTTAAGTTCTTAGGGGGTCGTCTTCATATTAAACGAAGCACCAACTTTCGTTTTTCCTATGGGCGACATCAAAGATTTTTCCAGATTCTGAAAGAGCACCCTCTAAACCCCCCAAAAACCAAGTTTCGTGTTGTTTGGGGGTCTAACAAAGCCAGGAAGGGGGTTTGAAAACTTTGGTAATTTAACTTCAAAGAGGAAAGATTGGCGACAATTGTTTAAAATTCTCTAGTAAAGTTAGAACAGATTTGGCTACTTATCTGTGTTTGGCACAATTCCTACAAAAGTTAAAGCAGATTTGGCTATTTATCTATATTTTGGCGCAATTTCGTCTTCCAATTATAATACCCTTAAGTGGTAGCCCACTTGGTAGAGTAACAAGCTCGTGATCACTAGGTTGCAGGTTCTGCCCCGCAATTCCGCATGTCTGATTGTTCAAGGTTAACCTATAGGGATACAGGCAAACACAAAGATGAATAGATGTTGAATACTTTTTTTTAAATCTAAAGCCTTTAAAACAAATTTATACAATTTTTATTGCCGTTCGTTTACAAATAATAATAATTAATTGAGAGTTATTTAAAATTAACATTTTTTAATTCTGGAAAAAAGGGAATAAAAATTTAAATAAAGATATTAAATAATCACGCTAAATTATGAAAGTGGTTTTGTTGATAAGAGCTAGAAATTTAACTAATTAATGAAACAATAAATCAGGCTTATGCGGCTCAAAAATTCCTATAAAATTACTTAAATACAGATAGTTAGATTGATTTTTTGATGTATTTTTCGCATTTAATCGATGTTTCTAATAATTTTCAATTTCCACTTACGAAAACTAACTTATCTTGAAAAATTAAGGCAATTATAAAGTTTAAAATTTGCTTATACATTTAGGAGTAGAAAAATTTTTCAAATACTGATTTTAATGATTCTGCAGTCATTTTTTAGTAATTAATTACGAGTTATGTTTCATTAGGTTGGATACAGAGTTTATTAATTTTTAAGGATAAACATTGAAGTTTCTGAACCAATGTGCTTGATGAATAAGATACCAAAATATAAATATGAAACATTTTGACTAGTCAATCATTACATTTCAAAGTTAATAAACTTGATGAATTAAAATTAATTAACTTTAATCATATCGACGATTTGGAGCTTCTTGATATTTTAAACAATTGGGGTTTTAAGGAAAAAATGAAAAATGCATCATCACATCAAAGGAAAAAAGTTTATTTTATTCATCTTTGTAAAGTTTTTAAGTATTACCATGGAGAGAGAGAGAGAGAGAGAGAGAGAGAGAGAGAGAGAGAGAGAGAGAGAGAGAGAGAGAGAGAGAGAGAGAGAGAGAGAGAGAGAGAGAGAGAGAGAGAGAGAGAGAGAGAGGGAGAGAGAATATTTTTTAGGGGGGAGGGGAGTTGGGATCGTTTTTTACTGCCGAAAATATGGGGGGGGGTGATTGGAAAGGGATGTTGGAGTTTTATTTTAGGGGTTGGATATTTTTTTCTGTTTGTGTTTTCAATTGGCATGCTGATTCAAAATTAGTTTCCAAATTCGATACCGGTAAGAACCAACGTTATCATCCATATTTGGTGACAATAGCGGATGGATCTACTGTTCTCTTAATTCCAGGTTGAATGCAAGAAATGAATGACTTTGACTATACGTATAAAAAATAACATTAAATTAAAAAGTGGTAGCTAAATTTTTATTATAGTGTTAATTTTTTATTTTGTAGTCACCACTATTTTATTTATTATTAGTTAATTATGTAAGTCAACTTTTATTCCAAGCATTGAGCCCTCTGGCTGCGTAGGGTAGATTTAATACGCTGCTTGCCTTACCCCTGAAAACTACTGTAGGGGTAGGCGGCTGGTGCAACCCTTGGATGGGCCAGTTAGGGAACGTACACAAACACATACTACATGACCCATTTTTACCCTCCTCCCCCCTTGGTGACCATCCGTAGTATATGCCAAGACCCCCTCCCCCTCTAGTTTTGACTTAGTAATTCATTAATACGGTTTGACATCGTTTTTTGCAAACAGAAAGTTGAAAAAATTAATTTTGCTTAATTTGTCTAATTTTAATAATTAATTTTGCCTTATTAGTCTTAAGTTGGCAAATTTCAATAATTAATTTGGCTTAATTTTGTTGTATTGACTAGAAGAAATTGACTAAGGGACAAACCCTTAAGCCCCCCTCCCCCCTGTGACCGAGCGTGGTAATTTGAAGACCCCCCTCCCTCCCCTAAATGGGTCACGTAGTATGGGTACCTTCCCTTATAGGCAAAGAGATGGTGTTAACCCTGGGGTGCATCATATGGGAAAGATGTATGATCCAAAATTCAGCAACACGATGATATTTGTGTCATGGTTAAATTAATTCATGTCTTGATAACATTTAATATCAAAGATAAAACGTTGAATTTCTTTTAATAAACAATGCATGTAAGAAGAGACCGTCCTTATTAAGCGACGACTTTTCTTGACCTTAGATTTATATTTAAAACCACAAATATCTGCATGAAATCTGTCATGAATTCGAATCTTTATATCGAATACTCTTTTTTGAAACTTTATTCGCGTAATTCAAAAACATTTCAAATTTAATGCAGGTGAAATTTTTAGTCGAATAATTAAGTATTGTTTCAAAAGTAAGTGTTAAGTATTGTTTCAAAATTTTTTCATCTGAAAAAATTGTATTTTAAAGATTTTTAATTTGTAAACTTTTTAAAAATATCATCAAAATTTAAAAACAAATAAAAAATATTACATGCACAAAAAAATAGGTTAATTTTCCTTTTACTGAAATTAATAGAGCATAAAATAAGAACTTATTAATTCTAACTCTATCGGTAGTTTAAGTTCGAGGCATACACAAACTTCCAAAAGCAAAACAAGAACACGGAAGCTATGCGGTTCGAACTTGGCTTTAAAGATTTGCGACCAGGCACACTAGCCGTTAGGCCACACGGCTACGTTCAACATCAAGGTTTAAACAATAAATGTGTTGATTTCAGTTAGTAGATTATGGTTACCGTAAGGTTACTGTAATTTTCATAAGTTGTATGTCTTTGGCGATATGAGATTGGCGCAAATTTTTCTAATTGAAATTTCCTACAGTGTGCGTGGGGTTAATGGTTGTAAGGATCAAAATCTATGAAAAACGAGATTTCAACGTAAATTCAACGAACTTCAACCCCCACTCCTGGCTTCATTTGGGGACCAAATGACATGAAAACTGGTTTTGGGGGGTTTTAGAGGGTGTTCTTTCAGAATCTGGATTAATCTTTGATGTCGCCCATAGGAAAAACGAAAGTTGGTACTTCGTTTAATATGAAGACGACCCCCTAAGAACTTGAAAAATTTTCTGTATATAGAATACTTTAAATCATGAAAAATGATACCTTATTTGTCTTTATATCACAAGCCGTTCCGGAGATATAGGGTCTGAGTCGATTTTTTTTTCCAGTACTGTACACTAAAATATCAGTAGTTTCTTATACCGCAGTCGTTTTTTACCTATCCATGTTTTATCGGTCAGTAAAAGGGTTCATAGTACAAGCTGGTGTATCGGGTATTATGGAACACTAGGTCCATTCTGATGTGTTATATGAAATTTACTTCCTGCCATCAATTAAAGGACAGGAAAACAAAGATGCTGAAGCATCTTAAACTAAGATCTTTTGTATTGAAAAATTTTCCGAAAATCAACGATGAGAAATTTGGATCCAATGTATTAGCAGTTTATCTTGACTGTACTGGAGCAAAAAAAGACGATCATGTTTGTGACTATTGCAAATAGACTCATGAACAAAACTATTAGAACGTAAATTGTAAAATATATTTTTACAGTTAAGATTAACTATGTTCTCTAAGGTTTAATTATTTTTCAATAGCTGTAAATCCAACTGTTCCTTATTACCCGACTGTTCCATATTACCCTCAATTTGTAACTTTTTCTTAAAGTACATTTTTTGATTAAAAAAATAAATGCTGATTTATTTGACCATTGACCCTTCATTGTCATTAGTTATAGTATGTACTTAAAATGATTCGGCGGATTTCTATAAAAAACCAATAGAGTTATTCTTAAATATATAAAGGGTGTTCCATAATACCACCCTCCTCTCCTTTATACTTATGGATAGATGTTTTTAGCAACCTGAATAGTTGGCATTTCCAAATATTCAAGTTTTGGTCATGAAATAAACATAAAGCAAATAAAAAAAATTGGGAAAACTTAAAAAAGAGTCTCCAGTATCTACCCTGAGTGGACAAGCCATTGAGGAGGGTAAAAGTTTGTTTTTAAATTAAATTTTTTTAATATAAATAGTGTTTGCTTGTAACACGATATTTTCTTAAATACAGTGTTTTTCTATACGTAAGCATTATACTCATATCCCGCTTTCCAGCGAAGATAAGCAAATCCCCTTACCCCTGGTGCTTACGTAATATTTAAATATGCAGTTTAGTCTAGTATACGTTAGAGTGTGAAATACTTAAAATACTATTTTTAACGCATTCTTTGAACTGATTTCCTGAAATTTTTAGCAATTTTATATCACATGCATTTGAAGTATTATTTAAAAACCATCAAAATAAAACATTTCTGTATGCTTGATAAAATTTTTGCAAGCATTACAAAAGATTTATATAAATTGGTTCTGCCTCTTTATTTGTTAGGCAGTTTACTTTGAACTAAAAAGTATCAAAATAATTATGTTTTCTGGTTTAGAGGATTATGGGCTTATGAGAAAAAATTAACTATATTCTAAGAATAAATAGTGCAGGCGAGACAGGTATTAAATTCTACATTTCAAAGAGCTTGTGAACAAGTATTTAATATTTTTCCTGGAACGGAGCTTTCAACAGAAAATGTGTTTCATGCAAAGTGTTGTCGTGGTTTTATTAAATTTTTTTCTCAAAAGATTATTTGTAAAAAAAAAGGATAAACCAGAATGGAATTTCTTTAAAGAGAACGATTTAACATACTCGAGATATAGTTTTAATGAAATATTCAATTCTTTATAAGATAGGAACATAGCTTTTGGATCTATTTAAGTTTAGTTGCTGATTGGGAAAATATGAATGGTAAAAAAACTCCTCAATACCTGTTGTTTCAATATTCTTCCCAAACTCTGAAAAGAACGACTTACTTCATGGAGTAGATAAAACTTGCCCGCAGAACTATACCTCTATGGGGACTTAAATATTTAGAAAAATGTGATATTCAATAAAAACCTCTATTTATTTTATTCTAAAGGTAATAAACTTTTGGCGGCTTATGCATGAGCAGTGGATATTTTTACTATTTTAAGAGGGAAGAAATATACAAAGTAACCTACCAAGAACGAATAACCTTTAACTAACTTAAATATTTTGCAGTGTATACGTACAGGATGTGACGCTGTACCACTTCCTGTCGTGATTTGTGTCGTAGAGGGATAGTTCTCAGGGCCATTTTTGTCTACCTCTTCCAAAAAAATCGGTTCTGCCAACACCATCTATTTACAGGGTGTTTCAAAATTGTGTTGCTTGGCTTTTATTCAAACCAACCCCTCCTAGGGTAATGTAAGTAAGGTCTACCCCTAGGTAAGTGAGCCTGGAGAATGCACTGAAATGACTTACAGCGCCCCTGGCGATGAAATTAAAAAGTTAAAAAAATTAATTTAAAACTAAAAGAGATAGAGCAAAAACCTCAGTGATAGTATTGTTGCCAACGTCATGAAGAACTCACTGAAAAAAAGTATATGAAAATATCTTGAATATTCACCGAGATATTGGCATGTGAAAATATCACTTTTTCAGGGGTCAAAAAAGAAAAAGGTCGCATATTTGCAAATTTTTTTTAATTTTTTTAACAAATTTTGTGTTCTTTAAACTAAAAAAACACAAAACTACAATAACACTGAAAAATTTGCAAATATACGAACTTTTTCTTTTTGACCCCTGAAAAAGTGCTATTTTCACATGCTAATAGTATCTCCGCGAATATTCAAGATATTTTGATCAAATTTTTTTCAGTGAGTTCTTCATGACGTTGGCATTAATACCCTTACTGAGGTTTTTACGCTATCTCCTTTAGTTTTTAAATTATTTTTTTAACTTTTTGATTTCGCCGCTAGGGGCGCTGTAAGTCATCTTAATGGATTCTCCAGGCTCACTAGGGGTAGACCTTACTTCCGTGACCCTAGGAGGCGTTGGTTCCAAATAAAAGCCGTGCAACGCAATTTTGAAACCCCCTGTATAAAGCCTCCCAACTACCATATCTACCTTTTTAGAATTTAATCCACTAAATATCAAGAAAATAAAGGCTCTAGAAAAATTACTTCTATACTGGCGGACTACATAAGCTCATAAGCAACTGGAATTAGAACCTATAACTACATATCAAGGAAAAAGAAGACAAAGCGGCCAACGTTAGGCAAGCAAAGGTCTGAAGCAACCAACCAACCAACTACCATATCGGAAAATTTTTTCTGGTGTTCCATAAACCAGTATCAAATTATACTGGATCCAGTATAAATGATACTGGATCCAGTATAATTCATACTGGTTTATGGAACACCAGAAAAAAAGTCCAATAGGGATACGTCACGATGGCGTCAAACATACGAGAAAATCAGTAATTAAATTCACTGATTTTCCCGTACCTTTAACATCATCGTGACGGAGTTGGGAAGCTTTATATGTATAGAGGGTGTTGATTGTGCAGAGTTTAGGCGGACTTATTGAAACAATCTTTAATATAAAATTCAACAAATATTTACGAATACGTATCTGCATAAAAGCATTTTGTAAAATGAAAATTGAAATTGATCTATCTATCTATCTATCTATAAATATATAAAAACGTTTGTGACTATGTGGGTGGAGGACACATCTCCTCCTAAACCACGCCGAAGGCGTGGTCAAAACTCGGTACATAGACGTATCTCGAGGTGTCGATTGTCACTGTCAAGTTTTCCAAGCTGGAAAATCGAACAATTACGAGTAATTAGCGAATTTATAGCCAAAAACGCTTATTTCTCCACTTCTCTACCAGAGTGGATCTGCTCGACTCACTATTGTTAACGAGATGAAAACCTTCAAAAATTAAATATTTAAACAGGAAAAACTCGATAATTGTCCATTTAAAAACTATATCAGTTGTGAAAACACCAAAATAAATTCAAATAATTAATTTTGAAACGTTATTTTCCTTTATTTAAAGATTTTTTCCTTTAAAATAAAAATATTTATGGAAAAGTGTAAAATTTCTTCATTGAAAAACATTGTTTCAAAAGACACGGTTCACTAGACTCTTACAATTACTACTAGACCGTTTATTTTATTTCCAAATTTGTTACTTTTTTCACTAGAATTATAAATATTAACCAGATATTTTTTTATTATAGTTGTTCCGAATCTGTTACTTTATTAAGATGGAAAAAGACACCGGGATATTAAACATTACCGGGAACACCGGGATAGGAAAAATTACCGGGAATACTTGGTTAGGAAAAATTACCGGGAATATCGGGATATGACAAATTACCGGGAATATCGTGGTATGACAAATTACAGAGAATATCAGGATAGGAAAAATTACCGGGAACACCGGGATAGAAAAAATTACAGGGAACACTGGGATAGGAAAGGCGTCTGGGATACTGGGATGATTGGTAATTGTTGATTTACAAAATAATCTAAATGTATTTAAAGAGAAAACTTAAAAAATTAAATTTATACACTCCACCCGTGCAAGGCCGGGCATATCCGCTAGTATATAACTAAAAACGTTTGTGGCTGTGTGACTGGGTATGTGACGCATCTCCTCCAAAACCACGCCGAAGGCGTGGTCAAAACTCGGTACATAGACGTATCTCGAGGTGTCGATTGTCACTGTCGAGTTTTCCAAGCTCGAAAATCGAACAATTACGAGCAATTAGCGAATTTATAGCCAAAAACGCTTATTTCTCCATTTCTCTACCAGAGTAGATCTGCTCGACTCACTATTGTTAACGAGATGAAAACCTTCAAAAATTAAAAATATTTTAACTTGAAAATTTCTATAATTGTCCATTTAAAAAGGATATAAGCTATGAAAACACCAAAATAAATTCGATTACTTTATTTACAAACATTATTTTCTTTTATTTTAAGATATTTTCCATTAAAATATAAATATTTATGGAAAATTGTAAATTATTTTTTCATGGAACCAGAGTTTTAAAAATAAAACATTGTTTCAAATGAGACGGTTCACTAGACTTTTCAATTGACAAGATTTTTTTTATTGTAGTTTCAAATTTGATATTTTGTTCACTAGGCTTATCAATTAACTAGACTTTTTATAATCCTTTAAATTTGAAACAGAAAAATAAACAGGAACACCGGGATTGAAAAAAGTATCGGGAACACAAAGATTATAAAATTAGCGGGAACATCCGAATAGGAAAAATTACTGGGTTATAAAAATATATCGAGAACGCCGGGATAGGAAAATTACCATAAAGACACCGGGAATACCGGAATATAAAAAATTGCCGGAAACATCAGGATTTGAAAATACCAGGAACACCGGGAAAGGAAAAATTAACGGGAACATCGAGAGGTAAAAAATTACAGGGAACACCGGGATATTAAAATTACCGGGAAGATTGGGATAGGAAAATTACCGGGAACATCGGGATAGGCAAAATTACCGAGAACACCGGGATTTGAAAATTACCGGGAACATTGGGATAGGAAAAAGGGACCTGGGGTACTAGGATGATTGGTAATTTTGCTTATTTACAAATTTATAATTATATTTTAAGAAAACTTAAAAAAATAAATTATACACTCCACCCGTGCAAGGCCGGGCATATCCGCTAGTATATAACTAAAAACGTTTGTGGCTATGTGGTTGGCTGGGTGACTGGGTGGAGGACACATCTCCTCCAAAACCACGCCGAAGGCGTGGTCAAAACTCGGTACATAGACGTATCTCGAGGTGTCGATTGTCACTGTCAAGTTTTCCAAGCTCGAAAATCGAATAATTACGAGTAATTAGCGAATTTATAGCCGAAAACGCTTATTTCTCCATTTCTCTACCAGAGCGGATCTGCTTGAGTCACTATTGTTAATGAGATTAAAACCTTCAAAAATCAAATATTTTAACAGGAAAACTCTATAATTGTCCATTTAAAAAGGATATAAGCTATGAAAACACCAAAATAAATTCGATTACTTTATTTACAAACATTATTTTCTTTTATTTTAAGATATTTTCCATTAAAATATAAATATTTATGGAAAATTGTAAATTATTTTTTCATGGAACCAGAGTTTTAAAAATAAAACATTGTTTCAAATGAGACGGTTCACTAGACTTTTCAATTTACAAGATTTTTTTATTGTAGTTTCAAATTTGATATTTTGTTCACTAGGCTTATCAATTAACTAGACTTTTTATAATCCTTTAAATTTGAAACAGAAAAATAAACAGGAACACCGGGATTGAAAAAAGTATTGGGAACACAAAGATTATAAAATTAGCGGGAACATCCGAATAGGAAAAATTACTGGGTTATAAAAATATATCGAGAACGCCGGGATAGGAAAATTACCATAAAGACACCGGGAATACCGGAATATAAAAAATTGCCGGAAACATCAGGATTTGAAAATACCAGGAACACCGGGAAAGGAAAAATTAACGGGAACATCGAGAGGTAAAAAATTACAGGGAACACCGGGATATTAAAATTACCGGGAAGATTGGGATAGGAAAATTACCGGGAACATCGGGATAGGCAAAATTACCGAGAACACCGGGATTTGAAAATTACCGGGAACATTGGGATAGGAAAAAGGGACCTGGGGTACTAGGATGATTGGTAATTTTGCTTATTTACAAATTTATAATTATATTTTAAGAAAACTTAAAAAAATAAATTATACACTCCACCCGTGCAAGGCCGGGCATATCCGCTAGTAAATATATAAAAACGTTTGTGGCTATATATGTATGTAACGCATCTCCTCCAAAGCCACGCCGAAGGCGTGGCCAAAACTCGGTATATAGGCGTATCTCGAGGCGAGGACGATCACTGTCAAGTTTTCCAAGCTCGAAAATCGAATATTTAAGAGTAATTAGCGAATTTATAGCCGAAAACGGTTATTTCTCCATTTCTCTACCAGAGTAGATCTGCTCGCCTCACTATTGTTAACGAGATGAAAACCTTCAAAAATCAAATATTTTAACAGGAAAAACTCTAAAATTGTCCATTTAAAAGCTTTATCAGTGGTGAAACTACTAAAATAAATTCAAATAATTTATTTTCAAACGTTATTCTCCTTTATTTAAAGATTTTTTTCCTTTAAAATTTAAATATTTATGGAAAATTGTAAATTATTTTTTCATGGAAAACGAGTTGAAAATCAAACATTGTTGTTTCAAATGAGACGGTTCACTAGACATTTCAACTTACTAGATATTTTATTACAGTTTTAAATTTGTTAGTTCACACTAGACTTATTTACTAGACTTTTTATTATAGTTTCAAATTTGTTACTTTATTAAGAGGAAAAAAGACACCGGAATAGGAAAAATTACCGAGAACACCGGGATCGGAAAAAATTACCGAGAACAACGGGATAAGAAAAATTACCGGGAATACCGGGAAATGATAAATTACCGGGACCACCGGGATGAGGCGCCTGGGATATCGGGAAAATTGGTAATTGCTGATTTACAAAATTATAAATGTATTTTGAGAAAATTTAATTTAAAAAAATTTTTAAAAAAATTACCGGGAGCACAAGAGTATGAAAAAGGTGCCTATGATACCGGGATGATTGTGGTAATTGCTGATGTACAAAACTAGAAATATATTATCAGAAAACTTAAAAAAATAAATTTATACTCTCCACCCGTGCAAGGCCGGGCATATCCGCTAGTTATTAAATAAAAATAAATTAAGTGAAATCTAATTTATAATTATTCAGGAGTAAAATTATCGTGTATCAAAATGCATGTAAGCTTTAAAAAAGCGTTTTTAAGGCTCATATGACATTATTAATTTTTTTAGATACTAGGGAGCTACCACCCCCAGCTCGCTATTGCTCGCCAACCCCCATTAACTGCTCACGCAGAAACTTTTGGATCGCTTTGCCATCCTCACAAAACACAGCTCAAAGCACTTACTCACTTTATAAAACATTCTTTAAACAGGGGAACTACTTCTCTGGGGTATTCTTTCAAAAATGGAGGATATTCATTCAGTGGCTAAACTTTAACCGTTCCTTTATGGCAATATGAATTGGCGGATCGCCATTTAATTCCAAGAAAATTAGCAACAGAGCAGTGTAAACTTTCTTTTACCATTTCCCCAAGGGAATGTTTTTCTCACACAGATCCATTCAGAAGCACTGAAACATCTCCGGAATAAATTTTACTTTCTTAAAATTTGTAATGATTTTCATCGATTGTCTGTGAAAAAGTATGTAGTAATTATCGTAAACATCACGAAAATTTAGAATTTTGTCTTCATGAGAACAAATAGACATCGAAATTGTGTCAGTTTCATAATAGTCCAAGATCCCAGAGCCCCCAGACCTTTCTTATTTTCTCACAAATAAAATATATGGAATAATGTAGTGTTAGAATAAACTTTGAGTGTGTGCATACCCGCTAACTTGGCCCGACGGCCAATTCACAGGTATACCAGGTGCTAAAGGTAGGTAAAAACAGTGCTCACTTTTCTCATTTTCTCAAGGATGATTTTTACATATTATACTCGGTGAACTATTTCAATATTTTTTGTAAGCAGCCAGACCAATCGGATGGGCCAAACATTCCCCCAGACGCACTAATAGTGTTGAATAGTGAGAAATGCAGCCAATTCCACCAACCCTAACAATCACATAAAGCTGTATAAGTGCATTGTAACTAGTGAGAAAAGACTAGTAGTGAACCGACAATTTTGTTTGCAGCTTTATGCGATCGTAAGGGTTGGTGGGATTGGCTGCATTTCTCACTATTCAACACTATTAGTGCGTCCGGGGGAATGTTTGGCCCATCCGATTGGTCTGGCTGCTTACAAAAAATATTGAAATAGTTCACCGAGTATCATATGTAAAAATCATCCTTGAGAAAATGAGAAAAGTGAGCGCTGTTTTTACCTACCTTTAGCACCTGGTACCTGTCAATTGGCCAGCGGGCCAAGTTAGCGGGTATGCACACACTCTAAGTTTATACTAACACTACATTATCCCATATATTTTATTTGTGAGAAAATAAGAAATGTCTGGGGGCTCTGGGATCTTCATCTATAACAATGACACGAATGTTCCGACTTCAAAGATTTTCGATTTTTATCTTTATTTCTAAAACATTCACCCGCTATATCTAGTTTTGCGTTTTGGCATTATAAGAAAAGTTACATTTTACTACCTTAAATAACATAACTTGGAAAAGGATATAATAATAATTATTATTGTAATGAATAAATGCAAAAGTTCAAATTTTCTGAAAGCGAGTTTATATTTTATTCTAAATATAGTAATGATTAGGTTGCCACAACGACAAAGATAAATATAAAAATATGAATTTATTATTTTAAAAATAAAAGATAAATTAATTATACATTAGTTTTAAATATAATTAAAAGCGTTTGAACTACAAAAATATAAATATTGTTAAAAAGAATCCAATTCATATTTTTTAAATTAGTGTGATAAATATAAAGATGAGTATTTAATGTATTTGAATGTTATAAAACCAGTGAAATATATTTTCAATTGTTTTTAAATTCATAGTTACTTGCTTTGTAACTGCGACCTTGTCCGAAATCTAAAAAAATGGAAATATTTTGAAATTGAGAATTTTTTTAGAAAATTCAATAGCCTACTCGGAAATCCGGAAAGAATCCGGACATTTGGATACCAGGTATGTGTCATTCCGTTCAGTAATTAAATAGTTTTTCTCTGGAAACCGTTTGCCAAAAACTTTTTTTTTAGAATAGAGAGATTCTGAGTTATGAAAAAATTTTTATTCAAAATTGGACACCGGATTATCCGAAGTAATCGGTATTGCGAAAAGTACCCTAAAACAAGGCTGACATCACATTGAAGGAAGATGTCACAAAATTGTGGCAACTTACAACATGGGGATGAGGTGCACAGTTATAGAATTGTTGTAAATTGTGTAGTAATCCTTATTAGATTGTTTTCCAATTCTCTATTGAGGGTATCACATCTATCCTTACTAAAGATATGAAAATATTTACAATAAAAATTCCAGCTATTTTTTTAAGCAAACACCCCATTCTTCAAGCTTCCCCAAATTCCATAAAAAAATTACGACCAGCGGAAAATTACTTCCGCGGAATAACCGCGATACATCCACGTTTTCACACGCGCGGACTTCGCTCCAAATCACCCCCAGCGGAGCACCCTCAAGAACATAAATGCGTTCTTTGATGCTCTTTAAGAAAAAAAAATTACTACTACGTCCCGAAAAGATACCACATCAGAAAAAAAAGTTATTTCTCCGGGAGCGGAGAGAAATTGGTTATGCTGCACAAAGACCCCAGTTGCAATTGAAGTTAATGGTACGGAATAAACGGGAATGAAACAATCAATAAACTGGCTTCATGGCTGGGGATGTCGTATACGCCCCTTGTGTACTCAGGGAGCGTTTCATCCTTCTCTCGGTGAGGGAAACGCTCCTCAACTCTTCTATGCGTTTCTTTTTTTTTCTGAATGGTATCGGTAGTTGGGATAGTTGGGATGTGTTTGGAAAGAGGAACTTCTTTAGCGACGAAACCATCACTTAGTCGGCTTTTTAGGGATGTGGTTACAGTTACTTCGTTGCCGTCTTCTGTTTTTTTATTACGGAAAGAGTTTCTTGTGTACATGATAGTTTGCTTTGATGCGTTTTCAGACGTAAGAGGATTTATAAGTGTAGGATGTTTCATTATTTTATTTCATTAACTGCCCTAAGTTAATGCAATATTTATGTTACGGGTGATGTGATAAACCGGACATTATTATTAATTCCTGAAGTGACACGGGCATTGTGATATATTCAAAGACATTTATTAATCACTATTTATCATGTTTCCTGAAATACGCGGACATTTATTAATAATGCCCGGATTTATCACATTTCTCGTATCATTTATACCTTTTAGGATACATTTAATAAATTCAAATACTTTCATTTTCTAGGTACAGTCAAACCTGTTTTTGTCCGAGGAATAGGGACCGCACAAAAAATTCGCACCAAACTTCGCGAGTAGCTATAAAAAATAGTTTTCGCAGCGCGTTTAAAAAATCCTTTTTCATGCGGTGAATAAGGACCGCATAAAAAAAGCTTTACGTAAGACCGTAGGGAAAATACCTCAGCATAGCTGAATTGATTAACTCTTTATGTTCGGACCGTAACGCAATTCCCATCGTACAGCAGGATTGAGAAACCGTTTTTATATCTACCGCAGACTTTTTTCAGTTACCATGTAGTTGGCGACGACTGTTGTTTCATGAGACCCATGTATGTCTTGGTAGCTAGATATACAGGATTTTTTTCTAATTTGAAATTTTCATACACCGCGCAAAAAAAGTCTAAGGGAAAAATCGCACAAATAAAAATCGCACATAAAAGGTTCGCACAAAAACAGGTTTGAGTGTAATTTGAAATAAAAACTTTCTTTTTCGAAATTACTATATCTTTGATATTAAATTTCTAAATTGACTTTTCATACCTTCGCTCTTGTTTTTTTTTTACCAAAAAAACAAATTTTGCGCATAAACCATTACTTTGGAAAAAAAAACTTTGATTTTATAAACTAGGGAGCTACCGCCCCCTGCTCGCTATCGCTCACCAACCCCCGTAAACTGCTGACGCAAGACCTTTTGGAATTGCTTCGCAATTCCTACAAATTCCAACTCGCTGAACTTGATACACTTTATAAAACTTTTAAACAATCTACAGAAAAAACGTCAACCAACTTTCCAAAAATACTTCACCAAATCCCCTCCATGAATAAATTTCCCTTAAAAGTTTGAATATGTATTAACTCGAACTTTAATAAAAAATTAACGATCAAAAATTTAAATGAAATGTTTTTAAAAATATTCATTTTAATTATTTTTAATCTATGATCATAAGAATAACTAATTGTAATTGTAATTCGGATAAAACAAAAACCATTATTTTAAAGTAACTCGTTAGTATAATATGCCTAGTGTTTATCATTCATATTTTTTTAAACCGAGAATTGTTAAACAATACCGTTTTCAACAATTGAAAATAATAAGAGACAAAACATCACTCTATATTTACAATTAATTTCGATAAAATCAGACTAAAAATTATAAATATTGGACAAAAAGTGTGAAATTTTAGTATAAAATGGCCTTCATGTAAGTTTTTAGAATATGTTTTTATCAGTCTTTGAGTGATATTTCATCAAGAAAGTACTTTTTTAAAAGGTGAAAAAACCTGTTTCATCTTAAAGTATAGCGTCAATCGGTCGTTGTGATTGGATGCATAATAATTTGATTGACAGTACTTGCTTTGTAACTGCGACCTTATCCGTTATCTAAAAAAATGGAAATATTTTAAAATTGAGAATTTTTTTGAAAAATCGAAGGGCTTACTCGGAAATCCGGAAAGAATCCGGACATTTTGATACCATGTATGTGTCATTCGGTTCAGTAATTAAAAAGCCTTTCTCTGGAAACCGTTCACTAAAAACTTTTTTTTAGAATAGAGAGATTAATTACTGTGGTCTAAACCTTTTCAATACAACAATCATGATTTTTCACACTAATGTAAATCTTGCTTCTACCTTTTTCTGCTAAAATTATTTTTAAATAGCTTAATTATATAACCTATTTCATGTTTCCGTCACTTAAGTTTTTGAGTGTTTCTTAAGATGCAAGAAAACCATTCATTCTCTGTTCCGAGGTTTTACGATTAATTTCATCAAACCACGTTTAACCCTTTCATACCTAAGGCGCCTGAGATTAATATTGGATCCTATGGGCAATTGGGGCTGCTAGGTCTGAAAGGTTAACCCTTTCAGTCCTAGACCACCCACGATGCTCATTGATTCCGATGGAAAATTTGGAGCGGCTAAAACTGAAAGGGTAAATGCTCAATGGCAGAAGAAAGACACATTAACAGGTGGTATGGATTTTTTTGCTATTACGGATGTCCCCTTCACAAAGAAAGAAGCTGAATTTTAGTACAGTCTTACCGCCATGATAAAAACTTTTACAGAAAACAAAAGTTTGAAAATAAGTTCTACAAAGTTAAATGATAGCCACACAGATTAGGTACAAAAAGTTTCTTCAGCGTTTAAGTATTACCATCACCCCCCAAATTGAGTGGATGAATCTGTTTAATTAACACAACCGCCACAATATTGTACAAAGTCAAAAGTTTTTCTCGTGCTACTATACTATAGTCTGTGTAATTTGGATCGGCGCGGCGGTTGAAAAGTCACGTGATTTCCCCCAGTCTCCACACCTTTCCCCTGTGCGTTACCATGGTTTCCATCAGTCTTATTCTTTTCCCACAACACGCCAAGCTGGCTGGTTTGCATGCTGCCGGTGAATCAAGGGTGTTCTGCATAAACTTATTGCGAATTTTTTCTTACTTTTGGAACTGGCGAAGAACAAATCCACCAATCCAATAGGTACCGCTAAATATCAAATAATAATAATAATTGCTTCAGATCGTTGGAGAAGATCATTTCATAGGTTTTGATCTTTGCCAACTAGATAATGTCACGCTTACGAACTAATCAAATGAGCTTTTCAGCTTGCAATTAAAAATATTCCCGAAACTCACCAGAAGACAGTGGTTCCAAATAAAAGCCGTGAAACGGACTTTTAAAACACCGTGTATTTGAAGGCTATAAGCAGAATTATTTTAATAGATCTTAATTGTTGATTTTTGGAAAAATGGTACAGGATACACAAAAAAAACTTCAAGGTTTTAGATTGATAATTCATTCTGTATAAAATTTTCACCCATCCACATCCTTGACATTCATCAATTGATACTTTCTGTGGTATTCCTTGAAATATTTTCGGTTTATTATAGGAAATGGTTTAAATCCACCCTGGTTCTGGTGCCCCTCTTTGGTGTCCACTACGCTCTTCTGCTCGCTGTCAGTTTAGCTGCTAATCTCAGCGAAACTTTGGAAATCACGTGGCTCTACATTGATCAGACATTCTCTTCATTCCAAGTGAGTACTACACGTCCTCAACCTCTAACTATTATAACGTTCCCCTGTATGTGTTCAGTAGCGTTTATTAATTAACTCAGTCAAGATTCGCTTTACATGGGCAGTTACAGAGTAGGTTAAGGTAAATGTGGGTATAGTGGACACTGTACCAATAGTGGCCACATAGCTGATTAATTTTAAATAAAACGATTTAGATGCATCAAACAGCGTCAAATTTCATAGGCATAGTAGATTGTACAATCAGGTAAGCTGGTAAATTACCTCCGATACCACAGATCAGCATTGGAAGGATATTTAAGGTATCCGCCTACCTTTGAGACCATTTTTTTTGAAATACTTGATTTACAAAACTTTTTTTAAAATTTTTAGTTTAAATGTACATCAAAACATTGATCAATGCTAAAGAAACGAAATTAATTACATTATTTTCTAAAATATGGGGTAATTAATGTAAAATTTTTGTGTATTTTTATAAAACCCCTCTCACTCTTGCCCAAAAACTATTACCCCTATATAAAATTCCTTTGGACACAAGTATCGTATAACACTTATCTTTAGAATGGACTATTTTCTAAGACATATTTTGAAAAGTAATTGTTTTACAGCATAAAATGTAAAGGTGAGTGAAAAATTTCAAAATTTCTACAACCCTTTAACAAAAAAACGTCAATAAAAATGAAAAATATAAACTTACATAAAAATCTGCAGTCCATCTGGTTAATAACAGTATAATTAATATACTGTTAAAATTTGGAGTGAATATCTTAGATAGTTTTTGAGTAATCATGTAAATAGTGGAGGGTTTTTATGCAAAATTTAGTTCTGAGAAAATTAGCTTCAAAGTTTATATTTGTATAATACGATCGCACACGACTATCTGTTTTAAAAATGATGTAATTTATTTTCTTATTCACCTAGAAGTAAAATGAAAACAGTTTTGGAAAGATAAAAGTCTAAACTACTTGAAAATGTAAGAACCAAATTTTCGACAAAAAGTCGAAAATCGTCATTTTAGGGGTAGGCGGATACCTTAAATATTTGAAAATACAGTCAAGTCCGCTTAATGTGATCGCAATTGTCCGAGACTAAACTGATAATATTATCCGATCGATAACAATAAGCGATCTCATATCAAAAAACAGCAAACAACGTAACTAGATTGTTTGCTTTAAAATCAAAATTATGTAATCGTAATAAATATATTCAAAACTCTATTTTTACTCTAGGTAAAATTTTAAGGGGAAAATATAAGAGTAGTTTAGTTTATGAAATTAAAATAATTGCTTACTGTGTATTTTTATAGAAAGGTCTCTCTATTTTCCGCTCCATTATATCCTTCCACTCCAATAAACCCTTTATTTATTACATAATCTGAATGAGGAAGTTGCATGATTTTTTTTATTTTTTTAATCGATTCCTCTTGCAAAAATAAGCAACTACCCAAAATTTGAGACCGATCGAAAATTTTTTGATTGCCAAAAAAATTAACAAAAATCCACTTTTTAAAAGCGCGCGAAAACGCCAAGAGTTTGGATGTGACGTCATCTAATACTAAACATTGTTGTAATGCAATGGAGTTGATGGTATTATTGTTAACGTCATCTTATAGTTTAAACAATAAACGTTTTCAGTCACATGTTTTTTTCTCGACTTTTAAATTAAAATATTTAATTACCTGTACATTTTTTTTGAAAAACTGACTAGATATTTCATTTCACCATACAAAAAACCATACGGAACACTAGTTTGTTTTTGAAAATCTGACACATGCAACTTCCTTATTTCATTACACAAGGGAAAATCAAAATCTCTTATCAGAAACATCTGCAAAGGGAGGATCTTGTTGTTTCTTTAACCAATCACAAGTATGGATTCGGACCCCCCCATAACCGTTTTATTTCAATATAATATGAGGAATGTTTTATTTTTTTACCCTGAATTTCAGAAAAAAGAAGCGCCAGACGTTCTCATGGAGAAGATTTTTACTTGTAAAAATTGACCTTCAAAATGAAACTCGAACCCAAAAGCGGTCGTTTGAAAGGGGATATGGACAAATTTTGATAATATTAAGCGGATTGATGATTCATAGTTGATCACATTAAACGATGTATTTTACATTAAATTAAATAGGAATGATCGGGACCTGTCGATTCCGATAACATTATCCGATTGATAACATTAAGCGTGATCACATTAAGCGGATTCGACTGTAACAACATCGGCCGAGGGACTGAAATTTGATTTTGCTTATTGAATCGCGTAAGGAAACGGGTATATCGGGACTGATTTTTCTGTATTTATTACCGTTTGATTGACTTTTAAATTTATATTAAGATAAAGAAGAGTGTATAAAATGATAATGATAATAAAATTTATTTGAAAATTTTGACTTTACGAGGATTTATGGGGGTGGCCACTATACCAACACAAAATATTAGATTTTCCAATAGTGGCCACCGCAATGGCTTCTAATAGAAACTTCAATAACATTGAATTTGGATCAGTTTTTCTTCATAAACTGTTGATTGTGCTTTAAAATGAGTGTTGTATGAATTTGGTTTCATTCTGGCTTCGGGAACCAAGGTTTCCAAAACATTGAATTACATGCTTAACTCCTCTCAAATCAGCTTCATCAAATAGGCTTTGGGCCGGAAACTATCAAGTATTTTTTTAAATAAAGCTAATTTTATTTGATTTAAAAACACTTCGTTGGGAAGGAAGATTTAATTAGAAATAAATGACTATACCAAAAAAAAACATCAATTTCATGCATAAACCCCTCATATAGGCAGAAAAAGAGAGGTGTCCACTATAATAGATGCAAGAGGTGTCCACCATAGATACAACAGCTACATCTATGTGGCCACTATAGATGCAATTTGGAGTACTTTTTAAAAATGAATTACAAATACTTTACCCAATTTAATTAAAATTTTTAATGGTAAAATTGAAAGAAGAAGATCCATATAATCTAAAAATAGGATGATAACGATTTCCAAGCAAATAGGTTGGTATTTATTGAGAATTTAAGGAAAAATTTTCCTTAAAGTGTCCACTATACCCACATTTACCTTAATAAGGAAAAGGCTTCAAATTCTTTCCAAATAATCCAATGTTTTAACTATTTGATTTTTTTGTTGAAAGCATGAATGCATGTTCAAGAAATTTAGAATTGGAAACTTAAATTGGTATTCAAGATTATAATGACAAACTCACGGATTTAATTTCGTTAAAATCAGAAAAAATAGCTAGAATAAATTTGCTATTTACGTTTAATTTAGTATAAATCTTTTTATGCTATGTTAAAAATTAAATCACAAAGCATTTTAATAGATTATCGAACCCTATTTATTTTATTTTTATTTATAAAAAAATTTTATTTTAAAATTATTTTTTATTTTAAAAATAAGTGGTTAAAAATATCTAATTTAAGACCAATTTAAAAGAAACAAGTATTCATTACTTTCGTAGAAGCATCCTTTCGAAAACTTTCCACAACAAATTAGCCGAACAAGGCAGTTCTTAAAATAGGGTAAAATAAAGGTTTAACACCATCTTTCATTTACCCCAAAACCAGTCGAAAACATCGTACCTAAATAACCCCCAAGGAATTTCAAAAGGAAAACTTTGTCAAACAGATATGAAGATTTAAATGAGGCATAAATCAGTCTTGTTAGGAAAATGAAAAATTACTAAAATTAAGAAAAACGTCACAGAAGTAGAAGTGGAAGTTTTGGAACTAAACTTACAATTGTTTCCATCGAAGAATAAATTCGTTCTTCGCTATTAAGGAACAAAAGTTTTGACTTTTCCAGAACTTTTTAATGAATGGAGACAAATAATTGACTGTCTGCTATTTTTCGAAGAACAAAATGCTTTCAGGAGCAGCACTTTTAAAAATGGCTGACATTAGTTTTCGTTTTGTGTTTTAAATTAGATTTTTGTTTAGGAAAGCTTGAAACTATGCAAGAATGAAATTAGTTTCTTTTATACTAACCATTCCGGGTTTGATTTGCTTAAATTAAATTATGTTTCAATATTACCTATTTAATTAGATATTCAAAAAAGTTATGTTCTTATAATATGTTTACCATGTCGTTATTTTCATTTGTTTTATGTCATTTTTATAAGTTTTCAGTTGTTTCGCCTTTCTAATCTAGGATTTCATTTTGTTTTTTGTTGCTCAGTAATACGAATCAGATAATATTAATTTTTACTACTCCTAATAATTATACTAGTTTAAAATTATAAGTTAATTATTTTTTTGTTTATATATTCGTACAAATTTTCATGTTTTGTGGATAAAGCAAGAATATTTAAATCGTGATTATTTAAAAGTTATCTTTTTTTGTTTAGTTGGGTTTAAATGATCATTTTAAAAGTTACATTAGGCAGATTTTAAAATTATATTTTATTTTAATATTATTTTTTCTGATTTAATGGAAATATATTTAGTAAAGTGTAGTTTTAAAAAAACTAAAAATATTAAAATTTTGAATTAAATAAGCGACACTTATTAGCAAAAAAATTAAACAGTTCTCTTTGAAAACTTTTTTAATATTTAAAATTATTATTTTCTAATAACTCTATTTTAAAATATATCGAAATCTTTATGAAATTTTTGTAGTTGCATTAACATATGTTTATACTTTTTAACCCCAATTCGAAGAAATTGTATGTATGTATACTGTTACAAAATGTAAGTAAATATTACTGATATATACGTCTTTTGACATATTTTAAATTGATGAGATCATTTAGTTATATGTTTTTCGAAAGAAGATTATATTCTTTGTAGTTTTTCAATGTGCACAATTTTTATAAATGCAAGACTCATTTGCTTTTCTTTTTACTTTTTATGAAAAAAACTTATTTAACTTATTGCTTTCTGGATTTTAGGGATCATTCGTTGCTCTGCTGTACTGTTTCTTAAATGGAGAAGTAAGTTCGTTTTCTTTTTGTTCAACATTATACTTTAAATTTAAGTAGTTAAATTTGAACTATTTTATGGATGAATTTGCTATGGAATTAATAATATATAAAAATCTTAGTGACTACTATTAGGTAGGGTTCTAAATATTTCTGAAGGAATCGATTCCAGAATCGAATCGGAATCGAATACCTTGGAATCGAGCCCTTGAATCGAATCGAACGTTTTTTTAGATCCCTACTATTAGGAGATTATCATTTTTAACTTTGGTTTCTACTATACTAGCGACAGTTTTAAATGAAATCATTTTAACAATATAGATAATACTGTAACTATAATTTCGCAGTAGTCTTCGTATTATTATTTTAAAGTTTCATTAGATTTATGAAATTATGAAATTATTATTATGATCATCATATTTAGTAAATATCTTATATTCACTGTAGATTTACTAACAATGACATGGGCAATTGTCACACTAACTACAACTAAATAGTTTGTAGGAAAATAAACTGATATATTTTGACCTTAAGGATGGATTGACATGTACGGCGATGCGATTGCACCAAACGTGAGAAACGCAATAAAAAAGAACATGTTTATCCATTCTATTAATGAACGACAGGGTGGTCCTAAATTCGTGGTACAAACTGGGTAGGGTAGGTAGAGGGGACCTAGACAAGCATATTTTGAAAAACTAGAGGGGGCGCTGATGCACCGTTAAAGAGCTAAGACCTAATGTAGTGCGAGAGCGTTACAAAAGGACGTTTTGCCAAGGCCCGTTTTATGAAAAAACGTAATGAAATGAAAAAATTTATTGCGTGAGGTACAGCAATATCCATACTACTTACACCATAAATTTGATAGAAATTGGAAGACTTGCTAAACCGTGGGGTGAGTTTTAAAACGCGCAATATTAATCTTTTAGCCAAAGAATGGAGTCCCTTAATGGTATTTAGAAAAATGATGATCGGGGAAGGAATTTTCAATGATCATACATTGATCATTGAAACTGTATGATCATTGAAAATTCCTTCCCCGATCATCATTTTTCTAATTACCATTAAGGGAACTCCATTCTTTGGCTAAAAGATTACTATTGCATGTTTTAAAACTCACTCCACGGTTTAGCAAGTTGTCCAATTTCTATGAAATTTATGATGTAAGTAGTAAGGATACTGCTGTACCTCATGCAATAAATTGTTTCATTTCATTATGTTTTTTTTTGGTTAAACGGGTCTTGGCAAAACGTCCTTTTGTAACACTCTCGCACTACATTAGGTCCTAGCTCTTTAACGGTGTAACTGTGACCCCCCTTTCTATACCAATTCTTGTTCGTCTTGATGCACTCTACCTACCTTACCCAGTTTGTACCACGAATTTAGGACCACCCTGTATAATGTACAAAATATCTTGAAATACACTCGTTTCCGAAAATTCAGGATAGTGTGTAATTTAAGAATAATTACACAAATGTCAGTTCCTTATGAATAATATTCATGTCATAGAACCCTCTGTGGAATATATGGAGTGGGAATATATGTTCTGCGATCAAACTACCTTAACAATAGTTTGAGGGGTACAGATTCTCTTTAAATAATGAAGAGTTTCATACACATTCTAAGAAATCATATTTACAGGTATTCCACGCACTTAAAGTCATGCATGGATACCAGGGATATCATATTTAAGAATATGTGAAAAAAAGGGGCTTTATGCATCCATAATGTTCCAAATGTGACTGAAACTCGATTATCAATAGAGATCCCTGTTCCCCTTAAATTATTGCTCAAGTAACTTGATCCTGGAGCTTTTTCTAATTAAGAAGAGTCTATGACATGAAAATAATTCATATAGAACTGATATTTGAATCATTGTTCTTAAAAGTACAAACCATCCTGAATTTTCGGACACGAGTGTCCCCACGTCGGACTTTTTCACCATATGAAATTGCTTACCTTTTGAGTTGAGCCAGCTGTGGTAAGTGACCACCATCCTGTCACAAATGTCCTTGACACCTGTATCGTGTGTTCCTAGGTGCAGGCCGAGGTCCGAAAGCTGATGGAACGCTTCCGAGAGAAGGAGGGACACAACCCCCAAAACTCGCTTCTTACCCAGTCGCTGACGTACATCAGCAAGGCGCGATCATCGGTACAGTCTTTGCATAATTTACCTAGTGAGTCTCCCTCTACTCATGTGCTCTAACGCTAACAACTGCTAACTAACGGTGCAAAGTCGATTAATGTCTTCTTTTCTACCTACCCTTCTTCCTGTTTGTTCACTGTCTTGTAACCCTCCTGTTTTAATCAATTGCATAACTATTTGGGTTTTAAAAATGTTATCCCAAGGTGTGCCACTTCATCCTTCAGTTAGGCAAATTATATGCTAAGAATAATAAAGGTGAAAGTCCATCAAGCTTTAGTTTTGGTTAACTGATGGTATTTTGTAACTGCACCTATGTTGTTCCCATGGAGAATATTAATAACACAATTTGTTCATATCTTTGGCAAGCCAATAATTTAAATTTAACATACGGCTAACGCTCGTATTCACCGGTAACTTAAACGGCGGTTAACCGGCAGTCACACTTACGGCCGTATTCACCGGTAACTTAAACGGCGGTTAACCGGCAGTCACACTTACGGCCGTATTCACCGGTAACTTGACTGGCGGTGAACCGGGAGTCAAACCTTTGATTGGTGGAAAATTAGTTTTCCTTCTTCTACGCCCAATCAGAAGCTTGACTGTCGTCAAGTTACCGGTGAATACAGCCGTTAAAGAAAACTAGTTTTCAACCAACCAGAGGTTCGACTCCCGGTTAACCACCGATCACGTTAGCTGTGAATACGGTCGATATGCAACATTAAAACTGAATAAAGAACATTAAAAAGAAAACCAAAATAAATGTTGCTCTTAACTTATCTTTTAAACTTACACCTCTTTCTTTCTGAGTAGCTAATATGAATTCAATATAAAGAAATTCTAAGATTTTTATAGATTGTGTCTGAAAAAAAATATTATTCTGATTCATTAGTTTAAACTCAGCTATAGTGAGCCATCTTTTGAAATTGGACTTTTTACCTCTCCAGAATGATCAGCCAAAATTATTATAATATCGTACTAATAAACCTCTGGTTATAGTAAAAAAATAAATATTACCATGCCAATTCACTGTATGTTGTTCAACTGTATCACAATTATCCAATTAGAAACTATATAAATATATCCAAAAGTTAAAATCACTCGTTAAATCACGTAATTCAATAACAGATATATTTACCTAAAAATGAACACAAGAAGGAGAGCTAATATTGTTTTAACAGTGAACCCTATCAAAATAAACTTCCTTTTAACCGTAGCATTAGATAAATAATACTCTTCTATCGAAAAGCAAAGAGGGTATACGATATACGTAGCAGGAGCGGTGAATACTTGAGTATTCTTTTGATCTGGGATCAACTAAAACAAGTAATAGTGTTATCTGTAATTACATTCTTCATGATTGCATAGGGTCCCCGTTCGGTGTATGGGTATTTATTATTTGATACGGTTGATGCCTCCTTTATCTCCTTCGGGTTCTTTGTGTGCAGAAGTAAACCTAATGTTATATTTTCCACATCGAGGGATATTGTATATCCATTATTTTATTATGAAATTTTCTTATTTCCAAGTCTTAATATGGAAGAAATAATTAGACACACATTAGTTTTTCTACTTTTGTTTTTTGAAAGTGTAAGGATTTATTACTGCCCATTACTGCCTATCAATTTTATAAACCAACTCTTTTTTTTTACTGAGAATCGAGACAGAGGAAAAATCAACATATTTAAAAAAACAATGAATTAATCAACAATCACCACCCCAAATAATAAAGTACAGGGTAGCCACAGACCTGTAAAACAATAAAAACCTTGAATTAGCAGGAAAAATTAAGGAAATAACGTGAATTATCAGGAGAAAATAAAATTGTGTAATAAAGAAAATTTAAAAGTCTGCTAAGATTCAAAACAAATTATAAATTAAACATTTTTCAAATTTTTAAGTTTTATAACGTGCATTTCTGACAAAATAAAAACTTGCTATAAAATCTCATAAACTGGAACATTCATCACGCTTTGCGAATTTCCGTTTTATTTTTTAAATCCTCAGGATTTATGCAGGACTCTTCATGTTTTCCTTGCCTGCCCATATAAATACTTGATAATTCTAAATATTTCAGTTGTGAGTGGTGATCACAGCGTAAGTTTGCATAGACCAGATCAGTGATTCTCACCTTTTCATACCCACGGGACCACAAGCCATTATAACAAATCAATCAAAACTGAAATCCTCTCACTAGGCCCCTAGGCAGTGAGCCTTCACTTTTCTCGGTCTGAGTGCGCTTTTAACCCTTGGGGAACATCCCCCTGTAGGTGCCATTGAATGTTTTCCAATAGGTTATTGTGAAAATGATATCCCAAAGATGATATGCAGGTTTTTAACTCAATATTGACAGCGTTCAGGCTTATAAAATTAAAAACAACAAAAATTGAGGTATTCCGAATATTTCCCTATACGTTAGCATGTAAAAACTACCTTTGAAGGGCGCGGAGGTCGAAAATTGGCCTAGAGACCTAAAATTTTGCAGGTAATATGTTCCAGTATTTGTAACAACATAAAAAGGGGACACCTGAGAAATTCCCCCTAAAAAAATTTGCCACGCCCTACCTCTTACAGACCACAATACAAAATGACACATTTCCAAATTACGTTATTCTACTCAACCTTTTCATACCCAGGCATCAGTAGATACCTTATTAAACCTTGGTCTGTGGACTGCAAGTTGAGAATCTCTGGCTTAGATGACTTGCTGTTATAAGCCTCATTTTAAATCTCGGAGTAATTCAGGGTTCTTCAGTTGCAGAAAGGAAAGACAACTGGAAGAACGGGGACATGTCGCTTGTCCCTCAAGGAAACCCCCTTGACAACCCCCCCGAGAAGGGAGAGTGGGGAGTGTCGGTGAACAAGGCCCACGGCGAGAGTCTGCTCTAAGTCCACCCCTCTGCATTCCAATGGAACATACCCACGAGCTACTTCGAATTGAGGTAGCATATAGAAGACAGCATGTTGTGTGGTTGATGTGGTTGTTTTCAATTTCCGACTGGTTAACTGTATCCAGTTTAGCCGTGGTTTGAAAATGGTTTTCTGTGGTCTGTGGTAATGATTTTGCCTACAGGTATCGTTGCGAGGCAACAAAGAGTTGCTAAGTTAACCGAAAGTTGATGACCTGACTGACCTTGCGAAATATTGGAAACACTGACGATGGAATCTTCTGCCAAACTGTGTTTTTTCTGTAAAAAAAGGAATATGTTTTATAAATATCTGCGTATTCACTGCTTATTTTTTTTAAATTAAACACATTCAAGTAAATAGCTAAGTATATTTTTAAGTTTGGTTAGTAAAATTAAAGGGTAAAGCAAGCAAGGCTGCAATTTATGAAACAGCATGAAATATTAACGGCAAATAGTAGTTCATTGTTTTTGAAATGCGAAGTTTATAAAAGTTTTAATGAGGAAGAACCGGACGACAACTTACATGTTTAGTCTTTTGTATGACTTAGCTTAGTCTTTCTGGCCTTGATCTTCTTTGACCCTTTAAACCCTGACCGCCCAAATATATTGGATATATTATTAGAAATATTGGACAGTGATAGAAAAGGAAAATCGGTTTAGTTCGCCTTTCTGAAATCTTCTTTTATTGAGTATAATCTAAAATATCGCCTAAAACTAGGCAACGACTACCAAAGATCTAAAACTACTAACTTTGACTACTTACGAATTTTTTGTATGGGAAGTAAAAATTATACTATAAAAACTTATATTGGTGTTAATATCTCATTATCCGTGGCAATAAACATATGATTCATATGGAAATTGTATTCAGCTGTAATAAAAGAAATGGGACTTGAGTTGAAGTCGTAATCGATGTGACACTGTACCTTCACCCCTTGAACGACTGTCTGTGTCGGGACACTCTATATTAGACATTACAACTCAACGTCAGACAGAATAGTCCAGTAACTTGGTGTCAAAAAAATGGGTGTTTCAGGATAAAAATACAGTAGTTTTTTTCTCAACGGTTTTATATGTCGCCTCTTCCGTGCAAGACTCACACAATTGCAAAAGTTGAAATATCTACTTTACAGGATCTAGGCGTGGAAGGACTTCTTTATTGGTCGCCAAGTCGAAAAAGTAGAGTCAAAAGTGTGATCTTTGGGGATTATTTCTATTGGCACTAAAAAAAATCGCCAAAAACGGCTTTATGTGCTTGAATCTAAAATCGTGGTTTAGCTGGCATATCGAACATCGAAATTTCTTCACGGAATTTAAGCACCTTCGGGTGCAGTCAGTATTTGGGTGGGTGACCACTGACCAAATCAAGCATAGCTGCGTTTTTTCTCTTTCCTTGCGCACATTTGCTTTTATTTTTCAGGAAAGGATCTACCTGTTATCAGAATATTCTCCCCTAAATAATAAATGATCATAGAAATATATTTACATTTTTAATTAAATTACGTTTCTTTTATAGCCGATTTCATAGGTAGACTTTATTTCCTGAGCAAATTATCATGAAAAACCTTTTTTTAATCGACTATCTGTGTATTCCTCGTGAGAATTATGCTTCATGATCATGAAATACCTTTTGGTTGCACTGAAACAATAACCAGTCTTTGAAATTAAACTCTGACGATCAGAGAAAAATTTTAATTCATTAAAAAAGGTGATTACAAAATTACGTGCATTTTACTTTACACGGGGCATATAATAGGTATCGATACTCTCCTGAAAAGTAGGCAAACGTTAGGTATGAGCAGAGGAAGAAAGAACAAACCGATGGTGAATGTTAGGAGGCATGGGTCACACAATCCATCAAAATAAGATTATAAAATACAGAAAGTCAACCAACTTTTTTAAATTTAAAGATTATTTTTAAGTTGGAAATAGTTTTAGCTTTAAATGAGGTTTAATAATTGAAAAAAAAGAAATATAACACTGACCCTTGAAGATCTCACCTGTCGGGTTGTCCATTTAATTAAATTTAAAGAAAATTATGGTTCCGTTTTTTTACCAATTTTCTTAAAAAATATAAATTTCTCGAAAAATGAACCACTGCATCCTAGAGGAAATTTTAAGTACTTTATTTCGGTCTCGTGCTATTTTTCGAGGAACTAATATTTTTTAAGAAAATAAGTAAAAAACGGAACAAAAGAGCACAAATTTTAGATTTTTTGTAATTTGTAATGAGAAGATGACTTTCAAAATGAAAATAAACTTGAAATTCAGGTTCAGCGATGCAAAATACTTATAAATTCGTTTATTAAAACTATCTCATAATTTAATAAAGGAATTTTTTAAAATTAACAAGGCCAAAAAATCACTGTTTTTCAGCGCACTCCAACGGCAAAACTATTAGTCTGACAAAAAAGTTGTAATTGACAATTTTACAGCTTGTTTTATCTTCTTTATTTTTTGTGTTTAACATTTTCATGAGAAACTCATACTTTCCGTTCTACAAACAAAAAACCAAAAAATTAGGTGAAATTTTAGGGTTTTTTCGAATTTCCTTAAAATGCACTTCGAAATTTTGTATGCAAAGTTCAGATTTGGATTCAGCACCCTCGAAAACATATAAAACCGTTGAGAAAAAAACAACCAAGTTACTGGACTAGAACGTCATAGATGGGAGAAAATATTTACTGCTAGGCCAATTGGAACGACTTCTTTCATAAATAAAAGACTTCTCATGTTATTTAGCTTTTAATCGATTCTAGAAACTCAATTTTATAAACTCATATCAAAATTTATTTATTTCGTACAGATTCTTCGCTTTTGAGTTCAGATTTTTGGACAATATGGATGAATATTATTGTTTTTGCAAATATTAAGGGTCAAGGTGGTTTTGTATTTTATTACTAGCTGATATGCCCGGCATCACACAGGTGAAAAAGCATATAACCTTTTCTTTATTTATAATTACTAAAAAAGTTTTTAAAAAATTAAATAAAAATATTATAATTATCTTAAAGAGAAAAAAATATCTTTGAATATTTCACTTAAAGGTTACATTTTAACTTTATTAAGTTCTTAAAACTACACTAAAAGATAAAACTTAAATATTTCAATTCATAATTAATGTTAATAATATTTTTAAATAAAAAAAATGAATAAGGAAATCATAAATAAAATGTATGGTTCCATGTTAGGACGCACAAAAACTGAGATGTAAGTCCTATATAGTGTGTCTTGTCTGTGCAAAATTATGTGTATAATGTGCAATGAACGTTAACATAAATTAATGTGTTGTAATTATTGAAGTGAACTTGATGTTGTGGATATGAATATAATAATGCAAATATTTTGTATGCTTACAATATGTGATGTAAAGAATTCAAATGGTTGTTTAGATTCTCATAAAAAACTTCATTTTCTTGAATCATTCTAGGCAAAATGAACCACTTTGTATGCATGAGTACTCATTACTATATCCTTCAGGTTTTCTTAGAAAACTTTGTGAAACAGTATTTGTTTGTTTTCAATGGATTTTTACTGCAAGTAGGAAATACAACAAAACTCTATTTGGAAGATAGAAATTATAGTTTCAGGTACTTTAAAGATGCTTAAAAAATATAGATTGTATTATATACTCGGAACGGTTTTTTTCATGAGCTATAAAATTAAGTTTAAGCTTTCATTTACGTTGAAAATAATTCATAATGAATAAATATTTGTTAAAATAAAGAAATAACTTATTTTCTAGTCAAAATCTAATTGAAAATCACAAAGAGAACGAAGAATTTTTCTTAATAATGATATCTTGAAGGAGTTAATTTAAAAAGGAGTTCCTTTATAAAAAATTAATTGACATACATAAACTTAAAAAATGTTTATATTTTGAAAATGCTTTCCATTGGTGCATTATCATGACTTTACACTTCCATAAATACATCTAAATCAAATTGCCAATGGGTGTTGTGATACAAAAATATTGTAAAGTGTATAATGTAAATAAATGTCGATTTTCATATAAGTTTTGTACTCTTACTTTACTTGATATTTTAGCTTGCCATAAAGCAAAGAGAAAAGATGTTCTCAAGTAGCTCACATGTATAGTAATACAGGGTGTATCTGAAATGGTGCAACAAACTTTCAGGGAGGATAGTACTCATCAAGACGAACAAGAATCGGTATAGAAAGGGGGGTCCCAGACCAAATCCTAGGGAGTTAAAAATGGAGCGACATCCCAAAAAAATGATTGAAAAATTCAATTTGTAGAAGAACTACTATTGGTAAAAACTTAATTATGGTCTCAAAAATTGTGGTTTAATATGATCTTTAAAATCATCTCAAAAGTCTTCACTTTAAAATTTGTTTTATTATGAAAAAAGTTAAAAAACACAAAAGAATGTGAAAACTCTGCCAAAACCTTATTTTGTATTTCGAAATCGTCTCTTTTGATTTGATAATCTGAAAGATCATAGTTGAAAACCCTTAAGTCCAAAGTTTCACGTAAATACAATAAATATTAAACGCTTGAGATCCTGTTAAAGTTTGTTTTTTGCGTGCGCTAACAGCTGTTCTGGAAACAACTCTAAAAAACTACTTGCGCACCCAAAAAACAAACTTTAAAAGGATCTCAAGCGTTTGATATTGATTGTATTTAAGTGAAACTTTGGACTTAAGGGTTTTCAACTATGATCTTTCAGATTATCAAATCAAAAGAGAGGATTTCGAAATACAAAATAAGGTTTTGGCAGAGTTTTCACATTTTTTGTGTTTTTTAACTTTTTTCATAATAAAACAATTTTAAAGTGAAGACTTTTGAGATAATTTTAAAGATCATATTAAACCACAATTTTTGAGACCATAATTAAGTTTTTACCAATAGTAGTTCTTCTACAAATTGAACTTTTCAATCATTTTTTGGGGTGTCGCTCCATTTTTAACTCCCTGGTATTTGATCTGGGACCCCCTTTCTATATAGATTCTTGTTCGTCTTGATGAGTACTATCATCCCTGAAAGTTTGTTGCACCATTTCAGATACACCCTGTATAATGTAAACGACATAAATTAGATGAAAGGAGAATTTCACCAATTATTGCTGGTTAAGCGGACAATAAGTGTAAACTCACAACTCTCAAGCGTCACCTCCAACCGTGGACCGGTTTCGTCCTTGTTAGGACTCATCAGCACGGTATAGGAAGGTAACGCAAGAGAGCGGATTGTCATTCCAGCAAATGAGTGGAGGACTAATCAATGGTCACCACTTTTTCAGTTATAGTCGGCTAGACTAGTACTTGCCATCCGCTCTCTTGCGTTACCTTCCTACACCGTGCTGATGAGTCCTAACAAGGACGAAACCGGTCCACGGTGGGAGGTGACGCTTGAGAGTTGTGAGTTTACACTTACTGGCATAAATTAGCTATAGATAAAATTGAATATCACCAAAAGGGAATTCATTTCATTTAACTCATCAATATTTAACAAGATACAATCGACCCTCTTTGTACTAACTCGTAAAGATATAAAAAATTGTGCGTAATACCGATAAACATTTATGTGTGGTCAAAATAGTATGTTAAATATTATACTGTCGTTAAATTTTCTCCTTTCAGGTTTTTAAATAGCAATGCGTATTACTAAATAATGACTAACGAGACTTCACAAATTGAGTTGTCCAGATTAAGAACTAGTTAAATTACACTAAAGCAGGGGTTCTCAACCTTTTTGACTCCACGACCCCCTTTTCAGGGGAAAATATTTTGGCGACCCCCTCAGACCTAAAATGTTAAGACTTTAATAATTATCTACCATTTATAGTCTGTTCATTTAGAACTGGCGCCTGAAACGAAATGTATTAGAAGCCGTTACTATTGAAAATACCATCGAAAAATTTTTCTTGTGTCATGATAAGACAGCCTAAAGAGAAGTAGTGAAAATACTGTAAAAGAATCTGTCACTGAAGTTGTATGATGAGCGTTATTAGGCGTTATTAAGCGTTTTTTATCCTGTTTCAGGTGCCAATTCTAAATGAACAGACTATAGTCATTTCACTCACATTACGCTGTCGATGCAACCTATATTTACTCTTATTCAAAATAATTCCTGCATGAAACTAACTGTTCTCTCTAATAAAACCTATAATCTATCAGTTTTGAAAATTGCTGTGTCGGTATAAAAAATAACTCTGTAAATATGACTGTTTTTAATTTTTGTTTCACGACCCCCCTTGGCATGCTCCGCGACCCCAAAGGGGGTCGCGACCCACCGGTTGAGAACCCCTGCATCCTTTTTCCTACTTAAGCATCTACTAAAGCATCCCTTTTCCTACTTAATATTGTTTGCTTGAAATAAGGTCAGAAAGAATTCTCTAATCCAGGGGTTCTCAAACTTTTAAACATCTTGACCCACTTTTTAGAAACAAAATCTAACGCGACCCACCTCATCTTCACTTAATTATCTCATGCTCCCCAACAGTATAACTTCGTGACTGCGGAGGTGTTCACCAACTATTTCGTTACAACAATAAATTAATACATCATGCACGTGTTTGTTATAAGAGAAAATAACTTTTTAGAAAAGAAAAGTTATTATTTGAATTTGAGCGCATTAAATAGTTTAATTGTGGGTTAACAATGAGCCCCACAATAAGAAGGGGGTCTGGGGGACCTCCCCCTGAGAAAATTTTGAAATTTGACCCTTAAAAACCGGGTTTTAACTTGTTTTTTTAGTAATAAGGGATAAATTGCAGTTGCATTATTTCCTAAGAAAATTCTTAAAATTTGCATTGCTCCCCCCGGTGTGGATGGGGTGTCCTACGTTTAGAAACACTGATTCAAATCTTATTTGAATAACCGACTAGTTTTGCATTATCGGCACATTAAAGTGGCGCACATAGTATGCATTTACATTAATTGCTTTTTTCGTTCGACACCAAGGAGGGTAGTTTTTCTCAAATCTTCTTAGTGGTCTTATTTTTTAATATATTTTTACCATATGGTAATTTGATAAATTTCAAAAGTCAATAACATGTTTGTAAAATTATAAAAAAAATACTACATATATTCAGAAAATTTTAAAATCTTCTCGCGACCCACCAAAAACTGACTGGCGACCCACCAGTGGGTCGCGACCCACAGTTTGAAAAACTCTGCTCTAGTCAATTAGATAAATTCATCATACGCACCTCGAGTTTCCCGTCCCAGAATTTCCTTAAAATATTTTAGAAAAGAAGTAACTCAGCAGCACAAGATCGTTTAAAGCACGTTGTAAGAACTTTTCCGACGGTTGTATGAATGTTCTGGGAACGTTGAATGAACGTATGAATGTTCAACGTTGAATGAACGTATGAATGTTCAACGTTCTTTGAGCGTTGATGTGCTTCTTGGGTAGCGTATCTGACTTCCATTAACACTAGGCAAAGGGGAGAAATGAGTTTGCCAAAAAGTGGTTTTAAAAGTGTTAGCTCGCAAATGATAATTGCTATCATAATTAATGTCTATGAAGTTAAGTTCTGGACAACTTATTAAAAAGTGAGTGTAAAAATATTAAAGAAAGAATTTATACTCCTAAAACACCAAGAATAAAACCTACTCTACACCCACACACTCAATTTCCCACTCTTAGTTAATTAAAAACACGATCTTTCTAACACCGTCCCAAGGGAGGGTTTTTATTTTTACCCGGCACTTTTTGCGCGAAATCCGGCAAAGTGGAGCACTCTCCGCCATCAGCTGTTGTTCCTCGTTTATCTCGCGCGGAGATTAGTTGTTCGGGGTCCTGCTGGCAGCGATTTTTCGCCTACCTGTCTTATTTTTAGCGCCGTATTAACGATGGGGTGGGCCTGTTTTCTTAAGTAAATGCTGCGCGGTATCAACAAAGCTGGTTTTTTTTCTTTGTGGTTGTTTCTGGAATGACTGGAAAGTTTTCCGAGTACGGGAAGATTTATCATATCGTCGCTGTGAAATCAAACCGGCATATCTGCAAAATGTACATTTTTCACTAGAGCGCTCTAAAGTTTTTGCATGTGATACTTAAAATAATAATAAAAATGTAATATTGTGAGATAGTTCAGTTTTTATTAGATGATGGACATCTTTCTACCTTGAAGGTTTTGAAGCAACTGGTGTATTGCGCAATAGATCGTCTTCTGATAAACAAAATGATATTCTGATTACATATCACACCCTTGCTACACAAAAGTGCCACAACGCAAAAAACTATGTTTTCCAGGAATTGCAAAAAACTGTTCCCGGGCTGACTAGGCACATTTTAGTATTTTTGAATTTGTCAATACGAAGAACGATACATCTCAAACTATGATCGTTATAGCCATTGTTCTAGTTTTCCCTGGCTGGACGACAACTCAAGGTGTGGCATTTCAGTGGAAGGAATCATAGACATCTTGATTACAACAAAACTCCATAACTGCGCTCTGGCGGCTGATTTTTCAATGCAACTTCTGGCTCTTTTGAAGATTGGTAGAGATGTGAAAACTACGCCTAATGGCGGTCATAACTCAAAAATTACAATTTTTGAGTTGTGGCACTTTTGTAGCAAGGGTGCGATATGATAATCTGATATTCCCGATTCAGCCATACCGGTCCAACGCGATCTGACGGAGTTTTATTCAACTTAGTGATATGTCGGTTTTACATAAAAGTAGACGGGAAAATAGGAATTTTTTTACACCATAAACTCAATTTTTGCAGATATGCCGGTTTGATTTCACAGCGACGATATAATGAAGTGACCATTCTTGTCTGAAACATGTTGAATTAATTTGAGTTCAAATACGTTAGACCTTTTCAATTTTAGAAACTTGATACTGGGTGCACCGCCTGAACCTGTTTGAAAATGCTTGAAGAGTTTCAACTCCTTTGGCGTTTTAAGCGTGGTGTGTCGCAAAATTGCAGATCCTATACTAGGTAAGACTTTGGAGAGAGATTGGATTGGCTTTCTAGAATGATGTTATTCACAATAAGGGAGTGTCAGTCATTCCGAAAAAACTCTTATTGGTCCTTCAAAACCGTAACGAGTAGAATCTAAACAACAACAAACGGTATAGGGTGGGTTGGGGTAAAGTGGGTCATGGGGTAAAATGGGTCAGTTTTAATTAACTCGATATAAATCAAATTTTAATAGAATTTTTTTTTCACTAATTTTTTATTATATTCTTTAATCTGTTGGCAACCTTTTTCAACTGTCAAAAATTAAGATTTATGAATTTGAGGACTGAAAAAATAATTAATTTGAGCCTTAAATGATGTCATCGAAAAAACAGGGTTTACCAACTTCGAAATAACTATACAGGGTGTATCTGAAATGGTGCAACAAACTTTCAGGGATGATAGTACTCATCAAGACGAACTAGAATCGGTATAGAAAGGGAGGTCCCAGACCAAATCCCAGGGAGTTAAAAATGGAGCGACACCCCAAAAAAATTATTGAAAAATTCAATTTGTAGAAGAACTGCTATTGGTAAAAATTTAATTATGGTCTCAAAAATTGTGATTTAATATGATCTTTAAAATTACCTCAAAAGTCTTCACCTTAAATTTTTTTTATTATGAAAAAGTTAAAAAACCACAAAAAAATGTGAAAATTCTGCCCGAACCTCATTTTGTATTTCGAAATCCTTTCTTTTAATTTTATAATCTGAAAGATCATAGATGTAAAAGTTCAAAGTGTCACGTAAAAACCATCAATATTCAATGCTTGAGATCCTGTTTAAGTTGGTTTTTTGCGTGCGCAAACAGCTGTTCTGGAAACAGCTCTAGAAAACTGCTTGCGCACCCAAAAAACAAACTAACAGGATCTCAAGCGTTTAATATTGATTGTATTTGCGTGAAACTTTGGACTTAAGGGTTTTCAACTATGACCTTTCAGATTATCAAATCAAAAGAAAGGATTTCGAAATACCAAATAAGGTTTAGGCAGAGTTTTCACTTTTTTGTGTTTTTTAACTTTTTTCATAATAAAACAAATTTTAAAGTGAAGACTTTTGAGATAATTTTAAAGATCATATTAAACCACAATTTTTGAGACCATAATTAAGTTTTTACCAATAGTAGTTCTTCTACAAATTGAATTTTTCATTGATTTTTTGGGGTGTCGCTCCATTTTTAACTCCCTGAGATTTGGTCTGGGACCCCCCTTTCTTTACCGATTCTTGTTCGTCTTGATGAGTACTATCATCCCTGAAAGTTTGTTGCACCATTTCAGATACACCTTGTATATTGTAATAAATTATAGCAAACTTTTGTAATATTTTTCCATAAAAGAAAGTCTGAGAGACATTTCAAGCCAATCAGCTTAGAAAAATATAAAATATTTTATCTTTTACAACGATAATTTGCACTTGGGGTAAAATGGGTCATAGTTAGGAGAATTGTAATGTGAAGATCCAATTGAAAGAAATCATTAAAAAGTAATAGTTTTGATGAAATAAAACTTAGAATGTGAAGGTACCTTTAAATGACCCATTTTACCCCAACCCACCCTACTGAACTGGTAAGAAAATCTGAAATTAAATACGAGCCATATTGTTATTTTAATAAATTCCGAGTATTTCCATTACTTGATAAGCTTTTGTACTACATCGTAGATGAAGATGTCAATAAATTAGTTTTAGTGATTATTGTTAAATTGATTATTAGCACATCAAAACAATTATAAAAAGTATGAAATCCGTATGAATTCCGAGTTTTTGATTACTGGTTGATTTTTTGTATATCACAAATGTTACCATAATGGTTAGTTTTAGTGACATATACTGTTTAATTGATTAATAACCCATCAAAACATACACAAATTTAGTTTAATCTCTTCTTAAAGGCATCCTTTGATACCTTAACGCAGCGATTCTCAAACTGTGCTCCGTGGAGCCCTTAGGGCTCCGCCAAGCATTTCCAGGGGCTCCGTGAAGAAATTTGAAATGAATACATTTTTTGATAATATTTAATTTGCGTTGCTCTGAAATGTTATATAATTAACTTTCTGCAAGGTGTTTCTTGTTAAGAACTTACTTTTGCTCCTTCTTACCCAAATTTTTAGAGCTCTAAATAACCCTAAAATTTAAGTTGATTTGGTGGGGAGCTTTCAATGAAGTGAGCTTTGTTGATTATAGTTTTTTTTCTAGTTTTTGTCTTTTTTTCAAGTCTTTCTTGATTTACCAAAACAAGTTAAAACCATGTTATTTAGGGTCAAATTTCCGAAATTCTTTTGGGGGAGAACCCCCAGACCCCCTATTGTACTTAAAACTTTATTATTGTAAATTTTTTATAATACGTTCGTTAAAATTAAAATCCTACCTAAAAATGAATATCCAAAATTTGGACTATGATGTACCTAAAACAAGTATAAAAAACTGTTTTTAAGGATCATATTTCACAAAATTCACCCAGACTCCCCTATCACAATTGGAATTTAATTAATCACAATATTTCTTCATTAAATTCTCTTAGAGGCAATTACATGTTTTAAAAAGCTACATTAAACCTACCTGTTAAATATGCATGGGAGTGGCTGTGGAAAAATTTTGGAACCCTATTAAAATAAATTTCTATATAGGCTGCCTTACTTTCTTGAAGCATTAATTTTTATGTAATTTACTTTTTGTATCTTGAAAAATTTATCTTCGGAAAAGGGCTCCGCGAAGAATTTGTCTCTTGAAAAGGGCTCCACGACATAAAAAGTTTGGGAACCCCTGCCTTAACGCTTCTTAAATGTTTCAAAAAGGCAATTGCTAAATGCATGCCTTCCTTTATTTATGACATCCCTCCCAAATGGAAAATCAATCCCTAAAAATCTTTCTAAAGAACATTTAAGCCCCTAAAAAGATCCCATTCTGAGCAAACCAACCGATAAAAGTACTGCAAACTCTGAACAAGACACGATGAATCCACAACAAAAAAAAGAACACGATTTCCTCCAATCAATTTCTCTCGTTTCAATTCTCCAGCCGAGAAAAGTTGGTATCCATTCGAAAACGCAACGGGAAATTCCTCCTGAAAGCTTTCTTTTGTGGTATTTTCCGGGGGAAAGAGGACCCTCCCAAAGTATGTGGCCGCTACCGAGAAATACACCAGAGAGGAAATAGAAAGTGGCGGATAAAGAAAAAAATCTTGACGCCAAGTTTAAAATGTCCTTTTCTGTGCTCTTTTCCGGGACAAAAAAGACCTTGACTTTTCACTTTTTGTCCGGTACGATTTAAAACGTATCGCGTGCCTTAGAGAGTGTGTATGTGCTGAGATTTTAATAGATGATCCTGTGAATAAGTTGAATTTTCGAGCAGGAAGGTGATAGTTGCATGCATATCAGTTTGTTTGTAGCTAGAGAGATAAGACTTGTTGCTCTGTTGGGAATTTTATTCCTCCCTGAAACGTTTTAAATTCTATTCTCCAGCTATCGTGCCAGGGAGTGAATATTTATAGCTGAATAGGATGTTAAATGGTCGAATTGAAAGAGTTTCGTTTTTTAGGTGCACTTAAAACCTATTTAAAATTTAAAAGAAAACAAGGGGGATACTTGAAGAAGTACCTATACTAGATTACAGCTTTTCCTGTCAGTGACATCACGGGCTGACGTAAGAAGAAACCGCACTTTCTAGCTACCTAATTGGCGAGTCTGAGATGGATCTCCCACACTTTGTCTTTTTAGACTCTAAGGTGGCTAGAAAGTGTGGCGTCTTCTTACGTCAACCCTTGACGTATCTGACAGGAAACGCTGTAATCTATACTCTGTTTATTTTGAACTGGCGCCTGAAAATATTTCCTTTCCCCACCACCAATCGGTAACCATAGCAACTATCCTCGTCAAAGTGACGAATAAGGCTTACTATTGGCTGCGCGAAGAGCGTAACTATGGTTATGTTTCTAGCGTGGGGGAAAGCACTATTTATCAGGCGCCAATTCTAAATGAACAGATTATAGTACAGATCGTTAGACCTTCAAGCTTCAGTAAAGTAACCATAAATAGCCTCACTTTGTGAGACCATGAACAAAGCTGTTACAGAACAGACTAAACTATCGCTCTCTCTCTCTCTCTTTGATAACATGGCGAAAATGTCTTATTAATCCTTGAATCGGCTGAGTGCAAGTCACAGTCAGCCAAGACAAATATCATTTTGTTTCACCAAGTTAACTTAGTCCTCATGTTATCGATCCCAGAGGGATGAAAATCTGCGTCTGCCGAGAACAGAACTCGGGTTTGTAGTGTGACAGCTATATGCAGTACCATGGACATCCAAATCAAAAACACTTTTGACAGAGCAGATTCTTCACTTTGAGAGTTATCATTCATTATAGTCTGTGTAAATAAAACTGGTGGCTAACTACTACTCGTTTCTTACTAGTTACAATCATGGGTGTCATTCTTCCGTCCTGGGGACTGAATTCCGTCCCAGGTAGGGATTGTCGTTTTTGGGCATTTTGGTCATCCCGGGATTTCGGGATAAAATTCGACATCATCCCGGGAAATCCCGAAAATTTAATTAATGCCAGAATTTCAAGAAAAAAATGTATTTTAAGTCTGTAAAATTAAAGCTTGCATAAAGATTAAATTAGAAAAAATTATGGGGAGAATTTATTATTATTTAATGCTACAATTTTTCAGTTCTAGGCTTTAAAATTTCTTAAATGATTTTAAATATTTTTTGGCAATTTTATGTTCACTCATTATAATAGTACACGCATATATCACATAAAACCATATGAAATGACACGAACTTAATATTTTAAATTTGTTTTAAAAATACTAAAGTTAAAAGTGTACTTACCCTAAAATTGCTTTTGAATTCCCTTATAGATATGTATTGTAAGGATCAGCTTCTCAATAGAATGTATGTTTTTTAAATGTCGGAGCAAACCACTCGTGTGTAAGCCTCCTTTACACTTAATTATCAAAGAACACTTTTGCATTTTGCTTCTTTATGAAGTGTTCCAATGCAAGTGTAATAGCTTTTTCTGCCCCATTAATACAAAATCAGAATATTCTCAACCCGATCTTCAAAACGTATAATCTCTTTAAAAGCGGACGACTTATTACTATTGTGATCACGAGTACTGTATTCATTCGGAAATATAAGGTTCAAACTATCCTCCTAAATAATTAGTAATCACATAAATAAAGATTATGAGTTTCTAACATATCTGTTTGATTAGAATTAAGACCAATGCTTTGTGTCTGAAAATGGCCTCGTGCCGGGAGTTATTCCGATTCGTATCTCTTATCACTAACATACTGAAGAATAAAAATCATTGATGAGTAACCAAGTTTCACCATTTATGAAAACATGCAAGCATTGTATGTATTATACAAATCAGCAAGTTCCTTGTTTATTGCTTTTTAGTTGTAAAGTTCTAGGAGTGGGATCTACGGGAAACCTTAAACGGGGAACCTTAAAATTCTACGGGATCCCGGGATCCCGGGAAACAATCCCTAGTCCCAGGTATATTACTAAACATAAAATCAGCTGACCAATCAGCTAGGATTTGTAATAAATTTTAGTTAGTAAATTTTAGTTGTAGTAAATTTTAGTAAATATATTTGTAACATATTTTACATCGCCCATATTGCCCCCAAAAAAGCGGTTTAATTGAGAAACTTAGATTAGGGGAAAGACTGGGGGAAAACAATAAAACATAGTCAGTATAACATCAGTATGTGAAGTTCAGTCACGTCGTGCAGTTTTTAACCCTTTATTTACCGCATTATGATTCGCAGCAATTTATTTCGTGCAAATACTTTTTTTGAGTCACGAAATTGAAAATTAAGGGATATACATAAATAAAATATTCATCTTTGAAAAAATTGAATCCGCTAGAGCCAATTACTTAAATTGATACTTTTGGGTACTGTCAGTACACGGAGTGCTAAAATATTCTCACAATACAAGAAAAACATAGCTTTTTTTATCGCAGTAATAAGTCTTAAAAAATAATACACTTAACTTTTGACTTTAACTACTTTTTGCGGGAATAAAAATGACAATCATGTGAATCCGATCGAAATGGCAGCTAAACTTAGAACTTCAGTTAAATCTATTCGCATTTCCCGCTAAAATACTCATCATAGAACCTTCGCTGCTTTTTATCCTGGAAGAGGATAACTGAAAGAGTGTTCCTGCAAATTATCGTCAATATATTCGCAAGGATGGTTATTCTATGTAATTTTAAAGTTGGCGGTACTTGTAAGTACCGTCGGTAAATAAAGGGTTAAAGAGTGGCCCCCATGGACACAATGCATTTCTATTGCACTGCCACATCGTTGCCATGGTGACAAACCGCCAATTATATTTATGCGGACTAAAACACTGTTGCATCGAAACTTCTTCCCAGGTACGATAATTTACTGTTTAGATGAGCACTATAATGAACCTAATTATTAACTACTTAACCAATTAGACTCTAATTGGGGCTTGTGCCATAAAACCCCCAACCAACCAATTAAACTCAGAAGTGTTCCCTGACAATTATTTAAACCCTTCAGCATTAAATTTAATTATATTGAACGAAATGGGACTCAACTATCAGTATGTGACTTCATATACGATTTACTATCACAAATAATCCCATTCACATAGTTCAAGTTGATAAAGGTGGATGTTCAATTACTTCAACATAATTAAAACTAGGAGAGAACTGATGAATCCACAAATTTCATACAACCAAACCAATTATAACTACTAAAACTAGTTTTAGACATCCTCATTGAACCTAAACTTATGAATTGATTAACTAAAACGAGGCTTTTAAAGTATTGAATGAGGAAATACACACAACTTAAGAGTTCGGCTTCAAAATAATAAATTCCCAAATAGAAAGTTCTCAAGTGTTTGCAGCTGTAATGAAATAAGTGTGCGTATATTTGAATAATTTTCACGTCTAGGGAGACAATTGATAGGTTTTATTCTAAATATAGCAGTTTCATGAATTCTAAAAAGATATTTCATAAAATTTAATTTCATAGTTTACAAATTACCCCTAAGGGTCAGAAATACATGAATAGACTGATGCATTCAGATATTAGTCAGATACTCTGAATTTGTAATATCGTTTTGGTTGAATGATCTTAAAAACGTAGTTCCTGTAAGAGGTCGGTCATTGCAAAGGGATCTTTTGAGTTCCTTCAAAAGGCTAGCAGCATTTATGATATTATGCATTCTTAATGGAATGGAGAATTGCAGCAAATCTTAAAATTTTAAATATTCAATTTTAATTTATTAAAAACTCTCTCCTGATTCCAAAAATACCCTTGTCTCTCCCCACAAACTTTTTTGAAGGTAATTATGACATATTTTATTACAGAAAGGTCCTAACAATGTGACATCACATGTGCCAGTGTAAATGTGGGAAACACCGTTTTCATCGATACACTAGTCTGTAAAAAAAAACTAGTGCTCATTGTTTCAAAGCGGGATTATGGATGGGTTGAAAAAGAAATAGGTGGCGCTACGGACAGGGAGCTTACTTTACTTCCGGTTTAGTCAGGGTTAATACATTGGCGTTAATTTTGGCGTTGGCGTCATTCAAGAAGTTTGTTCTTGTTGTTGATCATCGCACGAAAACGTAAACATCTTATGTATTTTGTTTTCGAGTTACGTTACGAATTAATTTTGACTCAAGTTATTGTTTTATCATTCTTCTCATAGCGAAAATAATTTTCGCTACGATTAGGAAAAGTGTTGGATCAACTTGTGCATTTAGACGCAGTATGAATTCATCAGGAATTTAGACAAGACTCAACTCACTGGACAGTTGTCAGTTGATCATCGCTCGTTCTAAACTTATTTTATTTTCAAGATACGAGTTATGTTTGACTCAAGTTATTGTTTTATCATTTTTCTCTCGGCGAAAATAATTTCACTATGAATAGGAAAAGTGTTAGATTAACTTGTTGTGCATTTGGATGCAGTATGAATTCAGCAGGAATTATTCCACCTTTAACTAAAGGCAAGACTCAACTCATTGTAAATGTGTCAGAATCCCGGTTTCTATCGAAAGCGCGTGTGAAAATTTTCAAATTTTTTTCAATCCAAGCTTTGCAATATTCATTGTCTTGTTCAAACTAATCACCTGTTCGTGGTCACCCAAAACAAGCACGTCATTAAAATTGGCTGACTAATTGCTAATTAAGCTGCGTTTAGGACTTGTGAACAAGGACTTAGGACTTTTACAGATTTGGTGTACATAGATCCACTGTCGGAAAAATTTTTAAAGAATGAATCATGCAAATGGCTCCAAAAATGTCTTGATTTATTTTTGATAAGTTGATTCATTCTCTACCCCAACTTATGTGAATTCAGAGTAACACGGTTTTGAAAATTTTCATTTTTTTTTAAATCAAGCTCCAGAAATGTTTTTAGTTGATCCATTGGCCTTCAAGTAGAACTGTCTCAAAAAATTTGCCTGCATGTTTCAGGAATGACCTTCTTCGGAATGTAATTTGCATTTTAGACTGCCAGTGAAATATTTATAGATACCCCCTTTAACCTTGATTCTATAAGCCAGATGTATTCTTCATACAAAAATCACATCACTGTAAAATTTCTGTCTCTTTTAGTAACTCTACCTTTATCTGGTCAATTATTCTTCTTGAAATTTTTTCATTTTTTGTATCCTTTCTCCTTACAAAATGCAAACACTGCTTCTTAGAAAAGGTGAAAACCTATCACGCAAGTATTATTGTACTCTTATTTGTTTTTAATGAAGTTACTCTTTTTGTGCATAATACATCCTGTATATTTCTGACTTCTCTTTTATGGGCTATTATTAAAATTAAAAGCTATGTTTTAAAATTCTTGTGTGTGTAATTCTGGTAATCAAATTATGAAAAAACGAAGATAAGATAAATATAAATAGTTTTCTATTGACTTTTAAATGTTGGAGGTTGGCATTCTCTAACTATACATTTCATTGGTGTTGCCGGCTCCTGAAAATTGGGGGGACAACCCAAGGATTTAGGATTCCTCTACAGAGGGATTTTACAAAACCATGATTATCTACCCTTTGAAAAATCTTTGATTTCGCTGAAACCCCACCCAGTGATTTTAAGGTGGCTTTGTGAATCAATTAATAAACTTTTGCTTCAAGTTTTTGGTAATTTTTTAAACTTAAAACTAAAAAGGGGGTCTGGAGGTCCTTCCCCAGAAAATGTTTTGAAATTTGACCTTTTAAAACAGTCAAACTCATTTTTAGTGTTATTTGAATTAGACAATTTCCAAATCAAATTTCTATGCTTCAATCAGTGCTGTAGCTGGATTTTTTTCTGGCAAAAGGACTCACCTTGTTATTACTTTTTTTCCTCGAAACAAAAGTTTTGTTGAAATAATATCCCCCAAACTCAGCACTGGCTTCAACCTATTCTAAATGAAAAAGTTTTTTAAACAGGTTTCCCACGGTCCTTGAATTTTTTAAGGCTAAATTTAGGTACTGGAAAAATTACTTAGGTCCTTGAATTTTCACTCAGCCACTAATCAAACTTAAATTTTTCAGATCTTTCTTTGTTTTTTTCCAGAAATTTTCTTTAGAACTACTCTTATGAACATAACTTGTGGCCAGTTTTAAAAACTGACAATGAAGAGCGACTTCTCATCTCGTTTTGATCGTATGCGGGAAAAACGACTAGTCTTGAAAACTGACTAATATTTAAATGTCTGCGAAAAAAGTCCTTGAAAAACTTTGTCGAGGTCCTTGATTTTCAATGTTTTCAAAGAGTGGGAACCATGTCTAAATCTTGGGGAGTCCGTCCCCTTTTTATATGCGCCTCTTATGTTAGGTGCCATTGGTAAGCACCAGTTTTTATGATTAAAGGTTAGAAAAACAAGAAAATTTTTGGTCTATCCTCAAAAGTTAAAAATAAAGTTTTTCCAAACAATGTTTCTAATAATTGGGGGGAAGCTTCCCCCCCGAGAAGACGCCCGTGCTTCATTTTATAAATTTCTCAAGCAAGCAGAGTTTAGAGTAAAATTTAGCAATTTTTGAATGTTAGTCACAGAACTGTCAAAAAGTAGTTAAAATCTTTTTGACTGAAAAATTATTAAAGAACTGAGGTTTGAACCTTAAATTTTATCAACTTGTTTAAATGAATGAAGATAAAATGTCACAAGATGTTAATTTTAGATTTGCTGATTTACAGAGGACTGCTCGAATTGAAAATGAGAATTCTAAATAATGAGATAAATTCTAAATAATGAGATAAATATTTTAAATGTTAATATTATCTTATGTATTGCATAATGTTACGTAAATAATATTAATGATAAATTTAACACAAAATACTAATAACTTCAAATTCAATTTACAAAATTGCAATGTTTGAATTAGTTTTATTATGTTTTGGTGTGAGTATATGAAATTTTCTACAAAAAACAACCGAACTCATTTAAGATTTTTAAAAATCATTATCTGATGGACTTTTTTCTCTGCCTACCCTTTTGTTGTTGAACTACTTGGAAAACTTTGATGTCCCTCTCAAAATGGATATCACATTTAATATTTTTTTTTATTTATTTAATGGTTTTTTCGCTCAGTAAAAACATTTATGTGTGATCAAGAAAATTTGTATCATCTAAATCAGTGGTGCCCAACCTACGGCCCGCGGGCCAAATGTGGCCCGCAGACTCGTAAAATCTTAAAACCAAAACCACTTTCAGAAATCTTCCAAGAAAACCACGAAATTGTGCGAGACATTTTGGTACCTTCATCTAAAAAAAATATGATAAAAAAGGAATTCTTCAACATCCAGTAAAAAATTTTTTCTTTACTTCTCTGTTTTTTTCTAGATACGGGGAATTCGCCATTGGATAAATATATTTCAGTATCAGTTAGCCATTTGAATTCAGTTTATAAGGATCTTTTTAGAACCAAACTTCGAAAAGATGTCCGATCGTAAAAAGTTGAAGATTCACTCGGAATGCTGAAACTTTCAAGAAAAGTGGACAAATTCATATTTCTTCATTAAGCGAGAAAATAAACCGTTGTGTCTTATATGTAAGGAGACTGTGAACAAACTGTGTGTTTGAGAACAAACATTATCTGTTCTGAAAAGAACAAAAACTAGTGCTTGATCTCGACTTACAGATAATAATCTTAATTCAGTTTTAAGGATAAGTGTTACAAATTTGGAGCCGAATTTACAAGATCTAGTATCCTCCAAACAGATGCAAACTTCTCATTGAAAACGGGTAATTTGTCTTTATGTTTAGGAAAATCCTTAAAAGTGTTTTTATGTGGCCCGCGAGATAAATTTTCATAAGCAAATTGGCCCTCGTGAAAAAAAAGGTTGGGCACCACTGATCTAAATAAAGCTCAATGGGTGACATCCCAGTTCATATCCCTAAAAACTGTTAAATTATTTAAATCAATTCTTACACTTAAATTACTTACGTCTATTTTTAAAACTACATTCAGAATTTTTAAGCTTGGGTGGGTGTCACCCTTCCTAGGTAGCCAGCCAAATGAGTATTTTCCAGGATGGTAAATTTTTTTGTTCAAGGAAGGCATATTTACCAACTTAGGGCAAAATTCGAAATATGAAATTCGAATTCATAAATATGAAAATGTTTCTTAATTGCAGTTGCATAATCTCTATCTACTTAACCCTCTCTGCACCAGAATATCTAAAAAGTGAAAAAACTTTTTCTTCTTCTTAATACATCCAAAATGCCCCTATAATTTGTCAGGAAATAAATAATTATAAGCATTAAGTAAATTAATAAAATTGAGATTCTAAGTATTTGCGTGAAGAAATACAATTAAATTAAATTTTAAAATACCTATTACCTGCACAATATTATTGTTTAGATAAAATTTAGGCTCCAAAAATTTCAAATCCACGACTTATAGGGCTTTGATTTGAGACTTTTTCCTACAAATGTCTAGCAAGACAGGTCAGGCTGGGTAGCAGGGACATGATTGGGTGGGAGAGGCTTCCAGGGGTCCAAAAGTCCCCTTTCTTTCTTTCAGATGGACACTTCTGATGGTGAGACAACCGAGAAAAGTTTATTAATGATGTTCAAAAGAAACATTCAAAACAAACCTCACCCGGTTTTGTGTTGTTTTCCTTCTACTGAAATGAAATGTAAATCACAAAAAATAACAAGGCAATTATTATAATATTTTTTAAAAAACTATAAATTCAAATTTAACCATGAGTAAATACTATCTCAGGAAAACTATATTTTTTTTTCAGTTTTGAGCATGTCTTATCACTCTTTTTACTGAAAATTCTCGCGGGTACAAATTGTGTATTATCCTTATCACTCCCCAGTTCCACCATAGTAGACCTTGGCTTTTCCCCTCAAAAACAAACTTTCTATTGAAATTATCAGCTGAAAGCAGCAATATATATGATTTGATGTTTTATTGGCACAGCTTCGATAAGAGTCGACCAGCCGCCATGTTCACCCACAGCTCAAATTAGATCTATATGGTTGTATGCCATCAGCATTTTCACACATCCCAACGGTTTGGTCCTGACGAGCTTAGTGCGCATGCGTGTGGACTTTAGCTGCGTGTGGTTTAGCTGTTTTTTTTAGAAATTTTAATAAAACAATAAACCGGGGACAGAACCCACGACCTACCGCATGCTAAGCACGCACTCTACCACTGCACCAGCGGGGATTCAATAATGATAGCAATTATCCGAAGAAGATCATTTTTTTCTCCCCGAGCATGCGCACTAAGCTCGTCAGGACCAAACCGTTGGGATGTGCGAATACGCGTGTCAGCATTTGAGAGGTGGATAAACATGGTGGCTGGTCGACTCTTATCAAAGCTGTGCTGTTTTAACTTCCTATTACAATCGAGAGATGGCGCTTAAAACAAAAGTTCACATATAGCACAAATTTAAGAGGGAAAAATGGTACCCATCTAAAACATGGGAATGTTAATTAATTTAAACCTAAATTATCAAATCAATATCAAAATATTATATGTAAAAAAATTTTTTACTTTAAAAATAGAAGCCGACAAAAGTAATATTAACATCAGATAGACACAAAATATTTTAGATTGAACTTTGAGCAAATTATAGAAAAATAACCAATAATCAATTTTTAAAAATAAAGGGTTCAATTCCGTTAATGTTCCCGCCAAATTCCACCATGCTCTTTTGGACACCAAAGTGTAGATATATTGCTAAATAATTTCAAACTCATAGATTAAAATGTTTAATTAGATGAATAACTGTTCAGTTTATCATTAAAAATCAGAAAAATTTGTCGATATTTGAATATATGACGTTCCAAAGAGATGCCGATATTTAGCGGGAATGTTAACGGAATTGAACCAAATAAAAATTCTTACTCCAATTATTCCAAGAAACTGTTTGAAAACACTTTTTGATGACAGATATGGAGCATTTCTAATAGAAGCACTTTTCGTTTATGACGACTGAATGTGAGATTTTGCAGCAGGAACTAGAGGAACCTATAAAAATTTATGACGTTTAATAAAATATAGATATAGTGAAACATGTAACTCATTAAGATTAGAAAAGTATCTTTGTTAAATCATAAATATGAATTACAGATACTGTTAAGATGTTCAGCATAAATGTTTTTGAAAAAAGTTCCCTAATTTAATAGTATAACAAAAACAAATAATTTTTCTGATTTTTCAAGATTAAAAATTTTTTTTTTTGAAAATTTTCCTTTGTATCCTTGATTTTCAGGTTTGAACCACCATGCACAATTTTAGGTATATGAGCTGGAGAAAACATAGAATTTAGAGTATTTCTAAATTATTTACAATCAAAGTCCACAGAAATTATATTTGATGGAAAAATTAGAATTCTGAAATCATTAATTTAAACAGAAAAGTATAAGAATAATATAATATGAAAAAAGCAACACTTGAAATTGATAAACTAAGTTTTAAAGATATTGTTCTAGTTTAACCTTCTAAACAGATTTTTTCCACTCGCAAGGAAGAGATGTGCAGGACACTTCAAGCTCGTCTTCTCAAACAGCTGTTTCAATTTGTCAGTAATAAAGCTGCTCTATGAGAACAAGCTTCACCTAAAAATAAAAAATATTTAATTTTTATTATAACTTTGGGTTTTACCAGAACTCTCCATATGTTTTAAAACAAATGCATGGTTATTTCCATTAAAGTAACTAAACTACATATAACGAATTTCGCTGATAAAAGCTTAAATGAGAGCATAATTTACAAAAGTGGACCCTAGGATTCGAACCTGGGTGCCTACTTAGAGGCTCGAAATTAATTCCCCTTCCGGAAAAACTCCTAGACCACGTGACTTTCCGGAGTCACGTGATACAAAACTCAAAAAGTGCTACTTAGATGCCAAAAAATACCTCTGCCTTCCGGAATTCAGGCGGGATTTTTTTCACCCGGAAAAAACTGCGTGAAATTAATTTCACTGTGGGGAAAAGTAATGGCCGACGGTGTAAACAAATCCCTATCAGACCTTCATTTCTAATTAAAATCAATAACTATATTTTTTTAACGGAAGAGGCTGCACGAGGAATTATTTTTTTAAAATAAGATTAATCAAGAAGAATTCGGACTAAAGAAATGCGAATAATATAACGTGAAAGAACAGACAACAACAGGAACAGCATATTCTGTGGTGAAAGGAAAAAAAAGGTAAGCTTTTTTCTATTAATTACCTTGTTAAAAGTTACTATAATTGTTATTAATTAACACTTAATATATCCGATTTACTTATTCAATAATCGGGGATTAATTGGTATAACTATTTTGCCTCGATCAATCTAACCATAATTTATTGAAACGTAACTTTGAGATTGTCCTAATTTCGTTTTTGGTAGATGTCTTGACAATTCTTCCACCTAAATATTATCATAATAATGAAGCACTTTATAAAATAAGGTGCTGAAATTTTTTTTTGAATAACTTCCAGAAAACTGTAAGAATACCTAACTCTAAATTCTAATCATATTATAAAACATACAGTGATCTTAAAGAGTGCTTTGGCTTATAAATATTCAATTATATCACAGTTGAAAAGTAATTATTTACTTGAAAACACAGTAGAACTCTTAATTATTATTCGGTATTATGTAATTAATTGATTTATGAAATGAACTACTACAATGTTTTCAAAAATTCCAGTGGTAGTAAATTCATGTATTCCATTCTAGGTTCTATTTATAGTTGTTACCACATCCTTTCTTGATGTAATGGACCTCAGACCCCCAATAAAACTGCTGCAAAAGTAAACATGGGGTTTTCTAAGAAGGTAAAATAACATTTTTGTAATGTGAGTGTTAGTAGAAAAGAATGCTTTTATTAGCTGTGTACTTTGCAAGGGAAATGTTTAATTAGTTTATAGTTTTGCTGATAAATATTATGATGATTAAATGTTATTTGTTACCTGTCATGCTTTAGATAAAATGGCTTTGTTGGTTTTATTTGCATTCTTTATCTAGTCATAAATGTTTCTGTCAAAAAGAAAGTTTAAAACATTAAAATTATAAAATCCAAATTTTAATCAAGGATTAAACTGATTAGGTTTGTAAAATTTAAAGGCACTTGCTTGATAAGTCATTGACCAATTTGCCAACATTAACACTGTTTCTAAAAAAACTTTAATGCTCTACTCATCTATAATCATTTTCTGTTTTTGGAGAGTTTTAATTTAACATTGACAAATTAAAAAGTTGACAGCTTAGTATTAAATTTGAGACCACCTACAAACAACATAAAGGACATTGTAACAAATGAAATTATTAGTGATAAACCTATCAGCATTTTTATCAGTGTCGTATCATAAGGGCCATTGTAAAGAAGTTCTAATATACTAAATATAAATACAAGTTACTACTGATTATAATACATCTCTTTTCCCTCTTTCATGACTTGGTTCCCCCTTTCTGTATGTTGTCCTAAGCTTCAACAAACTAATGTTTTTCATTTTGATGCCTGCTTGCCTTTGTGCATAAAACTATTTAAGAATATTCAACACAACTTGTATTTAAAGCCTAAAAACTTTTTACTATGTTGAATTTAGGCACTATAACCTAATCTAAACCTATATAATCTGATTTTAATTTAAAATACCAGGTATAAATTTAAATGCCTAAATAATCCTATTTTATCTCGCCGAAATCCCATTCACCGACAAATCATTACACCGAAAGACTATTTTCCCAGCAAAACATTTCTCAAAATTGGCCATTACAGACAATATTTTAAAAATTCCAGAATTTTCCATATTCTAGTACACAGACAAAAAGTTTTACTGAACTCCAAAACACTGTCAGATCATTTCACCGAATTGATTGTTTCGCCTGTCTTTTTGGCCAATGGTCAAGTCATGTTAGGGTTATGGAATTGAGGGAAATATCTTGTCGGTGAAATGGCTTTTCAGTGTACTGGAGGTAATTTCTGTCGGTGTAATAAGGTTATTCAATAAGACAGGAATTTTTTCTTTTGGGTAACTGTGCTTCGCTGTGGCTTTTGGTGAGATAGGCGCGCAATTGTTATAGTAAAATAATGTTCTTAATAAAAGCTCATGTGCTTATGAACAACACCCTCAATGTGGAGTTTGAAGTAATTGGTTAACTGCATTAAAGTTTTGGTCAAAACTTACCCTCTCTCCCTGAAACGGCAAAAAAATTAAAGTGAAGAGTATTAAAAAATTAAGTAAAATCTTAACCATTTCCTATAGGGGGAAATGTAAACAAAAAGGACATGGGGAGTGTATTAAGTTATTTTGAACAACTTTTATAATATTCTTTGTTTCTTTTTATACAGGCAACATCTATCCGAGTAACCATGACTGGGTAAACCCATCCTCAACAATAAAGGATTCAACGATTCATCTTTTGAATGCATGGATCTTCATATCAATATCTTTTTAAAACTATGGGACTCATTTACTGACTCTAGCATGCCACTATTGTATGGAAATAATTGTAAACTTACACATGTCTAATTTAAAAAGTTTTACAATTGTTGATTCTGAAATGATTGATAGTTCTCAAATAAATTTTGTTATTTTTATTGAAAAATATTATTTTGTGTGTTCAATTCTTATAGCTAAGAGGTAACAGTACTCCAAGGGTTCTCTCTTATTTACTAATATTGGCAACATTTTATGTATAAATATAAAAAAAATTAAAAGCAACAGGGAAAGCGTCCAGGCGCGTAGCCAGAGGGGAGGATTTGGGGATATATCCCCCCGAAACTCAGAAAATTTCCTTTTTGACCATAGAAAACCACTAAAATTACATCATATCCCCTCCCGAAATATCAATATCCGCCACCAAAATTTTTTTTCTGGCTACGCCACTGAAAGTGTCATGTATTTTAAAAAACTGACAATAATTTCCAAATAGTAAAATAAATCAAAATATTATAACTGGCAGGTTGTTTAATGTTTGCAAATTAAAGTTAGTTTATTAAATTTCTCGACACTCACCAGGCTCATCCAAGAGCAGTTTCTCAAACTGAGGGTCGCGAGAAGATTTTGAATTTTTCATAATTTTCAGAGATGTGTTATTGACTTTTGAAATTTATCAAATTACCATATATAGTCCTTCTTGTGGTGTTGAAAGCAAAAGTCAATTTATGTAAATACATACCATGTGTCACATTAATGTGCTAATTATGCAAAACTAGTCGGTTATTCAAATAAGATTTGATTATAAACATAGAACTCTCCATCCACACCGGGGGAGCAATGCAATTTTTAAGAATTTTTTATGAAAATAATGTAACTGCAATTTATCCCAGATAACTAAAAAAAAGTTAAAACCCAGTTTTTAAGGGTCAAACTAATTAATTTTGGTACTTACGAATTATCCTGTCGACCAAAGAAAGGTCAATGGGTTTACCGTTTTTGGATTCAGCAGTATGGTCGACGGGATAATATGCAAGAACCTTAATTTTTATATAAAACTAACTAATTTTTTTAAAGTTAATTTTTCTTCTAATACGTGCATACAGGCCTGACGAGAGGGGGGGGCGAGGGGGTACAATTGGCCCGGAACCCAAATATTTTCATATTGAGTTCTAAGAGGGATATATTTTTGAATATTTTGAAAATTAATTTGTTTACATAGAGGTTCAAAAATTTTCTGGGGTACCCCCAGACCCCCTTTATCACTTGTTACTCATCGTATCAAAAGAAAACGATATTTTTAAGTTGAGTGAAATTCAGATCTTGTCAAGAAATATTTTAAAAATTACATTAAGCCTATGAATGCATGGGGGGTACTTCAGAAAATTTTTGCCCCCTACCTCAAAATGAGAAGTATAGATATGTCACTGGGGGCCCGCTTCCCAACCTTGTCCCCGGGGCCCGACTTGGCTCTCGGCGGCCCAGCATGCATGCAATTTATTATCCTAACGAAATAGTTTGTGACCAAATTATTGAAATTGAAATGCAATAAGGATTGAAGCAAAGTTCTATAAAAAATGACAACTTTCAACTTTGGTCGTGTTGGCTCAATGCAAAATTAAGTTTTTAATAGCAAGGTTATAGTGTTATATTGAGTTAGAAATTGTGGTTGGATCCTAGCAGAGCCCAAACCCTTTCCAAAGTTGGAGATAATTCCGCTATCTTGATAACCCTACTTTAATACACTAGATGGCGCTTGGCGTCATCTTGTCCTGGTTTGGCACTTTATTTTGGTTTGTCGCCAAGGGTGTGGGCTCTCCAAGGATTTTACCGAAATTGTCAATTTTTATTTGGGTTGAGAGTTATAAATTGGGTCTATATATAACCAATGATTAAGCATGAGTTACAGGGAAAGCACATGGTAAACAAATTTAAAGAAATTATGATTAGAATTAACAAAATCGTACTAGCAACTTCTAAAATCAGGAGAAACTATTATGAATAAAGCTATAAAAAACTATCACTAATCAATCTAATATGGCAAGATCACAATAGATTTACAGTGCTTTCCTACATAACAATTCATGCTTCGCCACTTGGTTTAACTCCACTATCTTACTCGTCTTACTCACAATTTCAATATTAAACATTCAACAAAACATAATGATCAACTGTAAATTAAAAAGAGTATAAATAAATTACTGGTTGTGTAGTGGTCTTACCAAAAGAATCTTACTGGTGGTGTAGTGGTCGTGTTTTTACCAGTGATTTAAAAAATTTGGTACTCACGCACTGAAACTGAAACAAGAACTGAAACTTTTTGTTCCTCGCTGAGAATGAGGAACAGCAGATGCTTCTTGGCGATATGCTTTCTCGCCAAGCACTTTGCGGAATGAACATCGTAAAAGAATTTAAGGTTGCATTGTGAAGTTGGAAGAACCATTTATCGCCAAACTTTCGCCAAGGACTGGATTGTTAAAATTAGCCAATGCAAGATACTGAGTGATTACGCAATAGCTCTTACAATATTTTTCACCAAATATAGTGTTACACTGGATTACATGGGGGCCAAATTCAAGAAAATTTGAAAACTGCTTAAGTTAATCTTAATAAAATAGTTAACAATACTCTTATTTTACAATGAAACACAGACCATCAATTTAATATGCCTTTTATTTTCCCTGATGGATATAAAAATGCCCTCATGAAACAAATATTATAAAAAACTTGGAGTACATTTACTATGCCACCTTAATCACGATAGAGATAACAAAACTATGGAAATATTAAGAACTTTTTGTGGTTCTTATGCATTTTGCTTTTGCAAACGATGAGATAAAAAGTTCATAGCGTTCATTAATTCTTGACACTCTAATTCCTGAGGTCTTACAGCAATGCTGTATTGAATTGGCACCGAGATGATCTTCTATAAGCTGATTCATGGGCGGTAATGACAATTCTTATTACACAAATATTTCAAGTCCACTGCTGTTTCAGAGCACAATTCGAAGCCGCGCAGAGGGAAGGATCGCGTTATTTAATTAAAAATTTCGTTTCATCACACACATCACGTTAATGTTTTTTGTTTACAGTCAAAAGAAGCGTAAGAAATAACAACAAAAGCTGTGATTGGTCGCCGCGAAATCCGGATGGGAAATTTAAGTAGTCTCGAACCCAAATGCCCTTCTATAATTCCTAGACCGATTTCATAGGGCCATCTAAGTGGCACTTTCTTGTAGTTCCGGAATCTTGGTCTTGGAATTTCATAATTCCGGAAGTGGGAATTTTTCCCCGGGGAAAAATTCCGGAGGCCATCTAAGTAGGCACCCAGGGACCTTTGGGTTAGTAGACACGTACTGTAACCATTATGCCATCGAAGCTGATGCCACTTGCTTCAACTGTTGTGAAAATAACCACTACGAAAAACAAATTCCCAACCTTGGGGGAAAACAATTCACAATTAAGGCAACATGTCATTAATATTAAATCTGTACCTTGGAGCCAAAAAGTCCTATTTCTGTTTTACTTAAATTATCCAAAACAGAAAAAAAAATACTAAAATTTTATATTTTATTTGAATTTTTGAAGTTATAAATGTAAAATTATCTAACATAAATAAGTGTATGCATCCAGCAGAACAATGCTACACTGTATATAGATAGGATTTTTTGGCTCAGAGTTATAGAAATATATTTATAAGAATTCTCTCTCCATTTCATAATCATTGTACTCTTGGAACCACTAGTACGGAAGGAGAAAATATTGCCTGATAATGTTAGATGTATTCATTTATTAAAATAATAGTTTTCATACCCAGGTGTGCAAGTGCAATGGGCATTCAGAATTTTGCCATTGCACTCGATTACTGACAAAGGAGAGTGGAAGTTAGCTGTTGCCTGGCTGGCTTGGACGGTGCATTTCACAATGTAAGTATGGGGATGTTGTTTCTGAAATCTATTATGACTTTTCCACTCACAAAGTATTAACTAGACAACCAGAAGGGATTATAAATTCATGATATTAACAATGATAGTTAAATTTTTCAACGCATCCATAGTAATAAAAAATTAAATTAAAAGTGAAAAGTTAAGCAATGTTGTTTATATTTTTCAACAAATCCATCCATCCGTTTGCTTGCACCCTGCTAATAGTTAATTATAAAAAACAAGAAATTAAATATTGGTTATATTTTAAAAAAGAATTCGATAAATTTTAGCTATCTTTTAAACTTTAAGAAACGTTTTTATGAATGCATTTCAAAACAGGCAGTCACAAAAACAATGAAAAGTTTTAAATAATATTCCACATATAGTAAATTGAATATAAGCGGGTTATCACGATTGAAGGATCAAACATTAAAGAATTATTACCTCCAAGAACTTCAATTTAATATTTCCTAAAAGAATTATGACTCAAAACTACAATATTTACACAAACAACAACACCGCTACGAAGAATGCGAGTAGAAATTTACGAAATCGCCAAATTCCGCGATCACGTCTTAAATCCAGAGCCCACACCCAATTAATTTCTACTTAATAAAAACAGTAAAATAAAAATTAAAAGTACATTTCTGCATGAATAGGTGACTACGCCTTCTATTCTTATGAAATGAAATATTTGCAAAGGATCAAAATGAAAAATAATATTTTTAACCAAAGCGTAAAAACGACGTTTTCGCCAAATCGCCACATACATCTACAATGCTTTTGCTTGAAACCGGAAGTATCTCAAGCTCCCTGATGTCACATGACTTTGTTTTTGTTTACATTTTTCAACTCATCCATAGCAACAAGCGGGAACAAAGCACATTTCACGTCACAAGCTGTTTCAGCTCAGACACAAAAGAGGCTGTTTTTAATTGAAAATAACTTAAAATTTAGGGCTTTGAAAAGCAAATGAAAACATTTTTTCGAGGTTTTAGGCCATTCTGAACACATTAAGATTAAAAAAAATTTGACTGCAGTTATCCATTACTTCTCTGACATGAAATAGCTTATTAAAAGACTAGTAACAGAATCTTTGAGTCTATCTGTTAGATAGAGGATTGCATACTCCAAAGGTATTTTTGTGTATGAGTCAAAGGCTTCAAGGGCAGTTAAGGGATTTGGTTAATAAATCGCTAAAATTATACAATAAATTTTCTTGATTTTAAAGTTTTATGGGATTGTAAGATGTGGGAAGGCGTTTCCTATGTAAGTTTCTAAAAGCCCCTACTAGCTATGGTTAAATGAGAAAAAGCAGGTGAAGTCCGTTTTTTAATTAACTAATACTTAACCCTGAGAATAAACGTTGGATTCAGAGTGTTTTTTAATCATCTTAAAATAGAGTATTTTTTTGCACTCCATTCGTTATTTTTGTGTTTTTTGTTGGTTTTCTTTTTCTAAAAAAGTTTGAGATTTTTACTTATGTATGACAAATAAATATTAAAGATTCTTTCCTCCACTTTTTTGAGGGTTCAGCTAAAGGTTGTACCTTATGAAGTACGATTTCTCAACTCGCTCGCTTTTTATGACTTAAAAACACCATACTAATATGCCATTATTGCTGTCTTCAAATCATAGTTTCAACCACATTGGTGTTTAAAAGTTTTCGTTGGAAACGGAAACGCGTTAATATTTTAAAGAACTATTGTTTTCTTTGTAAAATTGCATTTATTACACAGTCCAAATCACTCAAACTTTGTTAATCTTAAAAGTGATAATAATATTTCGATTTCAAATTAACCGAATTCTTAAAATAATATTCAAATTTAATTGGAAAAATCATTAGGGAAGTATTATCATCAAACGATACATAGGGAGTCCAATAACTATTACAGGCTTTAAATGATTAATTATTCCCCTTAGGTATTATATATCTGATTACGAAGAAAGTTCCAGGATATGAAATCTTCCATATATGAATAAATTAGATTGGCGATTACCTAAGCCTGTAATTTCATTGAGATCACTATTAATTGGGAACTAACCATTAATTAAATATTGTGTTAATTTCTAACAATCCAATATCAATACAGTGACTGTTTAATATTCCTATTAGTCTCATTTATACATATCCATACTAAACGATGCAATCTCACAGTTTATAAAAAATTCCCATAGAATACCTATTCAATGAGTATTTTATCGAAATATATTTAATCAAGTCAAGAATCTTTATCAGAATTCGTTGGATAAGAGTATTTGAGTTAAATTAGGATGAAGAATCTTAAACACTTAATTTAAATAACGTAGTAAAAATAATATGTTTGTATTGAGTTAACCGTTTTATTTTTGCAATACACTCAAACCTGTTTTTATGCGGTGAATAGGGACCGCATAAAAAAATTCGCACAAATTTTTTTTCAGTTACCATGTAGAATACTGTTGTATCATTATACCCTTGTATATGTCTGGTTAGCCATATATACAAAATTTTTGTTTTATGTTCCCATTTTATTGAAATTTTCATACACCGCACAAAAAAATCGCTGAAAAAAAGACCACACGAATAAAAAATGACACAAAAAAGTCACACAAAAACAGGTTTGAGTTGAAGTACAATTATGTACTTAGTGATAAAAAGTTTAGATTTTAGGCACTTGCCATAAATTTAACTAATAATTTCTGAAATAATTAGAGAATATTCAAAATTTGTATTGCAATGCGTTCCAAAATTTCGTGTTTAAAAAAGGCATAAAAGATTAAAACACTTTCAAAATCACCCATGAAGATAAAAGTTGGAAAGATATTGGCACTCGTAGAAACGTCAACAATTTAACTGAAAAAAGCGACTTAAGATCTCTTTAAATATTTAGTGTTACTCCCCTCAGTTTCTGTTTTTAATGCAATTATAAGTCAAGTGATATGATTAAAATTCCAATTATGTTTCCATAAGTAGAGAAGCAATTATGAAAGTGGCGGATTATATGTGATTACCTTGGGAAGAAATAATTTAATTAGCACTTTTAGAATATTAAAAGTACTCATTAGGATCTTAGAACTAATTGTCTATGCCAAACAATACTTTAAAAGAATAAATAATAATTAATTTCTGTGAACATTTTCGATTGAGACACTTTTAAAGCGTAACATGTAGGACTGTTTGATTTTATTTCGGAAGCATAATTAAAAATAATCACGCAAATTAATGTTTTTAATTTTAATTGGGAGATTAACGAACTCTTTAGCCCATAATATTAAGCCAAAAAAACAAAATAAGGCCTTATTAAAGAGTTAATTGCTCGACCTCATTTTATATTTAATTGCATATGTGCTTTATTACATTTATACAGGGTGGTTCAAAATTTCGTTGCACAGCTTTTATTTAGAACAAACGCGAGCGCGTCCTTTACTATCATGAAAGTGGGGTACTTATTTCTCAGCCCTGTAAGTCATCTCAATGGTCACTTACCTAGGGCCTTATCTTACTTCCATGACCCTAGGAGACGTTGGTTTCAAATAAAAGCAATGAAACGGACTCTTGAAACACCCTGTATTTGTGTTAAGAACATTCATTTTTTCACAATGAGAAAAAAAAACTGGAGCAGTTTTTTTAATGGAAATAGTTTATTATTTACTTTAGTTTAAAATTAAATTCAATGTATACAAATTTCACCAAAGCATGCAATTTAGTAACTAGACATACATAGACATAACTTTATTGTAATGGACAAAACTGCCTAAGGTAGCAACAAATATTTAAACAAAGATATCTTTATTAACATTTTGAACTACTGTTTCCCCATTATTTATATGTGATATATGTGAGCGGAATCCTTTTAAAACTTATAGTCATATATCTTCCAACGAAAACAGAAAAATAGGTGTATAATCATTTTATCGGTTCGTATTTGATAAACTAATGTCATTCTCTCCCTGACATTTTCACTTTTATAACAAATTCCTAAAATAAGTGAGAGTTTGGCTGTGAAAACATTTGAACATTCTGGGTTTTTTTACAGAAATCAGTCAAGTACAAAAGTTTTAATAATATTTTTTACGGTAGGAAGAAAAAAAATGCCTATAAAATATTCAAATAAGGTCTACTTCAGAAAACAATTCTAAACACGCTTATTAAACTTGGTGACTTCTGATTGGTTGGGATTTGGACTGCATATTATAACAGTTCACCAACCCCAAACAAACAGAAAAACAAAAACATCAGTTCAAAACCCACAAAATCGCAATCCACAGCAGCAGCCGAGCTTTCACTCCACTCCACTCCATCATTCCAGAACGACGCGCCACATCATCGAGAAAATCCCGCATAAATCCATAGCAATCACTCCATCCCGCTCCAATCCCAGCAGCAGAAACAGTCACGTATATATATGTGAATGCGGAACTCAATAAACTACAGAGGCGAGAAAGAAATAAAAAAATATATAACCGAAAGGGCGCACGGAGGTGTGGATTTTTCCCCGTGTCCCATGCGGTCACCGTGTCCCTTGGTGAGTATGTCCCAGATGCTGGGAATTCTGGGATTGGATGAGGATGGATGAATGGACTTATGCGAGATAGCCTTGTGAATAGACAGGCTGTGACGTTATTTATTTTGGAAAATGAGGCTTTTGGGGGTGATTGAGTATTTGGATTTATGCAGAAGAATCGATTTTGGAAAAGTAAATCGATTCAGGAGAAAGGTTAATGCAAAATGAGGGTGATAGCATTTCGGCGCCTTTTGTAATGACCTTTATTTGCAACCCACACACAGAGTAGGATATATTTTTTACTGAATTAGGAACTTGCATGATTTTTTTTATTTTTTTAATCTATTCTTCACGCAAAAATAGCCACTACACAAAATTTAAGGCCGATTGAGAAATTTTTTGATTGCAAAAAAAATTATCAAAAATCGTCTTTTCCGAAGCACCTGAAAACGCTTAATTGCATGCATAGTGACGTCACAATTTATTGACATTGCCTAAAATGTTTGCTTTGGATTTCTGACCGTCACCAGAAGTGTCTAAAAGGTAAATGTTTATTAAAACATTCATATCGGACACTTCAGAAAAAAAGAAATCATCAACTAAAACATAGAAATTCAATTTTGATTGCAATTTTGCCCGATGGAATTCTACGTCACCATGCATGCAAACTAGGGTGTCCCAAAAAAACGCGACTTTTGAAATTCTCAACTCTCACCCCCTAAAAATGTTCTTTATGGGAACATAAGACACTGTGATTTTTTTAAGAATTTTTGAAAAATATTTAGAGGTCGCTCAAAGCCATTGAATTTTCAAAAAATGGCCCAAAACGGGTAAAATTTAAAATTTTTCATAATTTTTTAAAAAATTTATATGAAGGTTCAGAGGCCATTATTTACATTTATTGGAGCCCTTTATATTGTTTTAAACAAATTCTGTATTTATTATCTGGGTAGGAACTAACACGCATTAGCATTAAAATCAAGAAATATTCGATATTTTTCGACATTTAAAAACTATAAAACCTTTTAGCAATTGGTATTTAAAATAAATGAGGACGAGTTTTTTAAGTAATTTATAATATTTATTACCACATATGAAGCGTTGGATATCGATGAAGCCAGAGTATGTCTTCTGAAGGAAGCTCCAATGAAGAATTTATAGTTCAAAAGAAACCTGTTAAACCTAGCTACGCAAAACCATTCTATCTTCTAAAATTGCTGCTGTCTTAGATAGAAGTAACACTAGCATTAGATTGTCAACTATGATATTGGCATCTGTAATTAATAAAGAAGGTTGTTCTTCCTCTACCACGACTTCTGAACTATCTGAACCAAAGGTAAAATCCATAGTACTTTCCAAAAGTACTGTTCACCGGGGACGCCACCGTCTTCGTCATGAATTAAACTGAGCAATTATAAACAGAGGTTGAAGCATCAAAGTTAGTTGTTCATTGGGATGGAAAAATGATACCCGATTTGTCATCAAACAGTACAGAAAAGGTCGAGCGTCTAGCGATTCTAATTTCTTCTTTGGAAAATAATAGTACCAAGCTTCTTGGAGTTCCCAAGTTATTGTCTGGAACTGGAAAAGCAACAGCTGATGCTGTTTCGACCTCTTAAAGTCCTGGAAATGCGAGACGGAAGTTATAGGTATAGGTATGTGTTTCGATACGACTGCAGCTAACAGTGGAAGACTTAAAGGAGCATGCACTCTTCTTGAACAAATAATTGGTCGAAATCTTTTGTGGATAGCGTGCCGACACCACATGCTTGAAGTTCTACTTTCGGATGTATCCAGTGTGTGCTTTGGACAATCTTTTGCCCCTGAAGTCCTTTTATTTAAGAGATTCCGAGAAGATTGGGCCAAACTAAACCACCATGAACCGAAAAGGCAACCAGTACCCATAATAGCAGCATCAGATGGTTTGAAAGATTTTGTATCACATCAGCTGGAAATTAATAAAAATTTACCTAGGAACCTATAGAGAATTTTTACATCTTGCATCCTTAATGATTGGATCAGACACTCAAATTGCAATACGAAAACCAGGGGCTCTTCACCGAGTTCGCTGGATGGCTAAAGCCATATATTCGATGAAGATAGAATTATTATTAGACGGGAACGAAACAAAAATATCATTATCTGCTGAGGAGCTTCAAAGTGAAAGCGATTTAATAGGTTTGTTGTGTGTGTGTACCTGGAGTCTTGGTTTACATGCCGGTCTCCTGTTAATGCTCCTTTAAATGTCATTTTTCTTATTCAAAGGTTGCAAGAATATGATGATGAAGAAGTAAGCAATAAGGGATTAAAAATGATGTTACGTCATTCGTGGTATTTAAATGGCGAACTTTCAACTCTTGTCTTGTTTTCAGATCTTGTTTCCGAGGCTCAAAAAGTAAAACTAGTCATGAACATGAGAAAAGAAAGAAGTTCACGTCTATTAGAAGTACTTTCACTCAAATTGGAGGATTTATGTATTTCGCATAGCTTTTTCGAAGCAATAAAAATTGAAGATACTATTTTCTCAATGTGCCTGTGAAAGATTGGTCTGATACTCCATCTTATAAAGAGGCTGCATTATTCGCAAAAAACTTAGTTTGCGTAAATGATGTGGCTGAACAGGCTGTTGCCTTAATTCAAGATTTTAATTGTGCAACAAAAGATGAAGAGCAGAAGCAGTTTGTGTTGCAAATTGTAGATTCGCATAGAAAAACCTACACAAAGTGCAATCGAAAAAATCTTTTTGATATGCAATTTAATTTTAAAAAATATGTAATATTTAAAAAAATGTGTTAATAAATATTGTTAATTGTTTTAAAAAATCTTCCTTATTTATTTTAAATACCAACTGCTTAAAGTTTTAACATTTTGTGTGTAAAAAGGCATAAGGTAAAAATATCGAAAAATATCGAATATTTCTCAATATATCGAATATTTCGCGTGTTAGTTCCTACCCAGATAATAAATACAGAATTTGTTAAAAAGAATATAAAGGGCTCCAATAAATGTAAATAATGGCCTCTGAACCTTCATATAAATTTTCTAAAAAATTATGGAAAATGTTAAATTTTATCCTTTTTGGGCCATTTTTTGAAAATTCAATGGCTTTGAGCGACCTCTAAATATTTTTCAAAAATTCTTAAAAAAATTAGTGTCTTATGTTCCCATAAAGAACATTTTTAGGGGGTGAGAGTTGAGAATTTCAAAAGTCGCGTTTTTTTGGGACACCCTAATGCAAACACACCTCGCGTTTTCAGTCACGTGTTTTTTTCTCGACTTTTAAATTAAAATATTTAATTACTTGTACACTTTTTTGAAAAATTGACAAAATATTTCATTTTGTTTTCCAAAAAACTATACGGAACACTTGAAAGTTTATGAAAATCTGACACAAGCAAGTTCCTTATTCACATCACCGCGATGGCTTTTGAGTAATAACTAATCAGTTAGGTGTTTAAAAAGTTACAAAAATGTGTCACACATGCTACTATTTTTAAATGAATGTTTGGAGGAGAGATTCCAGCCTTTCAGGACTATGAGGATCAATGGCGCATGGAGAAGTTTTGGTCTTTTCCGGTTTTGAATACTTATAGGTGAGAAGAGTTTCCTTTTCTATCTGATCTCAACTTATCCAAGATAAGTTTTTTGCATGAAAAGCACTTCGACGTGTTAAAATGTATTCTTTCTTAATTAGATATCGGAACAGTTTTAAGAGCATTCATTACAAAACCTAATGGAGATTTTTTAATAAAATATAGGACATTACAGACTCAGAAGATAAAATGCTGGACAAGCATCAAATTGAAAATACAAATTTTAAACGGGAAGAAGTTATATTCAGAACCAGGAAGAAATAGATTTTCTAGATTATCTAAGATATTAGACGAAATTAGTGTGACGTCACATGCTTGTTTGAATACGTTGATTCCATCCGTGATTGGTTCCGTACAGAATTACTTCCAATCACGGATGGAATCAACGTATCCAAACAAGCAAGTGACGTCATGACTTATATCGTCTATTAGTTGCCTTTTTCATAATCAAATCTAATTAGCTGCTGAAATTATAGTGATTACTATTTTAAAGAGAATTCCTAAAAAATATCTTTGCTAAGCTTAAACAGATTAGAATGGACTTGACTAGTTTAGAAAATCAACCGGGTTTAACTGTCGAATTTTTTTTTAATTTAATGTATTCAGAATGGCTTAAAACCTCCAAAAACATTTTAATTTACCTTTCAAAGCCATAAATTTTAAGTCATTTTCAAAGTAGCTTCTTTTCTGTCTGAGCTGAAACAGCATGTGACGTCAAATGTACCTTGTTTAACTATCATTCCGCTTTGAAATCACTGAGCTATAAAACAAACTGGAGTGACAAACTCCGATACTATAACAAGCGACCGATTGTGCCGACGCGGAAGGTTAAATTGCCACGATTGCTCGCAGCAATCGGGGCATTTGGGGCTGGAAGCAATCGGGGCAATCCCCGCATGACCATCTTTTAATCCGCCCATGCCTGTTTTTTAAAATATAACGTGCAAAATTTAGAATGGTCGTTTCATTCTGTGTATACAACTGGTTTAACAGATGGGGAAAATTAAAAGAAGATGGAAATCCTTTCCGTGGTGTGATGCGGTTTCGGCACGCTAACTAGTCACTCCAGTTTGTTTTATAGCTCAGTGTTTGAAATACTGAGCTCTAGTTTTTTATAGCCTAGTGTTTCGAGGAAAACGGTGTTTCCCACATTTCCAAGAGGCACATGTGACGTCACACTGTTAGGTGCTTTCTGTAATAAAATATCTCATAATTAAATGAAAAAAAAATTGTGGGAAAAGACAAGCATATTTTTGGAATCAGAAGATAATTTTTAATAATTTAAAATTGCAGATTCAGAATTTTAAGAAATGCTGCAATTCTCCATTCTGTATGTCCGAATTTCGTTTACTTCTAGTTGAAGTTACGTAAATTTAACATATTTGGCATGAGATGCGCTAATAGGGAATCCGTATACGACCTCTCAAGACACGCTTTGACATCGATTGATATCAATTAGGGAGATGTCTGACTTAGAAAGTTGGACGCAGTGTGTAATCTAATCTGAAAAATTATTTAAACTAAATTAATGAGTTCTATCTAAAACTAAGTTTTTGTGCATTAAAAAAATATACTTTTTATCATAGAAACTACATTACAAATGACACCATACATCCCCACAGAGTTGTTATGCTTTGCTTTTTCCCCATCGATCATTCTCCAAAAGTCTCAATCTCTTCAAAACTCCCAACCAGATTCACCCGCCATTCAACCTTATATAGATTTTGACCCCACTCTGTTCATATTTAAAAAACATAATCCATCACGCCATCTACTTAAGATGGAGTGACTAAGTGTCTCCATTTGTCGTCGCTGTCAGTCCCTTCGATCGAACAAAAAATGATGGATGAAGTGTCCAGTAACTTTCAGAGTTGGTCAACTAATGCAAGATGTGATCTCCGCTTGCACCTTTTGGTGACACTGATGATGACGGAATATTTGGAGGAAATAGCATGAAGAAGGTCAAAAAGGTCTCACTGTAGGAGGTTTGACTCAAAATTATTTTAAGGCATTCCCTCTTTAAGTTCAAAATGGGTAAAATGATGCCTTTTAGACCATTTACCAGTGGGATCTGAATCTTGTTGTATCGACGACTTACCGGAAAAAGGCACTAAGTGACTTCTGGCTCAACTACTCTGTATGAGGTCAAGTCAAACTTAGAGTCATATCTGATCGCTTTCTATATTGTCTTCCAATTTCATCAGCACACTGGCGCCTTTTAGCTTGGCGGGAATCTGAAATTCGATCGTTCTTTGACGCCGTTCTACCGCTTTCAAATTCATAAGATTCTCTAAAAATGAATGATGGCCTTTCCAAAAATGAAAGATGGAATGAATGTAGGCCGACGATATAATAGAGAGCGTGAATCAAAAAAGGGAATCTGAGGGGATCTCTTTCAGAATCTTAAAAAATCGGGTTTACCCCTTGGTTGACACAGGTAGACCCCACCTCCCACTACACTGCACAGTTAAAACCTAAGATATCCCTTGGATACGGAATAATATTGGGGAACTTACTAAAAAAAGCAATACTCACTTTCTTTATAAGATTTAATCAGTTTATTTCTTATTCACTTATAATTCATGCATATATTTTATCTTCTCTTAACCTATATTCTTTATCTAAAATTCTTCTTCTTCTAATCTTTAGTTTTACTATTTTGTTAATGCTTTAAATAATTATTAAGTTACTTTAAGTTAAGTTTTTTACATTATACTTTTTTTATTTTAAATCAATGGCATACTTTAAATCACTGTTTTCAGATATTACACTCTGAACAGATGTTCTTTTTCCTCAAGACCCCAAGACCTATCCAAACAATATCTAATAAAGTTTTATCAACAAAGAAACTGGTAATTCCTCTACGGAGAGTTTACAAAAAAGAAACTGGTAGTTTCCAAATAATTAAAACAAATAACCTTTTATTGTTCACTTAACTTTAAAACTAAGAATTCAAAAAATTAATTTGTCACATTAAGCTGTATCTTACACGCATATCTCTGTCTTTACACATCCAAACATAATGCAAATATAAACTTCCTTCCTTCTAGGACACAAATTTACGTTTGTTACCATGGTTACCTTTATGCTGTTGCCAGCGCATAATAGTTTAAAAGTATAAAAGTAACCATTCATTTTAGCCATCCACTCGTAAGATAAAATTTACTGTGTTTCATCTGCACTGATACTACTTAGTCGGGATATGGAATTCTTAATGCTGAAAATTCGTAATTCTCTTTACGAGCTTGATCTGAAAGCAGCTTGAGAAGACATTAAAAAGCACACCAGTTGTGTTCCTAAGTTGGATGTTTGCAATTAGCTTTTCGGTTCTTCGAGCAAACGAGATAAAGACTACCGTTGCCACAAAACGTAAGCTGATTCAGAAACTTTCTTTCGTCTTGAATTATTTACGAAGAGTTGTCTGTTTCTGGTGGCATCCGCAAATATTTGAGAAGAAACCATATTAGGAGAAGGGAGGATCTTATTTAAATTCACGGAGTGAAGGAATTTTAATAAAATTTGAGTTTTCTTGCACACTATTTTTAAATATGTTTAAACACGAATATTATGTCTTTAAGGAAAAAGTTTATGATAAAAGTATAAAATTTAATGTATAATAAATGGGAATTTATTTTGCTAATTGCCTCTAGTAGTGAAGAATAAATTTATTACCGAAAAAAAGCACAAAATAAATTCAAAATGAAAGTAAATATAGTTGGGTGGCTTATTACATAAAAATACCCAAAAACTGCAAAATGTGATACTTTCATGAAACTTTCAGGAATGTTAGATAATCATATAAGAACTAAAAAATCGATGGGAGCCCAAAATTTTAGGGCGTGGTTTGACCGTTATGACGTCATAACAAGATGGCGACCAAGGGCCTATATTCGGTTCTTTTAATGACAGAAAGACATTTTTGGGGTCAAATATTATGTTTTAAGGGTCAAAAAACATGATTCTGATGACAAAACGTGCAATTTGTTTTAAAAAGTAACTAAAATTCAATAAAAGCTCGAAATGATAATACAGAGTCTATCGCCAGTTGCATCATAAAAAAATTTCAGAAAAGTTATTTTTTTCGACGGTTTTATATGTTTTTTGGGGTGCTGATTTCAAATATTTAGTTCACTTCTGCGTGGAAGGTCAGATTCATATCAAAATACGCAAAAATATGCGAAATAATCGCAAAATGTTTACTCTTTCTTCGGATTTTCGCATATGTTTCAAAAAATATTAGTTTCTCGAAAATTATTTAAGTTACTAAGTTGGAGTAAATAAAATTTTCTACAAAATGCACTATTCAATTTTTGTTTCCTGAAGAATATTTTTGCCGTTATAACACACTGAAAAACAGAGAAACAAACATCCTCTGTTTAAATTATGCTGTGTTTAAATTCTGTTTTTCAATGCGTTATAACGTGAAAATTATTGTTCGGAAAATAAAATTGACTAGTGTATTTTGTAGGAAATTTTGTTTACTCCAACTTTGTAATTCAAAAAAATTTTTAGAAACTAATATTTTTTGAAATATTAGTGAAAACTCGAAGATAGAGTAAAAATTTGGTGATTTTTTCCCATTTTTTTCTTTGCATTTATTGATATGAAACCGACCTTCCACATGGAAATGAACCAAATATTCGGAACCAGCACCCCAAAAAACATGTAAAACCGTCAAAAAAGATACCTTTTCTAAATAAATTTTTTGAAGCAACTGCCGGTTGACTGTATTATACTATTTTTAGATTTTATTGAATTTAAGTAACTTTTGAAAACAAATTGCACGTTTTGTCATCAGAATCATGTTTTTTGACCCTTAAAACATAATATTTGACCCCAAAAATGTCTTTCTGTCATTAAAAGAACCGAATATAGGCCCTTGGTTGCCATCTTGTTATGACGTCATAACGGTCAAACCACGCCCTAAAATTTTGGGCTCCCATCGATTTTTTAGTTCTTATATGATTATCTAACATTCCTGAAAGTTTCATGAAAGTATCACATTTTGCAGTTTTTTTGTAATAAGCCACCCAACTAATACTGATATTTTACAAGTATTTCAATTAAGTAGGAAACGTATCTAATACAGAGAAAAAAGTACTAAAATTTAACTTTATTAATTTTGTTATTAAGAAGTTTGAAATTTCTTCAAAACTTAATTGAACTTACACTAAATTATTTTTCAGAGACATAAATTGGAATTTATTCAGGGAATACCTGCTGTACAAGTGCAAAAAATTAGAACAAATTAATTTCATATGTCACAATTAAAAATAAAAACTTTTTATAAGTAAATACAAAATTTAATAACACAACAAAAAATAACTCACAGAAAAATGTATAGTAAAATATGGACAGAAAATTATTAAAAGAAAAAAAAACTTATTTTCTTCTATAAAAGTTTTTCCCAAAATGTTTCCTATGTCTTGGAAAATACGAATAGATTTCTATTTCCTTGGGCTATAAGATTATGTTTTTATACACAGTATACAAAATACTATATTAGTGTACCTCGACTTCTTGAGAATCATATCCATCTAATTTATACCTTTCTTCACATCATACCAAACCCTCTCCAAAGCGCAACGGATAATCCTTGGCAAAAGTTAATCCCCACTTTGTCTTCAGCAAGGACTCTCCTCACCTCAGCAATCGCCTGTTGCCAAACAAAACTAGAGAAAAACAAAGAACTGTACAGCTAAGATAACACCGACACAACCAACAGAAAAAGGCGGTGACAAGACGAATGCACTTTTTACACTGTGTCGTTTGGAGGAAAAATCTGATAAGCTCCGAAAGTCTGGAGACGGCTCTATAGCATGTCTTTATCACTCTTGGTTTCCAGCTTTTGACAAGTGGAAGAGATCCAAGTTGGATCCTTTAGTTTCTTGTCAAGATTGATCGATGAAAATAATATGGATGGGGGATTCTATGGGTTGTGACAATGGAAGATAGCTTTTTGGGGGAAATAGTGCAGAAGATTAATTTTGTGTGTTGTTTTATAAAAATTTGGAATTATTATAAAGTTTGAATCGTATTTTTAGTGTTTATAGGGTTTTTTTGTGTTGAATTCCTTCAGAGGTGAAATTTTTGCATCGATTTTTTTAGAATTTATACTTTTGATGAATTGTTCACGGATGATCAGATTAAAAATATGCGGTTTGTTTTCATTTAGAACAATTCAATTTTTGTATAAAACCCGAACACTAAAATATACTTTTCAATTTAGTAAATATTATTCACTTGATGGTTAATAGTCCAAGAAAGTTAAGGGTTGAGGTGGAACAAATTGTAAAAGAAAGTTTGATGGGTGATTCTTATAGGAAATTTTCCGTAGAAAACGATGGTGAAACGTATACCAAAATTAACCTCGTCCTTTAGCCAATATGGCGGATTTTCCAAAATGGCGGACAATCGTTTTTAACTTATAACTTCCTAAAAAATTTTAATAAAATTATAAATTTTGCAGTAAATGATTAGAATTTAGTAGCAAAAACAATGGGACACTGTTTTTTTCTCTTACGATTTGTCATTTATCCAATATGGCGGATTTTCCAAAATGGCGTCCACTAATGTTTATAATAAAAAAAATTATGATGATAAATTCGTAATTTTTTCAGGATATGGTAAGAATTAAGTCATAATAATATTCATATTAATTTCCTTTCCTCAATGTATCAAATATGGCGGATTTTTCAAAATGGCGGACAATCGTGTTTTACTAATATGCTAAAATTCGTTAATAAAATAAAACTTTTGCTGTAAATTATTAAAATTTAGTAGCAAAAATAATGTGGAACTGTTTTTGGTCTCTTACGATAAGTCATTTATCCAATATGGCGGATTTTCCAAAATGGCGTCCACCAAATGTTTAAAATAAATAAATTATGATAATTAATTCGTAATTTTTACAGGATATGGTAAGAATTAAGTCATAATAATATTCATATCAGTTTCCTCCCCCTCAATGTATCAAATATGGCGGATTTTTCCAAAATGGCGGCCACTTTTTTAGAGCCTTTTTAATTTTTAATTTTTTTTCTTAATAATTAGGAATATTAAATGTTATTTGGTAAAATATAAGCAGAATACTTATATTTTACTAAAATTTACTGGTAAATAATGTTTAAGGTAGGTAGAAATTCAAAAATTACCATTTACCACTAAGTTTGAAATATGGGGCCGTCTTTTTGGAAATTATTTCTATGTATCGCAAAATCTTGGTTAATATACTATTTTATAGGTAATTTAATATATAAATACTTATGTTATGCCAAAATAAAATTTATTTATATGTAAAAACGTTAAAAATAAAAGGCTCTAAATATGTGGCCACCATTTTGGAAAATCCGCCATATTTTATACATTGAGGGGGAGGAAACTGATATGAATATTATTATGACTTAATTCTTACCATATCCTGTAAAAATTACGAATTAATTATCATAATGTATTTATTTTAAACATTAGGTGGACGCCATTTTGGAAAATCCGCCATATTGGATAAATGACTTATCGTAAGAGACAAAAAACAGTTCCACATTATTTTTTCTACTAAATTTTAATAATTTACAGCAAAAGTTTTATTTTATTAACGAATTTTAGCATATTAGTAAAACACGATTGTCCGCCACTTTGAAAAATCCGCCATATTTTATACATTGAGGGGGAGGAAACTGATATGAATATTATTATGACTTAATTCTTACCATATCCTGTAAAAATTACGAATTTATCATCATAATTTTTTTTATTATAAACATTAGTGGACGCCATTTTGGAAAATCCGCCATATTGGATAAATGACAAATCGTAAGAGAAAAAAACAGTGTCCCATTGTTTTTGCTACTAAATTCTAATCGTTTACTGCAAAATTTATAATTTTATTAACATTTTTTAGGAAGTTATAAGTTAAAAACGATTGTCCACCATTTTGGAAAATCCGCCATATTGGCTAAAGGACGAGGTTAATTTTGGTATATATTTCACCATCGTTTTCTACGGAAAATTTCCTATAAGAATCACCCATCAAACTTTCTTTTACAATTTGTTCCACCTCAACCCCTTTTTTGAGGTAACTTTCTTGGACTATAAGTAAATAACAAAATATTCTACATTTATTTAAACTTCTGACAATTGAAGGGCTTGGTGGATGAAAGGGCTATGTTACAAGGCCTGCCTGTAACAAGGCCTTGTAACATAGCCCCTTCATCCACCAAGCCCTTCAATTCTTAATTTTATAATGTTAACTTTTATTCATTTCAAATATTTTGATTCATTTTTTGTTTTTATATAAGATCATTCTCATCAGAATTTATTTAGATGAGGGATATATAAAACTCTTTTTAAGAAATAATGAAAATAAGAACTATTTAAAAGACAAAGGTTTTAGCGTGACCTCCTAATAACCTGATGAAATATTTCTTATTTGCATGCATGAAGAAGATGATTTTCTTCCATAGGCATTAAAATCGGGTAAATACCATAGCTTAAATACATTCGGTACAAAAGTAATAACTGAAAAAATTAAAGTTTAAATTTGCAACAACTGTTTAAATACAGCGTTTCTTAAGTAAATTCACCCAAACAAAATTATTAGTTTATCATTATTGAAACATCAAGGAATAAAAAGCAAAGTATTAGCAAATAATAACTGAACTGACAGAATACATGAATAGAACAAATTAACTTTTAAAAATTGATGTAAACAAAATCTTATATATCGAACTAAAAGCAAACCACAAAATACATTTTCTTTAGGTAAAACTGCCGTTCACGGTCTTTTTCCATGTCCCTCAAAGAAGAACTGAATACTATAACCTCCTTTTATCAATATTTACAACTCACAATAATATCTCTCTATATTAAAAAAAAGTTACTGTCACCGCTGCCGCCGCCGCCGCCGCCGCTGTTTCAGGAAATTTAATTTTTCAACTCTTTGAACTCTGCTATCGCAAAAACTACTTGATGGAAATTTATGAAATTTGAAATGTTTGTAGAGGAATATTTGGGGCACATTCTCGAACAAAAAGCTAACTGATGTGATAATTAGTACTGGGGTATTTTTAAGGTCAAAGTTGAAGTTTTTCTTTTTTCGCCGCGTAATCCAGTTCAGCAAAATCTATTAGCAGCAGAACTATGATTTTTTGCAGCCTAATACTCTGAAGTATGAAGATGTGCACTACGTCGCCCTTTTTTCGAATTTCGAATTTGGTTTAGAGTAATTAATTTTTTTATTTTCGAAATTTTTGACACTTTTTCGTTTTTTTCTATCTAAAATGAAAACTAATCACGGCATCAATATGATTTTTTAAACACTTATATTATTATTTTTTAGAAAGAGATTGGCGTTTAGTTCTTTAAAAAATTCTAATTAGTTTTGGAATTATTAAGCATCTAAGTTTTATTTTTTTCATAGTTTTAGTAGGTCTTTATCAGACGTGTTTAATATTTTTAAATTTTATATTTGCCCGTTCACTAGATTGTCGCGAGCACGGATATTTAAATTTAAAAGTTTTGAGGTGCACATTGTTGCTCTAAGTTTGCTAGCGATATAGTATAGACTTGGTTAATAATATTTTAAAGATACTTTTTATTTTACGATATTTTTTGAACCACTAGAGAAATAAATAATTTAACTTTATGGAGTGTTATTTGTGCCGATGAAAGGAAGAGAATTTTCGGGAAGTTTGTTTCACTCTGCTAAAGATCGATTGCAGATATTACAGATCGCGAAGCGATCTGTAAAGAGCTGCATAGCAGTTACGGGGGTTGGTGAGCGTAAGCGAGCAGGGGGCAGTAGCCCTCTATCCATTAAATTATTGATAACTTAAAAGGGAATATTTCAGTAATAGTTTTATTTTGATATTTTCGTGGTAATGATCCGAATTAAATTATTGAAAAGTTTGAGAGAAAAAAAGTTTCGATATTGAATGATCATTAACTATACTATGTTCATTTAAAATTAGCGCCTGAGACGTAATGTATTAGAAGCGTTATTATTCCACTTATCGTCGAAAAAATTTTCTTCTGCAATGACAAGGCAGCCTAAGCAGAAGTAGTTAAAATACTGTAAAAACAATCGGTCACTGAAGTTGTCTGATGAGCGGTATTAAGCATTATTGAGCGTTTTTGATCCTGTTTCAGGCGCCTATTCTAAATGAATAGACTATAAGCAGACAATTTCCAGGTTTTACTGGATAGTTGAGATGAAACAAGCGAGCTCTGCTCGCTAAGATCGCGAAGCGATCTTCAAAGAACTGCGAAGCAGTTCCGGGTGTTGGTGAGCGATAGCGAGCAGGGGGCAGAGCCCCCTAGTTTAAAACAAAAAAGCCCTGTAAATATAGAATGGAATGTTCACTTCAGTTTTTCGGCAAACATTATTCGAGATGGAATATGAAGTCACGTAGAAAGAACGCTGGGGTTTACTGATTTATTATTGAGAAGAAAAATTTTACTCTTTGTAGATTCTAAAATCACAAAACTTTGGAACATTCGGTTCGGAGTTCTGATGGTAAAAGTAGAACTTTCTATAGCAACGCCGACAACTTATGGAAACCTTTCTTTATGGTGTGATGAAAAATGTTTACAGATTTATAGTGGTTTTCGTTTCACACCAAAGAAATCCAACTCGTGGACTTTTATGACCTGCGAATCACACGTCTATACCTTAATTTATTTCTAAACTTTTCAATTTGTTTTCTGTAAGATAACATCATAACACTTTGACAACCAGGGAGATGCAATCAACAAATAAGTTTATAATTAAGTATTTGCCTGTTTTTTACTGAGAAATTTGTTATAGCATACATAAGTTTGTTATGCTTACATGAAGAAATTTGTTATTAAATATATGTTCAAGCTTTTTTTACCACTCTTAGTGAGATAGTATCACTCCTTTTCTTATCTTACATAAAGTGCAATTGAAATTTAGCAATGTACATTTGTACAAGTATTTAATTAGTATCTCCAAGTATACATGTAATATTGATATCTTACTTATATTTAAAATGCATTTTGTTGTTTACATCATGATAGAAGTCGCACATAAATTTCAGCTTCTGAAAATGGTGATGTAGGTAGATACAGAAATTTCTATTACTTGCGTAGTGTTTAAAAAAAAAACTCACGCCGAATTCCCGTACCTTTAAGAAATAGGTAAAACTTTTAAGGGCAAATAGTTTTTTCCTTTCTCAACAGTAGATTAATTTTCAAGTAAATATCTGTCAAAAAGACCTTCGCAAAAAGTAATTCGGTGACATTGCTTTTAGTTATGATTTTACGAGGGAAGACAGTTCATTAACTTGAAAGAAAACAAAAAGAAGGCAAGAGACATCCTTGCCTTTTTTTCACAAATTCTTTAGCTAAGTTTTTACACCGTGCCATCATTACGGTATAGGGAACAAAAAATAGTTTATATACTCTTAAGTTATTTTCATCAAAAGTCTTCGGATTCTGTATACCTTTTCGAAGTTTTATTACTTTTTATCAATTTTTTATGAAAGAAAACTCCGTTTTTAATGTAATTATAATGTAATGTAAATGTAATTATAGCTTATCATACTTTATGTTATGCTTCAATTACACTTTAAACTCATAATTTATTTTTTAATTTTTTTCTGTTCTTTATTTAAGTATATTTAGAGCTATAGAGACGAAATCTTATAGCAAAAATGCTTCGTTTTCTTGATTGAATTTAAGGTTTCATTCCTCATGCCCAGAATTTGGTGGTCAGTCATATTTGTGTATTAAAAAGTACTTAATTGGGCATATGTTTTATAAATAAGTAAATTGTTTTAAAAATTTAAATTAATTCCAATTTCTACGTATAATTTATAAAAAATACTGAAATAAAATATATAAACATCAATGAATCCCTACTAAATTATAAACTATGCAAGTTAATATTACGATGCATCTATAAGAAAAAGTAAGTTAAAAATAACCCAAAACTGTATAAATTAAATCCCGTAAAATAATAATTTTTAGAAAATACCCCATATTTATCGTAAATTTCACATCCGTTTTTTAGGACTTTAAAGCAAAAGAAAATCAAACAGCTTCATAAAAATTTTTTAAATAAAAAAATGAATGATTAGATCAATTTAGTTCAGAAACACAGAAGCTCTGTAATTTATTCTAAATACACTCAAGTGTAGATGGTATTTTATGAAGATAGATTAGCTGTTACAGTTAACCATATACCTTTCGTCCTTAATTCTATTCTTTGGTAAGGTAATTGGGGAAATTACTTTCTAAACCTCGACTTTACTTTCACTTTTTAAACTTTTATTGATGTTGGCAACACGAGCAAGATTAAGTATCTTTTCATCAATCATAGTTGTCTGCTTAGTAAGTATTTAAATTGGTGAGAGGGAATTCCTTATATACTTTTTTGGGATAGGTGATTTATTGCATTTGGCATGTTGTAAATTTAATTTATAATTCCAGAAAAAACTACAAAATGCTATTAAACATTTTGATTTATTAAGGTTGACTATATGATTTAGTTAAATTTTTTTCAGATTTGAAAGATTAATATTGATTTAGTAAATTAATGATGTTTTTTACTGTTAAATTTAGTTATCAATTAGTAGTTAATTTATTTATGAGATTACCAAATGTTTCGATTAACAGAAAAGTTGTGCAAACATTTAAGTATTTTAAATGTTTATCACAGAGAAAAAGTATGAAATGAGTGAAAAATTCCTTGGTATTCCTTATTTTTATATTCTTGCTTAAGTTATCACACACAAACTGACTACTGACTACTACCATTGCTTTTTCAACCCAAACGTAAGTTAATTTCCAAATGAAAAAGAAAATGTAAAAACACTTTTAATTAGTATACAATAGCATCACTATGCCCTAAATTTGTTTTTATTTGGACCAGTTTCTGTAAAAGAAACATCTTAAAATATATATACAAACTCTGTACATAAAATGCTAACTAATCAACTGTATTGCAATATATTCTTATAAAAAATGCACTTATATTTTACAATTCAGCATGATGCATTTAAAATTTTAAGAGTTCTACCAGATTACAATAGTTATCACTTTTAAAAATAGAATATTTTTTAATCACAATATATGAAGACAGTTTGAAAAATTAAAAATTTTTATTATTTAAGCCAAAAAATCGTAAAGTTTAAAATTATTTTTTACTTTTAATTAGTTTACATTAATATTTTTTTGCTCTGTTAATCGTAATTAATTTATTCCAATAACTATTTTATTAGATACTTTTTTAACGTTTAACGACTTTTCTTCTTGAATAAAAAAAGAAGAAACAAACGTACCGTACACATTATATTGTAGATTTTTTGCTTCTTTAATAAACCTCTTCTTGCGTACTTAATTCCATTAAACAACTTTTTCTAAATCGTAAAAAGCTATTACGATACAACAGTTAAACCGGAAAATTTCCGTATATGTTGATATGTTGGGCTTTATGAGTAAATCGTGAATTATTTATGTGAAAAGTTTTGAATTGGATATAAAAATAAAAAATAGCTATTCCAGAATCTAGATCCTTGAAAAAACAGTTTATACCGCTGGGGGTTTCAATCCATTTCTCACCTATCGGAGCAGAAAATCTACATCAAGAAACAGAAAGGAAGTATATGGTGCTGAAAATCCCCCCTTTCCTATCCCAATTTATCACCAAGTTCAAGTGTAATGAATGGCTTTTATATTAGTATTCTTGTAACGAAGTACGGAAATGTAAAATATTTTCTTTCTAAATTATTATTTTAATTACTAATTGTGCATTTTATTTTCATAAAAAGTCCAATGAAAACAAATATATGCTGAAGGTGGAAAAAGTTTCCTTGTAATTTTTTAAATAGATTTCTGGATTGGGAAAAATTATTTTAACCATTGAAAATGCATTTTTAAAGGCTTCATAATGCTAAGGAACCCATAATGCTAAGGAACCCAATAACTAAGAAGAATTCAAAACCAATACATTTTATATATTCAAACGCTTTAAGGGAACCAGGACGTTCTCAGCCATGCAAAATACGCTAATTTTACAATATTTCGAGACCCGAAATTATATAGTAAAAGTTATTCAAATACAATAAAAATTGGTTGTGTTAACTAACAGTCTTTTGTCATCCTAAAATGACAAAAATTTATTATATATTATCATATTATTTTTTAAAATAGGAAGTCGAAATAGTATATTTATTTATTTTATTTTTTTTTAAATTTCACAAATTCACCTGAAGATAAGACAATCCGTATAGGTGAATCCATCACATACACACAAGAACAGTCACAACAACAGTTATCATACGAGTCTTCCGATGGATGGGGTTAGAAAGGTTAGCATATAGAAAATTCTATGTTGTTTTTTAGCAAAATAAATAGGTTTCCATGTAGAGAAATGTATATTCAATTTAGTGAACTAATTTTTAAAACAATTTAATGAATACTTTTTTTAAAAAAAAATGCTGAACTTAAAATTTTAAAACGTAGCAAAAAAACAGCAGATTTTTCTCGTATTTTTGCTTAATTAAAAAAATTATTGCAACATAAACTGTATAAAATGATATTCACTGAATGCACTTATATAAAACGAATATTTGTACCAAGTTTCATTTAATTTCATTGATTAGAATTTTGTAAGAGCTAACCTAAAGTTCAAAAAAACAGGTTTTGAGAAAAATGCCAAAGAACTTAAAATGGAACATTAGTGGTGGTGATTGTTTACATCTTGTACCCCCATTTTCTAGGGGATCTCGGTCCTAAAGGTATATGTATTATACATTTTTGGAATCGTCATGAAACCTACTATTTTATCAAATAAAAATTAAAAAATCGAATTTTTGAAGGTTTTGGACGTCCTGGTTCCCTTAAAAAACACTCTAAAGACCGATCCTCTCAAAATAAAAATGAACCAGTGCATATTATAGGAAATTTTACGTACTTTAATTTGCTGTACTGCTGTTTTTCAAGAAACAAAAATATTTTTAAGAAAATTGGTGAAAAACCGAACAAAAATGCAAAAATTTGAGATATTTTGCAATTTTTTATGTGAAGGTGATTTTCGAAATGAAAATAAACTTGAAATTCGGATTTAGCTATGCAGAAAACATAAAAATTTGTTTATTAAAACTCTCCCATTAAGATTAAGATAACACTCCATTGAAGATTAACAACCGCAAAAGTCCGTTTGGGCTGTAAGGCGCGAAAGTTTTACTAGCCCTGTCCCCTTGGAAAAAAACAATAATATAAGGTACGTTATTTATAGACAATTAAATGCTTATTCACGTGGTATAAAATTTTTGTTGATAACGTGATAAGTTTTCTTTTTGTAGAGGGTAGAAGCGCGCGTTTTCCATTTTTTGAGAAATACCAAAAAATCGCGAAATCACGGTTTTTCAGCGCGCTCTAGCTGCAAAACCACTTTTCAGAAAATCAAAGTTGAGTAGTGCCTTTTGTAGGAAATTTTGTTTACTTCAACTTTGTGATTGAGATTATCTTCGAGAAATTTAGTTTTTTTTAGATGTAAGCAAAAAATTGAAAAAAAGAGCAAAAATTTTGCTACTTTTCGATACTTGATATGAAGCCGACCTCCCACGTGGCAGCAAATTTCATATTCGTACAGCAGCCACGAAAACATATAAAACTGTCCAAAAAAAACTTTTTATGTGAATGTTTTGAAAAAACAACCATTTTACTGGGGTATTAGTATTCCAACTCAATGAAGCATTAGCTAACAACATCCTTCACTACCTATCTATCTTGACATAAAATCCTCAAATATTTATATACTTTAAAGCTTTAAGCAATACCCAGTAGTCTACGCATATCTAAAAACACCAACAAGTACTAAACCGTTTTCAGGACCTTCAATACCATCTCATCTCTAGTGATTAAAGATCTACACAACACTAAACATTTTACCGCTCCTTAACTCCCAAAGTAAGGAACTCCTTACGAAAAAAGAAACCTCCCTCGCCTAGACGTGTTTCAGTTTCATTTCGTCGGGATGTCCCCAAGAATTCTCAGCGGGTCCTTTTCAGTTTCGAAATCAATTTAACGAAAGAAAGTTTATGATACTCGCTGGGTGTTTGAAATCCCAATGTGCCCGGCTGAATTGTTTTTAATCTCCATCGACGTCCCTTCTATCTTCGTACATCAAACAAGGATTATCTTTTCTTTTTTCCGATCGTTAGGAAGAGAAGTGAGTTAAGTCCCTTTTTAGGAGTTTTTATATAAACATTAAAGGGAGTATGTAGGGACCGAGTACACAGTTGTTTATTTCCCTAGTAGCAGACCTCGTACTGAATATGTTAAGTTTACGTAATTTTTCAACTATGTAAAGTAAACGAAATTCGGCCAAACGTGACAAAATTTTGGCGATTCTTAAACATCTGGGCTTCTTCGAACAATCCAAAATTCATACATTTCAAAAGAATATGCTGCATTTTTCTCCAACCCTTTCAAACTATTGTTTAGAGTGGAAAACAAATCTATCACCGCAAGTTCAGATTAAGGGATATTCAATGTCACAGAAATTTCATGTATTTTACACACCCTTCCCTCCGCCTATGTCACTTACTGTCACATATCAGTGATTCGTCATTCAATTCATTCTTCCCACAAAACAGTGCGTTAAATTATATTTTTAGAATTAATTAGACCTAATTATATCCAATTACAGAACCATTTTATTTTTAAACCCTTTTTTTTTCAAAGTTTGCATAAATTCATTTTTTAGGATATTTTTCTTACCCGAATGAGCCATTTCCAAGCCATACCTATTCCTCAAAAGTCTACTGTAAAACTGAATTTTCTAAAAAACACCATTAAGACAATTTTCTTCATTTCGTCCAAAGTATTTAATTATCCAAAATTAATTAGCACGTCACAACCATGCACTTCACAGAAAGTGCTTTCACGTTTCACTGGTAATGACGTTAAAAATCCCGCTTAAACTCATGCAGAAGCTCTTGTATTTTTTCCAATGACCGCTTTACCTTCAGGGACATTCGAATCACTCCAAAAAAGTGTAACTGTATCAGGGTTGGCAAAAACCCGGGTTTTTTTGAAAAAAACCAAGTGGGTTGGGTTTTTTCGGGTTTTTTCAATAAAACCCTGAAAAAACCCAGATAAAACTGGGTTTTTTTCGGTAAAAGTGTGGGTTTTTTCAAAATTAAGTGGTTTTCTCCTATACTGTAAGTGGGTTTTTTCAAATTTTAGTGAGTTCTTTCTATGTTAAATGTGTTCTGTTAATACCACAGTTAAGTGTGTCCACAGTTAAGTGGGTTTTTTCAAAGTTTTTATACTTTGAAAAACCCACTGAAATTGTAAAAACTCCCTTATTTACTGAAATCTGGTTTAAATTTTGAAAAAACCCACTAAAATTTAAAAAATATGCTAAACTTTGAAAAAACCCACTGAAATTTTAAAAATCTTCCTTATTTTTTGTATCTAGTTTGAACTTTAAATGTCCTAAATTTTGAAAAAACCCCATTCAATAATGAAAAAACCCACTGAGAATGAAAGAAACTATTTAACTTAAAAAAAACTCCCTGAAATTGAAAAACACCATTTAATTTTTAAAACCTAGTTTAAATTTTGAAAAAACCCAATAGATAATTTTAAAAATATCCTAAACTTTGAAAAAAAACATTAAATTTTGAAGGAACTGCCAAAATCTTGATTTTTCTTGAAAAAACCCAAAAATGGGTCCAAAATGTGGGTTTTTTCACATGGGTTTTTTTTGAAAAACCCCATTGGGTCCAACCCAATTGGGTCCAATCCAGCCAAGCCTGAACTGTATAGTGATATACAAATTGATATTTCACTACAATGCCCCCAAAATGGAAGTTCGGCTTTGATGATGATTCGTGCAAATCAACGCATGACTTAAGAGAACAATTTTAAATACAATGTGGGATACAATACCTTCATCTTTCCCCCGTTAAAAGAAACTTCCAAAATATTTTTTTTATGGCAATTGTTGCCAAATTTTAACTGTTGTCTTGGGGCGATGGCGGCATAGCGCTTGCGCTAGAACATAATAATAATGCTGCAAACGGTAAAGGGGACGTTCAAATATCACATAAGCATGGTTTTGATAGAAATCCCTCTCCCTAGCAAAGGAAATAGTATATCCTCTCGTAAGGTGCGTATAAATAATATTTGAACGGCCCTATACATGCAAAAAATTCTTACATTCCCTAGTAAAAGAAAAAACTCCTAACTTCCCTAAGAGGGCTACGATATAATGCACCAGTACCTAAATTAATAGTTTTGCACCAGCGAAGACGGAATATTTTTCAGAACGAGAGGAATCCGGTTACAACATAATCACAATCTCATCCAGGGAACACTAGGACCTGGTTCACTTCTTCTCTAAAACCACCTCCTTCGTCGGTTTCTTTTTACCATCTTGTGTTTATCTCTCTGGACACGTATTCCTGATGATATGGCCGCTGAGTTTCATGCCCCATTAGAAAAATCGATTTGCAGAGGCTTGAGTTACTTGGTTGGTGACAACTGGGATGAAATTAGTATCATTTTCTATCCGAGAAGCGTTATTTATTTGGGATTATCGGTAGAGATGAAAGGGGATGTTCTGAACAGGGTTTGAAATTGATAATTAGATTTCCTAAAATCATGTTAATTATTTTTTAAAAATCTTAATGTATTAAAACTAATATTTGATTTTTGAGTTATTGATTCGCTTTTGAATTTTACGTTTAGTTTCGTTCTCTGTCTCGTTAAATATCGCCTAGATGTTGTTAACGCCAAATATAAAATTAAAAATTATAGCGAAAACTTTTGAACTGACCTATAAACGTATATAGCTATATTTCAATGACAGCCATACTAATTTGGCTGTCTGAAAATTTGGCGATATTTAACGGGGCAGTTGACGGAATTGACCAATTTGAGGGATGATACGTTTTCTTTAAAATCACAATAACAATTATAAAATCAAGAATGATAATGAATTTAATTTAGATAATCTAATCCACATCCATTTATTGATAGCTAAGATAGTCCCAGAGAAAATAATTTTGAAATAGCTGCGAAAACTATCTGATTGTTAGAAGTTTAGATAATCCCCAAACTCTCGCCTATTTCTATGGGTGCTTTCGAAAAAGATCAAGAGCTTCTTCGGTTAAAAATACCAGCTTGTTTTTTTTGAGAACTTAATATGTATTTTAGCAATTTTCTTAAGGTGTCACCTAAAAGGTCCTAAATATCCAAAAAAGAGTTAAAATACTATTACTTTCAATGGTAAATTTTTAAAACCTTTTCAGGAAGAGAACACCCAGACCCCTATCTTTGTTTGGGATTTAGTGTAGTTCACAAAATTTTACCTTTCAGCACACCTGTAAGCGTTATCCTACAAATAAGTTTTAAAAAGCTACATGTAATAATTTTAACTCAGACCCCTCCGTCCTGACACAAAACAGTCTAGTTACTCGTCTTGATGCACCAGAATTGATGTTTTAATTTTGTGAAAAGAAATACATACATTCCTTTATATTTTGAAAAATAATAGCTCGTCTGTTGAACCACAAATATGTACTACCGAGAAAAAAAAAATCACTTCATACCTTCTCAAGATGAACAGCCCGTGCATTAAAGTGATGAACGACTCGACGGAAGCTTTCATATTTATACAAGCGGATAAATCCCTTACTGTTGCCAATTTCCCCCAAAGAAAAACTACCTATAAAAAACTTTGACTCGGACCTTCAATAATGGCTGTAGAAAAAAATAATCTCGGTGTCTGGGCAGAAGAGAAATGGTTGACCTAAGAAAAATCTACGGATGGAGAAAACAACAAAAGAAATAAACCGCTTCCTGACTTTTCAATCATATTTGATCCCATGTTATTTTAAGAAAGGGGAATAGAAAAATAGAAGCAAAAGTTGTTTGTATCTTTATTTATTGCTTTGTCTGGGTGAAACTTGGGGTCTGTTTGATCATAAAGAATGAAAAAAGTCCTACTGGTTTACTGGGCATCAATAACTATGCTGCAAATATACTTAGTATCTACTTTGAATAAAAGCAATAACAAATATAATGCAGTTGATATGTAAAAAATGTGCACAAAATATTTTAAGTAAAGCAGCATTTCATATAGGTAAGAACCACTACATGAAAATATGAAAGCTTTTACTTCACGGTTTGTTTCAATACATTCAGAACCCATGTATAAAAATCCCATCTTTGATAAAATTACTTTTTAAGAACTTCAAAGAAACAGGACAAATTCTATTCTGATGGAGACACAATTTAAGTACCAATCGACTAATTAGCCACATTTTATAACTAATTCAGCAAAACAAGTATATTTAATTAAAAGCAAGAATTTCAGAACATGTGACCTGGTTTTTTTTTCTCATTGCGTGTTAGTTTTCTCTTTCGTATCACACAAATACAGCTTTTAGAATTTTTTTTGCTTAATTCAAAGCATTGTAATTAAATTGGCTATTAAAAGATTAAACTTTTAACAATTAGAGGGTGTACTTTTACTTTCTGGGTGTCTTTTCTTCTTTTTTTCGTAAAAATGCAGTCTATTTATGTAAGATTTAAAATGTCAAGGTTAATTATGATTCAAAACAATTTCTTCAAATTTTTAATGTATAAAAATTAGAGTACAACTTACGTCATAGTATTGATTCGAAGGATCCTATAATAACATTTTCTAGATAAATGTATGGAATGTTTACCACGTTTAAATTATTTTGTTTCGTCTGTTTCGTTATGAATATATTGAAAGTATAACTGCCAACATTTCTTTTTTCGATTTACCAAAAAAACATGTTTTAAATCTTTAAGTTAAAATGTCGATTAAAAAGCAATAATTTACAAAAACATTGTGATATGCCTCTTTTGACTTGGTAATAAAATTTCTTTTGTTAACCTTTTAAACGCCGCAATTCAAATTTCGAGTTGAAGGTTCTGATTTTTGGCTTAAATAGCTTGTTTCAACATTACTAAAACCATTCTAGTCATTTTTTGGCTGAAAAAAATTCCTAAGTATGATTTTGAGGATGTTCCCATTTGGGAACATCGGCGTTTGGGGTGAAGTTTTTAGGGATATTTCCAAAAGGCACATATTTTACATATAATTGAAATAAAATGATTGAAATAGGTTTCTACTCAATAATTATGAACATTTTTATGATAGTGGAGGTTTTTTTTTTCATTTTTATTACCCATACGTGGACGATTGGGTTACATTTTGTAGATTTTCATAAGAAAGAATTGACATGTTTATTACGTACGCGAAGCTTTTCCGTATATTTTTCTTGCACTAAGGGTAGTATTTTTGTATAAAAAATATATAAGAGTGTTCCCATGCACTTTGAAGCTAAACAGTTACGTTTCTGTGTGAAAAATTAGTTTTAATTACGGTTCTATACGGATATCTAGCATAAAATCCACTAATTGCATTCAAATCTAATTAGCTTTCAAAAGTGATAACCATAATTATCGCCATTGATTCATTAAAGCTGTGTTTCTCATGGAAGATTCCGAATTGAACCACATATCTTTTACATCCAACTTACGTTAGAAGAGTGTTTTTAGATGTACACACTTTTCCTTATTTTCAAAATTCTTCAATTTTATTCCTTAAATTTTTATGTAAAAACAATTACTTGAACAAAATATCAACGCAAATCCTCAGAAGCATTCCAAATATGCTCTTTGCATAACCCCTGATGATAATTCCTGAAAATTAATCGATCGGGGAGTTAAAAAAATATGCAAGTGTAAGAATCTGCTATAAAGATTTGGCAGTTATTTCTCCATAAATCAGGTTAAAAAATAAAAATTACAGATTTTTGAATTTAAAACAATATTCTTAGCCTGTTCAGATCCTTTGAGACAAAAAAGGTTAAAAAAATTAAAGAAAATAGGAAATAACCTGAATTTTTGCATGCTATAAAAATCACCTCAAATACTATACCCCAAATGCCGATGTTCCCATTTGGGAACATACACGTTGTATGTTTAATTACTCTCCAAAATTGGAATATAATGCTATTCTGTCAAGCCAAATGGGAAGATATGTACTTAAGCTACCTAAACACAGCAAAATTATTTAAAACTAAATTTATTTAAAATTTTCACAAGTTGGAACTTGTGCAACTTTTGGAAGATCCAAAAATCTCTAATTTTGATGTAAATTCTACAAAAAAGATTAAATAGCACGTGAAAAACTTGTGCATGTAAAATAACTTCATATCTTTGAGTAGCTTTCTACCAAGTATCAAATTCCTGCAAGAAAATTTTAGTGTTAAAAATTTCCTTAAAATGATGTTCCCATTTGGGAACATCGGCAGGTAAAAGGTTTAACCAAACAATAAAAAATCTTCTTGAGAAAACCAAGCACTTTAGAAATGCGCTATAGTTAGTTTACTATTCAAAAGTAGAGAAATATTTTTTCCAACTACCACCCATTTTGAATCATTATACAGTCGAGTCCGCTTAATGTGATCGCAATTGTACCAAACTAAACTGATAACATTATCCGATCGATAACAATAAGCGATTTCATATCAAAAGCAGCAAACAGTGTAACTAGATTGTTTGCTTTAAAATCAAAATCACGTAATCGTAATAAGTGAATTCAAAAAGCTATTTTTAAACTAGGTAAAATTTTAAGGGGAAAATATAAGAGTAGATCAATTAATAAAAGTAAAATAATCTCTTACTTTGTAATTTTATTTGTATAGAAAGGTCTCTCTTATTTCCACTCCATTATATCCTTCACTCCAATCCTCCAATAAACTACCTATTTAATACAGAATCTGAATTCCAGTAAAAAAGTGAAAATTCAAATCTCTTATCAGACATCTGCAAAGCGTCTATCTTGGTGGTTTCTTTAACCCATTAGGTACAGTCGGCTGCAAAAAAATCGAAACAGAGACGATTGTGAGCGATTGGTTGGGGTTAGAAGGATACCGTAAACGCCAATTTTCTAGATTTAATGTCCTCTTTAAAACAAGCTATAATTTAAGTCCTTAAGGGGCCGTCTACATATTAAACGAAGCACCAACTTTCATTTTTCCTATGGGTGACATCAAATATTATTCCTGATTCTGAAAGAGCACCTCCAAAAACCCCTAAAACCCAAGTTTCGTGTTGTTTGGCCCACAAACAAAGGCAGGAGGGGGGCTTGAAGTTCGTCGAATTTACGTTGAAATTTCGTTCCGATCCTTACAACCACTAACCCCGTGCACACTGCAGGAAATATCAATTAGAAAAATTCCTAGGAAAGTTAAAGCAGATTTGGCTATTTATCTGTATTTTGGCACAATTATTAGGAAAGATAAAACAGATTTGGCTATTTATCAATATTTTGGCGTAATTTTGTCTTCCAATTAGGACACCCTAAAGTAGTAGCCTATTTGGTAGGTAGAGTAACAAGCTCGTGATCGCTAGGTTGCAGGTTCTGTCCCCGCAATTCCGCATGTATCATTGTTCAAGGTTAACCTATAGGGATACATGCAAACACAAAGATGAATAGATGTTGTAAACTTCTTTTTCAAATCTAAAGCCTTTAAAACAAATTTATACAATTTTTATTGCCGTTTGTTTACAAATAATAATAGTTAATTGAGAGTTATTAATTACAAATAATTTTTTTAACTCCTGAAAGAAGGTAATAAACCTCGTTACACGCTAAATTATGAAAGTGGTTTGATGTATAAGACCTAGAAAAATTTAGCTAATTAATAAAACAGTAATTCATGCTTTTACGTCTCAAAAATTCCAGTAAAAATATTTTAATACAAATAGTTTGATTGATGTTTTGTGGTTTATTTTAATATTAATATTTAAAGAAAGTTTCCAATATAAATTTAACTTAAAAAATCCCCATTATCTCCAAAATTAAAGTAATTAAAAAGTTTTAAATTTGCTTATACATATAGGGATAAAAAAAATTCAGAATTTTTTTAAAAATATTGATTATAATGATTATATTCAGTCGTATTTTTAATAGTTAATTGGGAGTTATGTTTCATTAGATTGGATATAGAGTTCTAATAATATTTAAGGTAAAACTGTGAAGTTTCTGAACGTTGTGTGTGTGTTGGATGAATAAAATACCAATATAAATACTAAGTCTGTTGACAAGTCAAATATTAAACTTCAAAGTTAATAAATTTGATGATTTAAAATTAATTAACTTCAATCATACTGACGCTTTGACGATTCTTGATATTTTAAACAAATTGGGGTTTTAGGGAAAAAAATCATCATCGTGTGGTCATTAATAAATTTTCAAAAATTATATTTTATTCTTTTTAAAGTTTTTAATAATTTCCATAAAGAGAGAAAAGAGCAAGAAAATGTCTTTATAAATCATGGGAGAGTTTTTTTTTGGAGGGGGAGAGAATCGAAAACATTTTTACTGCCAAAATTTTAGGAAAACATTGAAAGGGGTATTGTATAGTTTATTTTAGGGGATATAGTATATTTTTTTTCTGAGGTGAAAGAAAAAGAATACTTGAAATGTTGCACAATTGTGTTATGGGGACGGAAGGAGTAAAATGTGGTTATAGTGGGCTAAAGTGGATAAGGGACTTAAGCAGTTTGTGTTTTTGATTTTCAAACACAAACTGCCTAAGTCCCTATTTCTATATAAACCCACCCACCCCAATCAAACAGTTTAAAATATCCTAAATTAGTTTCTAAATTCGATGCCAGCAAGAATTCAGCATCCAACTAACTTTGATACCACATGCAGGTGGATTTGTGCTCCCGATTTCAGGCTGAAGGCAGGGATTTATTCACTATACCTATAAGAAATAATATAAAATTTAAATTGGTAGCTAAATTTTTATAGTAGTGTTAATATTTTCTTTTGTAGTCACCACTATTTTATTTATTATTAGTTAATCATGTAGGTCTACTTTCATCCGAGCAATGAACGCACTGGCTGCGTTGGTATTTCTTAAATACTTTCTCCTATAGCCCTGAAAACTACTATAGGGGTAGGTGGGTGGTGCAACCTTTGGATGATCCTGTTATAAGTACAAATATGGTGGTAGTCCAAGGTAGATTGCCTGTATACGAGAGAGAGGCGACAACTCAGTATAGCGCGCAGATCGGTAAACAGGTTTTCTGTTCGCCACAGCCGGTTCCCCCCATAGGATTAGCATTGGACTCAGGACAATAAGCGGCATGATACAGTTTGGACAGAACTGGATGCGCAGAGACGCTTTTAAGCGAATTGTCGTCTCTCTCTCTCTCTCTCTCTCTCTCTCTCTCTCTCTCTCTCTCTCTCTCTCTCTCTCTCTCTCTCTCTCTCTCTCCTCGTATACAGGCTCTTTAGTCCAAGGGGAGGGCATGTGATACAGAATTCGGCAATATGTTAATATTTGTATTAAATTTAGATCTTGATTACATATCAAATATATATTGATACTTGATTTATCAAAGATTTCTATTTTATATATTAAGATAAACCAAAACATTGAATTCCTTTTAATAGACAATGCATGTAAGATGAGACCGTCATTATTAGGTGGCGCAACTTTTTTTAAAATTAGATTTATATTTAAAACAAAATTCCTTTGTGAAATCTATGTAACGAACGAATCTGTATATTATACTCTTTTTTTGAAATTTTATTCATATAATTTAAAAATATTTCAAATATAATGCAGGTGAAATTTTTAGTCGAATATCGTAGTTTCCTAATCTTTTCATCTGAAAAATTGTAATTGTATGTAAAGTTATTTAATTTATTAAATTACTTTACAAAGGTAACTAAATTTTTAATTAGAAAAATATTACATGCTCACAAAAATAGGTTGATTTTTCCTTTTCTGAAATAGAGTAAAAAATAAGAATATTAATTTTAACAGTAGTTTAAATTCAAGGCATCTTCAAACCTCTTCAAGCAAATAAAGCTTACGGCAGTTATGCGATTCGAACTTGATTCTATATCTTAGCAACCTGGCACACTAACCGTTAAGCCACACGGCTACATTCAGCAAGCTTTTGATAATAAATATGCCTAACTATTTTTATGGTTACCTTAAGGTTACCGTAATTTTAGCTGTATGTCTTTGGCGGTAAGAGATTGGCGCAAATTTTTCTAATTGAAATTCCCTACCGTGTGCGCGGGGTTAATGGTTGTAAGGATCAAAATCTTTGAAAAACGAGATTTCAACGTAAATTCGACGAACTTCAAACCCCTCTCCTGCCTTTGTTTGTGGACCAAACAACACGAAACTTGGGTTTTAGGGGGTTTTGGAGGTGCTCTTTCAGAATCGGGAATAATATTTGATGTCACCCATAGGAAAAATGAAAGTTGGTGCTTCTTTTAATATGTAGACGGCCCCTTAAGGACTTAAATTATAGTTTGTTTTAAAGAGGACATTAAATCATTAAAATTGGCGTTTACAGTATCCTTCTAACCCCAACCAATCACTCACAATCGTCTCTGTTTCGATTTTTTTGCAGCCGACTGTACTAGCGTCACCATATGGTCACAGTGAACAATGGTTTACATTTCTTTTCCCCTGTACTGAAATAATTTAAAATCAATAAATGTTTTATAGTTTCTGGCTGGGTAACAGTCCAATCCATCAAAAATACAGGGGTCTACTAATCTGACCCTCTATGTTGTTTTGTAATGGATCGGAGAAAACAAGTATGTGAATCTGGGTATGAAAAATGGGGCGAAATTAGATTCAAGTCTTCCCTTTTACCTCAAAACTCGCTTTGAATTCAGTCTTTTAGCATATTCATATAGTTTTAACATCAAAGAACAGTAATATATTTATTTTATAAATTTATTTATCATAATTATATATTAAAACTAAATTTTAATACTGCGTTACCATATGGTCACGCTAGTCCTTTACGTAGTCACTTTCAACCGGGTATTTCTGTTAGGGTTTGTCTTCCTATATGGTCTTTTTCATATCAAATTGAGTGATTGCCACGATATTCGAGAACGTCATTCATAAAAACAGTAATAGGTCTCAAAAATATTTTTCACTTCTTACAGTACAATTCAACAATGACACATAAAAACGATACTTGTCTCAGTCAACCTTGTGGCATTTGATATTGAGTGAATTTGGTATAACTCTAAAATTTGAGGTACTAGAGGGGGTCTTGGGGCCTTTTCCCACATATTTTTTTTAAAAATTTGATCCTAAAAACAGAGTTTTGACTCATTTTGGAGCACCTTGTCGGAATTTCGAGGATGGGGCGGGCTGCTTCGCCCCCTTTTGTACACCCCTGACCATCGAGGGAGGTTGAAATTAGTATTTTAAATGTTTTATCAGAAGTTTATAACCAGTTGGTAAGCTATAAGTTAAATAAAATCAGGCAAGAAAAATTATATCATTTTTAATATTTTGCTTACATAAAGGACTAGCGTGACCATATGGTCACATGCCATATTTCCTAAAATTTACACCTGAAGTATTGAAAATCGGTTTTTTCCCACTCTATTAACATCAATGAAGGTAATTTAGAATGGGGTAAAATATTTGAAGAGATAAAATAATTCCGTCCCTAATGGGTTAACCAATCACAAGCATGGATTCGGACCCCTCCCCCCATAACCGTTTTCTTTCAATACATGCGAAATGTTTTCTTTTTCTTACTGATACTAAGTTCCAGAAAAAAATAGCGCCAGATACTCTCATGGGGCAGATGTTTACTTGTAAAAATTGACTTTCAAAATGAAACTCAAACTCAAAAGCGGTCGTTTTAAAGGGGATATGGACAAATTTTGATAATATTAAGCGGAGTGATTATTCATAGTTGATCATATTAAACGATGTATTTTACATTAAATTGAATAGGAATGATCGGGACCTGTCGATTTCGATAACATTATCCGATTGATAACATTAACCGTGATCACATTAAGCGGATTCGACTGTACTGATATTTATGAAAAACAAACTTCGATAACCACTTACATCCCTAATTCCTTATTTCCTCTGTATTTCATCACACACAACTTTCTTGAATCCTCCAATCAGAGATAAGGTAGATCTCTGCATTAAAGTGTGAATGACGGCGACTCCGAACCTGTGTTTGAGTTTGTCGACTCGCGAGAGAAGAAGGATATTAAATTGAAATCGGGGAAAAGTCACTCAAGAGAAATGCCTCAGGTGAATCCTGGGGTTGGAATCGAAATATAAGAGAGGCCATGGAGTCACTATGGGAGAAGAGGGATCTTTGAACATCCGCTCACATTTGTTTGTGGGGGTGCTAGTGTCTATGAGAAAGTCAATGCATTAAAAAGTTGATATTAGTGTCTATGGGCAATGAGACCTCTGTTCAGGCCCGTAGCCAGGAATTTCCTTTTGGTGGGGCGCCCACTTTTTCAGGGGGGCAAGTGGGTTTTTAGTTTTCAGGAGGTATCATAGGCGTAAGTTCAACTGTTTGGGGACAAAACCCGTAAGACCCTCAGGCTTAAGGAGCTGTTACAAGACTTTTGTTTCAGGAGGAGTTGGGTCCTAAATTTTTCTAGTTTTACCTTTTTTGTTTTCTTAAGTTTTCCTTTTTTAAATTTTAGAAATTTGAAGCTTAATGTAGGTTTAACCCATTTTTAGATCCTTATTTGGGTCAAAGTATAGAAGAAACTGTTCCACATGTAAGCCCCAGAATTAAAAAGGAAAACTCGAAAATCGAGTTGGATCACTCCTCCTTGTTAATCTTTAAATAGACATAATTTTATAAAAGGTGTCAACCTAACCCCCCTTTCAGTCAGTGCTAGAGTATATAGAAGTTTATTTCGGTAGGGGCCTAAAAATATTAGTCAGCCCCTCCAATGCATATTTAATAGATTTAATGTGGTTATACATTTTGGCGTTGAATTTTCGTCGAAGACAACTTCATTCATTCGCGTGATCTGTTTCTATATAAATATAAGAACAGTTTCTTTTGTAATAATGTGGTGATAAAATTATCAAGAGGCTGGGGGTCCTCCCCCAGAAAATTTTTGGAAACTTCACCCTAAAAACAGGGTTTTAAACTGCTTTTAATACTTGTAGACCAAAATTCGGACATATGTTTTTAAGTAGAATTTTGATTTTGATGAACTTGTTATTTTTAAACAATGTGAATAATAAAGATTTAAATACAAATGGGGGGTATGGGGGCCCTCCCCCAGAAAAATTTTGAAAAGTTGACCCTAAAAAACTGGATTTTAACTTAGCTAGAAGGAAATAAAGAAGGGGGCAGCTGCCCCTCCCTGCCCCCATGGCTGTGCTTGGGGATAGAATTTGTGAAAATTTTCTAGGGGGGCAAATGAAGCTTCTAGGGGGGGCTCAGCCCCCCCTGGCCCCCCCGTAGCTACGGGCCTGCCTCTGTTAAGCTCTATTTGTGGTAAATCCAAATCCTTTTAGGAAATCTGCAGTTCAAAGATCAAAGTGCCATGAGCTATGTTCATTAATTTTCTTATATCATGCATAAATATAGTAGTTAGAAACAGCTTAACACAGGGGTACAACTGACTTCATCTCAAAATCCCAGAAACTATTAGAGTAACGAACCTTTTAACCGGAATTCCCAATTCCGGAATGCTCCAAAATATGAAACATTTACAAATTTTTGTAATTATTTTTTTTCCTCACAAAGCCTTACGTGCCCGATGGACAGATGAGACGGAAGGGTCGAGTATGTTTTAGCTTCAACCGCATGTATTAATTGGAACTGGATGAGATTGGGATGATAAAAATTTGAATGATTGGATTTTTTCCAAAAAAAGGGGCTATTTGAATTAGTCAATGTATGTAGGTTAAAAATGGGAGAAAAAACTATTTTAAATGACTAACTGTACTAAATAAATATATACTATATATAGTAACGCCGACGTGCTGGCCGAGTGGTTAGCGTATCTGACTGCGAAGCCGTACGTCCGGGGTTCGAATCCCCGTTTGGCATGGATGTTAATTTCTGTCCTAGTGTGATGAATGAATGTGGCCCCCCTGTAAAAAGGGGTTGTGCAAGTGAATGGGTGTGTGGCGCGGGCAACAGTACCTCACCTCCGTGGCTTCGGTCCACAGGTGCTCGCTGGGTAACGCTAAGTAGGGCATATCAGCTTCTTAGGGCATATCAGCGGTAAATGGATAATGTCCAGTTGTACCCGCCCATTAGAAAAAAATATATATATAGTAAAATATATAGTATATATATAGTAAATAATAATACTATATAAAAAAACTATATTAAATGAGAAAATTCAACATTCGGTAATCGGAGTTTGAATAATTGGAGTTAATGCTGTATTTTTAATAGGACCTAATTTTGCGCTTTCTTGTTTTAAGCTCGAGATTTCTGAAAATTTCGATAAAAAACCCGGAATTCCGGGATTCACGCTGTTTCACGCTACCCTGGAAAACTAGCACCTCTGCTTAAATCTAATTAGGATAGTATGAATGTTACATATTTTGAAGCATTTTTTTTCTAAATCATTCTCTATTGACATCCGAAAAATAAAGTCGAAATTGCAGTGTTTTAAAATCATTGAAAATTGAAACGTAACTGGATTGATATTTTTATTAAATCCTTCTTCACAGTTTTTTATCCTTTAAAAAATATTGATATCTTTCTTATAAATATTCTTTGGAAGATATCTTTTTATATACCCCGAAAGAACGTCCGTCTATGGGATTCCCATATGGATCTCTTTTTATCACTCACCATGGTTCTTACGTATTATTCCGACGACCGTACCGCTTAATCAAAACAGTCATCAAAATCCATTGACTTTTCTATTGATGTGCCGCTGAATTAAACGGCCTCTGAATAGTAGACGGTATAGTACGTAAGTACACTCACCATATTGGCACACTGGGTTGACATAGAAAGCGCAGTCTTCGCATATTACCTCTATTTGAAAGACCGACTTCTTACCGTATGCTCGAATTACTTTTGGAACGTGTGATGAGAAGAGAAAAGACAGCTTTCGGGTTGCTATGTTTGATAAGAATCGGTGGGTCCTAACATAGGCTAGTTCGAATGTATTATCGAGAAAGTAGCAAAAACTACTTCGTGAAATTGAAAGAGTTCTCTAGCAAACTTTGGGGGAAGTTTTCAATATAATCCAACTGATTTGGAAATCTAAAGCAAATTAATGCAAAAATGTTTTTTTGAAATTTGTAATGTGTATGTGTGTGTTGGTTGCAGGCTGCCTTTGGATCCCATAAATCTCAAAAAAATGTGTTGGAATATTTACACTTATTGTGATGTTCCTTATTCTTATTTAGATTTCTTATTTAAGTTTCTTATTGATGTCACTGATACAATTTAGTAATTCCTAATACAGTCGAATCCGCTTAATGTGATCGCAATTGTCCGAGATTAAACTGATAACATTATCCGATTGATAACAATAAGCGATTTTACATCAAAAAGCAGCATAATGTGTAACTATATTGTTTGCTTTAAAATCAAAATTACGTACTCGTAATTAATGTATTTAAAACAATTTTACACTATGTATTTGACAACTTAAAATTTTTAGGGTAATATAAGAGTAGTTCAATTAATAAAAACAAAATTATCGCTTACTTTATATTTTTATTTGTAGAAAGGTCTCTCTTTTTCTGTGAACTCCATTATATCCTTCCAATCTAATAAACCACCTATTTTATGATATAGTCGGCAAAAGTATCATAATGATTTGTAACTTGTAACCTATTTTATTATCTGAATTCCAATAACCAAGGGGAAATTAAAATCTCTTATCAGAAACATCTGCAATCCGCCGATGGTTTCTAGTTTCTTTCAAGTATAGATTCTGACCCCCCCCCCACTTTATCCGTTTTCTTCAATATTTGTGGAATGTTTTCTTATTCTTACTTATGAGTTTGAGGAAAAGAAACGCCAGATGCTAGGGTGGGGTAGATGTTTACTTGTAAAAACCTGATAGCGGACGTTTTTAGGGGATATGGACAAATTTCGATAACATTAAGCGGTGTGTTGATCAATAGTTGATCACATTAAACGATACATTTTACATTAAATTGAATAGGAATGATCGGGACCTTTCGATTTCGATAACATTATCCGATTGATAACATTAACCGTGATCACATTAAGCGGATTCGACTGTATTTATAAGATTCGATTTGATATTTCGCTCAAAATAAATTTTATATATTTGAATTTAAGGTAAAATAAAATCAGATTACTTGGAGATAACTGGTAGTTTTTGTTCAATTTTTAAAACACGAGGCAATTTTAACTATGTAAATATTTATTCTTTTTTTTTCATTTTAAGGACATTTTAATAATATTAATAAATTTTTGCATGGGCTATCTAATGCTGATATTTTAATTTCATAATAGTTTTTAAATATTAAATACACAAATTATGGAAAAATTAATTTCATTATTTAAAGATAAAATATTTTAGCGAGACAAATATTGATACTTTCATGATTGATCAATGAAATTAATATTGAACTAAAAGTAACTGAAATTAAATTAACTAAAATTAAATAACATTTTAAACAAACTAGCATTTTAACTTGACCTAAAATTTTAAAAATTCGACTCTACTAATTCATTTTAACAAAATATTTTTACTCGTTCATATTTAATAAAGGCATATTGGAACCAAATTATTTTTATTGAAAAAAGTAATAAAAGTTCAAAAGATATGCTATAATATTAATCCATTTATGTAGATCCATCTAGTACATGTAAGAATTTTCAGAAATTCAAACCAGTTTTAGCTTTAAAATTTATAACAATATGGTGATAGTTTCCATAGTTTTATAATACAAAAACTTTTGCCCAAAAAAAGTTTAGCTCTAAAGCAGTGGTTCCCAAACTATTTTGGTCGTGGAACCCCCAAATTTTTTGCCAATGATCGCGGAACCCTGATTATTTTTTAATCAACGACTTTTCAAAATTTAATTGGTTTGATTATTGTTTTATGGCGCATGAATAAATTTTGATCATAATGCGCCAAAAGAGACTTTATATAAGCATGAAATAAAAAGCAGGCTTAAAAGACATAGTTTCAAAATTTAATATCTTATATTAAATTAAACCAGGCGCGGATCCAAGGGGGGCACTTTTCCAGACAATCACCTTTGCCTTTTGGGAAAAATGTCAAATTCTTGGAGATTTTCTAAAAGTATCACGCAAGATCCTCTTGTGGTACCGTGGGGGGCGTCTGAGGGTTCTCCCCCAGAAAAAATTTTGAAATTCGACTCTTAAAAGTATGGTTTTAACTCAATTTGAGAACATTTTTGTGTCCAAAGGGGGGGCACTGTCCATTCTTAATTTTTTACACTATTCTTATTTTTTTAATGAAATAAAGTTTGTCACATGGAACCCCTAAATTTTTTCATGGTCCACGAAACCCACTTTGGGAACCACTGCTCTAAAGTGTAAAACCTCAAAATCAATAAACATCTGTTAGCAACAGGTTTATACAATATACATCCCTTCTATCAAAACACTTATGAGAAGTTAAAATAAAGGATCAACTCAATAAATATAAAAACATTTGCCCCAAAAAGTTAAGCTCTAAACTCCAAAGTGTAAAACCTCAAAATCAATAAGCATCATCTGTTAGCAGCAGGTTATATCCCCTCTATAAAAACACTTATAAGAAAAGTTAAATTAAAGAATCCACTCAAGGTTTCATGTCGAAAAGAAAAGACAAAAACACGCGCAAAAAGATACCCACCATTTATAAGTTATATTTTTTTAAATCTTGAAAGATTGGAAATCTCAGGAGTTGGAGAAAGTGTTTTCTTATCAGTTTATTTCATACTTTACTTCCTGAATCAGGAGGGGCTTTGAATTAGCTTATCTGACCAAAGAAGGACTGCCACATGCACTCTACAGCTTAGCCCATTTTATTTGTCTTTCATTTATGAGAGTCTGGAGTTTGATAAATTAAACACGGAGGAAAAGATTGAGTGGTATATGGTACAATACGGTGCTATATTAGTTAAATAGTTTTTCAATAGATGGTATAAATGAAAATTTCTAATTGAACTATTTCATGTTTATTTGTGAAAATATGATATATTATGTATTTGTGAAATATATGTATTATGTATGATATAAATGTGAGAGTTGAGAATACTTCCGCTCGTGTCGCCACCGAAGAGTGCGGAGAAGGCACATTGCAACTAAACATCAGCAACCGCAAGAAAGGCGCGTGAACTGTTGATAACTTTTGAGTTTCGGTTTGGATTCGGCTCTCGAGAAGAGAGGAGAGCGAGAGGCGGAAACGCCAGCTCTTGTAATTGTTATTTTCATTGTTAATTAAAACCTTTATTGTTTTACCCATGGTGTTCTCTGTTGCTGGCGTCTTCCCCCTCACATAAATGGTATATGATCCCCTATTTCAATTTCATAAAACTTTATATTCAAAAACATAATTATGTTCTATCTTTAAAAATTTAAAAATCATGTATACTTTCATGGTAGTCCTCCCTGGAACTTACTTCCTACGTCAATGTAAAAAAACCGGAGTAGTGGCCAGTAGCTATCAAGATTTTCGTGATCACTCTTACTGTCATTTGAGTCATTAGGAAAAGTTATCAAATAAAATACGTCCATGTTTAAAAATAAATGGTGTTATGAAATATATTAATAACATTTTTTAACTATGACTCCATTACATGAAATATTATACACAGTTACAATCATATTCATCATAGTTATTTTTAGGATCAATTTTACTATTATTCTAATGTATTGCATGTCATTCGGAAAAGTTATCAAATAAAATAACTTCCTTGTTTAGTTATAAATAAATGATTTAATGAATTTAATAGTATATATTTAAACTATGAATACTATGATTAATGTTATGTATAAGTAAATTTATGCAACTCTTTTCCATCTTGTTGATGAGCTTTGTTAGATCATACGTTTTCCCTTTTATGTTGAAAGAACTCAGATAAAAAATATATATTCTAAATGTAATGAGGAAGGGTAACATTTTTGTTTAAGTGACTTCATAATGAGGTATTTGCATGAGTGAGGGATTTGCTTGATTTTATACTTTTTCGATACATTATGGTCTAAAACTACCAAATTTCTGATTTTTAAGTTCAAAAATGTGTTTTAAATAATTTAAAATTCAATTTTATTTTTGCCAAAACGTCAGACAAGTCACGTTATCTGAAAACGGGCTTCTATTGGATGTGACGTCACAGCGCATGAAAACCATTGTGTTTTCTGTTTTCACGTGATCAGAAAACGGGCTTCTATTGGATGTGACCTCACAGCGCATGATTTGTGATTCGAAAGTGTTTTCGCGCCCAAACAAAAAACGAAATTTCAAAAATTTATATCTCAGAAACTAGGCTACGGAAATACTTGATGTAAACATCATTATTCATGGTTTTTTATCTACTATTTTAATAAAATTTAATCTCAAAACGTGAGAATACCTCATTATCACATATCACATGATTTAAAAATAAGACCAAATAAACATAAAAATTCCAATACCCAATTCTCTGCTGCTTGTAGGACTTAATATTTATAACGACTTAATATTATTTCCATGGATAAGTTCAGTTATTACAAAACGCTTTTATAAAACCATCCCTCTTATCTAAACCAACTCCAAACAAGTGAATAACGGTGAGAACCAGTTTGCGCCGGTTGAACCATGAAAGTGGTTTCTAATCTCGCCCATGTCTATCAGAGTAGACTGAAAGCTATTACCAAACTGCCCATTTTAATTAGGGACTAATTGCGTGCCTAAAAACGGTTTTAATTTGCTTTCATTCAAAGACTGAGAGCTCTACAAAATGGATAGTCCAATTTCCCGGGCTTCGAACTAATTCCACGAAATTTCGAATAACGAAAGTCGAGTGGAGTGGAGGAGAGCGTTTACTGAGAGTGTTTCGTGACTGATGAATTTTGAAACAAATAATGAATTCTCAGAACTTTTAGTGTTCAGAATTTTAATGAGCTTTATTTTGAAAGCTGTTCGTTAAATTGCTTTAGGGTCGTTATTAATTTGGGAATGTTCTGAATGTCAGTTTTAAATCATAAAAGATGATTTTAGGTTAGTAGAGAGTAATAAGCCAGTCACTAGTTATAGATTATTATATGGTTGGAAGTATATAGGAATTAAGTTGTTGAACAAAATTTAGGAAATATAATTTTTGTATTTATACTTTGTGTTAGGGTTCTAATTTCAAATGGAGAGAAATTTTTGAAAACTGATACTGTGAAAGATTCAACGAAGAGAGTTTGTGACTTTTTATTGTTTAACGATAGAAAAATTTCAAAATTCATTTTGGATGTTAGAAATATTGATATGTTTTATAAATGAGTTAAGATGATATTATCACGATGATTATGATGAAATTACTTTATGCAAGAAGTGCAACTTTCAGTAATGATATTTAAAGGAAAGCTGCTATAATGTAAAAGTAACTCTAAATGTCGCTGTGTGCAGGGATGCCATCATTACTTATAAACTAAAATCAACTCAGTGTCTTTTGTAAAATATATTTATTAACATAAAACGTTTAAAAATATAGTAAAATCTAATCCGCATTTTAACAGCGAAGAGAGAGAGTGAGCCCCGATAAGGAGCCCTTCACAAATAAGCTCCTGCTGTTTTCGATTGTGTTTAAAACCCTTTTAATAAATGATCCTAACAAATATTATGTAGTCGATGATAATAACAAGTAACAGTTTAAACGCTCTCATATAACAAAAAACTGCACGATATGAATACTGAATAACAACTTTAATAAAACCTAAAGTTTCTTTTTAGGGAAAAAAGTTATAATTCAATCTAAAAAACATGCAAAAAAACAAACTTACTAATCTGAACTAAACGAAATTTTCAAATTAGAAAGAGTGTAAAAAGATTACAATATCAAAACACACCGCAATAATGATAATAGGGTACTCTCTTAATGCAAGTTAACGTATCTATCTGATACTTTCAAGATACTCACTTATATGGTGACGCACAATTAACAGCTAGTACCTATCAACAACAGAGGAACCTCTCATTTCCAGCATTGATCCCATTAGAGATGTTTCCAAGAATCGATCTCATTATCGCTAAGGGACAAGAGAAGTTAGAGAACAAAATAGTTTTGGGCAAGCCGATCCGATAAGGTCTATTTTTTTACGTATTGTTCTCATTTATGTGGATATTTACTTTATTTCTGTCATTTGTGGAGTATGTAACCATCTTTCTTTCCCTACATTAAGCAATACAAAACAGTCAAGATCCTTCTAATGGTCTTTTAAAATTTATTCCTTGTCACAAGACTAAAAAATGTGGCTTTGAAAACAGATCCTCATTTACTATTAGACCTGTGAGGCCCAGTCCTAGGGAACCAATGATTTAAGGGCCCCCAAAATCTCAGAAGTATCTAAAACTCAAAACAAAAAGAGCTTTTCCTATTTTTGGAATGCATTGTCAATGTTGTTTTCCACAATTTAAACTCAATGATATTAAAACACACGTTTTCTTTTTAGATACATTTTTGAAAGAAAAAACAGAATAATACTAATTACCAATTATTTAATGTTGTAAATTTAGTTTTTATGATGGACCCATAATTTGGGGACCTGCTTGCTGACTGTCAACTGTAAAAAGTTCATAGATTTACCTGATGATTACAAAACATAGGGACATTATACACACCAATCGTAAGGACAAGGTAAATGGGGATTGCCTCAATTTATAATATTTTTCGGCAAGGAGGCTAGCCATGCCGTAATCATAAATTAATATTCAGGTATCTTCATTCATATTCATATGAAGTTATCAATGTATCCCCCTAAAAAAAGTTTATGTTTCTTTTTGTTATGTTGTCACCTTAAAGTATTCTGATCTGACGGATACTACAAATTGTCTTACTTAAAAACATACTCCATTCCTAAATTTAACATTTCGAATCACACCATCTACAATTTCCGAAACTGTGTCTGTCCATCATCCATCTTCCATTCAGTTCATAAACTCAACTTTCACGAACTGAAACAGCTGTTGTTCTAAACCTCCCCCTTCTCCCCCCAAAAAGAACTTGCAGGGAAAACTACCAGACACTTATCCCCATCCTCACCAAGTCTCCGAAAATTGTTCAAGAAAAAAAGGGGAATACATTTCGTTTAAAAAAACATACAAAGGAACGACATATTAAAAAAGAACCCTTCTCCTTTCCCCTCAGAAGCACGAGTCATGGCGTGATGGGGGCATTTCGCGGCAAACGACATCCATGCCCGATTTTCGCTTCAAAAAACGTTCTTTTTCTCGAAAAGAACACTGCGGGGGGACTTGCACCCCCGTGTGACGGGGGTTGGTTGATATGAAGAACGAATAAGGGTGCTGTCACCCGCCCCTTTTATCTACGTTTCAAGTGTCGAATCCTTCTGGTGGAAAACTGACAATTTCCGACTATCAACCTTCCGTTTCGTGTTCTTTTTTTTGTTCTAAATCCCCCCTTTGTGTTCTTGAAAAAGGAAGTTTATCGGAACTATGAGTGGGGGGACTTGTTTGCTAATAGGCAATCATGTAAGTGAATAAAGTATTGGGTTCATAATTGGTTTTATGCTTCCTTTTGTTGTTGTTATTATTGAATGCTTATGCCGATGTTGGGCACTTGAGGGGAAAAAAGGTATTGTTTTCTGGGGTGTTTTATGTTTCAGAAATTCAATTATGGCGTTCTTGTTCGGTTGTAAAGTTAATTAATTAGCCTTGAAAGTTATTGGTTTAAGCTGTTCTCTGCTGCAGATGTTTTATTTCGTGGCAGTAATAATTTTCCGAGTTTCCAGAAAGTATTTTTTTGCCTTGAACAAATCGGTGAGTTTCTAATCGGAGTAAAGTTATATTATTTCAAGTGTTTTTATGGAATTAATGAATATAAACTAAGTGGCCATGGAAGTTGGAATTAAAAGAAATCGTTAGAAATGTAATTAGTTTCCAGAAACTGCGCATTAAATATCAATTCATTTTCACTTTTCCAACAGGCTAAAAACTATATCAGTCTCATTTAAAATGGAAAATGAATCCAGGAACTATCTTTATAAATGCCTAAACTTTCTTAAAAGTGTAGCTCTCAATTATATAATTTTTACTTTTCTGATAAATAAAACAGAATAGAACACCTAGATAATTGGAAAATATTCTGAGGTATATTGGGACGTTAAGCAAGCAAATTGAACTGTGCTTAATTTGAATTCAAATCAATTAAACAGTAAATTTTACGCAATAATATTAATTTTATTTTTTCCTCATGCAGTATAACCTCGTTATTTCGATCTTTTATACTTCTAAAAAATTTTCCTTTAAATAAAGTACTAATTAATTTTATATTTGAAGTCACCTTGTTTTATCGAAAACTCCGTATTTCGATCTTATTTTTAGGTTGCTTTGATTTCAGGGTATAAAAATAATACTGTACTTGGGTCTTCCATTAATAAGATTTTAAATTTGTTTCTTTCTTTAAACAATAAAAATCGGTGAATGTTCAATAGGGAAGGTTAGTTATCCAAGATCTATACGATTATAAACTTAGCATATTTCAAAGATCGAACAGTTTTAAGTTTTTAAAGGAAAGAAATTTTGTAAATTTCTTCGCAGCCACCTCCCAATCTAAAGAAAGGTCAATTCAATTTTTTGACAATGATTTACAATTATACTAGTCGACAGTGGTTTCCTAACAACAACCAAATTACTATTTTTGTTACTAACTCATGTAGTTATTAACATTTAAAAGAATATGTAAACTCCAAGAAAGATTTATAAGATTGTTATCACCTCAAGCACATTCCATTAATATTGATAACTTTAAACTATTGAATATTTTACCTATTCGCTACCTCTTCTACTTTAAAACAAGTCTCTATCTCTACTTAAACTCCGATATCTGCAGAAAGCGAAACATGATAAATCCCCGAAGACCTAATGTGTTATATACTGTACCTAAACCTGAAAAAACTATTTTTTGCAAAAATTTCTTTTATTTAGCCCCTAAGTTCTTTAATTTATTACCTTTGGAAATTCAAAATAGTCAAACCAAACATGCATTTAAAAAGAAATTAAAAGACTTTTTGTTTTCTATTGGGGACATTGAAAACTTTTTTGTTTGATCTTGCATTATTAGAGTAATTTTAATCAATTCTTATTTTTTTTGCACTACTACTTACCTTACGACAGATAGTAAACCCAAATTTTCGACACCCTGTTTGCCACTACTAATTTCCTGATAGATATTATACATATATTTTTTTCTTGTTTGCATGTAATGTATACTTTTATTTACAACCATGTCTAAATTTTTTATTGTAATTTCATGTGCAACTAATTGTAACCAACTGTTTATTGTTCACCTACATGGATCGTTCAACGATCCCAGGTGATGTAATACTTTATTTACTTTGTTTAAAAATATAATAAATAAATAAATAATTAAACATATCTGCAAGTAAAAAAGTTTCAACACGTCCCATTTTTGTGTAACAAAAATTTTCGATTTTCTGCTTTTTTTCTTAATTTTTGCGTTTTAAGCGTCATTTTTGTCCAATAGCAACCCTTCAATCCCACCTAATTAATTTATTTCTAGTATCCAAGTATGTAGACATTCTTTTAAAAGTGTGGTGATGTTTTTGTACTGCAGTTCATTTTGAAAATTGACTAGTTTTCAGAGTAAATTTTGCACATTTATGTACAATACGTTTTGCTTAATTTGAGTACGGTTTAAATTACAATTCAACGGTAATATTTTACGGAAAAGGTGAGAAAAGGTTTTTCCCCTCTGATTTGGGTCCAAATAGGTGACTAAAATTAAATCTGGGCTCTTCACGTGTGTTGCAGAAGTTAGAATGTGGCTCTTTTTAAGTGCGTACGAGTCAACAGTAGTTCTAATGCAAATAACTATCCCTATAGTATAGGGAGGACATTCAAATTATCTTAGTTATTTAATATCAATGGCAAATACAGAAAAGACATTTGTAAAAGTATTTAAAAGGACTTTTTTCGCCATTAAGTGAAGGCAAACTCAAAGTCAGTATGAACCTCTGATTAAAAAAGAATTCACGACCCTGCTTATAAAAGAAAATTTAATAAAAACGCATAATCAGCTTGAAAATAGTTTTTAGGAGAGTGGTAAAATGATTTTTAGAAAATAGGACTGATAAAAATGTTTTAATCCCAATAGAAGGTTCTCTTTAGTTTTACCAAGCCATAAAATGTTGAGCATCACCCAAAATTAATATTTTACATCCATGTATGAACTTATTTCCGGAAAATATCACTGTAGTCAATCATAAACAAGGATAAAGATTCCTTTAGGACATTTAATCGATACATAGGTCGCTGAGAAATGGCAATTTTGGGCTACAGCTCTTGGTTCATTAAAATAGGAGATTTAACGCCACTTAAGAGACAAAAAGTGATAAAATTGCATCGTAATTAATGAATGTTTAGTGATTTTTAGTTTTATATTGTCTGAAACATGTATATAATATGAATTATGATAGTATTTTATGCTAAAATAATGAGATTAATTGTTAAAAATGAGTGTTTTCAACGCTTTTATCCATTTCTTACAGTACTAGTGCCATATTTGTAACAAAAAAACTGTACGTGCTGCAGCTTTTTCACAACTATTTCTGAATTCTACACCCTAAAATTAGTCGGAAATACTTAATCTCATTTTTGTTAGGGAAAAAAAGTTTAAATTTGTCGACTAGTGTTATTATTACTATTAAATTTATTTGTAATCTTCGTAAAACCCAGCAAAAAAATCAGCGAAATTTCTTCAAAAAAGTGAAGGTAATTTGGACACTTTGTCTGCAGTTTTCTTTAAAAACTGAGTTTTGAGACCACTGAAATGCCTTTAGAATATATTCAAAACTGCTTCGAAATAACTACAGACTTCTTTGAGAAAACTACACTTTTGACGCTTTTTTGAAGGAATTTTGGATATGTTTTTTGCTGGGAAGTTTCAAAATTCTTAACATTTTAAAAATGCAGGTGGCAAGATAATAGCTGCAACACCTCTACTGAGTAAGTCTGCATCTAGAGAAGTAAACCAACAGACGGAATATACCGCCATTTAGAAACTATGCAGACCTCTAGAACTAATGGGAGCTGGCAATGAGCACCGAATTCCAACCTAGTGGTTCCAGGCCACTTCTAATGTCCATAACATCCCTCCACGCTCTTCCTAAGGTCATTCAGGAATCAAGACCCCATAGAAATGGACTCTTCACCACATTCAGTAGATTTAAATGCCCATGCACTAAAGTATCTCATAAACTCATGAAGTTGGATCAAAACTTATGTGGTTTCACATCAGTTTATACATTACGTGATGTTTCTTGAGACAATTTAGGATATCTTGATATAGTAGATGGTTTATGATATGGTCATCAACGGATTAAAATTATGATTTTGTAGTAGATTAATAATTTTGTTATTCATTTTTCTTGTTTTTAGATCTATGTATGTATATATTATTTAAATCCGTCTGCCAAAACTGGTATGTCTAAAAAGGTGACGAGAGATATTTTCGAAGTAAATCTTGAAGATTTCAAGCCCTTTCAATCTTTCTCCTGTGTTAACGTATGGATGGAAATGAGTTTGCAGTATAATTTCTTCAGACACGCTTATATTAGTTAAGGTTTCAATAATTTCGAAGTACTACTTTTACTCTAATAATTACAACAAAGATACGGGGCTAAAGTGTGAACATAAAAATGTATGCTCTAATTTTACCACTTATTTTGAAAAACCACAAATTACTTACAGGTTTCTTACTGTATTTACGTGAACACAATTTAGAGCAAAATAGGTTTTTATTTTTGTTTTCATTTTAACTCTCAAAATGAATATTAACACTGATTCCCGGATAAAATCCTTAATTTAATTATTCTATTAAATGATTTAAAATGAAGTTCATTTCAACAATCCCAGGGGATAAATCCTGTATAAGTAAAGAATTAAATAAGTAAAAAGAAAAATGTAAATGCATAAAAATAAAGAGTTGGTTTCAAACTGGTAATATTATATTCCATACTAAATTGCTAGAAAGCAATTTTCATGTTTCTTTTCAAAATAATACAAACAATGGACAGAAAAAAGTAGAGTATTAAAAATTACACATAGTAAAGTAAGGTGGGTTGGGGTAAAATGGGTCACTTTTTAGGTACTTTCACATTCTAAGTTTTATTTCATCAAAACTATTACTTTTTAATTACTTATTTCAATTGGATCTTGACATTATAATCCTTCAGAACATTTTCATCTAATTTTATTAAATATTTTTTAGTTATAAGTTGGTTAAACTTAGCATCAAAAGTAATGACCTATTTTACCTCAACGTGGGGTAAAATGGGTCTCAACCGCAAAAAGATGTCAAAAATATGTTTATTATTAAATATACATGAAAATAAGAAAAAAGGATAAGCCGTTTTTATCTGAAGAATTTTTTTTAAGTTGTACTTCAATGAAATTGTAAGCGTTCGAAGTTAATGAACATTGTTCAGATGTAGAAATTAAAATACTTCATTTGGAGAAAAAAATAAACTTGTTTGAGTTCAATGTATATTTGAAGGAAATAAGTTAAAAACATTGTTTTTACTTAATACAGAAGGCCTCCTAACTATGACCCATATTACCCCAAGTACAAAATATTGTTATAAAACATAAAATATTTTATGTCTCTCAGACTTTCTTTCATGGAAAAATATTTCAAAAGTCTGCTGTAATTTATTACAATATATGGATATTTGGAAGTTGGTAAACCCTGTTTTTTCGACTACACCATTTACAGTTCAAATAAAATATTTTTCAGCTCACACACACACACACACACACACACACACACACACACACACACACACACACACACACACACACACACACACACACACACACACACACACACACACACACACACACACACACACACACACACACACACACACACACACACACACACACACACACACACACACACACACACACACACACACACACACACACACACACACACACACACACACACACACACACACACACACACACACACACACACACACACACACACACACACACACACACACACACACACACACACGCACGCACACACACAACAGATAATACAAAGTAATTCAATTTAAATTTGATTTATATCGAGTTAATTAAAACTGACCCATTTTCCCCAAGACCCACTTTACCCCAACCTACCCTATTTAACGCACGTTATGTAACACAGACTATCACACTTATATCATAAAAATACATTTGATAAAGCTCTTTTTACACAGATCATTAAAAAGACCGTCAGCACCAAAATCCAGTTTGTGGACAGTTAAAATGGTGAAGTTGGGAAATATTGATCCGAGTTAACCGAATTGTCCAGAAATTACTAAAAGTGGAAACCTTTATTTCCACTTCACTTGTCTTTCAATCGAGTTTATTACTTCACCAACAACTGGAGTCGTATTAGAGGCAATTTAATAAGTTACTCAACAAGACGAATGAACACAATAATCAATACCGACAGGAAAAACAGAATGAACACAGTGTCCATACTATTTCGTTCCAGATAAACCGTTATACGTACGTTGAATGTGTTTCAACTCGATTAATTTCCTGATGTGCATTAGCTTATTGAGAGAAGCAAACATCAGACTCCCCCTTAAACCATGATCGAGTTACTAGAAATGATCTGGAATGACTTTTGCTCTTCTGAAAGCTACTAAAGTAGTGCGAAACTACTTTAAATAGTATACTACTATTTTATATTATAATAGATAACTAGCTGTTACAACCCGGCAAAGCCGGGTTTTACAGCTAGCCTTCTTTGGCGCTGAAGCGAGATTCCCTCGTTACTTACCTGTTCGTATTTATTTGCACACTCCCTAACATTAAATATGCAGTTTTAATGCATTATCTTCGAAAGGCGTTTTATCTCCGATTTCACATTGAGTTATCACAAATTTATTACAATGAAATAATTTTCAAGTCGACAGGTCGTCAGCCCAATCCACCTTACCGGATCTGTACAAACTTGTTTTTAAATGAAGTCTTACTATCCCTAAATTAACCCAGTTTATGAGGCATTTTCCCAAAACCTTCAATTCTTAATAGTACAGTCAAATTAGGGTTTGAGGTAGACATTTAGAAATACAAGCAGAAACCCCCTGGGATGTGTTTAGGGGGGTCTGAGGATGCCTCACCTGAAAATCCCAAAAAATCCGGTGACGGGTTTTCCGCCATTTTGAAAAAGAAGTCGGCCATATTGGATTTTTCCATAGTTCATAAAAACAGCTATAGCAGGTGAAGTAATTGGTTTAAAATGTTCGTTCTTGTTTTAAAATGCGTAATTCAGTGCGTTCTTTAAGTTTCAGTTGTCAATTATTGGTTCTAAGCAATAAATTTTTTAAAAATTAAGCTAAAATAGCAATTTTTTCGTATTTTTTTCGGTTGTAATTCTTTCGTTTAATACTGCGTCGTAACTAATATAAATATCAAGACCGAAACAACTGGAACTTGTTTAGGAGTGTTTTAGGCTATACCATACCAAAATTCTAAAAAATCCCACCATTAGTTTTCCGCCATTTTGAAAAAAACGATGGCAATACTGAATTTTCAATGTTTCTTATAAACTGCTATAACAAGCGAACTTATTGGAATAAAATGCTCAATTTTTTTATAAAATGCGTGTCTAAGTGTACGTTTTTGAAATATCCTGCAGTAAGTTAATGTTCTTAAAGATTTAATTTTAAAATCTAGGAAAAATTAGTAATTTTTCTGTCTTTTTCTGTTGTAGTTTTTTTATAGTCCAGCCAAATTAGACATTCAATACAACAGGCTGAAAATTGGTGGAAATGTAGAGGATAGTGTCCTTCTTGATATCCTGAAATTTCCGAAAAATCCCTCCAAGGGAAAATCCGCCATTTTGGAAAAACCAACGCCATCTTGGATTGAGTTTTCAAGAATAGCGACTGAACCAAGGGGCCGATTAAGTTCGTTTTTGTCCCAAATTGTTCAATATTGTGTATTTTAAGAGAAAACATCAGAATATTCGAAATGAAAAACTTAATATAATAATAATTAGTTTTTATTTAATTACTGCTTTGCTGTCTTAAAATGTTGGTAAGCATTCAAGATAACAAGCTAAAAATTGGTGAAAATAGAGAAGGCAGTGTCCTTATTACTATCCCGAAATTCCCAAAAAATCCCTCAAAGGGAAACCGCCATTTTGAAACAACCGCCGCCATCTTGGGTTGTTCTTTTAAGCATAGTGACTGAACCAATGGTTCGATTGAGTTCGTTTTTGTCCCAAATTGTTCAATAATACGTATTTTTAAGATAAAACCTGAAAAAGTTCGAAATAAAAAACTAAATTTAATTATAATTAAATTTTCTTAATTAATGATTTGCCAGGTGAAAATGTAGGTAAGAATTCAAAATAAGAAGCTGGAAATTGGTGGAAACGAAGAAGATAGTGTCATCGATATTCCGAAATTCCCAAAAAATCCCTCCAGGGGAAAATCCACCACTTTGAAAACACTACCGTCATCTTGGACTCTCAATTTAAGCATAGTGATAGTGGAGTTTTCTCTTTCCACAACAATGAAATTTCCCCAAAAAGGTATTATTGAAGATGAAAAAAACTGCAATTTTAATGTCGAATATTTCAAAAACTATTCGCGCGATTTAAGTAAATTTAGGCTTAAAATGTAGATATATTACTCAATAAAAACATACAATTACGTGCATGGTAAAAAATATCACTGTTTGGTTGCAACCAAATAAAAAAGAATGGACAAAACGGTCAAATTGAAGAAAACAAACTATTCTCAAACGATATTGCAATCAAACGGTCACATTTTTGACAATGCACTTAAATGGATGTTTTTCTTGAATAAATAAACTACATTTTAAGCCTAAATTTACTTAAATCGCACGAATAGGTTTTGAAATATTCGACTTTAAAATTGCAGTTTTTTTCAGCTTCAATAATGCCTTTTTGGGGAAATTTCATTGTTGTGGAAAGAGAAAACTCCACTATCACTATGCTTAAATTGAGAGTCCAAGATGACGATAGTGTTTTCAAAGTGGTGGATTTTCCCCTGGAGGGATTTTTTGGGAATTTCGGAATATCGATGACACTATCTTCTTCGTTTCCACCAATTTCCAGCTTCTTATTTTGAATTCTTACCTACATTTTCACCTGGCAAATCATTAATTAAGAAAATTTAATTATAATTAAATTTAGTTTTTTATTTCGAACTTTTTCAGGTTTTATCTTAAAAATACGTATTATTGAACAATTTGGGACAAAAACGAACTCAATCGAACCATTGGTTCAGTCACTATGCTTAAAAGAACAACCCAAGATGGCGGCGGTTGTTTCAAAATGGCGGTTTCCCTTTGAGGGATTTTTTGGGAATTTCGGGATAGTAATAAGGACACTGCCTTCTCTATTTTCACCAATTTTTAGCTTGTTATCTTGAATGCTTACCAACATTTTAAGACAGCAAAGCAGTAATTAAATAAAAACTATTTATTATTAAATTAAGTTTTTCATTTCGAATATTTTGATGTTTTCTCTTAAAATACACAATATTGAACAATTTGGGACAAAAACGAACTTAATCGGCCCCTTGGTTCAGTCGCTATTCTTGAAAACTCAATCCAAGATGGCGTTGGTTTTTCCAAAATGGCGGATTTTCCCTTGGAGGGATTTTTCGGAAATTTCAGGATATCAAGAAGGACACTATCCTCTACATTTCCACCAATTTTCAGCCTGTTGTATTGAATGTCTAATTTGGCTGGACTATAAAAAACTACAACAGAAAAAGACAGAAAAATTACTAATTTTTCCTAGATTTTAAAATTAAATCTTTAAGAACATTAACTTACTGCAAGATATTTCAAAAACGTACACTTAGACACGCATTTTATAAAAAAATTGAGCATTTTATTCCAATAAGTTCGCTTGTTATAGCAGTTTATAAGAAACATTGAAAATTCAGTATTGCCATCGTTTTTTTCAAAATGGCGGAAAACTAATGGTGGGATTTTTTAGAATTTTGGTATGGTATAGCCTAAAACACTCCTAAACAAGTTCCAGTTGTTTCGGTCTTGATATTTATATTAGTTACGACGCAGTATTAAACGAAAGAATTACAACCGAAAAAAATACGAAAAAATTGCTATTTTAGCTTAATTTTTAAAAAATTTATTGCTTAGAACCAATAATTGACGACTGAAACTTAAAGAACGCACTGAATTACGCATTTTAAAACAAGAACGAACATTTTAAACCAATTACTTCACCTGCTATAGCTGTTTTTATGAACTATGGAAAAATCCAATATGGCCGACTTCTTTTTCAAAATGGCGGAAAACCCGTCACCGGATTTTTTGGGATTTTCAGGTGAGGCATCCTCAGACCCCCCTAAACACATCCCAGGGGGTTTCTGCTTGTATTTCTAAATGTCTACCTCCGGCCCTTTTTTCGCCTAATTTGACTGTACTATAAATTATTATAAGAAATACTTCAAACAAATCTGTAGCAGTAAAATTTTTGAATTAAATGTGCCTAGTATCCCATTGGGATAAATCTAGTGAACCGTCAAATCTTTGAAATTTAATTTCAATGTAGATTTTCTTCACGCTCTTTCAAGGACGTTTTGCCTGTGTTGGTAAAAATATTAACTAAAAACAATGGGACAAATTGAAATAAATTTCTAATTAAAAAATGGAATGCTTTGGAGGAACCTGTTATATTATTGGCTCATCTAGGGGTGGAAAGCTTTCGATCAAGTCATAGTTTGTCCAAATCGGTTCGGGGGTTGGGGCTGGCGGCCGGCCGAAAGGAATCTCTCCATAGAGTTAACATTAGAGCAAAACGAAAAGAACGCATAATTTTAAAATGGAATGTTTGGGGGGATCCTGTTATATTATTGGCTCATCTAGGGGTGGAAAGCTTTCTATCAAGACCGATTTTGTCCAAATCGGTTCAGGGGTTCGGGCTGGCAGCCGGCGGAACGGAACCTCTCCATAGAGTTAACATTAGAGCAAAACGAAAAGAACGCATAATTTTAAAATGGAAGGATTTAAAATGGAAGGATTATATTATTGGCTCATCTAGGGGTAGAAATCTTTCGATCAAGACCAGGTTTGTTCAAATCGGTTCAGGGGTTCGGCCTGGAGGCCGGCGGAAAGATCTCCCATTGAGTTAACATTAGAGCAAAACTAAAAGAACGCATAATTTAAAAATGGAATGTTTTGGAGGAACGTGATATATTATTAGCTCATCTAGAGGTGAAAAGCTTTCGATCAAGGCGAAGTTTGTCCAAATCGGTTCAGGGGTTCGGCCTGGCGGCCGGCGGAACGGAACCTCACCATAGAGTTAACATTAGAGAAAAGTGAAAAGAACGCATAATTTTAAAATGGAAGGTTTTGTAGGAACGTGTTATATTATTGGCTCATCTAGAGGTGGAAAGCTTTCGATCAAGACCGAGTTTGTTCAAATCGGTTCAGGGATTCGGCCTGGCGGCCGGCCGAAAGGAACCTCTCCATTGACTTAACATGGGGGCAAAACGAAAAGAACGCATAATTTCAAAATGGAAGGTTTTGGAGGAACGTGTTATATTATTGGCTCATCTAGGGGTGGAAAGCTTTCGATAGAGACCGAGTTTGTCAGAATCGGTCCGGGGGTTCGGCCTGGCGGCCGGCCGAAAGAAAAACCCAATTATTTTAATATATAAGATATCTCTACCATTGCTTAAAAAGGACTGTCCACTAAAAATGATATTTGGGGAAAAAAACTTTTCACTCATAAATCTCCACTTTTAACCATTTCAGTAATAGCCGCCTCATATTTACCATAGGATTCAATGGTAATCTCGAGAGATCTATAACTAAAAGTTTTAAATTATTGTATTTGTCATACCATGGGTATTAAACATACATGTCATGGGTATTAAAAACTTTTATGTTTAGGTTTGAATTATTATCAAAACTAATAACTACTTTACGACAGATATACAAAAACAGTCAAGTCATCTACGACACTGTTTGCCACTGCTGATTTCTTATTCTTATATTATTTTCATGTATTGATCATTTATATTTATAATTTTTAAAAAAAGTTTTCTTGAAATTCTTTTTTTTTTTCTAAAATTGTATTTTTTTTATATTTATTCACCTACGAACATAGATCCTTATATTCACCTTTCTTATCCTTATATTCACCTCATATTCACCTACGAACATGGATACTAGGTGATAATCATCACTACTGTAAACTTGATTCCTTGATTCCGTTATTATGTTTAAATTAATGGACCTTCACTTTAACACTGACTCTAATGAACAAATCTGACCCTCTTTGGACTGAAAATAAACATGCTCTGCTTCGAGAATAATACTTAATTTTATTAAGATTGATTTTGAATAATATGTTACTCATATACGCACCCTATGAAACGTAGCTTTGTTTGTGTATCCCCCTAAAAAAAGGCCTTTTTTTAGACTGTATAACTTCATAATAACAGTGTCCCTTAAAAGACAAATCAGAAAATCACAGAAAGCTACTTAGAAGGAAATGAGGCAAGGAATCTTCACGGAACATAAAGCATTTCCATTAATATTGTTCAATTACTACATCTGAATCGCGAATACCCATTTTGAGTAATTCTCACAAATACTACTTTATTTTTCAACCATTATTCTTCCTGAGAGTGCGTCTGTGTCTTTATCAACTTAATCTAGTTAAGAACTAGGTTCAGGGTATTGGAAATGGAAGAGCTAGTCGAATGTAGCAATCGATCTCAATTCGAAAGTTGGGAGAAATAGTCAGCAAAGCACAGCAGTTCTAAGTGGTTAGAAAGGACTTCTTCCATACCCAACAGCTGATCCTACTTGAGACACATTTGTAAGTACTGTGTAGATAAGATTTTCTTGAGAAAATTCGATGCTTAAAGTTATATAAATTCTCTATTTATCTAAGAATGGTAAATACCCCAAAACAATGATTTTTTCAATTCCATTATACACGGAAACAATTAGTTAAAAACCATTAAGCACCGCGTATTTACACAGTCATATTGTTAAAATTACTTTGTGGAAAGAAAATACTTTTTTAGATGGAAGATTTATTTGCTTGTTCATTCTTTTGTTTTAAATTTAATCAGTAGAAAACCATATTCATCCCCAGATGATTAAAGAGGTAGAAATTAATGCTTTGCTTATTTCATGTAATACTTATTTAATTTAATTACATAAAGAATTAAGAAGTATTTCGAATGAAGAAACACTGATTTAGAGTCCCTTAAATGGGCAAGCAGTTTACTTAAAATAACGACCAGGTTAACATTGGACCGTGGAAAGAAAGATAATGCAAATAATAAATTTTTATACGGACCCCGTAGTTTGAAATTTCTAACTAGCAAAAATTTGTTGTAATTTTTCCTGATTAAAACACAAAAAATTATAATCAAAACTCACCAAGATTAGTGACTTACCCCCTTTATAACACCCTTTATTAATTGCAAAACAGGGTTCATCCGGTTCAACCAAACTTAATTTGAACGTTTAAGAATAACTAATAACATAAAGAATAATTTAATTTTGACAGAAATTGTTTTGCCTTATTCAGTAAATAATAAAGACAAATTTTAATTAGAAATTTTAAACTACCAATATGAAAATTTATTTCCTGCATTTTCTTAAGTAGACCTCCTATGGAATTGAAACTAGACCCTTCTAATTTTTTCAGCTTAAAATGAAAATTTTTAATTGGAAGCATGTGTACTACAATCAGTTACAAGCATGTGTGTTACAATCAGTTATCAGGAAGCATGTGGAAATATACTACAAACAATTAGAGGTTACGGAACACTTAAATTGAAACATCCTGCATAAAACTTCTGTGAAACACCACAATTGTCTACCTACGTCACCAACTATTTTATCCCTAAAAAAGTAAATCCATGCTCCGATATCGAACCCATCCTTTGTTCCCCAAACAAAAAGCACAACACTGACCCACTTTTCTGATACTTTCTAGATTTGTTTCCGATTTCAAGATGTCTGCATCCTCCTTCTGGAAGTACAGCAAAAGTCTCCTGAAACACTCAATCGTTACGGGGCTGCCGCAGATAGTTTCGGTAAAGGGGAGCCGAAGGAAACTCATGAAAGTTTTCGTCTTCTTGTTTTGCGTTTTCGGCTTCTTGTATCAGACGTTTTCTTTTCTCAAAGTGTACTGGTCCTACCCGACGGTAGTCTACATCACTTCTGGAAGGGACTCGGTTATATACATGCCGGGAATTACGGTTTGTAGTCACAACGGGTGAGTGTTGAAAGGTTTTTCTATAGTTTGCTTTTGTTTTTGTGGGGTTTGAGAAAGAGGTATGATACACCGACCACATAAGAGCACAATAATCACCGACCACATAAGAGCTTAACAAAAAGTCTAAGTGGCAGTTTTCCTCTCTCGAGACGCAGCCGCCAATCAGAAGAAGGCGAAATGCGAAAGTGATTCCTGATTGGATATGGAACTTCTGTCAGGCGACATTTTAATTTTATCGGATTGGCGCTGCTCTTTTCCCTCCACTGCCGATTTGAGTGATGACATCTTCAGTGAGAGAGTGGCAGTGGCGAAGCAGGAGTGAGGTTGAGCTATTATAGGCTGTCTAGGAGCTAGGGGGCGTTTCAAACTGTACAACGCCGGTCTATGGGACAATCAATACTTTAAAAGTTGCCATTAGCGTCTATGGAGATGGACCCTCTGTTAAGCTCTATACTCTGTGGTATGATACATAAAAGGAACGCCATGAAGTTAATCCTCAATGTATTGCTGAGAAAATCTAACGGCCGTATTCACCGGTAACTTGACTGGCGGTTAACCGGGAGTCAAACCTCTGATTGGTGGAAAACTAGTTTTCCTTCTTCAACGGTCAATCAGAAGCTTGACTGTCGTTTAACCGCCGTTCAAGTTACCGGTGAATATGGCTGTGTGTAATGTAAATAAATCCGGCACTTTAGACAAAAAAAGTGATGGAGAGAAACTGTCTCAATATTATTGAGGGACGTTTTATGTTACCTTTAATTTGCATAATTTGGTAATGCGCAGCCTAAGGTAAAATGCAAATTACCTAAGGTAAAGTACGAAATATTTCATACTTTACCTAGATAATCCCCACATTACCAAATTAAGTACTACATGAACTGTAACATTTTACACCGCGATACGGAGGGTCCATCCACCGAGTCTATACTCTATTCATTTAGAATTGGCGCTTGAGAAATAGTGTTTTCCCCCACGCTAGAAGCGTTACCATAGTTACGCTCTTCGAGCAGCCAATAGAAAGCCTTCTTCGTCACTTTGACCAGGATAGTTGCTATGGTTACCGATCGGTGGTGGGGGGAAGGAAATATTTTCAAGCGCCAGTTCAAAATGAACAGAGTTTAGGTGGAAGGTCTCTCCTAATCGCGGAATTACATCTCTCAATGATACAGAAGCAATTTTTTCCACTACTTCTTGTCTAAAGTGCCGTACATTTTTTTTACAGCGAGGTTCTTATAGTTCGCAACTTCTCTTATTAAATTTATCTCAAGATTAAAAAATCGATAATGAACATTTTAAATAAATTCTCTAACAGAAGATATCCCTTTTAGTTCAGAAGTTTCAGAGAATGTTTCTCAATTACCCTAGTACAAAAAGTATTACTTAACGTTGAATAATACGATCAATGATTGATAATCATGTAAGAATACAAAACAAGTATAGGGGAAGGTCGGAAAAAACCGGGTACCAAAGTTTATTTTTTTAATAATTACTTTATGTGTGATCAAAACAGTCAAAATGGGTGCTAAAACGATAACGGGTTAATGTGTTAGCTGCCATTGAATGTATTTGTATATTTTACTTTTTTTTCTTTTTTTCAATGTAACACTGTTATTTTATTCTTTTCTGTTGTGTACATTTAAAAATGAATAAAAAAAAACATCTTAAAAAAACTTATAAATTAATCATAAATAATAGCAATATAGGTCAAAATAGCACTTATTTTAGAAGTGTAAAATTTTAAACGTTCGAAGTACTTTTTTTAAATATAGTTTTTAAACACTAGGACACTTTTGTTTGTTTTTAATTTTGAAGTAATTTAGATAGAAGTGATAAAAATGTGAATATATGCAGCATTTTTTAATTAAATTTTTTGAAAATTTTTTAGATAATTTTATCATATTTTGAAAGCTTCTTTTCAAAAAACTTACTTAAGGAAATATAACTACTAACAATACAAACTACACACATTTATCTAGTGAATGAAGTATTATCATAGACTTTTATGAAAAATTAAGTTTTTTTACAGGTAGTCGAAAACACTCCCTGTGTAAATTGAATTTTTTCATAGACAGTTTTTCCAAAAGAGGCCAAAAAAATAAAAAGTTTTCATTTGATAAGCATAATAATCCTTTTTGCACTAGAAAACTATTCAAAGATCCTATCCCTGCAAGTTTTATAAAAATCTGTTCATAATTTTTAGAGTTATCATCTTTGGAGTTAGCAATTTCTAGGTAAAAAACGATTTTGAGAAAAAGTAAAAAATTTTAAATTATGATACATTCAACACACTATATACAAATATACAAAATGGCTGAATGGTTTTGGTTTTGAAATTAAATGGTTTCGGAAAGCTGAATAAATACTCTTTCCAGTAAGCCAATTAAAAATTTTGACCAAAATGGCCCATTTCAACGTGGTCGTATACCTTGAACCTTAAACTATCCATTTGTCTGACCGGGTTGGACAAAACCGGGAAAACTCAAACTCCCATAGTCAGTCTGAAAAAAAACATTGTTTTTTAAAAGAAAACTTGCATGGTCTTAAACATAATAAACGTCTAAAATTGAAATTTATATAAAATGTTCATCAAACCACCTGCTAATGTCATGATTCTTTTGAACTTGTTGGAACCCTGCTCAAAAAGAACTAACTCAAGTGTTACTACAGAAAGGTATTAAAGCAATCCGTTCGCTTTACCAAGATAATACAGTAATTATCTTTACAGAAGGCTCCACTGGTAATTCTATGATGGAGGTGGCGCATGTGTCCTTTTCCTCTACCCTTCTGGTGCTAAAACTGAACTCAAAATTCCTGCAGGCCATATTGCCTCAAATTTCACTAGCGAATGAATTGCAATTAAAGAAGCCTTTTACCCCTCTCGGTATTCTGACGATTCGACAGAAGGTCAGGTTGTCTTCTCAGATTCAATATCTGCTCTTGAGGCCATATGTAATGGTGAAACAAACTCAACCCAAGGCATTCATTCTCTTCTCAGACAAATTAGATCCCTGCCCCAGGGCGCATCGAGGGAAATGAGTGCTCTGACATCCTTGCTAAAGGAAGCTCGAGATTTCGATCAGTCTCTCACCTTCGCTTCCGAAGATGCGAACGCGGTTGCCAAGCGTAGAATTTTTGATCAACCTTTTAAAAAGCCTTTTATCCCAGATTTCAATTGCTCTAGAAACTTGCCATCTATAACAACAAGACTCCGTACAGGACATTTTAGAGGCATGACAATATCTCCACATAACAACTCAACATCTTACCCCCTCTGCAGAAATTGTCCAGATACTCAATTAGCACTACACCATATTATAACTGTCAAGCCATTATTGCCTCTCTTTTTCAGCTTGGCGAGCCACCACAGGACATCTTTTATAGCCTCCGGGATCCAGACCAGGCGCCCCTTGTTTTTAACGCTTTTGTCTCCATATAGTTTTTCACATTTTATTTGGACACCACAACAACAACATCAAATAACAATTTAATCTAAGGGTCAAATGAAATTTTGCTCTTGTTCATCATTTCATGTGCCCACCCTTTGCTGTGAAAGCCACTCGCTGTATCCAAATCTACCTAGATTTAGAATGTTTATAGATATATAATCAAAAGATGCAAGCGAAAGATCATCCGAATTTACCCATATCCCTGTTTTGTCCGATCGTGCCTTTTTCAAGAAATTTTATCTAGCGTTAATAAAACAACTCTTAGATACCGATATAAACTTTAAAGAAAAAAACAAATAAATAATCAGGTGTCAAACGCTGTACTTACCGTGATTTAATCCCGATGTATTTTAGATTGGTGGCGTAATATTGCAGACACTAAAATGGTGAGCTTTTCTCATGAAACCCTCTGAAATGATTCCCTCTGCAAAATGGGTTGGTTAATTTAACTTGTTTATTGGAAGTTTTCAGGGTTCATGCCTGGAAATAGTTCTAGCATTATTCGCTATATATCACTCCAAATCAATAAATAAAGCCCAAATCCCTGTTTTGTCCTCCCCCTACTCGATTTTGTCCGGCTCTCCCATACTACTAAGCTTGTGATGAAGCTGAAAAAATATAGACATTATAAGCAATGTATCGAAAACCTCCCGATTTCAAATAATAATTAAAATTTTGGAACCTTAAACTTGTTAACCGAAACCTTACACAAAAAATCGGATAATTCGTGCAAAAAAATATTAAAATTATACGATGGTTTTATCTTTTTCTTCAAAATAGTGAAGAAAAAATAAATAATATGTAATAGGTTATGTTTAAGGTTCGGTTAACAAGTTTCTTACACAAAAAATCGGATAATTCGTGCAAAAAAATATTAAAATTATACGATGGTTTTATCTTTTTCTTCAAAATAGTGAAGAAAAATAAATAATATGTAATAGGTTATGTTAATTTAAAAACGTATGTTACAGGTTGAATGGAAGCATGTTTTGTGAGCACTTTCCTAAAAAGTGCAGACTTCACTGGGATCACACTACGCGTTGCACCAACTCTACCCCAAACTGTAGGAGAGGGGAAAAGCATCCATTAAAAATGGTAAACTTCCATCAATAATTGTATTATCTTCATTAAGCTTTGTAATAATAAAGAATCAATACAAAAATGAAATATATTTTCTTATAGATGTTTTTATGAAAGGAATTTATCCACAACTTTTATTAATAACTGTGCTCTTGTTTAAAAACGACGCTCAAATACCAAAACTAAAAGCCAAAAAGTCAACAAAAGAAATTAACAACAATATATTTTACACAAACTAGATTTAACTGAATATTGTTCCTTGATCCACAATTAAATGAAAATATAGCTCAGGTAGTAACAAAAGATAGTATTGAGTTTTAATATTTGTGTTTTTCGTACTTAAACAGTAAAAAACAGAATAGTATTGACAATAAAATTACGATTAAAAATAAGATAATAAATTAAGGCCGGTCCAGACGCTACGTTTTGCACAACCTTTTGTCTGCGCAGTCGTAAGACGGAATGAAAACGTAGCAACTTGTAGAGTGTCCACACGGTGCAGTGATAACTGTATATTTCGCTCAGTTCTAGAGCCATCGTCATGGAGGAGGTACTACTCTGGTCAACTTTGGCATGCTGTCTTGTTAAGAAAAATAAAAGATTGGAACGCCGGGTACGTTGAAGGTGGTCGCGGAAGTGGCTTCTAAGAAGGCAGAACTTTTCCCATATTAGATTACTGCGTGAATTACGTACGTGATGAACCTAATCATAAGTCATCGCCTTTTTATCCCTGTCACTATACTCCTTGGATTTGACACGCCAAATGCATGGGGAACTTTCGTAAATTTCAATAAATTCTGTGAGAAATTCCCGAGAACTTTGCCGAAGATCAGCCATTGTCGCTCAAATTAACAAACCTATACACATACAATATACCAGTGGTTCCGAAAGTGGGTTCCACGAAAAAATTTAGGGGTTCCATGGGACTAACTTTATTTCATTAAAAAAACTAGAATGGTGTAAAAATAAATAAGAATGGACAGCGCCTCTCCCCTTGGACCCAAAAATGTTCTCAAAATGAGTTAAAAACTTACTTTTACCAGTCGAATTTCAAAATGATTTCTGGGGGAGGATTCCCAGACCCCCCCCACTGTATAACAAGGGGATCTTGCGCGATACTTTTTGGAAAACCCCCAACATTTTGACATTTTTTTGTCAAAAGATAAAGGTTTGGTCTGGAAAATTCTCCTCTTGGCCCCAAAAAGCTTCTTAAAATGTGTCAAAACTCTACTTTTACAAGTCAAATTTCAAAATTTTTCTGAGGGAGAACCCCCATACCCCCCAGCGGGATCTTGCGTGATACTTTTCGAAAATCCCCAAGAATTTTATATTTTTGCCAAAAGGTAAAGGTCTGGAAAAGTGCCCCCCTGGATCCGCGCCTGGTTTCTTTTAATATAATATATTAAATTTTGAAAAGTCGTTGATTAAATAATATTCAAAGTTCCGCGATCATTGGTAACAAATTCGGGGGTTCCACGACCAAAATAGTTTAAGAACCACTGCAATATACAAAGAAACTGAGGTACAAAATGAATCGAAAACTGAACTACCGTCCACACGCGCCGACTTGTCTGCACAGTTCATGGATATCTATGCTCTTTAGCTCAGTTTTCGTTTTAACTGCAACGTCTTCGCGCCGGAGTCAAAACTGCGCAATTTTCCTGTCCACACGTTAAGTTTTAACCCGGTGGGACTCGCGCCTCCCGGGCGAACGTTGAGACTCGCGGGGGTTATGGAATAGCCCCAACCTTTTCGCTCTTTTCTACATCGTTAAAAATATTTTTTTTTTCAGTCGGAACTATAAATTTTTAGACTTTAAAACTTAACTGATTAAGAAAACTTATAATCTGCAATATTTTCTACGCCGAGAAATAATTTTTTGAGTTTGATATTAATTTTTCTTATTACACAATACACACATATGTAACAAAATACCACAAATCATTTCAGTGTAAAAATTAATTTAATTACTTCAAAATACTATATAATGAATTTCTTTAAGTTTCTTTCGGTAAAGACAATTATCACAGATGGTATTAACGTGGGCTTTGCAAAAAAAATTTAAACACAAATTACAGACACAAGTTCACAAGTAGTTTTTCTATCCTACTTCCAACCTTTTTTTCCTCACACTCAAAGTTGGGTATTTTTTCTTCGAAAACTTGTTACCTCAATAGACTTTCCTTGCTCCTTTCCCATTCAATACAAAAGCAAAGAATGTAAGGGGCGGGGTACAGTGGTCTGGTGAATTACAAGTCATAAAACTGTCACAGGGACCAGTATTGAAAGTACCCACACCTGTGTCTTCCTTTTCTTTGTACTAAAATGAAATAGAACCCCCTGAGAATTTCTTTAAATTTGTTTACGAATGTTTTGGGCCCTTATCAGTAGGTTGTATAGAAGGCGGAGTACGAAAAAACGGACGCGCAGCACTAACGAAGAGACTCGCTGGGGTCATTCCATTACCCCAAAAGCTAACAAAATGCGTCTGGGGGGTGGAAAAATAATCCGAATTCCACGAAACTTCTCAGGCATGTAGATAAGGGTCAGAAACCCAGCTACTGAGAAGTAAAGAATTCCCAGGTGTTTAGTTTTCCGTTAAATGGAATGTTAGTGTGAGCTTGGGGTTATAAAATGACCCCGCGAGTCCCAACGGGTTAACTGCAACGAGTTGAACTGTGTAGACAAAAGGTTGTGCAAAACGTAGCGTCTGGACCGGCCTTTAATGCAATATGTTTTTCTACGAGTACTTAAACAATCTAACATAACCAAAATAACAGATAAAATTCCTTTCATTTAAACCTATTTTAACCTTTTTAATCTTAAGGTGCCCAAGATAAGGTATTATTGGATCCTATGGAAAATTTATAGGCTAGGTTCAAAGGGTAAATAAAAAAATGCTGAATAAATTCACAATTGACGCTTATGGTCAGTTGATTTTTTCCCAGGTCCCAAATGTTACAGCCCATGAACTACCAGAAGTTCCTAGGGAAGTGTACAGAAAAATGGGTCTAGAAGCAGATGAAATATTTGAGAGTTGTGTCATTCACATAGATGAGCTACATATACCATGCTCGTAAGCTACACATTTATCAGTAGTTTTTATATCGATTAAAAGATAATACTGTAGAAGATATCAAGAATGGATAAAAATGGATAATTGCAGTCAAATTTTTTTAATCTTAATATGTTCAGAATGGCTTAAAACCTCCAAAAAACATTTTAATTTACCTTTCAAAGCCTTAAATTTTAAGTTATTTTCAATTAAAAATAGCTTATTTTACCTTAGCTTATTTTACCTTATATTACCTTTAAAATAAAATAGCTTATTTTATTTTACTAATAACTTGAAAACTAAAAAAGATAAAAATACGCGATTTATTTCATGCTTCTCCTGGGAGTTTATGGAAAAGGATGCAGCAAACTTGATTTTTTTTTCTTTTTTTAGTTTTTGAATTACTAGTTATTGATTTTTAAAATGTGTCAGTCTTTTTTGGGATACCCTGTATACAGGGTGTTTCAAAATTGCGTTGCACGGCTTTTATTCGGAACCAGCGCCTCTCATGGAAGTAAGGTCTACCCCTAGGTAATTGAACCTGGAGAATCCATTGAGATGGCTTACAGCGCCCCTGGCGGTCAAATTAAAAAGTTAAAAAAATTAATTTAAAAACTAAAGGAGATAGAGCAAAAACCCAGGTGAGAGTATTGTTACCAACATCAAGAAGAACTCATTGAAAAAAATTTGATCAAAATATCTTGAATATTCTCGGAGATATTAGCATATGAAAATAGCACTTTTTCAGGGGTCAAAAAGTAAAAAGTTCGCATATTTGCAAATTTTTCAGTGTTATTGTGTAGTTTTGTGTCTCTTTAGTTGAAATGACACAAAATTTAATTAACAAATAAAAAAAATTTGCAAATATACGAACTTTTTACTTTTTGACCCCTGAAAAAGTGCTATTTTTACATGCTAATATCTCCGAGAATATTCAAGATATTTTGATCAAAATTTTTTCAATGAGTTCTTCTTGATGTTGGCAACAATACTCTAACTGGGTTTTTTTTGCTCTATCTCCTTTAGTTTTTAAATTAATGTTTTTAACTTTTTAATTACGCCGCTAGGGGCGCTGTAAGTCATCTCAATGGATTCTCCAGGGTCACTTACCTAGGGGTAGACCTTACTTCCATGACCCTAAGAGGCGTTGGTTCCGAATAAAAGCCGTGCAACGCAATTTTGAAACACCCTGTATTTTAAGAAGTATCATCCCAGCTCTACATTTATATAGTTTTACATTTATTTTATAAAACAAAAAGGGATGCTTTAAGATTAGCAGGGCGCAAGTGTCGAGATAATGCTAAACCACCAAAAAAATAGAAAAAAATATCAAATAAAAAATAAAGATTCATTGAAAACTCTCAGCAAGTAATGTTTCTTTTAATTTTTGTTACATTTTGATTTGTAAAATAAAACGGTGTCAATATAATCCGATTGGAGATATTTGCCCCCGGCTTATCCTTAAGTACCCAACAGTGGATTTACTTAAAGAATTACAACTACGGGCGGTAAACTATTGGAAGGAATCTTTTCAAAAAGTTATGAATAAATAATAGATTAACATTTTGCTAATAAAACACTTATTTAAAAATTGTTATTAATATTAGTCAAAGGGTTCTAAGGGTGAAAAATATGAAAAAAAAACTTGCTAAGGTTGTATACCAATTAAACAATTTTTATAAATATATATATCATTACAGTGTGTTTGTGTATACAGGAGTGAATTTGAGATTTAATCAAGTAAATCAACTAGAAAATTCTATTAAATTCTGATTTTATTTGGCGTTCTAAATTACACGTTAAGTGTTAGTCATCTTATTATCAGAAATCACATTTTGATATATAAAAAAGACTGTATTGCAAGTTTTAAGCGTGACCCAATAAATATTTTTTAAATCTAGTTTGTTTATAGTTTAGTTTGTTTATTTTTAGAACTCAATACAAGTGGGTCCCAGTGTTTGATCTGAGAGGAATCCCAAACAACTGTTACGCTATGAATACTTTATGGAAGAATATTACGGGCACAAAGCAACAGATCGGAAGAAAGACTGGTAAAATTTAAGAAAACAAAATACTACTTGATATTCAACTACAAAGAAACTCGTGGAACAAGTATTGTGCAGCTATTATAGAAAAAAAAGTACATGAGTTCAAGCGTTTATCAATGAAACTTTTTTTTAGTTTTAAAATGCACACTCCCCCCCTTAAAAATCAATCGTTAAATACCCTTTCAAAATGCAATGAAAATAATATGTTCTTGTATTTGTCAAAATTAAAACGCCCCACTATTCTCATTTCTTTCATTCGTGTCAATTCTTCTTTCTTTTAGCATTTGCAATAAAAAAATCAAATACATAACTATGAAAAACATTATCCCTACCATAAGGCAAAGAAAAATCACATATTTGCTTTGTAAAATTACATCTTTACAAATTTAATCTACAAAATACAATTTTGTTTCCGGGATTGTATGCCATTTTCTTCGGAGGGCATGCGCAGTAGCAAAAAATCGACAATAACAACTTCAAATTCAAATTTATTCAACAACAACAACACACAAACGACAGTACACAACAGGAAAGAAAAATGATAAAGGAAAAAAAACACTGAAATATTTTTTATATCCCAAAGGAGCCAGCAAGGCTCTTCCATGGGGTTGCGGATTTATTAGACTAATGTTATTAATCATAGAAAAATAACATAAAATAAAATAAATTTAATGAACATATAAAATACAATAATAAAACTTATATGGAATAACAAAAAAATATGTCATTCTAGACCATCTTATAAAATACTTATAAATTGACAAAAAACAACAACAAATAAATAGAGGATGCCCTCCAAAGCGGAGTGCGAAACAAATGGGTTTAATGTCCTAAAGTCATGCCCTAAAATCCCGCAAAATGTATTAATAAATAGTAACTGCGGTTCAATTCCTTCAACGTTCCCGCTAATGCTCTTTCCCGTTCCGCCTTTTCCGCTAATTTACCGTTCCCGGCACATGCTCTTTTTAGCGCCATGTATTCAAAACATTGAAAAAATTTTCTGATTTTTATTGATAAACTGAACAGATATTGAACTAACTAAACACTTTAATCCATGAGTTGAAAATTATTTAACAATATTTTTACTTTCAGGTGCCCAAAAGATCATGGCGATATTTAGAGGGAACGTTAACGGAATTTATCTGTAACTGCTCTCAAAGTCCTTGGAAGTTTTCATGATCCTAAAAAACCTATTTGTTTTAAAACACACCAACGCTTCACCCCAGAAATACTTTTAAAATCATTCAAATTCTAACCTTTTTAAAGTAGATCAGTTCAAAAGAATGTATTGGGAATTTAAATAATTACACAGAACTTTCCCATTGCTTTCTAGAAGTTGTCTTAACCCTGAAGGGTACGAAGGAGGACTTGTTTTTTGAGAGGATCTCGCATGCATACCAACTGGCCCTCCACGATCCTCGGGCGATAGAAAACCCATTCCTCAGTGGAGTGACCATTGACAGATGCTTTGATTTCTTCATATCCGTCTCTAAGGTATAAGTTTACGGTCAATTTTAATCAGATGTGTAAAGATAGGCAACACACACACATATCAATACATCTGAATGCCTTTGTCGTAATGAGTATACAAGTTCCTCCAATTTATATTTTATAAGTTCCCTAATTGGCCCTTAAATGAGCCGCACTACATTTTCAAGTAAATAAATTTAATCCCTCCCCAAAATCTAGAGAAAATATTTTAGGTTTATAAAAAGGATTTTCTCTTTGTTAGTTAATATAGTTTAACTATTGATTTGTGCTACAACTAACACACCGAAACCCCCATACTTAAAATATATTGAAGGTACAAAATTTTATTTGTGTACAATAATTTTACAAAAAAGGTATTGGATTATTTGCAGTTTTTCTATGAATATTTAACGAATGAATAAATTCATAAGGTGTGAAACTCCAAAGCATGTAAAGAAAGGTAAAGCTTTTCAAAGCATTTTAAAACTCTACCACTTGACAAACTATGTAAACACAAGTAAAAATGCATATAACGTTGTATTAGAACCTAAATATTCCTACAAATAAGTTTTAAACGTTGGGTTACTTTGATGCTTTCTCGTGATAGAATAATGTCAATCAAAATCAAATAAGAGAAATTTTAATCTCACATCCAAGTTTTAAATAAAAGTCTGGGAAAAGTAAGAAGTTATGCTCTTAAATACCTTCAGTTAAAAAATACTAACTGTATGCCTTTTAATTTTTTTATTTTTGTGTTCAAAATAATTTTTAGTTTTAGAAACATTTAAAAGGACGAATTCAATGGGTCATGAAATGAATTTAGATTTTGCTCCATAAAAAATTATTTTACAATAAATATTACCGCAGCTTTTATGAAGCTTATAAGTACACGCTATTATATACGTTAATAAACCCACACGGCTTCTTGTTTTGAAAATACATAAATATTTTAACATTGAAATAAAACTTTAAATTTAAATTACAGAAATTGTAACCAAAGGGCACATTTAATACTTTGACGAAATAAATTCATAATTCGGTTTCTAACTGTTATAATTCAAAATCGATTTACAAAGTTTTAATAGCAAATTTATCTCTATATCCTTCCATGTTTACACATTAATAAATCCTACTTTTAGTGACAAGAATCATTTTTATAAAGTCCCCAAGTACCAGACACTTGTGTAGATTTCCAATGTTAAAACCAAGACAAATAAGGGGATTTTACATGACACATGCCATTCCTAAACTTATATACTCTTGACATGACACGCCTGATAAGGTAACAATACATGGTAATAAATTCTTTATTGCATGCATTCCCTATTAACTGGTTATAGTAGGAATTCACGCAAAATGCTATGCATTCCGACATTACCATTTCATAGATGAATGCTCTCCAGACATGGCGTCTGGAAAAACAGGAAGGGGACTGTTTTCTGTAAAAATATAGACTTATTTGTACTTAGAATGAATAAGGGTCTGGAAGTAGTGGGGTCATCACTGCATATGATGTAGTTAGTTTCATGTTCATTCTTTATGCGGCGGAACTACAAATAGAAATAGTGCTATATTTGCTTAGTTCTCTGTAAAGCTGATATTTTTTAATTCAAAATTGGGTCTCAAGTTTCCCTTTTGGTTGAAAGATTTGTTTTGAATAGTTGAAAAGTCACCGAATTGTTCAATAGATAGAAGATGTCGAATTCGCATATACGCCGATAGAATATGGAAGTTTTTGATTATTTTGGAGTTTGGTCAGATTGGTGTCATAATTTTATTCTCTAGACATCCATCAAATTGGTTTAATACGTAACTTTATGTTCATTTCCTTTAATTCCTTTTTAAATACACTAATAAGATTTTTCTCTCTTCTTTTACATCTTTTTCTCTCCTTTCAAAAATTAAAAGTCGTGCTTTTAAATAAATTATAGCATGTATCAAATATTTACTATGCGTAAATTTAGTTTGAGCTTAAAAACAAATTTATCTTATTCAAATTAATTTTTATGAAAAAACTGTTCTTCTTATGACAAGAACTTACTTTTTAAGAATATTTCATTTATTCCATTATTTTTTAATTATATCAGTTATATTATTTTTAACTCATTCAAGTGCCTAATAACAAATAATATCATTCCATCTTAAAAACTGTTAACTTTTATTTCAAGTTTCCTCTACATTTCAGCAATGAAAGTTCAATCGAAAATAACATGCTTTTTAATATGAATACATTTGTTAATTTTCAAATAAGTTAAAAGCTAGAGATAGTATAAAGAAGTAATACTTTTAGGAACTTATTATTAAATTTTTCATTACTAAAAATAACTGAAAGTGACTGGATGGTTTCCTATCATAAAACTTTCTCTACTTATTAAAGAATTAATTTTTTTAATGTTTTTACTTCTACTTTTCTTTTTGCATTTACAGGTGCGAAAGATTTTTCAGCCTGCTCCTTACTCCACCAACTGTACCGATTACGAAAAACTTTGGATTAAAAGGGGAGGAGTGGGACCTCTTGATAAAACGGTTAGACATCCTTACATTTCTTGAGAGAATATTAACAATGTTACTATACTCTATTATGTATTAATTTTGAATAGCGGCTTAAAATATTTCCTTTTCCCACCACCGAACCAGTAACCATTGCAACTATCAACGTCAAAGCGACGAAGAAGGCTCTCTACTTTTTTCCAACCTGACTTCCGTTAAGGGGCCATTCATTAATTACGTAAGGGTCCCGAGGGGGAGGGGGGGGTTGTAAAAATCTCTACAAACCCTTACTTGGGGGGTGGGGGGTCAAACCCATTCTTACGTAAGATTTTACAAGTTAAAGTAAACCAATTCTCATTATTCTAATCAAATTACTTTTAAATAACCCCAGAAAAACTTAAAAATGCTGACGATCTCTGTATATTTTCAAAGCTTTAATTTAAAAAAAATGAAGGTATACCAGATGTATCTTTTTTATTGGAGTAGCATAAGTTAAGATAAAAATAAAAATCTTTGATTTACTTCAAACTGAGAGTTTTAGTGTAACTGATCCTTTTCTAACATTTTATTATTTTGAAAAACGAAATGGAATCTTACGTAAGAATAGGGGGGGAGGGGTTTGAAAAATCTTCCGTACCCTTACATGGGGGTAGGGGGGGTCACAAATTGCCAAAATCATCCTTACGTAATTAATGAATGGCCCCTAACCAGTAAAGCATAAACATCCCTCAAAGATGCTCCTTATATTTTCTAGCTATAGCCTCAACTGCAGTAGAAAAATACAACCAACGAATCAGTCTCTGAGGCTGCGCGAAGAGCGTAGCTATGGTTACTCTTTTGGCGAGGGGGAAAGTACTATTTCCTAGGTGCCAATTCTAAATGAAGATAGTATAGCATACAGAAAAAGCATTTAAATAAATTTATTAAAAAGCATGTTAATGTATAGCACATAATCACTGTAAAACATCGCATGCTAATTTTCTTACAATTTCAGACAAGAAATAATTGATATAATTGAAAAGGAATTCTTTTAACTTCCTATTTGGTTTCATAACTATCTTTATTTTATATTTATCCCTCTTTTATACAGGTTGTCCCATAAATATTGGGTCACACTTCTAGGGGTGATAGTAGACACCTAGATGAGTCAGAATCACATAGGATTTAGGGGTCCCAGACCAAATCCCAGGGAGTTAAAAATAAAGCGACACTCCCAAAAAACTATTGAGAAATTCAATTTGTAGAAGAACTACTATTGGTAAAAATTTAATTATGGTCTCAAATTTTGTGGTTTAATATGATCTTTAAAATTATCTTAAACACTTTCACTTTAAAATTTATTTTTACGAATAAAGTTACAAAACTCCAACATGATCCCAAGCGTTTAATATTGATTGTATTTACATGAAACTTTAGACTTAAGAGTTTTCAACTATGATCTTTCAGATTATCAAATCAAAAGAAAGGATTTCGAAATACAAAATAAGATTTCGGCAGAGTTTTAATATTTTTTGTGGTTTTTTAACTTTTTTCGTAAAAAAACAAATTTTAAAGTGAAAACGTTTAAGATAATTTTAAAGATCATATGAAACCACAAAATTTTAAACCGTAATTAAATTTTTACCAATAGTAGTTCTTCTACAAGTTAAATGTTTCAATAATTTTTTGGGGGTATCGCTCCATTTTTAACTTCCTGAGATTTGGTCAGGGGCCCCCGAATCCTATGTAATTCTGACTCGTCTAGGTGTCTACTATCCCCCCTTAAAGTGTGACCCAACATTTATGGGACACCCAGTAGAATTAAAACCATATTATTTTCCATTTAATGTTACTTAAACAAAGGGTACACCGCTAAAAAGGATTGGGAAATGCTAATTTAATAGTGATGGACGCAACAATTCAGCGCATTGCTTAATTGTTGTAAAACTTAATTGGATGTTCTTAACATTATAGATGTGCATCGAAGAATGCTTTCTGAATGCTTCTTTGAAGTTAGACGGTTGCGTCAACCCTTGTGATATTGTATACCCGACGAATGCCTCAACTTGTAAAGGAAGTAGGTTTTGTTTAGACAAACCTATATTCTCATAGATAAAATCAGAGGAAGATGTTGTGGTTAAAAAAGCTTACAAGAAGCAATAAAAGCTAAAAAAAATTAAGAAATACTATAATAATCGGTTTTTTTATTCATTACATCAAATTTTTATGTTTAAAAGCAGTTGCATAAAACATAATAGTGGTTTAATTCTGTATTACTTGTATTGCTTAACAAATTAATAATGATATTAACTTACTTTACTTTTACATACTAAAGGAAAACATGCATATTTTAATAGACTAATCCGATGAAGAAAACAGGAATTGAAAGATATTAGTGCGAAAATTTTCTCATTATTATATAAAATCAATGCCATAAAGCGTAAAGATGAAACTTTATTTTAAAAGTAGACGATTTTCTTAATTCTTAACTTAAGTAGTAAAGCAAGTTGCAAGTTTTTTGGGGGGGTATTTTCGCTTTAAGACTCAAATAAATCAACTTTTTAATGCGTCAGGTGGTCAAGTAAGCAGCGAAAACTAGTACAATTCGCGTTATGACAAATGGACTGTTAATTTATGTGAGTAAATTTTGTTTTCTAACACTAAATTACTTTCATTATATTGTAGCTCTGGATTTTGATAAAACTTTTAAAATATGCAACTCTGAAATCTGCAATTCTGCGTGCAAGTAAGTCTTTCGAAATCGTAATTCATTACATATTATTATAAAAATCTCAATTCTTATCTCTAGCTCTAGTACTTCGAAACATTTTGGGAGTATTCAGATACAAAAAATTGCATTTAATATACACTCAAAAAAATTTTTTTCAGCTTTGAAGAATATGAATTGTATGTCAATAAGGTGAATTTGGATCCAGATAGGGTAATGTATCATTTTTAAATACCATAAGGAAATAAAATTTCATATTAAATGAACATATATTACGAGAACACCAATTATGAAGATAATTTTGTTTTTGCTCAATATAATTATGTAATAAAGAATCAAATTAATCTTAGTTAAAAGTAATCGAAGGTGAATACAAAAATTCAAGTAGAATTTTACGGGAAATTTATACGAGGGTTGTTTTTTAATTAACTTCCGTTTTGCTCCTCAAAAAAAAGTAGTAAGAATTTCGAAATAATTTTGCTACTGGTAGATAGGTACATCCTTGAGGATCAATTTCCCTCATTACTGGAAAAAATCGAACATTTTTTCTATTATTTATCGAATTTACAAGCGCGCTCCTCGAACTTATTTCCCGCCAACCCATAGAGAAATCCTCTTTTTCGAAATTTTCCCGTTTTCGATAGTTTAAAAATAAAAAAACAAATGAATATTTAAAAATAAGGTTATAACGGAAGGTTACAAACATCTTTAATTACTTTTCATCTTAATCACCTTTAAATAGACCATTTACCGTACCATTTCACAAGTTTTTCGATTCCGCTTCATGAAAAGTTTGATTTTTCGTTGAGCTTCGCATCGGTTCGGACAGCCGTTTTCCCCCTCAGCGCACACTTTGCCTGCGAATCTATCGATATTGCCTTGTTTATTATGGCTGTAACTCCAGAATCCCCAATGCCTGGAACTTGGCAGATGCAAAACATATGGTTTTAAACATCCACAATAGCATGCTGCAAAAATCACCTGCCTGCCGATTGTCTATTGTTAATGCGAATAGAGTTTAAGGGAAGAGAAATTCTCTATGGGTTGGCGGGAAATAAGTTCGAGGAGCGCGCTTGTAAATTCGATAAATAACACTGTTCTACACTGAAAAAATTTCCTTGATGAAAATAGTCATTTCTTATAGATTTTGGGTCGCTGAATACGAAAAGCACCATTAAAATTCTCAATTGACTCAGGATTTTCGGGGAACAGCCCCTCCCCCTTTTCACGTTTTTTAACGACTTTATAACTTTGAACTCGATTTTCAGGGTCAAAAAGCATTGCTTTAATCTTCAAATTGCCCCCCAGGGGACAAGAAATGTTCAAATTAATAAAATATGATAAATTTATAACAAATGGATAGGTTTAAGGGGTAGTTAACCCCCTAAGAATGCAAAAAATTAGCTAAAAATTATAGGGGTTTTTATACGCTATTTTTTCCTCTTATTTTATACGCAATTCACGTTTGAAGGGTCCTAACCCTTCCCAAGGACCCAAATTTGATGGCAATATGCAGCAATGATTTTGCTAAAAGCGGTTGAGGGGAGAGCGCCCCCAGAGCACCCACGGAAGGGTTCAATGCCGCACTTAGAGTTTAACTGTGCTGTACAAAAAAAATTTGAAGCCACTTACTGAATTTCAGCTGATTCTTGTGTAAAATGATCTGCTGAATTCAAATATGACACCCATTTTCCTCCATCACCCTCAGTTTTTAAGGTGATGCCCCCTAATTGTTATCCACAGCCGTGCATCTATTAACATCTTGAAACATGGAATCCTCACTCCCGAAAACCGGTCAGTTTTTAAAGAACTGAAGAGTTTCTACTTAGGATACACCCAAAATATAAGAAAAACGTCATTTGTAATCTTTTCAAAATCATCGATATTAATTCCTGAACTCGCGAGTGCCTTCGCGATTCTGGAAGTCTTCCGCGGGGACTTCTGGGAGGCTAACACCTCAACCGCTTTTAGTAAAAATTATTGCTGCATATTGTCATCAAATTTGGGTCCTTGGGGAAGGGTTAGGACCCTTCAAACGGGATTTGCGTAAAAAATAAGAGGAAAAAATAGTGTATAGAAACCTCTTTAATTTTTAGCTATTTTTTTGTATTTTTAGGGGGGTAATTACCCCTTAACCCTATCCATTTGTTATAAATTTATCATATTTTATTAATTTGAACATTTCTTGTTAACTGGGGAGCAATTTGAAGACTAAAATAATGCTTTTTGACCCTGAAAATCGAGTTTAAAGTTATAAGGTCGTCGAAAAACGTAAAAAGGGGGAGGGGCTGTTCCCCGAAAATCCTGAGTCAATTGAGAATTTTAATGGTGATTTTCGTATTCAGCGACCCAAAATCTATAAGAATTGACTATTTTCATCAAGGAAAAAATTTTGAAGGTCGAATTTGTAGAACAGTGTAATAGAAAAAACGTCCGATTTTTTCCAGTAATGACGGAAATTGATCCTCAAGGATGTACCTATCTACCAGTAGCAAAATTATTTTGAAATTCCTACTACTTTTTTTTCTGGAGCAAAACGGAAGTTAATTAAAAAACAACCCTCGTATTTTACATTTTTATAAACATAGTATGGAATTTACTATTGCTAAAGAACAACTAACTATAGTTTTAATAATTACTGATATTTTATGCTAATTAATTTTGTAAAAAGTTATCAATGATTTCATTTGTTTTATAATAGATTCCAGACGTAAGAAAGTAAGTATGGTACCCAGTTTCATATTCGAAAAAATTCAGATAAGATTGTACAACAGATAGGTAATGATGATTAAGATGATAGTTTAAACGTATGATTGCAAGCCGTTACATTTAATCATTCTCAAAACAAATGTATTCTATCATATCGTGTAAATTGTTTGGGAAACCTCAGGAAAATCTACTAGATACTAAAAAATAAATAAAAAAATTATTTCTAAATGTTTACATCAAAATTATCCAAACTAAATTATGTGATAGCTAATTTAATAAAATTAAAAAGGAAGATCTCATATTTTAATTTTGAATTTATTTATTCATATTTTTTATATAGCTTATTATTTCTTCTTTGATATTTTAAGTTTCATAAATAATTCATATTTATCTTGGTAGAAATTATATTTTTTTAAAACTTCAGAAGATACGTAACCATAATTGAAGGTTTTCTCATTACAGGAGGATTGAAACAGTTTTTTAAGTGTAAGATTGCAATTAGTTCATCAAAACTCAATATATATTCAATTATAACGCTTTTTCCAACTTCTAATAAAACCACGAATGATTAATTATTATAACTTCATTTCAGACAATCATTTAGAACTATGTGGCATTGTTTTTAATAAGGGTAAAATGTTTTTACATTCATTTGTAGTAATTGGTTTTTATCGATTTCGTTTAGCTGTTCTACCGTTATTAAACTCATTTGGGACAAAATGCAAGAACATCAATACATCTACATGCCTAAATATGAAGTAAGTGTCTCTTTTATAAGTACTTAATTAGTGAAATTATTAATAATAAGGTCCGAGTGTCAAGAAACATTTTTTCAGTATACATAGTGTCCATCATATTTTTTATGATTCATTTAGTTTCCCCAATTAGTACTTTTTACTAATTAAATGTGCTTACTATGTATACTAAATATATTTATCAAGCTAATATTTTTATATCAATTAGTAAAATTCAATTATAATTTGTCATATCAAAAGGTTACACAAAAAGTTTTTAATGAATTCTCACACCAAATCTCTCTATTCTAAAAAAAAGTTTTTGGTGAACGGTTTTCAGGGAAAGGCTTTTTAATTACTGATCCGTATAACACATATTTGGTATCAAACTGTCCGAATTCTTTTGAGGATGTGCAAAGTGCCTTTAGAATTTCTAAAAAAAATATCACTTTTAAAACATTTCCATTTTTTTAGATTACGGATAAGGTTGCAGTTATAAAGCAAGAAACTATGAATTAAAAAAATTGAAAACATATTTCACTGGTTTTTAATATTCAAATAAATTAAATAATCATCTTTCTATTTATAACACGAATTTAAAAAATATATTTGGGTTATTTTTAACAATATTTATATTTCTGTTGTTTAAATGGTTTTAATTATATTTAAAACTTATGTATAAATAATTTATCTTTTATTTTTTTAAATAACAAATTAATATTTTTACATTTATCTTTGTCGTTGTGGCAACCTAATCATTACCATATTTACCATATTTACAACAAAATATAAACTCGCTTTCGGAAATTTTGAACTTTTGCATTTATTTTTTACAATTATTATTATTTTTATATTCTTTTGCAAGTATGTTTTTTAAGGTAGGTACGTTAGTAGTACGTTTTTCACGGCCAATCGATGAAAATAGTTACAAATTTTAAGAACGTTAAATTTATTCCTGAGATGTTTCAGTGCTTCTTAATGGATCTGTGAAAAAAACATTACCTTGGGGAAATGGTAAAGGAATGTTACATTGCTCTGTTGTTAATTTTCTTGGAATTATAAGGCCAATTAATGTTACCATAAAGGAACTGTTAAATTTCCGCTACTGAATGTATATCCACCATTTTCGAAAGAATACCCCGGAGAAGTACTAACCCTGTTTTAAGAATGTTTTATAAAGTGAGTAAGTGCAGTGATCAGGGTTTTGTGAGGAATTGCGAAGCGGTTCAAACGTGTCTGCGTCAGCAGTTAACGGGGGTTGGCGAGCGATAGCGAGCAGGGGGCGGTAGCTCCCTAGTATTTCAAATAATTCAAAACATAACAAACGAATCATAATAGATTTTAAATATAAAATAGTTCATAGTATCAGTTCATTGACCTTTCGTATTTTTAAAACAAAAAAACTATAAAACGAGATTGTGTAAAAATTATTTAATTAAATTATATCTGTTCTTTCCATTATTTTTAAATGATCAGTAAAGGTTAACTGCTATTAAATGTTTTGTTTATGTGGATACAGAAAATTTCTAAACGTAATGCTGAACCCGTTGGGTTGTAAATAAATTTTTTTAATTTTTTAAATAAAACTTCTTTTCTATTTAAATGAAAATGTAAATTACATAACAACACTCAAAAACTATCATTTCACTTGCTAGCTATTTTCACTTGCTAATATCTCTTAGAATATTTAAGATATCTTCACGAAACTTTTTTCTGTGCGTTAGTCATGATGTTGCAATCAATTTTCTCAACGAAGTTTCCGTTCAATCTCCTTTAGTTTTTTAATTAATTTTAAACTTTCTTACTTCGCCACTAAGAGCGCTGTGAGCCTTCTAAATGTATCAGCATGGTTACTTACCTAGCGGTACACCTTACACCCAAATAAAAGCCATAAAACGGACATTTGAAATACACAATATAAAAAGTTATCAAAACCACGTTTCTTTTCAGAGCATTGAGTTGTTCAGCTACATTGGCGGCTACCTAGGAGTGTGGCTGGGCATATCCCTGGTCGCGGTTCTGGACTTTTTGGAGTGTGTCACCCTTGTCATGCGATTCGTCATCTTGAGATGGAAGAAAGTGTCTCACTCCGCAAGAGTAATGCATATCAAATCTCAATACGGAGTTGAAATTTATTGAGTTATTAGTAGGGCTAGGATTTATATGTAATTACATATTTGTTCAAGAATCTGATGTTAAAGTGTGCTCTTGAATTCTATACGTTTTACAAGATTTTGAATCGATTAAGACCATGTTTATTTTGCATGTTTTTACATATTCAACCTATATCTACATATTTTTATTACATATTTATCCATTTTCAAGTTTTTCAAAAATAATCACACGTTTGACTGATTTTCAAATTAAAGTAACCTGTAAAATTAAATACGCATTCAAATTGTAGTTAAAATTAGTGCACCCAATGCTGAATTCAACTTTTAAAATATTGTGAAGTTTGGATTGTCAGATGAAACGGGTCAGGCGCGCCGAGAAGGGAAGTAGACACATGTTTTTTTGTTTTTTTCTCACGTCAAGACAGCAAAAAAAACATGAGCTGTTGGTAAATAGCGAAAACCACCCTTCCCTACTATGAGCTTGCGTAATATTTGAAGAGCCCCTTTAAAAAATTACTAAACATTTTCTTTTTATTATTACATATTTGGCATTTTTAATACATATTTTGAAAAATATACACATATTATGTGTACATATTTTGGATTTTTAATTACATATAAATCACAGCCCTAGTTATTAGTAATTATTGAGTGAAACTTTGATAACTGAAAAATCAGAAAGTGTCGCAGTCGAAAAAGAGGAATTTCTTTTAGTTGGACTTTTAGTATGTTCACGATGATAAAATAAAAAATTTTCAGAAATAACTTCTGTGTCGATTTCAATTAATCTTCTACAATGTAAATTTTATTAGGTACATGAAAGTATGTTAAGTACTTTCATGTAAGTACTTAACGTACTTTTAGGTACTGTACGTAACGCTATTTTAAAAACATTGAGGAAAGCGTTAAATGTGTTCGATACGTATTAAGAAGGAAAGGTTGACAAGGGTTTAAAATAAAAGATATTTTAGAGTTCAAAGTTTGGTATTTTTTATATGGAGGTTTGATTTATTTGGTAAATTTTAAATATTTGTTCATTAATGTAAATTTTTACTACCCAGCAAATAAATCGAAGGTGCTTGATTTAAATAATATATTTTTAAAACTTGACAGGGCAAAATAAATCTAGATATATACGCAAAAATATTTCCCATTTTAGCTCAAAAATTCTTAACTGAGCATTCAAAAAATATCAAATTAAATTTTGGGGATATGGTTTTACAATTACTTAAAAAGTTAAGATTTTGTATCTTTATATTTAAAACCATGTTTTCATATTTTTCTCACCTTTTTAAATAATCAATTCATTCTGGCAACGTGCATTTTTATATCTTGTCAAAATTGTGATATTTTACTTAATTCTCAATATTTTGAGAGAAGGAATTCATTTTGTATATTTTAAATCATTTGATATGATACGATAATATTAGTTCCAACGTGCCAAACAATTGAAAAGGGGAAACTGAAAAACATATGGCTATCAACTGAACTCAGGGATTGAAATATTGAGATATATAAATGGAAGTTCTCTATCTTTGGAATTTCAGTACTCCCTCATTCCCCATTTTAAAGAATTCAACACATCCACCCGTTATGTTCTGAATGTCCCCTAAATTAAACTTGATAAAAGTGAAAACGGCCTGAAAATTCGTCAATACTTCTGGAATGGATTTTTGGACGGTTTGAAAGAGATTGAAATATCTCATAAGCATGAATAAAGCTGTTTTCGATTTCTCTAGAAATACAATAACACTCTTATCTTTAAGAGAAATTACTTTGTTTCATTCATAAAAAATTTTTCTCCCCTAAAGTAGTATATCCACTGCCTGGAATGTCATTTTCTACACTACCCCCTTAAACATACATAAATTCAAAGAACGAAATACTTCATCAGATTCCTTAAATAAGTGATAGGAAAAATATTTACATTTAACAAAGAGTCCGTTTTTAGTCATAACGCTCGTTGAACCTATAAAATCCAAATAGTTACATTACAGTTAAAATCCAAATAGCATTACTGCCGTTGTCTTGTCCAAGAAATTGGTGCAGAGGAGTCTATGGGGTCAATTCATTTGAAGCATTGTATAATGAAACAAAATAGAGAACTTGAACGAATCGCTTTTAACTTTAGATTTATGAATTATCAAAACACGATTTTTTAATGAAGCAATAATAGTATTAATAAAAGTTAGAAAACACTTAAGTAAAAAGTCCTAACGGTCGTATTCCATGCTTTTTGATCAGCGGTTAAACATTAGCCAAAGAAGGATTCAACCAATCAGAGTCGGTGATTCCTTCTTTGATTGATTCCTTCTTTGATCAAGTAGCACAGAATACGGCCGTAAGTCTTAAATTATAGAAGCACGAATTTCAGTTTCATTTAAGGTCTTGTATTTAGGAAGGGAAGTCTTTAATTTGCGTGCAATAGCAGTAAGAAAAATTACTTCTTCATTGGAGCAACACAGAATACTCAAAAGTAAGGTAAATGAACGTGAGCGAAAGTGATTCTAACCAGCTCACTTAAAATTCTTGCTGAATGTAACCAATTCTCTGAACCAAGCACTAAATCGCACAAAACGCCGGGTATTTCTGCAACGAAAAGTGGCAGGTCAACTCCAGATTACCCTATAAAAATGATTCACGGCCACCACTACGACTTTGCCTCCCTCCTTTTGCTATTAACAACACCCAGCGATATCACATTCTTTTCCGTAAAATAAATTGAATTTCTCCCTCGTTATCCCTACTTTAAAATTAAAGCCCTCTTTCACCTCTTGTTAAAGCGTGGCTCGGAGGTGAGAAGCTTTCGCCGTAAAAGATGATTGAGGGAGAATCTTGAGGGAAACTCGGGACAAAGGTGTAAATCTTGAGGATGTTTGATGAGACTCGAGAAGGAGGGATAAATTTAGTTTAATTGCTAATCGATGTTAGGTTAATTGCTTGAGATTTGCAAACATGATTAATTTTTGAGTTGACCTTTGGGAGAAAATTCATCAGGTTACTGGTCTTCTTATTATGTGACGTTTAATTGTTAAAAACGGGAAGAGGTTGAGAATAAGGCAGTTTAAGTTAAGTTGTACTTAACTGGGGAAACAAGTAAAAAAGTACAGTGTGGAAGCTCTGATAAACACCAACTGTCTCAAGTTCGCTTTGGTGAAAATTACTATTAGTCGCCAATTTGGCATTGTTTTATTACCAATGAGTATTTTGTTTAAACAACAGATCGGCTCTGAAATAACGCCATCTTGGCTACCGTTAAGGACTTTCACCAAAATTAACTCTTTTAAAAGGTGAGACAGCTGGTCTTTATAAGAGCTTCCCCTGTAACTGTCTATAATGGGAATAGAGAACTAAAGAACTTTTATACAGTGAAGATTTCTCGTTAAGGGTTTAAATAATAGCCCAGCATGAAAGGAAGAAGGGTATATGAATAACTAGCGCAAGCGCTATCCCGGCGTTGCTCGGGGTATTTTATAAACGGGCTTCGCCCGTACAGTAGTCGGTTTGCTTAACTTGAAAGCCTAGGCCAGTCAAAAAGTGGAAAAAGAATTTTAAAAAAGTTCTTCTAAATGTAATCTTGGCGTTGATCGGGGAATAATTCATTCTCTCTCTCTCTTTTGCTGAGAGAAGGAGAGAAACTCAAAAATGGACAACATATGCCTATTTTATTTAAACAGGACCTAATTAACATTGTTTTGGTTCAGTTTTGAGTCATATAATGAGTAACACTCAAGCGCATCACCATTTTACAAAGGAGTATGATATTTTATTAAACCCATTAAGGGTATATTTTTATTATACAATTTATCATCCCTACCCAATTATTCCAATTGTATGTTATAGGTAACCAAAACATCAACATTTAAGTATTAAGTCGAAAAGAACAGTTCAGTACGAAATTTCCAACATTTTTTAGCTTTAAATGTATTACACTGGTCAACACTCATTTTGATGGCTGGAATATTAAAGCTGTTTTTGTATATATTTGACCTCCTGATTCCGAATATGACATCCGTTTTTGCTCATCAGCTCTAGTTTTTAAGATATTCGAAAACTAAGTTTTTTCACTTTTGACCTACCTTTTATACAATATGGTGCTATAAAAATGACTTAAAAATAAAAAACCTAACCACCCAAGGCTTTTCCTATTCCTTAAGCCCCCAATAGATAGTGCATAAAGTTTCAGCCCCCCAAGTTAATTTTAAGGGGTACCTATAGGGCCCTAAAGTTGAAAAAAAGTCGAAAAATTGGTCTTTTTTTCAGAACATGAAAGGAGAATTTCACAAATTATTGCTGGTTAAGCGGACAATAAGTGTAAACTCACAACTCTCAAGTAGGGTGGTCCAAAAAAAACTTTTTTCAAGCTAGCCCAAACGTCGCCCCCTAATTTTTTTACATTTACCAATAGTATCATCCTCCTTTAATTTTAGCTTTCTACTCCTATTTTTAGGGGGTGCTCAATGACCCTTCTTTTTGACACTTTAAAAATTTTATGGATTTGCTTTTAGACATCAAGTGCTTAAAAAACAATTTTTTTTCGTAAAGCCTGATGTTTCTAAGCGTCAATATGTCTTATTATATTGTATTTAGTTTAATTTTTATATTTATCTAAATTTTTCTCTAGATCCGCAAAAATGCGTTAAAATCATTTGTGTTAAAATCCTGTTTTTCAGTGTGTTATAACAGCAAAACTATTCTTTGAAAAATAAAAGTTGAATAGTGCATTTGGTAGGAAATTGTGTTTACTTTAACTTTGTAATTCAAGTAATTTTCGAGAAACTAATGTTTTTTGAATTATACGAAAAAATCCGAAGATAAAGTGAAAATTTTGCAATTTTTTCACATATTTTTGCGTTTTTTGATATGAAGCCGACCTTCCACGTGAAAGTGAACTAGATATTCGGAAAAAGCACCTCAAAAAACATATAAAACCGTCGAAGAAAATAACTTAACAAATTTTTTTTGAAGCAACTGCTGGTCATCAGACTATATTACTATTTTTAGCTTTTATTGTGAATTTTTGTTACTTTTTAAAACAAATTGCATATTTTTGTAACCCGAATCATGTTTTTGACCCATAAAGCATAATATTTGACCCCCAAAAATGTCTTTCTATTATTAAAAGGACCGAAAATAGGCCCTCGGGTGGCCATTTTGTTTTTGACCGGAAGTCCCAAACGATACTTCCGCCAGAGTGCTTCTGGTCGATTTTGGATTCAGCATGTTTTAAACTATATTTCCACCAATTTTGGTGCCTCTTGCACATTCTGAACAGTTATTCCTTTTAACAGCCCTGCTATTGTTGCTTCCTAGTCAACAAAAAACAAACTCGTCAATATTGTTTCTAAACATTCATACTTAACAAAATGATGCTTTTAACTATTTTATTTTCAATTTATTATCATATATTAAGTGTGTAAATTAAGTAGGTGTCAAAATAATTTATCTTTTATTTATTTTGTAACCAATTTAGCCAACATTTAAAAAAAATTAAAAAATTGCAGTTTTTTAGGGCCATTGAGCACCCTCCTAAAACTGAAGTAGGAACTTGAAACTTTGCCAGAATAATACTATAGGTAGATATAAAAAAAAAGAGGGGGCGACGTTGTGTCTAGGACGAAGTTTGTTTTTTCCCATAGGAATGTGGACCACCCTACTCTCAAGCGTCACCACCAACCGTGGACCGGTTTCGTCCTTGTTAGGACTCATCAGCACGGTATAGGATGGTAACGCGGTTAATGGTAACGTGAGTTTACACTTTTTTTCAGAATTTTTAAAAAAATATTTTTGAGTTTTTTAATTTGATAAAACTGGCTAATATATGGTTTTTAGAACTTATTCAGACCGCTAAAAATATTTTTACTTTAAAACTGCACCTCTTTAGAGCGATTTTTTTAGTTTTAAGGCAAGAATAAGGGTCATTTCGCTTAAAAACGCTTGGTACCAATAATGGTGGTTGAAACGAATAAATTTCGAATTTTTAAGAAGTAAGTCATAAAAAAAGATGTACTTTGATATAAAACTGAAATTTCATATGATACAGATCAGTGAAAAAAAAGCATTTTTTCCAATTTTTTCAAATTTTAGGGCTTGAAAGCTCGAGAGGAGCTTCTACTGTTTTACTGATCTTTATCATGTGAAATTCAGTTTTACATCAAAGGACATCTTTTTTGATGACTTACTTCTGAAAAATTCTAAATTTATTCGTTTCAACCACCATTATTCCAAGCGTTTTTGAGCGAAAGCGTTTTTGAGGGAAATGACCCTAATTCTTGCATTAAAACTAAAAAATTGCTCTAAAGAGGTGCAGTTTTAAAGTAAAAATATTTTAGCGGTCTAAATAAGTTCTAAAAAACATATATTAGCCAGTTTTATCAAATTAAAAAACTCAAAAATATTTTTTTTTAAATTCTGAAAAAAATACCAATTTTTCGACTTTTTTTTAACTTTAGGGCCCTATAGGTACCCCTTAAAACTAACTTGGGGGGCTGAAACTTTATACACTATCTATTGAGACCCTAAGAAATAGGAAAAGCCTTGGGTGGTTAGGGTTTTTATTTTTAAGTCATTTTTATAGCACCATATTGTATAAAAGGTAGGTCAAAAGTGAAAAAAACTTAATTTTCGAATATCTTAAAAACTAGAGCTGATGAGCAAAAACGGATGCCATATTCGGAATCAGGAGGTCAAATATATACAAAAACAGCTTTAATATTCCAGCCATCAGAAAAAAAGTTATTTTTTGTAGACCAGTGTTATCAACTCTAGTTCTCTAAATAACATTACCTTCAACATATTCTCTCGTTACTTCAAAACATAACACTAAACCATACGTCCAACTCTACACCTTTGCATGCAGCCCACTTTCCAAGAAACCAAACATATTTCGGAGAACTAATCTAAGAGAATTCTTGACTTCGTGTCACATGAGGTAACACCCAATGACATCTTCATTAATGAATTCCATGTTCCTTCGACATATAAGCCTTCCCTAACCCCTTATTATCAAGAGTAATATCCCCATAACACCCAGGAAATTGCCTTTATTTCCCGACCGTTTGCATAGCTAAATCAACTGTTTTAAGCGAAGGAAGCTTTCTATATAATCATCCCTGGATGGTTCTTACGACAAGAAGGAATTAGGTAATAATTAAGTTTCAGTGCCGTTGCCTTATTAAATAGATATAGACGGCTTGTAATAGAGTGACTATGGGGTATATTTTGCTGTTGCTTTTTTGTGTTCTGTGTTAGCTTTCATCTACAGATGCTCAGAGTTTGTGAGTACAAGGATTTTATCCTATAATTTCTAATTTTAAGGTAATGCTTTTGTATAAGATTTGATAATTAAGATTATAAATTGAGAGTTTACTAATCCTGTAATTGTTTAGGAGCCAATTAAGTTGGTGAGGGTTTTTTGTTGTGTTTGAAAATAGTTGCTTATACTAGACAGCAACGTTAGTTGACCCTATGACGTCACTACCAAACAAAGTAGTTCCCATCGCGGAGTCTGAATTTCGAGTGAAACGACGAACGTCAAATTTAAAATACGATATTTCGTTAAACCTATGTATACATAGTGTATTTTTATCACGATTTGCGTACCGAAACTCCTTCTAACAACCCAACAGGCTTTGTGCCCACTTTCTCCTTCCGCGTAGTGACGTACTGGGTTCAGGAAACGTTGCTGTTGAGCACAAATGTTTTACCATTTATCAAAATAGCGTGCAAAATAGCGTTTTTTAGTAATTACTGTTTTACAGTATTCATAACTATTTAATGCACAAATTCTTATTTTAAATGGATGAAAACCTTTAAAAGAGTAATATTCTTTTATTATTTTAAATATTCTTTCTAATATTCCTTTAAGTTATAAAAATATTTATATTCATTAAAATAACATCTTCAGATATATAGTAAACTTAAAAACTATAAAATGGTATAGGTGGAAAAAACTCAAAAAGGTATCGGTGAATTTGCACATCGTTAACACATTAAAATTTGGTCAAAATCTTGAAAATTGAATTGGTGTCTTGAAAATTTTACTTAAAGATTTTTTAAACATAGTAAAAGATCTAGACTTTATTTCTATCATCGTCAATACCATACAAGAATGTCGATTCGATATTCGATTTTTCTTTCATTTTAAGACGACACAAATGGGGTCAAAGAACCAACCATTGAGGAAATGATGCAAGAAATTTGTTGCCGAAACTCATCAGCCATTCCGATAAAATGTAACAAAGAGCAGCAAAACTATGCTTATCAAGGAGATAAAAACCCGCAATTACAGCTCTGATTAAAGCCATTAATTGCAAGACTCCAATTACGTCACTCGGATGAATTACAACAGCGAATAGTTTCTCTAAGAAGCCGTGACGTGTTAGAGTGATTTATGACGTCAGAACACTTGTAGTCGGAATTGCAGTTTCAGTAGTGATTGAATTGAGAACTTAAGGCGTATCAGGGTAGTTAGTTCGCGAAGAAAGACGTAAATCTACCTGCCTTTTGATACAAAAAAAGTTCCCTTTAAAGTGGTGAGCAGCAGGAAAATATATACCTAGTGAATTAATTTGCTTCCTATTCACTGTTAATATTAAGTAAAGATCCTAATGTTGCTTTTATTTGGTGTTGTATCGTAAACTTTTCAGTGACAACGGCATTTCTGTATCTTGATATTCGAAAAGAATCGAATTGAAAGTGTTTAAGAAGTGCATGAATCTCTAGTATATGAAATCATGAAAAAGAAACTTATAGGGATGATGGGACTCATCAAGACCGACCAAAATCCCAATGAAACAGGGGATCTTAAATGGCTTTAAAGGGGGATGAAAATTGCGAAATGGGCAAAGTGAGACAATAAAGAAACAATTCAGGAAACAACTGAGAAAATATTAATTTCTCAGTTTTCTTGTTTCGTGTTTCTTTGAAATTTTAGTTTGTCTTAATGACATTTATCATCCATTTCGGTTTGATACATGATTTCTGACACTCCGTGCATAAATGAAACATGGTCATTTTTCCTGTCGAAGAGCATGCCTAAAGTTTTATCAAATCATCAATACAATACGCAAAGGAAGAGTTAGTTGAACCATGAGATTTTCCCAGCATTGAAATATTGAACACTAGAGCTAATAATATTAATCTCCTCGGCTTCATTCATCGGAATATTTGACTTTATTATCACACGAGGTTCCTTCTCTACCCAAAGGATCTCCGAACTCCCAAACCAAGATTATTAATTATCATCTCCCAGTCCAGCCTTATTCCATTCTTTGCCTAATTGCGACACATTCGGGAAACGAAAATCACTCCCCCTCCCCTGAATTCCTCATCCCTTTGACACCCAAGAACGGCAGAAAATTCTAAAGACTCAACTAATTCTCTCGGTTGCAGAAACCTCTGCGGAATGTGCGCGCGTGTCGTTAATTCCATTTGGAACACTCGATGGTCGCGCGACCAAAAATGTTTTGGATTATCGTTTGCTGTGGGCGTGGCGTGTTGGGTTTCATGGAGGGATATTTCGAACGTGATTCGAATGTTTGTGAGGGTAGTTTTCTACTTTTCTAATATAGCCGAATGATTAGTGGACGAGATATGAATTCTTTGAAAATTATCAGTGCTGTATTTGTTGGTATGCTAATTTGAGAGTGTCGAGAAATCAAGATAGGTGAAAGAACGTGATATTTAAACGCAATGCAAGTTTTGTGAGAAAATGTCATACTTATTATGAAAAACAGGATTTTTCGTAACTTTAATTTTGGATTTGCAATTAATTGAAATTTTGTAAGGATTTTTTTGTAATCTTCAAGCTGAGATGTTATCGAAATATGTAAAAAAATCAAAGAAAGTCGCTGGCAGCATCAAAAGTAGCTAATGATAAATATGCATACTACCTTGATAAATAAAATTAAATTGAAATTTTTACTTACAGATCTCACTCTCAGCCATCATCCTACTACTGTTATAATTGTGAAAGTTTGTCTGTATGTTTGTTACTCTTTCACGCAAAAACTACTGAATGGAATTTAATGAAATTTTACAATAATGTAGCTTATACATCAGAATAACACATAGGCTATAATTTTTAAAGAGAAAATCAGTCCTTCATTCTTTTTTCCCATTTTTCCTGCTTTTTTCACTTATTTTTCCGTGTTTGAAAACCTGTTTTACCAGTCATGCACACCAATAATAGGAAACTTTAGTAGTACCAGTGTTGTATAGTTTTACTAGGCAATTTGATTAATATCTTTTCTATGAAATTTTGAAATTAAAGCAAAAAATGGATAGAAAACCAAAATCAAAGCATAAAAAATAAAAAATAATTGTATAGAGTGTTTGCACTCTTTTGGCATCATACTTATTGATTTCAATATTTAAAGGTGATTTTGTTTTTGCGCGGGACCATGTTATTTAGTTTTGAAGCGAGATTTTGTTTTCTGGAAGCGTGGGAAAAGAGTACCTACTAAGAATTATGCCACGAAAGCGTAAGTATAATATTTCCCAAAGCTCTAATAAAGCTCGAGCTATGAAAGTAGCTAGACTTAAGGCTATGGTGGACACCAAAAACTAAAACTAAATTTTTTTTGTAATTCTTAACCTACATTCTTAAAATTTTCAGATTTTGTTTATAAACATGATCAAACACCACTCACAAATTTTCAAATGAAAAAATTGGTTAGTTTTTTTTTAAATTTAAATTTAAAGAAAAAATTAACTAAATTTCAAAATGTTCCATGCCGCTTAGTTTTTAAAAATTTTTCAAAATTTTACTTGATTTGATATAAATAGTTAATGGTTTATAAGTTCTTGTATAATTGGGAATGACATAAAATATATCTTAAAAAGTATGGCCATTTACGCACTTTTTTGTTGAAAATATCGTAATTTGTTTATGTTATGTAAATTTTGTTTATTTTTGTTAATAAATAAGTAATATTTAGTTTTTTAATTTTTAATTTATATCAGACATTTTCCATTTATTTTTATATTTCAATAAAATAAACGATCGGTGAAGTTTCCTTTGAAAAATTATTTGCGTGATAACTAAATATTCAAAGGATAATTTTCTTAAGATATTATACCAAGTATAAAGTGCTTTATAATAAGTTATGAATTTGATTTCCCCTTTTAAATCATAGGGGTTTTTATGTGAAATAGATATTGAAGTATTGAAAATAAACTTTTTAAACAAAATTAATATTTCATTTATCGTTTGGTAATATTCAGACGTTATTTGGTGAAAATAATATCGTTGCTCTTAATATTTCCTTTTTCAATCGGGGTCTTGTAAACCATTGATTGACAAATACATATTTTTCTTTTACTAATTCCCAAATTTTGGATTGACTAGCTTTATTATCATGTATAACAAATTTCAACTTGATGGAGATTTCAATTTACTACCGACTTGCACCCTAAACTCTGTGGTTCTTGTTGGGAAAAATTTCAATTTTGAAAATTATGAGAAAAAACTTGAGTCAAAAAGTGATGTGGCAGATCGTGATCACTCGACTTAGAGGCGATGTCAAAACTTATTGCATTCGTTGATCAAAAATATCGGACATTCGTCTAATTATAGCTTTATCCCATCAGTGACATCACGATTACATCAGACTCCACTGTGATTGTCACAAAATGATCACAGATCTATCACATTCTTGTCAGGGTTGTCATTTTTGTAATTTTAAAATCAATAAATTATTTTACTTAAACTATATCAACCTAATCTGTGTTCTTAGTTATTTTTTCTTTAAAATAATGAAATCAACCAGATTATTAATGCAAATAAAAAAAGTAGTTTAATTGCATCGAACTCTTGTTCTAAATAACTGGTGAACATAATCTAAAAATTTCATTTCTTTAAAACGGAAAAACAAAAATGCGAAATGTGCCAAACTGTGAATTGATTGCCAAAACCAACAACCCCACCCGTTCCATCGATGGAGCAATGTAACGTTTTTTTTGACGGGAGCTGTACCTATCTGCAAGTTTCGCAACAGTCAATAATACCATGGAGAACAAGCTGAGTCGAACTACCAAGAATAACTTTCAGTCAACAGATCGAGAAACCGTCAGGACAGTTCACTTCAACTCTTCCTTCAATACTTGATTTCACTTGGGACGGATGTATGTCCCGGAATTTGTCCTAGTACAGAACTTCATACGCCATAAAAGCATTCCGAAAGCAGCACCGATAAACCCACCAACTCCCCTGAGGAGCAATTCATTCATTCAGATTCCCAGTTCAAAGTGACTCACAATCCGGCCGCATGGATTCGAATATCAGTATCTTCTGCTGCCGAGGGTGTTGCCAAACTCATGCAGCGAAATTTGTTGTCGGGATTATCCGCCTGAAATGTAGTAGGAGGGAAAAGTGCCCTTACATATGTAACTCCTGAATTGAATCCTGGGATAAACAGAGATAGGATGTGTTAGAAGGCAGTGGTTTTGGGGGGGTGAATTATGCAAAGATGGTTTGGGACTTTCTTGGGATATATGGTGGCATTGAAATCTCGGTGAAGCTTAAGGCTGAAAACGAGTGGAATGTTTTTGAGGGTCGGAAATAGAATAAATTTGAAAAATACTGGAGTAATTTGGAAATCAATACTGGAATAGGAATTTTCGGCTGATATAGCACGTTTCAAGAATGTTTTAATTTAGAAGTTCCCTCACTGTAGCATAATCCCATTCAGTGGTTGCAATTTTATCATTTTGAAGAAAGACATGAAAAAGTTCCTAAGAAATCGGTATTTTTATTTTCTATGTAAAAATAAAAATATTGATATTTTCAGACCATTTTGGTAACGTGGTTTTGTATTCGAACAATTTCCGGGTTCTTACAAAAAGGTTTCACGGAATCAGGAGTTCCAATTTAACTTTTAGCTTTTATTCTTCTGTGTAACTTAAAATTGTTTGAAAATAAATTTTTTACTTATATAAATTAACTAATAATTTATAATTTACTTAAATAAAGTTTCTTTATAAAACTCAATCAACCGCTAGGGATTTTTGAGGTTTTTCATCATTTAAAAGCAAGCCTGCACAACTTACGGCCCGCTAACCTTCTTTTTTTGGTCCAACAAGTCAATAGATTCTAAAAAAAATTTATTTAAAGAAAAATTTAATTAATCACGTCAATTTTTATAAGGATTTCCAAAGAGTTCACAAAAGGAAAATGTGGAAATATTCTTTCCTATCAATTCACAAATAAAGAAACAGCTTCAAACTTTGATAAAAAACAAAAATCTTCAATATTAAAGAATTCTTGAAAAAAGCTACTACGTATGTAAAAGTATGTTTCGGAAAAGCCCTCTTTGAACAAGCAATGCTTCTTTTTTTCTTTAATTGCTTGCAACTCTTCTTCTGTAATTGCTCTCAACGTCATATGCAAAAAGCAATAGCAATTGATATTTTCCGCACACAAATTAAGACGGCAAAATTTTGCTTTCATCGTAATTGAAGTAAAACAAGTGAATAGAGCAACCTAATATTTTTTTAACAAATCGAGAACATAGTACATAAGGTTGAGCAATCTTTTAAAATAATTCACTTCACAAAAATTCATATGCTTAATTATTAAAGAAAGATGAAAAGGTGGAAAATAAACAGCAAAAAATTCCTAACCTAAAAATACACAACCTTAACCCGAAATTTTTCAGGACCACCCCACAACGCAACGAATTTCAACCTCCAGGGGCGTAGCTAAGGAGGAGATCCCCGGGTCCTGACCCCCCCATGGGCCGGACCCAAAATTTTTGAACCCTTTTTTTGGGCGGTAAATATTCCAGTGGTTACTCAAAAGAGGGCGTCTATGTCCCTTAAAAGTGCCTAAAACACTTTTTTGCTTGTTAAAATCTAAAATTTTTCGGTGGAAAGGGGCCGTTCAAATATTACGTAAGCACCTAAGGGGGGAGGGGGCTTGCTCTTGCTTATTTTTCCTGACAAGGGGGAGGGGGGATATGAGTGATGCTTACGTAAGATACTGAATTTTCGAAAATATCTTGTTGCTTGCATAAATAATTTCAAAACTCAATTAAAAATAAATTTAACAAATAATTGAATAAGGAAATATGACATAAGCACATTTTTCTGGGGACCCCCCATGGGCGTAGCCAAGGGGAGGCAGGGAGAGGCAGCTGCCCCCCCCCTAAATCCCGAGTAATTAACTTTTAGGGCCACATGCAGCTGCCATCGAATCGAATCGAATATTCGTAATGGCATCGTAAATCGAAAAAAGCGATTCAGCAGTGTCACAATCGTTTTTCTCCATGACGTCGGCGCTCACAGGTCGACCAATGGAACTACCAGTATTACTAACGCCATCTGGCGATAAATTGACCCCATTGGACTTGCTTCACCTGACGTAAGGATGACGTGCTAACTACCATCCAATCAGAATTCACTTCGATTCACGTGACCAATATTCGAGACCCTCCGGAGGTATCGAGCTCGTTTTTGACCACGTGACTCGATACGAGTAGCAGAAGTAACAGGTTGATAACCTGTTATTTCGATATACGATGGCAGCTGCATATGGCCCTTACTTTACTTTTAGTTAGTTAAAACCCAGTATTTTAGGGTCAAATTTTCAAAATTTTTTTGGGGGAGGACCCCCAAACCCCCTTTTTAACCTTTATTATTAACACTCTTATATAAAAAGTTCGGCGCAAGTTCAGAGTTGCGTATGCTTGGCGATTTTTGGCTGTTTAGCGACACATTTAGAAGCCAAATGACTCTTTTAACATGAGTTAGGGTTACCATATTAGTCATCTTTAACGCTAAAAACTTGGCGCATACGCAAGTCTGAACTTGCGCCAAAAGTTCATTCTCAAATCACAATTCTACCTAAAAATGTATGTCCAAAATTGGGTTTACGTGTACCAAAAAACAGTTTACAACGCTGTTCTAAGGGGCAAATTTCCAAAAATTTTCTTTACCAAAAAAATTTCCAAAAATACCCTCCCCCATTAAAACTTGACGGCCCTCTCCCACGGGGCTTTAAAATTGTTCTCCCCAAACATTAAAATAGTCGACCCTGCTTGCCCCCCCCTAAGTTGAACCCTGGCTACGCCCATGGGACCCCCCCAAACATTTTGAAATTTTCACCCCGAAAAGTAGTGTTTCGTTTCGACTCATTTTTTAACCCTTAGGGACACCCAAAAAGGACATCTCCTTGTATAAGTCACCTAATTTTCAAGGAGAAAAAAACAGTACTTACAAAAAGGATGTCAAAATTTCGGGGGGGGGGGTCCGGTAGTTTCTTACTTAATCATGGTGGGGGGGTTGAAGGTTTGCTTAACTTTGCTGACAAGGGGGGAGGGGGGTTAAAAATGACCAAAAAAGTGCTTACGTAATATTTGAACGGCCCCAAACCCCTGGCTACCTCATGACAAATTAAGGGGCGATATAAGGGGAATGTGACAAGGGGTACCAAACGGAAACGAGTACACCCGATTTTTAGGGTCAAATTTCAAAAAAAATTTGGGGGGAGCACCCCCAGACTTGGAATTTTATTTATCCTACAACTTTTTTTTATGATGAGTTCGTCAAAATACAAAACTCCTAGCAAATAATAAGTTCTTGAAAATATAATGTTCAAAATTCGGATTAGGTGTACCAAAACCAGTTGAAAACCTGCTTTTTGACTTAATTTTAAAAAAAATTATTGGAGAGGTCCCAATTTAAGGTAATTTGATTTGAACACGATTATTTTCAACCTTTTTAATATATTATATTCGAAGATTCAATTTTTAATTTTCAAAATTTTTAGCCCCCCCAAAACCAAATCCTGGATCCACCACTGTCTTAGAAATTTTAACGTCAACCTTCCTATTTTATTCCTTTAAAATTATCTGGCTCACAAGGAGCGGTGTTCCTAGCGGTTGTTATCTAAAAATGAAGTAAAAAACTCCGTTTAAAATCAAATATCCAAAATTTTCTGGGAGTGGACCCCCAAACCCCCATTTTTAATATGGAGCTACTGAAAACTCTTAATTTTTTATGGTATCTGTACTTAACAAAAAATTATGTTGTCGAGAACTTTGAATAGAAGTAATCTTAATTATTAAACAAATTACTAATAAATTATAAGCTATTAATTAACATAGGGAAGAAATTCAAAGTAATGTGAAAACTTTATTTCACAATTGTGCAAACGTTTTGATATCCATTGGTAAATTTTTCCCAAAGGAAAATCCTGGCTACGCCACTGAATGAACCGTTGAATCTCATAGGAATAGTCAGGAGTCTTAGATGGAATGTAACGGAAAGAAACTGCTTCATCTGCGAAAATTCCCATCATATCCGAGTGCACAACGGAGAGGAACACCGCCCCCACTTTCCATGTCACTTCCGATTGGGGCATACTTACCTCCCTGTCTCTCAAGGGAGTCTCATTTTCCTACGTACGAGCCTTCGGCGTTCTTTGAGTGTTATGTATCTTTGGAGAATACAGAGCGTCATTCCATATCAAGTAAACCGATGACGTTTAGCTCACTGTTTATCCTTTTTAGGAATTTAGCACATACTACGAAAAATAACAAGGGAGTAATTGGGTTAAATTTAAATATTGATAACGATTAGCATTTTCATACTGGAATTTCACTCTTAAAACGACAGACTCAAAACTGAGTAAAAAGTACTCAAACTGGCTGCGATCCAAATGTACTCAAATTTGAAAACATGAATATACTCATTTCTGGAAATGTGCATACTTAAAAATGAAACATAATGAGTTCATTTTTGAGTTCAAGCTTAAGATGTTTCATTTTGGAGTATGCACATTTTCAGAAATGAGTATATTCATGTTTTCAAATTTGAGTACATTTGGATCGGAGCCAGTTTGTACTTTTTTACTCAGTTTTGAGACTGTCGTGTTAAGAGTGTTCTTTCATTTTAATTTTTCACAGTACAAAAAAAACTTCACACTATTTGAAGGTCGGCCGGTGCAAATAGAGAAGAGAGAGAGAGAGAAGAGAGAGAGAGAGAGAAGGAACAGTGTTTTCAGTCCTTTTTATACATCATTAGCGATGGCACCTCGCTGTTGCCCCTCACATCAACCAGGGACTCTCAACTAGTTGCGAGTGCTCCGGAATCGAACACACAGCCACAATATAAACAAATGTAAATTATTGCTTAAAAACAAAAAAAAATTGATTAAATCAGAAAAATGGTTGATACAAATTAGTTATGTGTAGCTCTTTTTACTAATCACATTACCTTCCGTTTTGATTACTTTGCTCCTAGTTTAGAATTTTATGCAAATAAGATTGCGTATCATCATTTTCCGAATAATAAACTTCATCAAAAAATGTTAACCTGTTATAAAAAGTAGTAATTTCCATGTGAAAACGCATTCAGAGGCTGTTTTCATTCCTTCCTTATATTACTTGAAAAATAAATAAGCTCTTCTACTGAGACGCTCTATATAGGAGTGTCGTAGAATATGGTAGTAATGGGAAAAAGTCGTAAAAATCATATTGTGCAAATCTATGCCCATTCAAGGTTTTTTTATGATGATGGAGACATTTTTGGGACAACATATGTACAACTTCCGACAACACTTGAACTGTTATTGCACATCAATAAATTCCTTAAGAAGTAGAAAGCAGTAGAAATAAAGTAGCTCTGTAAGTCTCCTCAGCTGACATCTCAATAGCTATGCTATCAGAAAATTGGAGATTCTTTCCCATGCGTTTTACCCAAATCAAATGGGACACTGATGGGAACATTTTAAAAACGTTTCCTTTTTTTAACAGAATTTTAGATTCCAAGTATAAAAAGGCATCAGGAGGAAAAACTGCGAAACTAAAGATGAAGAAATTTTTACTATGATAGCTTGGTGGCAAAAAAATCTAGATTCGGTATTAAAATACAATAAATCTTGACTCGACTTGACAACCTTATCTAGAAGTCCTGCCACCAAACTTTCGTTAAAAATTCCCACATTTGCAAGTAGACCTCGTTCTTTCTCCGGAGAGGTGTGAAACCTGTTTATTTTTATGGCGCAAGTTCAGAGGTGCGGATGCGCCTAGTTTTTAGCGGTAAAGATGACTAATATGGTAACCCTAACTAATGTTAAGTGAATGATTTGGCTTCTAAATGTAACAGCCAAAATTCGCCAAGCATCCGCACGTCTGAACTTGCGCCGTAGCGCCCTTTATATAGCTTAGAATACCAGATATTGTCAAAAGCGGAATGCACAGAGAAAAAAAGAGTAAATATCGTTTATAACAAATTCAAATGTAGCAACCCCCCTTTATATATTTTAGAATACCAGATATTGTCAAAAGCTGAATGCACAGAGAAATAACGAGTAAATATCGTTTATAACAAATTCAAATGTTCAGTCAACTTTTGTCACTGAAAAATTCAGCATCTTGGTAACCAACCTATCTTAAAATCAATTTCCTCAATGGATAATTGCAGTCCAATTTTTTTTGTCTTAATTTGTTCAGAATGGCTTAAAACCTCCAAAAACATTTTAATTTACCTTTCAAAGCCCTAAATTTTAAGTTATTTTCAATTAAAAATAACTTCTTTTCTGTCTGAGCTGAAACAGCTTGTGACGTTAAATGTGCCTTGCTCCCGCTTGTTGTTATCATCCCGCTTTGAAAGACTGGAAAGACTGAGCTCTAGTTTTTTTACATTCTAGTGTTTCGATGAAAACGGTGTTTCCCACATTTCCAAGAGACACATGTGACGTCACATTGTTAGGAGCTTTCTGTATTAAAATATGTCATAATTACCTTAAAAAAAGTTTGTGGGAAAAGACAAGCGTATTTTTGGAATCAGGAGAGAATTTTTAATAAAATAAAATCGAATATTTAGAATTTTAAGAGATGCTACAATTCTCCATTCAATCTAGGAATAGCAGTGGATACGAAATACTACACAATGAAATTAAAATCAAACTAATATTAAAGCACGCAAAAAAGTAACATGATCGATACACTTAAGAAAAATTTACATCAAAAGGAATCCATCTTTTGAAAACATATCTTTCTTACAAACCTTAAAATCTACTTTCTACTTCTTATATTTCTCTCAAAGTTATTTTATTTCTAACTCTATGTTGAGGAGAAATATTTCAGATTTATTGCTACACGTTGACAGCCCAAGAACCTGTCAATATCTCAAATTGAACCAGTGGCAAATGGGGACGAGAATCATTTTTACGATGAAGTTTCAGTATCATCAAAAGATTCCATCTTCCAAGTGAAATGCCCTTTTTCCTTTTATTTATGCCTCCTTTAAGAGTTAAGAGTAGTACTATCTTTCATTTCATTCACTTGCTCCGTTGCATCGTAAATAAAAGCTGTTCAACACTGGTACTTTTTTTTCTGCTTAGTGAATCAAAATGATGACGCAGAAACTTAGATGTCAATATCCGTGAATAAATTATTGTTAAACAGTTTTCTCAAACCGTGTAGATACATAGATAAGGGACCACTCACAAAACACGTAGCGCAATACTCAAGGACCTTATACCCCTGAATTTTATATTTCAGTGATCCACCGCATGGATTGCGATGTCACCCAATTTGAACAAAAGCTGGGGCCCCAATTCAACGCATTTTAAATTTTACTTTTATGTTAGTTACTTTAGAGCAGGGGTTCCCAAACTTTTTATGTCGTGGAGCCCTTTTCAAGAGACAAATTCTTCGCGGAGCCCTTTTCCGAAGATACATTTTTCAAGATACAAAAAGCAAATTACATAAAAACCAAAGCTTCAAGAAAGAAAGGCAGCCTATATAGAAATTTATTTTAATAGGGTTCCAAAATTTTTCCACATCCACTCCCATGCATATTTAACAGGTAGGTTTAATGTAGCTTTTTAAAACATGTAATTGCATCTAAGAGAAGAAATATTGTGATTAATTAAATTCCAATTGTGATAGGGGAGTCTGGGTGAATTTTGTGAAATATGATCCTTAAAAACAGTTTTTTATACTTGTTTTAGGTACATCATAGTCCAAATTTTGGATATTCATTTTTAGGTAGGATTTTAATTTTAACGAACGTATTATAAAAAATTTACAATAATAAAGTTTTAAGTACAATAGGGGGGTCTGGGGGTTCTTCCCCAAAAGAATTTCGGAAATTTAACCCTAAATAACATGGTTTTAACTTGTTTTGGTAAATCAAGAAAGACTTGAAAAAAAGACAAAAACTAGAAAAAACTATAATCAACAAAGCTCACTTCATTGAAAGCTCCCCACCAAATCAACTTAAATTTTAGGGTTATTTAGAGCTCTAAAAATTTGGGTAAGAAGGAGCAAAAGTAAGTTCTTAACAAGAAACACCTTGCAGAAAGTTATTTATATAACATTTCAGAGCAACGCAAATTAAATATTATCAAAAAATGTATTTATTTCAAATTTCTTCACGGAGCCCCTGGAAATGCTTGGCGGAGCCCTGAAGGCTCCGCGGAGCACAGTTTGACAACCGCTGGATGTACCTAAAACGAGTTAAAAAAACTGTTTTTAAGGATCACATTTCACAAAATCTTTTGGGGAGGAAGGACCCCCAGACCCTTCTATTGTACTTGGATCTTAATTCGTCACAATTTTTCTTACAAATAAATTATCTTAGATGCAAATTATACCTAAAAATGTTTTTAAAAGCTACGTTAAACTGTTAAATATTCATGGGAGGGGCTGAGGAATAATTTTAGACCCCTCTCAAAATAAATTTCTATTATACTTTTATTTCTAGAAGCAATGGGTTTTATGTAATTTGTTTTTATACCTTGAAAAATTTATTTCGGAAAAGGGCTCCGCGAAGAATTTGTCTCTTGAAAAGGGCTCCCCGACATAAAAAGTTTGAGAACCCCTGGGTACATCATTGTCCAAATTTTGGACATTCATTTTAAGTAGGATTTTAATTTTAACGAACTTACTATAAAAATTGACAATAATAAAGTTTCAAGTACAATAGGGGGGTTTTGGGGGTCCCCCCCAAAGGAATTTCGGAAATTTGACCGTAAATAACATGGTTTTAACTTGTTTTGTTATACGTAGTCCGATTTTCCGGGGGAAAGGCAGGGTCCCCTCGCCCCTTTGATATACACCCCGGGATAAATGGAATATTTTGTTTACCAATTATATTTTATCATTGGATACAATGTAAATCTTTGTATTAAATTTCTGAATATTAAAGCTATCACTTTTTAATCATTATGCCGGAGATGCATGAACAAAGGATTCCCCCCATACAGAAATCTATACATCTGTAAATTTTGTTTTCCTAAAAGTTACTTCTTTTGAAATCGAGAGCTGTTTTGGGGGGCTGTTAGACCATACGTCAGAGGTACATATCGAAATTTATTTACACAGGGGCCCAAAATCATTCCTCATCCCCTCCCATGCCATAGGATCAATGTTAGCTCTTTATACATTTTTTGGCAGAATTTGCATCTTAAAGAACTTAATATAAGAAACGTTTTGTGTAATTAAGTTCCAAATGCTATAAAAGGGGTGGGGTTGGAAATTTGACTCTACTAAAAACAGGTTTTCACTTGGTTTTGGTACATCTACTCCGAATTTTGGATATACATTTTTAAGTAGGATAATGATTTTGCTGAACTTTATAAAAAAGGTGCTGAGTAATCAATTTGAGAGGTGGGGGAATGTGGTTCCTTTGTGTGCTACTATTCGGCGCGGCCGTTTCAGCGGCAGAAATAAAATGAAAGTAAATAGAACTCTCATAATTCTTCTAAAAATTAGAAGAAGAAAAATTTGGTGCCGAAACGGGCCGGCGCCCAAACGGCCAGCGCCAAACCTTCCAATCCTGGGGGTTCCTCCCCCAGAAAATTTTTGGAAATTTGACCCTAAAAACAGGGTTTTAACTTGTTTTGGTAAACCAAAAAAAACCTGAAAAAGGTGAAAGCAGCAGACCTTACCAACACCTTACAGAAAGTTATTTATTTAACATTTCAGAGAAAAGCAAAATAGAAATATCAAAAAATGTATTTATTTCAAATTTCTTCGCGGAGCCCCTGGAAATGCTTGGCGGAGCCCTAAGGGCTCCGCGGAGCACAGTTTGAGAACCGCTGGTCTATACAGTCGAGTCCGCTTAATGTGATCGCAATCAGTGGCGGCTCGAGGGTAAAATTATAAGGGGTGCTGCTCCGGCGGTACCAAGTTGGCAACGTATTTTAAGCGATATAATGCCAAATAATATTTCTTTTAAACAAAAACATGGAAAAAATCAAATAGAAAATATGGGAACATTATAAAATTTCGATTTCCCACTTAATAATTAAGTATTCAAAAACTGTTTATTACCTATATACCTATACAGGGTGTTTCAAAATTGCGTTGCACGGCTTTTATTCGGAACCAGCGCCTCCTAGGGTCATGGAAGTAAGGTCTACCCCTAGGTAAGTAACCCTGGAAAATCCATTGGGATGACTTACAGCGCCCCTAGCGGCGAAATTAAAAAGATCAAATGAGAGTATTGTTGCCAACGTCCAGAAGAACTCATTGAAAAAAATTTGATAAAAATATCTTGAATATTCGCGGAGATATTAGCATGTGAAAATAGCACTTTTTCGGGGGTCAAAAAGTAAAAAGTTCGCATATTTGCAAATTTTTTTGATTTTTTGATTAAATTTTGTGTTCTTTCAACTAAAAAAACACAAAACTACACAATAACACTGAAGAATTTGCAAATATGCGAACTTTTTACTTTTTGACCCCCGAAAAAGTGTTATTTTCGCATTCTAATATCTCCGCGAATATTCAAGATATTTTGATCACATTTTTTTCAATGAGTTCTTCTTGACGTTGGCAACAACACTCTCACTGAGGTTTTTGCTCTATCTCCTTTAGTTTTTAAATTAATTTTTTTAACTTTTTAATTTCGCCGCTAGGGGCGCTGTAAGCAGTGGCGGCTCGTGAGTTAATTAAAAGGGTGTTCACACAATTTGTATAAATTAAAATTTAAGCAAGAAAGAGAAGGAATGTTGGACAAATACATAAAGAAAACTTGTTTTAGAACAAATCATTTCAGGGGAGTTTTTTAAGTTCCCTAAATTTTTCACTGCATGCATTTTAATTTTTTAAATATATGCGTTTTAATGGAAATAACCAAAACTTATGATAAAGAAGGCCTATATTTTTTATAATACCCCTAGTCTATAATATAATACCTCAAAACAACTTTTATGCATGATGTCCACTCGTCTAACCTTTTTTGAAGCAAACAAATTTTTGACACTTTCATTAAAATCAGGCATAATACCTAATCATAATTTTTTTAATTAGGAGCATGACAAGAGCACTGGGTCTGTCTACTCATAGTGCATGTTATATATGGTTAATGGAACAATTGTTTGTGAAAAATAAAGGTGATTTGTAATGTTCAAGATCTGTAATTTTACTCCAACGCCACTTTAAAAAAATAACCAATAACAAAATAATTAATAATTACAAATTAGCTGACGTGAAAAGTTTAATGATACTTTTAAAAAGTTCTTATCTTGTTTTCCAATCCGGGAAAAAAATCTAGACCACAAAAAAGCAAGCTAAACCTCAAAACCGTAAACCTCGGCACACAAAATCTGTGCGGACGGGTATCTCCAATGTGTTGCCGTAAGCCCAAATGTTCTCCGGCGAGAAGTCGAGGTTTCTTCGGACTCAATAAGTTTCTTCGCTCACACGTGCTAATAAGGAAAGAAAAACAAGAGTTGATATACACAAAACTTTCGCATTTCCGGCAATAATTTTTTTACTGACAGGTGAAAGGGGGGGGAGAAGAAAGTAGATTCTGAGTATGAAAAAGAAATTGAGAATGATTTATGTATTGTTTTCTTTTGATTTTGTGTATCTTTATGTTTGGGTTTATTTCTAATTTTTCACTGGGTGTTCACGTGCTCTTGTGCTCCTATGGACGAGCCGCCACTGGCTGTAAGTCATCTCAATGGATTCTCCAGGGTCACTTACCTAGGGGTAGACCTTACTTCCATGACCCTAGGAGGCGTAGGTTTCGAATAAAACCCGTGCAACGCAATTTTGAAACACCCTGTATATAGCTGATTATTTCGAAGATCAGGTTATCAAGAGAATATGAACTAAAATCCACATTTCGAATTCAATTTGTTCATTATAAAAAGAAATAAAAACGTGTCAACAAAAAAGTAAACATAAATCTTTATTGACTTGCCGAAACATCAGAAAAGATTTTTTCCCTCTGTTGAAAAGAAAAAAAGAAGCTATGAATAAATATTAAAACAGTGTTGGAGTGAGAAATAAGCTAAAATGCCAATGTGATTTATAAGTAGAAGAAATCGTATATTTTTCTTCTTCCCTCAATTTTTTTACAGCTCTCTCAAGAGAAAAATATATCATTCTTTTGGTCGGGGCTGCTGAAAAGCAGCCCCTTTTCCCCTAACAGATTCGCATGCTAAATTCTTGATACAGTAGAGCCCCGATTATCCGCGGAATTGGGTGGCAAGGGCACCGCGGATAACGAAAATCGCGGATAACCCGAAAAAAGACTAAAAATGAGGTGAAAACATGAAAAAAAATATTTCAGCATAAAAACTATGTTTTATTGTACAAAAAAACCTGATATGTTAGACTTTTAAAATATGTACAGTACAGCAGAAACCTTTGCTCTACATCTAAAATGTCTCTAATCTCATCTAAAATTTGCTCTCATCGTTAAAAAAAATTTTCGTGGAACTTGCGGATAAACCGCACCGCGGATCATCCGCTCGCGGATAATCGGGGTTCTACTGTATTTTCATTTGATATGATAGAGATAGTTTTATACCACAATAGGTATATCTGAGGGGGCTGATCGACCCGGAAAGAAATTCTGTTGGCGAGACGGCATAGCAGAGAATTATTAATTGAAAAAGGATTATAAAGGACAAAGATTAAAGGGTGAAATATATAATCTCTCTATTCTAAAAAAAAGTTTTTGGTGAACGGTTTCCAGAGAAAGGCTTTTTAATTACTGAACCAAATGACACATATATGGTATCAAAATGTCCGAATTCTTTCCGGATTTCCGAGTAAGCCCTTCGATTTTTCAAAAAAATTCTTAATTTTAAAATATTTCCATTTTTTTAGATTTCGGATAAGGTCGCAGTTACAAAGCAAGAAACTATGAATTTTAAAACAATTGAAAATATATTTCACTGGTTTTTTAACATTCAAATACATTAAATAATCATCTTTCTATTTATCACACTAATTTAAAAAATATATATTGGATTCTTTTTAACAATATTTATATTTTTGCTGTTCAAACGATTTTAATTATATTTAAAACTAATGTATAATTAATTTATCTTTTATTTTTAAATAATTAATTCATATTTATATATTTATCTTTGTCGTTGTGGCAATCTAATCATTACTATATTTACAATAAAATATAAACTCGCTTTCAGAAATTTTGAACTTTTGCATTTATTTATTACAATAATAATTATTTTTATATCCTTTTGCAAGTTATATTATTTAAGGTAGTAAAAGGTATTTTTTTAATGCCAAAACGCAAAACTAGATATGGCGGGGGAATGTTTTAGAAATAAAGATAAAAATCGAAAGTCAGAACATTCGTGTCATTGCTATGAAACTGACACAATTTCGATGTTTATTTGTTCTCATGAAGCAAAATTCTAAATTTTCTTGATGTTTACGATAATTACTACATTTTTCACAGACAATCAATGAAAATCATTACAAATTTTAAGAAAGTAAAATTTATTCCAGAGATGTTTCAGTGCTTCTGAATGGATCTGTGTGAGAAAAACATTACCTTGGGGAAATGGTAAAAGAAAGTTTACACTGCTTTGTTACTAATTTTCTTGGAATTAAATGGCGATCCGCCAATTCATATTGCCATAAAGGACTGTTAAAATTTCGCCGCTGAATGAATATTCCCCTATTTTGAAAGAATACCCCAGAGAAGTAGTTCCCCTGTTTGAAGAACGTTTTATAAAATGAGTAAGTGCTGTGAGCTGTGTTTTGTGAGGATGGCAAAGAGATCCTTAACCCTTTGATGCATCATGTCCACTCTAAGGGACAAAAGTTTAAATTTTTTTGCTATTCCATAAATGCGTTTATAGATTTCATTTCTGTTTTTTTACCTTCTTCATCATTTGAGCTTTCAACTGTAAATCATACATAGCAGCACGACTGCATAGATTAAAGCCTCATTATTTAGAGAAGGGCGTATACATGCAGGTTTGTCCGATTCCTCATTGTAAATGTTATTCAAAGGTGCTAGCAATTTATTGTAATGTTATATTTTATTCAAATTTATTGATCTTAGACATTTTATTTTAAGTACAGGTAAAAAAAAATTTTTGAGAAGATAATTCTGTTGAGATAACAAGTAGTTTTTCTTTTGTCCATTGAAGTGGACGCCATGAACACAAGCTAATGTTGTGCAATTTTTTTCTGCCTACTGTAGTGGACGGCATGAACGTCATCTGATGTTTTTGACATTATGGGATGGAAAATTTCACAAAATGAGTTCCAAATTTCAGGGGGAGGGTCTTATCCACTTGTTTGAGGCACTTTATTTTGAATAATTAATTTAATTTAAGTATGCTTTTTATCTAATTAGCAAATTAAAGTTATACCTTATTTTTATTCATACTTTAGAAGAAATCCGAAATGGAAAATTTTGACATAAGAGGAAATTGAGAAGTATATGAATGAGGATTTACCAATTAGCAGTGTATTGAAAATTTGGAAAGTGATAGTGATGAAGAGGAACTTATACCGGCAACCCTTCATGATAACTCTGAAGTTTATTAATGCATTGATGGAAAATCTGATTGATTTTACCATTTTCATCACTAAAATAGTAAAAACTAAAATTCATATAAATGTTTATACATAATGTGTTTATGCATACTGTCCACTGTAGTGGACAAACTGTATCTCTAATTTAAAACAAAATCTGAATGAAATTATTTTTTAAAATTATTTTTAAGACTATTTTAAGTAGAGAAAATGCAAGTATTTTCTTTTAACTTCTCCAGATTATTTGTATGCAACAAAGGGTTAAGTATCAGCGTCAGCAGTTAACGGGGGTTGGCGAGCGATAGCGAGCAGGGGGCGGTAGCTCCCTAGTTTATTAAATATTGTAAAGCAAATAAAAATTGGAATTTCGGGAAATTTTGATTGGGGGTGCTGCAGCCCCGCAGCCCCTATGGACGAGCCGCCACTGATCGCAATTGTCCGAGACTAAACTGATAACATTATCCGATCGATAACAATAAGCGATCTCATATCAAAAAACAGCAAACAGTGTAACTAGATTGTTTGCTTTAAAATCAAAATCATGTAATCGTAATTAATGTTTTCAAATCACTAGTTTTAAACTAAGTAAAATTTTAATTGGAAAAATAAGAGTAGTTTAATTGATAAAAGTAAAATAATCGCTTACTTTGTATTTTTATTTGTATAGAAAGGTCTCTCTTTTTTCCCCCATTATATCCTTCCCGTCGATGATCCTTCCACTCCAATAAACCACTTATTTATTACACTAGGGAGCTACCGCCCCCTGCTCGCTATCGCTCGCCAACCCCCGTAAACTGCTGACGCAGGACCTTTTGGAATTGCTTCGCAATTCCCACAAATTCCAACTCGTTGAACTTAACACACTTTATAAAACAATTAAACAATTTACAGAAAAAACCTCAACCAACTTATTAAAAATACTTCAAATCCCCTCCATGAATAAATCTCCCTTAAAAGTTTGAGTAAACAGGGTGATTCAGAAATAATCATCAATAATTGCGGAGAAGTTAGAGGGGCTTTAGACCAGAATATTTCGAAAAGGGATGGTGGGGCGCAGCCTTACCGTTAAAGAGCTAGGACCTAATGTAGTGCAAACGCGTTTCAAAAGGCCGTTTTTAGAAGGCCCGTGTGACGAAACAAGACATAATAAAATGAAAAAATCTATTGCATGAGGTAAGAAAGTATCCCTACTACTTACACCATGAATTCGATAGAATTTGAACCACTTTCTAAACCGTGGAGTGAGTTTCAAAAGTGCAATATTAATCGTTTAGTCAAAGAATGGAGTTCCCTTATTGGTATTTAGAAAAATGATGATCCGGGAAGGAATTTTCAAAGATCGTTACATTGATCATTGAAACTGTTTGATCATTGAAAATTCCTTCCCCGATCATCATTTTTCTAAATACCATTAAGGGAACTCCATTCTTTGACTAAAATATTAATATTGCACGTTTTAAAACTCACCCCATGGTTTAGCAAGTAGTCCAATTTCTATCACATTGAGGATTTAAGTAGTACGGATACTCCTGTATCTCATGCAATAATTTTTTTTATTTCATTATGTTTTGTTTCGTCACAAGGGCCTCGTAAAAATGGCCTTTTGAAACGCGCTCGCACTACATTAGGTCCTAGCTCTTTAACGGCAAGGCTGCGCCCCACCATCCCTATTCAAAATATGCTTGTCTAGGGCCCCTCTACCTCCCCCCCCAATTATTGATGATTATTTCTGAATCACCCTGTATATTAACTCGAACTTATCAAAAATTTAAACGAAATGTTTTTAAAAATATTCATCTTAATTATTTTTAATCTATGATTATAAAAATAACTAATTCTAATTGTTTATCAATATTCGGACCAAACAAAAAATATTATTTTAAAGTAACTCGATAGTATAATATGCCTAGTGTTTATCATTCATATTTTTTTTAAACCCAGACTTGTTAAACAATACCGTTTAAGCAATTGAAAACAATAAGAGACAAAACATCACTATGTTTACAATTTCGATAAAATCAGAATAAAAATTATAAATATTGGACAAAAAGTGTGAAATTTTAGTATAAAATGGCGTTCATGTAAGTTTTTAGAATATGTTTTTATCAGTCTTTGAGTGATATTTCATCAAGAAAGTACTTTTTTTGAAAGGTGAAAAAACATGTTTCATCTTAAAATAAAGCGTCAATCGGACGTTGTGATTGGATGCATAATAATTTGATTGACAGTACTTGCTTTATAACTGCGACCTTATCCGTTATCTAAAAAAATGGAAATATTTTAAAATTGAGAATTTTTTTGAAAAATCGAAGGGCTTACTCGGAAATCCGGAAAGAATCCGGACATTTTGATACCATATATGTGTCATTCGGTTCAGTATAATTAAAAAGCCTTTCTCTGGAAACCGTTCACCAAAAACTTTTTTTTAGAATAGAGAGATAATCTGAATTCCAGTGAACAAGGGAAAGTTCAAATCTCTTATCAGACATCTGTAAAGCTTCGATCTCGGTGGATTCATTAACCAATCACAAGCATGGATTCGGACCCCCCCCCCTAAAACTGTTTTCTTTCAATATATGCGGAATGTTTTCTTTTTCTGATACGCATACTGAGTTTCAGAAAAAAGAAACGCCAGATGCTCTCATGGAGCAGCTGTTAACATGTAAAAATTGACCTTCAAAATGAAACTTGAACTCAAAAGTGGTCGTTTTAAAGGGGATATGGACAAGTTTTGATAATATTAAGCGGAGTGATGATTCATAGTTGATCACATTAAACGAAGTATTTTTTTCATTAAATTAAATAGGAATAATCGGGACCTGTTGATTTCGATAACATTATCCGATTGATAACATTAACCGTGATCACATTAAGCGGATTCGACTGTATCTATAAGAACCTTTTCTTATTTTTGCCCAAAAAGAAATCTATGTTAAAAAGTCTACTGGATTATTAAATTCAGGCACTCAGTTATATAGTTTTCGCTAGACATTTTTGAAAGAAATTTTTTTACTGTCCTAAAATTTGCCAAAGTTACTAATCAAAATTCACCATATTCCAAATTATTTTTAACATTTAGAAGACATTTAAAAGCAGAAACTGTAAGTCTACTCCTTTTCACACTATCAAGAACAAATACTATTCAAAATTAAAAGAAAATTTCTTAACTGAAGGATAAACCACACAAGTAGAAATTGCTGGACTTACAAGCATATTTTAAAGTTCCTCTCTCCTTAGTCCTAAAACCATCTATTCCCAGACATTCGGAAATCCGGGCCAATCCCAAACTATAGCAAGAACCATAATACATACTAAACGTAATTCTCATAATTACCTCAAGAAATTTCGACGCAGAACATGTTTACCTCCAAATTTCTCAATTCCTCTCTATTACACAAAGTGCTTTTACTTTAAGAATTACATCAAGGCTTGATTTAATTCGCATTTAAATCCAATCGAAATAATGGCGATCAAAACAAGAGCTTCTTGAACTCGACGTTAACTGAGTTATCCTTTGTTTATAGTGGTGGAATAGGAATACCAAGTTTGTGCAGGCCGAGATATACTGTTATTTGCACTTGGAGTGAGTGTTAATTAGGTGTTATTTATGTTCGGATTAATTCGAGAAAGAGGGGGAGAGTACCTTTTTCAGTATTTCGTCGCCTATAAGACACAAAAGGACATCTAAGTTTCCTGGAATCTTCATGAGAGGAGAAAATCTAGGTCTAGGTCTTCTCGTTTCAATGAATGGAGCGATAGCAAAATTGTCGGTTGGACCGATTATTGAGGCTTCTTTTGTATAACCGTTTATTTATATCATGCGAGACAAGAGTAAATTTTTAATATTAAGATCTTTGAGGTTGTTACTTGTAGAGATTAATTGATTCTTCTAATTCAAATGGCCAAAAAGTAATGTCATGTCACGATGGATCAATTAATTTGGTTTGGTCTATACATCATAATTTTATAAAACGTTTTAAACTACTTGTTCTCTTTCAATGAAGTTTTTAGTTACATGAATGTTTTTTATCGGTATGGGAGCTGGTGCATTTCATGTTTTTGTGAGAAGCCAAAAAATCACTGTGTTTTTCTGAGTGCTCTAACGCAATACATCTTGGCTAAAAGTTGACCAGTGAATTTTCTATTCAGTATATTTTTCTTTCACTTTTTCTTTGCCAACAAAGAAATTGCGGGGGTGGTAGATGGCGCTATTCGCTATTTTCCAGTAAGGGAAAACAATTTCACAGCGCACTCTTAATTCATCAGAAAAACAAGGTCAAGATACACATTTTGTAGGGATTTTTAGGGGGTGAAATTTCCATACATATTCTGTGAGAAGACCTACCTTTTTACTTGGGATTTGTTATAAATCCCCTTTTTTCCATTCAGTTAATCAAAAAACTTATAAAATTAAGAAATTTTCTAAAAACGAGATTTTTTAACTTAATATGAATGCAAGAAGACATAAAAATGCTACTAAGTCATAGGTGACCAAAACATGGAAAGTTAAGGAAGATTCTTACGAAAATGTTGGAAATTCGGTTATTTGATGAAAACAGGCAAAGAGAGACAGCGATAGTATTGCATCAGATAAATTAAAACTAACGATCAGACTTTCCGATGGTTTGATATGGAGAAAAAAAAGATACTAAAAAGCTGCATATCAATGATCAGACTTGAGTGACAGCTCGTGATTTGGTAAGAGAAAGTTCATGATGCTAGGTAGGGTAATAGGTTTGATTGCATAGCAACAGAGAAATGGTTTTGGGTTTGAATAACTCCTATCGAAATAAAAATAAAGAAAGCAAAACTATATTGGGTGGTGAGGTGAGTGTGAAACTTAACCACAGGGTTTGCTATTCGTTTTTATTTTGCTCACAAGGGGAGGGGGTATGAAGGATGCTTTGGTCGTTTATTTTAAACACCTTATTTTCGAAAAAATACTAGTAAATTGAAAAAAACTAATAAAAATCAAATTTGACGAAATAAAATTAAACTTTCGTCAACAACTTGTTAAATTTAAGAATACGACCTGTTAAGGAAGGACTACAGTAAGTAAAAGCTCTTATAAAAACATTTTTTTCAAACGTTTTCGTTCTATCTCCTTTAGTATTTTTTATTTATTTTTAAAATTTTTTATTTCGCTGTTAGGGGCGCTGTAAGCCATCTCATAGTCACTTACCTAGGTACTTCCATGACCCTATCAGACGTTGGTTTTAAATAAAAGAGGGACACGGACTTCCATAACGCCCCCCGTATTTATAGTCTTGATTGTATGTGTTTAACTTACGCACGTGCATTTTTTTAATTTAAAACTTCTTAAAGGCTTGTTATTTGTCTAGGTTGGTTGAAGATAGTTATTCAATATTCATAGATTTGCTGCATAATATCTTGGGGGGCTGGGAACAGCGGCGTATTGAGGGGGGGCGGTGGTCAACCCCGGATGTCACCCGTTTAGCTAACTAGGGGGGTGACAACTATGCTCTCATGAAATAAATAAGACACATCCGGAAAATAAACATATATTATACTTCAAAGGTTTCTCCTTCTTCACTTATATGAAGGGGTGATTCCCGACAAAAACGGGACGAATGTCAACATCTCAACTTACTCGTTTTTGGGCACATAAAAACAGGGTGTCACCTCAACAGAGAACTCAGGGGTGACACCAGTGCCTAAACGCTCCGTTCATCTCTACTAATTTTTTTTAATTATTAGTTTAAAAATTATTAAATAGGGAGTTACCCTACTAGAGAACTATGGGGTGACTCTGGAACATTAAAACTACGATCATCCATCATTAAAGGACAAAAATATAAGGGGTGACACCTCAATTTCCGCCCCGTGTGTCAACCCAGGTTATAGTAACGCCACTGGATGGGAACATTTCGATTAATTAGTTATTGATAAGCTTATTAATGAATATTTCAGAAACAGTATTATTAAATTATTTTTGGGGATACTTCGAATTAAGGCGATTGCCTACGTTGTGAGAAGTTTTTTTTTAAAAACATTGTATGCAACTTGTTTACATATTTTTTCTTAACCAATGTAGTTTAAATAACTAATATATGTAAAAATTACCCTAATTTTATAAAAAATAAATAGCAATTTACACTAAAATTTTGCGGAAATTTACAATTACGCCAAGACCTCTATAGGTAAATATATAAAGGTTCTTTTGAAAATTCTTTAAATAACATGTTCCTTAGATAAATACCTGTGCATTGACCTAAAAGCTAAGCAAAATTTTGAAAATTAAAGGAGCTATGCTATTTATCGTAAGGGGACATCCATAAATTACGTGAGGTCAAAAAGGGGGGAGGGGTTTGGAAAAATCTCCCCAAATCTCACCAAGGGGGGATGGGGGTCGATAAAAATCTCACGTCAACTTTTAAAGTAACAAATAAACGATTTTTTTAAGTACATGAGAAAGGAATAATAGGTACCCACGGATAAGATATTGTGGTGATTTTTAGGCGGAATAATGTCCTTTTCCCCCACATCATTAATAATGGAAAAGTTTTAGGTGCTGTGAAGCACAAAATGCAAACGAATTGGATATAAAATTATTTTTAAAGGTTGTAGGTAAATCTCACGTGGGGGGAGGGGGGGTCCAGCAGAATCTCACTAAATCTCACCAAGGGGGGAGGGGGTCAAGATTTTGGAAAAAACACCTCACGTAATTTATGGATGTCCCCTCCTAAAATGAACCTTTTTTTAGATATTTTTAAACAAATTTTACGATAAATAGCATAGCTCCTTTAATTTTCAAAATTTTGCTTAGCTTTTAGGTCAATGCACAGGTATTTATCTAAGGAAAATTTCAAGAATTTTCAAAAAAACTTTTATACATTTACCTATAGAGGTGTTGGCGTAATTGTAAATTTCCGCCAAATTTTAGTGTAAATTGCTATTTTTAAAAATATTTTTTATAAAATTAGGGTAATTTGTTCATAAATTAGTTATTTAACCCTTTGAGGACGGGCGTATCAGCCACCGAACTGCTCTCACAGGACGGCGCGCGAGTAGAAAGAACGGCGCAAGTTCAGAGTTGCGTATGCTTGGCAATTTTTGGCTGTTTAGCGGCGCATTTAGAAGCCAAATGACTCTTTTAACATGAGTTAGGGTTACCATATTAGTCATCTTTAACGCTAAAAACTTGGCGCATACGCAAGTCTGAACTTGCGCCGAAAGAACTTCCTCTGGGGACGGGCCAGGGACGGGCACTTTGCGCGTCTAAATCGAACTTCGGAAAAAAAATCGTAGGAACTAAAATTGTGGTCCAAACCATCTAATTTTCGGCATATGATGAAAGGAACACCTTCGAAGTTCATGCTAAACAATTTTGAAACGTTATATCTTTTTTTCTTTGAAAAATTTTATAAAATAAGTAACTTGTAAGTAATTAGTATTTACACAGTCTGAGATAAATTTTACTTTGAAAAATATCCCAAAATGAAAAGATTTTATCTCAAGAAGCTTATTCAAAAAGATTTATTAAACATATCTTAAACAAAACTATGAACAAAACCCACTTTAATTCTTTTTTACTGAAAACGCGCAACTCGCGCGGCTAATATAATCACTCTGAGATCGTTGAAACAGGGTTTAGTCTAAAAATGTCACTAATAATTTATCTCTTATAACCTCCAAGTCAACTTGGCATTCAAACATATGGATTATTTCGGTTTAAGCAATAAATAATTCTATCCGAGAGCAAGCGAAATCTAAGCAATACTCTATTGTAAAACTATCAACACATCCATTTTTCTATCAAAAACTAATAAAAAACGCATATTGAGGCTGGTAGAACCGTTACATAAGTTAATATTTGCTAAGATGTTGAAAGAAAGTACTCTAAATTCACATTACCCATGTTCTCAATGCATCATAAATAAATCTCGCTATTTCTCCCAAACAAATTATCAAAAATACAAAATGATTTATGGGCGTGAAGGTCAAGATGTTCGCTTTCGAATAAAATCTATGTAGCAGACATACAGCGGCATCTAACGAGAATTAAAAATATTAATTTGAAGATTTAATCGTGTATCATATATGTGCCACCCGGCCCGAAAGGGTTAAACTACATTGGTCAAGAAAAAATATGTAAACAAGTTACATATAACGTTTTTTTTAAAAAACTTCTCCCAACGTAGGCAGTCGCCTTAAATTATTTATAAGCAGAAACAATAATTATTTTTGGTATTAAAAGAGTATTAAAACTCGAGAGGGTTGCGCTGGACCAAGAAGCGATCTGAAAACAACTCCGAAGTAGTTAGTTTCCCAGGGTTGGTGAGTGATAGCAAGCAGAGAGCTATCGTAACCCTAGTGACGTAAAAAAATCTTAGCCAAATCCCAAATCAAAGCAAAGAATGTTAAAGCTTATCACAAGAAATACTACTATGTCCTTGAAGGTGATTTCTGATTGGTTGCATGCATATTCTCACGATTACATTCTCACATTTTTTCTTGAATGAATGATGGATGTTAGCAAAGCGGATTTAGGTTGTTTCATCTCCAACTCCATAGTGCCATACAAAGGTGCCATACGTGCCATATTACCTCTGTTTGACGGAGACTCAACCAAGTGCTCGACTTTCATCTGAGTATGTATGTATAAATTTGGATTTTTTACCTGAATTTAGTAAAAGGGGAAAGGAAATGGCGAATCCAGAAGATGCTAGTAGAGATATTGAGATATCAGCCATTTATAAAGATCAAGGAGTTACTTTTACGTTTGAGTGGACAATCGACAATTTTCATTATGAAGTACAAAAAGGTTGCAGATCTCCTAAAATTGAACTTCCTGGTGCAACATTAGAACTTTTTATGAAATACAGTTCTCATTATGTTTCCCTATCAATCACATCCAGTTCTTCGTTGAAAATAACGGGTAAAATGATAGCAAATGAACTTGAATATGAAATCAATTGTCCCCTAAAGTCTGGGGATAATTCGGTCAGTGGCTATTTGTTTCAAATATCCGATTTAACTTCTGTGTGTACTTACAAGTTCCTTTTCGATATGAAGGCTTATGGTATAATGAAAGAATTTTTAACTTTTTCCAAAAAGAACAAAAATGGAACCAAGATTGTTGATCAGTATCGCCTGGATTTGCAGAACAAGTTCCAGAACTTGTGGCATGATCCCAAATTTTCGGATTTCCGAATTCAAGTAGGTAAAGATTTCCTACCAGTTCACAAGAACATTCTGTCAGCCGGATCTCCCGTTTTCGCTCGCATGTTTCAAAACCCCACCATCGAAGTCACCCAAAACGTCGTCATTGTTACAGACGTGACCCTGAACACTCTTAAGCAACTTATAGGATTCATATACGGGCATTTCCCAGATATTAAAGCCATCACAGACATGGATAAATTGTGCGAATTGTACTATGCGAGTGACAAATACGAAGTTCTGTTCTTGCGCGACGCCTGCGGTCAAGCGTTGGTCGAGAGGATGACTTTACAGAACCTGCATAAGATCATCGACCTATTTGACCGCCATAGCGATTCTGAGTTGATGAAGCAAGTGGTTAATTTCTGCTGTATGCACTTTAAAGATATTGTTAAAACGAAAAAAGGAGAAAGCATGGTCTTGAAGAAACCTAAATTTTTCTCCTTAGTATTTGTGGAAATAGCTAAGCACCATAAATGAGGAGCCGAGAAAGATCCATTATTTATGAAGGTGAAAAAATTTTACTTATATCCTTGCCATTTTGTACCTGAAGGTAAATTAATTTTAAATTTAGTTTATAATGTGTTAAGAGTAACATTTGTTCTGTTTTCTTTAATAAAGATTTTGATAGTATTTTTTACATTGAAATTCTAACGTAAATCAATCAATTTAATACGCTGATACTTTTTCAAAATATATTTCAACAATTTTTACTCATGAACAGTAAAATTATTTTAAAATTGATATTATGTTTATTTAAATGTTTTTAATATTAAGCAGTGTGTTTGGTCAGAATTCCTTAATTAACTATTCACAGTTTAAGCTCGAGCATTTATAAAATTTTTATAGTGTTTAGATTATAAGAATGTATATTTTTAATGTGATTTGTGTTCAGCTTAAAGTGTGTTATGATTTTAAATAATATTCTCAATTGGTTTTCAAATTTAATCGATCGCCACTATTTCGTTTTACTAGTTGCTGAATATTATTATTAAATGAATACGTTGTTCGTGTGTTTTTAATAATTTCCAAAATTTTGTTTGTTTTTTATCTAGAAAATAATTTCATTCTTGTATTATATTCTAATTTTAAAAATAATACTATTTTAATTAAACAGAAATACTAATTAATATAATTTTAGTAAGTGTTAATATGTTAAATATGGGTTAATTTTAATATTTTTTCATATTGTGTATTTTTAATAAGTGTACTATATGTTTCCTTTTAACAGAGTCATTTGAATTTTTCTTAAGTCAGATAAAGTAATACTGACATTCGGTGTTCAATTATAATCTTAAATACAATTTTTTGTTAAAGGTTTTAAAGAGAAAAGAATTCTATAAATATATCATATGAAATCGGTAAAATTCTGCTAAAAAACTGTTAGTGTTTAATGCTTGCTAGATATAGTTTATAATTTATATGAGTGGGTGTTTTTAGTGTGAGTTGTAACACTTTCTAAAAAAATACCCTGTGATATCTAAATGTTTACTAATATTTGTATACTGAAAAAAATTTTATATTATTTGTGTGTATTTGCAATGTGTTTTGTAATTATGATTTATTTTAATCAAAGTGTTAAGTAATAACGTTAAACTGCATTAAAATTAAATAATTCAACTTGTGGTAGTTTTTGTTTTCAAGTAAACGTTAAAAGGAACTGGTTTTAGGAACATCAATAAAAAATGACTGAAAAGTAAAAGTAGTTTATAAATTGCTTTTTATAATAAATCTATTCTAAAAATAACCAAGTTCAGGCGTTTATACGAAAATTTCGGTCGATGGAAATACCGGTCAAATTTACAACTGTTGGTGATAATTTAATTATGGTCCCAAATTTTGTGGTTTAATATGATCTTTAAAATTACTTTAAAAGTTTTCACTTTAAAATTTTTTTTATTATGAAAAAAATTAAAAAACCACAAAAAAATGTGAAAACTCGGCACATATTAAACCACAAAATTTGAGACCATAATTAAATGTTTACCAATAGTAGATCTTCTACAAATTGAATTTTTCAATAATTTTTTTGGGGTGTCGCTTAGGGTGTCCCTTAAAATCGAAACTTGGGAAAACTTTTGCGACACCCCCCAATTTTTTTCCTTTTGGTACCCTAAGAAGGTGTGCAAAATCTTAAACCTATCAGATAATATTACCACGTGCCCCAAACGGCCTAAAGTTAGAAAAATTTGACTTTTTTCTCATTTTTTCGAAAATTTTTAAAAATTTGTTTAAAAAATCCGCTGCCGAAAAATAGGGATCTAACACATTTAAACAATCTTATTTGACCGTTTTTATTACTACCTAGGCCAAAATGCCCAGTTTGTAACCTAGTCATCAATTAGAAAATCATCAAATTTGTCCATTTTGTACTGAGAATAGAAGAATCAAAAGGCAGCGGAAAATGACTTAAAACCGCACAATTCCATGGCTAAACACCATTTGTAGACCATATTGATGTGGAGATAAATTATCTAGGGCTCAAATTAATTATGGATTGCTTAATTACAGACGCCATATTGGATTGCATTAAAACTAAAAAAAATTCTAAAAAAACGGTATGGGCATGTTTGATATCGGGTAATGGGTGTATGAGGTTTCTAAACTCAATTAAGACTAATAAAATCCTCTTACACAACTTTTTAAAGCTCTTTACGCTATTGTAAGGGCCATCAGATCTCCTAATACAAGTGCAAACCATGATTTCAGAACTACAGATGGTAATAAATTCTATACACATAAAACCGGTAAGAAAAATTCTGGAAATAAGTTAATAAGTCTCCACAGTGTGTCCACGAGTATTTCATTCCATAAGTTAGTGGAAAAGCTACAGCAGATACAAAATTAACCCGCTCTTCATATTGTTTGAGTTATACTCTGTGAAGATAAGCAATTAACCATGTTTATAGAGATTGTTCTTGTATTTTATCATAAATTTATACATAAACATAAAAAATACCTGCAATTTAACAAATTAGTGTCATTAAAACAATTAAACACTGTTATTTTGTTTGAGGCTGTAAGAATATGTTAAATATAAACATCAGTTTCTATAACTCTTCTACTATACCCATAGTTTTTTTCGCACTGTTGACTAATCATCAGTAAACGTCCTTGAAGATATACTTAGATTTCGAGTAAGTTTTTCAAGAAAATTGTTTATGAAATTAAATTATTTTAAACCCTCAAAGCCTTCTTTGAGAATGTAGAGGTAGGAAACTTAGAGCGAAGAATAGCTCTAACTTAAAAACAGACTTTAAAGAAGGAACGATTTTAAGAAGCTGTTATTAATATTTATGATACTCACGTAGCCAATATAAGTGTCTTAGTTTTCAATGAGCCTAATTTGTTGAATTGCAGGTATTTTAATGTTAATGTATAAACTTATGATAAAATACAAGAACAGTCTCTATAAATAATAATATGGTTAATTGCTTATCTTCACAGAGTATAACTCAATCATTTTGAAGAGCGAGTTAATTTTGTATCTTCTTCAGGTTTTCAACTAACTTACGGAAAAAAATACTCGTGGATACACTGTGGAGACTTATTATTATCATACATCCAGAATTTCTCTTGCCGGTTTTATGTGTATAGAATTTATTACCATCTATAGTTCTGAAATCATGGTTTGCACTTGCTTTAGGAGATCTGATGGCCCTTACAATTGTGTAAAGAGCTTTAAAAAGTTGTGTGAGAGGATTTTATTAGTCTTATTAATTGTGTGAGTTTAGAAACCTCATACACCCATTACCCGATATCAAACATGCCCATACCGTTTTTCTAGAATTTTTTTAGTTTTAATGTAATCCAATATGGTGTCTGTAATTAAGCAACCCATAAATTAATTTGAGCTCCAGATAATTTATCTCCACATCAATATGGTCCGCAAATGGTGTTTAATCATGGAATTTTGCGGTGTTAAGTCATTTACCACTTCCTTTGGATTCTTCTATTCTCAGTATAAAATGGACAAATTTGATGATTTTCTAATTGATGGCTAGGTTACAAACTGGGCATTTTGGCCTAACTATAGTAATGAAAAACGGTCAAATAAGATTGTTTAAATGTGTTAGAGCACTATTATTTGGCCACGGATTTTTTAAACACTTTTTTTAAAAATTTCGAAAAAATGAGAAAAATTTAAATTTTTCTTAAGTTTAGGCCGTTTGGGGCACGTGTTAATATTATCTGATTGATTTAAGATTTTTCACACATTCTTAGGGTACCAAAAGGAAAAAAATTGGGGGGTGTCGCAAAAGTTTCCCCGACTTTTTGAAAAAACGCCTAAATAAGGCACACCCTAGTGTCGCTCTATTCTTAACTCCCTGTGATTTGGTATGGGACCCCCAAATCCTATGTGATTCTGATTCGTCTAGGACTAGGTGTCTACTATCCGCCCTCCCTAGAAGTTGTGAAACACTTATCTGAAACAGCCTGTATGTTGACCAGTGGAATACATCATTCTCTCCAAAATTGCTTTAACTACACTGTAAAAAATAATCCTGCAAAAAAACAGAAAATTTCTGGCAGCAAAAGTTGCCAGAAAAAATCTGTAGGTTGAAAAATCCTGTAAACAGAAAAAAGCTGTAACCTACAGGTAAATGCTGTAAAAAGGAACTTTCTGTCAAGTGGGTACAGATTTTTCTGTTGCCTCTCAGTAATTTTCTGATTGTGCGCATGCACTTATTTTAGTAGAGTTTTTTTTAATTTTAATTAATTGATATCCGGGGATAGAACCCGCGACCTACCGCATGCTAAGCACGCACGCTACCACTGAACCAAAGAAGATTCAGTATAACGTTGCCAATAGCTGTATTGCTTTTCAATGCAGTAAGTTTCTGTTTAAGTACAGATAAGCTAAAAAACTAGGTAAAAGCTGTTATTTTACATAAAATAAATAGAAGTGCGGTGGGAATGTTACATGACAGAATATCTCTGTAAACATAAAGTCACTGTTATTGAAATTTCTGTTTTTCTACAGTTTTTTTTACAGTGTAGGTGCATTCTGTGAAGTTAGGGATGTAGATGTAGAGTCGAAATCTTCCGAGAAAAAAACTAATTTCCATGGTGAATAACTGAGAATTGGCTTTAGCTTTACCTATTGCGACACTATTTATTTGCAGAAAAAACAACGTATCCATGATAGAATTGGTAATTTTACAGGTCTAGTCCTCGTCACTGAGGTCCTCGTACAGCAAATCCTCATTTTTCTTCTCATACGAATTAATTTCATAAGGCGCTTTTTTTTAAACTTTAACCAATCATCGTACAGATGAGGTTTGGCTTGACGAGGACTACAAAAACTTTTGGTGATTATTATCAGAAGAAATTGCGTTGTCCGTTCTATCACATCGATAAATAATACGCTTGAACTGGGAATTAAAGTGACATTTTAGAAGAAATTTTTGCTAAATCAAGTAATTGTAATAAAATTACTCATAACTTTAACAACCTAAAGATTACTTGTACAAAATCAATACCATAAAAGAGGAGGATTGAAAGTCAACCTTCAACAAAAATTATTGCCTGATTATAGAGAAAAACGTTCAAGGACTGACGCTAAGTATCAAGTAAAGGAATAATTATAAGATAAAATTAGAAATACTTGTATATCTTTATCAAGTATGATAAATTTTACTGAAGCTTAAAAAAAGTCTTTGACTATTTCAGGTACTTGTTAAATAATTTTCGCATTTGATTTTTATCTGGTCAGAAACTATAATTTTAAAAAGCTTCAACATTTTCTATAAGGGATCATATCTAAATAATATAAATTTAACTTCATTTAAAGTCGGAGCCATCTATTTCAAGAAAATAGCAGTGTGACATAGCATAAAAACGATTAAGTACGATATTAATGAGAAATCTAAATATAATCCCTTCAGTGCAATGAAGAGCTTAATTATTTACTTGGGAGTTATTGTACCATGAAAGTTAATAAAGACTCAAGATTAATATGATCGGATCATTCACTTTATTCCAAAATAGGAAACATATTACCATTGATTTCTTAAATGTAAACACTATGATAAAGAAAAGTAAAGGTTCCATCCCCTCTTTCTATTCCAGTAAAAGAAAAATATTGAGAAAATGAAGTCTTATTTAAATAAAAATATAATCATACTAAAATTGAGTCGTCAGTTGGAAGAAGAGAATACGAGGGGGTCCAAAAAACAAGTTTTGGGAAAATCGAAAAAAAAAAACTTATAAGTAATGGAATTTTAATTGTATAACCACCAAATTTGTACTGGAAGTTCAGAACCTTATTTAGAAAACAGAACAATCATCAAAACAAATATAAGTATATTCAAAAATATTTTGCAGTCAAAATAAATTGATGGACTTATCCCTTCCCTTCCCTTATAAAATTTTTCTGATGAAAAAATCTTTAAAAAAACCCTTACTTAAATTTATATTTAAATTATATTGCTCCTTAGTTTACACCAAAAAAGGGTAAAATAAAAAGAATATAAGACTAATAAAATTAAAGATTATAGTTAATCTCGGTTATTAAAGCAGTATGAATGGTGTGAGTGAATATGAATGGAGTCAAACATTCCCTGCATAAAAAAAAGTTTGAAAAAAATTGGATGCAAGAAAAAATTTTATTTTAACTTATTTTGCAGTAAAAAGGATATAGTCCACTGAAAATAGCGAAAAATAGGGCCGAACCTCAAACAAATTGCAATAGAAGGTTTCTCAATGGTTTTCACTTAGAAATGACCTCAATAATAACATACTAAAAATCGGCCGGGGGGAAGTTTAATTTTTTTCAAATTTTTAAAAAATGGCCGAAAAAAAATTTAAAAAAAACCCAAAACAATAATATAGACATGTGATACATGTTTATAGGTTATTTTTGAGTGCTGAAACCGAATATTGCATTTAGTTTGGAAAAAAAATTGAAATTTCAATTTTTAAAATTAAATTGAATAATTAGATATATGAAAAAATTAAAAAAAACCCTAAAAACCTAACAAAAACATCCAAAGAGATAAATCCAACGGTTTTCATTTAGAAATGACCTAAATACTAACATACTAAAATTTAAAATTTTTACGAGTTAAAGAAGTTAAATTTTGTTTCAAATTTCCATTTTTTTTTGCGAAAAATGCATTTTTTTTCAAATTAGTGCAAAAAACTTTAGAGGCTTTTGAAAAGGTCCTTTTTCGGTGGATATTGTCCAGAGATAGTTATATAATGGAAAACCGGTGGTATTGACTCTCAATGAATTAGTTAATTATTTTAAATTCTGATGTAAATATGCCAAAGTATTACCTTTTTTTCACTTTTTACTACATTTTACCAATTTCAAAATTTTAAATAAAATAATTAATTAATTCATTGAGGGTCAATTCCACCGGTTTTCCATTATATAACTATCTGTGGACAATATCCACCGAAAAATGACCTTTTCAAAAGCCTCTAAAGTTTTTTGCACAAATTTGAAAAAAAAATGCATTTTTCGCAAAAAAAAATGGAAATTTGAAAAAAAAAATTAACTTCTTTAACTCGTAAAAAATTTAAATTTTAGTATGTTAATATTTAGGTCATTTCTAAATGAAAACCGTTGGATTTATCTCTTTGGATGTTTTTGTTAGGTTTTTAGGGGTTTTTTAATTTTTTCATATAGCTAATTATTCAAATTAATTTTAAAAATTGAAATTTCAATTTTTTTCCTAACTAAATGCAATATTCGGTTTCAGCACTCAAAAATAACCTATAAACATATATCACATGTCTATATTATTGTTTTGGTTTTTTTTTTAATTTTTTTTCGGCCATTTTTTAAAAATTTGAAAAAAATTAAACTTCCCCCCGGCCGATTTTGGCCGATTTTTAGTATGTTATTATTGAGGTCATTTCTAAGTGAAAACCGTTGAGAAACCTTCTATTGCAATTTGTTTGAGGTTCAACTCTATTTTCAGTGGACTAATATGAAAAGAAAGAAATTAACTTTAATTCCTAATTAACTTAAAAAATACAATGAATGGACGTCGATTTCACAACTTCAAAGGGCGATATCTCCCTATAGGGTTAAGTTTTTCCCCCAGGTGTAGAGCAAAGCTTGGAGATTGTTTTGAGCACAAAAAATCAATTTGTCATTTTTTGGACTTATTCCCTTCTTCAAACTGACTATTCAATTATATTTTAGTTTTTAAAAATTTATAGAATTTTTATGTTTATATTAAATATAAACATAATAATTTACAGAAAAAAATTATGCTTAAAATTATATCAAATATAATTGCTCAGAATCAAGAATATAATTTATATAGGTTAAAAATTCTAATCAACTTACATGTTAAATATAAATAAAAGAAAATGGCACTGGGACATAGCATAAAAGTTAACAAGTACGATATTAATGAGAAATCTAAAAATAATCATTTCAGTGCAATGAAGAGCTTCATTATATTTACTTGGAGAGTTATTTTAGCAACATGTTAGGGGGCATCCATAAATTACGTGAGGTCAAAAAGGGGGGGGAGGGGTTTGGAAAAATCTCACCAAATCTTACCAAGGGGGGGGGTCGGTGAAAACTCACGTCAACTTTTTAAGTTCGAAATTAAACGATTTTTTTTAAGTTTGAGAAAGGAATAATACCTACAGATAAGATACTGTGGTGATTTTTAAGCGGAATAATGTTCTTTTCCTCAAAATTCAAACGAATTGGATAGAAAATTATTTTTAAAGGTTGAAGTTAAATCTCACTTGGGGGGAGGGGGGTCCACCAAAATATCATTAAATCTCACCAAGGGGGGAGGGGGGGTCCAGATTTTGGAAAAAACACCTCACGTAATTTATGGATGACCCCTTATCAAGGTAAATAAAGACTCAAGATTTATATTACTGGATCATAGTAAAAATATAGGTTCTTTTAACGAAAATAAATTTATTTACATGAAGATAAAATTTAGGTTAACATAATAAATATATCAGGAGAGAGAGATACAGGTGACATCCAAATACAGTATGCCAATCTGGCCTTCCAGTTCAAACTCCTGCTTCAAACTAAATTTATATTTTTTAAACTAAAGAAAAATAGAAATAATAATGCATGGATATAACAATGCGTGCGAGCCACAGCTTGGCTTTTGCCAGTAGTGCCCGGTTTACAAGTCAATACTACTAGTAAATAATACAAAATTCTTACAATCATCATCAACCTTCAGTATATTCCAATATAGGTAATATATTACCTTTAATTTCTAAAAAATAATTACTTGATAATGACAAGTAAAGGTTCCATCCCCTTCGCTTCCCTATGTAACTTTAAAATATAATTCATTTAGCTTTGAACTAATATAAAAAAATCACACTAAAATTATATTTTAAGTTTTTAAAAATTGATACAATTATTATGCTTTTAATAAAAATAAACATAGTAATTTAAGTAAACAAGTTAGGGGTCATCCATAAATTACGTGAGGTCAAAAAGGGGGGGGAGGGGTTTAGAAAAATCTCACCAAGGGGGGAGGGGGGGTCGATTAAAATCTCACGTCATTTTTTTTTAAACTTTAACTTAATTAGGTGCTATGAAGCACAAAATGCCAATAATTTTTAGAAAATAATTTTTAAAAGTTGTAGGTATATCTCACGTGGGGGGGAGGGGGGGGGTCAAGAAAAATCTCACTTAATCTCACCAAGGGGGGAGGGGGGGTCCAGATTTTGGAAAAAACACCTCACGTAATTTATGAATGGCCCCTTATGCTTAAAATTATATTTTAGTTTTTAAAAATTGATATAATATGTTTAGATTAAATATAAACGTAATAATTCAAGTAAACAAGTGCTTAAAACTATATTAATATATAATTGCTCAGAATTAAGAATATATTTTATAGGTTCAAAATAAAAAATCAATGCTTGTCAACTGATAAATAATTGCCCCTAAGACATGGTTTTTACTAGAGTTTGTACATAGTACACAACAAAGATAACTACACAAGAGCAATATTTACTGATAAAATTTTATTTGGTGATATTTATGTTTTACATTTGTTATTAGATTATGGAATACAAGTTATTTTTCTTTAAAAACAAAAAAGGCAAGCAATTAGCACACATAATACTTATTGGGATGATTAAATGATTACAACTTTTTAAACAAACTTCATATGTAAGGAAATAGATCACATCAAAGAGAACAATAAATAATGATCTCAGAAAAAGTTTAACCTTTTTAAATTATCAGATACCTAAGTTTTTTTATTCTTTTGTGTTAAGTAAACTAAATTTGCAGATACCTATTGCTAAATTGCATATATCTAGTTTGAAATTAGTCCAATTCACATACCCATAGGAATATTGAATTTATTTATACATTTATATTTTATATGTAATTTAAAAAGAAACAACATTTAAATATTTGTATTTGAGAACAATGAAGTCAATACCTATAAATTTGCAGGTATTAACTAGTGATGGGCAGGTATCGATACCAAATACTTAAGTACTCGATACCTATAGGTATCGAGTGTATTCGATACCCACAAAAGTATCGATACTTTATTGACATATTTCGTTTTAAATTTTTCAATGAAGTAATCTTTATAATACCTACTGTAGATCAAACGCAGCCTGTTTCCGTTTTCATTTTGCAACGCTCAAACCCAAGTCGTTATCATCCGCGAGAGAAATTTGACGCGGCTAGGTTTTCCCCCCGCCAAATCCTTCGCCTCTATCCACCTCCAGGCCCGTAGCTACGGGGATTTTAGATGGATCGCTTTCAGTTTTTTGAATATTAGTCTGATTATGGATAGGCCCTAAAAAAATTGTCCCTTCAGGTTCATTTCCCGACATTGAAAAAAAGTACTCGATACCTAAAAGTACTCGATACCTATAAGTATTCGATACCAAAGTATTCGATACCTATAAGTATTCGATACCAAAGTATTCGATACCTAAAATTATCGATTTTGCCCATCACTAGTATTAACTGACTCAATGGATCTTAAAATGCTTTTGATGCTAACTTTGAACTGAACTATTGCATCTATTTAAAAAAGCACATTTATATTAGTAATATCTCCTATTCACCAAAGGGAAAGTAAAATTAACAGAAATAACTAAAGTATCAGCACAATGAAAAGGCATATTATGTTATATGAAAGTATAACTTTTTTCATTGAATTAATCAGCACAGCGAAAAATAACTAAATTATCAGCATAATGAAAAAGTATACATTAAAAAATTACATTCCTTATAATAGAATTTATCACCACAATGAACTAACAAAAATAATTAAATTATCAGCACAATGGAATTTATAAAAAATTACTTTTTTATTGAATTAATTACCACAATGAGAAATAACTAAATTATCAGCAAAATGAAAAAGCATGCCTATGTGAAAACATTTTATAGAACTTATCAGCACAATGAAATAAACAAAATAATTTCATTATTAGAATGCAATATTATATGAAAATATTACTTTTTTTATTGAATTAATCAGCACAATGAGAAATAACTAAATTATCAACAAAATGAAAAAGCATACCTATATGAAAACATTACTTTTCTTTTTATAGAATTTAACAGCACAATGAAATAACCAAAATAATTAAATTATCAGCACAATGATATAGGTATAAGAAAATATTACTTTTTTTTATTGAATTAATCAGCACAATAAAAAATATAAAAAGATCATCAGCAAAATGAAAAATCATAATAAATGAAAACATTTCTTTTTTTATAGAATTTATCAGCACAATGAAAAGGCATAGCATAGTAAAATTACTTAACTTTTCATAGAATTAAACAAAACTAGACAGCCAGAAAAGGAATTAGCTGATCCGGGGCCTTACTTATTGTTCTGGGCCATCTTCTCAAACATCAAAGAGAAAAACCTAGCCTTCTCCAAGACCATGCTTTCCCCTGCCTTTGTTTTAACAATATCCTTGAAATTCAAGCAGCAGTAATCTATCACCTCATTTTCCAACACGGAGTCGCTGTGGCGGTCAAAGAGGTCGATCAGTCGATGCACGTTCCCAGGAGTCATCCTCTCGACCAATACTCGACCGCACACTTCGCGCAAATACAGAATTTGATACTTGTCACACGCTGAGTACAACTCGTACAATTTCTCCATGATATTTATACTGACAAGGTCTGGGTGTTGCCCGTATAGAAATCCTATGAGCAGGTTCATGGTGTCGAAGGGTATATCCGTAATATTGACGACGTTCTGAGTGGCCTCAGTGGTTTCGTTTTGGAACATGCCGGCGAAAACGGGAGATCTGGCAGACAGAATGATTTTGTGAGCAAGTATAGTTTGGTCTCCGACCTTAATTTCCACATCAGAAAGTCGTTTAGTTTCCCACAGTTTTTTAATGTCATTTTCCAAATGCAAGCGACAGTAATCAGCGTCAATTTTTCCTCTTTCATTTCTTTCGGAAATGCACTTCGCTTCTGTAATGAGGCGAGTAACTTTCATATCAAAAACTACCTTGTGAGACCCAAAAGAATAAGGGGAATAGGAATATTGCCATATATCATTATTTTCACCAGAATTGAGAGAGCGACCATTTAAAGCTTTAGGGGAGCCTTCATTTGTACTATAGGTTCCCGATATATACATTGGACAACTGGTATAAATAGAAATATAAATAATAGTTAACTCATGACGGGGTTCAATACCAGACCTCAGTTTAAAATGTAAGCTTGCACCAGGAAGCTTAATAGTCGGAAGTAAGCAACTTTCTCCATTCAGCTGACAACCACCGACGGTCCATTCAAATTTAAAAGTAACTTCTGAATCTGCACGAAGCGCGAAAAACTCAAAATCTCTTCTGGCCATTCTTTCTTAAATGCAGGCTATGTCCAACTTAATCGAAAAAAAACTTCAATCGGTAGGGGAGAGTGTTGTACCTCTGGACAAAAATCACGTTTGGATTTTTCTAAGACAGGTAAAATCACATTATGACCATTCAAAGTGCCCAACCTATAGTCCTAACCTTTGTGAGTACAGAGATATTTTTTACTAGCCAAAATCTTGAAAATTGGATTTTTAATCATTTATAATAACATGGTAAAATTTGTGTCCAAAGGTACAACAACCTGTTGTACCTATGGACAGACCCAGTTGTACCTGTGGACACCCTTAAAAAGGGAAATTTTAGTTGAAAAAAGCTAAGAATTTACATTTTTATTGATGCATTACCTTTTAATAACCTATTTCATGCCTTTTGAAAATTGAAAATAGATTTTTTAAAGTAATGTAGTTTTATATCGCAAATGATCATTAAAACGAAGTTGAATGATAAAAGTCTTGATTTTTTACCAAAAACACAAAAATCACATGGTATTTTCAGATCAGAATTTAAGATAATAGTTTCATCAATCATGCTGATTGATCTGACAACTTCACTGATCCCAAAAAAAACAATTCGATCAACACTTAGTTGTGCAAGCATTTGGTGGTAATAACAATAATAATTTGGTGGTAAATTTTCTTCAGTGGAAATTTCAAGTTTTTTTTAATCTTCATACTTAAGTGCGATAGGGTGCTTAGGATTTTTCACCATATTTTACATTAAATTCCAAGTAGAATCATAAATTTAAAAAAGTAGTTTAGATCACAAAATATTTGATTTTTCATCTAAAATTCACTTGAAAATAATCGCTGACAAATAGATTACCATTTAGAATTCATTGAACATTTATTAAAATGTTTTCAGTTTGTGGGCATCGAACTTTCTACCTTGTGAAAAGAACTCTTTACCTTACTAGAAAACGAACTTTTAACCTTTTTTACAATAGAACTTTTAAACCTTTATCACATGCAGATTTTAACTTGTTAACTTGTATATTTTAATCTTAATCGTTAGAAATGTCTTTATAAATAGCAGCAATATTGTATACCAGCACTACCGCACACACGCACCTTTACATTTGTATTTTTACTAACCTTTTAAAATGTTGTGTTGAGTTTTAATAAACGTTAAGTTTTTGTTAAACCAAGCATGGCTTTTTATTAGTCTTCTGTGCCCACAAACGACTCGACTGATAACTGATAGTGATGGCATTTCCGCCACATTGGTGACTGCCACAGTGGTTGACCATGGACTGTGAGTTAATCGGAATTATGAGCTCACCCGTTCTTCGATTTCTGGAATGATGGCGTATCTTCAGCCAACTGAGTTTCTACGTCGACTTTGAACAGCCGATGTTCTGGAGTTCCCTCATCGACCTTCATATGCTGACGTCCTGCAGCTTTTTTAGGATCGGGTAAGTTTTAGACATATCTCTGTTTCCATCAGGTTCGCGGTTGGGTTTCTGAGCGTTGCCATTTTAGTGATCTCTGTGTTTCAATATGGTTAACGAGGATCCAAACGAACAGGCATCAAAACAGCCTGATGCTGACCCTGACTCAAAGGAGCCTGAATTGGCTAGGGTATCATTCAAGGCACCGCCCTTTTGGGATTACGATCCTGAGACTTGGTTCTTTCAGCTAGAAAGACAGTTTTACGTCTCTGGTATTTCACTCGATTTGACGAAATACAGCTATGTGGTTGCCGCCTTGGATTACAAAATCCTTGCGTCAGTCAGAGATATTTTACGTAATCCACCCGATTCTGATAAGTACTTGACCCTAAAGTCACGATTAATTGAGGTCCACTCCCAATCTGAATCAGAAAAGCTTAAGTTACTAGTGCAGGATCTTGATCTCGGGGATAGGAAGCCTTCCCAATTGCTCAGAGAGATGAGGAATTTGGCTGATAACAAATTTGATGATGGTACTCTGGGTACTTTGTGGCGACAACGCCTCCCCATTAACACCCAGCAGATCCTCTCGGCAGCCCCGGGTGACTTAAATGCCTTGGCAAACTTTGCCGATAAAATACATGAGGTATCTGCCCCATCAAGGAATGTTGCTTCTTGTTCAGAGGTACCTGCCCCTTCAGGAAACCAAGCTTCTGGTTCAGAGGTATCCGAAATACAGGCTTTACGAGCTAAAATTTCAGCTTTGAAGGATCAGGTTGGCAAACTTTTTAGACAACGCAGTCCTAAAAGACAGCCTTCCCGTTCTCGTAGGCGATCTCATTCACGAGATCAGGGTAATGGAGACCTTTGTTGGTACCATGCTAAGTATGCTGAAAAGGCTCTCAAGTGTAAATCTCCCTGTAACTTTCGGGAAAACAAGTAGGCTCCACTGTCATCGCGGCAGCAGATGGTAGCCCTCGAAACCGCCGCTTGTTTATCTGGGATAAAATTAACGGATTTAAATTTCTCATTGATAGTGGCGCAGAAGTCAGTTGTTTAGGTAAAATCCATGCCGGTTCAAAAAACTCCTCAGGAGGTCTGACCTTGTACGCAGCAAACGGTTCACCAATTAGAACCTACGGTATTAAAGCCATCTCTTTAGACCTTGGTTTACGTCGTCACTTTGAGTGGACATTTATAGTTGCTGACGTATCCCATCCCATTCTAGGCGCAGACTTCTTAGAGAAGTACGGCTTGCTGGTGGACATTAAGAACCGCCGTTTAGTGGATAGCGTAACTTCTCTCTCTAGGAAAGGTACTGTTCAGTCAGGTCCTTCCCTGGGTCTTACCTTGATTGGTAACGATTGTCCCTTCCAAAAAATCTTGCATAAGTTCCCTTTACTCTTGCAGCCCTTGTCTAACACTAACGCTAAACTGCATACAGTCACACACTGTATTGAGACTCGTGGACCACCTGTCTTTTCGAGAGTTAGGCGGCTATCGCCAGAGAAGTTAGATTTTTTGAAAAAAGAGTTTGAAAACCTCTTAAAACAAGGAATCATAAGACCATCTAAAAGTGCATGGGCAAGCCCGATTCATATGGTTAGGAAATCAAGCGATGAATGGAGGATTTGTGGAGATTTTCGGCGACTTAATGCCGTAACGGTCCCTGATAGATATCCCCTCCCCCACATTCATGATTTCGCCTTAGGCTTGGCAGGTAAAACTGTCTTTTCCAAAGTGGATCTGGTGAAAGCCTTCCATCAAATCCCTATTGAATCGCGGGATATTCCCAAAACAGCAGTTATAACCCCGATTGGTCTTTTCGAATACTGCCAAATGACCTTCGGCTTGTGCAACGCAGCCCAGAGCTTTCAAAGGTTCATCGATCAAGTCTTGCGAGGCATTGATTGCGTCTTTGCCTACATAGATGATCTTCTCATCGCTTCGAACGACGAGGCTACCCACAAAGAGGATCTTGCCAGAGTTTTCACTCGGTTACAGGAATATGGCATTGTAATAAATCTTAAAAAATGTGTATTTGGGCAAAAAGAGCTAGATTTCCTGGGTTTTAGAGTTTCAGAGAACGGACTTTCTCCTCTGCCTGATAAAATCAAAGCTTTAACCGAATTTCCTTTGCCTAAAACCGTTTCAGATTTGCGGCGATTCCTGGCCATGACGAACTTCTATCACAAGTTCCTGAAGAACGCCTCTGGTACGCAGTCTTCTCTACATGCTCTAACTGCGGGTAAGAAGAAGAACGACAAGACTCTCATCACCTGGACCGAGGAAGCCGAGAAAGCTTTTTCCGACTGTAAGGAGATGTTGGCAAAAGCCACGTTGCTAGCTTTTCCTGTACCTAACGCAGAGCTTTTTCTTTTTACAGATGCTTCTGACATTGCTCTCGGCGCTGTATTGCAGCAGAAGGTAAACAATAGAGTTGAACCTCTAGGTTTTTTTTCACGTAAGTTAAACAAAGCTGAAATTAAATACAGTGTTTATGACCGAGAACTGCTTGGAATATATTCTGCTGTAAAGCACTTTAGGTATCTTTTAGAGGGTAGAAAGTTTTCTATCTATACGGACCATCGTCCTCTCATTTATGCGTTTGGTCAGAGACCTGATAGGTGCTCTCCACGTCAAACTAGACATCTGGAATATATAGGTCAATTCTCAACTGACCTGAGGTATGTTTCCGGGGAAGCAAATAGTGTTGCTGACGCACTATCCAGGATTTCTGAGATTACCTTGCCCTCTAGTATAGATTACGATGAGATGGCCTCCGCTCAGGAATCCGACCCGGAGATGCGTTCCTTGGTGGATTCGGATACGTGTCTGAAACTTATTCCCACTAAATTTATGTCCTCTAAACCTTTATTCTGCGATGTTTCTACTGGTGTTGCTAGACCCTATGTCCCTGAATCTTTCAGAAAAACAGTTTTTAACAGCATTCATAGTCTTTCTCACCCAGCTTATAGGCCTTGTTTGAAGCTGATAAAGGAGAGGTTTGAGTGGAGCACCATGAATAAGGATGTCAAGTCCTGGTGCAGAGCCTGTCTTGCCTGTCAACGTTCGAAGGTCAAGCGTCACACCAAGGCTCCACTGACGAAGTTTGACTTGCCTTCCGCCAGGTTCTCACACGTGCATCTTGATGTAGTTGGACCCCTGCCATCATCTAGGGACTTCCGCTACCTTCTAACATGCGTTGACCGCTACACCCGATGGCCCGAAGCTTTTCCCCTGCGAGACCAGACAGCGGAGACGACAGCGAGAGCGTTCTACGACGGTTGGATTTCAAGATATGGAGTGCCTGAAGTGGTAACAACGGATCGAGGATCCAATTTTGAGAGCTCCCTCTTCAACAGCCTCACTAAATTCCTAGGATCTCATCGAACCCGTACGACTGCATACCATCCCATTGCCAACGGAGCCGTGGAACGTCTCCACCGTCAATTAAAAGCCGCAATCATGTGTCACAACACGGAGAAGTGGATGGAGGTCCTGCCCACAGTCCTTCTCGGGATCAGATGTGCGTTGAAGGAGGATATCGGGGCATCCCCAGCGGAACTCGTCTACGGTTCAACACTTCGTTTGCCAGGAGAAATCCTACGAGGTTGCGACTCAGCTCCTGTTCCGGTTCCCGACTTCATCGACCACCTGAGAGCGACCATGCGGAACCTTCGTCCAGTGCCTGCTTCCCATCATACAACTAGAGATGTCTACGTGAATAGAGATCTGGAGTCTACCTCGCATGTATTCATCAGAAACGACGCCGTGAGGAAACCTTTGACTCCACCATATACTGGCCCCTTTAAGGTGATAAAGCGGCATCGTAAGTTCTTCGAGTGCGACGTGAATGGCTGTGCTAAGACAGTGTCCATAGACCGTCTCCAACCAGCATACTCCTTATCTGCAGACCTACAGCTTACTAACTCCGATATTCCACTCCAGAAAGTTTCTACAACCCGCTCAGGACGCCGCGTCCATTGGAAGATGTAGTGTGGTGTTTCGTCCGAAAGGAACTTGCGGGGGAGTCCTGTGGGCATCGAACTTTCTACCTTGTGAAAAGAACTCTTTACCTTACTAGAAAACGAACTTTTAACCTTTTTTACAATAGAACTTTTAAACCTTTATCACATGCAGATTTTAACTTGTTAACTTGTATATTTTAATCTTAATCGTTAGAAATGTCTTTATAAATAGCAGCAATATTGTATACCAGCACTACCGCACACACGCACCTTTACATTTGTATTTTTACTAACCTTTTAAAATGTTGTGTTGAGTTTTAATAAACGTTAAGTTTTTGTTAAACCAAGCATGGCTTTTTATTAGTCTTCTGTGCCCACAAACGACTCGACTGATAACTGATAGTGATGGCATTTCCGCCACATTGGTGACTGCCACAAGTTAAATGAAACCTGATTCTAAAACGCCGATTAGCTACAGACACCCACAAGAACGTGTCGTTAGGTACAGCACTTATGGTGTCCGAAGGTACAACATCAGGTGTTTTTGCATTCAAAGTTCTATAAAAAATAAAAGAATTGGGATCTGACAATTTCTAATATCAAAAATAAAAAGTCAAAATCTCGGGGATTCCCCCATGTATCCCATTTTATCATATCATAATCATAGGGGAAGAAAAGAGTTAATGTAGTGATGCACTAAAAAAAACTTTCAGCACCTAAAAACAGTATTTTTATTATAGAAAATTTAAATAATAATTTAAAGGGCTGATTTCACGTTAGCGACTAGATAGCATCTGTTTACATTCAAAATCGACCACAAATTCAAATTTACATTTTTTCCCGAATTTTAAAATGAGGTGGCTGAAGGTACAACCGTCCGTAGGTACAACACTCTCCCCTATAGTCTGCAGAATTCATGAGGGCTTACTGGGCTTACCATACAATGATAATAATTGATGTGCTGCTACAGAGGAATGAATTGACAAGAAGAATCGAGGGCCAATGGCATCTGAAAATGAAGTCGACACCCGTAACCGCCTGTAACCGGATTAGAAGAGGAATGGATTCCAAATGCTTCAAATACATGAAACAGACAAAAAAAGATGGATCCAGCCAATCAGAAATCATGTTCAAGGACATATCTTCCTCATATAAAACACAAATGGAGTACGCTGGAAAGAATTTTCTTATCTCAAATTGCGCGATCACGAAAAAATTACGCGTTGAAATACGGACTTCATATTGAGCATATTATTACGCTGGGGTTCTTTATTCTTTCTCGGCAAAACTGATGAATATTTTCCATTCTTCAATCTAAGTAGTAGCTTTTTCTCAAATCCAGTATGCGGAAGATAGTAAGAATTATAAAATTACAACGAAGAAATTATGAAAATCGTATATCGCAGTGGTATAAATTACACAGAGGATCTATCTACACACAATTTAAAATTTTTGAAATTGAATTTATAGGAGCAATTTAACTGATGCTGATGGAATATTTTCTCTTTGGTATACAAGCGATCCCCCATCACTATTAATTTGTATCAGAAGTGAACATTAATTGGAAGAGTAACTTTTAATTTATAGTAACCAATTTTAGAAAATTCACTTTCTCCAAGTTTAAGAAAAATCCTTATTTACAATTCTTGAAAATGTAAATTTATGAAATTCATATTTCCACTTTCTCTATAGCTTGAGGACTCCCATATAATAAAATAATATTATAAGAAATAACTTATAACACACAGTTGCATAATGATGAGGAGGCACATTTGATGGTGATTTCAATGAGGAAGCACATTTGAACATAGGCTTTACATCAGTATTAAGGATATTTTAGGTTAAGGTGTCCATGAACATCTTCAAGTTGAAAACCACTGTGTGCCCTTAAGAAAGAACCCTGCGAAAAAATACCCTCGAAACAGATACATCGACAACACGTCACTCCATCCTTCCGCTACATATCGGAAATTTAGCCCAGAAAAACTGAACGAAATTCGATACGCATCCATCCATACACATTTTACGACAGAGAACGAGATTCTTTTTATGTCAAGCTCCAGGGGACTTCAGCTCGTTGAGGACAACACCAACAGAGGAGACGCGGATTATTCAAATATTCATGTCGCACTTCGAAGTACCAAGTACTCCTATTTTGATACTTTTGGTGTGAAAAGTGCGCTGTGCCATGTGTTACCCCCCAAATAATGCCTGTCTGGTTGAAAAACAGTGGCGGCTCGTCCATAGGGGCTGCAGCATCCCCAACCAAAATTTCCCGAAATTCCAATTTTTATTCGCTCTGCAATATTTAAAAAATTATCTATTCCCCCCTTTAATCTTTGTCCTTTGTAATCCTTTTTCAATTAATAATTCTCTGCTATGCCGTCTCGACAACAGATTTCTTTCCGGGTCGGTCAGCCCCCGCAGATATACCAATCGTGGTATAAAACACTATCTCTATCATATAAAATCAAAATATCAAGAATTTAGCATGCGAATCTCTTAGAAGAAAAAGAGCTGCTTTTTAGCAGCCCCGACCAAAAGAATGATATTAAGGTAGAACACTCTTCCTAATCTAGTACAACACATTTGAATTTATAAATTTAAATTTGAAAATAAATGCTTAAGTTTTGGTATTAAAAAGTATTCGCTTTTTCTGTTTTGATACCAATAATTTTACCGTTCCGGTACCTCTTTTTTTAGAAATCGAGCCCTGCCTATAGGTATCGAGTGTATTCGATACCCACAAAAGTATCGATACTTTATTGACATATTTCGTTTTAAATTTTTCAATGAAGTAATCTTTATAATACCTACTGTAGATCAAACGCAGCCTGTTTCCGTTTTCATTTTGTAACGCTCAAACCCAAGTCGTTATCATCCGCGAGAGAAATTTGACGCGGCTAGGTTTTTCCCCCGCCAAATCCTTCACCTCTATCCACCTCCAGGCCCGTAGCTACGGGGCTTTTTGATGGATCTATTTCAGTTTTTTGAATATTAGTCTGATTATGGATAGGCCCTAAAAAAATTGTCCCTTCAGGTTCATTTCCCGACATTGAAAAAAGTACTCGATACCTAAAATTACTCGATACCTATAAGTATTCGATACCAAAGTATTCGATACCTATAAGTATTCGATACCAAAGTATTCGATACCTAAAATTATCGATTTTGCCCATCACTAGTTTCAAGAGGCCGTTTTTAGGAGGCCCGTGTGAATAAACAAAACATAATAAAATGAAAAACATTATTGCATAAGGTATGGAAGTATTCCTACTACTTACACCATGAATTCTATACAATTTGAACCACTTTCTAAACCGTGGAGTGAGTTTCAAAAGTGCAATATTAATCTTTTAGTCAAAGAATGGACCTCACTTAATGGTATTTAGAAAAATGATGTTTGGGGAAGGAATTTTCAATGATCGTAACATTGATCATTGAAACTGTTTGATCATTGAAAATTCCTTCCCCGATCATCATTTTTCTAAATACCATTAAGGGAACTCCATTGTTTGACTAAGAGATTAGTATTGCACGATTTAATACTAACCCCACGGTTTAGCAAGTGGTCCAATTTCTATCACATTGAGGATTTAAGTTGTACGGATACTCCTGTACATTATACAATAATGTTTTTCATTTTATTATGTTTTGTTTCGTCACACGGGCCTTCTAAAAACGGCCTCTTGAACCGCACTCGCACTACATTAGGTCCTAGCTCTTAAACGGTAAGGATTAGTGATGGGCAAAATCGATAATTTTAGGTATCGAATACTTTGGTATCGAATACTTATAGGTATCGAATACTTTGGTATCGAATACTTATAGGTATCGAGTACTTTTTTCAATGTCGGGAAATGAACCTGAAGGGAAAATTTTTTTAGGGCCTATCCATAATCAGACTAATATTCAAAAAACTGAAAGCGATCCATCAAAAAGCCCCGTAGCTACGGGCCTGGAGGTGGATAGAGGCGAAGGATTTGGCGGGGGAAAAACCTAGCCGCGTCAAATTTCTCTCGCGGATGATAATGATTTGGGTTTGAGCGTTGCAAAATGAAAACGGAAACAGGCTGCGTTTGATCTACAGTAGGTATTAGAAAGATTACTTCATTGAAAAATTTGAAACGAAATATGTCAGTAAAGTATCGATACTTTTGTGGGTATCGAATACACTCGATACCTATAGGTATCGAGTACTTAAGTATTTGGTATCGATACCTGCCCATCACTAGTAAGGATGCGCCCCCCATTCCTATGCGAAATATGCTTGTCTAGGTCCCCTCTACCCCCATGCGAAGTTTGTCCACGTAATTTAGAATCACCCTGTATAGTTTATGCTATTTCCGTATTTCACTCATCATAAAAGAATTTAACGCCTCCTAAAAAAGTCAAGGAGTATTTTTACTCTTCTAAAAAAATCCTAAGAATAACACTGACCGCTGGTTTAGTGGCAGTGAATAAGGCCAACAGGCAATCGGAAACGAAACCGTAATGAGGAAGTTGCATGATTTTTTTTTATTTTTTAATCGATTCCTTAATCAGGGGTCCCACTCAAAATCCCGGAAAACTATTAAAGTAACGAACATTTTATCCGCAATGATCTAAAATTCGGAATCGGAATATTTTCAGATTTTTATAAGACATTTAAAATAAGGAATTTGCATGTGTCAGATTTTCAAAAACAAAAAAGTGTTCCGTATGGTTTTTTGTATGGTACAATGAAATATCTAGTCAGTTTTTCAAAAAAATGTACAGGTAATTAAATATTTTAATTTAAAAGTCGAGAAAAAAATCACGTTACTGAAAACGTTTATTGTTTAAACTATAAGATGACGTCAACAATCATACCATCAACTCCATTACTTTTCAGCAATGCCTACTGAAAGATGACGTTCCAAACTCTTGGCGTTTTCGCGCTTTTAAGAAGGGAATTTTTGTTAATTTTTTTGGCAATCAAAAATTTCTCGATCGGCCTCAAATTTTAGGTAGTTCTTTATTTTTGCAAGAAGAATCGATAAAAAAATTTTTAAAAAATCATGCAACTTCCTCATTGCTAATAATAAGTAATAAATTAAAATAAAATAATTAGATATTCTAAAGGTGTTTTCCCATAACTTAACGGCGCGCCTTATGAACCAATGTGACAGAACGGTTGGGAATGACGTAGCTTGCAGTGCTTCTTAAACTTTCAATACTGGCGACACAATTTTCAATCCTTATTTCCATTGGGGCCCCTTTTATACAGTAACAATGTATGCAGGGCAACAATAATATTTTTTGACACTTAAGCTACAAAATACTTGAAGAAAACCTGTTAGGAATCATTTCTCGGTGAAAATGGAGGTCCTCCCCCGAAATATTTTTGTGGGATGAATTGCAATTTAATATTTTTCTTGGAGATTCTCGGGGATATTTGTCATCCCTGGATCCGCCATTAGTCCTGATCTGAATATCGTAACTTTTTCGAAATACTAACACCATTGGCGTATTAAGATTTTTTTCTTGAAGGACCCAGTATGGATTTATTAATTTATATCGCAAGACCCATTATAGATAACGGGTTCTGTTTTACAATTTCTAAAAAGTTACATTTTTTAGAGGCTTTGGGAGTAGTTTCATAGGTACAAAAATCTTGATCTGAATCTCTTCCGAAAAGTATGAATTCCAAAGCCTCTAATGTTACTTTTTAGAAATTGTAAAGCAAGACCCGCATCTTAAATAACTTGATGTGTGAAAAATTGTGGGTTTCCTGAGCATGTAATAGAAATGATTCGCACTTCAAAACTTCATTCAATGCACTTCGAAAAAATTTCGAGGGGGGATACAGAGTTACAAGTACAAAAGGGGATCTGGGGGTCCCGCAGAAAAATTTCGGAAATTTGACCTTCAAAAAGAGGATTTTAACTCGTTTTCGTCCACTTGACATTTAATTATAAATGGGGCCGTTCAAATATTAAGTAAGCACTTTTTTGGTCATTTTTAACCCCCCCTCCCTCTTGTCAGCAAAGATAAGCAAACCTCAATCCCCCCACCCCCACCATAATTACGTAAGATACTGTCGGACCCCCCCCCCCGAAATTTTGATATCCCTGTTAGTAAGTACTGTTTTTTTCCTTGAAAATTAGGTGACTCGTCCAAGGAGCTGTCTTTTTTGGGTGTAACCCTAAGGTTTAAAAATTAGTCGAAATACTACTTTTCGGGGTTACAATTTCAAAACGTTAGGATGGTTCATCTCCAGAAAAAAGTGCTTACTTCAGATTTCCTGATTCAATTTTTTGTTACATTTATTTTTGGTTGAATTTTGAAATTATTTATGCAAGAAACAAGAGATTTTCGAAAATGTACCATCTTACGTAAGCATCACTCATATCCTCCCTCCCCCCTTGTCAGCAAAAATAAGCAAAGAGCAAACCCCCCTCCCCCCTTAGGTGCTTACGTAATATTTAAACGGCCCCAATGCTAAAATACAGTCGAATACGTTTAATCTGATCACGGTCAATGTTGTCAATTGGATGACAGGGTAAATTCGAAATAACGGGGACAAACTTCGCATGGGGGTAGAGGGGATCTTGACATGCATATTTGGAAAAACTAGAGGGGGCGCAGATGCACCGTTAAAGAGCTAGGACCTAATGTAGTGCGAAGGCGTTACAAAAGGCGGTTTTCCCAAGGCCCGTTTAACGAAACAACACATAATAGCATGAAAAAAATTATGGCATGAGGTACAGCAGTATCTGTACTACTTCCACCAGAAATTTGACAAAAATCGGACCACTTGTTAAACCGTGGGGTGAGTTTTAAAACGTGCAATAATTAATCTTTTAGCCAAAGAATGGAGTTCCCTTAGTGTAATGGTATTTTGAAAATGATGATCGGGGAAGGAATTTTCAATGATCATGCAAGATCCCTTATTTGTTTAAAAACTGTATGATCATTGAAAACTCCTTTCCCGATCATCATTTTTCTAAATACTATTACGCTAAGGCAGGGGTCGGCAACCTTTTGAATCAGAAGAGCCAAAAGTAACAGTTTACAAAATTTCCCAGTTTTTAAAGAGCCACTAATTTTTTTGCTTCAATGTTACAGTATATATGCTTGATATACATTTGATTTTAGATTGGGAGGGTGATTTAAGTTGGGGAGCATTTTTACCCAACATTTTTTCTGGGGTACCTCCTTTCGGGTAGGGTACTTTTTTACATCAAGCTTTAGATGAGTTACGTACATTGTAAATTACTTTTACTGAACTTAATTTCAAAATTTTGTATGTAAAAATTTGAATTCCTGGAAAAATTGGAGGGTCTGGGGGTCCTCTCCCAGAAAATTTTTTGGAAATTTCCCCTTCAAAATCGTGTTTTAGCTCAATTTTGCCTTTTTCGATTGCACCCTAAGAGCACCTCTCATTATTAAGGTGCCTGCCTACCTATAGAGGCTTTTTTTTAATAATTAAAATTTTGACCTAATTTGTGGTTAATACAATTAAATGCATCTGAAAACTATGAATAACATTAAAAAAATTAAATATTGATTCAAATTTTCATATTATTGAAGAATTTATGCATAAAAATCGAGTAAAAACGCCTTTCCGCAAATCATCATTCCTCAAATTCATATGAAGATATTTTTGTTTTGGAAACTTTATCCTCGTGAACTTATATTTTAGGAGGCCTACTACTTTTATGTCTAAATTTATTTAATATCAATAGTTACAGAACCAAACGTGAAAAATGAAAAAAAAACCCACCAAAATTCAGTAAAGTTTTAAGTTATACTATTCATAAAATAAAAAATATTACACCCACAACCAAAAAAATAGTAGGGCTCCTAAATCGTATTATGTCAAATACTGTGCCCAAGTTTTATAGAAATCCATTCATAATATTTTGAGTTATGCAGTTTTGCGGAGAAGGAAAATAGTAAAAATGTGATTCTGAGAAAAACGCGAATTTCTTTATTTTTTCCTTAATAAAATGCCTATTTAGCTGTGAGTAAAATTTCTGTAACTTTGGTTCTAGGACAGATAAAGACAGAATTTAAACTGATTTGGAAAGCTTAAGATGTGCTTTTTGAAATAAGATAATAAAATGTTTTTTGAATTTTGGGTCCAAAACGGCGTTTTTTAGGTAGGCAGGCACCTTAAAGTGGCAGAATTTTCAAGGAAAAATAGTATAGTTAAAAAAACAGCAAAATTTCGAGGGGATGTGGATCCCACTTCAGAAAAATTTTTGAAATTTGCCCCTAAAAATAGTGTTTTAATTAGTTTTTAGAGCTTCTATAACGACCAAATAAGGATCACTCCTCAGAAGTCAACAAAGTTTCAAGGAAAATCAGCACATATTCCAAATTTTTTAGGAGTGTTAGTAGTTCCACAGAAATTTTTTGGAATTCTTATCCTTAAAAGTAGTCTTGATTTTGACTCATCTTGAGAACTTAAAAATATGTTTTCTGATTTTTAAAAAGTTTTGACAGTAAATTATCAATTTTTTCGTATGGAACTGGAGAGCCGCAACTTAACATCGAAAGAGCCGCATGCGGCTCGCGAGCCGCAGGTTGCCGACCCCTGCGCTAAGGGAACTCCCTTCTTTGGCTAAAAGATTAATATACTGCGCGTTTTAACCCCCCCCCCCCAGTGTTTAGCAAGTGGTCCAATTTTTATCAAATTTATTTTTGGTGGAAGTACTGTTGAACCAACGATAGTAAAAAGGTCACGTGATTTTTTTGCTTCAGTATTTTTTATTTTATTTAAAATATACTGATTTTTTATGTATATATATAGAAGGAATAACTAAGGTTAGAGGGAGTAAATGTATCTTCCTCTTTCGATCAACTGCCCCTCAGCTTCTTCCCTCCGTAAATGTTCTCTTTCTCCCCTCCGAGTATGTCAAAATCACGTGACCCTTTTACTATCGTTGTCGAACCAACGACGTTGGTTCTACAGTAGTACGGATGGTGACGCGAAAAAACCGTTCAGTGCAAAAACCGTTCAGACGAAAACCGTTCAAAAAACAAAAAAATTCATAGCTTTACACATGTAATTAATTTTTTTATATTTTATTGAACGGTTTTAGTATTGAACGGTTTTTTCGTATATCCGTACGGATACTGCTGTACCACATGCAATAATATTTTTCTTGTTATTATGTTTTGTTTCTTTAAACGAACCTTGGGAAAACCACTTTTTGTAACGCCCTCGCACTACATTAGGTCCTAGCTCTTTAGCGGTACATCTGCGGTATATACTTGGTTGTAATGTTTCTTGATATTATGACGTCACTCCGCGGAAGGAAAAAAATTAGTAAGCAGAAAGCTTGTTGGGTTTCTAGGAGTTTTGGTACGCAAATCGATATAAAAAACGCTATATATTCTGACATACCGCCAGGAGAAGAGATATTGACGTCATCATACGATGATGCTGTGGTTATTATAGAAACGGATTATTCAACTGAATTTTGGGGGTAATAGTAATTCCCTTGAAATGTTTTCCCTGCGATTTTTTATATTATGTTCAGCAAAATGCAAATTTTACATACAATTAATGTATAAAAGACTAGATTGAGTCTATTAAAAATGCTTTAGGAATAATATTTTAGGCCCCTCCCGAAAGAAATTATGTACGCCAGTGGATTGATTTATCCGAATATACTAACCGAGGGCGTATAAAAGGGGGGAGAGGGGGCCCTGCCCTCTAACCCCCGAAATTCGGACTAGGTATAAACAAAAAAAAAATTAAAATCCTGTTTTTTGGGTCAGATTTCCAAAAATTTCATGGTAGATGAAACCCAGACCCTCTTTCGTTCTTGGAACTTTTGTCAATATGCAAATCCCACCTAAAAATGTGTACCCAAAATTCGAGCTAAAGGCTTCGAAACTAGTTAAAAACCTGTTTTTTAAAGTAAATTTTTCAAAAATTTTTGGGGGAGAACCTCCAGACCCCCCTTTGGTTGTTCGGACTTTATTATACGCAGCTTTTCCTATATTTAGATGTTCTGTATGACACAAATTCCGCCCAAAATGTATTAAGAAGCTACATTAAACCTGTTAAATATGTATGAGAGATGCTGAGGAATGACTTTGGGCACTTCCCGAAATAAATTTCTATATACGACACTAGTTTGGACAAAATAATAACTTGCATCAAAACTCTTTGTTGCAAAGTTGAAAAATTAAAGGCAATGGTAAATTAAAACCTTCAATTTTGAAATAATGAATTAAATGCCATATGAACACAGATTTAAATTGTGGTGCCACCTAAAACCCTCAAAGGTGACACCTATAGAGCGTCCGTCCCGGGTGACACCCAGGCTAGCTACGCCACTGACTGATCTTTATCATATGAAATTTCATTTTTACATCAAAGGACATCTTTTTAGACTTCTTCAAAAATTCGAAATTTATTCGTTTCAACCACCATTATTGGTATTGAGCGTTTTTGAGCGAAATGACCCTACTTCTCTTCTTAAAATTAGATAATATGTCTTAAGAGATGCAGTTAATAATAAACGATAATTATATTCTGTCTAAATAGGTTCTAAAAAATATATATTAGCCAGTTTATCGCATTAGCAAACTCAATAATATTTTTATATAAAATTATAACGATCTTTAAACAGCCATACGTTTAGATGACAATGACTTTTATCAAGACGCTGGACGATATTTACAATTAGAACACAAAAGCTGACAGGCTCCGTGCACATGGCCGCATGGCCGGTGGCGGGAAAACAGACATATTTTTCTCTAATTAATTAGTATTATGATGATTACTTATGGTTATTTTGCTTTTGCAGCAGGAATCGAATCTTAGGAATACTTAATTTTTCACAACAGATAATTATTAACAAATGTTTTCTCTAATTAATTAGTATTTTGATAATTAATTAAAATGTTGCTGATTACTAATTAAATTAACAATAATTACAAAAAATCTTTGATTAGTGATTGAAATAGATAAGTTCGATTCAGCTTTTTCGATACTGGCCCTAAGGAATCGATTCCAGGTGGAATCGAACCTCAGGAATCGAATCGAACGATTTTTTAGATCCCTAGTCCTGGTAATTTCCCCCCACCAGAAGCAAAACTCTAGTAGAGGGCCTGGCTGTCCTATTTCGCCCCCCCCCGAAAAAAGTCTACATACGCCTATAGTCAAGGAGAAAAAGGTAATCCGTGCGATTTTTGTGTTACAATTATAAGGGTTAGCTTTTCTGAAAGGTATTAACGTGAGGAATGCGAATCCGGTTGTTGCCAACCCCAAAAAGGGTGCAGAGGGGCGCGGCGGAGGTTCAAAGTGGCGGATCTCGCTTCAGAAAAACAGCGATTTCTCCTATATTTATCGCAATATAAAAATTTTTTCAGGCTTACATATTAATTTATTACATATTCGAATGTATTTATTGCCCATGGTGCATTTTAGTGCAGCGGGTAATACCGAAAAGGGGGAAATCCCAAATACGCTCGTTTATGGCATTTGCCGGGGGAGTTTTAGAGTTACAACAAAGAAAGTTGGTTTTTCTGAAAGCTATTAATATAAGGAACCCGTATTTCAATGTTGGCAACACCAAAATTTGCGCGGAGGGACGGGAATTCAAAATAACCGAATTCTCGTATCACTGAGACATCCATTTCTTTGCCGTTTAGTGCAAAAAAATCATATTTTCAAGACTTTTATACTTTTTATAATTTTCACAACATTTTTAACAATATTTGGGGATTCCAACCACCGCATTCGTATTCATTTCGTAATTACCTTTCGGAAAAACCAACCATCATAATTGTAAAACCAAAATTACAAAAGGGCCTATATTCTTACTATTTCCCACTTCATGAAACTCATACTATCACAAAAAAAGTCAAATACAGATGTTTAAATCCTCAAAAAGTTTCCGGTGGAAGAAATATTAAAATGAGCGACCATCACCTACCGTATCCAGACTGGTGACTATAATGTTTAAGACCATCTGAAAATCACTTGTCCTCGTGTTATAAGCTGAAAAACTGTTTTATAATAAAGGTAGAAAAATTAGGAATCAGAATCCAGTTGTTGGCACCCCCAAATATTGTGCAGAGAGACGAAGCTGGAGTTCAAAATGGCGGATATTGTTCCGAAAAAACAGCAAAATATTCAATACTTATCAAAATAAAGAGTATTATAAGCTTAATCAATTCTTTATTAAGTTTTAAAATATATTTGAGTGTAGTGTTGGAGAACGGTATTTATCTTACTGCAATAAGTAACCATTCCTGTCAAATTAAAGCATTATCAAATAAAGATTGGTTTTTAAATAAAAACCCAAAAAAGTGTAGTGTCTTGAAGTTTTCAAGTCATAAAATACTAAAATTACTATTTCCATAATAAGCGAGATAGAATAATACTTACATTAAAAGTAAGTTAAGTAAAGTTTGTTTCAGAAATGTTATATATTCCCGGGTCCCAAGAAATTAAGCATTTTAACATTGGTATACTTGGTGTATGTAAAGGAACCAACATTCTCATTTTTATCTCTGAAACCCAAAGATTATATCAGTTTCTTCAGTTGAAAATTAGCAAAATTACCCCAGTACACTCTGTTTTGAGTACCACGCTAGTATCACATTACCCCGCTTGATTTACAGCCTCCTTATCTGGTGCCGAAGGGCATGGGCGTAGCCAAGGGGGGGCAGGTAGGGGCAGCTGCCCCCCCTAAGTCCTGAGTAATTTACTTTTAGCTAAGTTAAAACTCAGTTTTTTAGGGTCAAATTTTCAAAAATTTTCTGGGGGAGGGCCCCCAAGCCCCCCTTTAATATTTATTCACATTATTCACACTTTTTTTGAATAAGTTCATAAAATCAAAATCCTACCTGAAAATGTATGTTCATATATTGGTTTACGTGTACAAAAAATAGTTTGACACCCTGTTTTTAGGATCAAATTTCCAAAAATTTTCGGGGGGAGGACCCCCAGGCCCCCCTTAAAAATTGGTCCCCCAAAACAAAAAAGAGTCGACCCTGCTTTTGCCCCCCCCTAAGTGGAACCCTGGCTACGCCCATGCCGAAGGGGGTTGCGGTTTTCGTTTGGTCACAAAATGACCACTCTGCCACCCCGAGATAAAAGCATATCCGACCTCCTAGTGTGTGGTCTACGGCCACTATCGCGTTTTTTCTCTTCCATTTTTCGATTGTTTCGTGTTTACGCAATTGAAACAGAAGAGACTCCTTTCTACCAGTTCAAAATAATACAGGGCTAAAACCAGTTAAGTTAAATTGTTATTATAAATGGGAAGTAAAAACACCTTTATTTTCTGATAAGCGCAAAAAATAACAACATAATGTCATACTATCAAGAATCTAAAATTAATGATACTTTACAAAAAAAGGGGGATGTTAAAGTAAAATTAAAAAAGAAATATACCCGTAAAATTAGCGTTTTAACTCATTTTGAGACTTGTTGGCTGGAGATTCGAATCTCGCAGAGTTTAATATGGAAAAATCGGTATATAAACTGATATCTGAATTCGGAGGTTGGGGAGAGGACCACCTTTGGTTATGGATCTGTTTTGGATGTCTGTTTTTTGTTAAATTTTTTTCAATTTTGGCATGTAAAACCGGGAAACAGTCAATGAGATGTAATTGAAATACCAAAGTATGGCTGGATATTCGTCTCTCTGTGAAACATCGCTACCCTCTGGTATATTTTAAAATATTATAAAGATTTGATTAAGCTTATAATACTCTTTATTTTGATAAGTATTAAATATTTTGCTGTTTTTTCGGAACAATATCCGCCATTTTGAACTCCAGCTACGTCTCTATGCACAATATTTGGGGGTGCCAACAACTGGATTCTGATTCCTAATGTTTCTACCTTTATTATAAAACAGTTTTTCAGCTTATAACACGAGGACAAGTGATTTCAGACGGTTTTAAACATTATAGTCACCAGTCTGGATACTGTAGGTGATGGTCGCTCATTTTAATATTTCTTCCACCGGAAACTTTTTGAGGATTTAAACATCTGTATTTGACTTTTTTATGATAGTATGAGTTTCATGAAGTGGGAAATAGTAAGAATATAGGCCCTTTTGTAATTTTGGTTTTACAATTATGATGGTTGGTTTTTCCGAAAGGTAATTACGAAATGAATACGAATGCGGTGGTTGGAATCCCCAAATATTGTTAAAAATGTTGTGAAAATTATAAAAAAGTATAAGAAGTCTTGAAAATGTGATTTTTTTGCACTAAACGGCAAAGAAATGGATGTCTCAGTGATACGAGAATTCGGTTATTTTGAATTCCCTTCCCTCCGCGCAAATTTTGGTGTTGCCAACATTGAAATACGGGTTCCTTATATTAATAGCTTTCAGAAAAACCAACTTTCTTTGTTGTAACTCTAAAACTCCCCCGGCAAATGCCATAAACGAGCGTATTTGGGATTTCCCCCTTTTCGGTATTACCCGCTGCACTAAAATGCACCATGGGCGTTAAATACATTCGAATATGTAATAAATTAATATGTAAGCCTGAAAAAATTTTTATATTGCGATAAATATAGGAGAAATCGCTGTTTTTCTGAAGCGAGATCCGCCACTTTGAACCCCCGCCGCGCCCCTCTGCACCCTTTTTGGGGTTAAAACAACCGGATTCGCATTCCTCACGTTAATACCTTTCAGAAAAGCTAACCCTTATAATTGTAACATAAAAATCGCACGGGAGCCTATTTTCTTACCATTTGCCACCACACTACTAGCTAGGGGATATGGGGTCACCAGCTTCACCTCCGCCAAGGGTCCGCGTCCTCGAAACCCCTCTCTGTGACCAACGGACAGAAGGGGAAGAACTGAACTGATCGGAGGAGAGATAAGGTAAAAGGGAGTGGATGAATAGTGAATAGACCGTCTGTTTTAGTACCCTTCCTACGTAGAGGTCCGTTCAATTTTATTTGCGGGTGGGGAAGGTAGGTTGATCAGATGATCTTCGGCAGTGTGCACTGTGCATGCCCTGGCGCGACGATGTAATATTTTTATAGAGGTTTTTAGATTTTGATGGTAATTGAATTACAAACGGGGTGATGGAGGAAAATGAGTGTCATATGTCATATTTGAATTCAGCTGGTCATTTTGCACAAGAATCAGCTGAAATTCAGTCGGTGGCGTTTTGACTTTTTTTTATACAGCAGTTTAAATCTATCTAGGTGCGGCATTGGAACCCTTTTGTGGGTGCTTTAGGGGCGTTAACACCTCAACCGCTTTTCGTAAATATCATTGTTTGGGTCCTTGCTGAAGGGTTACGACCTTTCAAACGTGAAGTGTAAAAAAAATAAAAAACCTCTATAAAGTTTAGCTACTTTTTTGCATTTTTAGGGGGGCAATAACCCCTAAAACCTATCCATTTGCTACAAAATTTCATATTTTAGAAATTTCAACTTTCCTTGTCCCTTTGGATGTAATTTAAAGACTAAAGTAATGCTTTTTGACGACCCTGAAAATCGAATTCAAAGTAATTAAGTCATTGCAAAGCGTAAAAAGGGGGAGGGGCTGTTCCCCGAAAATACTGAGTCAATTAAGAATTTTAATGGTGATTTTCGTGTTAAGCGACCCAAAATCTATGAGAGATGCCTATTTTCATCAAGGAAAAAATTTTGAAGGTAAAATTTGTTGAACAGTGTTATTTATGGTTTTACTAAAATTTAAAATGTTTCGAGAATAAAAAAATAATTTTTGATAACCCTGATTCCGAATTTTTTTGAGTGCTTCAAAAACTAAAATCGCTCAGAAAATTTTGTATGGAAAATTATATCTTTCTTATTTGTAAAATACACATCTCGGAAGAATAATTTAATTGATATCATAACAAAAATAAAATTTATTGGAAATACAGAATGGTATATGGTCCACACAGAGGGTCTATTTGGATTTACGATTTAAAAGCAATAGTGAAAACTTCTCTATTGTGTACAGAACATAACTTATTAAGCTACAGTAAAAAAACTGATACAATAATCCCTTACGACGCAATCTTCTCGAACCCACTTTTTTCTCTTGAAAATCCTGAAAAGAAGAACGAGTGGTCCTCTTTAGGTGTAATTCCACGGTTTACTTTTAAGAAGGGTAAAAATTCCAATCAACCAATCATTTTCTGTGGAAGAACCCCCAAACCTCCTCAAAATTTTTAAATCTGTTACGATTTTTCCTTGAAAATTTTTTGACTCACAAAGATTGGTGTAAAATAAGTTAAAACAGAGAAAAAAAATCCCAAAATTTTTCTAATGGAGGACCCTCTCCCCATTTTACTTGGGATTAACACTCTTAACACAATCTTGAAACTATAAAATCAAAATACTATGTGTACGTCCTATCAAAAATTTAATGTATAAGGCTAAGCGCGCACTAGGAGACAAAGACAAAATTGCTCTCGGAGACAAAGACAAAATTGCTTCCCTGGCTATTGCAAGAAGCTAGAGTGCGCGCACATGGCGACGAGACCAACATCACTAGGCCAAGAATTTCCTCATAGAAATGCATTGCTCTCGAGTGACTAGTGTTTTAAGTCGCCGAGACAGAAGTCTCTTAGTGCGCGCTTAGCCTTAAATTACTCATAAGGAAGTACAGTTGTGGAAAAAACGACTCAGTTGCGATTTCTGGCGAACCACTTGGGTTAGGAAGACAAATGAGGTGTCATTTTTCATTGTTTAATTTAAAGTATTTTTTAATCAAAAAAAATTCGAGTCCTTAGGGCGTCGTCTTCATATTAAACGAAACACTAACTTTTTTTTCAATGGGGACCCCAATTATTATGAGTTTTCTGAAAGGCCATCCCTCCAAACTCTTAAATAACCAGTTTCATCCAGATTGATTCACAAATAAAATTTTTAAAAATTAATTTTTAAAATCGTGAAATATTTTTATGGTAATCGATTCTGGTATTAATTTTATGTACAAAGCCAAAATTTCAATCGATTTTACCGAATAGTTTTTGATAAAAACGAACGAGGAAGAACATTCGCGGTATGCATTCGGCAACGGTATACCGCCCCTTATGATTAAAGTTCGTTTTCATCAAAAACTGTTCGGTAAAATCGTTTGAAATTTTGGCTTTCTATAAAAAATTACTATCAGAATCGACTACCATAAAAATATTTCATGATTTTAAAAATTAAAAATTTTTTTTAAATTTTTATTTGTGAATCAATCTGAATGAAACTGGTTATTCAAGGGTTTGGAGTAATGACCTTTCAAAAAACCTCATTATATTTGGGGGTCCCCATTGAAAAAAAAGTAAATGTTTCGTTTAATATGAAGACGACCACCTAAGGACTCGAAAATTTTTTGATTAAAAAATACTTTAAACAATGAAAAATGACACCTCAATTGTCTTCCTAACCGAAGTGGTTCCCCAGAAATCGCAACTGAGTCGTTTTTTTCCTCAACTGTACCTCAGAAAAATGTTGAGTCAAAACCACAGCCGAAACAAGTCAAGTTCACTGGTCAAGTTACGGCCCTGCCCCACACAACATAGAAAAACGATCCCATCCTTCTTCTACGATCACCCCTATCCTTGAAATGGCTAGGGCCAAGTACCACAACAATATCAGTATTTCCCTGATCCACGAAATCCTCCCCCTTTCAAAAGAACCAACCTGTTCAGTTGACTTCCTTGAAGAGAGAAGGTAGGAAAGAGGGAGCTAGAAGCTTGTTTTGGCTTGTCTATATTGAGATTGAGCGATCCAGGATCTACCGAAGCGTATATGTTTCCACGAGTTATTTAGGTAAGTGCTAACTTTTTTTGTTTGCCTATTTTTGAATCAATATTAAAATAAAAAGCGAGGTATGTTTTTCCATGTGGTAAATTCAAGTATAAATTGTAAGAAATCCTAAATTTGTGTTCTGTTTGGGGAAACACGTGTTGCGTATTTGTTTATGTTGGTGAGTGTTGGTCCATTTCTGAATTACTATTGAAAAAGGTGAGGTATGTGTTCTTCCCCATGCAGTAAATTTGAATTATAAAATGCGTAAAATATCAAATTCATGCTTTCTGTTTGGTGATAACATGTTTTTGTATAATTGCTGATGTCGGTGATTTTTAAATAGGGTCCTACATTAGTGGGAAAAAATAAGTTTAATTACTTGTTACTTTTGTTTAAATGAGATTAAAATAATTTACTTTTTTAAATAATACTTTTATTTTGAATGTTCACATCCCGTTGCGTTAAAATAATATGATATTCATATATCGTAATTTTGTTTTTTGTCTGTATATTTTAAAAACTAGGGAGCTACCGCCCCCTGCTCGCTATCGCTCGCCAACCCCCGTAAACTGCTGACGCAGGACCTTTTGGAATTGCTTCGCAATTCCCACAAATTCCAACTCGTTGAACTTAACACGCTTTATAAAACAATTAAACAATTTACAAAAAAAACGTCAACCAACTTATTAAAAATACTTCAAATCCCCTCAATGAATAAATCTCCCTTAAATGTTTGAGTATATATTAACTCGAACTTATCAAAAATTTAAACGAAATGTTTTTAAAAATATTCATCTTAATTATTTTTAATCTATGATTATAAAAATAACTAATTCTAATTGTTTATCAATATTCGGACCAAACAAAAAATATTATTTTAAAGTAACTCATTAGTATAATATGCCTAGTGTTTATCATTCATATTTTTTTAAACCCAGACTTGTTAAACAATACCGTTTAAGCAATTGAAAACAATAAGAGACAAAACATCACTATGTTTACAATTAATTTCGATAAAATCAGAATAAAAATTATAAATATTGGACAAAAAGTGTGAAATTTTAGTATAAAATGGCGTTCATGTAAGTTTTTAGAATATGTTTTTATCAGTCTTTGAGTGATATTTCATCAAGAAAGTACTTTTTTTAAAAGATGAAAAAACATGTTTCATCTTAAAATATAGCGTCAATCGGACGTTGTGATTGGATGCATAATAATTTGATTGACAGTACTTGCTTTATAACTGCGACCTTATCCGTTATCTAAAAAAATGGAAATATTTTAAAATTGAGAATTTTTTTGAAAAATCGAAGGGCTTACTCGGAAATCCGGAAAGAATCCGGACATTTTGATACCATATATGTGTCATTCGGTTCAGTAATTAAAAAGCCTTTCTCTGGAAACCGTTCACTAAAAACTTTTTTTTAGAATAGAGAGACTATTTTATATTTCTTTCAACACAAAAAAGTATGTATTCAACTCGTTAACATATATGAGTTCTGATAAGGGGGATTCACAACACTTTCGCAGTTTGTAAAGATATTTAAATAAAATGTGTTGACATTATGATTTTGTTCTTAAATAGTGTACTTTGCAAAACACTAAAACTATCCCCAAGTCGTCAAATATAATTAAAATATGTTACGCGTGGGTTCTTACTAACTGATACCATGTTTAAATCTATGTTTACAAGTTAAGTTATTCATATATTTTAATTGAATCGTCAGTTTGAAGAAGGGAATAAGTCCAAAAAATGACAAATTGACTTTTTGTGCTCAAAACAATCTCTAAGCTTTGCTCTACACATGGGTGAAAAGAGGGGAACTATAACTAACCCCTATAGGGAGATATCGCCCCTTGAAGTTGTGAAATCGATGTCCATTCATTGTATTTTTAAGCTAATTTGGAATTGAAGTTAATTTTTCTTTCTCCTCATATTCTTTGTGCTGTAAACTAAGTTAAAATAAAATTTTCTCTTAATTTCAATGTTTTTCAAACTTTTTTTATGTAGGGAATGTTTGACTCCATTCATATTCACTCACTCCATTGAAACTACTTTAATAACCCAGTTTCACTATAATTTTGAATTTCATTTGTCTTATTCTTTTTATTTCACCCTTTTGTGGTGTAAACTAAGGAGAAATATAATTTAAATGTGATTTTAAGGGTTTTTAAAGATTTTTTCATCAGAAAAATTTCATAAGGTGGAAGAAGGGAATAAGTCCATCAACTTATTTTGGCTGTAAAATATTTTTGAATGCACTTATATTTGTTTTGATGATTGCTCTGTTTTCTAAATAGGGTTCTGAACTTACAGTAAAAATTTGGCGGTTATACAATGAAAATTCCATTACTTACGCAGTTTTTTTCGATTTTCTCAAAACTTGATTTTTGGACTTATTCCCTTCTTCAAACTGACGATTCAATTATAGGTATACTCGTTTTTTCATACCTGTAAAATTTATTCGAATAGTAACTTTGGAGTCCTTAAAGGGGAGGGGTCTTTTAAAGTAATTTTCGTAGCTTTGGGACCATTCAAGTATTACGTAAGCGCCTACTAAGGGGGGTTTGCTCTTTACTTATTTTTCCTGACAAGGGGGGAGGGAGGATATGAGTGATGCTTACGTAAGATACAACATTTTTGAAAATCTCTTTTGTCTTGCATAAATAATTTTAAAACTCAACCAAAAATAAATTTAATAAAAAAATTGAATTAGGAAATCTGACGTTATGGAGATGGACCCCCCACACATTTAGATATTTTGACCCCGAAAAGTAGTGTTTCGACTCATTTCTGAACCCTTAGGGTTACACCCAAAAAAGACAGCTCCTTGTATGTGACCTAATTTTCAAGGAGAAAAAAAACAGTACTTAATAAAAGGGATATCGAAATTTCGGGAGGGGGTCCGCCAGTTTCTTACGTAATTATGGTGGGGGGGTTTGAGGTTTGCTTATCTTTACTAACAAGGGGGATGGGGATTAAAAATGACCACAACATGCTAACGTAATATTCGAACGGTCCCTTTAAAGGATGTAAAATCTTTTAAAATTATCTTTAAAACAAGGGGTACTAGCATTGTTTTTTTTTTAAAATCGGTCATGGAAAATATTTTTTGGGCAAATATTTTATAAAATTTTGTCTTGTACAATTAACTTTAAAACGAGGGGTTACACCAGCATTGTTTTTAAAAATGATTTCATTAAAATAATTAATTAAATAAAAAATATATGAAAGTTGTATATTAAAACTGACACCATTAATATTAAAAAAAAGTATTTTACAAAAAACCTTGTAAAATTCTCTCCTTAAACAAGGGGCTTACATCAGAATAGTTTTAGAAAGATTTTTTTTAATTTCTGGAAAAATATTATTATTGAAAAATATTATTATATTATTGTAGACATAGTTCAAGTTTTTGAAATTAAACCTTGCAAAATTCTCTCTTAAATGAGGAGTTACACCATCATTGTTTTAGTAAAAAAATATAATCAATTTTTAATTTTAAAAAAATTTAAATTTAAAAAGTGCGACATCATTTGAATCATTAGCCTGAAAAAGGAAAATAAGTCCAGAAATGACAAATTGACATAAGCTCAAAACAATCTCCAACCTTTGCTCTACATCAACACTACTCAAAGGTGAAAAGAGGGAGAAAATAACTATCCCCTATAGGGAGATAGCCCCTTGAAGTAGCGAAATTGATGTCCTGTTCATTGAATGTATTTTTTCCAATTAATTTTTGGATTTAAAGTTAATTTTCAGTTCTTTTTCTTTGTGGCTTAAAATAGGCCAAAATAAAATTTGCCTTTAATTTAACAGTTTTTATAACCAGCTTTATAATAATTATCAAATTTCATTTGACTGAATCTTTTTATTTCTCACTTTTGAGTTGTGATTAGTGATGGGCAAAATCGATAATTTTAGGTATCGAATACTTTGGTATCGAATACTTATAGGTATCGAATACTTTGGTATCGAATACTTATAGGTATCGAGTACTTTTAGGTATCGAGTACTTTTTTTCAATGTCGGGAAATGAACCTGAAGGGACAATTTTTTTAGGGCCTATCCATAATCAGACTAATATTCAAAAAACTGAAAGCGATCCATCAAAAAGCCCCGTAGCTACGGGCCTGGAGGTGGATAAACGCGAAGGATTTGGCGGGGGAAAAACCTAGCCGCGTCAAATTTCTCTCGCGGATGATAACGACTTGGGTTTGAGCGTTGAAAAATGAAAACGGAAACAGGCTGCGTTTGATCTACAGTAGGTATTATAAAGATTACTTCATTGAAAAATTTAAAACGAAATATGTCAATAAAGTATCGATACTTTTGTGGGTATCGAATACACTCGATACCTATAGGCAGGGCTCGATTTCTAAAAAAAGAGGTACCGGAACGGTAAAATTATTAGTATCAAAACTGAAAAGGCTAATACTTTTTAATACCAAAACTTAAGCATTTATTTTCAAATTTAAATTTATAAAATACATTCAAATGTGTTGTACTAGATTCGGAAGAGTGCTCTAACTTAATTATTAATTGTATAAGACGATTAACTCTTTATACGCCTTTTTTTAGTGGGTTATACTTTTTTTCCAATAGTGTGCCCCTTACTCTTGTAGGGAGGTGTGAGACCTATCATCAATCATTAGTGAACCAATATCAATGAACCATTAGTGTTGTATGTTTTGCCAATTTAAAGAATATAATGTGTAGTCAAAGTCCTTAATAGTAGAATTGAAGGTGTCGCAAATTTTCTTAGCAAATTTTCCCAGCGATCTGGCAAATCTGGTTAAAATAAAAAAGAATCAACACCAGGATAGCGGATTGTGGGTAGTTCAAATGGGGGTCCACAATCATGTTTTAAAAGAACAATTAAGTAAAAACCTTACAATTAAATCACAAATATTGTTATTTGCAAAATAGATAAAAATGCATTAAAATTACTTTTTAAAACTTGAACTATGCCTTTTTATATTTTTTGGTAGGATTCTTACTGTTATGAACTTAATCAGAAAACAAATCCAATAAGTTGAGTTCTAAGTACAAAAAGAGGGTCTACCCCCGAAAAATTTTGGAAATTTGACAGTAAAAACAGGGTTTTAATTCATTTTAGGACTTTTTTTCCTGAGGAATTGGTCTCGTGGACCGTAGCTAGGAGACCCCTGAAATAGAATAGGGGAGAGTGTTGTACCTACGGACGGTTGTACCTTCAGCCACCTCATTTTAAAATTCGGGAAAAAATGTAAATTTGAATTTGTTGTCGATTTTGAATGAAAACAGATGCTATCTAGTTGCTAACATGAAATCAGGTCTTTAAAATATTATTTAAATTTTCTATAATAAAAATACTGTTTTTAGGTGCTCAAAGTTTTTTTTAGTGCATCACTACATTAATTATTTTCTTCCTCTATGATTATGATATGATAAAATGGGATACATTGGGGAATCCCCGAGATTTTGACTTTTTAGTTTTGATATTAGAAATCGTCAGATCTCAATTCTTTTATCTTTTATAGAACTTTGAATGCAAAAACACCTGGTGTTGTACCTTCGGACACCATAAGTGTTGTACCTACGGACACGTTCTTGTGGGTGTCTGTAGCTAATCGGCGTTTTAGAATCAGGTTTCATTTAACTGAATACATTTTAATAAATGTTAAATTAATTCTAAATGGTAATCTATTTGTCAGCAATTATTTTCAAGTGAATTTTATATGAAAAATCAAATATTTTGTGATTTAAACTACTTTTTTAAATTTATGATTCTACTTGGAATTTAATGTAGAATATATTTTAAAATCCTAAGCACCCTATCGCATTTAAGTCTGATGATTAAAAAAACTTAAAATTTCCACTGAAAAAGTTTACCACCGCATTATTATTGTTATTACCACCAAATGCTTGCACAACTAAGTGTCGATCGAATTGGGTTTTTTTTATCAGTGAAGTTGTCAGATCAATCAGCATGATTTTGATGCAACTATTACCTTAAATTCTGATCTGAAAATACCATGGTAAAAAATATACCAGGTTTTTGGTAAAAAATCAAGTTTTTATCACTCAACTTCGTTTTAATGACCATTTACGATCTAAAACTACATTACTTTAAAAAATCTATTTTCAATTTTAAAAAGGCTTGAAATAGGTTATTGAAAGGTAATGAATCAATAAAAATGTTCATTCTTAGCTTTTTTCAACTAACACTTCCCTTTTTAAGGGTGTCCACAGGTACAACTGGGTCTGTCCATAGGTACAACAGGTTGTTGTACCTTTGGACACAAATTTTTCCAAGTTATTATAAATGATTAAAAATCCAATTTTCAAGATTTTGGCTAATAAAAAATATCTCTCTACTCACAAAGGTTAGGACTATAGATTGGGCATTTTAAATGGTCAAAATGTGATTTTACCTGTCTTAGAAAAATCCAAACGTGATTTTTGTCCAGAGGTACAACACTCTCCCCTATAATTTTTTTTCCGAAAAAGAGGTTCCGGAACGGCGTTCCGGACCGTGTGGATTTGATTGTAGCCCACACTATTTCTCCCTTTTATTATGAATCTAAACGCTGTGAAGGTTTTACGTCTCTTCCGCGTCGGGTTTTTAAAAACTTTAAACTCGTGAACTTTTCTTCTTAGGCGAGCCGGGTGGTATTGGGATCTTCAGTTTGGGAGAACTGAGGCGTTTGCTATCAAAACCAGCTCATTCCATTTTTGGAAATTTTACAGGAGAGACAAAAAACCTTCTCATGTCCGCAGTTCTAAAGTTAAATTTTTCTGTAAATTTTTAATTGTAGGTATAACCGCGCCTAGAATTTGATTAGTTTTTCATTTTCATTCCAGGTGCATTACTTTGTACGTAATTACACTAATTAGGTTGGAATGAGCTGATTTTGATGCAAAAATACGATTTTTCATGCTTTTTTCAGTTTTTTTTTGTTCAATTATGTTGTGTGAAATTGGTTTTTCAGTTTACCAGTTAATATTTGTGTCTTTACGAGTTTTAAATCAATGACACCCACTTAACTTTTTCAAATGATCTGAAATTTCACAGTTGAGATCACAGTTTTCACCTTTTCATCTAATTTTGGATTGGAATGAGCTGGTTTGAGCTATATCCATGGGTGGAAAATCTGCTCCAAACTGCTCCAAAATTGATTCATTGCTCCAATCTGCTCCAAAATCATCAAAATTTCCTTTTTTTTGCTCCATACTGCTCCAAAAACGCAATTGAACGATAATACCAAGGGGGATGCCAGGGGACCCACCCCCAAAAAAATCAAACTAGGTATCCAAAACAAGTTAAAGCTCTGTTTTTTAGGGTCAATTTTTTTAAAAATTACTGGGAGAGGACCCCCAGGCCCCCCTTTGCACTTATATCTATATAATTCTCTACTTTTTATCATTCTAAAAAATCTTAAAATTCACCGCCGAGACAGTAAGAACATAATTTTTAAATTCCTCTTTTTTGCTTTTTGGTCAATCACATCCCTGAGTACGTGATTCGATGATTTGAACAAAACCTTAACCAGGCAGATTAGTTACCAGTTTGACAGATTTAAGTAAAATTTAGCTTGAATGAGAGATTGAGATTACATACAAGTTCTTGGTATATGGTTTGTAATTTAAATAAGATGTAAGTTGATGAAGTTTACTTTCTTTTGCTTAGTTTTTTTAGGCACACCATGTTATAATGCATGCAATATATTTGGTTCAGGGTTCCCACGGGTCAGGGAAAACCTGGAAAAGTCAGGGAATTCAAATTTTACCTAAAAAGTCAGGGAAAATTGCACATTTTGGCCAAAAATCTGGAAAATCATGAAAAATACCTGGAAAATGAAAATTTTTAATGTTTGCGTGTCAATTTCGGCTCTACTAAGTGATAAAATAGTCAATTTATTGAAATGTATTGAATGAATTGATTGAAAATGCCGTGAATTACTAGTTTTTTTTACCGAAAAATCTTAATAATTGACCTGGAAAAGTCAGAGAAACTACAACCATCAACCCCTCAGGATCGTAATCGAGAATTCAACGTAGAAAACGAGATTTCAACGTAAATTCGACGAACTTCAACACCTACTCCTGGCTTTGTTTGAGGACCAAATGACATGAAAATTGGTTTTAGGGGTGCTCTTTCAGAATCGGGAATAATCGTTGATGTCGCCCATAGAAAAAACGAAAGTTGGTGCTTCGTTTAATATGAAGACGACCCCCTAAGAACTTGAAAAATTTTCTGTATACTATATAGAATACTTCAAATCATGAAAAATGATACCTTATTTGTCTTTATTTCACAAGCCGTTCTGGAGATATAGGGTCTGAGTCGTTTATTTTTTCAGTATTGTACATTGTAACTATAAAAATTAACCATAAGTTCCCTATTTAGTGACATTCTGAAAGCGGAAATCTCAAGAAAGTTGAAAAAAAATCTTTACTTTTTCGAGAGCTTGATTTTAAATTTTTATTTGAAAGATACAATGTTGAAAAAAGGACACTTTTTCTGTTGGTAATCACCCCAATGCACGATAAACAATGGCCTTGCTAGCCACGATTTGCCTGATCCCAAATACAACGCAAAGAGCTCATATTAATCAGGGGCGGATTTCCAAATGTGCCCCTATGTAGGCTGAACCAAAATTTGCCGCCTTCATCTTATAAAACGTCATTTCAGTTTTTGGTTGGGGCAGGGCAAAGATTTTAAGTGGGTTTTGTACAACCGTGGCTTGACTTTTGGTTTCGTAAAAATGGGTGGTCTGGGGGTCCCCCCAGAAAAATTTTGAAAACGTGCTTCGTAAAATAGTGTTTTAGCTCATTTTGAGACCCACAGTTCCTTGAAAACCAGAATTTTCTGGGGGAAAAGTTATAAAAAACGTCAAACGGGAGCCAGAGGTCCTCCCCCAGAAAATATTTTTTCTTGCATATATTATTGGCAGCGTTTGAAATTGTACTGGATTGCTGGTCCGGGACAACTGAAAAACACCTCGGACCAGTAGAATCAGAAAATCACTGGTCCGCCGGACCAGTGGTGAAAAAGTATCCCACCCTCCACCTGTTAAGTTATGTATTAATTTGTGTGCAATATCATTTATTCAAGAAAAGTTCTTATTTTTTGTCAATTAGTGCAATCGCATCCAATTTGTATGTCAATTAGAGAATTTTTGTTATCAAGAAGAGTATTTTATTTGTATGTCAGTTATTGAAATATTATTTAATCAAGAAAAATATTTAATAAATAAGATATTTTCAAAATTATTTGATTATTTAGTGCTATTGCTTATTTCTCATAAATTTATTTTATATAAATTTTATGTTTACAGATGGTAACTTTTTATTGAATATGTATTAATTTTTAACATTACTATTTGGTACTCACATTCAGTGCAATAGTTACTTTATAAAAATATTTAAACTGGTCCTTTTTAATTTGTCGGACCAGTAATTTTTGTTCCGGGCCAGTAAGATTGGTAAAGCACTGGTCCGCAGGACCAGTGGATTTTTTTCCCAATTTCTAACGCTGATTATTGGTTTATGTATTATTAAAATTCTAGTGATGGGCAAAATCTATAATTTTAGGTATCGAATACTTATAGTTATCGAGTACTTTGGTATCTAATACTTATAGGTATCGAGTACTTTTTTCCAAAGTTGGGAATTGTACCTGAATGGACCATTTTTTCTAAGGGTTATCCATACTCTATCTGAAATTTTAAAAAATGAACCCGATCCATCAAAAAAGAATAATATATTGTGCAGAATAAGTGAAGTCACCACTATTTAATTTAAAAATGTATAAGGAACATATTTTAATTCATTCATTCGATTAAAATTTAGGACACTAAAGCTTTGTTTATCTACTGATACGGAAAGTTCTTGCGAATTATTGTAATCCATTTAGACTACAATAATATAAATTTAATTTTCAATATCTTTTACTGGTGAGTATTATTGATTTAGCAATATTTTTCGAAGAAATTCGTGTTATGAAGCATTAATTTCTTCAAAAGTAAAATAAACTAATTTTTATTCCGTGTTACTGAATAGTTTATTTTCAAAACTTAAAGAATCAAAACAAAATTAAATTTAGTTGATTAGAATTCTACGCAGTTAAAGTTAGATAGCGGGAATACAAAATAAATAAAACATGCTTATTACCTAATCGATCGTTTTGCATTAAAATTGTAATTAGTAAATATAATTTTTGAATTAAACATTTAAAATAATCCTTTTTGCCAGAAAGATTACTATGCTTAAAAACTTTTGAGTACTTAATTTAATATTAAATACTTTTTACTTTGCTGATAATATTTTATTAAAGCAATAGGGCAATTCCACGGTGTCGGACGTAAAATTTGTACAAAATTTTCCAACAAAAGTTGGAATTTTTTAAAGTTAAAATATTTGAACTGGTCCAATTTTTTTCCTCAATAATTACCAACATATGGACAGATAAAAAACACATTTAGAAGGTCATTAAAAATTTAATCATTATGAAAAAAATTAAAACTTTTTGGTGTCGGACGTAAATTGAAGGGGACAAGCAGTTTCACTTGTATTGCATAAACCTTAAATTCAGCCCAATGGGATGTTTTTCATTTTCATAAACATTCAAATATTGAAGATCAAAGATGAAATAAGAATAAAATACCCTTTTATATCAAATTAATCAAAAATTAAATACCAAAATAGCAATTTTTTCAATGGTGTCGGACGTAAAATTTTGGTGTCGGACGTAAATTGTGCAGATTTCTTGGTGTCGGACGTAAATAAAGTATTCAAATACCTAATAATTTCTCTTTTTTAATCCTTGATTAATATAAATACATGAAATTTGAATAGATTAATAAAGTTTTGAATGTATAAATCTTGAGAAATATATAATTAGAGAACTAAAAACTTTAAAAAAATGATACAAATGCAGTTTTTTTTAAATATCATCCGAGAATAAATATTGCCCTCTGTTTCCTACAGGGATTGGGGCAGAAATTTTTTGTACTATATTTTCAAAAGAATAGAAAATGTTGTCTTCAGCTTTTCGCCATTTAAAATGGCCTTCTGCATAACAGCTACTTCTGCTTCACCTTCTGTGATTCTAGTTATGAGTCCTGAATATAAACAGGACTCAAAGCGCACTACAACCCAATCATTTACACTCAAACTTGGAATACTCTATCATACCATAAAACTACTATTCTACCATAAACCTCTAACCGAAATTCAGATGAGGCGTACCAAACCAAGATGAAAAAATGGGGAATTTTTAATTAAATTTCATTAAATTTTCTGGGGGGGACCCCAGACCTCCCTAATAATACACTAGCGGAAATAAAAATCCCAACACCAAGAAGGAAAGGAGATATCAAAGTCAAATTTATTTCTATGATTGCACATAGTATCAATGTGAATTGATTAAAAAATTAGCTATCTTGGATGTTAGGGGGCCGAGAAAACCATGGAGGAGTGATGTCTCCATAAGTGTCCATTACCGCCGTCACACGTCATGGTATTGAGTGACAGGGGCTCTAAATGACTTTTGAGGGATTGGAGGACCATGTTGCCTCCTCAGGTAGTCCAAATTCATATGGTGCACCAGCGGACGTTGCATACCGGGCTAGGTGATTTCTCCTCGTTGACCGGACTTGTTTTGTGGGTGTTGATTCTAGAGAACGGGAAAGACGGGGTAAAAATGCAACCTAGGGGGTTAAGAAGAAAGCTTGGACATTGCATACAACATGTGGTTGGGCATGTTTATCTTGAAATTTGTCCCCAGGACAGGTCTGAAGGTAAGGACGGTCTACCGGCTGAAAAATTTCAATGATGCAGCTCTGGTTCGAAAAAGTACTGGTGAATCATACTCAGAAGTTGCAGAAATGGAATCCAATGCACCCCCACTCCGTTACCCTGCATCATCACTCCGTGGAACGATTAGAAAATCATCAGCTGAGTGCGCTCTCTCCATTGTGTCTTCAAACTCATACCCAACCGTCGTGGTGCTCCAAACTGAAGCAGGATTATCTCATAAACACAATGTCTTGAAATTGGGATTTTCATTTCCTTATTTCGTGCACTATTGAAAACAAAAAGGCCCATTTTCAGCCCCTTGTTTATAGACAAAGATGTAAGAAGCTATGCGGACCAAACGGACAATCCGCAGTACTGCAAACGATATCCATCCCACTGCCGCTTGTCCTCAGTATGATCTACCGGTACTTAGGCACACCAGAGCTGCTTCATTGAGGTTTTTTAGTCGGTTGTCCGTCCTTACCTCCAAATCTGTCCTGGGGACAAATTTCAAGAGAAAGATGCACAAACACATGTTTTATGCAATGTCCAAGCTTTTTCTTAACCCCCTATGTTGCATTTTTACCCCGTCTTTCGCGTTCTCTAGAATCAACACCCACAAAACAAGTCCGGTCAATGAGGAGAAATCACCTAGCCCGGTATGCAACGTCCGCTGGTGCACCATATGAATTTGGACTACCTGAGGAGGCAACATGGTCCTCCAATCCCTCAAAAGTCATTTAGATCCCCTGTCACTCAATACCATGACGTGTGATTGCGGTAATGGACACCAATGGAGACAACACTACTCCCTGTTTTTCTCGGCCCCCTAATATCCAGGAAGGCTGATTTTTTAAGCAATTCCCATTGATACTATGTGCAATCATAGAAATAATTTTGATTGTGATATCTCCTTTCCTTCTTGGTGTTGGGATTTTTATTTCCGCTAGTGTAGTTGGAGTAGGATAATTCACTACCTTTCCCATATTAAGATCATCAAGAAGATTCAATTGGATTATGAAAATTCTTAGCCCTCCCCTGAAAAAAACAAATCCTATAACTTTATTATGACTTTTTATTACTTATGACTTTAAGTAAATAAAATGGTCTATTTGACAATTTCATTTATGAGGGTTGATGAAATACTTCATTATAGTTTGCTGTTAACAAAGGATTTCTTTTGTTTCATGATAAAAATATATTAATTTATTTTAATATAATTAAGTTATTCATTCAGTGAGAAAAAAATTATTGTAATTCAAAACCATAATTTTTTCTTTCATTACGATATCATCATGCACCCCCAAAAATAATGTCTGGCTACGCCTCTGCTTTCAATCTTTGACAGGCATTAGAACCTATCTATAAATGCTTTTAGAGCTGCAGCAGAAATCAAATTACATTCATGCGAGTGAATAAAAAAGCAACCATGAGAAAATTATTCATAGGGAATATAATGTTTTTGTTCTAAAATTGAGTTGAGAGGATTTTTGGTTCATTTAGTTAAGTTGTTTCAAAATTTTTATAATATAAATGTTTAATATCTACATATTTAATACATATTTAAGATCTTCTATTTGTTTAATTGATGTTTTAAACAACTTTTAACAGATTTCTTTATTTTTAATTAAAATGAATTATTTTCTTAGGTATTTTGGGATAATAACAAATAATCAGTTAATTTTGTTCAGTTTTAGTAAAAATCCAAGACTTTAGGCATGAATAAAATAGTATTTAGCCATAAAATTTTGGTGTCGGACGTAAAAAAAAATTTACGTCCGACACCATTGATTACTGCTAATATAATATAATTAAATTAAATTTGAATGATCAGTTTTAATTACCTTAAGAATCCTTATTTGCATACAAATTTTTTTGTAAAAATCTTCAGTTGGTTTTGCAGTACTAAAACTTTTTTATAATTTGGTGTCGGACGTAAATTTGTTCAAGTACTTAACGAAAAAAGCATAATAAAAATTAATTTTTAAATTAAATCTGAACAGATGTATCTAACATATGAACCATAAAAAAGTTTAAAAATAAACAAAATTAGTTCCAAACAACCATTTCAAAGTTGTCTCAACGAGTTACTCACAAAAACACGGCCATAATTTTCCAAATTAAAGTCCTAAAACCCCACTTTATTTTATTTTATTTAATATTTTTTTGCAATTTTCATACACTTTATACAATTACCTTTCTAATGATACCTCATATGTGAGGAAAAAATAAATTTTAAATTTTGTCACATTTTCCCTTTTTCTGTGGAATTGCCCAATAACATAAAAAAAGACTTTTTTTGGGAATGCATAAAATCATAAAAAAAATCATAAATAAAAATATAATTTTAATTTTAAAATTTGGATCAAGAGATGAGTTTTATAAACTTATACCCTGTCCGAATTTTTTATACTAAATGCAATATGGATCTATCCAATAGTTATGGGAAAATTATGTCACATTTGTTTTGCACCCTCCAGATATCTTCTTATCTCTACTTTTTTTAAATGATATTTCTAGAAAACTTCCTTCTACGCAAATTCTATTAACTTATATGGAACTTCATAAACAGCTCCTACCTAAAATATAGTTTTTTACTCCTTTTTGCTTTACAAATAAAATTGGTTATCTAATTTCAACATCATCGAAATACATACTCACCAGTAAATAGTAACGAAATGAAAACATAAACAAAGAACTTATTTTACCTATACTTATTTCGACTATAGTTAATTTTAAGGTTGCCTATACCACGGCTAGACTGGATTAACTGTGTTTATATACGGCTTGCGCAATTACGCGAAAAGGTAGGTTCAAGAAACTGGGATGTACGATGTTAGCGCCATCTATCTGTCATTCATGGCATTCCACTGGAAAATAATTATTGGTTGGTTGATTTCATACGATTCAAAGATAAATATGCTTAAAAGGAGTCACAGACGAGCAACTTGGTCATCAACCGGGTTGATTATTTTTCGTGGCTAGTTCACAGGGTTGGTAGTATGGTGAAGAATAAAAAAAATCATAAATTTCATGATCACGATAATGAATCACAATCATGAAAAATCATAAATTTGTATTTTTATGACTTAGGTAAATGACTAAAAGTGTTCTTAGAACGTAAAAACAAAAATTATACGACAAAAAATATATATAATATAATTATATATTATAAAAAAAATAATACGCCCTCCAATCCTTCCAGAATTTGAAAATATTGTTTTGGAACCTGTGTTAGGATTTTTCTGTGTACTGCGTATTTTGAAGAGCCGAAGCAAACCAACCAACCAACCCTAACGAGCCATTACGCGCGGTACCCCCTCAAGCGGTAAAAACTGGAAACTTCCGGCGCCGTCGGCCGTGCGTCGGCTCTTTTGATCTTTTGGAAAGTGGATAAGCCGTATAACCTACGGTCGCGATCAAGTTTAGCCGTGCCTATACACATAGGTGGTTAATTAACGAATTCAATTAGTAATGTCATTACGATAGTATTGTAGATGTTATTAATTACACCATGTGAATCATAATCAACATAATGTATAATGTATTTACAAAACCTAACAAATACTAATGAAATTTATAAATATCCCCATAATTTTAATCGTAAAGAAGAAGGCATCCACCTCATAATGTATAATGTATAAACATAATGTATAATGTATTTACAAAACCTAACAAATACTAATGAAATTTATAAATATCCCCATAATTTTAATCGTAAAGAAGAAGGCATCCACCTCCAAAAGTATTGGCATCCGGCCCTCAGGAGTGTGATGCGAGTCCCTACGTCATTTCCGCCCGATCCTCCCACCGGCCAAGCAGGAGATTCTTCGCCAAGTCTACTAACGGCGGTATTCTGAAGCCTATGGCAACCTCCAACCCAAACCAAACTTATTGAGGGGGTAATAACCCCTTAATAATTAATGAGGGGGTAATAACCCCTATCCATTTGCTACAAATTTTCATATTTTAGAAATTTCAAACTTTTTTGTCCCCTTCGGAGTTAGTTTAAAGACTAAAGTAATGTTTTTTTACCCTGAAAATCGAATTCAAAGTCATTAAGTCAACGAAAAACGTAAAAAGGGGGAACGGGCTGTTCCCCAAAAATGCTGAGTAAATTCAGAGCTTTAGTGGTGATATTCGTGTTCAAGAACCAAAATATATAAGAAAAGACTATTTCCATCCCTATAAAAAATTTGAAGTTAAAATTTGTTGAACAGAACAAAACAACATGTGGAAAAATGGCATGTTTCTTGATTGTAATACTAATACATTATTTCCCACTCAGATAATTAATACATAATTTTTTAAAACAATATAAATAGCTCTAATAAATGAAAATAATGACAATTTAAACATTAATAGTTATTTTTAAAAAAATTATGAAAAATTTTAAATTTTACCCCTTTTTTTGCCCATTTTTTGAAAATAAAAATTCTAAAAAAAAATCACATTGTCTTATGTTCAATGAAACAATATTTTTTGGGGGAGATTTAACAATTTAAAAAATCGCGTTTTTTTTTCGAACACCCTACCCTACCCTAATGCATACAACCTAAGTCTAACCAATTATTGAAATGGAGGCTAAATGCAGAAAGGTTTTTGTCGATATTGACTCCTAAATACCTCAAATGCCGGATGTTTAAATCAGAAAAACTTATCTAAGAGAGTATACCATAAAGGGGTATAAGTTAATACCCTGAAATTTTAGTTTTGTCCCATGTAATTGCTTATTGATTAATATATTTACAGGGATGGATCGCGAATCAAGTAAGCAGTTGCGTGAACCAAAGACGCTAAAATCCTTAGTTTGTGGAGTGAAATATGCGGAAGGAAACTACTTGATTCATCAGTTTGTGCTGAACTATTCAAAATCGAGCAACTCTTACAATGAAAAAAACGTTCGTGCAGTGCTGCTGTCGCTTTCAAGTGATTCAGTGAATGCGAGGAACGAAGAGGGGTTCACTGCACTCCATTTGGCTGTAAGAAATCGCAACTATTTTATGGTTTGGATGTTGCTGTCACACGCTCCTGACATTGATGTTAACGCTAAAAGTTTAAATGGAGAAACTGCCCTTTACATGGCAGCCACCTTGAGCTCGCACGGAGAAGATATCACTCCAATAGTTAAGATGTTAATCTGTTCTGGTGCAGATGTAAATGTTAAAGGCAACGATGGCAAATACCCACTTCATATTTCAGTGGAAAATAATGATTTGAAAACTTTAAAAGCTCTAAGCGAAAGTGATGCATTTTTAGAGTACGAGGAAAATAATCGTTGTATGCCACTTCATGATTCTGTGAGACTAGGGAATTTAGAAATGGTAGAATTTTTGTTAGAAAATTGGTTTCACGACGATAACTGGAAATATAGTGACATACTTCATGTAGCTGTAAAAGGGGGAAGTTTGGAAATAGTTAAATATTTGGTAGACTGTGGGGCAAAAATAAGTGTTATGGATATTCATGGTATAACGCCACTTCATCTAGCAATAAAAGAAAGGCACTTGGAAATAGTAAAGGTTCTGACAGGAACTGGAATTTTATGGCAAAAGGACAGTATTCATGGTGATACACCACTTCACGTAGCTGTGAGAGAAGGGTGTTTAGAAATGGTGAAAGTTTTATTAGAAAGAGGGGCTACTGTATTTTGCTTGAATCTAAAGCTTGATACACCATTAAAAATAGCCGTTAAGGAAGGAAGCGTGGAAATAGTGAAAGTTTTAATAGAAAAAGGTGGTGCTTCAGATTGCATTAATCATCAAATCTTTAATAAAGAAAATGCACTCGATGTAGCCGTGAAAGAAGGGTATTTGGAAATAGTGAAAATTTTGGTAGCAAGTGGTTCTGTTTTAGATTACAGGAACTATCAAGGTGGTACGCCACTCCATGTTGCCGTGAAACGAAGGTATTTGGACATTGTAAAAGTTTTGGTAAAGAGTGGTTCTTTATTAGATTGTTGCGATAAAGAAGGTAATACGCCCCTTCATGTGGCTGTAAAAGAAGGGAGTTTGGAATTGGTAAAAGTTTTGGTCGATTGTGGTACTGTTTTAAACTGCTGGAATAATCACGGTGATACGCCACTTCACGTGGCCGTGAGTGAAGGATATTTTGAAATTGTAAAAATTTTACTAGAAAGGGGTGCTGTTTCATATTACAGGAATGATGATGGTGATACGCCTCTTCATATATCTGTAAAAGAAGCAAGGATAGAAATAGTGAAAGTTTTGGTAGAGAGTGGTGCTATCTTAGATTATCGCAATAATTATTGTGATACACCACTTCATATAGCTTTGAAAAAAGGAATGTTGGAGATAGCAAAAGTTTTGGAAGAAAAAGATTTTGTATTAGATTTTTGGAATTTTTATAGTAATTACAGGAATCATAATGGTGACACGCCACTTCATGCAGCTGTAAGAGAAGGGTGTTTGGAAAAAGTAAAAAGTTTGGTAAAAAGTTCTGCTGCCTTAGATTGTAGGAACAATCATGGTGATACACCTCTTCATGTAGCTGTGAAATTAAGATATTTGAAAATTGTGAAATATTTGGTAGAAAGTGGTGCTGTTTCATACTACAGTAATGATAATGGTGATGCGCCACTTCATGTAGCTGCAAAAGAAGGATACTTTGACATAGTGAAAGTTTTGGTAGAGAAGGGTGCTTCATTAGACTGTAGGAATGATTATGGTGATACGCCACTGCATGTTGCTGTGAAAATAGGGATGTTGGGAATAGTGAAAGTTTTCATGGAAAGAGGGTCTATTGTAGATTTTAGGAATAAGAATGGTGATACGCCACTTCATGTTGCTGTGAGTATAGGGTCATTGGAAATAGTGAAGGTTTTGATAGGAAATAATGCTGTTTTGAATTGCTGGAACAATCAAGGCAATACACCACTTCACCTAGCTGTCACACAAGGATATTTTAAAATAGTTAAACTTATGGTTAAAAGTGGTGCTGTTTCATATTACAGAAACGACTATGGTAATACGCCTGTCCACATAGCTGTAAAAAATGGATACCCCCAATTTGTTAAAGTTTTAGTAGAAAATGGTACCCCATTAAATTTCACTGATAATCTTGGTGATACACCGCTTCTTTTGGCTGTGAGTGACGGAAGGTTGGATATAGCAAAGATTTTGGCAGAGAGTGGTGCTGATTTATATTACAAAAATGGACATGGGTATACACCCCTTCATGTGGCTGTGCAAAATAAGTCTTTAGAAATGGTAAAAGTTTTATTAGAAAGTGGTGCTAGTTTAACTCACAGTATCTTTTATACTGGTGATACACCATTGCATGAAGCTGTGATGGAAGAGTGTTTGGAGATAGTAAAATTTCTAGGTGAAAAAATTTGCGTACGAGATTATAGGAATATTAATGGTGATACTCCGCTTTACATAGCAATAAAAATAGAGTGTTGGGAAGCAGTAAAAATTTTGTTGGAAAAAGGGGCTGATGTAGATTGCAGGAACATATATGGTAATTCGCCGCTTCATGTAGCTATAGAAGTGGAGTGTTTGGACTCAGTAAAAATTTTGTTGAAAAAAGGGGCTAATGTAAATTGCAGGAATAATGACGGCGATTCTCCACTACATGTTGCTGTGAGAAATGGGATGTTGGAAATAGTAAAAGTTTTGGTACAAGTTGGTGCTCTTTCAGATTGCAGGAATAAGGAAGGTGAGTCGCCACTTCATGTTGCTGTGAGAAAAGGGATGTTAGAAATAGTAAAAGTTTTGGTAGAGGGGAGTGCTGACATAGGTTACAAGAATGAACGGGGATTAACACCACTTCATGCAGCAGTGCAAGAAGGGTGCTTAGAAATAGTAACATTTTTGTTTGAAAATGGCGCTGTTTTAGATTGTATGAGTAACATTGGCAATACTCCCCTCCATTCAGCTGTGGAACTAAGATATTTGGAAATGGTAAAATTTTTGGTTGAAAATGGCGTTGTTTTAGATTGCAGGAGCTTAGATTGTGACCGAACACCACTTGATATAGCTGTAATGAACGGAAGTTTGGAAATAGTTAAATATTTGGTAGAAAACGGTGCTATTTTGGATTGCAGCAGATATGATAGATACCCTTCTTTTAATGTTGCTGTTAATAAAGGGAATTTGGAAAAAGGGTATTTGGAAGTAGTAAAAACTTTGATTGAAAGTGGTTCTGCCATAAATAACAAATTTAACCATGGATATAAACCACTTATGTACTAAAAAAGCTTGATATTAAATATGATTTTCGCTCAGTCTGTGGATGCATTTTATTTCTATTAACTTTTCTAGAACATTTTTCAACAATGGCCATTTTTCGATGATAATAATTGATTATAATGACGACATCGATACAGTAGGTTCCTTTCACAAACACCAGATGGCCGTGAAAACTTCAGAGGAGTAGCGTGTCCGTTGTCCAAAAAAATGAGATAGGTCAGTTTTTATTGTCCTTGTTATAGTATTTTTCTCACTGTTTCTTCATATTATGGTAGAATAGTTGTCTTATTGCTGTTTTACAACCTGGCAAAGCCGGGTCTTACAGCTAGCCTTGGCGGTTTTGGCGTTGTTAAAGGGTTGCTGCTATCCATTGTTAATTCACTTCAGTCCTAGAAAGGGAAAATATTGAAACTTTGAATCTTAATAATTCTAAAACTAATTCGAATTTTTTAAAAAACGGAACGACAATATTTTTGTAAAAAATAATTGTATATGTGTTTAAAATATTATACTTCTACCATGATTAGTTTTTCTTTTGTAACGAAAAAAGAGTTCCAATTATTTCATTGGCTGCTGCGAAACGAGCTATATTCAATGTTAATCTTGGCGGTCTGATATCGTAAGCAGGTTGCCATATCAGGGGCAATATTTTCTTCATCTTAAATCAAAATAATACTGCCTTCTGGTCTGATTCGGAAATATTCGGAATTGCAAGCCAGAAAGCTCATTTCATTGGTTCGTAAGCGTGACATCATCGAGATGAGCGCCTGCAACGATCTGAAGTAATTATTATTATTTTTTGATTTAATGGTATTTAATTGGTGGATTTTTTATGGGGAGTGGTTTGAATTGGCGTCTGATTATAAGTCGCCAAGGATCGGGGTCCCCGAAGTTTGCCGAACGGAGATAGTAGTTTTTGATTCTAAGGCGACGACCTGTACCAGTAATTTTTTATGAAGTCAATATGCCTAGTATCCTGATGCGATAAATCTATTCAACCGTCAAAACTTTAAAGTTTGGGAAATATGGTTATTTCAAAGTATATTTACTTCCTGCTCTTTAAAAGACGTTTTGCCTGTGTTGGTAAAAATATTAACTAAAAACAATGGGGCGAAATAAATTTCTAATTTAAAAATGGAATGCTTTGGAGGAACGTGTTATATTTTTGGCTCATCTAGGGGGAAGCTTCCGTTTGAGATCGAGTTTGTTCAAAATGGTTCGGGCTGGCGGCCGGCGGAACGGAACCTCTCCATTAGAGTTAACATTGGTGCAAACGAAAAGAACGCATAATTTTAAAATGAGAGGTTTTGAAGGAACGTGAAATATTATTGGCTAATCTAGGGGTGGAAAGCTTTCGATTAAGACCGAGTTTGTCCAGATCGGTTCAGGGGTTAGGGCCGGAGGCCGGCGGAAAGGAACCTCTCCATTAGAGTTAACATGGGGCAGAACGAAAAGAATGCACAATTTTGGTTTTGGAGGAACGTGTTATGTTATTGTCTCATCTAGGGGCTGAAAGCTTTCGATCGAGATCGAGTTTGTCGAAATCGGTTGAGGGGTTCGGCCTGGCAGCCGGCGGAAAGAAAAACCCAATTATTTTAATATATAAGACTAGGGGGCTATCGCCCCCTGCTCGCTATCGCTCGCCAACCCCGGAAACTGCTGACGCAGTTCCCCAAAGATTACTTCGCAATCCTGTGCTCGCTAATATGCTCGCTCGCCATACGCTGGTACGGCCTAGCTGAGATTCATTCCCAACTAAATTTATTGGTGAAAATAGAGTTTTATAAACAGTAATATGCAGCAGGGAAACATTAAATACAGTGTATGAAAAATATGTATACAGTGTTTATAAAACCCATGGGTACTGTTGCATTAGCCAAGAAAAACTGCCATAATACTGTATAATGGGTATCATATAAGTACTATTAACATGCATATAAAAATAATGATTTAACAGTAAATTAATAAAATAGTAACATTTAATCCCTCTTAACATAATATTTGAACGGCTAATAATATCATTGGAGACTGAAATCGGGAAAAAATCAAATCCAAAACAATGCACTCATTTTGTAAACAAATTTATTGTTGCCAACGGGAGTAAACAAATACTGCCAATTTCAAGCGTCACGTAAGACATTTTTGTTGTGTTGTGTTGGTATTTCCTCAAGACATGATTTTGCTCTTAAATAGTGTACTTTGCAAAACGAATTTTCTATGAGTGAATCGCTCTTGCTGTATAATTTTAGGGATAGTTTGGAGACTTGCCTCAATTTTACACATGATTAAATTTTATTTTCAACTTGAAATTTGGTAGTTATGTTCATTTTAAGAGTTAAAAGGCCTTAATATTTATTTTTAAATTCTTAAAAAAATTTTTCATTAAATTTTTTTTCACATTTTTAAATTTTGAAAAAAACTTTTTGAAAATAATGGTCATGATGCACATTCAATCAAAAGCAAAAAATTGACCAACAAATTGGGACTAATTTCAGGTTTTTAAGTTGTATAATTCTAGAGTTATTAGCTGTTTAAAAATGCAGAAAAAACAACTTTACAAAAGTTCTTTGGACATTAGAAAATTACTACAACCAAAATAAGGTGATAAAAAACGGAACATTATAATAAACATTATATAAAATAAAGGTGATAAAAAATAAAACCTGGAACATTATATCTATAACGTTAGTAGTTTCTTATAAAAAATAAGTAACAAAATGAGAGGGTTTGATCTTTGGTTTTTTAGTTGTTTTGTATAAAAATTTTCGAATGTAGACTTTTTTACTCCTCTTGTTCGTCGCTTTCTAATTCAGGTTCAGACAGGGGGTAAAGAGCCCAAACTTTGCTTGAATAGTTTTCTCTGTAGGTCTAGGGAGAACATAACTATCCCCTATAGGAAAATATAGCCTCTTGAAGTAGTTCATCCATTGTATTTTTTTGATTAATTTTTGGAATTAAAGTTAATTTGTATTTCATTTCTCATTCTTTATGACGTAAACTAGACCAAAATAAAATTTGCCTTTAATTTAAAAGTGTTTTTAACTTTTTATCCACGGAAAGTTCGACTCCATTCATATTTACTTACTTCATTAATACTGCTAGAATGTCAGTTTCATAATAATTATCAAATTTCATTTGCCTTAATCTTATTATTTTTCACTTTTGAGTTGTGATCTTAGCAGAAATATGTAATTTAAACGTCAATGTAAGGGGTTTTAAGATTTCTCTGCACTTCAAATTTCATAAGGGTGAAAAGGGGTATAAAAAAGTCCAACTTCTTTCTTCTGTAAAATACTTAATGCACTTATATTTATTATTTCGATGCTTGCCCCTTTTTCTAAGTAGGGTTCTAAATTTCCAGTAAAAACTTGGATTTTATGCAACAAAAATTCCATTATTTATGCATTTTTTCTTTTAGATTTTCTCAAAACTGGGTTTTGGATTTATTCCCTTTTTCAAACTGACGATTTATTTATGGATAAAGAAGGGCTTAAATTCTGACCCAAGAGGTACCGGAGCGCTCAGTGGCGGAATAAGGATTTGGTTTTGGGGGCGGTTCGAAGTACCGAAGAAGGGTCTGGGTAAACTCTCCCAGAAAATTTTTGGAAATTTAAGTCTAAAAAGCAGGTTTTTCTCTCATTTTGGAACAGATAATCCAAATTTTGGACATTCAATTTCAAGAATTTAATTTACATTTTGTATATATAGGACTTTTGCTTTTGTTGAGCTTATTACAAAAAAGTTGAAGAAAAAATAGTTCGAAGAACCAAAAGGGGGTCAAAAGTTTTGGAAATTTGACCCTTATATCATGATATTTAACTTGTTTTTGCAGTCAATTTCACAGAAAATTGGGTCCGAAAGCGCAATCCTGATGGCGGATTTACGCCGCCGCTGCAAAACAGACAAAAGAGACATTTTCGGTAACGACATTTCTCCCAAAAGCTGCAAAAACGACAGTTTTTCTAAACGCTCGGCGACAAAAACGACTCCTTCCGAATCGCCGCCTGCCGCAGGAATGGTGGCCAAGATCTTTCTTCACATTGCTTGTGCTTTTCCTACAGTCCCTTTCTAAGTGACTTTATGCCAAGCGGAATATTGAAATTTTCATTTGAAAACAAAAAAATCAAGCCTATGTATTCACAAGTAGCCTAAATAATTAACTGAGGCTGATAAAAATATATTTCGCTCTTGAAGTACTAAGAAATTTTCTGATTTGAACTAGATGGTAGCACATATGTTATGACTAGGATTTCATTTCTATTACTTACTTTCTCAATTAATTGGAACACTCTGGTTATGCAACAGCCCTTGAATTTCAAGGAAACACGAATTGATATTAGAAGATAATTTTTACATTTCTATTAGAGAAATCCAGACACCCCAGATCTCCCACCGGCTCAAGAAAATGGCCGGTCGGTGATCGCACACTTGCCGCAGCTATTAGCAGCGATTTTTTCTGAACATCGTTTTCGTGGCTTCCTATTGGTTCTTTTGAAAAAATTTTCGTCGCTGGTGCCGCAAACCGAAAATGTCGTTTTTGCAGTAGTGCTGTAAATCCCCCATGAACAGGTTATTGGTAAGGAAACGTTTATAGGGGTAGAAATAAAATTATAGTGTCAATTAATATGCTTAGTAAAAACCAGGGTTGGCAAAAACCCAGGCTTTTTTTAAAAAACCCAAATGGGGCAATTTTCAAAAAAACCCTGAAAACAGAACTGGGTTTTTTTTTTGGAAAAGTGTGGGTTTTTTCAAGATTAACTGATTTTCTCCTACAAAGTAAGTGGGTTTTCAAATTTTAGCGAAATCTTTTTATATTAAATGTGTTCCGTCAGTTTTTCCATAGTTAAGTTGGTTTTTTGAAAAAAACCATTCAATAATGAAAAAACCCACTGAATTATAAAAGAACCTATTTAAAACCCATTGGGTCCAATCCAGCCAACCCTGGTAAAAACTAAATTAATTTTTTTCTTATGAAGTCGTCTTTAAAATGTGAGAATATAAAGTACTTACTGTCGCATCTTGAGCTCCACAAAGATAGTCCGAGATCTAACTCATACGACACTCACTTTGGTCAATGTGACATAAGGAACGAACTATAGCAAACCGTCCGTCCGTCCCAGCAAAAAAAATCAGCAAAATTTCTTCAAAAAATGTGAAGGAAATTGGAAGTTTGTCTAGTTTCAAAAATAAATTCAACCTTTTTCTGACTTTCAAATCTTAATATGTACATTTCTGTTCCCCTTCATTCAAAATAAACATAATTGGATATATTGCATATACGGACATAATGATAAAAAAGTAACTGCTCCGTTAAATCTCATGCCGTTTATCCTTCTTTAATAAGTTGCTAAACATTCCATTCATGTTGTTATTTCTTGTAGCGTTTTACGAAATAATTTGCATTTTACACCTTGAAGAATTAATCATCGTGAAAAATGCTCCTTAACGAATATGTCTCATGAAAAGTGCTCCACGACTCAAGAAGTTTGGGAGCCCCTGACTAAAGGTATAAGATGGAAATCTAGGTGGTAGCTAAAATAAGAAAAATAATGTTTCAAATTTGAAGTATCACAATCTTGGGGAATAATTCTTCATAACTAACTTTGTACTGCTCAATATGTTGCTGAAACTGGAATAAAATATTCAGGCAGAAATATTTTTGGGGAAATTTTGGACTAAACAAGTTATGTTCTCGGAAAATATTGGGACCTGGGACATTTTCTACGCCCATGCATACAACCTAAGTCTAACCAATTATTGAAATGGAGGCTAAATACAGATTTTTTTTTGTCCATATAGTCTTCAAAATACCTCAAATGCTGGGTGTTTAAATAAGAAAAACTATTCTAAGACAGTATACCATAGAGGGGTATAAGTTAATACCCTAAAATTTTAGTTTTGTCCCATGTAATTGCTTATTCATATTGATTCATACATTTACAGGTATGGATCGTGAATCAAGTAAGCAGTTATGTGAACCAAAGACGCTAAAATCCTTAGTTTGTGGAGTGAAATATGCTGCAGGAAACTACTTGATTCATCAGTTTGTGCTGAACTATTCAAAATCAAGCAACTCTTACGATGAAAAATACGTTCGTGCAGTGCTGCTGTCGCTTTCAAGTGATTCAGTGAATGCGAGGAACGAAGAGGGGTTCACTGCACTCCATTTGGCTGTAAGAAATCGCAACTATTTTATGGTTTGCATGTTGCTGTCACACGCTCCTGACATTGATGTTAACAGTAAAAGTTTAAGTGGAGAAAATGCCCTGCACATGGCAGCCACCATGAGCACGCAAGGAGAAGATATCACTCCAATAGTTAAGATGATAATCTGTTCTGGTGCAGATTTAAGTGCTAAAGACAACGATGGCAAATCCCCACTTCATATTTCAGTGGAAAATAATGATTTGAAAACTGTAAAAGTTCTAAATGAAGGTCGTGCAACTTTAGAGTACGTGGAAAATTATCGATGTATGCCACTTCATGATGCTGTGAGACTAGGGAATTTGGAAATGGTAAGATTTTTGGTAGAAAATTGGTGGCACGATCCCTGGAAATATAGTGACATACTTCATGTAGCTGTAAAAGAGGGAAGTTTGGAAATAGTTAAATATTTGGTAGACAGTGGGGTAGAAATTAGTGATAGGGATATTCATGATATAACGCCACTTCATCTAGCAATAAAAGAAAGGCACTTGGAAATAGTAAAGGTTCTGGCAGGAACTGGAATTTTATGGCATAAGGACCGTATTCATGGTGATACACCACTTCACGCAGCTGTGAGAGTAGGGTGTTTAGAAATGGTGAAAGTTTTATTAGAAAGTGGGGCTACTGTATTTTGCTTGAATCGAATGCTTGACACACCATTAAAGATAGCCGTTAAGGAAGGAAGCGTGGAAATAGTGAAAGTTTTAATAGAAAAAGGTGGTGCTTCAGATTGCATTAATCATCAAATCTGTAATGAAGAAAATGCCCTCGATGTAGCCGTGAAAGAAGGGTATTTGGAAATAGTGAAAATTTTGGTAGCAAGTGGTTCTGTTTTAGATTACAGGAACAATCAAGGTGGTACGCCACTCCATGTTGCCGTGAAACGAAGGTATTTGGACATAGTAAAAGTTTTGGTAAAGAGTGGTTCTTTATTAGATTGTTGCGATAAAGAAGGTAATACGCCCCTTCATGTGGCTGTACAAGAAGGTTTGGAATTGGTAAAAGTTTTGGTAGATTGCGGTACTGTTTTAAACTGCTGGAATAATCACGGTGATACGCCACTTCACGTGGCCGTGAGTGGAGGATCTTTTGAAATTGTAAAAATTTTACTAGAAAGGGGTGCTATTTCATATTACAGTAATGATGATGGTGATACACCTCTTCATGTATCTGTGAAAGAAGCAAGGATAGAAATAGTGAAAGTTTTGGTAGAGAGTGGTGCCATCTTAGATTGTCGCAATAATTATTGTGATACACCACTTCATTTAGCTTTGAAAAAAGGGATGTTGGAGATAGCAAAAGTTTTGGTAGAAAAAGATTTTGTTTTAGATATTTGGAATGTTTATAGTAATTACAGGAATCATGATGGTGACACGCCACTTCATGCAGCTGTAAGAGAAGGGTGTTTGGTAAGAGTAAAAAGTTTTGTAAAAAGTTCTGCTGCCTTAGATTGTAGGAACAATCATGGTGATACACCTCTTCATGTAGCTGTGAGATTAAGATACTTGAAAATTGTGAAATATTTGGTAGAAAGTGGTGCTGTTTCATACTACAGTAATGATAATGGTGATGCGCCGCTTCACGTAGCTGCAAAAGAAGGATACTTTGACGTAGTGAAAGTTATGGTAGAAAGGGGTGCTTTATTAGATTGTAGGAATGATTCTGGTGATACACCACTGCATGTTGCTGTGAAAATAGGCATGTTGGAAATAGTGAAAGTTTTGATGGAAAGAGGATCTATTGTAGATTTTAGGAATAAGAATGGTGATACGCCACTTCATGTTGCTGTGAGTATAGGGTCATTGGAAATAGTGAAAGTTTTGGTAAGAACTAGAGCTATTTTAAATTGCTGGAACAATCGAGGCAATACACCACTTCATCTAGCTGTCACACAAGGATATTTTAAAATAGTAAAATTTATGGTTAAAAATGGTGCTGTTTCATATTACAGAAACGACTATGGTAATACGCCTCTCCACATAGCTGTGGAAAATGGATGTCCCGAAATTGTTAAAGTTTTAGTAGAAAATGGTACCCCATTAAATTTCACTGATAATCATGGTGATACACCGCTTCTTTTGGCTGTGGGTGACGAAAAGTTTGAAATAGCAAAGATTTTGGCAGAAAGTGGTGCTGATTTATATTACAAAAATGGACATGGATATACACCCCTTCATGTGGCTGTGCAAAATAAGTCTTTAGAAATGGTAAAAGTTTTAGTAGAAAGTGGTGCTAGTTTAACTCACAGTATCTTTTATACTGGTACACCATTGCATGAAGCTGTGATAGAAGAGTGTTTGGAGATAGTAAAATTTCTAAGTGAAAAAATTTGCGTTCGAGATTACAAGAATATTAATGGTGATACTCCGCTTTATATGGCAATAGAAGTAGAGTGCTGGGAAGCAGTAAAAATTTTGTTGGAAAAAGGGGCTGATGTAGATTGTAGGAATAAAGATGGTAATTCGCCGCTTCATGTAGCTATAAAAGTGGAGTTTTTGGGCGCAGTAAAAATTTTGTTGGAAAAAGGGGCTAATGTAAATTGCAGGAATAATGACGGCGATTCTCCACTACATGTTGCTGTCAGAAAAGGGATGTTAGAAATAGTAAAGGTTTTGGTACAAGTTGATGCTGTTTCAGGTTGCAGGAATAAGGATGGTGAGTCGCCACTTCATTTTGCTGTGAGATATGGGATGTTGGAAATAGTAAAGGTTTTGGTAGAGGGAAATGCTGACATAGGTTGCAAGAATGAACGTGGATTAACACCTCTTCATGTAGCTGTGATACAAGGGTTCTTAGAAATAGTAACATTTTTGTTTGAAAGTGGCGCTGTTTTAGATTGCAGGAGTAACATTGGCAATACTCCCCTCCATTCAGCTGTGGAACTAAGATATTTGGAAATGGTAAAATTTTTGGTTGTAAATGGTGCTGTTTTAGATTGCAGGTGCTTAGATTGTGACCGTACACCACTTGATATAGCTGTAATGAACGGAAGTTTGGAAATAGTTAAATATATGGTAGAAAACGGTGCTATTTTGGATTTCAGCAGATATGATAGATATCCTTCTTTTAATGTTGCTGTTAATAAAGGGAATTTGGAAAAAGGGTATTTGGAAGTAGTAAAAACTTTGATTGAAAGTGGTCCTGCCATAAATTACAAATTTAATCATGGATATAAACCACTTATGTACTAAAAAAGCTTGATATTAAATATGATTTTCGCACAGTCTGCGGATGCATTTTATTTCTATTAACTTTTCTAGAACATTTTTCAACAATGGCCATTTTTCGATGATAATAATTGATTATAATGACGACATCGATACAGTAGGTTCCTTTCACAAACACCAGATGGCCGTGAAAACTTCAGAGGAGTAGCGTGTCCGTTGTCCAAAAAAATGAGATAGGTCAGTTTTTATTGTCCTCGTTATAGTATTTTTCTCACTGTTTCTTCATATTATGGTAGAATAAATGTCTTATAAAACCTACTAGCTGTTTTACAACCCGGCAAAGCCGGGTCTTACAGCTAGATGCGAGATTCGCTGGTTACCTGTTCGTATTTATTTACACATTCCTTAAGATTAAATATGCAGTTTTAATTCATTATCTTTGAAAGGTGTTTTGCCTCTGATTTCACATTGAATTGACCTCTAGATCAGGAAAGTGAAAAGAAAAATTGGCACCAAAGATTTTCTAATTCTCCACACCCTAAAGAACCAAAAAAACCTTGGTGCCAAAAATTAACACGAACTTTTTACAGATTTACATGAGCGCCTCCACTATAAGGTAAAAGGGAGTGGATGAATAGTGAATAGAGGTCCGTTCAATTTTATTTGCGGGTGGGGAAGGTAGGTTGATCAGATGATCTTCGGCAGTGTGCATGCCCTGGCACGACGATGTAATATTTTTATTGAGGTTTGTAGATCTTGATGGTAATTGAATTACAAACGGGGTGGTGGAGGAAAATGAGTGTCATATGTCATATTTGAATTCAGCTGGTCATTTTGCACAAGAATCAGCTGAAATTCAGTCGGTGGCGTTTTGATTTTTTTTCGTACAGCAATTTAACTCTATGTGCGGCATTGGAACCCTTTTGTGGGTGCTTTAGGAGCGTTAACACCTCAACCGCTTTTCGTAAATATCATTGTTTGGGTCCTTGCTAAAGGGTTACGACCTTTCAAACGTGAAGTGTGTAAAAAATAAAAAACCTCTATAAAGTTTAGCTACATTTTTGCATTTTTAGGGGGGAAATAACCCCTAAAACCTATCCATTTGCTACAAAATTTCATATTTTAGAAATTTCAACTTTCCTTGTCCCTTTGGATGTAATTTAAAGACTAAAGTAATGCTTTTTGACCCTGAAAATCGAATTCAAAGTGATTAAGTCATTGAAAAGCGTAAAAAGGGGGAGGGGCTGTTCACCGAAAATACTGAGTCAATTAAGAATTTTAATGGTTATTTTCGTGTTTAGCGACCCAAAATCTATAAGAGATGCCTATTTTCATCAAGGAAAAAATTTTGAAGGTAAAATTTGTTGAACAGTGTTATTCATTGTTTTACTAAAATTCAAAATGTTTCGAGAATAAAAAAATAACTTTCGACGCCCCTGATTCCGAATTTTTTTGAGTGCTTCAAAAACTAAAATCGCTCAGAAAATTTTGTATGAAAAATTATATCTTTCTTATTTGTAAAATACAGATCTCGGAAGAATAATTTAATTGATATCATAACAAAAATAAAATTTATTGGAAATACAGAATGGTATACGGTTCACACAGAGGGTCTATTTGGATTTACGATTTAAAAGCAATAGTAAAAACTTCCCTATTGTGTATAGAGAACAATACAACTACAGTAAATAAAACTATACAAAAATCCCTTACCACGCAACCAGTGTCTTTCGAACCCACTTTTTTTCTCTTGAAAATCCTGAAAAAGAGAACGTGTGGTGTAATTCCACGGTTTACTTTTAAGGGTAAAAATTCCAATCAACCAATCATCATTTTCTGTGGAAGAACCCCCAAACCTCCTCAAAATTTTTAAATCTCTGCTACGATTTTTCCTTGAAAATTTTTTGACTCACAAAGATTGGTGTCAAATGAGTTAAAACAGAGAAAAAAATCCCAAAATTTTTCTAATGGAGGACCCTCTCCCCATTTTACTTGGGATTCACATTCTTTTTACACAAACTTGAAACTTAATGCACTAAAATTAAAATACTATGTGTACGTTAGGGTTATGATTTTTTTCAGATTTAAAAGCCTGGGGTGGCAAATGATGAGTATTGGTCCATAACTCTCGAAAATAACTTTTGTTTTTGAAAACTGTGAAAAAAGCTTGCGCGCCTAATAAGATTTTTATAAGACTGAAGCACTAAAAGGCAGTTAATAAAATCTTTTTTGAAGCTGATTGTTACATAAATCATAGATTTGTAAAAGAGCTTTTCCCATTCCTTTTGGTCCCAAAAGATAGTGTGGGAAGTTTCAGCCCCCTAAATTGACTCTAGGGTAGGGTGTCCCTTATTTGGGCGTTTTTTCAAAAAGTCAGGGAAACTTTTGCTCCACCCCCGAATTTTTTTCTATTTGGTACCCTAAGACTGTGTACAAAATCTTAAATCGATCAGATAATATTAACACGTGCCCCAAACGGCCTAAAGTTAGAAAAATTTGACTTTTTTCTAATTTTTTTGAAAATTTTTAAAAATATGTTTAAAAAATCCGTTTCTCTCTCCGAATAATAGGGCTCTAACACATTTAAAAATAATATTTGACCGTTTTTCATTGCTAGTTAGGCCAAAATACCCAGTTTGTTACCTAGTCATCAATCAGAAAATAATCAAATTTGTCCATTTTATACTGAGAATACAAGAATCAAAAGGCAGTGGTAAACGACTTAAAACCGCAAAATTCCATGGCTAAACACCATTTGTAGACCATATTGATGTGGATATAAATTTTCTGGAGCTCAAATTAATTATGGGTTGCTTAATAACAGACGCCATATTGGGTTGCATTAAAATTTAAAAAAATCTGGAAAAAAAGGTATGGGCATGTTTGATATCGGGTAACGGGTTCTTGAGGTTTCTAAACTCAATTAAGACTGATAAGTTACTCTTAGACAACTTTTTTAAGCTCTTTACGCAATTGTAAGGGCCACCATATCTCCTAACAGAAGTGCAAACCATGTTTTTAGAACTATAGATATGGTAATAAATTCTAAACACATAAAACTGGCAAGAGAAATTCTGGAAACAAGTTAAAAAACAGACTTCAGTGCGTCCACGAGTATTTTATTCCATAAAGCTGAAATTGGTACAAAATTAACCCCCTCTTCATAATAATGGAGTTATACTATCAGAAGGTAAGCAATTAACCATATTTATAGAGACTGTTCTTCCTATTTTATCATAATTTTATACATTAACATAAAAATACCAGCAGTTCAACATATAAGTGTGTCATTAAAAAAATTGAATACTGTTATTTTGTCCGTGGCTGTAAGAATGTTAAACATTAACTACAGTTTTATAACTCTTCTACTTTACCCTTAGTTTTTCTTCGCACTGTCAACCTTTCATCAGTAAACGTCTTTGAAGAAGTACTAAGGTTTCGAGTAAATTTTTTCGTGATTAAATTTTTATGGAATTAAATTATTTTAAAGTGTCAGACCCTTCTTTGAGAATATAGAGGTACGAGAAACTTAAAGCGAAGAATAGCTGACAAAAAGACTTTGAAGAAGGAATGATTTTAAGAAACTGTTGATTATATTTATGATATTTAAATATCCAATACAAGTGTCTTAGATTTTAATGACTCTAATTTGTTGAATTGCAGGTATTTTTTTATGTTAACGAATAAAATTATGATGAAATAGAAGAACAGTCTCTAAAAACATGGGTTAATTGCTTACCTTCTGATAGTATAACTGAATTAATATGAAGATCGGTTTAATCTTGGTATTAACTTCAGCTTTTCAATTAACTTACGGAATAAAATACTTGTGAACACATGGAGTCTGATTTTTAACTTGTTTCCAGAATTTCTCTTGACAGTTTTATATATTTAGAATTTATTACCATATCTATAGTTCTGAAACCATTGTGTGCACTTGTATTAGATCTGCTGGGCCTTATAATTGCGTAAAGAGCTTTAAAAAGTTGTCTAAGATAATTTTATTAGTCTTAATTGAGTATAGAAACCTCAAACAACCATTACCAGATATCAAACATGCCCATACCTTTTTTTTAGATTTTTTTTTAAAGTTTTAATGCAATCCAATATGGCGTCTGTAATTAAGCAACCAATAATTAATCTGATCTCCAGAAAATTTATCTACACATCAATATGCTCTACAAATGGTGTTTAGCCATGGAATTTTGCGGTTTTGAGTCGTTTACTACAGCCTTTTGATTCTTCTACTCTCAGTATAAAATGGACAAATTTGATGATTTTCTGATTGGTGGCTAAGTTAGAAACTGGGCATTTTGGCCTAACTAGCAATGAAAAACGGTCAGATATTATTGTTTAATTGTGTTAGATCCCTATAATTTGGAAAGGGATTTTATAAACATATTTTTAAAAATTTTCAAAAAAATTAGAAAAAAGTCAAATTTTATAAACTTTAGGCCGTTTGGGGCACGTGTTAATATTATCTGATCGATTTAAGATTTTGCACACAGTCTTAGGGTACCAAAAGGAAAAAAATTGGGGGGTGGAGCAAAAGTTTCCCCGACCTTCGATTTTAAGGGACACCCTACTCTAGGGTTTGCCTATAGAGCCCCGAATTAAGAAAAAATTACCAATTTTCAGAATTATTAAAAAAAGTATATTTTGATATTTAAATTGATATAAAACTGTTCAAATGTGTTATTTAGGACATTTTAGATGGTTAATATTTATTTAAGTTTATTAACTGTACCTATAGTGTCTATAATTTAAGAGTAAAAGGTACTACTAAGGGACGTTGCGCTCATCAAAGCTTATAATACACTACATTGGTCGAAAATAATTAAATTCCAATTTTCTTCAAAAGAACTCCCTCAAATGATGCCATTTGGTGTTACATTGATGTTTAAAAATATAAAGGCCAGTAAAGTAACAGTAATTAGACCTTCTATTAGGCCTTCTTCTAGGTTTAAATGTAAAAATGCTTTTCTTCGAAAATGCTTGTTTCCAGCTGATCAAATCCAAATTTTATTCTAAAAAAGAGGGTTATTGTATTTTTTTAGTTCAAAAACTTTCAAATACCATTATAAGCTTCATTTTTACGTAGAACTTAATTTTAAATCAAACAGATAGGAATTGACTTGGGTTATTTCTCTACCAGAAGAGAAATGGGATCTCTTCATTAAAGTAAAGAAAATTGTTTAATATTTGTAAATTTTTGTTCGTATTTTGATGAAAGAAGATTTCAATTAAACTTTCCCCCCAATACATTAAAAAGAGGTAATTTTCATAATTTCATACGATAAAATTTATTTTTATTTCTGGTATATAGGAGAAATTCATGTGGTTTCCAATCTGTATGGTTTAAATCTAAAATCTACTTATAAAAATGAAATCTATAAGGTTCAAAAAGGGATTTCAAGGTTTTTGATCTTAAAAAGTACTATAATAACCCTCTTTTTGAGAAAATTTTGGATTTGATCAGCTAGAAACAAGCATTTTTGCAGAAAAGCAATTTTTGTATTAAAAGTTCAGTGGAAGACCTAATTACTATTATTTCACTGGTATTAATAATTTAAAACATCCATTTAACAACAAATTGCATCATTTTAGGGAGTTCCTTCGAAGAAATTCGGATTTAATTCATTTTGGGGAATGCAACGTCCCTAGCACTTATTAATCTTAAAATATAGGGGCTATAGGGTACAGTTAAGCACATAAATATATATTATTCATTGAAATATGTTCTGTGGAACACATTTAAACCAGTTTTATAACAATATAAATGTCAAAATATTTTTTAATTCTGAAAATAGGTAGTTTTTTTTGCTTTTTTTTCAAATTTGGGGCTTTATAGGCACACCCTAGAGTTAACTTATGGGGCTGAAACTTTACACACTATCTTTTGGGACCAAAAGGAATGGGGAAAATCCCTGGGTAGCGAGGTTTTTTGGAAAAAAAATTTTTTCCCGAGACACACTAGTGATTGCTATATTAGAAAGTGAAATGAGGTTAGGCGCGCAAGGTTTTTTCTCAATATAAAGAAAATAACGCTATAAAATTAACATATGGGCAAAAGTTCATCGAATGCAACATCAGGCTTTTAAATAGTTTTAAAAAAAGTCTCAGAATCACCCTAGTGTACGTCCTATCTAACATTTAATGTATTAAAGTACTCATAAGGAAGTACAGTTGTGGAAAAAACGACTCAGTTGCGATTTTTGGCGAACCACTTGGGTTAGGAAGACAAATGAGGTATAATTTTTCATAAAGTATTCTTTAATCAAAAAATTTTCGAGTCCTTAGGGGGTCGTCTTCATATTAAACGAAACACAAACTTTTTTTGTGTACGTCCAATCTAAAATTTAACGTATAAAAGTACTCATAAGGAAGTACCTCAGAAAAATGTTGAGTCAAAACCACAGCCGAAACAAGTCAAGTTCACTGGTCAAGTTACGGCCCTGCCCCACACAACATAGAAAAACGATCCCATCCTTCTTCTACGATCACCCCTATCCTTGAAATGGCTAGGGCCAAGTACCACAACAATATCAGTATTTCCCTGATCCACGAAATCCTCCCCCTTTCAAAAGAACCAACCAGTTGACTTCCTTGAAGAGAGAAGGTAGGAAAGAGGGAGCTTGTTTTGGCTTGTCCATTTTGAGCTATCCAGGATCTACCGAAGCGTATAGGTTTCCACGAGTTATTTAGGTAAGTGCTAACTTTTTTTGTTTGCCTATTTTTGAATCAATATTAAAATAAAAAGCAAGGTATGTTTTTCCATGTTGTAAATTCAAGTATAAATTGTAAGAAATCCTAAATTTGTGTTCTGTTTGGGGAGACACGTGTTGCGTATTTGTTTATGTTGGTGAGTTTTGGTCCATTTCTGAATTACTATTTAAAAAGGTGAGGTATGTGTTCTTCCCCATGCAGTAAATTTGAATTATAAAATGCGTAAAATAATATCAAATTCATGCTTTCTGTTTGGTAATAACATGTTTTTGTATAATTGCTGATGTCGGTGATTTTTAAATAGGGTCCTACATTAGTGGGAAAGAATAAGTTTAATTACTTGTTACTTTTGTTTAAATGAGATTAAAATAATTTACTTTTTTAAATAATATTTTCGTTTTGAATGTTACATCCCGTTGCGTTAAAATAATATAATATTCATATATCGTAGTTTTGTTTTTTGTCTGTATATTTTAAAAACCTATTTTATATTTCTTTCAACACAAAAAAGTATGTATTCAACTCGTTAACATATATGAGTTCTGATAAGGGGGATTCACAACACTTTCGCAGTTTGTAAAGATATTTAAATAAAATGTGTTGGTACAGGGTGTCCCAAAAAAGACTGACACATTTTAAAAATTTTTAATTAAAAAACTAAAAAAGATAAAAATACGCGGTTTATTGCATACTCATAAGACCTAAGAATTTTATGACACAAATTTTCGTAAAAAAGTATCAATCTCCCCATAGGAGATAATGGAAAATAGTGCTCCCACCTGTCGGGGGATTTTTGAACTATGATTTACGAAAATTTGTGTCATAAACTTATTTGGTCTTTAGAGTATAATTCAAAAAACCCCTTATTTTTATCTTTTTTAGATTTGAGTTATTGATTTTTAAAATGTAATGTGTCAGTCTTTTACTTTTTTGGGACACCCTGTATTTCCTCGTGACATGATTTTGTTCTTAAATAGTGTACTTTGCAAAACACTAAAACTATCCCCAAGTCGTCAAATATAATTAAAATATGTTACGCGTGGGTTCTTATTAACTGATACCATGTTTAAATCTATGTTTACAAGTTAAGTTATTCATATATTTTAATTAAATCGTCAGTTTGAAGAAGGGAATAAGTCCAAAAAATGACAAATTCACTTTTTGTGCTCAAAACAATCTCTAAGCTTTGCTCTACACATGGGTGAAAAGAGGGGAACAATAACTAACCCCTCTAGGGAGATATCGCCCTTGAAGTTGTGAAATCGATGTCCATTCATTGTATTTTTTAAGCTAATTTGGAATTGAAGTTAATTTTTCTTTCTCCTCATATTCTTTGTGCTGTAAACTAAGTTAAAATAAAATTTTCTCTTAATTTCAATGTTTTTCAAACTTTTTTTTATGTAGGGAATCAGGGGCGGATTTCCAAAAGTGCCGCCTATAGGCTGAAACAAAATTTGCCGCCTATATGCTATAGTATATCTTACAAAACTAAACAGGGGCGTCATTTCAGTTTTTGTTTGGGGGGGACAAAGATTTTTAAGTGGGTTTGGTACACGCGGTGACTTAACTTTTGGTTTCTTATTTTTTGGCATTTATTATTTTATGGGGCTTGGCAAGGGTGTATCCAGGTGTTTTTTTGGGGGGGTTATGAATTTTCATAATCCAATTTAATCTTCTTGATGATCTTAATATGGCAAAGACTACTAAAAGGGGGGTCTGGGGGTCCTTCCCCAGAAAATTTTTGGAAATTTAAGTAAAAAAACCCACTTTTTCATCTCGTTTTGGAACGCCTCATCCGAATTTCGGATATAGATTTTATGGTAGAATTTTTACGTTTTGACGAACAATATCCGAAGTGCTTGATCACTTAAAAGTAATATTTTACACAAAATATTACAATTTTACAATGTGAGCAAGTAAAAATGGGGGGGGTCTGGGGGTCACCCCCAAAAAAATTTTGATAACTTGCTTAAAGTAGTGTTTCAGCTCATTTTGAGACCCTTACAGTTCCTTGAAAACCACAGAATTTTCTGGGGAAAAAATTATTAAAATCGTCAAACGGGGTCCGGAGCTCCTCCCCCAGAAAATGTTTTTGGAAATTCACCCCAAACTTGTGTTTTTATCTACTTTTCAAAGTCTATGGAGAGAGTACCAAAAGGAAAAAGCTTCTTGTAGGCGGCATAATTTTCAAGGGAAAAACACTGTATAACAGATACCAAAATCCCAAAATTTGAGAGGGGGGATTAGGGGTTCTCCCCAAGAAATTCTTTTGAAAATTTCCCCTTAAAGTAGTGTTTTAGCTCATTTTGAGACTCTTTGGTTAACAGAAAACAGTTCCGTGTAAACCACAAAATTGCTTTCCAGAGCTTATTGTTTAGTGTTTTCTTTCTCTTCTCCTTTTTTATTCAGAAAAAAAATCTGCTGGTCAAAAATTTGCCGCCTACTAAAATTTGCCGCCGTAGGCTATAGCCTAGCTAGCCTATTTAGAAATCCGCTACTGTAGGGAATGTTTGACTCCATTCATATTCACTCACTCCATTGATACTGCTTTAATAACCCAGTTTCACTATAATTTTGAATTTCATTGTCTTTTTATTTCACCCTTTTGTGGTGTAAACTAAGGAGAAATATAATTTAAATGTGATTTTAAGGGTTTTTTCATCAGAAAAAAAGATTTTTTCATCAGAAAAATTTCATAAGGTGGAAGAAGGGAATAAGTCCATCAGCTTATTTTGGCTGTAAAATATTTTTGAATACACTTATATTTGTTTTGATGATTGCTCTGTTTTCTAAATAGGGTTCTGAACATACAGTAAAAATTTGGCGGTTATACAATGAAAATTCCATTACTTATACAGTTTTTTTTTCGATTTTCTCAAAACTTGATTTTTGGACTTATTCCCTTCTTCAAACTGACGATTCAATTATAGGTATATTCGTTTTTTCATACCTGTAAAATTTATTTGAATAGTAACTTTGGAGTCCTCAAAGGGGAGGGGTCTTTTAAAGTAATTTTCGTAGCTTTGGGACCATTCAAGTATTACGTAAGCGCCTACTAAGGGGGATTTGCTCTTTGCTTATTTCTCCTAACAAGGGGGGAGGGAGGAGATGAGTGATGCTTACGTAAGATACAACATTTTCGAAAATCTCTTGTTTCTTGCATAAATAATTTTAAAACTCAACCAAAAATAAATTTAATAAAAAAATTGAATTAGGAAATCTGACGTGATGGAGATGGACCCCCCAAACATTTAGATATTTTAACCCCGAAAAGTAGTGTTTCGACTCATTTCTGAACCCTTAGGGTTACACCCAAAAAGGACAGCTCCTTGTATGTGACCTAATTTTCAAGGAGAAAAAAAACAGTACTTAATTAAAGGGATATCGAAATTTCGGGGGGGGGTCCGCCAGTTTCTTACGTAATTATGGTGGGGGGGTTGAGGTTTGCTTATCTTTACTAACAAGGGGAGATGGGATTAAAAATGACCACAACATGCTAACGTAATATTCGAACGGTCCCTTTAAAGGATGTAAAATCTTTTAAAATTATCTTTAAAACAAGGGGTACTAGCATTGTTTTTTTTTTAAATCGGTCAGGGAAAATATTTTTTGGGTAAATATTTTATGAAATTTTGTCGTGTACAATTAACTTTAAAACGAGGGGTTACACCAACATTGTTTTTAAAAATGATTTCATTAAAATAATTAATTAAATAAAAAATATATGATAAAGTTTTATATTAAAACTTGTAAAACCAGGGGATCACACCATTAATATTTTTAAAAAAGTCTTTTTCTAAAAAAAACCTTGTAAAATTCTCTCCTTAAACAAGGGGCTTACATCAGAATAGTTAGAAACATTTTTTTAATTCCCGAAAAAATATTATCATAGAAAAATATTATTATACAGTAAAGCACCGTTTATACGTCTTTCAAGGGACCAACGTAAAACGGCGTATAAATGAAAAGACGTATAATTGAAAACAATTTTGATTATTTGAATTAATTGGGACTTGGCGAAAACGACGTATAAATGTAAAAGACGTATAAATGAGAGACGTATAAACGGTGCCTTAATGTATTATTGTAGACATAGTTCAAGTTTTTGAAATTAAACCTTGCAAAATTCTCTCTTCAATGAGGAGTTACACCAACATTGTTTTAGTAAAAAAATATAATCAATTTTTAATTTTAAAAAATCATATTTTTAAAAAATTTAAACTTAAAAAGTGCGACATCATTTGAATCGTTAGCCTGAAAAAGGAAAATAAGTCCAAAAATGACAAATTTACTTAGCTCAAAACAATCTCCAACCTTTGCTCTACATCAGCACTACATAAAGGTGAAAAGAGGGAGAAAATAACTATCCCCTATAGGGAGATAGCCCCTTGAAGTAGCGAAATTGATGTCCTGTTCATTGATTGTATTTTTTCAATTAATTTTTGGAATTAAAGTTAATTTTCAGTTCTTTTTCTTTGTGGCTTAAACTAGGTCAAAATAAAATTTGCCTTTAACTTATGGTTAATTTTTATAGTTACAATGTACAATACTGAAAAAATAAACGACTCAGACCCTATATCTCCAGAACGGCTTGTGAAATAAAGACAAATAAGGTATCATTTTTCATGATTTGAAGTATTCTATATACAGAAACACACAGTTTTTATAACCAGTTTTATAATAATTATCAAATTTCATTTGACTTTTTTATTTCTCACTTTTGAGTTGTGATCTTAGCAGAAATATGTGCGATACGTTTTAGCAAAGACTTTAACCACAGTTACATATTTAAGATAAGAATATTTAAAAGGATGTACGAAACCGTTCAATGCAAAAAATAGGTAAGCGAAAACCGTTCAGTAAAAATATAATTTATAAAACATGTGTGCTACGAGTTTTTTTTAATTTTTGAACGGTTTTTGTCTGAACGGATTTTGCATTGAACGGAAAAAAAAGTAAGAACTTTAAGTCGAGAGAGACACGAAACGCAAACGATGAAAAATTTCACGTTTCGTACTCGAAACGATTATTTTGGAAACGTTCGTCCCGGAGCTCCCGTCTCCTCAAAAACGTATCGTCCGCCATCTTGTTTTGAGATTCCGAAGCGGATTCCGATTGCTTTTACACTTTTTGTGGCCCGTTTTAATAGTTTTAAAAAATCTAAAACAGCTATTTTTTACCAAAATAAGTCCTCAGACATTAATATATTACGAAAGTAATGGACATGTAGTGCCTTACTTGTACTACTTGTGTTACTAGTAATTACTTGTGGTGTTTCTTAACAGATGGCAGCACAAAGGAAGCGAAGTGGAAACGATTGATTGAGTCGGCTCTTCAGATTTCCTCGTTTGCGTTTCGTGTCTCTCTCGTCTTAAGTCCGTGAATACGGCCCTAAACGCTGTGGAGGTTTTACGTCTTTTCCGCGTCGGGTTTTTAAAAACTTTAAACTCATGAACTTTTCTTCTTAGGCGAACCGGGTGGTATTGGGATCTTCAGTTTGGGAGAACTGAGGCGTTTGCAATCAAAACCAGCTCATTCCATTTTTGGAAATTTTACAGGAGAGACAAAAAACTTCTCACGTCCGCTGTTTAAAAGTTAAATTTTTCTGTAAATTTTTAATTGTAGGTATAACCGCCTAGAATTTGATTAGTTTTTCATTTTCATTCCAGGTGCATTACTTTGTACGTAATTACACTAATTAGGTTGGAATGATCTGATTTTGATGCAAAAATACGATTTTTCATGCTTTTTTCAATTTTTTTTGTTCAATTATGTTGTGTGAAATTGGTTTTTTCCAGTTTACCAGTTAATATTTGTGTCTTTACGAGTTTTAAATAAATGACACCCACTTAACTTTTTCAAATGATCGGAAATTTCACAGTTGAGCACAGTTTTCACCTTTTCATCTAATTTTGGATTGGAATGAGCTGGTTTGAGCCTTTTTTTTGCTCCATACTGCTCCAAAAACGCAAATTGAACGATGATACCAAGGAGGATGCCAGGGGACCCACCCCCAAAAAAATCAAACTAGGTATCCAAAACAAGTTAAAGCGCTGTTTTTTAGGGTCAATTTTTAAAAAAATTACTGGCAAGGACCCCCAGGCCCCCCTTTGCACTTACATCTATATAATTCTCTGCTTTTTATCATTCTAAAAAATCGTAAAATTCACCGCCGAATTCAGGAATTCAGGGAATTCAAATTTCACCTAAAAAGTCAGGGAATAGTCAAAGAAAATTGCACATTTTGGCCAAAAATCTGGAAAATCATGAAAAATACCTGGAAAATGAAAATTTTTAATGTTTGCGTGTCAATTTCGGCTCTACTAAGTGAAAAAATAGTCAATTTATTGAAATGTATTGAATGAATTGATTGAAAATGCCGTGAATTACTAGTTTTTTTTTACCGAAAAATCTTAAAAATTGGCCTAGGAAAAGTCAGAGAAACTACAACCATCAACCCCTCAGGATCATAATTGAGAATTCAACGTAAAAAACGAGATTTCAACGTAAATTCGACGAACTTCAACACCTACTCGTGGCTTTGTTTGAGGACCAAATGACATGAAAATTGGTTTTAGGGGTGCTCTTTCAGAATCGGGAATAATCATTGATGTCGCCCATAGAAAAAACGAAAGTTGGTGCTTCGTTAATATGAAGAAAATTTTTCTGTACATAGAATACTTCAAATCATGAAAAATGATACCTTATTTGTCTTTATTTCACAAGCCGTTCTGGAGATATAGGGTCTGAGTCGTTTATTTTTTCAGTATTGCACATTGTAACTTTAAAATTTAACCATAAGTTCCCTATTTAGTGACATTCTGAAAGCGGAAATCTCAAGAAAGTTGTAAAAAAATCTTTACTTTTTCGAGAGCTTGATTTTAAATTTTTATTTCAAAGATACAATGTTGAAAAAAGGACACTTTTTCTGTTTATAATCACCCCAATTCACGATAAACGATGGCCTTGCTAGCCACGATTTGCCAGATCCCAAATACAACGCAACGAACTCATATTAATCAGGGGCGGATTTCCAAATGTGCCCCCTATATAGGCTGAACCAAAATTTGCCGCCTTCATCTTATAAAACGTCATTTCAGTTTTTGGTTGGGGCGGGGCAAAGATTTTAAGTGGGTTTTGTACAACCGTGGCTTGACTTTTGGTTTCGTAAAAATGGGTGGTCTGGGGGTCCCCCCTGAAAATTTTTTAAAACGTGCTTCGTAAAATAGTGTTTTAGCTCATTTTGAGACCCACAGTTCCTTGAAAACCAGAATTTTCTGGGGGAAAAGTTATAAAAAACGTCAAACGGGAGCCAGAGGTCCTCCCCCAGAAAATATTTTTTCTTGCATATATTATTGGCAGCGTTTGAAATTGTACTGGATTGCTGGTCCGGGACAACTGAAAAACACCTCGGACCAGTAGAATCAGAAAATCACTGGTCCGCCGGACCAGTGGTGAAAAAGTATCCCACCCTCCACCTGTTAAGTTATGTATTAATTTGTGTGCAATATCATTTATTCAAGAAAAGTTCTTATTTTTTGTCAATTAGTGCAATCGCATCCAATTTGTATGTCAATTAGAGAATTTTTTTAATCAAGAACATTATTTTATTTGTATGTCAGTTATTGAAATATTATTTAATCAAGGAAAATATTTAATAAATAAGATATTTTCAAAATTATTTGATTATTTAGTGCTATTGCTTATTTCTCATAAATTTATTTTATTAATTACTAGCTGGTATGCCCGGCCTTGCACGGGTGGAGATGGAGAATTTTTTCCTTAAAATTTTAAATTCATTTCTTACCTTTCAGGCACGGATCCAAGGGGTAGCACTCTGTTCATCACCCCCCTTCGGAACCCAAAAAGGTTGTCAAAATGAGTAAAACCCTACTTTTACTAGGGATTGTCGTTTTTGGGCATTTTGGTCATCCCGGGATTTCGGGATAAAATTTGACATCATCCCGGGAAATCCCGAAATTTTAATTAATGCCAGAATTTCAAGGAAAAAAATTATTTTTAGTCTTTAAAATCAAATCTTGCATAAAGATTAAATTGGAAAAAAATTATGGGGAGAATTTATTAATATTTAATGCTACAATTTTTCAGTTCTAATAGGCTTTAAAATTTCTTAAATGATTTTAAATATTTTTTGTCAATTTCATGTTCACTCATTATAATAGTACACGCATATATCACATAAAACCTTATGAAATGACACGAACTTAATATTTTAAATTTGTTTTAAAAATACTGAAGTTATAAGTGTACTTACCCTAAAAATGCTTTTGAATTCCCTTATAGATATGTATTGTAAGGATCGGCTTCTCAATAAAATGTTTGTTTTTTAAATGTCGGAGCAAACCACTCGTGTAAGCCTCCTTTACACTTAATTATCAAAGAACAATTTTTTGCATTTTGCTTCTTTATGAAGTGCTCCAATGCAAGTGTAATAGCTTTTTCTGCCCCATAATACAAAATCAGAATATTTTCAGCCCGATCTTCAAAACGTATAATCTCTTTAAAAGCAGACGACTTACTATTGAGATCACGAGCAATCACGAGTTCTGTATTCATTCAGAAATACGGTTCAAACTATCCTCCTAAATAATTATTAATCACATAAATAAAGATTGAGTTTCTAACATATATGTTTGATTAGAATTAAGACCAATGCTTTGTGTCTGAAAATGGCCTCATGCCAGGAGTTATTACGATTCGTATCTCTTATCACTAACATACTAAAGAACTAAATAATAAAAATCATTGATGAGTAACCAAGTTTCACCATTTATGAAAACATGCGAGCATTGTATGTATTATACAAATCAACAAGTTCCTTGTTTATTGCTTTTTAGTTGTAAAGTTCTAGGAGTGGGAGATAATTTAATTCAGCAGATGATTGATTTTAACCACCTCACTTCCACTAATTTTTAAGTTACCTTCAAAGAAAGAAAATATTTGTTCACGCTATCCGGAACGATTTTTAAGCGTTTGTAGCAGCGTTAAAGAAATTTAAAATTTGAGGGGATCCCGGGACGGACTGAGAAATCCCGGGACGTGTCCCGGCCTTAAAATTCTACGGGATCCCGGGAAACAATCCCTAACTTTTACCGGTCTACTTTCCAATTTTTTTTTCTGGGAGGACCCCCATACCTCCCTTTAGTACCACCAGGGGATCTTCAGATATAATTTTTGGGAAATAATAATAATAATAATAATAATAATTTATTGACAATTGAGACATGAACAAAATGAAATCCCCAATATTTTGACATTTTGGGTGGAAAAGTAAAGGTAATAGTGTTGAAAAGTGCCCTCCTTAGATTCAAAACGTTTCTAAAACCCTACTTTTACACTTCAAATTAAAAAATTTGTCTGGGGGAGGACCTCCATACCCAATGGAAATGAAACAACATTTTTTGGGGGAGATTTAACAATTTAAAAAATCGTGTTTTTTTTTCGAACACCCTACCCTACCCTAATGCATACAACCCAAGTCTAACCAATTATTGAAATGGAGGCTAAATGCAAAAAGGTTTTTGTCGATATAGACTCCTAAATACCTCAAATGCCGGATGTTTAAATCAGAAAAACTATTCTAAGAGAGTATACCATAAAGGGGTATAAGTTAATCCCCAAAAATTTTAGTTTTGTCCCATGTAATTGCTTATTGATTAATATATTTACAGGGATGGATCGCGAATCAAGTAAGCAGTTGCGTGAACCAAAGACGCTAAAATCCTTAGTTTGTGGAGTGAAATATGCTGCAGGAAACAACTTGATTCATCGGTTTGTGCTGAACTATTCAAAATCAAGCAACTCTTACGATGAAAAATACGTTCGTGCAGTGCTGCTATCGCTTTCAAGTGATTCAGTGAATGCGAGAAACGAAGAAGGGTTCACTGCACTCCATTTGGCTGTAAGAAATCGCAACTATTTTATGGTTTGGATGTTGCTGTCACACGCTCCTGACATTGATGTTAACACTAAAAGTTTAAATGGAGAAACTGCCCTTTACATGGCAGCCACCTTGAGCTCGCACGGAGAAGATATCACTCCAATAGTTAAGATGTTAATCTGTTCTGGAGCAGATGTAAATGTTAAAGGCAACGATGGCAAATCCCCACTTCATATTTCAGTGGAAAATAATGATTTGAAAACTTTAAAAGCTCTAAGCGAAAGTGATGCATTTTTAGAGTACGAGGAAAATAATCGTTGTATGCCACTTCATGATTCTGTGAGACTAGGGAATTTAGAAATGGTAGAGTTTTTGTTAGAAAATTGGTTTCATGACGATGAATGGAAATATAGTGACATACTTCATGTAGCTGTAAAAGGGGGAAGTTTGGAAATAGTTAAATATTTGGTAGACAGTGGTGCAAAAATTAGTGATAGTGATATTCATGGTATAACGCCACTTCATCTAGCAATAAAAGAAAGGCACTTGGAAATAGTAAAGGTTCTGACAGGAACAGGAATTTTATGGCAAAGGGACGGTATTCATGGTGATACACCACTTCACGCAGCTGTGAGAGAAGGGTGTTTAGAAATGGTGAAAGTTTTATTAGAAAGAGGGGCTTCTGTATTTTGCTTGAATCTAATGCTTGATACACCATTAAAAATAGCCGTTAAGGAAGGAAACGTGGAAATAGTGAAAGTTTTAATAGAAAAAGGTGGTGCTTCAGATTGCATTAATCATCAAATCTGTAATAAAGAAAATGCACTCGATGTAGCCGTGAAAGAAGGTTATTTGGAAATAGTGAAAATTTTGGTAGCAAGTGGTTCTGTTTTAGATTACAGGAACTATCAAGGTGGTACGCCACTCCATGTTGCCGTGAAACGAAGCTATTTGGACATTGTAAAAGTTTTGGTAAAGAGTGGTTCTTTATTAGATTGTTGCGATAAAGAAGGTAATACGCCCCTTCATGTTGCTGTACAAGAAGGGAGTTTGGAATTGGTAAACATTTTGGTCGATTGCGGTACTGTTTTAAACTGCTGGAATAATCACGGTGATACGCCCCTTCACGTGGCCGTGAGTGAAGGATCTTTTGAAATTGTAAAAATTTTACTAGAAAGGGGTGCTGTTCCATATAACAGGAATGATGATGGTGATACACCTCTTCATGTATCTGTGAAAGAAGCAAGAATAGAAATAGTGAAAGTTTTGGTAGAGAGTGGTGCTATCTTAGATTATCGCAATAATTATTGTGATACACCACTTCATTTAGCTTTGAAAAAAGGAATGTTGGAGATAGCAAAAGTTTTGGTAGAAAAAGATTTTGTTTTAGATTTTTGGAATGTTTATAGTAATTACAGGAATCATAATGGTGACACGCCACTTCATGCAGCTGTGAGAGAAGGGTGTTTAGAAAAAGTAAAAAGTTTGGTAAAAAGTTCTGCTGCCTTAGATTGTAGGAACAATCATGGTGATACACCACTTCATGTAGCTGTGAAATTAAGATATTTGAAAATTGTGAAATATTTGGTAGAAAGTGGTGCTGTTTCATACTACAGTAATGATAATGGTGATGCGCCGCTTCATGTAGCTGCAAAAGAAGGATACTTTGACATAGTGAAAGTTTTGGTAGAGAGGGGTGCTTTATTAGATTGTAGGAATGATTCTGGTGATACACCACTGCATGTTGCCGTGAAAATAGGGATGTTGGAAATAGTGAAAGTTTTGATGGAAAGAGGGTCTATTGTAGATTTTAGGAATAAGAATAATGATACGCCACTTCATGTTGCTGTGAGTATAGGGTCATTGGAAATAGTGAAAATTTTGGTAAGAAATAATGCTGTTTTGAATTGCTGGAACAATCAAGGCAATACACCACTTCATCTAGCTGTCACACAAGGATATTTTAAAATAATTAAACTTATGGTTAAAAATGGTGCTCTTTCATATTACAGAAACGACTATGGTGATACGCCTCTCCACATAGCTGTGGAAAATGGATGTCCCGAAATTGTTAAAATTTTAGTAGAAAATGGTACCCCATTAAATTTCACTGATTATCAAGGTGATACACCGCTTCTTTTGGCTGTGTGTGACGAAAAGTTTGAAATAGCAAAGATTTTGGCAGAAAGTGGTGCTGATTTATATTACAAAAATGGACATGGATATACACCCCTTCATGTGGCTGTGAAAAATAAGTCTTTAGAAATGGTAAAAGTTTTAGTAGAAAGTGGTGCTAGTTTAACTCACAGTATCTTTTATAGTGGTGCTACACCATTGCATGAAGCTGTGATGGAAGAGTATTTGGAGATAGTAAAATTTCTAGGTGAAAAAATTTGCGTTCGAGATTACAGGAATATTAATGGTGATACTCCGCTTTATATGGCAATAAAAATACAGTGTTGGGAAGCAGTAAAAATTTTGTTGGAAAAAGGGGCTGATGTAGATTGCAGGAACAAAAATGGTAATTCGCCGCTTCATGTAGCTATAGAAGGGGAGTGTTTGGACTCAGTAAAAATTTTGTTGAAAAAAGGGGCTAATGTAAATTGCAGGAATAATGACGGCGATTCTCCACTACATGTTGCTGTAAAAAAAGGGATGTTAGAAGTAGTAAAAGTTTTGGTACAAGTTGGTGCTCTTTCAGATTGCAGGAATAAGATTGGTGAGTCGCCACTTCATGTTGCTGTGAGAAAAGGGATGTTGGAAATAGTAAAAGTTTTGGTAGAGGGGAGTGCTGACATAGGTTACAAGAATGAACGGGGATTAACACCACTTCATGTAGCAGTGCAAGAAGGGTGCTTAGAAATAGTAACATTTTTGTTTGAAAATGGCGCTGTTTTAGATTGTATGAGTAACATTGGCAAAACTCCCCTCCATTCAGCTGTGGAACTAAGATATTTGGAAATGGTAAAATTTTTGGTTGAAAATGGCGTTGTGTTAGATTGCAGGAGCTTAAATTGTGACCGAACACCACTTGATATAGCTGTAATGAACGGAAGTTTGGAAATAGTTAAATATTTGGTAGAAAACGGTGCTATTTTGGATTGCAGCAGATATGATAGATATCCTTCTTTTAATGTTGCTGTTAATAAAGGGAATTTGGAAAAAGGGTATTTGGAAGTAGTAAAAACTTTGATTGAAAGTCGTCAATCCATAAATTACAAATTTAGTCATGGATATAAACCACTTATGTACTAAAAAAGCTTGATATTAAATATGATTTTCGCACAGTCTGTGGATGCATTTTATTTCTATTAATTTTTTTTGAACATTTTTCAACAATGGCCATTTTTTGATGATATTAATTGATTATAATGACGACATCGATACAGTAGGTTCCTTTCACAAACACCAGATGGCCGTGAAAACTTCAGACGAGTAGCGTGTCCGTTGTCCAAAAAATGAGATAGGTCAGTTTTTATTGTCCTTGTTATAGTATTTTTCTCACTGTTTCTTCATATTATGGTAGAATAGTTGTCTTATAAAACCTACTAGCTGTTTTACAACCCGGCAAAGCCGGGTCGTACAGCTAATAATAATTGCGATGAATAATTTTAGCGATTTCCTATGTATTTTGGTGTGGTGATAACGAAAAAAATATTGAAAAAAATCCTATACGTCAGGATTTTTCACAAATTGCAAAATTATATTCGAATTTGCCCATTTTTCGTAGTTTTTGTGCATTTCTAGCTCCTTTAGTTTTAAAAATTAGGAGCTGTGAATGGTGCACATAGTAAACTATCTCATCAGGACATTATAGAGATGGGAAGAAAATATTAGGGAAGATTTAATCGGGGAATAATGAAGGATTTTTGTTGTATAGTTCAAAGAAACTTTCTTTTTGCTACTCACAAGGGTAAAGGTACCAAGGGGAGTTTCATGAGGAGGAAAAATTGGCTTTAGATTGTGTTAATAAGTTTATTTTAGTTATATAATGATTTTCATGAAAAATATGTAACAATAATTTTATTTTATGAACCTATTTTCATGAAAATTGAAATAATGACATTTTTTACAATTTTACCTAAATTGTCAGTAAACATGACATTCTATAGCAAAACAGAGACCATTTTTGAACTCAGGGCACAAAAAAAACCTTAAAACTGACAACCTTAAAAATAAATTTGGATTAAAAAATCTACTTCTTAGTATACTTACTAGGGTGGTTTTTTTTAAACGAAAGTTCGAATTTTTTTCGGGGCACCCCCTCAAAAGGTGCCATTTGATATAAAACTAATATTCTGAGAGTTACAGCTCAAAAAAATAATATTTAGACCCCGCCCCCGAGCGTCAAAGTTTCAAAAAAACTCTACATTTTGCACGTTTTTAGCTATAAAATCCAAACTAATGGTTGTAAAAATACAAAGTGGGTCTCATTTTGTAGATAATTTATTTAGCTTTAACTTTTATAATTAAAACTTATTTGTGAAGCTTACAGATCATAGGATACGAGGGGTTTCATTAACTCCATACGCAATATCTATTTTTTAAGAAGTGCCAGGAAATTTCTTTAAATTTATCAGCTACCGTAAAATGGTTCAATAACATACAAATAATAGTTTCAGACAACATAGGTACAAAATTTAATATATTAAAGAGCAAAAAAAAATTTTTCGTACATACCTGTTATTTTTTTCACAATCGTAAACAATTCAAATAAAATATATAAAGTATTTTTTCAACTACTTCCTACTACTATTATAATTGTGAATGTTTGTCTGGATGTTTGTTACTCTTTCACGCAAAAACTACTGAATGGATTTTAATGAAATTTTACAATAATGTAGCTCATACATCAGAATAGGACATGGGCTATAATTTATAAAGAGAAAAATCAGTCTTTCATTCTTTTTTTCCCATTTTTCCTGCTTTTTTTCACTTATTTTTCCGTGTTTGAAAACCTGTTTTACCAGTCATGCAAGCAATAATACGGAAACTTTAGTAGTACCAGTGTTGTAGTTACTAGGCAATTTAATCAGGGTTGGGTTTTTCCTGTCCAAAACTAGTTTTTCCCATACCACTGGGAAAAACTGGTAAATACCGGGAAAAAGTGGGAAAAACTGGTATATACCGGGAAAAACTGGTAAATACTGGGAAAAAGTGGGAAAAACTTCCAATTGACAAAATAATGGAAGTATTAGGTTATGGCCTTTTTAAACATATTATAAAAACTTTTAGTTAAAAATGACTTTTGGGAGGGGGGTTAAAATTATTAGGTGGGAAAAATATAAGTAAGCAAGAGAATTATGACATTTAACATAAAATTTGCATATATTTTTTAATATTAAGGTGCCTGCCTACCTAAAAAACGCCGTTTTGGACCCAAAATTCAAAAAACAATTTATTACCTTATTTCAAAAAGCACATCTTTAGCTTTCCAAATCAGTTTGAATTTTGTCTGTATCTTTCCTAGAACCTAAGTTACAGAACTTTTACTTACAGCTAAATAGGCATTTTATTAAGGAAAAAATAAAGAAATTCGCGTTTTTCTCAGAATCACATTTTTGCTATTTCCCTTCTCCGCAAAACTGCATAACTCAAAATATTATGAATGGATTTCTATAAAAATTGGGGAAAATACTTGACATAATATGATTTAGGAGCCCTACTATTTTTTTGGTTGTGGGTGTAATATTTTTTATTTTATGAATAGTATAACTTAAAACTTTACTGAATTTTGGTGGGTTTTTTTTCATTTTTCACGTTTGGTTCTGTAACTTTTGATATTAAATAAATTTAGACATAAAAGTAGTAGGCCTCCTAAAATATAAGTTCACGAGGATAACAAAGTTTACAAAACAAAAATATCTTCATATGAATTTGAGTTATGTTGATTTGCGGAAAGACGTTTTTTTGTGATTTTCATGCATAAATTCTTCAATAATATGAAAATTTTAATCAATATTTTAATTTTTTTTAGGTTATTTATAGTTTTTAGATGAATTTAATTGTATTAACCACAAATTAGGTCAAAATTTTAATTATTATAAAAAAAGCCTCTATAGGTAGGCAGGCACCTTAATGAATTTCTCAAATAAAAATAGAGAATATTTTAAAACAAATTTACTTATAATATCTGTGTCTTTAAGAGAAGCATTATATATAGTTTTTTAAATGTAAATAGAAACGTAATTTAAATTAAATAAAACGTAAATGTTAATCTTGATTGCAAGATAACTTTTTTGAAGTAACAAGGTATGATAATCCGATGAAAAGGGCATAACCCCATCAAAAGATGACATTCCTCAGACACATGATAAAACCCATATTCCTAACATAGGATAAAGCTTATTAAGGTCATTTTTCTAAAAAAAGGCTGAAAAAACTTTTAAAACATTCATTTTGAACAGAATAAATTCAATAAATAATCAGTTTTTCCCACTTTTCCCATGTGGGAAAAACCTAGTTTTTCCCAGGACGGTAAATACCGGTTTTTACCATGGTATTTACCGGGGGTGGGAAAAACCTTGCCAACCCTGAATTTAATTAATCTCTATATAAATAAAAACGTTTGTGGTTGTGTGTGTATGTATGTGTGTTCCGCATCTCCTTTTAAACCACGCCGAAGGCGGGGACATTTCCTTCATTTCAAGATTTTTTCCCTTTGAAATAAATATACAGGGTGTTTCAAAATTGCGTTGCACGGCTTTTATTCGAAACCAGCGCCTCCTAGGATCATGGAAGTATGGTCTACCCCTAGGTAATTGACCCTGGAGAATCCATTGAGATGACTTACAGCGCCCCTAGCGGCGAAATTAAAAAGTTAAAAAAATTAATTTAAAAACTAAAGGAGATAGAGCAAAAACCTCAATGAGAGTATTGTTGCCAACGTCAAGAAGAACTCATTGAAAAAAATTTGATCAAAATATCTTGAATATTCGCGGAGATATTAGCATGTGAAATTAGCACTTTTTCGGGGGTCAAAAAGTAAAAAGTTCGCATATTTGCAAATTTTTTTGAATTTTTGATAAAATTTTGTGTTCTTTCAACTAAAAAAACACAAAACTACACAATAACACTGAAAAATTTGCAAATATGCGAACTTTTTTCTTTTTGACCCCCGAAAAAGTGCTATTTTCACATGCTAATATCTCCGCGAATATTCAAGATATTTTGATCAAATTTTTTTCAATGAGTTCTTCTTGACGTTGGCAACAATACTCTCACTGAGGTTTTTGCTCTATCTCCTTTAGTTTTTAAATTAATTTTTTTAACTTTTTAATTTCGCCGCTAGGGGCGCTGTAAGTCATCTCAATGGATTCTCCATGGTCACTTACCTAGGGGTAGACCTTACTTCCATGACCCTAGGAGGCGCTGGTTTCGAATAAAAGCCGTGCAACGCAATTTTGAAACACCCTGTATTTACTGAAAAATATAATTTTTTTCATGGAAAACGAGTTAAAAATAAAACATTGTTTCAAATGAGACAGAACACTAGACTTTTTCATTTACTAGACTTTTTATTATAGTTTCAAATTTGTTATTGTATAAAGGCACCAAGATATTAAACATTATCAGGGACATCAGGATTGTAAAAAGTGATAAGAACACCGGGATTGGAAAGTTGGTGGGAACATCGGGATAGGAAATTTACCATAAAACCGGGAATACAGGAATATAAAAACTACTGAAAACACCGAGATAGGAAAATTACCGGGAAACCCGGGATTAGAAAAATTACCGGGAACACCGGGATAGGAAAGAGGCGCCTGAGATACCGGGATGATTTGTAATATTGCTAATTTACAAAATTATAAATGTATTTTAAGAAAACTTTAAAAAAATAAATTTATACACCCCACCCGTGCAAGGCCGGGTATAACAGCTAGTATTAAATGAATAAAATGTGTAAAAGTTGATAAACAAGCAAAAAAATACAAATTAATATTATTTTTAGTTTTTCTAAAAAATAGAAATTTTATTTTCATCGCTTTGACTGTATTTTTCATAAGATCTCCCTGTTTTAGAAGTAGTTTTGAGAGCAGTATTCGACACGACCCTTATCTGAAGTTCTTAAATTTAAATTGAACTGATGTAAATAAAATAGTACAAAGTTCGAGTTGATGATAAAGAAGTCAATTCAAAACTAATTATCATTAAAAATATTGGAAGTTTCATTTCTATGCAGTAGGAAAAATTCAGAATATCTTCTAAGAAAGGAATCTTGCAAGTGCTTGGTATTTATAAGGCTTGATACATCAAACATCCCTAGGTACCATTGTATCATGCTAGATGTAATGCAAAACTCCAATATTGTGTGAAAAATTTTCCTTTTTAAATACAATTGTATCTAGCGCTTAAAAAAGGTAGCTGTAATCAGAAGTATCTGTGGTATTCTACTGATATATCAAGGGGGTTGGTAGGGGACCCGCCACCCCCCTTCCCCCCAAAAAATCAGACTAGGTGTCCAATACAATCCTGCTACATGCTAGATGTAATACAAAAGCCCTCTGTTGTATGAAAATTCCAGTCAGTATTTCAAATAGCTTTATCAGACCTTTAAAAGTAGAATAGAAATATTAAATCTTTGGAAAAGTTCATTGTAAATGAAAATGAAGTGATGAAACTGTCGATTTCGTTGCTGAAAAGATAATTAGACACTTAAATTAACTCTCACTATTATTATTCTACTTTCACATAGTCTTCAGCTAGTTTTATAGTTCCTCCTCTTAACACAAAAGCATGTTACCTTTAATTTATTTTTAAAGCTTTCTGAGAATTCAAAAGTCTCGGGGTTTAAGTACCACAAACTATTGAAAAAATAATAATGCTATTTTTGATATTTCTGCATTTTTTTCGTAACCAACTACAGTTTTTACAAATTTAAGTTCTTGATATGCAACTAATGTTGCATCTAGCTCAGAAAACCAAACTGTAATGAAGGTGTGTAGTAGAATACCACAGATACTTCTGATTACAGCTACCTTTTTTAAGGGCTAGATACAATTGTATTTAAAAAGGAGAATTTTCACGCAATATTGGACTTTTGCATTGCATCTAGCATGATACAATGGTACCTAGGGATGGTTTGATATATCAAGCCTTATAAATACCAATCACTTGCAAGATTCCTTTCTTTGAAGATATATTGAATTTTTCCTAATGCATGGAAATGAAACTTCCAATGTTTTTAATGATAACTAGTTTTGAATTGACTTCTTTCTCATCAACTCGAACTTTGTACTATTTTATTTACATCAGTTCAATTTAAATTTAAAAACTTCAGATAAGGGTCGTGTTGAATTATTCTCAAAACTACTGTGTAAAACTAAGTGTCTATTACTCTCAAAACTACTTCTAAAATAGAGAGATCTAATGAAAATACTATCAAAGCGATGAAAATAAAATTTCTATTTTTTAGAAAAACTAAAAATAATATTAATTTGTATTTTTTTTGCTTGTTTATCAACTTTTACACATTTTATTCATTTAATAAGTAGTTGAAATAATACTTTATATATTTTATTTGAATTGTTTTATGATTGTGAAAAAAATAACAGGTATGTACGAAAAAAAATTTTTTTGCTCTTTAATATATCAAATTTTGTACCTATGTTGTCTAAAACTATTATTTGTATGTTATTGAACCATTTTACGGTAGCTGATAAATTTAAAGAAATTTCCTGGCACTTCTTAAAAAATAGATATTGCGTGGGGAGTTAATGAAACCCCTCGTATCTTATGATCTGTAAGCTTCACAAATAAGTTTCAGTTATAAAAGTTGAAGCTAAATAAATTATCTACAAAATGAGACCCACTTTGTATTTTTACAACCATTAGTTTGGATTTTATAGCTAAAAACGTGCAAAATTTAGAGTTTTTTTGAAACTTTGACGCTTGGGGGCGGGGTCTAAATATTATTTTTTTGAGCTGTAACTCTCAGAATATTAGTTTTATATCAAATGGCACCATTTGAGGGGGTGCCCCGAAAAAAATTCGAACTTTCGTTTAAAAAAAACCACCCTAATACTTACATTTTATGTGAAATGTTGCTATATTTGCTCAATTTGTTACAAAATGTGGTGTCTTAAAAATCAAAAGAGGTATTTTTTGGATTCAGCTCACCAAAAATCATAAAAAATTGTTTTCAAATAAAGTTTGAGTCGAAAAATAATTTTTTTAAATATTTACTTTTATTTTTTTTAAAAATTGACATATTTACTCAAATTGTGAAAAAAGGTGAAGTCTCATGACAAAACGGAGGCCAGTTTTAGATTCAGCACATCAAAAAACATAAAGAAAGATTTAGTGGAAAAAATTGGAATAAAAAATTTAGTATAAAAAGTTAATTTAACCAAATTTTAAGGCATTTCCCAATAAAACCTAAAAATCTGAATTGTCAAAAAACGTGACGTCCGAGGACAAAATGGAGGTCATTTTTGGATTCAGCGCACCACAAATAACAAAGTTCAGGTGAAATATCCAAAACAGCTCGAAAAAAGTTTTTTTTTGCAGACCTGTGTTATCTTTGGAAGGTTGTTTTGCCTCTGATTTCACATTGAATTATTACAAATTTATCATATTGAAATTATTGTAATTTAATTTCGACCGGTCGTCAGCTCAATCCACTAAACCGGATCTGTACAAACTTGTTCTTAAATGAAATCTTGCTACCCCTGTATTAACCCAGTTTAAGTGGCATTCTCCCAAAACCTTCCATTTTTAAATTATTATTTTATTTTAATTTGCCTCATAGTTTGAAGTTAATATACCTTTTTTTATTGTAATACCACTTCTGAAGAGAAATAAGTATCAAACCTGTACCAGTAATTTTTTATGAAGTCAATATGCCTAGTATCCTGTTGCGATAAATCTAGTAAACCGTCAAAACTTTAAAGTTTGGGGGGAAATATGGTTGGTTATTTGGTTATTTCAAAGTATATTTACTTCACGCTCTTTAAAAGAAGTTTTGCTTGTGTTGGTAAAAATATTAACTAAAAACAATTGCGAAATAAATTTCTAATTTAAAAATGGAATGCTTTGGAGGAACGTGTTATATTATTGGCTCATCTAGGGGGGAAAGCTTCCGTTTGAGACCGAGTTTGTTCAAAACGGTTCGGGCTGGCGGCCGGCGGAACGGTACCTCTCCATTAGAGTTAACATTGGAGAACGCATAATTTTAAAATGGGAGGTTTTGAAGGAACGTGACATATTATTGGCTAATCTAGGGGGCGGAAAGCTTTCGATCGAGATCGAGTTGGTTGAAATCGGTTGAGGGGTTCGGCCTGGCAGCCGGCGGAAAGAAAACCCAATTTTTATATTTCTTTCAACACAAAAAAGTATGTATTCAACTCGTTAACATATTATGTGAGTTCTGATAGGGGGGATTCACAACACTTTCGCAGTTTGTAAAGATATTTAAATACACTGGTGTTCAAAATAAAGAGAATTTGCACATTTTTTCGAATTCTCCAGATCTACTGGATAGATTTTGATGAAATTTGGTATGAACATAAGTTGATATAATACCAAATAAATAGTCCTTCAAAAATTGTAATACACACGCATGCGCAGAAGTAATAACCGCCAGAGTTGAAAGGTATGAAATAGTGGTTCCAGAATAGAGCAAAATAGTGGGTTTATAAGGGGTATGGCACCCTCCCACTATCATGCATGCCTCCTTGAGTGATTTTATAGCATGAATAAGGCAGATAATAAATTTCCTGGTCACTAAGCCTACTTTCTCAGAAATGCCGTTTTGGGGATCTGAAGGGTATGTGGAGGGGGTAGCGATATGCAATTGCCTTATATAGAGTCCCTCATACCTCCTCTAAAGGGGTTAAGTCTTTGAATCTGGCTGCCCATTCCATATGCTAAATATCTTCCGTTTTAATAAAAATTGCTAACCTGATGAGCTCCATTAAGTGAAGGATTTCTATCGATTGAAAAGAAATTACGACCGACAGAACCCTCAAAAGATGAACAAAGGTCTCCAAGATATCAACACATTACCTGAAACTGTCAGGTTTCCTCTTTCAAAGGCAGGGAGGGATCTGTAACTTGTCAAAAATATGCAAAAATTGTCTTTAATAAGGTAATATTCAAAGAGTGAATATTTTCCTCTCTGTTAGGTCTCAAATCAATTAAACCATTGATTCTCGATGCAATCTCATGTGGAAAGAACTAGAATGCTCTGTCAGTCCTTTTATGTAGGAGAAACTGACCATTTTGGAATCGGAGATTTGGTGCTCATTGTAGGAATGTTGTTAAGTCTATGCCAAACCCCCTACATCTTTCAAAAGGAGAAAATCATGGTTGAAGGTACTGTGTTGATATCTTGGAGACCTTTATTCACCTTTTGGGGGGTTCTATCGGTCTTAATTTCTTTTCAATCGATAGAAATCCTTCACTTAATGGAGCTCATCAGGTTAGCAATTTTCATTAAAACGGAAGATATTCACCATATGAAATAGGCAGCCAGATTCAAAGATTTCACCCCTTTAGAGGAGGTATGAGGGACTCTATATAAGGCAATTGCATCTTGCTAACCTCCTCCACATACTCTTCATATCCCCAAAACGGGGTTTCTGAGAAAGTAGGCCTTATGAACAGGAAATTTTATTATCTGCCTTATTCATGCTATAAAATCACTCAAGGAGGCATGCATGATAGTGGGAGGGTGTCATACCTTATAAAACCACTATTTTGCTCTATTCTGGAACCGCTATTTCATACCTTTCAACTCTGGCGGTTATTACTTCTGCGCATGCGTGTGTATTACAATTTTTGAAAGATTTTTTTTGGTATTATATCAACCTATGTTCATACCAATTTTCATCAAAATCTATCCCGTAGATCTGGAGAAATCGAAAAAATGTGCAAATTCTCTTAATTTTGAACACCAGTGTAAAATGTGTTGGTATTTCCTCGTGACATGATTTTGTTCTTAAATAGTGTACTTTGCAAAACGAATTTTCCATGATTGAATCGCTCTTGCTGTATAATTTTAGGGATAGTTTGGAGACTTGCCTCAATTTATACATGATTAAATTTTATTTTCAACTTGAAATTTGGTAGTAATGTTCATTTTAAGAGTTAAAAGGCTTTTAATATTTTTTTAAATTCTTCAAAAAAAAATTTCATTAAATTTTTTTTCACATTTTTAAATTTTGAAAAAAACTTTTTGAAAATAATGGTCATGATTCACACTCAATCAAAAGTCAAAAATTGACAAATAAATTGGGACTAATTTCAGGTTTTAAGTTGTATAGTTCTAGAGTTTTATTATTGTTTAAAAATGCAGGAAAAACAACTTTACAAAAGTTCTTTGGACATTAGAAAATTACTTCAACCAAAATAAAGGTGATAAGAAATAAAACCTGGAACATTATATATAACGTCAGTAGTTTCTTATAAATAATAAGTGACAAAATGAGAGGGTTTGATCTTTGGTTTTTTTAGTTGTTTTGTATAAAAATTTTCGAATTTGGTAATTTTCACTCCTCTTGGTCGTCCTCGTCGCTTTCTAATTCAGGTACAGACAGGGGGTAAAGAGCCCTAACTTTGCCTGAATAGTTTTCTCTGCAGGTCTAGGGAGAACATAACTATCCCCTATAGAAAAATATAGCCCCTTGAAGTAGTTCATCCATTGTATTTTTTCGATTAATTTTTGGAATTTGGAGTTAATTTGTATATCAGTTCTTATTCTTTGTGGCGTAAACTAGACCAAAATAAAATTTGCCTTGAATTTAAAAGTGTTTTTAACTTTTTATCCACGAAAAGTTCGACTCCATTCATATTTACTTACTTCATCCTACTACTATTATAATTGTGAATGTTTGTCCGGATGTTTGTTACTCTTTCACGCAAAAACTACTGAATGGATTTTAATGAAATTTTACCATAATGTAGCTTATACATCAGAATAACACATAGGCTATAATTTATAAAGAGAAAATCAGTCCTTCATTCTTTTTTCCCGTTTTTCCTGCTTTTTTTCACTTATTTTTCCGTGTTTGAAAACCTGTTTTACCAGTCATACAACGAGTTAAAAATAAAACATTGTTTCAAATGAGACACAGATCACTAGACTTTTTCATTTAGTAGATCTTTTATTTTAGTTTTAACCACTGGTTTTAAATTTCTTAATTTGTTCACTAGACTTTTTACTACGGTTTCAAATTTGTTATTTTATAAAGGCACCAAGATATTATTAAACATTATCAGAAACATCGGAATTGTAAAAAGTGACAAGAACACCGGGATTGGAAAATTAGCGAGAACATCGGGAAGGAAAAATTACCGAGAACACTGGGATAGGAAATTTACCATAAAGACACCCAGAATACCGGAATATAAAAATTACCGTAAACACTGAGATAGGAAAATTACCGGGAACGCAGCCGGGATTAGAAAAATTACCATGATCACCGGGCAACGGGATAAGATTACCGGGAACACTGGGATAGGAAAGAGGCGCCTGGGATACCGGGATGATTTGTAATATTGCTAATTTACAAAATTATAAATGTATTTTAAGAAATATTTTAAAAAATAAATTTATACACCCCACCCGTGCAAGGCCGGGTATAACAGCTAGTACTGCTATAATGTGTCAGTTTCATAATAATTATCAAATATCATTTGCCTTAATCTTATTATTTCTCACTTCTGAGTTGTTATCTTAGCATAAATATGTAATTTAAACGTCAATGTAAGTGGTTTTAAGATTTTTCTGCACTTCAAATTTCATAAGGGTGAAAAGTGGTATAAAAAAGTCCAACTTCTTTCTTCTGTAAAATTCTTAATTCACTTATATTTATTATTTCGATGCTTGCCCCTTTTTCTAAATAGGGTTCTAAATTTCCAGTAAAAATTTGGATTTTATGCAACAAAAATTCCATTATTTATGCATTTTTTTCTTTTAGATTTTCTCAAAACTTGGTTTTGGATTTATTCCCTTTTTCAAACTGACGATTTACTTATGGATACATCTTATACATACATCTTCAAGAATTAATATATTTTCTGGTACGATTTTTGAATTTCGGCGAACGTAATAGAAAACTTGTTGTAAGTAATAGAGTTCGAAGTACCGAAGAAGGGTCTGGGTAAACTCTCCCAGAAAATTTTTGGAAATTTAAGTCTAAAAAGCAGGTTTTTCTCTCATTTTGGAACAGATAATCCAAATTTTGGACATTCAATTTCAAGAATTTAATTTACATTTTGTATAGGACTTTTGCTTTTGTTGAACTTATTACAAAAAAGTTGAAGAAAAAATAGTTCGAAGAACCAAAAGGGGGTCAAAAGTTTTGGAAATTCGACCCTTATATCATGATATTTAACTTGTTTTTGCAGTCAATTTCACAGAAAATTGGGTCCGAAAGCGCAATCCTGATGGCGGATTTACGCCGCCGCTGCAAAACAGACAAAAGAGACATTTTCGGTAACGACATTTCTCCCAAAAGCTGCAAAAACGACAGTTTTTCTAAACGCTCGGCAACAAAAACGACTCCTTCCGAATCGCCTCCTGCCGCAGGAATGGTGGCCAGGATCTTTCTTCACATTGCTTGTGCTTTTCCTACAGTCCCTTTCTAAGTGACTTTATGCCAAACAGAATATTGAAATTTTCATTTGAAAACAAAAAAATCAAGCCTATGTATTCACAAGTAGCCTAAATAATTAACTGAGGCTGATAAAAATATATTTCGCTCTTGAAGTACTAAGGAATTTTCTGATTTGAACTAGATGGTAGCACATATGTTATGACTAGGATTTCATTTCGATTACTAACTTTCTCAATTAATCGGAACACTCTGGTTATGCAACAGCCCTTGAATTTCAAGGAAACACGAATTGATATTAGAAGATAATTTTTATATTTCTATTAGAGAAATCCAGACACCCCAGATCTCCCGCCGGCTCAAGAAAATGGCCGGTCGGTGATCGCACACTTGCCGCAGCTATTCGCAGCGATTTTTTCCCAACATCGTTTTCGTGGCTTCCGATTGGTTTCAAATGAAAAACAACGTTTATTTTTACACAATTTATAAATTTTTTTTTAAAACTGTAGACAATTGTTTCGGGGATCAATGGATCCCCTTCTTCAGTACAAAAAGACGAAAATCGAGATTTTCGTATAGTCTCCAAAATACCTCAAATGCTGGGTGTTTACATAAGAAAAACTATTCTAAGAGAGTTATTTACTAGTTACTAGTTTTAAGAACTATTCTAAGTTTACTATTCTATTCATAGAGGGGTATAAGTTAATACCCTAAAATTTTAGTTTTGTCCCATGTAATTGCTTATTCATATTGATTCATACATTTACAGGTATGGATCGTGAATCAAGTAAGCAGTTATGTGAACCAAAGACGCTAAAATCCTTAGTTTGTAGAGTGAAATATGCTGCAGGAAACTACTTGATTCATCAGTTTGTGCTGAACTATTCGAAATCAAGCAACTCTTACGATGGAAATTACGTTCGTGCAGTGCTGCTGTCGCTTTCAAGTGATTCAGTGAATGCGAGGAACGAAGAGGGGTTCACTGCACTCCATTTGGCTGTAAGAAATCGCAACGATTTTATGGTTAGGATGTTGCTGTCCCACGCTCCTGGCATTGATGTTAACACTAAAAGTTTGAGTGGAAAAACGGGCACAGCAAGAAAAGGGTGCCAAATGGTCTCAAACTAACATGTGTAAAATATTATTTGATTATAATAACTCTTTTTGCCTCCGGATTGGCCTCAAATAGAACAAAAATATGTAATTTTTAATACTTTTAAAAAAGTTTAGGAATTAAATTTTTTTGGCCGAAAACTTATTAAAGTTCACAAATAAGGGTATTTAAAAGCAATTTTAATCACATTAGTCACCTTCATGCATTATTAATACAAAAATAACTGCCAAAGTGGCAATATAATATGCTATCATATTAACAAGAGCCGTAGAATATGAATCTCTTTTTATAGTGGATTTTCAGTGGTACAGATTTTAAATATTGGTAGTTCATAGACATTCTCCCTCAAGTTTGGTCAGTATAAAACGGTATTTGTAATTTTTCAAAATAGAAACAGTTGTGTTTTTCATAAATATGCCGGCTTTCGAAATTCAGCGGACAGTTATTTCACTGGCTGGTCTTGGGATCCAAATATGATCCCAAAAATATGTTGAAACAATTGTCGAATGGATAGTTCGTTCATAGGGAATATCAGTTATGATTCGCTCAGTCATGATTTACCTAATTTTTTACTATAGCAATTGACTGAAACCCAGGCCCATGAAATTATACTTCTTTGAGGATTGACTCAAAATAGCTTCTTAGCATTCCCTTATGCGTTCATAAAAGTTAAAATAATAGCAAATTTAACTGTTAAGGATAATTACAAGTAAGGTTTGAAAAGTAATTTAGCTTATTTAAAAACTTGAGGGATAATACTGAGCTTTATGCTGAAAACGGGGATCTACCGCTCTTCTTAAGAAAATATTTCAAAATTTGACTCTTAAAATGTGGTTTTAATTTATTTTTGGACATTAGGGAATCACATGGGGACACTTGGGATGGACTATTCCTAATATGCCAAAAAATTTTAAGGAAATCCCAACTTTTAAACTATTATACAAATGTTTTCCATGGGGTTGAAACCTATAACCCCAAAAAAGGTATCCACCTTCTGACATATCCATTTTTATTAAAAATTTAATGTTTTTACCATCCTACTCAACTGACAATAAAGGTTTCGCATATTTTTATGATTCCAGCAAGAAGTTTTTGATTGCCAGTTCTAACCATTGAGATATTTCAAAATATGCTGTATTACAAGTCAAGTATTTCAACTTTGGTTTCATTTATAATTATTTTATAATGTTCAATGATGATTTTTATACCATTGTGCACATTTATATTCATGACGGATTTGTGCAATCGTGGTAAAAGCTTAATTTTCGTTCGTCCATTTTTGCATGAAATTACTATATTAATCGAAACTTTGAGGCCAATCCGGAGGCAAAAAGAGTTATTATAATCGAATAATATTTTACACATGTTAGTTTGAGACCATTTGGCACCCTTTTGTTGCTGTGCCCCTGGGAAAATGTGAAAAGAATATTTTTGACCCACCCTACTGCACATGGCAGCCACCTTCAACACGCACGGAGAAGATATCACTCCAATAGTTAAGATGTTAATTGGTTCTGGTGCAGATTTAAATGCTGAAGACAACGATGGCTATTCCCCAATTCATCTTTTTGTTGAAAATAATGATTTGGAAACTGTAAAAACTCTAAAAGACAGCGGTGCTGCTTTAGAGTACGATGAAGATCATCGATGTATGCCACTTAATGATGCTGTTATACGAAGGAATTCGGAAATGGTAAGATTTTTGGTAGAAAATGGGCACGATTCCTGGAAATATAGGGACATACTTCATTGGGCTGTAATAGCGGGTAGTTCGGAAATAGTTAAATATTTGGTAGACAGTGGGGCAAGTTTTGACTTTTGGGATATTAATGCCATTCATCTAGCAATAAAACGAAGGCACTTGGAAAAAGTAAAAGTTCTGGCAGAAACTGGGATTTTATGGGGAACGGACGATATTCATGGTGATACACCACTTCATGCAGCTGTGAGAGAAGGGTGTTTAGAAATGGTGAAAGTTTTATTGCAAAGTGGGGCTACTGTATTTTGCTTGAATCGAATGTATGATACACCATTAAGTGTAGCCGTGAAGGAAGGAAGTGTGGAAATGGTGAAAGTCTTAATAGAAAGTGGCTAAAAGACTACACCAAGATCTTTGCCTTTGTGGCGGGATCGGAGACGCCGATCACTATGTTTTTGATTGTAGTCTCACCTCCACATTTCATCTTCAGCGCCCATCGCAGGATTCAAAGACAGGATGGTTTAAATCAGTAATGAAAGACCCTCAAAAGATTTTGAAGATAAGAATGTCTGTTCTAAAAGCAAAGGAGGTGGTGGACCAACTGTCGGCGGGGTGAGGTGCCTGTCCGCACTGAAGATCGGGACCCCAGCTTATAAGACTTTTAATTTTTTAAATGGTTTTAACTTTTAATTTTTAATTTTTAAATGGTTTTAACTTTTAATTTTTAAATGGTTTTAACTTTTAATTTAAAATTTTTCTTTTGAAATTTTGATAGAGTTTAAGCTTTTAATATAACTTATGTTACAAATTTTATATAGCTTAAAATATTACACGAATTTTCTGTACCATATTTTAACTGTATTTTACCAAATTTTATTGTACAATCGCCTGTAAATCTTTTATGTTTCAATAAAGCTCTGACCCTAATCCCGATCCCCCTATTACCCCACAAACCGAGAGGTTGGGGGGGGGCGGATTGGGTTAATTAATTAATTAATAGAAAGTGGTGGTGTTTCAGATTGCAGGAATCATTTATTCGGGAATAATGAAAATGCAATCCATGTAGCCGTGCAAGAAGGTTATTTGGATATAGTGAAAATTTTGGTAGCAAGTGGTTCTGGTTTAGATTACAGGAACAATCAAGGCAGAACGCCACTCCATGTTGCCGTGAAACGAAGGTATTTGGACATAGTAAAAGTTTTAGTAAAGAATGGTTCTTTATTAGATTGCTACGATAATGAAGGTAATACGCCCCTTCATGTAGCTGTGAAAGAAGGGGGTTTGGAATTGGTAAAAGGTTTGGTAGATTGCGGTACTGTTTTAAACTGCTGCAATAATGACGGTGATACGCCCCTTCACGTGGCCGTGAGTGAAGGATCTTTTGAAATTGTAAAATTTTTACTAGAAAGGGGTGCTGTTTCATATTACAGGAATGCTGATGGTGATACACCTCTTCATGTATCTGTGAAAGGAGCAAGGATAGAATTGGTGAAAGTTTTGGCAGAGAGTGGTGGTGTCTTAGATTGTTGCAATAATTATGGTGATACACCACTTCATTTAGCTTTGAAGAAAGGAATGTTGGAAATAGCAGAGGTTTTGGTAGAAAATGGTTCGGTTTTAGATTTTTGGAATGTTTATAGTGATACCACCTTTCATGTATCTCTGAAAGAGGGGTGTTTGGAAGAAATAAAAGATTTAGTAGAAAAATATGCTGTTTCAAATTACAGGAATAATAATGGTGATACGCCACTTCATGCAGCTGTGAGAGAAGGGTATTTGGAAAAAGTAAAAAGTTTGGTAAAAATTTCTGCTGCCTTAGATTGTAGGAACAATCATGGTGATACACCTCTTCATGTAGCTGTGAAGTTAAGATATTTGAAAATTGTGAAATATTTGGTAGAAAGTGGTGCTGTTTCATACTACAGTAATGATAATGGTGATGCGCCGCTTCATGTAGCTGCAAAAGAAGGATACTTTGACATAGTGAAAGTTTTGGTAGAGAGGGGTGCTTCATTAGATTGTAGGAATGAATATGGTGATACACCACTGCATGTTGCTGTGAAAATAGGGATGTTGGAAATAGTGAAAGTTTTGATGGAAAGAGGATCTATTGTAGATTTTAGGAATAAGAATGGTGATACGCCACTTCATGTTGCTGTGAGTATAGGGTCATTGGAAATAGTGAAAGTTTTGTTAAGAAATAATGCTGTTTTGAATTGCTGGAACAATCAAGGCAATACACCACTTCATCTAGCTGTCACACAAGGATATTTTAAAATAGTTAAATTTATGGTTAAAAGGTGTGCTGTTTCATATTACAGAAACGACTATGGTAATACGCCTGTCCACATAGCTGTGAAAAATGGATGCCCCCAAATTGTTAAAGTTTTAGTAGAAAGTGGTACCGCATTAAATTACATTAATAATAGTGGTGATACACCGCTTAATGTGGCTGTATATGAAGGGAGGTTGGAAATAGCAAAAATTTTGGCAGAGAGTGGTGCTGATTTAGATTACAAAAATGGACGTGGGTTTACACCCATTCATGTGGCTGTGGAGAATGAGTCTTTAGAAATGGTAAAAGTTTTAGTAGAAAGTGGTGCTATTTTAACTCAAAGTATATTTGATTATGGTACACCATTGCATGACGCTGTGACGGAAGAGTTTTTGGAGATAGTAGAATACCTCGGCGAAAAAATGTGCATTGGAGATTACAGGAATATTGATGGTGATACGCCACTTTATATGGCAATAGAAGGGGGTTATTTGGAATCAGTAAAAATTTTGTTGGATAAAGGGGCTGATGTAGATTGCAGGAATAAAGGTGGTAATTTGCCGCTTCATGCAGCTATAAAAAGAGAGTGGTGGGAAACAGTAAAAATTTTGTTGGAAAAAGGGGCTGATGTAGATTGCAGGAATAAGGATGGTAATTCGCCGCTTCATGTAGCTATAGAAGTGAAGTGTTTGGAACCAGTAAAAATTTTGTTGGAAAAAGGGGCTGATGTAGATTGCAGGAATAAGGATGGTGAGTCGCCACTTCATGTTGCAGTGAAAGAAAGAAATTTGGAAGCAGTAAAAGCTTTGGTAGAGGAGAGTGCTGACGTAGGTTACAAGAATAAATGTGGATTATTACCACTTCATGTAGCTGTGATAGAAGGGTGTTTAGAAATAGTAACATTTTTGTTTGAAAGTGGCGCTCTTTTAGATTGCAAGAGTAACATTGGCAATACTCCTCTCCATTCAGCTGTGGAACTAAGATATTTGGAAATGGTAAAATTTTTGGTTGAAAATGGTGTTGTTTTAGATTGCAGGAGCTTAGATTGTGACCGAACACCACTTGATATAGCTTTAATGAACGGAAGTTTGGAAATAGTTAAATTTTTGATAGAAAACGGTGCTATTTTAGATTGCAGCAGATATGATAGAGATCCGTCGCTTTATGTTGCTGTTAATAAAGGGTATTTGGAAGTAGTAAATATTTTGATTCAAAGTGGTGCTGCCATAAATTACAAATTTAATCATGGATATAAACCACTTATGTACTAAAATGCTTGATATTAAATATGATTTTCGGACAGTAGTCGGTAGTTGTATTTTTTAAATATGCCATAAACTACAAATTTAATCATTGATATAAACCACTTATGTACTAAAAAAGTTTGATATTAAATATGATTTTCGGACAGTCGGTAGTTGTATTTTATTTCTATTAACTTTTCGAGAATACTTTCCTTATTTTTTGTACGAAAAACTTCATTCTATATCAGAGGTTTCCTACTCGAGGGCCGCAATTGTGAAATCATAGTCTTAGACAGTCAGTGCGATTTGGTGAACAAATAAACAATGGACCAGCCTTGTTGGGCTTCGAGCCTGTAGCTGGTCGACAATGTATTTGTAAGTGGCGGGCCGCGCAGTAATATAGCTCGTTTTTATTCATAATAATTTTTTCTGGGGGAGTCTTTGATATGAAACTTTTCCAGTGAAAGGGGGACGAGGGTTTTTACATAATGTGAAGGTGCTACTATATTTTTAAACATTTCTGAGGATATATAAATTTTTTACACTATACAATAGGGTGGGTCGAAAACACACTTTATTTCTTATTTATGTTCTAATAGCGCAGAAAGGGTACCATTTGAGTCCAATAAGGACGGTGTAAAATATTTTTCTATTGGATAAATATCCTAGGCCCCCGCATCGCACTTAAAGTTTGCAGAAATGGATGATTTTTTTTACAAAACAACTAAAAAAACCAAAGATTAAGCTCTCAAATACTGTTCATGATTTTTGTATGAGGAACTAATATAGTTATAGAAATAATGTTCCAGGTTCCATTCTTCTACCACTCTTGTTTCGTTAGATATAATTTTTTAATGTTCAAAGAAGTTTTGTAAAGTTGTTTTTCTGCATTTTTACACAGTTTATAACTCTAGAACCTGACCAATTTAAAAACCTGAAATCAGTCAATCAGTCCCATTTTGTTCGTAAATTTCTTGTCTTTGATTTGGTGTGCATCATGACCATCTTTTTCACATAGGTTTTTCAAAATTTAAAAAAGTTAAAAACAATTAAATAAAAAAAAAATTTTGAAAAAATGTGAAAAGCCTTTCAACTCTTAAAATGAACATTACTACCAAATTTCAAGTTGAAAATAAAATTGAATCAGGTATAAAAAAATTCGAAATTTAGGCATGTCCCTAAACTATCCCCAAAGTTATACAGCAAGAGCGATTCACTCATGGAAAATTCATAAACTGGCTTGAGGGTGTCGAAAAAATGGCAAAAATTCACCCCTTTTTTCATTTTCTGCCCCTAGAACATAACATTTGCCCTTCGGAGCTAAAAAGTCAGTACAAAAAATAAAGACCACTAGCAAAGCTACAAAAAAGTCACTTTTCTCTCAGACGCATATAGTTTCGGAGATAGAGCACGTTAAAAAAGGGGCTATTTTCGTTCGATTGGTAGGAAATCCAAAAAATTTCACTAGTATCTCCAAAAAACCGCATTTTTGGAACAGGGTACTATAAGAACTGCCTAAATAATATTTCGCTTGGAATTAACCATCTAAAAACTCCAATGATGATAGCTAAATCCATTTTTGTTCGGTGATTTCTCTTAAGAACGAAAGTTCAACAGGATATAATAGCAGGGTGGAAAAAAAACCTGTTTTTTTTTGTTTAAACCTGGTTTTTTTTGTCTAAACCTGGTTTTTTTGTTTAAACCTGGTTTTTTTTGTTTAAACCAGGTTTATTTTTTGGTTTAAACCAGGTTTTTTTAAAAACCAGTGGTTATTTTTAACTTTTTTTTATACTCGCATATATATAGCTACTTAGTTTTTTCTGTTATAAATCCATTGAATTAATAGTTAATCAATTCAGTCATAAACCAAGCGATTTAATTAATTAACTAATTAAAATTAATTTTTAAAAAGTTAAATTTATATATAAATCAGGATTTTGGTTTTTATTACATCGGAAAAGTGTTTATATGTTCAATAGGGTGGAGCGAAAAAAAATTTTTTGGAAATTTTAAACGCCTGCTGTGGGAATAGGTGCCATTTACGATAAAACTTAAAAATTCAAAACTTGAGTTCAATCAATTAATATCTTCAGGTTCAACATTCACGTTAAAGTTTCGATTTTTCATCAAATTTAACGTAAAAATGGTTATAAATGATTCCCACACAATTTTAGCTTTATTTTCAAACCATAGCTGGTTTAGTTTATATTCTTAGGATGTCAAACAACATTTTAAGACCTTCTATGGACCTGGAATGGAGGGAATTTCCAATTTTTCAACCCCGAAGTAAGGGCGCATGCCATTAAATAGGCTAGCGACCGAAAAACAAATTTTTGAATATTGATGCCAAATAGAGCTCAAAAGATGCGTTTTACCCTCCTTGTTCATGGAAAAATAATTAAAAAATTCGTAAAAAATAATTTAGGTGTGTTTTGGGCCTATAATTTTAAAAAATTGATATTGCGCATAGCATATAATGGGAAAGTCTTAATCAATCAAATTCAAGTTTTAAACGTCATAGAAACTTATAGTTGCCTTTATTTGGTGTCTGAATCGTCAAAAAAAAGTATATACAAGGGTATTTGTTACACTGTGATTTGAGCTAAGAAGTTAAGGCATACAGCTTAAAATTGCCAAATGAGGAAAAATTCATTTTTATAATTATTTATATTTACTTTTTCAGATAAGAGTATTAAAATTACTTATAATATATCCTAAATTTTACCTAATTATATCTAACACAAATCATAACCTTTCATTTGACATTTCATCGCTTTAAATTTGAAGAATTGTTATAAAAAGTGATAGTCCAGGTTGAAGTTACACTGTAAAAAAATCTTTCTTCAATAAACGTAAATTTCCCGGCAGCACAGCTGCCGGATTATTTTCATCATTTGAGAAGGTATCCGTATTTTCTTTTTCCGTCATTTGAGGGAATGTCCGTTTTGTATTTTTCTGTGAAAGGAGGGAAACCTTCCGTTATTTTAGAGAACGTTCGTTTAATATCTTTTCGTCATTGGAGTGGAACTTTCCGTTATTTTAGGGATTGTTCGTATTATTACTAATATTATTGTGATTCAGTATATTCCTGATTATACGTAATTTTGAAAAAAAATGACAAACAATCCGTAAAATCCAAATAGACGATTCTTTTAAATAATTTACACTACCGATCACAGTAATACAAGTCTAATCAAAAGTTACAAGTTATCACAACTATTTAGATCACATTTTTGCGATCTAATAAGACTAGTTAGGTATGCAATATTTTAAGACTTCAGCTACGTGGTGAAGAAAGCGATCGTACGATGTTTAAATATCTGTTTAAAAATAGTATATCAGAGTATTTCTATTTTAAAGCATGGTAACGTTTACTACGACCGTAGCTAGGTTGCCGACGTACGTCGGACGCCAAGCGCCACGGCCACGGCTACAGACGACGATCGGCTAGAACTACACGTTCGTCGTTGACGTCAGAGACAATTCGCTTAACTGCGCAAGCTCCGGAACTTGGTCTCACGTAGCTTGAAAGAACACGATCCGATTTTTGAAGATAATATATTATAGAGATAATATATAATATACAGAAAAATCATCAAACTTATTTTCAATGCATGGTTGAATTTTATTGTTGAGTTAAAAAAACTTATTTTAAATGCACACAGGTTTTGCAAAATTTTATTTTAAAGTATCCAACTACCTCCATAAAAACCCACTCTATTTCTCTTTAAATGTACTAATTTCTCTTCTATAAATAATGAGTAATTAATGTTTTAATTTTAAAAATACTTCACAAATAATTTCTTTATCTAGTTTGATGTAATTTAAACACAATTTTATTTTTCAATTGTATTCCTAAATTTTTATTTTAAAATTGTTTCAAAAACGTTATGATTTAAAATTTAAAAAAAAGAGTACTCAAAACAAAAACTCGCAAAATAACAAATATTGAATATTTTATAACCTTTTGACAGTAAAAAGAAAAAAAAGGAAACCAGCTGCACTCTTATCAGACATTGTTTTCACTTTCTATACTATTCTAACATGAAATGCGCAATTTATGCTTCCGTGGTTTACTAAAAAGTTGTTTTTATTTCATTATCCTTTATTTTATTTAAAAATCCTTTAAATAAATTAATTAATCAGTATTTAGTGATGTCAAAAAACAAAAACTAATGCAATAAAAATCAAGAAAAAGCACAAAAATAAAATTTATTGTTTGAATGCACTTATAGAGCAACTTGAATTAACACAAATTTTGAAAGGAAAGCAAATTACATTGATGGAAAAATTTATATGCAAATGAGCGAGGAAATTAATATACATTATGTGTGTACATTGAAATTCACCAATACTATCCAATCAGTTTAGGAGTCATTCATTAATTACGTAAGGGTCCCGAGGGGGAGGGGGGGTTGGAAAAATCTCTACATACCCTTACTTCGGGAGTGGGGGGGGTTAAACTCATTCTTATGTAAGATTTTCCAAGTTAATGTAAAGAAATTCCAATTATTCTAATCCCCCAGAAAAACTTATAAATACTGACGATCTCGGTATATTATCGAAGCTTTAATTTTTTTGGTTTCAACTTTATTTTTTGCGTCAAACAGAGAGTTTTAGTGTAACTGATGCTTTTCTAACATTTTATTATTTTGAAAAACAAAATGGAATCTTACGTAAGAATAGGGGGAGGGATTTCAAAAATTTTACGTACCCTCACATGGGGGTAGGGGGGTCAAAAACTGCCAAAATCATCCTTACGTAATTAATGAATGGCCCCTTAAATGCTTTGTCCACCAGCATGAACTCGGAATAACATTCGCTCTAATTACGAAGTATTACTACATACTTATATACAGATGAACATAATATTACACAGGGTGTTCGGAAACACTGTGGAAAACTTTGAGGGGTGGTAGAGGGGACCTAGACAAGCATATTTAAAAATATGTGTATCTACGACCCCCCCATTCCTATTCGAAACCCCCTCTACCACACCTCAAAGTTTTCCACGGTGTTTCGAAACACCCTGTATACAGTGTATCAATGAAAAAACTACTATATACAAATACGTCAAGTTAGAGTGAAAAGAATATTATTTACAATATATACATAATTTAATTACCCAACGAATTTTTGCCTTAAAATATCTTCAAATACTTTAAATAAGTACTAAAGCATACACATGAAAAAACATTATCCTGTCTTTAAGTTTAAGACTGACAATCAGACTATTTGAAAAATATTTCATGGAGCAAATTCTTAATAGGCAAATTATTAATGAACATTAATTAATTATTAGTTATAATAACATACAAAATAAATACCTACAGGTTATTTACCTCACAGAAATTTAAGACTTGTCGTCGCTGTGAAATCAAACTGCCATATATGCAAAATGAATATTTTTCACTAGAGCGCTTTAAAGTTTTCGCATGTGATACTTAAAATAATAATAAAACTGTAGTATTGTGAGGTAATTCAGTTTTACTTAGAGGATGGACATCTTTCCACCTTGAAGGTTTATTGCACAATATATCTGTCCTCTGATAAACAAAGTGGATATTCCCGATTACATGCATACCAGTGCAACGTGGTCTGACAGAGTTCTATTCAACTAAACCATACAAATACAAATTAAGTCGACCAACTACAGGCATAAGGCTGGTTTGATATACCGGTTTGACATAAAAATACCAACATACATAAAAGGTTTGCACAAAAACAGGTTTGAGTGTATCGCCAAACATTAACACAATGATGTTTCAGTTGGGCACTCTTCTAATGATGACACAATCAGCAACAATGACTTAACCGAGAAAAGTTTGTTATTGGATGTTCCAAAGAATCATTCAAAAACAAACCTCATCCAGTTTTATGTGTTCTTTCTGAAATCCCACATAATTCATTAAGAATAACAAGGCAATTATTACAATACTGGCTAAAAAACCTTAAATTCAGATTTTTCCAAGAGTAAAAATTATCAGGACTTACATCTCTAATTTGTTTTTCATTTTGAGCAAGTCTTATCACACTCTTTCTACTGTAAATTCTTGCAGGTACTAACTGAGCATTAAGACAGCGACCCATTTGCAAACATAGAAAATGTTGGTTCAATTCAGTTAAAGGTCCCGCGCTAAATATCACCAAGTTTTTATGAGCTCCATATATTCAAATATCGACAAATTTTTCTGATTTTTATTGATAGTTATTGATCTAACTAAACATATTTATCTATTAGTTTGAAATTATTTAGCAATATTTCTACTTTTGGATGACCAAAAGAGCATGGCTGTATTTAGTGGGACCTTTAACGGAATTGAACCAAAATGTTTTGAGAAAAAAAATTATTTAATGAGTAAGAAAATACCTATTTATTGAGACAGTTTAATGAACGTGAACCCTAATTTCATTTATACTATACAACTGATTCTTTCTGTGTTGTTGTTTTGAAGAAACAGTCTTCTAGGCAATCATACTGTAAAACATCATTTATCTGCTCCAAATAATTTTTGATGTGATCCTGGCACACTCATTTGTGAGCGTAATTAACAGTGAGTCTTGCTGGCAAACTTTTTACCACACTCACATGTGAGAGACTTTCTGATACATCCAAACAATTTAATTTGTGAATTTCAGCAGAGTACTTGGCTTTGAAACTCTTTCCACAATTCTCAAATATTATGGATTCCATTTTTGTGGCACATCAATCTGAAAAAAATTGCATTTCAGTCAATGAAAGCTTTATTTAGGCTACTTCAGAAAAAATTGCATTTCAATCAATGAATTTTTTTATTTAGGAAACCTCAGGGAACATAGTGATTTTTAACTTACCTTTTCCTTCAAAACCAAATGATTTATTACGATTATCAATAGTAAGAAAATCAGAATTTTCTTGTTTATTTGTTAACATCAACAACTTGCTCCAGTTCACGTTCCTTCAAGCTCCGTGAGACGAAGTTCCGGAGCTTGCGCAGTTAAGCGAATTGTCTCTGACGTCAGTAACGAACGTGTAGTTCTAGCCGATCGTCTACAGACGTACTGTTTTGTACTGTATTTCACAATCCCTGCAAGATTATCATACTTTATTAGCAATGCGCATCCTTGTGGACTTGATTCTTGCTGTTTCTATAAAATATTTTAGCGAAATAATTTTATTTTCAATTAATTAATAATTAAAAACATTTTTAAAAAAAATTAGATAAAGTAAAACATTTAAAAAAACACAATGAATTTAATTAAATAAGGAATGACTGTTAAACAAGAGAAATTAATTCTTGCAATTTTTAATGGAATAATAAAAATTTAAAATTAAATTTACTGAAAAATAATTATTGGGGTTCGAACCTACGACCATGTGTACTCCAGACTGACGCGCTACCACTACGCCAATTGAACTATGCTAGGTTTCATCCTAAATACTTTAAACCCACGCCTTTAACTTACTTACCCATAGTAAATTTGCTGAAGGTTCGTTTCGCCTGAAGACGCTTGCACAAACTTCCATTACTTATTTACAACTATATTTGAGTCTCACCAGAACTAGTGGAGAAATAGTACAATACGCATGCGTGAGGAGAGGAAAATTAAAAAACGGAAACTTCACGATGAAAATTCCGTTTTGTAGTTTACGGAATTAATCCATGAAAAATTCACGGAAAATAATACGTTAAAAAACGTTCTTTTTTTACAGTGTAGGAATAAAATGGCTATAGTGCAATATAACGTTTTTTCGTCTGCTTTCTACAAAACTATCAACCTTAGTGTTTTAAAAGCATTTTATGTAAGCAAGAATGTGTATTACAGACTAAATAAAATATTTGAACTTAAAATTTTATAAATTTTGGGATTTTTAAGTTTTTTCATTCAAATTTGCAATTTTAAGCTGTTAACTTGGTTTTAAAAAATTTTATAATGAACTAAAAAGTATTATTTACTAATAAGACACCAAACTAAGGTAACTATAAGCTTTTAGAAAATTTAAAACTTGAATTTGATTTATTAAGACTTTTCTCATTATACGCTCAAAAGATCCATATTTTCAAATTCTAGGACCAAAACACACCTTAATAATTTTTACAAATTTTTTTATTATTTTTCCATGAATAAGGAGGGTAAAACGCAACTTTTGAGCTCTATTTGGCCCTTACTTCGGGCTTGGAAAAATGGAAATTCCTTCCCATTTCCGTCCACGGAAGGTCTTAAAATGTTGTTTGGCATCCTAAGAATATAAACTAAACCAGCTATGGTTTGAAAATGGAGCTAAAATTGTGTGGGAATCATTTATAACCATTTTTACGTAAAATTTAATAAAACATCGAAACTTTAACATGATGTGGAACCTGAAGATATTAATTGATCGAACTCAAGTTTTGAATGTTTAAGTTTTATCGTAAATGGCACCTATTCCCACCTCAGGCGTTATCAATTTCCAAAGTTGGTCATTTTCGGCTAGTTTCACTACACCCTAATGTTCATTTTAGTAAGATTTTTATTTATTATAAATATAAACCAACTGAGGTTTTTCTGATGGATTCAAATATATGGGGTTTATATGATAAAAAAACATATTGGATTTTATTTAAATAAAACAATAGTTTCTTTTCAAAGTATAAAAACCAAGTGGTTTTTATAATACATACTACTTAAATAACCGGTGCTGAGTGAGTAAAAAAATAGTTTTTTTTGTGCACTAGGGAGCTACCGCCCCCTGCTCGCTATCGCTCGCCAACCCCCGTTAACTGCTGACGCTGATACTTAAGGATCTCTTTGCCATCCTCACAAAACACAGCTCACAGCACTTACTCATTTTATAAAACATTCTTAAAACAGGGGAACTACTTCTCTGGGGTATTCTTTCAAAAAAGGGGAATATTCATTCAGCGGCGAAATTTTAACAGTTTCTTTATGGCAATATGAATTGGCGGATCGCCATTTAATTCCAAGAAAATTAGTAACAAAGCAGTGTAAACTTTCTTTTACCATTTCCCCAAGGTAATGTTTTTCTCACACAGATCCATTCAGAAGCACTGAAACATCTCCGGAATAAATTTTACTTTCTTAAAATTTGTAATGATTTTCATTGATTGTCTGTGAAAAATGTAGTAATTATCGTAAAAATCACGAAAATTTAGAATTTTGCTTCATGAGAACAAATAAACATCGAAATTGTGTCAGTTTCATAGCAATGACACGAATGTTCTGACTTTCCATTTTTATCTTTATTTCTAAAACATTCCCCCGCCATATCTAGTTTTGCGTTTTGGCATTATAAAAAAAGTTACCTTTTACTACCTTAAATAATATAACTTGCAAAAGGATATAAAAATAATTATTATTGTAATAAATAAATGCAAAAGTTCAAAATTTCTGAAAGCGAGTTTATATTTTATTGTAAATATAGTAATGATTAGGTTGCCACAACGACAAAGATAAATATATAAATATGAATTAATTATTTAAAAATAAAAGATAAATTAATTATACATTAGTTTTAAATATAATTAAAATCGTTTGAACAGCAAAAATATAAATATTGTTAAAAAGAATCCAATATATATTTTTAAATTAGTGTGATAAATAGAAAGATGATTATTTAATGTATTTGAATGTTAAAAAAACAGTGAAATATATTTTCAATTGTTTTAAAATTCATAGTTTCTTGCTTTGTAACTGCGACCTTATCCGAAATCTAAAAAAATGGAAATATTTTAAAATTAAGAATTTTTTTGAAAAATCGAAGGGCTTACTCGGAAATCTGGAAAGAATTCGGACATTTTGATACCATATATGTGTCATTTGGTTCAGTAATTAAAAAGCCTTTCTCCGGAAACCGTTCACCAAAAACTTTTTTTTTAGAATAGAGAGATTATTAAAATATCCTTTTCTTATCTCTCTATTCTAAAAAAAAGTTTTTGTAAATGGTTTCCAGAGAAAGGCTTTTAATTACTAATCCGTATAACATGTTTTTGGTATCAAACTGTTCGGATTCTTTTGAGGATGTGCAAAGTGCCTTTAGAATTTCTAAAAAAATTCTCAATTCTAAGATATTTCCATTTATCTGGATTACGGATAAGGTTGCAGTTAACAGCAAGAAACTGTCTTACAATTTATTATACCTCCAATCACAATGACCAACCGACGCTATTCATTAATGATGAAAATAATTCCTTTCACGCTTTAAAAATGCGCTTTAAAATATGTACTTTCTAAATAAAATATTTTTAAAAGACTGATAAGAGTTTTCCAGAAACTCACAGATATACTATTCAAGTATAGAATTTCACACACCAAAATTAATTGTTTGTAAACATTGAGTGCAATGTAGATTTTGTCTCTTATTATTTTTAATAGCTTAAATCGTATTGTTTAAAAAGTCTGTTTTAAAACTAAAACCTGAATGATAAAACACTAGATATTTTGACGAGTTACTAGGTACTATATTAAATTTAACAGATTCATTGCTGAACGTTTTTGTAAATATTGAATAACAATAACAATAGCACTAGCAGACTTGATAGATATTTTCAAGGAAAACGTGTTGATTAAATTATTGATAATTTAACCAATAAATATTCTAACTTTTAAGAGAGTGTGCTTCTGGAAAGTTGGTTGACGTTTTTTCTACTAATTGTTATAACGAATGTTTTATAAATAAATAATTTTAGTGAGCAGGGTTTTGTGGGGATTGCGAAGCGATCTCAAAGGCCCTCTCTGCGTCAGCAGTTAACGGGGGTTGGCGGACGATAGCGAGCAGGGGGCGGTAGCTCCCTAGTTGAACTAAAAAAACAAGAATTTCTTTTCAAAGCAAAATATGTGGTTTTTATTATTGGTGCTTAGTGAGTTAAAAAATCCATTTGGTTTTTATAGTGCAAGGTACAATAAAATTTCTTGTTCTTAATAAATTAAAAAAAACATATATGGTTTTTATTGAATAACACCATGGAATTTCTTTTCAAAGCATTAAAAACAAGTTCTTTTTTTAATCTATTAATATATATGTATTATAATTGTATAGTAAATATATTTGTATTTATAAAAAAAACAATATATTAAGAGACAATATTTTAATAAATGAATTACTTTAATAAACCCAAAAGTTTTTCTTTAAAAAATTGAAGATTTTCTGGAAAAAAACCATTTTGGTGGTTTTTAAAAAAAAAAACATTTAATTTCGAAGAAGAAACTTAGTTATAGAGATACTATAATCTCCTGTCGAACTTTCGTTCTTAAGAGAAATCACCGAACGAAAATGGATTTAGCTATCATCATTGAAGTTTTTAGATGGTTAATTCCAAGCGAAATATTATTTAGGCAGTTTTTATAGCGGTCCAAAAATGCGGTTATTTGGAGATACTAGTGACATTTTTTGGATTTCCTACCAATCGAATGAAAATTGCCCCTCTTTAATCTCTTTTTAATCTCCCCCTTTAATAGCTCTATATTATTATTTAGCGTCTATGTGTTAGTTAGTTATTATGTGTACGCATAGTTTACCGAAACTATGCGTCTGAGAGAAAAGTTTTAGGGTAATTCCATGGAAATGTTACATTAGTCACGCATATATTCTACCTTATTTCATACAAGATAACCTCCTGGGTTAGTCTAACCTGGTGGGTTAGACTAACCCACCAATTTTTAGGAAGGAGGAGGTTATCTTGTATGAAATAAGGGAGAATATATGCGTGACTAATGTAACATTTCCATGGAATTACCCTTTAATTGCCTTTTTTGTAGCTTGGTGAGTGGTCTTTATTTTTTGTACTGACTGTTTAGCTCAGAAGTGCAAAGGTAATGTTCTAAGGGCAGAAAACGAAAAAAAGGGGGTGCGAATTTTTTTTATTCGAATTTTCACAATGTTCCGTTACGAAATTTTGTTTGCAAACCTCAGATTCGGATTCAGCACCCCAAAAAACATACAAATAGCGAAAAATATTTTCTGCCCCAAAATTTTCCCAAAATGGCCGTATTTTAGGACAATTTGACTGGACTATAATAAAATGCCGTAGTTTAAGGTTATTCGGCAAGTTCTAATAGTTTTTGAAAAGTTCCGTGTTCGAATTTTTTTGTTGGAAAAACTGGTAATAGGTAGAGCTTTCAAACAAAGGGTTTTTGATTTAGGTATATTTATGAATATAATTTAAGCTTTTGGTAGCTCTGTCTCCTCTTCTGGAGTCCTAGACACATGGAAGTAAGGTTTGCCCAGAAAACGACGATTGAGAATCCATTGGGATAACTTATAGTGCCCCCTAGGGGCGAAATAAATAAGTGCTCTCTCTTTTAAATTGTTTTTTTCATTTGTTAATTTTTTTCGTCGCTAGGGGCGCTGTAAATCACATCTCAATGGATTCCTCAGGGAACCTAGGGGTATACTTTACTTCCATGAACCTAGGAGACTATTACCGAGCGTTACCGAGCGAACGAATAAAAATACATAAAAATTGTATTTTACTCCTCATTAAAATTACTTAAAAACCTAATGCAATGCTAAAATATACTTGATGTAAGAAGATTATTTCTATGGTAGCATAATGTGAATTTATTGGTAACTGAAGGATTAGTTGAGAGAAAAGCGCCATATGTGTTGAAAAGTCGCCAAGAAATTAAATATTTATGTAAAAATTTACCTTATTCATTTTGGTTAACACAAACGAGTGCCCCTTATTTTTTTTGCCTTGGATATACTAAATAGTGGATTATAATGCGAAGAGTTGTGCCGAAAAAGTCGCCAAGACCCGGTTGTAATATAGCACCATTATTTATATGCAATTTTTTGAAAAACCTTCGATTGGATTTAGTGTGCCCGGTTAATCCTTTAATAATTTTATCCATTAAATATTGATCAGAGATGCTCTCTTACCCGCACATAACTGCCGAAGGAATATTTTTCCTGGTATCTTTTTAAATGTTATGGATATGCGTCGGCTATTGAAAGACTATTGAGTTTCTGTGTGTCAGCTATTGAAGATTAAAAATTTATTGATAGTTTAAAAAAGCTGTTGATGTTAAATGCGTTTTAGGTGATAGTATAATTACGTTAGGTGATAGGGTTTTTGAACTTGTGAGGTTCTTTTATTGTTTAAACAATCGAAATAATTCGTCAACAATGAATACTTAACTTAATGATTGAAATTATTTGTTGGAATGTGTTCCGAATTCTTCATTGTTTCAAACCACGAAACCTTGAAACTCTTCATAGTTTTTCTAAAATTTAAAATTTTCTAGAAAAAAAATAACTTACGACGCCCCTGATTCCAAATTTTTTTTGTGTGCTTCAAAAACTAAAATTACACAAAAAACTGGATAGGAAAATTATATCTTTCGTTTAAAAAAACACAATAATTCTGTAAAATACACAATAATAAACATCTCAGAAGAATAATTTAATTGATATCATTACAAAAATAAAATTTATTGGACATGCAAAATGGTATATGGTCCTATGGGCGCCCATATGTTAAAACTCAAGGGGGGGCAAAAAAATTTTAGGTTTTCAGTCAGGCATTTTTTTTTGTTTCGAGGGGAGGAGGGTTTGGTTCAAAGTGATAGAAGTTTATGTTTCACTCATGTATTGTGCGTAGTGTTTTTTAAAACCGTCTAATTATAAGTTTTAAATCTTTTTACACCTAATGTAAGAAATCTACTTGTTCACAATATACCTAGTCGATACTACAAAGAGGGGGGTCCTCCTCCAGAAAATTTTTGAAATTTTACTTTTAAGAGTAGAGATCCAAAAAAGGATTGTTACCCATGATTTTCATGATATGAGTAGAATTCAGGATTCCTAGATTTTGTTACTGGGGGTGGTGGATATGGCAATACTTCAGTGTATGAAATTGTAAGAAACAATTTTCATATTGCTTTTGAATTAGTTTAAAATCATAATAAAGTATTGATATAGTAGAAAATATCAAATAAAATGTTGAATAAAAATTATATAATATGGTTAAATGAAGATTTTATGTAAATTTTTCCGATTCCAGGGGGGGCCGGGCACCCCTCTGCCCTTATGTATGGGCGCCCATGTATGGATTTACGATTTAAAAGCAATAGTGAAAACTTCCCTATTGTGTACAGAACATAACTTATTAAGCTACAGTAAAAAAAACTGATACAATAATCCCTGACGACGCAATCTTCTCGAACACACTTTTTTCTCTTGAAAATCCTGAAAAGTAGAACGAGTGGTCCTCTTTAGGTGAAATTCCACGGTTTACTTTTAAGGGTAAAAATTCCAAACATTTTCTGGGGAAGAACCCCAAAACCTCCTCAAAAGTTTTAATTCTGTTATGCATACGATTTTTCCTTGAAAATGTTTTGACTCACAAAGATTGGTGTCAAATTACTTAAAACAGAGCAAAAAATTCCAAAATTTTTCCTCTCCCCATTTTACTTGGGATTCACATTCTTTACACAATCTTGAAACTTAATGCACTAAAATTAAAATACTATGTGTACGTCCTATCTAAAATTTAACGTATAAAAGTACTCATAAGGAAGTACCTCAGAAAAATGTTGAGTCAAAACCACAGCCGAAACAAAGTCAAGTTACGGCCCTGCCCCACGCAATAAAGAAAAACGATCCCATCCTTCTTCTGCGATCACCCCTATCCTTGAAATGGCTAGGGCCAAGTACCACAACAATATCAGTATTTCCCCCAATCCGCGAAATCCTCCCCTTTTTAAAAGAACCAACCTGTTCGGTGACTTCCATGATCCTTGACCAGTGATACTTAACTTAGTGGACTTAGTGATACTCACTCAGAGAGGGAGCTTGTTTTGGCTTGTCGATTTTGAGCTATCCAGGATCTACCGAAGCCTAGGATTCAGGTAAGTGCCAACTTTTTTTGCCCAATTTTGAATGAATATTGGAATAAAAAGCGAGGTATGTTTTTCCATGTGTTAAATTCAAGTATAAAATTGTAAGAAATCCTAAATTTGTGTTTTGTTTGGGGAGACACGTGTTGCGTGTTTGTTTATGTTGGTGAGTTTTGGCCCATTTCTGAACTACTATTGAAAAAGGTGAGATATGTGTAAAATTTGCAGTAAATTTGATGCCCCATGCCGTAAATTTGAATTATAAAATGCGTAAAATATCAAATTCATGTTTTCTGTTTGGAGATAACATGTTTTTGTATAATTGCTGATGTCAGTGATTTTTAAATAGGTCCTACTCAGTAGCGGAGCTAGGCGTCAGCGGTGTCGGCGACCGCCGACGGCCTCGCGCCCAAGAAAGAGAACCTAAAAATTAATGAACTTTCAAATTTTTAAAAAGTATATTTTTTTAGAAAAATTAGTTTAAGAGATCAAATCAGAACTCAAAATGAGCAAACCCACAAAAAAACCGCTCTTTCCAAACCCTCGAAGTCCTCCCTATCACTCTGGTCGTTGTCGAATTTCCCTCTTTCCAATAGAATTTGTTTTTGTTGTTATTTCCACGTGACACACCGCCCTGGTTAATTGGTTGAAAATTCCAAGAAACAGTTGGGGTGCTGTATTTTTGACCATTTGTTGTTGAGACTTGTCGGGGTAGGTGCGGATAAGGATCGTCTTGCTTCAACATTTACGAAGAGTATTTTACAGTAAGTAAAATTGTGTATGTTTGTACTTTAATTAACCTACATTATTACATAGAAAAATTACTTTACTAATTAACTAAACGTTCTTAACATAAATGGGCAAATCCTGCATTTTTATATTATTTTTTATTCAATAGGGAGGAATATGCATCCGAACAATTTTTATTTACGATGCTGAGTTTTTTAATTTAATTTCGAAGCTTGGATTTAAAAAAAGCGCAAAGAGTTCAAGGCGGTTCATTTTTACTTTACATTTTGTTACATTCAATCCATTACAATGGATTTTAACGTGGTTATCAATTCACTAATAGTTTGTCAATTTCTACTAACTCTCTTCGTTGTATTAACTATACGTACTTTTCTTTATAAATTTCAAGCTTCGGTTTTTAGATTTGGAATCATTCTTTGCACTGGAAAAATTTTGTTTCTAAGAAATATTAAGGAATATTTCATTTCATTTTTAAAGTCGATTTCAAAATAAAGAAAATTAAAATTTAAAAATGTTTAACTGTATTATATAGTCCGTGTAACGAAATTTGGCGGCTAAAAACTAGAGTTATTTTTTACTTTCACACGCTTTTCCTATGAAAAAGGTGACAAAAAACATTAGTTTTCAGTTAAATCAAACAGAATATTAGTATATTTGGTAAGCTTTCATTGAAGTCATTCAGTTTTTCAATTTTTGGAAGGTTTTAGCTTTTTTCTCAATAGATTGGTAGATTTCATCGAGTTATAGGGATTCGGGAAAATGATAAAGAGAATACTTAATTTTTTAAAGTTAAGGAGAAATTTTAAGTTTTCGTAGGATTATATATTTTTTTAAATTCATGGTTTTTGGTAGCAGTGATACGTGTTTAACACAACAACCAGCAGTCAGCTTTCAAGGTTTGCTAGGTGAGTTAGAACACTTTAATTACTTTCAATAAGGTAAAATAACTGCAGAGAGGTCAGGTTTTTTATGTTTCAATGCTTTTTCTTTTGATGGTTAAAAAAATGAAATTTTCAACGCCTTTAAAGTCCACCTTTTTTTATATACACATGATTATGAACTTTTTGTGTTGCGTCTTAAATCTTTTGTTTTCGATTTTAGTTAAGATTTTAATTAAGGGATAAATAACTGAATTAAAAAACATATTATAATATTAAAAACCTTTTTATGAACGAATTTTCCTGGTTTCATCTTCAAAAATTTTACAGCATAAAAGGTGCGAACCTTTTCGGATGTACCCAAAAGGGTCCCAAATGAGTTAAAACAGTACTTTTAAGGGTAAAATTTCCAAAATTTTTCTGGGGGAGGACCACCAGACCCCCCTTTTTATTTACACCTACATCGTTCACAATTTCTTTTAATATTAAGTTTGTCAATGTGGAAATGCCACCCACTGAATTTACCAACGAAGAATTAAAAGTCTATATTGAGATTATTACGTATCCATTGGGGGCTTCAAGCTGGATTTTAGACTATTTCTTAGGGGTCAATTTTCAAAAGAATTTCTTGGGGGTACCACGATCACGCCCCCCAATTTTTAATTCTATAAAGTTACATTTTCCATGAAAATTATCCGGTGGGCCGATTCAAACTTAAAATGCCCGGGCCGAAATTTCTTCCCAGTCCGGCCTCTCATTTCTCAGTCTCGCAATCGCTCTCGTAAATATTAAGTGTGGACCCATAATTATATTATTTTTCGAAACCTATCAATAACTATATTAAAATACAAGTGTCCTTTTAAAAAACTTTGGTAGGAAGGGCCTCGCAAGAATGTTTCGCCGACGCCTACTTATGGCCTTGCTCCGCCACTGGTCCTACTACTACATTAGTGGGAAGGAATAAGTTTAATTACTTGTTACTTTTGTTTAAATGAGATCAAAATAATTTACTTTTTTTTAAATAATACTTTTGTTTTGAATGAAAGAGTTTTTGATATAGCTAGCTATATATATTGTTCGAATCATTCACATCCCGTTGCGTTAAAATGATATTCATTCATCGTAGTTTTGTTTTTTGTCTATATTTTTGTTTTAATTTCCATACCTTCTTCTTTTAAAAACCTATTTTATATTTCTTTCAACACAAAAAAGTATGTAATCAACTCGTTAACATATATTATATGACTTCTGATAGGGGGATTCACAACACTTTCGCAGTTTTTTAAGATATTTAAAGAAAATGTGTTGGTATTTCCTCGTGACATGATTTCGTTCTTAAATAATGTACTTTGCAAAACACTAAAACTTATTAACTAATACCATGCTTAAATTTAAGTTTTCAAGTTGAGTTATTCATTTATTTTAATTATGCTTGTTATACAGTAAAGCACCGTTTATACGCTTCTCATTTATACGACTTTATCATTTATACGTCGTTTTCATGAAGTCCCAATTCATTCCTATTCATTTTAATGCAAAAATTCTTCGTTTATACGACGCGCAATATCGGTTATACGACGTTTCGGCTGTTTTAAAATTCGAAAATATCCTGTATCAGGTGTTGCTTCCGTGGGAAAATTTCTCCAGGGAAGGTTGAAGGACACTGCATTCCTTGGCTGTAGTATGACCAATGGGCAATGGTGTGGGGGTGAGTAAAAGGGCAATTCGTTGAACTGATAACGGGATGTGCTACACTACAGTTTTATGGCCCTTATCTCTGGTTAGGGGGTCGCCAGCACCCCCTGCAGAGGAGAATTCTTTTGATCGCTTAATGACCCCACAAAGAAAGGGGGACCATGAAACTGCCGTTCTAAAAACCCCCCTTGCACTATAAAGGTAGGTTTTCTTTCATTTTTATGCTAAATATTTTAAAATTTAATTATTATTTTCAGTTTAAAAACTGTTTTGAAGTAATTTTTTCTTTAGAAAAACCTTATTTAATGTAATTACGTAAATATGCGTTAAGAGTGTTAAAAACCTAATAATTAAAGATATTTTCATTTATACGTTTTTCCATTTAGGGGCCGTCCATAAATGACGTCACGCTCAGAGGGGGGGGAGGGGGTTCATCAATTTGTGACAGTTTGTGACAAGGGGGAGGGAGGGGAGTTTAAAAATTGTGACATCACATCTTGCAGCTGAAAATCAACGAAAAAAACCCTTAAATTTTTATAACGACCTACTTATTTTTCTCTCAAAAGGCATTTTAAAGGTTGATAGAAAAAAATCTATAAAGAACAGGGAAAATTCAACTCAAATAAAAAGGTTGGTTTTGGGCAGTTTCAAATTCATGTATTAGACATTGTTGGTATAAGAGCGTGACATGTGACAGAGGGGGGGAGGGGGTATGAGGAAGTGTGACAGTTTGTGACAAAGGGGGGGGGAGGGGGGTCAAAAATGGGAAAAAAAAATGACATCATTTACGGATGGCCCCTTATACGTCGTTTTACGTCGGTCCCTTGAAAGACGTATAAACGGTGCTTTACTGTAATTGTTCCCTTATAACAACAAATGTTATAATGCCCCCTCTCCATGTGGCGCCCTCTATACCCTTACCAGTAACATCGACATCCTATGTATATCTATCCATTGCGCATGCTCCGGATCTTAAGATCAAATAGTTTAAAAAGGGTTGCTGTTATTTTGTGTTGATTACAGATATTTCATCAAAACTGTGGTTTGAAATTCTTTTTGAAATGATTAAAAAGGGGTTAATACTACTCTCCTACACGTGCAAGACTTTTTCTGGGTTGTTTTTAGTGCTGATTACAGATATTTCATCAAAACTGTGGTTTGAAAATTTTTTAAATTTTAATTTTTTTTAAAAAGATTTAAAAAGGGGTTAATACTACTCTCCTACACGTGCAAGACTTTTTTCTAAGCTGTTTTTTAGTGCTGATTACAGATATTTCATCAAACTGTGGTTTGAAAATTTTTAAATATTTTAAAAATAATTTAAAAAGGTGTTAATAAGTCGGTTAACCTTTCTACCCCTTTGGGGTCTTTTAGTACCCCAAGTGCACTTTGACGTGTGATATCTCCAGTGGATTTCAGCTTTGGGGATTTTCGATGCTAGTATTCCTCAGTTGCGTGCATTTGTACAATGTGTTAAAATTTTGGAATTTTTATACAATTTTCTAGAGTTCTGGAACAAAAAGTCACATATTCCCCCTCTGGGGTCTCCTGCGACCCCAGGCATGAATGGCGGTAAAACAATATCAAATAAAGCTTTATATTTTATTTTTTTGTTATATTGATAAAACATGTTTTTTATGTTTGTTTAAGCCGTTTAGAGATGTATTAGAAAGATATTTTGTTAGAAATTGTCATTTTTTTATAAAAAGAAGATTGAAGCAAAGTACATTGAATTACTCACTATTGCTTAAAATTTCCTTTTTTTGAATTTCACTATTTCTTTAAATAATAGAATTTTCCTTCATATTCCAAGAAAAATATGCTATTTATAGAAATCTTTTGATTATCTAACAGTTGCAACAAAAAAGGGCGCAAGTTCAGACTTGCGTATGCGCCAAGTTTTTAGCGTTAAAGATGACTAATATGGTAACCCTAACTCATGTTAAAAGAGTCATTTGGCTTCTAAATGTGCCGCTAAACAGCCAAAAATCGCCAAGCATACGCAACTCTGAACTTGCGCCCAAAAAAGAACTCAGACAACTGTTGCCATCACTTCCTGTTGAACGAATTCTTTACAAAACCATTATAAATTCATGGCTTGTAAATAGGTTTTTTATTTTCAGTTTTATTGGAAAAATAAGAATGCTTTCAAAGATTTATGAGTATTTACTGAAATTCAGAATGTGATTTCGAAGAATTAAGGCCGGTCCAGACGCTACGTTTTGCACAACCTTTTGTCTGCACAGTTCAACTCGTTGCAGTTAAAACGTTGCGTGTGGACAAGAAAATTGCGCAGTTTTGACATCGGCGCAAAGACGTTGCTGTTAAAACGAAAACTGAGCTAAAGAGCATAGATATCCATGAACTGTGCAGTCAAGTCGGCGCGTGTGGACGGTAGTTCAGTTTTCGATTCATTTTGTACCTCAGTTTCTTTGTATATTGCAGTGGTTCCTAAACTATTTTGGTCGTGGAACCCCCGAATTTGTTACCAATGATCGCGGAACCCTGAATATTATTTAATCCACGACTTTTCAAAATTTAATATATGATATTAAAGGAAACCAGGCGCGGATCCAGCACGGGTCCAGGGGGGCACTTTTCCAGACTATCACCCTTACCTTTTGGCAAAAATATCAAATTCTTGGGGATTTCAAAAAGTATCACGCAAGATTAACAATAATAAATATTGAGCAGTTCTTTTAAAACTGACTGAATTTATTTATAAACTCCCCGACACCAAACCGTTTTGCCACTTAGTACATCTCTTTTTTTCTCATATGTATTTTTTTCTTTTTTTAACTTTTTCTTTTTTCCGGAAATTCCATTTCTATGAATTATTAATTTAATACTTTTTTTATTGTATATCACAAGTAGTTTTTTTATTGTATACTTACTAGTGTTTATTTTTATTGTATATTCACTTCAAGCAAAATTTCAATGTATTTAATTTTCATTGCACTTTCATGTTAGTATTATAACTGTATAAGATCTTTTCCTCCAGGTTATGGGTTTCTTCTTTATCATTTTGTTCATATGTCAATTGTCAATAAATTATTATTATTAAAAAAAGATCCCGTTGGGGGGTATGGGGGTCCTCCCCCAGAAAAATTTTGAAATTTGACTTGTAAAAGTAGAGTTTTAACACATTTTAAGAAGCTTTTTGGGGCCAAGAGGAGAATTTTCTAGACCAAACCTTTATCTTTTGACAAAAAAATGTCAAAATGTTGGGGATTTTCCAAAAAGTATCGCGCAAGATCCCCTTGTGATACGGTTGGGGGGGTCTGGGAATCCTCCCCCAGAAATCATTTTGAAATTCGACTGGTAAAAGTAAGTTTTTAACTCATTTTGAGAACATTTTTGGGTCCAAGGGGAAAGGCGCTGTCCATTCTTATTTCTTTTTACACCATTCTAGTTTTTTTAATGAAATAAAGTTTGTCCCATGGAACCCCTAAATTTTTTCGTGGAACCCACTTTGGGAACCACTGGTATATTGTATAGGTTTGTAATTTGAGCGACAATGGCTGATCTTCGGCAATGTTCTCGGGAATTTCTCACAGAATTTATTGAAATTTACGAAAGTTCCCCATGCATTTGGCGTGTCAAATCCAAGGAGTATAGTGACAGGGATAAAAAGGCACTGACTTATGATTAGGTTCATTACGTACGTAATTCACTTAGTAATCTAATATGGGAAAAGTTCTGCCTTCTTAGAAGCCACTTCCGCAACCACCTTGAACGTACCCGGCGTTCCAATCTTTTATTTTTCTTAACTAGACAGCATGCCAAAGTTGACCAGAGTAGTACCTCCTCCATGACGATGGCACTAGAACTGTGCGAAATATACAGTTATCACTGCACCGTGTGGACACTCTAAAAGTTGCTACGTTTTCATTCCGTCTTACGACTGCGCAGACAAAAGGTTGTGCAAAACGTAGCGTCTGGACCGGCCTGAAAAATAACCAATTTCGCTTTGAAAACTTATATAAACAAGCGAGAAACCTGTTACACCAAATCTGAACCGATCATTTTTTAAACGCTTTTATTCTACTTGCTTTTGGCGGCGTTTTACGGGTGGAATTTTAAAACTCGATTTTCGGGCACTTCCCGATATGTCAGGGCCCCGAAACTTTACACATCGGTGGAACCCTCATGACACTCCAATATCCAACCATTATCTAGTCAAACAACCAAAGGATTAAGTTAATTAACGAGTATTTTTAATTAACAGAAAAACCAGAATTTGAGACCTTTCCCAAGGGGCTATTCTCCCTAAACCGTGCACAATTGTTTATAAGGCATAACTTCATCATATTCAAAAGTCAAAACGAGAATTGCCCAGTAATTACGATAATTATAGACGATTAATCACTTTTTTTCTTTCCGTATTCATGTACATAAAATTTCAGGCACTTCCAAACGATATAAAGTTCTGAAATTTTGCACCGTGGTGGAAACTCAATGACAATGCAATATTTAATCATCAACTAGTCAAAACCTCCGTAATTTAGGTAACTAACGAGTATTTTTAGTTATCCTATTAATTCATATTTGAGACACTTCCGTGAAGCCAATGGCTCCCAAAATCTGTAAGATAATATACTAGGTATATAACTACAATATTTAATCTTCAAAACGTGATTTTTTACCTTCCAATTTGCGGTGCGACGCCTAAAGCCTAATCGCCAAAAGGGAGAATACGGCGAGTTACTCCTGTGCCAGATCGCTAAAGCGCTAGGCGCATCTTCTTCAAGGCGCATCTCCTTCTGCGCTGGCAGCGCTGCTCCGAAACTGTATAAAGCTTGCTGCTCTTGTTTATTTACTTACCTTTTGCCTTACCGTTATGTTAATGTTCTAATAAAGTGTTGAATTGCTAAACACGCCTTGGTCCCTTTCACTGGTGACCCGGACGTGATTGTAAGGTCAAAAACATGGTAAGCACTGGTCGATCTCTGTCTGGTCAGATTTTTTTTAACCACTTAATTGCCCTGATTCTGCCCTTTTCAAGTTAACTTATGACTGCGATCATAGCCAATCTAGTTAGATCTAAAGAGTAAGCTAGTTAGTTTAGTTGGATCACAATGCCTAACGATAGTGAAGAGCCAGCTGCATCTGGTAGTGATCAGAGTATTCAACCCCAGGTTGCTAAGATGGGACTGAAAATACCACCCCTATGGAAAAACAACATTCGACTTTGGTTTACCCAGGTAGAATGTGGTTTCGAACTTTCGGAAATTACCCGCGATTCAACAAAGTACAATCACTTAGTTGCGGTGATCGACACTGAAACGTTAACCGCGGTATCTGACATTCTGCTTAATCCGCCTGCAACTGACAAGTACAAGGCATTAAAAAAACGTCTGATTGAGGAATTTTCGGACTCTGAAAATGCGCGAATAAAAAAATTGCTTACTGATCTCCCCCTTGGAGACGAGAAACCATCTCATCTCTTACGTAGGATGCGAGAATTAGCGGGACAATCGGTCCAGGATGATTTCTTGAAAAACATCTGGTCGCAACGGTTACCTGTGGACATGCAAACGATTCTTGCGGTGAACCCAGAATCACTAGATAACCTAGCTAGGTTAGCTGACACTGTCGCAGAGGTACGCTTAAACCCCTCAAATAATGTTTTTGCTGCCAGTGGCAGTTCTGTGTCTACGGTGACAAAAGAATCGGCACTTGATGAGAACAGTTCTTTACGCTCAGAAATCGCTGCATTACGCCGCGAAGTTGAACGCCTTTCGCGCGGTCGCTCTCGAAGCCGCCGCCGGGGACGATTTAATAAGTCACCCCACCACCGTAAAAATTCCCAGGGTAAGTTTTGTTACTACCATACAAAGTTTGGTAATGAGGCTAGGAAGTGCCAGGAACCATGTTCTTTTAAAAACCAGGAAAACTAGGAGGGGCTGTCGGAAAAAAAGTATCGGCGACCAACTCACCGGTAGCCATTAACTCCAGTCGCCTTTTTATCTTTGATAAGCAATCTCATCTTAAATTTTTGATAGATTCTGGTTCGGATGTCTCATGTATCCCAGTTCCAAAAAGGGCTAGAAACCTAAAACCTGACCCTTTAAGGCTTTTTGCTGCAAACGATTCCCAAATCTTTACTTATGGAACTAAGTTGTTAGGTGTAGACATAGGTCTACGTCGTAATCTAGAATGGAAATTCTTGATAGCTTCCGTTCCGATCCCTATCATTGGGGCTGATTTTTTAAAACACTTTGGCATTTTGATCGATCTAAAAAATCGGAGATTGATCGATAGTGTTACTAAATTATCCACGTCAGGTTTTCAAGCTAAACTTGATTTTGGATCTACCATCAAACTTATTTCTGGAGAAAACCATTACCTCAAAATTTTAGCTGAATTCCCAGAATTAACTAGTTTGACCCCTCAAGTAAAACCAGTAAAGCACAAAACTGAACACTTCATTGAGACAACTGGTCCTCCTGTGTACTGCAAACCTAGGAGGTTAAACCCAAAATTGTACGAGTTGGTCAAACAGTAATTCCAATACATGGTGAATCAGGGTATCTGCAGACCTTCAAAGTCCCCCTGGTCTTCTCCATTACACGTTGTGTCAAAAAGTTCAGGTAGTATCCGCCCTGTGGGGGATTACAGGAAACTTAATGCTTGTACCATACCCGATCGTTACCCCATCCCACACATCCAAGACTTCTCAAATACTTTGTATGGGAAAGCGATATTTTCAAAAATTGACCTGGTAAAAGCATATTTTCACATACCCGTCCACCCGGAGCACATCCCTAAAACGGCTGTCAGTACACCGTTTGGACTCTTTGAATTTCCCTACTTGAATTTTGGGCTTTGCGGAGCCGCACAAACATTCCAACGGTTTATGAACGAAATTCTTGGGGAACTCCCGTTTTGTTACGTATACATTGATGACATACTAATCTTCAGTGATAACGAAAGGGATCATGAAAATCACTTACGTTTAGTTTTTAAAAAACTGAATGATTACGGTTTAACTATTAATGTCTCCAAATGCACCCTAGGTGTGTCGGAGATTTCCTTCCTTGGGCACCATATTTCTAAACTGGGTACAAAACCCCTACCAGATAAAGTCCAACCAATTTTGGATTACCCCCGTCCCAAAACCATTAAGGAACTTCGACGGTTCTTAGGTTTACTGAACTTTTTTCGTCGGTTTCTGCCTCATGCAGCACACAACCAGACAACCCTTAATTCGTTTTTACGGGGTAGCAAAAAGAATGACAACAGAGTCATAGATTGGACGGAAAAATCTGAGGAAGAGTTCACAAACTGTAAAAAATTAATTTCAAGCGCAACTTTGCTAGCGCATCCAAAACAGGATGCTAAATTAATTTTGCAAGTCGATGCCTCCGATTTTGCTATTGGAGGGGCGCTTATGCAGTTGATCGGACAAGAGTGTCAGCCATTAGCATTCTTTTCCAGAAAACTCTCAAAAAGTGAGTGCAAATATAGCGCCTATGACCGCGAGTTATTGGCAGCTTACGCTTCGGTTAAGCAGTTTAGGTATATGCTCGAGGGAAGAGAATTTTCCTTGTACACAGATCACAAACCTTTGTGTTTTGCATTTTCCCAACGATCTGAAAAGTGTTCCCCCAGACAATGTCGTCATTTAGAATATTTGTCACAATTCACGACGGACATTCGTTACATAAAGGGGTCGGAAAACATTGTTGCAGACATGCTTTCTAGAGTTAGTACCATTTCTATGCCTGAACCTATTAACTACAAAGCAATTGCCGAAGCGCAGTTAAATGATGAGGAATTAAAAGATTTGTTGAATTCTGAGAGTTTACAACTAAAAAAAGTAAATTTACCTAACACGGACGTATTTATTTACTGTGATATATCTACTGGTACTGTCAAACCCTACATCCCTAAGGATTTTCGTAGGCAGGTTTTTCTTTGTTTACATAATTTATCCCACCCTGGAATAAAAGCTTCAACCAAACTAATTAAATCTAGGTTTATTTGGCCTTCAATAAACAAAGATTGTAAGGATTGGGCTAAACAATGTATTCCTTGCCAGAAATCTAAAATATTCAGACACACTAAAACACCATTAGGTACTTTCCCTGACCAGATTAAGAGATTTGACCATGTGCACCTTGACCTAGTAGGACCATTACCTCCCTCTAAAGGATTCTCCTACATTTTGACGATGATCGACAGAGCTACCCGGTGGCCGGAAGCTGTCCCCATCAAGGATATAACTGCTGAGAGCGTGGCCGAGACCTTCTACTCTACTTGGATCTCCCGATTTGGAGTACCGTCCTGCATAACGACTGACCAAGGACGCCAGTTCGAGAGCCGACTCTTCAGCGCCATGCTTAACCTTTTGGGGATAAAAAGGTATCGCTCATCTCCCTACCATCCTCAGGCTAATGGGTTAGTCGAGCAGTTCCATCGCCCATTAAAAGCTGCCATGAAGTGCCTCAATGCAGAAAACTGGTCAACGGTTCTACCTACAATCCTACTTGGTTTTCGTTCTGTCTACAGAGAAGGTTTGGAAGCCACAACCGCCGACTTGGTGTATGGACGTAGCCTCAGACTTCCCGGAGAAATTTTTTCCCCATCGCCATCAATCGACGAATCAACCCCCAAACAATTCCTACTGGACCTGAAGGAATCTTTCTCCCGCATTCGCCCCGTGCCCACTTCTAGCCATGGACCCACTAGTGTTTTTATTCACCCAGAACTTAATACCTGTTCCCATGTGCTATTGCGCAAAGGCGGAGTTCGTACAGCTCTCCAAGCTCCGTATGACGGACCTTATAAAGTGCTATGCCGCGATGCCAAGACGTACGACATTGATATCAGCGGTCGAAAGAGCACCATATCACTCGATCGTCTCAAGCCTGTGTTTCTCTCTTCGGACACTGAATCTAACAAAGAGATCGAAACCCACGACTGTGCGACAGAGACTGTCAATTGTGATTCTAAAAAAGACTTTGGTTCTTCAACTCAAGACGTTATCCTCTCTCCCGGAACTACTACACGTTCTGGCAGAAAGAGTAAACCGCCAAAACGGTTTGTAACTTTTCGTTGAACTGCGGGGGGAGTATGCGGTGCGACGCCTAAAGCCTAATCGCCAAAAGGGAGAATACGGCGAGTTACTCCTGTGCCAGATCGCTAAAGCGCTAGGCGCATCTTCTTCAAGGCGCATCTCCTTCTGCGCTGGCAGCGCTGCTCCGAAACTGTATAAAGCTTGCTGCTCTTGTTTATTTACTTACCTTTTGCCTTACCGTTATGTTAATGTTCTAATAAAGTGTTGAATTGCTAAACACGCCTTGGTCCCTTTCAAATTAACAATTAAGATAATTAGCGATTTAAGATAATAACCGCGAGAAAGAAATCGCCAGAAGAGCGAGAAATCGCCGAAAATAGTCGAGAATGTCGAGAGAAGAAAAATATGCTACTTTTATAATTTATTGACTACTGAAAAGACTGGATGGTGATTGTTTTTTTTATTTTATTGAATGCTTTCTTTTTATTGTGAATCTTTTTGATATCGATGGATTTCATCGGCGAGTGAGCGGATGCGTTTCTTTGTGCGAGGTATTTTTCCCTCTCAGCTTGTTATTATAACGTACCGAGCAATATTAAATAGATTTTAAATAACTTTGGAGTTGATTGTCCTGCTGAGTCGTCAGAGGATTGTTCTACTTGGTCAGATATGTGAAAAATTTTTGTTATACATGAAACTAAAATTCCATCCTAACATAACATTAAATATGGTTGAAATAAATACATTTTTTCTTGTGAGTTTTTGTTAAAAAATACCATGACTAAAAAGTAGAAAATAAAATAAGTAAAAAAATATTTTTTAAAAAACGCTTTTATTGAAGTGTTCTAAAAGGTCAAAAATAATTTTTTCGGTTTGACAAATAATTTATTGGGAAGAAGAAAATAACTTTTTGGTAAGTAAAAAAACTGATTTTCTAATCACTAAAAATAAAAGCGTGGGCGCTAGTAATTCTTAATTCACTATTTATTCTTTCTTTATTCTATGTTCTATGAGGTTAAATTTACAAATTTCTCATTCATGAGTTTTGAGTGGGATGGATTCAGTTTAAATTCTCTATTAGGTATTTTTATTTATATAAAGTTATACATAAATGCCGACGTAATGGCCTAGTGGTAAGAGCATCTAACTGCAAAGCCGTACGTCTGGGGTTCGAATCCCCGTTCGTCAGGGATGTTACTGTTACTGTCCTGTAAAAAAATTTAAATTTAAAAAATTACTAGCGCCCACGGTTTTATTTTTAGTGATTAGAAAATCAGTTTTTTTACTAACCAAAAAGTTATTTTCTTCTTCCCAATAAATCATTTGTCAAACCGAAAAAATTATTTTTGACCTTTTAGAACACTTCAATAAAAGCGTTTTTTTAAAAAAAATTTTTTACTTATTTTATTATAATATTATTTCAATTTTAAAAAGGAGTAACCACATTTCACATGTTTCATTTTACTAAATAAACTAGTATTCTGGGATGACAGGTAGCTCATAATACAAAAAAGAAAAGATTTTCAGCCTGATAAATCACTAAAATTAACTGATAAATTCTACCCGTTCAAGGCCGGGTGTATCAGCTAGTAGGGGAGACCGGGGTACAATGGACCACTTTTGTAAATTTTGACTCATTATGGGCAAACTACTTATTTTTTAAATTAGATAACATGCATACATATTAACCATATATTCAGGTTTATAAAACATCCACTGAAAAGTAAATATAATGCTTACTTTTTTTTTAATTTTTAAATGGAAAGGGACAAAGTGGTCCATTGTACCCCGGTACCGGGGTACAATGGACCACAGCACGGGGCACAATGGACCACTTTGACTGTTTTGAAATAAATGAAGTAAATACATTTTTTTAATGATACAAAATATATAGTAAATGATAAATTGGTTTATTTTGGTTACATAATTTATACATATGATGCTAATTTTAACTAATATTAAATCCAGCAAATGAACATTCGCATTGCTGAAATATATATGGAAAACAATTACACATCATATAATAGGTGTCAGAAATTTTTATCAGTAATATTTTATATTCATAACATTTCTTTAGGTTTCATTGAGTAACATTTCAAACATTAATAATTAATTAAAATTTCCCATTACTGATATCATAACTTTAACTCATTAAGGATAGTAAAAATGTCATTATTTGAATACATAATAGTAAATAAATAAAAATAGAGTAGCAGAATTAATTACAACCACATTATCTAACAAATATTCACTTTGTGATTGTATATTTATTTTTTAAATATGAGATAGGAATAAATTTATGACAAGACTTAGATCAGTAATGAAAATTAACCATAAACCTTCTAAAGCCCTTACATTTAAATAAAACTAAACGTAAAACAATAGCAATTAAGAATGGGAAATGTTATAGAATGAATAATTAGTAATTATGCAAGTAAAAAAGTAAACTCTTAATTCCACTAATTTTATTCTCTTATAAAAATGCATAACTAAGTGGTCCATTGTACCCCGTATTAAGTGGTCCATTGTACCCCGGATAGAGATTTAGCAAAAATAATTTTAAAAAACATATAAAATGTAAATGTAATTTCTTAACTTAAATGGAATATAATAGTTCAATATCTTATCTTAAGATTGAGATAAGCAAAGTTTTCCAAATCAAAAATCTTCAGTGAAAAATCGCACTCAACTTTGAAGGAAAAAATTTACTTTTGTATACCTTAAATAGACTAACGGGAATAAAATGGCTTATTAGTCAAGTAAGAACATGAATTCTGGTATGTTCTGACTGTTGTAGGATTGCCATTTAAATAACTAAATTTGAAAAACATATACACATAATAAATATAAAAAACAGGGGGTGGTCCACTGTGCCCCGTGGTCCATTGTACCCCGGTCTCCCCTATACTTTAAGCAGCACTGATTATAAACACTTAAAGTAAAACAACTTCATTATAGTTTATTTCTGTAATTTAATTAGTGTTTGAAGGTTCAGGTGTTATAAAAAAAACGTGTATCGAAAGAAACCAAATAACGCCTTAATAGGACCAAAAAATGAGAAAAATACCAAAAAAATTAGAAAAATTACTCTGAAACATCTTTTTAAAAGTAAAAAAATGTTAATTATTTTCGATTTAAGGCATTTTTACCCTTTATTTGAGTCATAGGCACATTTTACGCATGGGGTACTATTAGACCCCACGGGGGGAATATGTGACTATTTTTTCAAGAGGGTAGGAAGGTTAAGGGGTTAAAAAGGGGGGGGGGTTAGTTAAGTTAAAAAGTTAAGAGGTTAATAGTCCTGCAAGTGCAAGACTTTTTTCTTGGCTGTTTTTTAGAGCTGATTACAGATATTTCATCAAAACTGTGGTTTGAAAAAATTCTAAATTTTTTTAAATGATTTAAAAAGGGGCTAATGCTACTCTCCTGCACATGCAAGACCTTTTTTCTGGGCTGTTTCTTAGAGCTGATTACAGATATTTCATCAAAACTGTGGTTTGAAAAAATTTTAAATTTTTTTAAATGATTTAAAAAGGGCTTAATGCTATTCTCCTGCACATGCAAGACCTTTTTTCTGGGCTGTTTCTTAAGGCTGATTACAGATATTTCATCAAAACTGTAGTTTGAAAAAATTTTAAATTTTTTAAAATGATTTATAAAGGGGTTAATGCTACTCTCCTGCACATGCAAGACCTTTTTTCTGGGCTGTTTCTTAGAGCTGATTACAGATATTTCATCAAAACTGTGGTTTGAAAAAATTTTAAATTTTTTTAAATGATTTAAAAAGGGCTTAATGCTACTCTCCTGCACATGCAAGACCTTTTTCTGGGCTGTTTCTTAGAGCTGATTACAGATATTTCATCAAAACTGTGGTTTGAAAAAATTTTAAATTTTTTTAAATGATTTAAAAAGGGGTTAATGTTACTCTCCTGCACGTGCAAGACCTTTTTTCTAGGCTGTTTCTTAGAGCTGATTACAGATATTTCATCAAAACTGTGGTTTGAAAAAATTTTAAATTTTTTTAAATGATTTAAAAAGGGGTTAATGCTACTCTCCTGCACATGCAAGACCTTTTTTCTGGGCTGTTTTTTAGAGCTGATTACAGATATTTCATCAAAACTGTGGTTTGAAAAAATTTTAAATTTTTTTAAATGATTTAAAAAGGGGTTAATGCTACTCTCCTGCACATGCAAGACCTTTTTTCTGGGCTGTTTCTTAGAGCTGATTACAGATATTTCATCAAAACTGTGGTTTGAAAAATTTTTAAATTTTTTTAAATGATTTAAAAAGGGGTTAATGCTACTCTCCTGCACATGCAAGACCTTTTTTCTGGGCTGTTTCTTAGAGCTGATTACAGATATTTCATCAAAACTGTAGTTTGAAAAAATTTTAAATTTTTTTAAATGATTTATAAAGGGGTTAATGCTACTCTCCTGCACATGCAAGACCTTTTTTCTGCGCTGTTTCTTAGAGCTGATTACAGATATTTCATCAAAACTGTGGTTGATTTAAAAAGGGGTTAATGCTACTCTCCTGCTCATGCAAGACCTTTTTTCTGCGCTGTTTTTTAGAGCTGATTACAGATATTTCATCAAAACTGTGGTTTGAAAAAATTTTAAATTTTTTTAAATGATTTAAAAAGGGGTTAATGCTACTCTCCTGCACATGCAAGACCTTTTTTCTGGGCTGTTTTTTAGAGCTGATTACAGATATTTCATCAAAACTGTGGTTGATTTAAAAAGGGGTTAATGCTACTCTCCTGCACATGCAAGACCTTTTTTCTGGGCTTTTCCTTAGAGCTGATTACAGATATTTCATCAAAACTGTGGTTTGAAAAAATTTTAAATTTTTTTAAATGATTTAAAAAGGGGTTAATGCTACTCTCCTGCACATGCAAGACCTTTTTTCTGGGCTGTTTCTTAGAGCTGATTACAGATATTTCATCAAAACTGTAGTTTAAAAAAATTTTGAATTTTTTTAAATGATTTATAAAGGGGTTAATGCTACTCTCCTGCACATGCAAGACCTTTTTTCTGGGCTGTTTCTTAGAGCTGATTACAGATATTTCATCAAAACTGTGGTTTGAAAAAATTTTAAATTTTTTTAAATGATTTAAAAAGGGCTTAATGCTACTCTCCTGCACATGCAATACCTTTTTTCTGGGCTGTTTTTTAGAGCTGATTACAGATATTTCATCAAAACTGTGGTTGATTTAAAAAGGGGTTAATGCTACTCTCCTGCACATGCAAGACCTTTTTTCTGGGCTTTTTCTTAGAGCTGATTACAGATATTTCATCAAAACTGTGGTTTGAAAAAATTTTAAATTTTTTTAAATGATTTAAAAAGGGGTTAATGCTACTCTCCTGCACATGCAAGACCTTTTTTCTGGGCTGTTTCTTAGAGCTGATTACAGATATTTCATCAAAACTGTGATTTGAAAAAATTTTAAATTTTTTTAAATGATTTAAAAAGGGGTTAATGCTACTCTCCTGCACATGCAAGACCTTTTTTCTGGGCTGTTTCTTAGAGCTGATTACAGATATTTCATCAAAACTGTAGTTTGAAAAAATTTTAAATTTTTTAAATGATTTATAAAGGGGTTAATGCTACTCTCCTGCACATGCAAGACCTTTTTTCTGGGCTGTTTCTTAGAGCTGATTACAGATATTTCATCAAAACTGTGGTTTGAAAAAATTTTAAATTTTTTTAAATGATTTAAAAAGGGCTTAATGCTACTCTCCTGCACATGCAAGACCTTTTTTCTGGGCTGTTTTTTAGAGCTGATTACAGATATTTCATCAAAACTGTGGTTGATTTAAAAAGGGGTTAATGCTACTCTCCTGCACATGCAAGACCTTTTTTCTGCGCTGTTTTTTAGAGCTGATTACAGATATTTCATCAAAACTGTGGTTTGAAAAAATTTTAAATTTTTTTAAATGATTTAAAAAGGGGTTAATGCTACTCTCCTGCACATGCAAGACCTTTTTTCTGGGCTGTTTCTTAGAGCTGATTACAGATATTTCATCAAAACTGTGGTTGATTTAAAAAAGGGTTAATGCTACTCTCCTGCACATGGCAAGACCTTTTATCTGGGCTGTTTTTTAGAGCTGATTACAGATATTTCATCAAAACTGTGGTTGATTTAAAAAGGGGTTAATGCTACTCTCCTGCACATGCAAGACCTTTTTTCTGCGCTGTTTTTTAGAGCTGATTACAGATATTTCATCAAAACTGTGGTTTGAAAAAATTTTAAATTTTTTTAAATGATTTAAAAGGGGGTTAATGCTACTCTCCTGCACATGCAAGACCTTTTTTCTGGGCTGTTTCTTAGAGCTGATTACAGATATTTCATCAAAACTGTGGTTTGAAAATTTTTAAAATTTTATTTTTTTAAAAATGATTTAAAAAGGGGTTAATCATATTCTCCTACACGTGCAAGACTATTATTTGGGCTGTTTTTCATCTGATTACAGATATTTCATCAAAACAGTGGTTTAAAATATTTTAAATTTTTTAAAATTGATTTAAAAATGGTTTAATATTACACTCCTGCGCGCGCAAGACGTTTTTCTGGGCTGATTTTCCTGTGCTGATTACAGATATTTTATTAAAAATAGTGCGACTCTGGTTTTTTAATTTTTGAAATTTAAAATTTTTTAAAAAATAATTTAAAAAACGGTTTATTACTTATGCAATACTTTTTTTCTGGGCTATTTTTTAATGCTGATTACAGCTCTTTCATCAAAAATAGTGTAGCTGTGTGGTTTGAAAGTTTTTTTTTAATTTTGATTTTAAGTAGTTCACTTTTGGTATAGGGGAGAGTGGGGCATCGCACAAAAAGTGCATTTCGGCATATTTCTCTGGATCTAGATGAGATATTGAAACAAACTCGGATTCAAATGAAAGTTAAGACCTTTCCCGATATTATAGAACGATAACACTGTTCAACAAATTTGACCTTCAAAATTTTTCCTTGATGAAAACAGTCATTTCTTATAGATTTTAGGTCACTGAATAGGAAAATCACCATTAAAATTATCAATTGACTCAGGATTTTCGGGGAACAGCCCCTCCCCCTTTTTACGCGTTTCGACAACTTTATAACTTTAAACACGATTTTCTGAGTCAAAAAGCATTGCTTTAGTCTTCAAATTGGCCCCCCGGGGACAAGAAAAGTTCAAATTAATGAAATATGATAAATTTATAACAAATGGATATGTTTAAAGGGTAATTATCCCCCTAAAAATGCAAAAAATCGTTAAAAATAGTGGGATTTGTTATACCCTATTTATTTTTTGCGCAATTCCTCTTTGAAGGGTCCTAACCCTTCCCCAAGGACCCAAATTTGATGACACTATGCAGCAATAATTTTTATTAAAAGCGGTTTAGGTGTTGGCGTCCCAGAAGCCCCCGTGGAAGAGTTCGGAAGACTCAAAGAATCGCGAAGGAGATCGTGAGCTCAGGAATTTTAATACTGATGATTTTGAAAAGATTACAAATGACGTTTTTCTTATATTTTGGGTCTATCCTAAGTAGTGATGGGCAAAATCGATAATTTTAGGTATCGAATACTTATAGGTATCGAATACTTTGGTATCGAATACTTATAGGTATCGAATACTTTGGTATCGAATACTTATAGGTATCGAGTACTTTTTTTCAATGTCGGGAAATGAACCTGAAGGGACAATTTTTTTAGGGCCTATCCATAATCAGACTAATATTCAAAAAACTGAAAGCGATCCATCAAAAAGCCCCGTAGCTACGGGCCTGGAGGTGGATAGAGGCGAAGGATTTGGCGGGGGAAAAACCTAGCCGCGTCAAATTTCTCTCGCGGATGATAACGACTTGGGTTTGAGCGTTGCAAAATGAAAACGGAGACAGGCTGCGTTTGATCTACAGTAGGTATTATAAAGATTACTTCATTGAAAAATTTAAAACGAAATATGTCAATAAGTTTTCTGGGGGAGGACCCACAGACCCCCCTTTGGAATTTGGGACCCTATTATTTACCACTTTTCTATAAAAAGTTCGACGAAATGCAAAAAAAAATCCTACTAAAATGTTAATTAAATTCTTGAAAATGTATGTCCGAAATCCGGATTTGGTGTTTGTACCAAAAACGAGTTGAAAATCTGCTTTTTTGACTTAAATTTCCAAAAATTTTCTGGGGGAGGACCCCCAGACCCCCCTTTTAGGATATTAGAAGATAATTTTGATATTGAAAATTTTTAGTCCTGAAATACCAAATCCCGGATCCGCCGCTGTCTTCTTACCAACAAAATCGAACTAAAGTTTTAAGAAAATTTTCTGCCAAACCCCCCCCCCCCGAAAAGAAAGTCTAGTTACGGCCCTGCGGGTCACTCTTTACAGTAGTGCTGATTAGACACAATAGTGATACCTAGAATCGTGTCCGAGGTCCTAAGATCCGGAGCATGCGCAATGGATAGATAGATATACATAGGATGTCGATGTTACTGTTAAAGGTATAGACGGCGCAACAAGGGGGGGGGCATGCTTATCTCTGCTGACAAGGGGGAGGGCCGGAGGGGGGATTAAAAATGACCAAAAAAGTGCTCACGTAATATTCGAACGGTCCCTTTAATGGATGTAAAATCTTTTAAAATTATCTTTAAAACAAGGGGTACTAACATGCACTGTTAAAACAACAGTCTCAAAATTGAGTAAAAATTACTCAAATTTGAGTACATCACATACTCAAAAAGGCTCCGATCCAAATTTACTCAAATTTGAAACATGGGTAATACTCATTTCTGAAACCATGCACTTACTCAAAAATGAGTATGAAAGTATCGTTTTTGAATAAGTACATGTACTCATTTCTGAATACATGCACTTACTCAAAAATGAACAATGTGTCATTTTTGAGTACATGCATGTATTCATTTCTGAAAACATGCACATACTCAAAAATTAGTATGGGAGTATCATTTTTGAATAAGTACATGTACTCATTTCTGAATACATGCACTTACTCAAAATTGAGTGTGTGAGTATCATTTTTGAGTTAAGTGTAAGCTTCAAAAGTGAGAAAAAAATTAATTTTTAAGTTCTCCTTTTTTGAGTATGTTTATATTAAAGAATGAATACTTTACTTGCTTATTTATTGCTTACTTCTTCACTATACTTAAGAACAAGAATAATCAGTTCTTTTTAAATGGTATTTAAATTAAATATAAATGTTCTATAGGTATAATTTTAAGCTTAATTTGCCAGTCAAATGAAACTTCTGCTACAAAAAATACGTATGTTATATAAATGCAAGCTAAAATAAAAAAAATTTAATATCAAAATTTTTTATTTCATATTTTTACAAATGGTACAAACATCAGTCCACAATGGTATTTTTACAAATGGTACAAACATCAGTCAATAATGGTATTCTTACAAATAGTACAAATATCAGTCTACAATGGTATTCTTACAAATTGTATAAACATTAGTCCTCAAATAAACTTAGAGTTTAAGAAAACAAGAATGACACACAATAAAGATACCTTGTTTTCAATAAAACGCCTTGGCAAGAAGCATAATCAAGCTCATACAAATTTTTACAAGGTATCGCTACCAGACCAACGATATGTTCCCATTATCTTCAATAGGGATTCTTTCAAATATGTATGGAGAAAGAAAAACAATGATTTTTTTGGCCAACTAAAAACAAAGAACTGGCTTGCCAACAAAACAGTTTATCAGTTCAGTTAGCGTCATTTTAGCGTCATCACTGATCGCTAAAATGTTTTATTCAACTAATTGAACACTGAAGTTTTACAATAATAGCTTCTAAGATAAATAACTTTATTAAACAAGAACAAAAAAAAACTACCTTTAAATTTAATTTTAAAAATTTTTCATTATTAGAGCAGGGCTTGTATCGTAGAGAAATAAACATTGATGTGTTATTCAAATCATAAGAAGTTCTAATATGCAATGGAACAAAATTAAATAAATCTTTCATATTAATTACATCAACAGCTCCAGTGGAACGTATTACATAAGAATTAAAGTGGTTATCAAAACCTAAAGATTCAAACATTTCACAAACTAAAAAGGCACTATCATTATAAACAAACATTTGTTGAGTTTTACCAGATTTAAATTCCTCATCAGTACAAGATACATGCACAACCATAGTTTTAAAATTCATACAATATAATCCATTTTTATTTTGAAAAAAAATCATGGTAATTAATTAAATATTATTTCAATAGAACAAAATCGTTCCCAAATACTGCAAGGATTAAACCAAAATATTTAATGTGAGTGGTTATATTAACTGTTGATAAAAAAACACAATGCTTGATTTAATGATGTAATTAATTTCTAACATTTATTTGATTTTCCGGAATAGATGGCCGTGTTTGAATGGAATTTCCAAACGTTTCGCTCTCAGCTTCGGAGAGCATCCTCAGTGGCTCGTTTGGAAATTCCATTCAAACACGGCCATCTATCCCGGAAAATCAAATAAATGTATCTTCAGGTCGTGGAAGTTTTCATCAATTTATAATTTCTAACATTGTTTACTACGAGTAATGTGGCGATAAACAAATTCTCTAAAGAAAAAAGTTAAAACACTAACGGCCGTATTCTGAAGCCTCTGGCAACCTGTGATCAGGATCTCTTAGCACAAATCAGCTTGATTTGGTATTCCGAAGCACCATGAATCAGTTGACCACTGTGTGTCAAGTAATCACCGCTCAGAGCAGTGATCTGGGTTGGATCACCAATCAGAATCGAGTCTGGCTGGAGCTGCGATTACGAAACAAAAACATGGCGTCGTCCGTCATCAGCTATTTACTTAAATACACACTTCACGTCAATATGATCGAAATTAGATTAGTATATTAGAAATAAAATATTTTTGATTCACAGTATCCTTGAGGTGTGTGTTGTCGAGTCCAATGTTTATTTAAATGATTATTTCTGGTAATTAAAATATTTTTCTCTATTGGTTTTATACTTAAAATTTCTCTCGCGACCTCCGCTCCTGTAGCTTGGTGGTATAATACTCGGCTATCATACGAGTGGACCGGGTTCGATTCCCGGTGGCCGATACAATTTTTGATTAAACTTATTAAGATTTCAATTTAATTTTATTCATCATGGCCATTTTTTAAAGGTAGCTAATTATTATTACTAAATTAAATTATTTACCGATCTAAGTACAAAACTGATTCAATATTTTAAGTTCCCAATGATTGCTTAATTTATTTGATCTTTTTACCTAATCTAAAGGTTAGTATATAGAACTCCAGAATTGTGTTAATTAAAAATAAAAGATTTTTTTTATTATTTTCATTCAATTGCAAAAATAAAATATCATCAGCTAACTACGGTGCTTTATTTTTTTATTTATATTCAAATCCAAATTGGATTCCATGAAGCAAATTTCGGAAATGCGAATATTCTGATTACACGTGTTATGTTTATTTTCTTTAATTTGTATTACTCAAAACTTCAAGTTTCATATTCTTTCATTAATTTTTATTAAAAATCATTGACTTTTAAAGTACAATCCGAGTGCTTTTTATGTCGTACTTTTTCGCAAATTTCTTTCCTATCAAATTCATCAATATAAACGATCTCAACCAATCACGATTGAGCTTTTTTTATCGCCATCGGTTTCGCTTGTTCGCCAGCTCTGGTGTTTCTGATTCACTTTTATCAATTGATCCAGGTGCTCAGACTATCAAATTTTACAGATCAGGGCTTTGCTAGTATTTGTGAATCAATTGATCGGCTGTTCAAGTGATTTTAATCCAAAAGCACAGACTACGGGCGTAAGTGTAAAATATAACATAGAAGGGTAGATACATACAAGTATAAATTGAATGAAATGGTCCAATGATTGATCTCCAGTTGGTTTCACCCACAGACAATAAGAGACAGACCGGTCAATGGGCGGCCCACGACACGAACGCCCTCAACCCGTGGTACCTGCACTAAAACTGTGGTTACAGTTAAGCTTTTAGGTCTGGCAACCATGGAGACGTTTTGCGAAGACGTAATCCATCGACCATATGATCACCAGGATCGCGATCCTTGGCGATCACATAAGCCATTTTAATGCTTTTTAAAATTAAAAAATTTCCTTTCTTTCAACAAATTTTTAAAATTTTCTATTATAATAGAAAATTTAAATTAAATCATTAAGGTTTGTTCATCAACAAAATTTCGTGATCGCATATGATGAAAAACTCGATTGTAAAAATACAAGCTTAAATATAAAGTAATCAAGAATCACACAAGTAAATAATGAGAATCTAAATGATTTTATTAAATCTCATATTTCAATAACTGCAAATATTTGTTATAATACCTTGGCTTTTTAAGACAAAAATGATGTGTAAATGAAGTTGAAATCCCCGTGAATCTAAACGAACACATATTTTGCAAATACGAATCCCAGATCCCAGGCACATTCAAAATGAATTCTTGACAATAAAAATATATAATACTAGGATTCATTTTCATCTGAATTGAATATATACGCCTATAATTAACGCGAATTATACCGAATTCTATCAGGCTTAGAAATCAAGTTCAAGAATGCAACACAGATTTTCCCATACATTGCAAAATAGGGAAGAAACGAGATAAAATGTGCCTTAATGCAATAAGACACTGTTAAAATGATTTACAAATCTTGAAAACAATTGAAAAGAGTCCGATTAAAACGATTTACACAAACTTCATGTTTACTTTCGAAATCGAATATTGCAAGTTTCGTCAACAAAAAAATGTATAAAGATTTCGATTAAAAAATATTAAATTAATCGATTAATGCCGGTACCGCTTGTCAGAGGCGCCACTTGAGCTCTCTGGATAAGCCCCGCCTATTGACCGGTCTGTCTCTTTTTGTCTGTGGTTTCACCTTTATGTACTTGGTACTTTTTTTTTGACACTTTTTCTAAATATTTCTTGGGGGAGTAAATAAGGTAGTAATATCAAAACGCAGCATATTTCTAAAAGAGAGAAAAATACAATCAAACCATATTGAAGTGCGCAAAAACTTTTTTAAATAGAATTTATTGAAAGTATTAATTCTTAAATGCATCTATATCTCGTCAAAATTGATTTAACAAGTTAAAATAAACCAAACTCATTGGCGCAACAGCCCATCAGGGCCAAGGCCTACGATGCCCATGCTAGTTTAAAATACAAGCAAATAAATATATATTATAATGCTTACTTTCATTGCTTGGTTCATTAATGGTGAAATCTAATTTAAGTCTATTTGCTAAATCTTCAGCCGTCTTCCTTCCACAATGTCTGGCTTGTAGGATGATGGATCAGGAGACTATTCCGAATTCTGAACAGAGTCGATCACCTCGTACTTCATCAAATAGTAATTTAAACTCATTATCAATCTATAAAAACATTAAAATTATTAAAAATATTCTCCCAAAAATACCTTAAAATGCTCAATTAGAGACCTTAATTAATCCTATTTTCATGATCTTATTTTTGGTAAAATTTAATAAATAAAAGCTACAATATGAGCAGTATGATCATAATTTGATTTTGCATCCTTGTTTCCATGGAGATAATTTTAACAACAATGCTATTCCATGAAATTTTTTTTAAATAAACTCACAAATAAAAATATTTTATACTATACTTACCAGTTTTAAAATTTGTTGAAATATATTTTTAGATTATTAATTAATTTATTATTAATTAGTTAATTAGTAGATTATTAGTTAGATTATTGAAGTTATTATTAATAAGTTTATTAAAAGCAACAATATGATCATCATTTGATTTTGCATCCTCGTTTCCATGGAGATTGTTTAAACAACAATGCTATTCCATAAAACTTTTTATTTAAAAATTAAACTCTCAAATTAAAATTCCAAATACGGTAACTGATAAAAACATGTAATATCAAATTAGATAAAATGACAGTTCTAGATTCATTTTTAAACGATATTTTATTTTGAATTGAGATCGAATCACTAGTTTGTTTACATTTAATTAATATTTCTAGAAGATACTAGTTAGGCTAGTAGGCTTCGTACAAAGTAAGCATGTGCTATGGTGATTTGGTCCATAGATATATCAATAGAGGTCAAATAGAAAAGTATTATTACTTCAAAATAACAAAAGTTTGGAACTTACCTTCAAAATTTTTAATGAAGCTTTCAAGTCTCCATTCTTCTCCTTTACAAATAAGTCCATGGTTATACAGAATCAAAGCACATCTATATTTTGATTTTTTTTCAATGGCCGCTGTGGATAGTGACCAGACATGTTTACATCACGGCTTTGAAGTGTACTTCCGCGATGTGTTCTTCCGCAATTATATAAAAATATAATTCGCTACATTTCATGTAACAAATTATTAATTAAAAAGACTCTTCGTTCAAAATAGTTTCTAATGAAATAATACGAATTATTTCAACTACTTAATTGGAATTTACTACATTTGACGATTGAAAAGTAATTTTTTGAAATATGAGTATATGGGGTAGTTCAAAATTGAATACATTGGGTAGTCATTTTTGAAACAAAAAGCTTTAGATAAGAATGAGAACATCGATTTACTCAGATTTGAGTATTTCATTTTTTACAGTGTGGTTTTTTAAAAAAATCTGTCAGGGAAAATATTTTTTGGACAAATGTTTTATAAAATTTTGTCTTATACAATTAACTTTAAAACGAGGGGTTACACCAACATTGTTTGGCGCAAGTTCAGAGGTGTGGATGATTGGCGAATTTTGGCGGTATAGCGGCACATTTAGAAGCCAAATCATTCACTTAACATTAGTTAGGGTTACCATATTAGTCATCTTTACTGCTAAAAACTTGGCGAATCCGCACCTCTGAACTTGCGTCCATTGTTTTTAAAAATGATTTCATTAAATTAATTAATTAAATAAAGAATATATGATAAAGTTTTATATTAAAACTTGTAAAACCAGGGGGTGACACCATTAATATTTAAAAAAAGTATTTTACAAAAAAACCTTGTAAAATCCTGTCCTTAAACAAGGGGCTAACATCAGAATAGTTAGAAACATTTTTTTAATTCCTGAAAAAATATTATCATAGAAAAATATTATTATATTATTGTAGACATATAGTTCAAGTTTTTGAAAGTAAACCTTGCAAAATTCTCTCTTAAATGAGGAGTTACACCAACATTGTTTTAGTAAAAAAAATATAATCAATTTTTAATTTAAAAAAATCATATTTTTTAAATTTAAAAAGTGCGACATCATTTGAATCATTAGCCTGAAAAAGGAAAATAAGTCCAGAAATGACAAATTGAAGCTCAAAACAATCTCCAACCTTTGCTCTACATCAACACTACTCAAAAGTGAAAAGAGGGAGAAAATAACTATCCCCTATAGGGAGATAGCCCCTTGAAGTAGCGAAATTGATGTCCTGTTCATTGATTGTATTTTTTCAATTAATTTTTGGATTTAAAGTTAATTTTCAGTTCTTTTTCTTTGTGGCTTAAACAAGGCCAAAATAAAATTTGCCTTTAATTTAACAGTTTTTATAACCAGTTTTATAATAATTATCAAATTTCATTTGACTGAATCTTTTTATTTCTCACTTTTGAGTTGTGATCTTAGCAGAAATATGTGCGATACGTTTTAGCAAAGACTTTTATAGAATATTTAAAAGGATGTACGAATAAACCGTTCAATGCAAAAAATAGGTCAGCGAAAACCGGTCAGTAAAAATCTAATTTACATGTGTGCTACGAGTTTTTTTTATTTTTGAACGGTTTTTGTCTGAACGGTTTTTGCATTGAACGGATTTTTCGCGACGCCATTTAAAAAGTAAGATGTGTGGATTTGATTGTAGCCCACACTATTTCTCCCTTTTATTATAAATCTAAACGCTGTGGCGCTCTTGCGCGTCGGGTTTTTAAAAACTTTAAACTCGTGAACTTTTCTTCTAAGGCGAGCCGGGTGGTATTGGGATCTTCAGTTTGGGAGAACTGAGGAGTTTGCTATCAAAACCAGCTCATTCCATTTTTGGAAATTTTACAGGAGAGACAAAAAACTTCTCACGTCCGCAGTTCTAAAGTTAAATTTTTTTGTAAATTTTTAATTGTAGGTATAACCGCCTAGAATTTGATTAGTTTTTCATTTTCATTCCAGGTGCATTACTTTGTACGTAATTACACTAATTAGGTTGGAATGAGCTGATTTTGATGCAAAAATACGATTTTTCATGCTTTTTTCAGTTTTTTTTGTTCAATTATGTTGTGTGAAATCGGTTTTTTCCAGTTTACCAGTTAATATTTGTGTCTTTACGAGTTTTAAATAAATGACACCCGTTTAACTTTTTCAAATGATCTGAAATTTCACAGTTGAGATCACAGTTTTCACCTTTTCATCTAATTTTGGATTGGAATGAGCTGGTTTGAGCTATATCCATGGGAGGAAAATCTGCTCCAAACTGCTCCAAAATTGATTCATTGCTCCAATCTGCTCCAAAATCATCAAAATTTCCTTTTTTTTGCTCCATACTGCTCCAAAAACGCAATTGAACGATAATACCAAGGGGGATGCCAGGGGACCCACCCCCAAAAAAATCAAACTAGGTATCCAAAACAAGTTAAAGCTCTGTTTTTTAGGGTCAATTTTTTTAAAAATTACTGGGAGAGGACCCCCAGGCCCCCCTTTGCACTTACATCTATATAATTCTCTACTTTTTATCATTCTAAAAAATCTTAATATTCACCGCCGAGACAGTAAGAACATAATTTTAAAATTCCTCTTTTTTGCTTTTTGGTCAATCACATCCCTGAGTACGTGATTCGATGATTTGAACAAAACCTTAACCAGGCAGATTAGTTACCAGTTTAAAATTTAGCTTGAATGATTGAGATTACATACAAGTTCTTGGTATATGGTTAGTAATTTAAATAAGATGTAAGTTGATGAAGTTTACTTTCTTTTGCTTAGTTTTTTTAGGCACACCATGTAATAATGCATGCAATATATTTGGAGCAGGGTTCCCACGGGTCAGGGAAAACCTGGAAAAGTCAGGGAATTCAAATTTCACCTAAAAAGTCAGGGAATAGTCAATAAAAATTGCACATTTTGGCCAAAAATCTGGAAAATCATAAAAAATACATGGAAAATGAAAATTTTTAATGTTTGCGTGTCAATTTCGGCTCTACTAAGTGAAAAAATAGTCAATTTATTGAAATGTATTGTATGAATTGATTGAAAATGCCGTGAATTACTAGTTTTTTTTACCGAAAAATCTTAATAATTGACCTGGAAAAGTCAGAGAAACTACAACCATCAACCCCTCAGGATCATAATCGAGAATTCAACGTAAAAAACGAGATTTCAACGTAAATTCGACGAACTTCAACACCTACTCCTGGCTTTGTTTGAGGACCAAATGACATGAAAATTGGTTTTAGGGGGTGCGCTTTCAGAATCGGGAATAATCGTTGATGTCGCCCATAGGAAAAACAAAAGTTGGTGCTTCGTTTAATATGAAGACGACCCCCTAAGAACTTGAAAATTTTTCTGTATACTATATAGAATACTTCAAATCATGAAAAATGATACCTTATTTGTCTTTATTTCACAAGCCGTTCTGGAGATATAGGGTCTGAGTCGTTTATTTTTTCAGTATTGTACATTGTAACTATAAAATTTAACCATAAGTTCCCTATTTAGTGACATTCTGAAAGCGGAAATCTCAAGAAAGTTGTAAAAAAATCTTTACTTTTTCGAGAGCTTGATTTTAAATTTTTATTTCAAAGATACAATGTTGAAAAAAGGACACTTTTTCTGTTTGTAATCACCCCAATACACGATAAATGATGGCATGCTAGCCACGATTTGCCAGATCCCAAATACAACGCAACGAGCTCATATTAATCAGGGGCGGATTTCCAAATGTGCCCCCTATATAGGCTGAACCAAAATTTGCCGCCTTCATCTTATAAAACGTCATTTCAGTTTTTGGATGGGGCGGGGCAAAGATTTTAAGTGGGTTTTCTACAACCGTGGCTTGACTTTTGGTTTCGTAAAAATGGGTGGTCTGGGGGTCCCCCCAGAAAAATTTTGAAAACGTGCTTCGTAAAATAGAGTTTCAGCTCATTTTGAGATCCACAGTTCCTTGAAAACCAGAATTTTCTGGGGGGGAAAGTTATAAAAAACGTCAAACGGGGGCCAGAGGTCCTCCCCCAGAAAATATTTTTTCTTGCATATATTATTGGCAGCGTTTGAAATTGTACTGGATTGCTGGTCCGGGACAACTAAAAAACACCTCGGACCAGTAGAATCAGAAAATCACTGGTCCTGCGGACCAGTGGTGAAAACGTATCCCACCCTCCCTCCACCTGTTAAGTAAAGTTATGTATTAATTTGTGTGCAATATCATTTATTCATGAAAAGTTCTTATTTTTTGTCAATTAGTGCAATCGCATCCAATTTGTATGCCAATTAGAGAATAGAGTAGCCAATTAGAGAATCAAGAAGAGTATTTTATTTGTATGTCAGTTATTGAAATATTATTTAATCAAGAAAAATATTAAATAAATAAGATATTTTCAAAATTATTTGATTATTTAGTGCTATTGCTTATTTCTCATAAATTTATTTTGTTAATTATTTTATATAAATTTTATGTTTACAGATGGTAACTTATTATTGAATATGTATTAATTTTTAACATTACTATTTGGTACTCACATTCAGTGCAATAGTTACTATATAAAATATTTAAACTGGTCCTTTTTAATTTGTCGGACCAGTAATTTTTGTTCCGGGCCAGTAAGATTGGTAAAGCACTGGTCCGCAGGACCAGTGGATTTTTTTCCCAATTTCTAACGCTGATTATTGGTTTATATATTATTAAAATTCCCCCCAAACTTGTGTTTATCTACTTTCAAACTCTATATGGAGAGAGCATCAAAAGGGAAAAGCTTCTTGTAGGCGGCATAATTTTCAAGGGAAAAAACAGTATAAAAGATATAAAAATTTTAGAGGGGGGTTGGGGGTTCTTCCCCAGAAATTTTTTCGAAAATTGCCCACAGTAGTGTTTTAGCTCATTTTGAGACCCTTTGGGTAACAAAAAGAAAGAGAACAGTTCCTTGTAAACCATAGAATTGCTTTTTTGAAAGGACGTTCCCAGAGCTTATGTTTAGTGTTTCCTTCTCTACTCCTTTTTTTATTCAGAAAAAAATTCTGCCGTCTAAAATTTGCCGTCGTAGGCTATTTAGAAATCCGCTATATTTGCACTCGCATCGGTTCAAAGTGGCTCATCCGATTTGGATTCAACGCAGATGATTTTGTTTCAGAGCGGCGCTGTAGCATCAGAGCGGGAGTTATTTTTCCAGATCGGAAAGCTTCATATCGCCCAAATTGGGTTGATCCTATGTGAAATCGGAGAGCCGATCTAACCTAGTGTTTAAAAGCAACGCTTACTGGGCTCTAATCCCCATTGACGCTAATGGCAACTTTTCTAAACATGGGTTCTGGTTCTCCCATAGACAGTGGCGTTTCTATGTGGTAACGTTGGAACTAACCAGAAAATATGACGTAACGTTGTTGACTCTATACAATCCGCACACAATCTCTCTTTCCGAAACCGCTCTTTCCCAATTAACCCCGCCCACTTTCAAATCGCTAGAGAGGGAAAATGTTTTTATATATTATCCCGGTTATTCAAACAGTTGTGTGTGTCTTTTTCTTTTGAGCATGCGCTGGGGAAAGAGGAAATAGTATCTCTAACTTGGGATTCTGAATAATTTCTTAGACATTACAAGTCTCTCTGATGTCACGCTCGGCGCAAGTTCAGACTTGCGTATGCGCCAAGTTTTTAGGGATACAGATGACTAATATGGTAACCCTAACTCATGTTAAATGAATGAGGAAGTTGCATGATTTTTTTTTATTTTTTTAATCAATTCCTCTTGCAAAAATAAGCAACTACCCAAAATTTGAGGCCGATCGAGAAATTTTTTGATTGCCAAAAAATTAACAAAAATCCCCTTTTTAAAAGCGCGCGAAAACGCCAAGAGTTTGGATGTGACGTCATCTTATACTAAACATTGTTGTAAAGCAATGGAGTTGATGGTATTATTGTTGACGTCATCTTATAGTTTAAACAATAAACGTTTTCAGTCACGTGTTTTTTTCTCGACTTTTAAATTTAAATATTTAATAACCTGTACATTTTTTTGAAAAACTGACTAGATATTTCATTTTACCATACAAAAAACCATACGGAACACTTGTTTGTTTTTGAAAATCTGACACATGCAACTTCCTTATTATTTGACTGCTAAATGTGCCGCTAAACAGCCAAAATTCGCCAAGCATACGCAACTCTGAACTTGCGCCGTCACGCTCTCCAAAAACTCCCCCATGTTCTGGCCAGCGCAGATCTCTCGCCGGCTTTTATATACTTGATCTGCCCGTGACGTCACTATCTTCATCTTCTTAAAAGTTAAGATAGATCGTGAGCTTCTTAGGAATCGAACTCACAACTCCAACTCCATATTAAATACACACAATTTCAACATAAACTTCACATTTAATAATAATTTCTTGTACCGGATTCACTGACGAGTTAAACGACATGACGAACGACATCTAATGTTAATAATAGGGAAATTTTAGCTACTCTCAGGGAAAGTTTTCAACTATAATATAAGGGGAAAATTTCCTTGATCTGAGGAAAATAGCAGTGATTGAGAAATTAAAACGCAGCCTCCATACAAAGTTCCAAATCCAATGAGAATCACTCGTTTCCTTTAGTTCCCGCCCACCCTGTTGATTGAAAGCGGGAGGTACCGCAACGCCACTATGGGATACCTGTAGTAGAACTATTTTCTCCGAAAGAGTAAAATCGCGTTTTGGACTCTCTGAATTATCTTTACTCTGTGGTTCTAATCGCGGTGTCTGAATTTCGAGTGAAACGAAAAAAAACAATTTTAAAATACGATTATTTCGTTAAACCCATGTATGTTTCGGATAAGTGTTTCATAACTTTTAGGGGAGAGGGTACATCAAGACGAACAAGAATTGGTGTAGGTTAGGGGGTCGCAAGTGGAGTTTAGGGGGTAAAAATCACAGGTGATCTAATTTTTATTGCTTATTTGAGGGCGCTAACACCTCAACCGCTTATAGTAAAAATCATTGCTGCATATTTTCACTAAATTATTATTTAGGACCCTTTAAAGATGAATTACGTAAAAAATAAGAGGAAAAAATATCGTAAAATAACCTTTATAATTTTAACCCCTTAAATACTAACTATCCATTTGCTACAAACTTTCATATTTTAGAAATTTCAAACTTTTTTGTCCCCTTCGGAGTTAGTTTAAAGACTAAAGTAATGCTTTTTTACCCTGAAAATCGAATTCAAAGTCATTAAGTCAACGAAAATCGTAAAAAGGGGGGACGGGCTGTACCCCAAAAATGCTGAGTAAATTCAGAGCTTTAGTGGTGGTGTTCACGTCAAGAACCAAAATATATAAGAAAAGACTATTTCCATCCCTATTTCCCTGTAAAAAATTTGAAGTTAAAATTTGTTGAACAGAACAAAACGACATGTGGAAAAATGGCATGTTTCTTGATTGTAATACTAATACATTATTTCCCACTCAGATAATTAATACATATTTTTTTAAAAACAATATAAATAGCTCTAATAAATGAAAATAATGACAATTTAAACATTAATGGTTATTTTTTAAAAAATTATGAAAAATTTTAAATTTTCCCCCTTTTTGCCCATTTTTTGAAAATAAAAATTCTAAAAAAATCACATTGTCTTATGTTCAATGAAACAACATTTTTTGGGGGAGATTTAACAATTTAAAAAATCGCGGTTTTCTTTCGAACACCCTACCCTACCCTAATGCATACAACCTAAGTCTAACCAATTATTGAAATGGAGGCTAAATGCAGAAAGGTTTTTGTCGATATAGACTCCTAAACAGGGCTCGATTTCAGCCGGAACGGTCCGGAACGGCGTTCCGGAACCTCTTTTTCGATTAAAAAAAATATTTTTGTTCAGGGGTCTTCTATAACTACAGCCCGCGAAACCCTTTCATCAGGCCCTAAAAAACCTTTCTATCTGTACGAATAAAAGTCCTAAAATGATTTAAAACCCTGTTTTTAGGGTCAAATTTCCAAAATTTTTCTGGGGGAGGACCCCCAGACCCCCTTTTTGTATTTAGAACTCAATTAATCACGTTTATCTTCATATTAAGTTCATGGCGTATAAAAGGGTTTTGAGGGAATTTCGCGTTTCTTCCCCCCTGTGCAAAAATTTAACTTGGGGCCTGATACTGATTTCATTTTATGAAAGGATATTTGGGCCCCTCGCGAAAAAAATTTCTATATAATCCACTATGATCCTAGATGTGTAAAAAAAATTTCTGTTGTTACTTTTTAAACTTTTGTTCAACGATTCACTTGTGCATATTTTAAATTTAAAAAAAATTTTAATGCATTTTTATCTTTCTTGCAAATAACAATAATTTTGTGTTCTAAAATTAAGGATAGTACTAGATTGTGTTTTAAAACATAATTGTAAACCCCAATTTGAACTAGCCACACAATCCGCTCCTGGTGTTGATTCTTGAATTAGATTTGCCAGATTGCTGATCAAATTTGCCAAGAAAATTTGCGACATCTTAAATTCTACGGTTTAAGGACTTTAACTACGCATTATATTCCTTAAACTGGCAAAATATACAACACTATTGGTTCATTGATGATACACAGTCCCGCCTTCTACAAGAGGCGCCCTGTTGGAAAAAAAATTGTTTGTAAAAAACGGTGTTTTAACAAAAAAATTTGCCTAAATAGTTCATCCCCTTGTACAATAATTAAGTTAGAAAATTCTTCCTAATCTTGTTCAACACATTTGAATTTTTTAAAATTTAAATTTAAAAATAAATTCTTAAGTTCTTGCATTAAAAAGTATTCGCTTTTCTTCAGTTTTTGAGACCAATAATTTTACCGTTCCGGTACCTCTTTTTTTAGAAATCGAGCCCTGCTCCTAAATACCTCGAATGCCGGATGTTTAAATCAGAAAATAGAGGGGACCATAGAGGGGTATAAGTTAATACCCTAAAATTTTAGTTTTGTCCCATGTAATTGCTTATTGATTAATATATTTACAGGGATGGATCGCGAATCAAGTAAGCAGTTGCGGGAACCAAAGACGCTAAAATCCTTAGTTTGTGGAGTGAAATATGCTGCAGGAAACAACTTGATTCATCGGTTTGTGCTGAACTATTCAAAATCAAGCAACTCTTACGATGAAAAATACGTTCGTGCAGTGCTGCTGTCGCTTTCAAGTGATTCAGTGAATGCGAGGAACGAAGAGGGGTTCACTGCACTCCATTTGGCTGTAAGAAATCGCAACTATTTTATGGTTTGGATGTTGCTGTCACACGCTCCTGACATTGATGTTAACACTAAAAGTTTAAATGGAGAAACTGCCCTTTACATGGCAGCCACCTTGAGCTCGCACGGAGAAGATATCACTCCAATAGTTAAGATGTTGATCTGTTCTGGTGCAGATGTAAATGTTCAAGGCAACGATGGCAAATCCCCACTTCATATTTCAGTGGAAAATAATGATTTGAAAACTTTAAAAGCTCTAAACGAATGTGATGCGTTTTTAGAGTACGAGGAAAATAATCGTTGTATGCCACTCCATGATTCTGTGAGACTAGGGAATTTAGAAATGGTAGAATTTTTGTTAGAAAATTGGTTTCATGACGATGAATGGAAATATAGTGACATACTTCATGTAGCTGTAAAAGGGGGAAGTTTGGAAATGGTTAAATATTTGGTAGACTGTGGGGCAAAAGTTAGTGATAGGAATATTCATGGTATAACGCCACTTCATCTAGCAATAAAAGAAAGGCACTTGGAAATAGTAAAGGTTCTGACAGGAATTGGAATTTTATGGCAAAAGGACAGTATTCATGGTGATACACCACTTCACATAGCTGTGAGAGAAGGGTGTTTAGAAATGGTGGAAGTTTTATTAGAAAGAGGGGCTACTGTATTTTCCTTGAATCTAAAGCATGATACACCATTAAAAATAGCCGTTAAGGAAGGAAGCTTGGAAATAGTGAAAGTTTTAATAGAAAAAGGTGGTGCTTCAGATTGCATTAATCATCAAATCTTTAATGAAGAAAATGCACTCGATGTAGCCGTGAAAGAAGGGTATTTGGAAATAGTGAAAATTTTGGTAGCAAGTGGTTCTGTTTCAGATTACAGGAACTATCAAGGTGGCACTCCACTCCATGTTGCCGTGAAACGAAGGTATTTGGACATAGTAAAAGTTTTGGTAAAGAGTGGTTCTTTATTAGATTGTTGCGATAAAGAAGGTAATACGCCCCTTCATGTTGCTGTAAAAGAAGGGAGTTTGGATTTGGTAAAAGTTTTGGTAGATTGCGGTACTGTTTTAAACTGCTGGAATAATCAAGGTGATACGCCACTTCACGTGGCCGTGAGTGAAGGATATTTTGAAATTGTAAAAATTTTACTAGAAAGGGGTGCTGTTTCATATTACAGGAATGATGATGGTGATACGCCTCTTCATATATCTGTAAAAGAAGCAAGGATAGAAATAGTGAAAGTTTTGGTAGAGAGTGGTGCTATCTTAGATTATCGCAATAATTATTGTGATACACCACTTCATATAGCTTTGAAAAAAGGAATGTTGGAGATAGCAAAAGTTTTGGTAGAAAGAGATTTTGTTTTAGATTTTTGGAATGTTTATAGTAATTACAGGAATCATAATGGTGACACGCCACTTCATGCAGCTGTAAGAGAAGGGTGTTTGGAAAAAGTAAAAAGTTTGGTAAAAAGTTCTGCTGCCTTAGATTGTAGGAACAATCATGGTGATACACCTCTTCATGTAGCTGTGAAATTAAGATATTTGAAAATTGTGAAATATTTGGTAGAAAGTGGTGCTGTTTCATACTACAGTAATGATAATGGTGATGCGCCACTTCATGTAGCTGCAAAAGAAGGATACTTTGACATAGTGAAAGTTTTGGTAGAGAAGGGTGCTTCATTAGATTGTAGGAATGATTATGGTGATACGCCACTGCATGTTGCTGTGAAAATAGGGATGTTGGAAATAGTGAAAGTTTTGATGGAAAGAGGGTCTATTGTAGATTTTAGGAATAAGAATGGTGATACGCCACTTCATGTTGCTGTGAGTATAGGGTCATTGGAAATAGTGAAGGTTTTGATAAGAAATAGTGCTGTTTTAAATTGCTGGAACAATCAAGGCAATACACCAATTCATCTAGCTGTCATACAAGGATATTTTAAAATAGTAAAATTTATGGTTAAAAATGGTGCTCTTTCATATTACAGAAACGACTATGGTAATACGCCTGTCCACATAGCTGTAAAAGACGGATGCTCCCAAATTGTTAAAGTTTTAGTAGAAAATGGTACCCCATTAAATTTCACTGATATTCTTGGTGATACACCGCTTCTTTTGGCTGTGAGTGACGGAAGGTTGGATATAGCAAAGATTTTGGCAGAGAGTGGTGCTGATTTATATTACAAAAATGGACATGGGTATACACCCCTTCATGTGGCTGTGCAAAATAAGTCTTTAGAAATGGTAAAAGTTTTATTAGAAAGTGGTGCTAGTTTAACTCACAGTATCTGGTATACTGGTGCTACACCATTGCATGAAGCTGTGATGGAAGAGTGTTTGGAGATAGTAAAATTTCTAGGTGAAAAAATTTGCGTTCGAGATTATAGGAATACTAATGGTGATACTCCGCTTTACATAGCAATAAAAATAGAGTGTTGGGAAGCAGTAAAAATTTTGTTGGAAAAAGGGGCTGATGTAGATTGCAGGAACATATATGGTAATTCGCCGCTTCATGTAGCTATAGAAGTGGAGTGTTTGGACTCAGTAAAAATTTTGTTGAAAAAAGGGGCTAATGTAAATTGCAGGAATAATGACGGCGATTCTCCACTACATGTTGCTGTGAGAAATGGGATGTTGGAAATAGTAAAAGTTTTGGTACAAGTTGGTGCTCTTTCAGATTGCAGGAATAAGGAAGGTGAGTCGCCACTTCATGTTGCTGTGAGAAAAGGGATGTTAGAAATAGTAAAAGTTTTGGTAGAGGGGAGTGCTGACATAGGTTACAAGAATGAACGGGGATTAACACCACTTCATGCAGCAGTGCAAGAAGGGTGCTTAGAAATAGTAACATTTTTGTTTGAAAATGGCGCTGTTTTAGATTGTATGAGTAACATTGGCAATACTCCCCTCCATTCAGCTGTGGAACTAAGATATTTGGAAATGGTAAAATTTTTGGTTGAAAATGGCGTTGTTTTAGATTGCAGGAGCTTAGATTGTGACCGAACACCACTTGATATAGCTGTAATGAACGGAAGTTTGGAAATAGTTAAATATTTGGTAGAAAACGGTGCTATTTTGGATTGCAGCAGATATGATAGATACCCTTCTTTTAATGTTGCTGTTAATAAAGGGAATTTGGAAAAAGGGTATTTGGAAGTAGTAAAAACTTTGATTGAAAGTGGTTCTGCCATAAATAACAAATTTAACCATGGATATAAACCACTTATGTACTAAAAAAGCTTGATATTAAATATGATTTTCGCTCAGTCTGTGGATGCATTTTATTTCTATTAACTTTTCTAGAACATTTTTCAACAATGGCCATTTTTCGATGATAATAATTGATTATAATGACGACATCGATTCTGTAGGTTCCTTTCACAAACACCAGATGGCCGTGAAAACTTCAGAGGAGTAGCGTGTCCGTTGTCCAAAAAAATGAGATAGGTCAGTTTTTATTGTCCTTGTTATAGTATTTTTCTCACTGTTTCTTCATATTATGGTAGAATAGTTGTCTTATTGCTGTTTTACAACCTGGCAAAGCCGGGTCTTACAGCTAGCCTTGGCGGTTTTGGCGTTGTTAAAGGGTTGCTGCTATCCATTGTTAATTCACTTCAGTCCTAGAAAGGGAAAATATTGAAACTTTGAATCTTAATAATTCTAAAACTAATTCGAATTTTTTAAAAAACGGAACGACAATATTTTTGTAAAAAATAATTGTATATGTGTTTAAAATATTATACTTCTACCATGATTAGTTTTTCTTTTGTAACGAAAAAAGAGTTCCAATTATTTCATTGGCTGCTGCGAAACGAGCTATATTCAATGTTAATCTTGGCGGTCTGATATCGTAAGCAGGTTGCCATATCAGGGGCAATATTTTCTTCATCTTAAATCAAAATAATACTGCCTTCTGGTCTGATTCGGAAATATTCGGAATTGCAAGCCAGAAAGCTCATTTCATTGGTTCGTAAGCGTGACATCATCGAGCTGGCAAAGGGCCAAACGAATCAAATGAGCGCCTGCAACGATCTGAAGTAATTATTATTATTATTTGATTTAATGGTACAGTAGAGCCCCGATTATCCGCGCAATTGGGTGGCAAGGGAACCGCGGATAGCGAAAATCGCGGATAACCCGAAAAAAGACTAAAAATGAGGTTAAACACGAAAAAAATATTTCAGCATAAAAACTATGTTTCATTGTACAGAAAACATGATACGTAAAGCTTTTAAAATATGTAAAGTACAGCAGAAACCTTTGCTCTACATCTAAAATGTATCTAATCTCATCTAAAATTTGCTCTCATCGTTAAAAAAATTGTTTCGGGGCACTCGCGGATAAACCGCACCGCGGATCATCCGCTCGCGGATAATCGGGGTTCTACTGTATTTAATTGGTGGATTTTTTATGGGGAGTGGTTTGAATTGGCGTCTGATTATAAGTCGCCAAGGATCGGGGTCCCCGAAGTTTGCCGAACGGAGATAGTAGTTTTTGATTCTAAGGCGACGACCTGTACCAGTAATTTTTTATGAAGTCAATATGCCTAGTATCCTGATGCGATAAATCTATTCAACCGTCAAAACTTTAAAGTTTGGGAAATATGGTTATTTCAAAGTATATTTACTTCTTGCTCTTTAAAAGACGTTTTGCCTGTGTTGGTAAAAATATTAACTAAAAACAATGGGGCGAAATAAATTTCTAATTTAAAAATGGAATGCTTTGGAGGAACGTGTTATATTATTGGCTCATCTAGGGGGGAAGCTTCCGTTTGAGATCGAGTTTGTTCAAAATGGTTCGGGCTGGCGGCCGGCGGAACGGAACCTCTCCATTAGAGTTAACATTGGTGCAAACGAAAAGAAAGCATTATTTTAAAATGAGAGGTTTTGAAGAACGTAAAATATTATTGGCTAATCTAGGGGTGGAAAGCTTTCGATTAAGACCGAGTTTGTCCAGATCGGTTCAGGGGTTAGGGCCGGAGGCCGGCGGAAAGGAACCTCTCCATTAGAGTTAACATGGGGCAGAACGAAAAGAATGCACAATTTTGGTTTTGGAGGAACGTGTTATGTTATTGTCTCATCTAGGGGCTGAAAGCTTTCGATCGAGATCGAGTTTGTCGAAATCGGTTGAGGGGTTCGGCCTGGCAGCCGGCGGAAAGAAAAACCCAATTATTTTAATATATAAGACTAGGGGGCTATCGCCCCCTGCTCGCTATCGCTCGCCAACCCCGGAAACTGCTGACGCAGTTCCCCAAAGATTACTTCGCAATCCTGTGCTCGCTAATATGCTCGCTCGCCATACGCTGGTACGGCCTAGCTGAGATTCATTCCCAACTAAATTTATTGGTGAAAATAGAGTTTTATAAACAGTAATATGCAGCAGGGAAACATTAAATACAGTGTATGAAAAATATGTATACAGTGTTTATAAAACCCATGGGTACTGTTGCATTAGCCAAGAAAAACTGCCATAATACTGTATAATGGGTATCATATAAGTACTATTAACATGCATATAAAAATAATGATTTAACAGTAAATTAATAAAATAGTAACATTTAATCCCTCTTAACATAATATTTGAACGGCTAATAATATCATTGGAGACTGAAATCGGGAAAAAATCAAATCCAAAACAATGCACTCATTTTGTAAACAAATTTATTGTTGCCAACGGGAGTAAACAAATACTGCCAATTTCAAGCGTCACGTAAGACATTTTTGTTGTGTTGTGTTGGTATTTCCTCAAGACATGATTTTGCTCTTAAATAGTGTACTTTGCAAAACGAATTTTCTATGAGTGAATCGCTCTTGCTGTATAATTTTAGGGATAGTTTGGAGACTTGCCTCAATTTTACACATGATTAAATTTTATTTTCAACTTGAAATTTGGTAGTTATGTTCATTTTAAGAGTTAAAAGGCCTTAATATTTATTTTTAAATTCTTAAAAAAAATTTTCATTAAATTTTTTTTCACATTTTTAAATTTTGAAAAAAACTTTTTGAAAATAATGGTCATGATGCACATTCAATCAAAAGCCAAAAATTGACCAACAAATTGGGACTAATTTCAGGTTTTTAAGTTGTATAATTCTAGAGTTATTAGCTGTTTAAAAATGCAGAAAAAACAACTTTACAAAAGTTCTTTGGACATTAGAAAATTACTACAACCAAAATAAGGTGATAAAAAACGGAACATTATAATAAACATTATATAAAATAAAGGTGATAAAAAATAAAACCTGGAACATTATATCTATAACGTTAGTAGTTTCTTATAAAAAATAAGTAACAAAATGAGAGGGTTTGATCTTTGGTTTTTTAGTTGTTTTGTATAAAAATTTTCGAATGTAGACTTTTTTACTCCTCTTGTTCGTCGCTTTCTAATTCAGGTTCAGACAGGGGGTAAAGAGCCCAAACTTTGCTTGAATAGTTTTCTCTGTAGGTCTAGGGAGAACATAACTATCCCCTATAGGAAAATATAGCCTCTTGAAGTAGTTCATCCATTGTATTTTTTTGATTAATTTTTGGAATTAAAGTTAATTTGTATTTCATTTCTCATTCTTTATGACGTAAACTAGACCAAAATAAAATTTGCCTTTAATTTAAAAGTGTTTTTAACTTTTTATCCACGGAAAGTTCGACTCCATTCATATTTACTTACTTCATTAATACTGCTAGAATGTCAGTTTCATAATAATTATCAAATTTCATTTGCCTTAATCTTATTATTTTTCACTTTTGAGTTGTGATCTTAGCAGAAATATGTAATTTAAACGTCAATGTAAGGGGTTTTAAGATTTCTCTGCACTTCAAATTTCATAGGGGTGAAAAGGGGTTTAAAAAAGTCCAACTTCTTTCTTCTGTAAAATACTTAATGCACTTATATTTATTATTTCTATGCTTGCCCCTTTTTCTAAGTAGGGTTCTAAATTTCCAGTAAAAACTTGGATTTTATGCAACAAAAATTCCATTATTTATGCATTTTTTCTTTTAGATTTTCTCAAAACTGGGTTTTGGATTTATTCCCTTTTTCAAACTGACGATTTATTTATGGATAAATCAGGGCTTAAATTCTGACCCAAGAGGTACCGGAGCGCTCAGTGGCGGAATAAGGATTTGGTTTTGGGGGAGGTTCGAAGTACCGAAGAAGGGTCTGGGTAAACTCTCCCAGAAAATTTTTGGAAATTTAAGTCTAAAAAGCAGGTTTTTCTCTCATTTTGGAACAGATAATCCAAATTTTGGACATTCAATTTCAAGAATTTAATTTACATTTTGTATAGGACTTTTGCTTTTGTTGAACTTATTACAAAAAAGTTGAAGAAAAAATAGTTCGAAGAACCAAAAGGGGGTCAAAAGTTTTGGAAATTCGACCCTTATATCATGATATTTAACTTGTTTTTGCAGTCAATTTCACAGAAAATTGGGTCCGAAAGCGCAATCCTGATGGTGGATTTACGCCGCCGCTGCAAAACAGACAAAAGAGACATTTTCGGTAACGACATTTCTCCCAAAAGCTGCAAAAACGACAGTTTTTCTAAACGCTCGGCGACAAAAACGACTCCTTCCGAATCGCCGCCTGCCGCAGGAATGGTGGCGAAGATCTTTCTTCACATTGCTTGTGCTTTTCCTACAGTCCCTTTCTAAGTGACTTTATGCCAAGCGGAATATTGAAATTTTCATTTGAAAACAAAAAAATCAAGCCTATGTATTCAGAAGTAGCCTAAATAATTAACTGAGGCTGATAAAAATATATTTCGCTCTTGAAGTACTAAGGAATTTTCTCATTTGAACTAGATGGTAGCACATTATGTTACTAGGATTGACTATAGGATTTCATTTCTATTACTTTCTCAATTAATCGGAACACTCTGGTTATGCAACAACCCTTGAATTTCAAGGAAACACGAATTGATATTAGAAGATAATTTTTACATTTCTATTAGAGAAATACAGACACCCCAGATCTCCCGCCGGCTCAAGAAAATGGCCGGTCGGTGATCGCACACTTGCCGCAGCTATTAGCAGCGATTTTTTCTGAACATCGTTTTCGTGGCTTCCTATTGGTTCTTTTGAAAAAATTTTCGTCGCTGGTGCCGCAAACCGAAAATGTCGTTTTTGCAGTAGTGCTGTAAATCCCCCATGAACAGGTTATTGGTAAGGAAACGTTTATAGGGGTAGAAATAAAATTATAGTGTCAATTAATATGCTTAGTAAAAACCAGGGTTGGCAAAAACCCAGGCTTTTTTTAAAAAACCCAAATGGGGCAATTTTCAAAAAAACCCTGAAAACACCCATATAGAACAGAACTGGGTTTTTTTTTTTGGAAAAGTGTGGGTTTTTTCAAGATTAACTGATTTTCTCCTACAAAGTAAGTGGGTTTTTCAAATTTTAGCGAAATCTTTTTATATTAAATGTGTTCCGTCAGTTTTTCCATAGTGAAGTTGGTTTTTTGAAAAAACCCACTGAATTATAAAAGAACCTATTTAACTTTGAAAAAAACTCTCTGAAATTAAAAAAAACACCATTTAATTTTTGAAACCTAGTTTAAAATTTGAAAAAACCCATTCAATTTTGATGAAATCTATTTAATTTTGAAAAAAAATATTGAAACTTAAAAACTCCTCTTTAATTTTTTTATAACTATAGTTTGAGTTTTAAGCGTCTTAAATTTTGAAAAAAAACCCATTCAATAATGAAAAAAACCACTGAAATTTTAAAAATATCCTAAGCTTTGAAAAAAAAACCAATTCAATATTGAAAGAAATCTATATATTTTTATGAAGTTTAATGTTTGAACTTTAAACATCCTAAATTTAAAAAAAATATTTAGTAATGAAAAAAAACCCTTAATTTTATTCAAACTGGTTAAAACTTAAAAAAATAACCCACTTAACTGCAGTTTTTGGTATGTTATTTCGTTAAATGTTTTTCTAAAATGCCAGAATCTGGATATTTCTAGAAAAACCCCAAAAATGGGTCCAAAATGAGGGTTTTTTCACATGTTTTTTTTAAAAACCCATTGGGTCCAATCCAGCCAACCCTGGTAAAAACTAAATTAATTTTTTTCTTATGAAGTCGTCTTTAAAATGTGAGAATATAAAGTACTTACTGTCGCATCTTGAGCTCCACAAAGATAGTCCGAGATCTAACTCATACGACACTCACTTTGGTCAATGTGACATAAGGGAAGAACTATAGCAAACCGTCCGTCCGTCCCAGCAAAAAAATCAGCAAAATTTCTTCAAGAAAATGTGAAGGAAATTGGAAGTTTGTCTAGTTTCAAAAATAAATTCAACCTTTTTCTGACTTTCAAATCTTAATATGTACATTTCTGTTCTCCTTCATTCAAAATAAACATAATTGGATATATTGCATATACGGACATAATGATAAAAAAGTAACTGCTCCGTTAAGTCTCATGCCATTTATCTTTCATTAATAAGTTGCTAAACATTCCATTCAAGTTGTTATTTCTTGTAGCGTTTTACGAAATAATTTGCATTTTACACCTTGAAGAATTAATCATCGGGAAAAATACTCCGTAACGAATATGTCTCTTGAAAAGTGCTCCACGACTCAAAAAGTTTGGAAGCCCCTGACTAAAGGTATAAGATGGAAACCTAGGTGGTAGCTAAAATAAGAAAAATAATTTTTCAAATTTGAAGTATCACAATCTTGGGGAATAATTCTTCATAATTAACTTTGTACTGCTCAATATGTTGCTGAAACTGGAATAAAGTATTCAGGCAAAAATATTTTTGGGGAAATTTTGAACTAAACAAGTTATGTTCTGGGAAAATATTGGGACCTGAGACATTTTCTACGCCCATGCATACAACCTAAGTCTAACCAATTATTGAAATGGAGGCTAAATACAGATTTTTTTTGTCCATATAGTCTTCAAAATACCTCAAATGCTGAGTGTTTAAATAAGAAAAACTATTCTAAGACAGTATACCATAGAGGGGTATAAGTTAATACCCTAAAATTTTAGTTTTGTCCCATGTAATTGCTTATTCATATTGATTCATACATTTACAGGTATGGATCGTGAATCAAGTAAGCAGTTATGTGAACCAAAGATGCTAAAATCCTTAGTTTGTGGAGTGAAATATGCTGCAGGAAACTACTTGATTCATCAGTTTGTGCTGAACTATTCAAAATCAAGCAACTCTTACGATGAAAAATACGTTCGTGCAGTGCTGCTGTCGCTTTCAAGTGATTCAGTGAATGCGAGAAACGAAGAAGGGTTCACTGCACTCCATTTGGCTGTAAGAAATCGCAACTATTTTATGGTTTGCATGTTGCTGTCACACGCTCCTGACATTGATGTTAACAGTAAAAGTTTAAGTGGAGAAAATGCCCTGCACATGGCAGCCACCTTGAGCACGCAAGGAGAAGATATCACTCCAATAGTTAAGATGTTAATCTGTTCTGGTGCAGATGTAAATGCTCAAGGCAACGATGGCAGATCCCCACTTCATATTTCAGTGGAAAATAATGATTTGAAAACTGTAAAAGTTCTAAACGAAAGTGATGCATTTTTAGAGTACGAGGAAAATTATCGTTGTTTGCCACTTCATGATTCTGTGAGACTAGGGAATTTGGAAATGGTAGAATTTTTGTTAGAAAATTGGTGTCACGACGATGACTGGAAATATAGTGACATACTTCATGTAGCTGTAAAAGGGGGAAGTTTGGAAATTGTTAAATATTTGGTAGACAGTGGGGCAAAAATTAGTGATAGGGATATTCATGGTATAACGCCACTTCATCTAGCAATTAAAGAAAGGCACTTGGAAATAGTAAAGGTTCTGGCAGAAACTGGAATTTTATGGGGAACGGACGGTATTCATGGTGATACACCACTTCACGCAGCTGTGAGAGAAGGGTGTTTAGAAATGGTGAAAGTTTTATTAGAAAGTGGGGCTAGTGTATTTTGCTTGAATTATAGTAATGAAACACCATTATGTGTAGCCGTGAAGGTAGGAAGAGTGGAAATGGTGAAAGTCTTAATAGAAAAAGGGAGTGCTTCAGATTGCATTAATCATCAAGTCTATGATAAAGAAAATGCACTCCATGTCGCTGTAAAAGAAGGGTATTTGGAAATAGTGAAAATTTTGGTAGCAAGTGGTTCTGTTTTAGATTGCAGGAACAATCACGGTGGTACTCCACTCCATGTTGCCGTGAAACTAAGGTATTTGGATATAGTAAAAGTTTTAATAAAGAGTGGTTCTTTATTATATTGTTGTGATACAGAAGGTAATACGCCCCTTCATGTGGCTGTTAAAGAAAGGAGTTTTGAATTGGTAAAAGTTTTGGTAGATAGTGGTACTGTTTTAAACTGCTGGAATAATAACGGTGATACGCCCCTTCACGTGGCCGTGAGTGAAGGATCTTTTGAAATTGTAAAATTTTTACTAGATAGGGGTGCTGTTTCATATTACAGGAATGCTGATGGTGATACACCTCTTCATGTATCTGTGAAAGAAGCAAGGATAGAAATAGTGAAAGTTTTGGTAGAGAGCGGTGCTATCTTAGGTTGTCGCAATAATTATTGTGATACACCACTTCATTTGGCTTTGAAAAAAGGAATGTTGGCGATAGCAAAAGTTTTGGTAGAAAAAGATTTTGTTTTAGACTTTTGGAATGTTTATAGTGATTATAAGAATAATATTTGTGATACGCCACTTCATGCAGCTGTGAGAGAAGGGTGTTTGGTAAAAGTAAAAAGTTTGGTTAACAGTTCTGCTGCCTTAGATTGTAGGAACAATCATGGTGATACACCACTTCATGTAGCTGCGAAGTTAAGATATTTGAAAATTGTGAAATATTTGGTAGGAAGTGGTGCTGTTTCATACTACAGTAATGATGATGGTGATGCGCCGCTTCATGTAGCTGCAAAAGAAGGATACTTTGACATAGTGAAAGTTTTGGTAGAAAGGGGTGCTTTATTAGATTGTAGGAATGATTATGGTGATACACCACTGCATGTTGCTGTGAAAATAGGGATGTTGGAAATAGTGAAAGTTTTGATGGAAAGAGGATCTATTGTAGATTTTAGGAATAAGAATGGTGATACGCCACTTCATGTTGCTGTGAGTATAGGGTCGTTGGAAATAGTGAAAGTTTTGGTAAGAAATAACGCTGTTTTAAATTGCTGGAACAATCGAGGGAATACACCACTTCATCTAGCTGTCACACTAAGATATTTTAAAATAGTCAAATTTATGGTTAAAACTGGTGCTGTTTCATATTACAGAAACGACTTTGGTGAAACGCCTCTCCACATAGCTGTGGAAAATGGATGTCTCCAAATTGTTAAAGTTTTACTAGAAAATGGTACCCCATTAAATTTCACTGATAATTTTGGTAATACACCGCTTCTTTTGGCTGTGGGTGACGAAAGGTTTGAAATAGCACAGATTTTGGCAGAGAGTGGTGCTGATTTATATTACAAAAATGGACATGGATATACACCCCTTCATGTGGCTGTGCAAAGTAAGTCTTTAGAAATGGTAAAAGTTTTAGTAGAAAGTGGTGCTAGTTTAACTCACAGTATCTTTAATAGTGGTACACCATTGCATGAAGCTGTGATAGAAGAGTGTTTGGAGATAGTAAAATTTCTAGGTGAAAAAATTTGCATTCGAGATTACAAGAATATTAATGGTGATACTCCGCTTTATATGGCAATAGAAGTAGAGTGTTGGGAAGCAGTAAAAATTTTGTTGGAAAAAGGGGCTGATATAGATTGTAGGAATAAAGATGGTAATTCGCCGCTTCATGTAGCTATAAAAGTGGAGTTTTTGGGCGCAGTAAAAATTTTGTTGGAAAAAGGGGCTAATGTAAATTGCAGGAATAATGACGGCGATTCTCCACTACATGTTGCTGTGAGAAAAGGGATGTTGGAAATAGTAAAAGTTTTGGTACAAGTTGGTGCTGTTTCAGATTGCTGGAATAAGGTTGGTGAGTCGCCACTTCATGTTGCTGTGAGAAAAGGAATGTTGGATATAGTAAAAGTTTTGGTAGAGGGGAGTGCTGACATAGGTTACAAGAATGGATGTGGATTAACACCACTTCATTTAGCTGTGATACAAGGTTGCTTAGAAATAGTAACATTTTTGTTTGAAAGTGGCGCTGTTTTAGATTGCAAGAGTAACATTGGCAATACTCCCCTCCATTCAGCTGTGGAACTAAGATATTTTGAAATGGTAAAATTTTTGGTTGTAAATGGTGCTCTTTTAGATTGCAGGTGCTTAGATTGTGACCGAACACCACTTGATATAGCTGTAATGAACGGAAGTTTGGAAATAGTTAAATATTTGGTAGAAAACGGTGCTATTTTGGATTGCAGCAGATATGATAGATACCCTTCTTTTAATTTTGCTGTTAATAAAGGGAATTTGGAAAAAGGGTATTTGGAAGTAGTAAAAACTTTAATTGAAAGTGGTGCTGCCATAAATTACAAATTTAATCATGGATATAAACCACTTATGTACTAAAAAAGCTTGATATTAAATATGATTTTCGCACAGTCTGTGGATGCATTTTATTTCTATTAATTTTTTTTGAAAATTTTTCAACAATGGCCATTTTTTGATGATATTAATTGATTATAATGACGACATCGATACAGTAGGTTCCTTTCACAAACACCTGATGGCCGTGAAAACTTCAGACGAGTAGCGTGTCCGTTGTCCAAAAAATGAGATAGGTCAGTTTTTATTGTCCTTGTTATAGTATTTTTCTCACTGTTTCTTCATATTATGGTAGAATAGTTGTCTTATAAAACCTACTAGCTGTTTTACAACCCGGCAAAGCCGGGTCGTACAGCTAGCCTTCTATGGAGCTGATGCAAGATTCGCTGGTTACTACCTGTTCGTATTTATTTACACAATCCCGATTAAATATGGAGTTTTAATTCATTCACAGGTCTGCAATGAAAAAGCTGTTTGAATAATTTTAGCGATTTCCTATGTATTTTGGTGTGCTGATAACGAAAAAAATATTGAAAAAAATCCTATACGTCAGGATTTTTCACAAATTGCAAAATTATATTCGAATTTGCCCATTTTTCGTAGTTTTTGTGCATTTCTAGCTCCTTTAGTTTTAAAAATTAGGAGCTGTGAATGGTGCACATAGTAAACTATCTCATCAGGACATTATAGAGATGGGAAGAAAATATTAGGGAAGATTTAATCGGGGAATAATGAAGGATTTTTGTTGTATAGTTCAAAGAAACTTTCTTTTTGCTACTCACAAGGGTAAAGGTACCAAGGGGAGTTTCATGAGGAGGAAAAATTGGCTTTAGATTGTGTTAATAAGTTTATTTTAGTTATATAATGATTTTCATGAAAAATATGTAACAATAATTTTATTTTATGAACCTATTTTCATGAAAATTGAAATAATGACATTTTTTACAATTTTACCTAAATTGTCAGTAAACATGACATTCTATAGCAAAACAGAGACCATTTTTGAACTCAGGGCACAAAAAAAAACCTTAAAACTGACAACCTTAAAAATAAATTTGGATTAAAAAATCTACTTCTTAGTATACTTACTAGGGTGGTTTTTTTTAAACGAAAGTTCGAATTTTTTTCGGGGCACCCCCTCAAAAGGTGCCATTTGATATAAAACTAATATTCTGAGAGTTACAGCTCAAAAAAATAATATTTAGACCCCGCCCCCGAGCGTCAAAGTTTCAAAAAAACTCTAAATTTTGCACGTTTTTAGCTATAAAATCCAAACTAATGGTTGTAAAAATACAAAGTGGGTCTCATTTTGTAGATAATTTATTTAGCTTTAACTTTTATAATTAAAACTTATTTGTGAAGCTTACAGATCATAGGATACGAGGGGTTTCATTAACTCCATACGCAATATCTATTTTTTAAGAAGTGCCAGGAAATTTCTTTAAATTTATCAGCTACCGTAAAATGGTTCAATAACATACAAATAATAGTTTTAGACAACATAGGTACAAAATTCAATATATTAAAGAGCAAAAAAAAATTTTTCGTACATACCTGTTATTTTTTTCACAATCGTAAACAATTCAAATAAAATATATAAAGTATTTTTTCAACTACTTCCTACTACTATTATAATTGTGAATGTTTGTCTGGATGTTTGTTACTCTTTCACGCAAAAACTACTGAATGGATTTTAATGAAATTTTACAATAATGTAGCTCATACATCAGAATAGGACATGGGCTATAATTTATAAAGAGAAAAATCAGTCTTTCATTCTTTTTTTCCCATTTTTCCTGCTTTTTTTCACTTATTTTTCCGTGTTTGAAAACCTGTTTTACCAGTCATGCAAGCAATAATACGGAAACTTTAGTAGTACCAGTGTTGTAGTTACTAGGCAATTTAATTAATCTCTATATAAATAAAAACGTTTGTGGTTGTGTGTGTATGTATGTGTGTTCCGCATCTCCTTTTAAACCACGCCGAAGGCGGGGACATTTCCTTCATTTCATTTCCTTCCTTCATTTCATTTCAAGATTTTTTCCCTTTGAAATAAATATATTTACTGAAAAATATAATTTTTTTCATGGAAAACGAGTTAAAAATAAAACATTGTTTCAAATGAGACAGAACACTAGACTTTTTCATTTACTAGACTTTTTATTATAGTTTCAAATTTGTTATTGTATAAAGGCACCAAGATATTAAACATTATCAGGGACATCAGGATTGTAAAAAGTGATAAGAACACCGGGATTGGAAAGTTGGTGGGAACATCGGGATAGGAAATTTACCATAAAACCGGGAATACAGGAATATAAAAACTACTGAAAACACCGAGATAGGAAAATTAACGGGAACCCCGGGATTAGAAAAATTACCGGGAACACCGGGATAGGAAAGAAGCGCCTGAGATACCGGGATGATTTGTAATATTGCTAATTTACAAAATTATAAATGTATTTTAAGAAAACTTTAAAAAAATAAATTTATACACCCCACCCGTGCAAGGCCGGGTATAACAGCTAGTATTAAATGAATAAAATGTGTAAAAGTTGATAAACAAGCAAAAAAAATACAAATTAATATTATTTTTAGTTTTTCTAAAAAATAGAAATTTTATTTTCATCGCTTTGACTGTATTTTTCATAAGATCTCCCTGTTTTAGAAGTAGTTTTGAGAGGAGTATTCGACACGACCCTTATCTGAAGTTCTTAAATTTAAATTGAACTGATGTAAATAAAATAGTACAAAGTTCGAGTTGATGATAAAGAAGTCAATTCAAAACTAATTATCATTAAAAATATTGGAAGTTTCATTTCTATGCAGTAGGAAAAATTCAGAATATCTTCTAAGAAAGGAATCTTGCAAGTGCTTGGTATTTATAAGGCTTGATACATCAAACATCCCTAGGTACCATTGTATCATGCTAGATGTAATGCAAAACTCCAATATTGTGTGAAAAATTTTCCTTTTTAAATACAATTGTATCTAGCGCTTAAAAAAGGTAGCTGTAATCAGAAGTATCTGTGGTATTCTACTGATATATCAAGGGGGTTGGTAGGGGACCCGCCACCCCCCTTCCCCCCAAAAAATCAGACTAGATGTCTAATACAATCCTGCTACATGCTAGATGTAATACAAAAGCCCTCTGTTGTATGAAAATTCCAGTCAGTATTTCAAATAGCTTTATCAGACCTTTAAAAGTAGAATAGAAATATTAAATCTTTGGAAAAGTTCATTGTAAATGAAAATGAAGTGATGAAACTGTCGATTTCGTTGCTGAAAAGATAATTAGACACTTAAATTAACTCTCACTATTATTATTCTACTTTCACATAGTCTTCAGCTAGTTTTATAGTTCCTCCTCTTAACACAAAAGCATGTTACCTTTAATTTATTTTTAAAGCTTTCTGAGAATTCAAAAGTCTCGGGGTTTAAGTACCACAAACTATTGAAAAAATAATAATGCTATTTTTGATATTTCTGCATTTTTTTCGTAACCAACTACAGTTTTTACAAATTTAAGTTCTTGATATGCAACTAATGTTGCATCTAGCTCAGAAAACCAAACTGTAATGAAGGTGTGTAGTAGAATACCACAGATACTTCTGATTACAGCTACCTTTTTTAAGGGCTAGATACAATTGTATTTAAAAAGGAGAATTTTCACGCAATATTGGACTTTTGCATTGCATCTAGCATGATACAATGGTACCTAGGGATGGTTTGATATATCAAGCCTTATAAATACCAATCACTTGCAAGATTCCTTTCTTTGAAGATATATTGAATTTTTCCTAATGCATGGAAATGAAACTTCCAATGTTTTTAATGATAACTAGTTTTGAATTGACTTCTTTCTCATCAACTCGAACTTTGTACTATTTTATTTACATCAGTTCAATTTAAATTTAAAAACTTCAGATAAGGGTCGTGTTGAATTATTCTCAAAACTACTGTGTAAAACTAAGTGTCTATTACTCTCAAAACTACTTCTAAAATAGGGAGATCTTATGAAAATACTATCAAAGCGATGAAAATAAAATTTCTATTTTTTAGAAAAACTAAAAATAATATTAATTTGTATTTTTTTTGCTTGTTTATCAACTTTTACACATTTTATTCATTTAATAAGTAGTTGAAATAATACTTTATATATTTTATTTGAATTGTTTTATGATTGTGAAAAAAAATAACAGGTATGTACGAAAAAAAATTTTTTTGCTCTTTAATATATCAAATTTTGTACCTATGTTGTCTAAAACTATTATTTGTATGTTATTGAACCATTTTACGGTAGCTGATAAATTTAAAGAAATTTCCTGGCACTTCTTAAAAAATAGATATTGCGTGGGGAGTTAATGAAACCCCTCGTATCTTATGATCTGTAAGCTTCACAAATAAGTTTCAGTTATAAAAGTTGAAGCTAAATAAATTATCTACAAAATGAGACCCACTTTGTATTTTTACAACCATTAGTTTGGATTTTATAGCTAAAAACGTGCAAAATTTAGAGTTTTTTTGAAACTTTGACGCTCGGGGGCGGAGTCTAAATATTATTTTTTTGAGCTGTAACTCTCAGAATATTAGTTTTATATCAAATGGCACCATTTGAGGGGGTGCCCCGAAAAAAATTCGAACTTTCGTTTAAAAAAAACCACCCTAATACTTACATTTTATGTGAAATGTTGCTATATTTGCTCAATTTGTTACAAAATGTGGTGTCTTAAAAATCAAAAGAGGTATTTTTTGGATTCAGCTCACCAAAAATCATAAAAAATTGTTTTCAAATAAAGTTTGAGTCGAAAAATAATTTTTTTAAATATTTACTTTTATTTTTTTTTAAAATTGACATATTTACTCAAATTGTGAAAAAAGGTGAAGTCTCATGACAAAACGGAGGCCAGTTTTAGATTCAGCACATCAAAAAACATAAAGAAAGATTTAGTGGAAAAAATTGGAATAAAAAATTTAGTATAAAAAGTTAATTTAACCAAATTTTAAGGCATTTCCCAATAAAACCTAAAAATCTGAATTGTCAAAAAACGTGACGTCCGAGGACAAAATGGAGGTCATTTTTGGATTCAGCGCACCACAAATAACAAAGTTCAGGTGAAATATCCAAAACAGCTCGAAAAAAGTTTTTTTTTGCAGACCTGTGTTATCTTTGGAAGGTGTTTTGCCTCTGATTTCACATTGAATTATTACAAATTTATCATATTGAAATTATTGTAATTTAATTTCGACCGGTCGTCAGCTCAATCCACTCAACCGGATCTGTACAAACTTGTTCTTAAATGAAATCTTGCTACCCCTGTATTAACCCAGTTTAAGTGGCATTCTCCCAAAACCTTCCATTTTTAAATTATTATTTTATTTTAATTTGCCTCATAGTTTGAAGTTAATATACCTTTTTTTATTGTAATACCACTTCTGAAGAGAAATAAGTATCAAACCTGTACCAGTAATTTTTTATGAAGTCAATATGCCTAGTATCCTGTTGCGATAAATCTAGTAAACCGTCAAAACTTTAAAGTTTGGGGGGAAATATGGTTGGTTATTTGGTTATTTCAAAGTATATTTACTTCACGCTCTTTAAAAGAAGTTTTGCTTGTGTTGGTAAAAATATTAACTAAAAACAATTGCGAAATAAATTTCTAATTTAAAAATGGAATGCTTTGGAGGAACGTGTTATATTATTGGCTCATCTAGGGGAGTTGGTTGAAATCGGTTGAGGGGTTCGGCCTGGCAGCCGGCGGAAAGAAAACCCAATTTTTATATTTCTTTCAACACAAAAAAGTATGTATTCAACTCGTTAACATATTATGTGAGTTCTGATAGGGGGGATTCACAACACTTTCGCAGTTTGTAAAGATATTTAAATACACTGGTGTTCAAAATAAAGAGAATTTGCACATTTTTTCGAATTCTCCAGATCTACTGGATAGATTTTGATGAAATTTGGTATGAACATAAGTTGATATAATACCAAATAAATAGTCCTTCAAAAATTGTAATACACACGCATGCGCAGAAGTAATAACCGCCAGAGTTGAAAGGTATGAAATAGTGGTTCCAGAATAGAGCAAAATAGTGGGTTTATAAGGGGTATGGCACCCTCCCACTATCATGCATGCCTCCTTGAGTGATTTTATAGCATGAATAAGGCAGATAATAAATTTCCTGGTCACTAAGCCTACTTTCTCAGAAATGCCGTTTTGGGGATCTGAAGGGTATGTGGAGGGGGTAGCGATATGCAAATGCAATTGCCTTATATAGAGTCCCTCATACCTCCTCTAAAGGGGTTAAGTCTTTGAATCTGGCTGCCCATTCCATATGCTAAATATCTTCCGTTTTAATAAAAATTGCTAACCTGATGAGCTCCATTAAGTGAAGGATTTCTATCGATTGAAAAGAAATTACGACCGACAGAACCCTCAAAAGATGAACAAAGGTCTCCAAGATATCAACACATTACCTGAAACTGTCAGGTTTCCTCTTTCAAAGGCAGGGAGGGATCTGTAACTTGTCAAAAATATGCAAAAATTGTCTTTAATAAGGTAATATTCAAAGAGTGAATATTTTCCTCTCTGTTAGGTCTCAAATCAATTAAACCATTGATTCTCGATGCAATCTCATGTGGAAAGAACTAGAATGCTCTGTCAGTCCTTTAATGTAGAAGAAACTGACCATTTTGAAATCGGAGATTTGGTGCTCATTGTAGGAATGTTGTTAAGTCTATGCCAAACCCCCTACATCTTTCAAAAGGAGAAAATCATGGTTGAAGGTACTGGTTGATATCTTGGAGACCTTTATTCACCTTTTGGGGGGTTCTATCGGTCTTAATTTCTTTTCAATCGATAGAAATCCTTCACTTAATGGAGCTCATCAGGTTAGCAATTTTCATTAAAACGGAAGATATTCACCATATGAAATAGGCAGCCAGATTCAAAGATTTCACCCCTTTAGAGGAGGTATGAGGGACTCTATATAAGGCAATTGCATCTTGCTAACCTCCTCCACATACTCTTCATATCCCCAAAACGGGGTTTCTGAGAAAGTAGGCCTTATGAACAGGAAATTTTATTATCTGCCTTATTCATGCTATAAAATCACTCAAGGAGGCATGCATGATAGTGGGAGGGTGTCATACCTTATAAACCCACTATTTTGCTCTATTCTGGAACCGCTATTTCATACCTTTCAACTCTGGCGGTTATTACTTCTGCGCATGCGTGTGTATTACAATTTTTGAAAGATTTTTTTTGGTATTATATCAACCTATGTTCATACCAATTTTCATCAAAATCTATCCCGTAGATCTGGAGAAATCAAAAAAATGTGCAAATTCTCTTAATTTTGAACACCAGTGTAAAATGTGTTGGTATTTCCTCGTGACATGATTTTGTTCTTAAATAGTGTACTTTGCAAAACGAATTTTCCATGATTGAATCGCTCTTGCTGTATAATTTTAGGGATAGTTTGGAGACTTGCCTCAATTTATACATGATTAAATTTTATTTTCAACTTGAAATTTATTAGTAATGTTCATTTTAAGAGTTAAAAGGCTTTTAATATTTTTTTAAATTCTTCAAAAAAATTTTTCATTAAATTTTTTTTCACATTTTTAAATTTTGAAAAAAACTTTTTGAAAATAATGGTCATGATTCACACTCAATCAAAAGTCAAAAATTGACAAATAAATTGGGACTAATTTCAGGTTTTAAGTTGTATAGTTCTAGAGTTTTATTAGCTGTTTAAAAATGCAGGAAAAACAACTTTACAAAAGTTCTTTGGACATTAGAAAATTACTTCAACCAAAATAAAGGTGATAAGAAATAAAACCTGGAACATTATATATAACGTCAGTAGTTTCTTATAAATAATAAGTGACAAAATGAGAGGGTTTGATCTTTGGTTTTTTTAGTTGTTTTGTATAAAAATTTTCGAATTTGGTAATTTTCACTCCTCTTGGTCGTCCTCGTCGCTTTCTAATTCAGGTACAGACAGGGGGTAAAGAGCCCTAACTTTGCCTGAATAGTTTTCTCTGCAGGTCTAGGGAGAACATAACTATCCCCTATAGAAAAATATAGCCTCTTGAAGTAGTTCATCCATTGTATTTTTTCGATTAATTTTTGGAATTTGGAGTTAATTTGTATATCAGTTCTTATTCTTTGTGGCGTAAACTAGACCAAAATAAAATTTGCCTTGAATTTAAAAGTGTTTTTAACTTTTTATCCACGAAAAGTTCGACTCCATTCATATTTACTTACTTCATTAATCCTACTACTATTATAATTGTGAATGTTTGTCCGGATGTTTGTTACTCTTTCACGCAAAAACTACTGAATGGATTTTAATGAAATTTTACCATAATGTAGCTTATACATCAGAATAACACATAGGCTATAATTTATAAAGAGAAAATCAGTCCTTCATTCTTTTTTCCCGTTTTTCCTGCTTTTTTTCACTTATTTTTCCGTGTTTGAAAACCTGTTTTACCAGTCATACAACGAGTTAAAAATAAAACATTGTTTCAAATGAGACACAGATCACTAGACTTTTTCATTTACTAGATCTTTTATTTTAGTTTTAAACACTGGTTTTAAATTTCTTAATTTGTTCACTAGACTTTTTACTACGGTTTCAAATTTGTTATTTTATAAAGGCACCAAGATATTATTAAACATTATCAGAAACATCGGAATTGTAAAAAGTGACAAGAACACCGGGATTGGAAAATTAGCGAGAACATCGGGAAGGAAAAATTACCGAGAACACTGGGATAGGAAATTTACCATAAAGACACCCAGAATACCGGAATATAAAAATTACCGTAAACACTGAGATAGGAAAATTACCGGGAACGCAGCCGGGATTAGAAAAATTACCATGATCACCGGGCAACGGGATAAGATTACCGGGAACACTGGGATAGGAAAGAGGCGCCTGGGATACCGGGATGATTTGTAATATTGCTAATTTACAAAATTATAAATGTATTTTAAGAAATATTTTAAAAAATAAATTTATACACCCCACCCGTGCAAGGCCGGGTATAACAGCTAGTACTGCTATAATGTGTCAGTTTCATAATAATTATCAAATATCATTTGCCTTAATCTTATTATTTCTCACTTCTGAGTTGTTATCTTAGCATAAATATGTAATTTAAACGTCAATGTAAGTGGTTTTAAGATTTTTCTGCACTTCAAATTTCATAAGGGTGAAAAGTGGTATAAAAAAGTCCAACTTCTTTCTTCTGTAAAATTCTTAATTCACTTATATTTATTATTTCGATGCTTGCCCCTTTTTCTAAATAGGGTTCTAAATTTCCAGTAAAAATTTGGATTTTATGCAACAAAAATTCCATTATTTATGCATTTTTTTCTTTTAGATTTTCTCAAAACTTGGTTTTGGATTTATTCCCTTTTTCAAACTGACGATTTACTTATGGATACATCTTATACATACATCTTCAAGAATTAATATATTTTCTGGTACGATTTTTGAATTTCGGCGAACGTAATACGAGGGTTGTTTTTTAATTAACTTCCGTTTTGCTCCTGAAAAAAAAGTAGTAAGAATTTCGAAATAATTTTGCTACTGGTAGATAGGTACACCCTTGAGGATCAATTTCCCACATTACTGGAAAAAATCGGACATTTTTTCTATTATTTATCGAATTTACAAGCGCGCTCCTCGAACTTATTTCCCGCCAACCCATAGAGAATTTCTCTTCCTTTAAACCATGCTTGTCTAAAGTGCGGCCCACGGGCCGCATGAGGCCCAAAAGCCTTTAAAATGCGGCCCAAACGCAAATTATGAAAGTATTTAAATTTGCACATTTTCATTTTTAAAAAATAAATGTTTGCAATATTTTTCATATAAATCGATTCGAACTGAAATAAAATTATTTATGGAAACAAAAGGGGAGCCCCCCTGTGACTGGATCTAAACACGAAGATTGGGTTTTAGATTTAGCTTTTTTAGTAGACTTAACAGAACATTTGAAGGGTTTAAGTTTGAGACTTCAAGGGGAAAAATCGATTTATCAATGATATGTTCCAGAATCCAGACAATAACTGCGTTTGAAAGAAAGATGACATTTTGGCACAATCAAATAAAAGTAAAATATTTGACACATTTCAGTACTTTTGGCTTCACATAAGCCTGTGATTTGCACAAAATATAGGCTGCATTAATTTGTGATTTAATTAAAGAGTTTGAAAGTAGATTTCAAGATTTTCGAAAAAATGAAGATCATTTCAACATATTTTACCCCATTTTCTCTAGAAGATAAATAGAATGCATTGAACTGCAAAGCGACATTCAATTCAACTGAAAGAAAGATTTGCGAATGTTTCTTTACTGGGGATTTATAAAGATTACCTCTCCCGCGATAAATATCCTAATTTTCACCATCATGCTTTTTTAAAAGTTTTCAGCTTTTAGCAGTATAGTACCAATATTTGTGAACAAACAGCTTGAAAATGCATTAAGAATTGCAACCTAGTCTATTGAACCCTATATCAATTTGCTTGTTCACCAAAAGCAAATTTATCCATCTCATTGATTTGAATTATTACTATCTTTATGGAACCCAAACTAAATTAAAGGAAACTTTTACAAATTTAAACTGAATATGTGACTATACATATCTAGTTAAATTATAAAAAAATATAATAAAAAGAAGTTAATTTATTTTTATTCTACATAAAGTAAATTTTTATTTCAATTTGTTGAAAAAATATTGTATGTGCGGCCCAGAAATTTTTTTTCGTTGAAATGTGGCCCTCAAATGGTCATAGTTTAGACACCTATGCTTTAAACTCTGCTCGCATTAACAATAGACAATCGGAAGGCAGGTGATTTTTGCAGCATGCTATTGTGGATGTTTAAAACCATATGTTTTGCATCTGCCAAGTTCCAGGCATTGGGGATTCTGGAGTTACAACCATAATAAACAAGGCAATATCGATAGATTCGCAGGCAAAGTGTGCGCTGAGGGGGAAAACGGCTGTCCGAACCGATGCGAAGCTCAACGAAAAATCAAACTTCTCATGAAGCGGAATCGAAAAACTTGTGAAATGGTACGGTAAATGGTCTATTTAAATGAAAAGTAATTAAAGATGTTTGTAACCTTCCGTAATAACCTTATTTTTAAATATTCATTTGTTTTTTATTTTTAAACTATCAAAAACGGGAAAATTTCGAAAAAGAGGATTTCTCTATGGGTTGGCGGGAAATAAGTTCGAGGAGCGCGCTTGTAAATTTGATAAATAATAGAAAAAATGTCCGATTTTTTCCAGTAATGAGGGAAATTGATCCTCAAGAATGTACCTATCTACCAGTAGCAAAATTATTTCGAAATTCCTACTACTTTTTTTTCAGGAGCAAAACGGAAGTTAATTAAAAAACAACCCTCGTATAAAGAAAACTTGTTGTAAGTAATAGAGTTCGAAGTACCGAAGAAGGGTCTGGGTAAACTCTCCCAGAAAATTTTTGGAAATTTAAGTCTAAAAAGCAGGTTTTTCTCTCATTTTGGAACAGATAATCCAAATTTTGGACATTCAATTTCAAGAATTTAATTTACATTTTGTATACGACTTTTGCTTTTGTTGAACTTATTACAAAAAGTTGAAGAAAAAATAGTTCGAAGAACCAAAAGGGGGTCAAAAGTTTTGGAAATTTGACCCTTATATCATGATATTTAACTTGTTTTTGCAGTCAATTTCACAGAAAATTGGGTCCGAAAGCGCAATCCTGATGGCGGATTTACGCCGCCGCTGCAAAACAGACAAAAGAGACATTTTCGGTAACGACATTTCTCCCAAAAGCTGCAAAAACGACAGTTTTTCTAAACGCTCGGCGACAAAAACGACTCCTTCCGAATCGCCGCCTGCCGCAGGAATGGTGGCCAAGATCTTTCTTCACATTGCTTGTGCTTTTCCTACAGTCCCTTTCTAAGTGACTTTATGCCAAGCGGAATATTGAAATTTTCATTTGAAAACAAAAAAATCAAGCCTATGTATTCAGAAGTAGCCTAAATAATTAACTGAGGCTGATAAAAATATATTTCGCTCTTGAAGTACTAAGGAATTTTCTCATTTGAACTAGATGGTAGCACATATGTTACTAGGATTGACTATAGGATTTCATTTCTATTACTTTCTCAATTAATCGGAACACTCTGGTTATGCAACAACCCTTGAATTTCAAGGAAACACGAATTGATATTAGAAGATAATTTTTACATTTCTATTAGAGAAATCCAGACACCCCAGATCTCCCACCGGCTCAAGAAAATGGCCGGTCGGTGATCGCACACTTGCCGCAGCTATTCGCAGCGATTTTTTCCCAACATCGTTTTCGTGGCTTCCTATTGGTTCTTTTGAAAAAATTTTCGTCGCTGGTGCCGTAAACCGAACATGTCGTTTTTGCAGCAGTGCTGTAAATCCCCCATGAACAGGTTATTGGTAAGGAAACGTTTATAGGGGTAGAAATAAAATTATAGTGTCAATTAATATGCTTAGTAAAAACCAGGGTTGGCAAAAACCCAGGCTTTTTTTTAAAAACCCAAATGGGGCAATTTTCAAAAAAACCCTGAAAACACCCATATAGAACAGAACTGGGTTTTTTTGGAAAAGTGTGGTTTTTTTCAAGATTAAGTGATTTTCTCCTACAAAGTAAGTGGGTTTTTCAAATTTTAGCGAAATCTTTTTATATTAAATGTGTTCTGTCAGTTTTTCCATAGTTAAGTTGGTTTTTTGAAAAAACCCATTCAATAATGAAAAAACCCACTGAATTATAAAAGAACCTATTTAACTTTGAAAAAAAACTCCCTGAAATTAAAAAAACACCATTTAATTTTGAAACCTAGTTTAAAATTTGAAAAAAACCCATTCAATTTTGATGAAATCCATTTAACTTTGAAAAAAAATATTGAAACTTAAAAATTCCTCTTTAATTTTTTTATAACTATAGTTTGAGTTTTAAGCGTCTTAAATTTTGAAAAAAAAACCATTCAATAATGAAAAAAACCCACTGAAATTTTAAAAATATCCTAAGCTTTGAAAAAAACAATTCAATATTGAAAGAAATCTATATTTTTTTATGAAGTTTAATGTTTGAACTTTAAACATCCTAAATTTTAAAAAAATATTCAGTAATGAAAAAAATCCTTAATTATATTCAAACCTGGTAAAAACTTAAAAAAATAACCCACTTAACTGCAATTTTTGGTATGTTGTTTCGTTAAATGTTTTTCTAAAATGCCAGAATCTGGATATTTCTAGAAAAACCCCAAAAATGGGTCCAAAATGAGGGTTTTTCACATGTTTTTTTTAAACCCATTGGGTATAATCCAGCCAACCCTGGTAAAAACTAAATTAATTTTTTTCTTATGAAGTCGTCTTTAAAATGTGAGAATATAAAGTACTTACTGTCGCATCTTGAGCTCCACAAAGATAGTCCGAGATCTAACTCATACGACACTCACTTTGGTCAATGTGACATAAGGAACGAACTATAGCAAACCGTCCGTCCGTCCAAGCAAAAAAAATCAGCAAAATTTCTTCAAAAAAATGTGAAGGAAAGTGGAAGTTTGTCTAGTTTCAAAAATAAATTCAACCTTTTTCTGACTTTCAAATCTTAATATGTACATTTCTGTTCTCCTTCATTCAAAATAAACCTAATAGGATATATTGCATATACGGACATAATGATAAAAAAAGTAACTGCTCCGTTAAGTCTCATGCCGTTTATCTTTCATTAATAAGTTGCTAAACATTCCATTCATGTTGTTATTTCTTGTAGCGTTTTACGAAATAATTGCATTTTACACCTTGAAGAATTAATCATCAGGAAAAGTGCTCCGTAACGAATATGTCTCTTGAAAAGTGCTCCACGACTCAAAAAGTTTGGAAGCCCCTGACTAAAGATATAAGATGAAAATCTAGGTGGTAGCTAAAATAAGAAAAATAATTTTTCAAATTTGAAGTATCACAGTCTTGGGGAGTAATTCTTCATTATTAACTTTGTACTACTCAATATGTTGCTGAAACTGGAATAAAATATTCAGGCAGAAATATTTTTGGGGAACTTTTGAACTAAACAAGTTATGTTCTGGGAAAATATTGGGACCTGAGACATTTTCTACGCCCATGCATACAACCTAAGTCTAACCAATTATTGAAATGGAGGCTAAATACAGATTTTTTTGTCCATATAGTCTCCAAAATACCTCAAATGCTGGGTGTTTAAATAAGAAAAACTATTCTAAGAGAGTATACCATAGAGGGGTATAAGTTAATACCCTAAAATTTTAGTTTTGTCCCATGTAATAGCTTATTCATATTGATTCATACATTTACAGGTATGGATCGTGAATCAAGTAAGCAGTTATGTGAACCAAAGACGCTAAAATCCTTAGTTTGTGGAGTGAAATATGCTGCAGGAAACTACTTGATTCATCAGTTTGTGCTGAACTATTCAAAATCAAGCAACTCTTACGATGAAAAATACGTTCGTGCAGTGCTGCTGTCGCTTTCAAGTGATTCAGTGAACGCGAGGAACGAAGAGGGGTTCACTGCACTCCATTTGGCTGTAAGAAATCGCAACGATTTAATGGTTTGGATGTTGCTGTCACACGCGTCTGACATTGATGTTAACTCTAAAAGTTTAAGTGGAGAAACTGCCCTGCACATGGCAGCCACCTTCAACACGCACGGAGAAGATATTACACCAATAGTTAAGATGTTAATCTGTTCTGGTGCAGATTTAAATGCTCAAGACAAGAAAGGCAAATCCCCACTTCATGTTTCAGTGGAAAATAATGATTTGAAAACTGTAAAATTTCAAAAAGAAAGTGGTGCTGCTTTGGAGTTCGCTGAAGATCGTCGATATAAGCCACTTCAGGATGCTGTGATACTAGGTAATTTGGAAATGGTAGGATTTTTGGTAGAAAATGGGCACGATCCTTGGAAAGCTTGGGACATACTTCATACGGCTGTAATAGCGGGTAGTTCGGAAATAATAAGATATTTGATAGACAGTGGGGCAGACATTGGCTATTGGGATATTCATGGTAGAACGCCACTTCATCTAGCATTAAAAGAAAGGAACTTGGAAATAGTAAAAGTTCTGGCAGAAACTGGAATTTTATGGGAAACGGACAATATCCATGGTGATACACCACTTCACGCAGCTGTGAGAGAAGGGTGTTTAGAAATGGTGAAAGTTTTATTAGAAAGTGGAGCTACTGTATTTAGCTTGAATCGAATGCATGATACACCATTAAATGTAGCCGTGAAGGAAGGAAATGTGGAAATAGTGAAAGTTTTAATAGAAAGTGGTGGTGCTACAGATTACAGGAATTATTCACTTGAGAATAAAGAAAAGGCACTCCATGTAGTCGTGGAAGAAGGGTGTTTGGAAATAGTGAAAATTTTGGTAGCAAGTGGTTCTGTTTTAGATTACAGGAACAATCAAGGTGGTACTCCACTCCATGTTGCCGTGAAACTAAGGTATTTGGACATTGTAAAACTTTTAGTAAAGAGTGGTTCTTTATTAGATTGTTGCGATAAAGAAGGTAATACGCCCCTTCATGTGGCTGTAAAAGAAGGGAGTTTGGAATTGGTAAAAGTTTTGGTAGATTGCGGTACTGTTTTAAACTGCTGCAATAATGACGGTGATACGCCCCTTCACGTGGCCGTGAGTGAAGGATCTTTTGAATTTGTAAAAATTTTACTAGAAAGGGGTGCTGTTTCATATTACAGGAATGCTGATGGTGATACGCCTCTTCATGTATCTGTGAAAGGAGCAAGGATAGAATTGGTGAAAATTTTGGTAGAGAGTGGTGCTGTCTTAGATTGTCGCAATAATTATGGTGATACACCACTTCATTTAGCTTTGAAGAAAGGAATGTTGGAAATAGCAGAGGTTTTGGTAGAAAATGGTTCGGTTTTAGATTTTTGGAATGTTTATAGTGATACCCCCTTTCATGTATCTCTGAAAGAGGGGTGTTTGGAAGAAATAAAAGATTTAGTAGAAAAATATGCTGTTTCAAACTACAGGAATAATAATGGTGATACGCCACTTCATGCAGCTGTGAGAGAAGGGTGTTTGGAAAAAGTAAAAGGTTTGGTAAAAATTTCTGCTGCCTTAGATTGTAAGAACAATCATGGTGATACACCTCTTCATGTAGCTGTGAAGTTAAGATATTTGAAAATTGTGAAATATTTGGTGGAAAGTGGTGCTGTTTCATACTACAATAATGATAATGGTGATGCGCCGCTTCATGTAGCTGCAAAAGAAGGATACTTTGACATAGTGAAAGTTTTGGTAGAGAGGGGTGCTTCATTAGTTTGTAGGAATGATTACGGTGATACGGCACTGCATGTTGCTGTGAAAATAGGGATGTTGGAAATAGTGAAAGTTTTGATGGAAAGAGGATCTTTTGTAGATTTTAGAAATAAGAATGGTGATACGCCACTTCATGTTGCTGTGAGTATAGGGTCATTGGAAATAGTGAAAGTTTTGGTAAGGAATAGTGCTGTTTTGAACTGCTGGAACAATCAAGGCAATACACCACTTCATCTAGCTGTCACACAAGGATATTTTAAAATAGTTAAACTTATGGTTAAGAGTGATGCTGTTTCATATTACAGAAACGACTATGGTGATACGCCTGTCCACATAGCTGTAAAAAACGGAAGCTCCCAAATTGTTAAAGTTTTAGTAGAAAGTGGTACCGCATTAAATTACATTAATAATAGTGGTGATACACCGCTTAATGTGGCTGTATATAAAGGGAGGTTGGAAATAGCAAAGATTTTGGCAGAGAGTGGTGCTGATTTAGACTATAAAAATGGACGTGGGTTTACACCCCTTCATATAGCTGTGTTCAATAAGTCTTTAGAAATGGTAAAAGTTTTAGTAGAAAGTGGTGCTATTTTAACTCAAAGTGTATTTTATTATGGTACACCATTGCATGAAGCTGTGATAGAAGAGTATTTGGAGATAGTAGAATATCTAGGCGAAAAAATTTGCGTTGGAGATTACAGGAATATTGATGGTGATACGCCGCTTTATATGGCAATAGAAGATGGTTATTTGGAATCAGTAAAAATTTTGTTGGAAAAAGGGGCTGATGTAGATTCTAGGAATAAAGGTGGTAATTCGCCGCTTCATGCAGCTATAAAAAGAGAGTGGTATGAAACAGTAAAAATTTTGTTGGAAAAAGGGGCTGATGTAGATTGCAGGAATAAGGATGGTGAGTCGCCACTTCATGTAGCTATAGAAGTGAAGTGTTTGGAAGCAGTAAAAATTTTATTGCAAAAAGGGGCTGATGTAGATTGCAGGAATAAGGATGGTGAGGCGCCACTTCATGTTGCTGTGAGAAAAGGGATGTTGGAAATAGTAAACGTTTTGGTAAAAACTGGTGCTGTGTCAGATTGCAGGAATAAAGATGGTGAGTCGCCACTTCATGTTGCAGTGAAAGAAAGAAATTTGGAAGCAGTAAAAGCTTTGGTAGAGGGGAGTGCTGACATAGGTTGCAAGAATGGATGTGGATTAACACCACTTCATGCAGCTGTGATAGAAGGGTGTTTAGAAATAGTAACATTTTTGTTTGAAAGTGGCGCTGTTTTAGATTGCAAGAGTAACATTGGCAATACTCCCCTCCATTCAGCTGTACAACTAAGATATTAGGAAATGGTAAAATTTTTGGTTGAAAATGGTGCTGTTTTAGATTGCAGGAGCTCAGATTGTGACCGAACACCACTTGATATAGCTGTAATGGACGGAAGTTGGGAAATAGTTGAATTTTTTGGTAGAAAACGATGCCATTTTAGATTGCAGCAGATATGATAGAGATCTGTTACTTTATGTGTCTGTTAATAAAGGGTATTTGGAAGTAATAAATATTTTGATTCGAAGTGGTGCTGCCATAAATTACAAATTTAATCATGGATATAAACCACTTGTTCTACTAAAAATGCTTGATATTAAATATGATTTTCGGACAGTAATCGGTAGTTATATTTTTTAATTTGCCATAAATTACAAATTTAATCATTGATATAAACCACTTATGTACTAAAAAAGTTTGATATTAAATATGATTTTCGGACAGTCGGTCGTTGTATTTTTATTTCCATTAACTTTTCGAGAATACTTTCCTTATTTTTTGTACGAAAAACTTCATTCTATATCAGGGGTTTTCTACTTCTAAGTACTCGAGGGCCGCAGTTGTGAAATCATAGCCTTAGACAGTCAGTGCGATTTGGTGAACGAATAAACAATGGACCAGCCTTGTTGGGCTTCGAGCCTGTAGCTCAGGGGTTTCTAACTTCTAAGTACTGGCGGCCCGCAACCGAAATCAAAGTGGCGGGCCGCAAAGTAATCTGGCTCCTTTTTAACGATAATAATTTTTTTGGTATGAGTCTTCAATATGAAACTTTTCCAACAATAGAGGGACGAAGGTTGTTTGCATATTTTGAATGTATGCACTACTGTATTTTCCAAAATTCCAGAGGATATATGAATTTTTTTACTCCTATACAACTCGTTGGAATACTGAATATATTTAATATTCTGAATATTACTTAAATGAAAAGGTCTTCCTCAAAAAAATGTTTGTAAATTTTCCTTAGATGATGGTTTTACCTAATTTTTTGATACTCCATTTTGTCCCTCCTCATGATAAAGGTTATAAAAGCCTTCATACCCCCTTGCTACGCTCAGGGAGAATTTCAGGTTTTACAAACGACCTCTTCACTTCGACTTCGAAACTTCAAACTTTTAATTTTTGCACCATAGAAAACGATCGAAGTCTGTCCAAAATCTGGGAGGTATATGGGGGGGTCGGGGGTTCTCCCCCGAAAAAATTTTGAATTTTAGTGTGCTAAAAAGTGTTTTGTAACTACTTTTTGGAGGGTTTTCAAAGAGCTCCGTGGGCCGCACAAAATGAATCGGCGGGCCGCCAGTTGGAAACCCCTGCTATAGATGGTCGACAATGTAGTATTTGTATTTGTAAGTGGCGCAGTAATCTGGCTCCTTTTTATTCATAATAAATTTTTCTGGGGGGAGTCTTTGATATGAAACTTTTCCAGTGAAAGGGGGACGAGGGTTTTTACATAATGTGAAGGTGCTACTATATTTTCAAACATTTCTGAGGATATATAAATTGTTTACACTATACAATAGGGTGGGTCGAAAACACACTTTATTTTTTATTTATGTTCTAATAGCATGGAAAGGGTACCACTTGAATCAAATAAGGACGGTGTAAAATATTTTTCTATTGGATAATATCTTAGGCCCCCGCATCGCACTTAAAGTTTGCAAAAACGGATGACTTTTTTACAAAACAACAAAAAAAAAACAAAGATTAAACTCTCAAATATTGTTCATGATTTTTGTATGAGGAACTAATATAGTTATAGAAATAATGTTCCAGGTTCCATTCTTCTATCACTCTTGTTTCGTTAGATATAATTTTTTAATGTTCAAAGAAGTTTTGTAAAGTTGTTTCTTTCTCATTTTTAAACAGTTTATAACTCTAGAACCTGACCAATTTAAAAACCTGAAATCAGTCCCCATTTTGTTCGTAAATTTCTTGTCTTTGTTTTCGTGTGCATCATGACCATCATTTTCAAAAAGTTTTTTTTCAAAATTTAAAATTAGGGAAAAACAATTGAATAAAAAATTTTTTTTTGAAAAATTGAAAAGCCTTTTAACTCTTAAAATGAACATTACTACCAAATTTCAAGTTGAAAATAAAATTTCATCTGGTATAAAAAAAATCGAAATTTAGGCAAGTCCCTAAACTATCCGGAAAATTATACAGCAAGAGCGATTCACTCATGGAAAATTCATAAACTCGCTTATGGGTGTCGAAAAAATGGCAAAAATTCGCCCCTTTTTTTCGTTTTCTGCCCCTAGAACATTACATTTGCGCTTCGGAGCCAAACAGTCAATACAAAAAATAAAGACCACTAACAAAGCTACAAAAAAGTCACTTTTCTCTCAGACGCATATAATTTCGGAGATAGAGCACGTTAAAAAAGGGGCTATTTTCGTACGATTGGTAGGAAATCCAAAAAATGTCACTAGTATCTCCAAAAAACCGCATTTTTGGAACAGGATACTATAAAAACTGCCTAAATAATATTTCGCTCGGAATTAACCATCTAAAAACTCCAATGGTGATAGCTAAATCCATTTTTGTTCGGTGATTTCTCTTAAGAACGAAAGTTCAACAGGAGATAATAGTATTTCTATAACTAAGTTTCTTCTTCGAAATTAAATGCAAAACTTTTCTATTGACTGCTATATATATGTTTTTTAGGATGCTGAATCCGAATTTGATGTTTGCCAACAAAATTTAGTGACGGAACATTGTGAAAACTCGAAAAAATGCCAAAAATGTGCCACTTTTATTCGTTTTCTACCCTTAGAACATACACTTTGCACTTCTGAGCAAACCAGCAAATACAAGAATAAAGAAGAGGAAACAAGCTGCAAAAAAGTCAATTAAAAATTTTCTCTCAGATGAAGGGTTTGGACGCTAGAGAACGCAGAATAATGGGAAGCTTTTGTTCGATTCAGGTAGAAATTTTATGAAGAAAGCCAAAATTCCAATCGATATCACCGAATAGTATTTGATAAAAACGAACTTTAATGTTAAGAGGCGGTATACCGTTGCCGAATGCATACCGCGAATGTTCTTTCTAGCTCGTTTTTATGAAAAACTGTTAGGTGAAATCGATTGAAATTTTGGCTTTAGTCATAAATTATTACCTAATTGATTACCATAAAAATATTTCATGATTTTAAATTTTGTTTTAATTTTAAATAATTTTTTTAATAATTTTTTTTTATTTAAAAATATTTTTTAATTGTGAATCAATCTGGATGAAACTGGGTATTTAAGGGTTTTGAGGGATGGCCTTTCAGAAAATCTCATAATAATTGGGGAAAAAAAAGTTAGTGTTTCGTTTAATATGAAGACGACCCCCTAAGGACTCGAAAATTTTTTTGGTTAAAGAATACTCTAAACCAGTGTTTCCCAACCTTTTTCGGTCCATGCCCCACCAAAGCCTTTCTGAATTTTCCATGCCCCCCGGTCTCAGAGGCATATATAGAAATATATTTTGAGAGGGAGTCAAAATTATTTCTTAGCCCCCCCCTCCTATGTATATTTAATTCTAATGAAGCTTTTGAGAATATTTTTAGGTAGAATTTGCATGCTAAAATACTAAATCAAGTTATGAGTGATTAAGTTCTAAGTACCAAGGCAAGGGGGGGGTCTAAGGGTCCTCCCCCAGCAAATTTTCGGAAATTTGACTTTAGGAAGCAGTTTTTTAACTAGATTGGCACCCGTTTGGGAAATTTTGGATATAAATTTTTAGGTAAGATTTGCATTTTGATGAACCTAATGTAAAAGAGTTTCAAATATGAGCGTTCTAAAAATAGAGATATCTTGGGTCATCCTCAAGAAAAGGTTTGGAAATTAGACATTAAAAACAGGGTTTCAACTTGGTTTTGATACATACTGGTCTAGATTTCAGACATATAGTCTAAGATAGGACAATAGGATCAGATTTTGATAAACATCCTTTTTTAAAAAAAATTTTAATTTTCCCCCCGGATTGCTCTCACCTGGGGGGCAATTTGGTTGAAAATTTTCAAACTGCCCCCCTAGAAAATGACATTGCCCCCCGATGGGGCGTGCGCCCAGAAAGTTGCACAGAACGTTGATTTCATGGGCGTAACATATAATTGAAGCAGTTCTTATAGTATCCTGTTCCAAACCAGGCCGCTTTTCGATGATACACAAGTGAAATTTTATGGATTTTCCACCAATCGAACAAAAACTTCCCAATATTCAGCGTTCTCTAGCGTCTAAACCCTTCAGAGAAAAGTTGTAATTGACTTTTTTGTAGCTTGTTTCCTCTTCTTTATTCTTGTATTGACACTGGTTTGCTCAGAAGTGCAAAGTGTATGTTCTAAGGGCAGAAAACGAATAAAAGAGGCAAATTTTTGGCATTTTTTCGAATTTATACAATGTTCCGTCTCGAAATTTTGTTGGCAAACATCAAATTCGGATTCAGCATCCTCAAAAACATATAGAGCAGTCAATAGAAAAGTTTTGCATTTAATTTCGAAGAAGAAACTTAGTTATAGGGATACTATTATCTCCTGTTGAACTTTCGTTCTTAAGAGAAATCACCGAACAAAAATGGATTTAGCTATCATCATTGGAGTTTTTAGATGGTTAATTCCAAGCGAAATATTATTTAGGCAGTTTTTATACTATCCTGTTCCAAAAATGCGGTTATTTGGAGATACTAGTGACATTTTTGGACATACTACCAATCGAACGAAAATAGACCCTTTTTTAACGTGCTCTATCTCCGAAACTGTATGCGTCTGAGAGAAAAGTTTTAGTGCTTGGTTAGTGGTCTTTATTTTTTGTAATGACTGTTTAGCTCAGAAGTGCAAAGGTAATGTTTTAAGGGCAGAAAATGAAAAAAAGGGGTGCTAATTTTTTTTCGAATTTTCACAATGTTCCGTTACGAAATTTTGTTGGCAAACCTCAGATTCGGATTCAGCACCCCAAAAAACATACAGATAGAGAAAAATATCTTCTACCCCAAAATTTTCCCAAAGTGGCCTTATTTTTGGACAATTTGACTGGACTATAATAAAATGCCGTAGTATAAGGTTATTCCGCAAGTTCTAATAGTTTTTGAAAAGTTTCGTGTTTGATTTTTTTTGGGAAAAACTGGTAATAGGTAGAGCTTTCAAACAAATGGTTTTTGATTTAGGTACATTTATGAATATAATTTAAGCTTTTGGTAGCTTTGTCTCCTCTCCTGGAGTCCTAGACTCACGGAAGTAAGGTTTACCGGTTTACCAAGAAAGCGACCATTGAGAATCCATTGGGATGACTTATCGTGCCCCCTAGAGGCGAAATAAATAAGTGCTCTCTCTTTTAAATTGTTTATTCATTTGTTAAATTTTTTTCGTCGCTAGGGGCGCTGTAAATCGTTATCTCAATGGATTCATCAGGGAATCTAGGGGTATACTTTACTTCAATGAACCTAGGAGACTATTACCGAGCATTACTATAAGAACAAATAAAAATTGTATTTTACTCCTCATTAAAATTATTTAAAAACCTAATGCTAAAATATACTTGATGCAAGAAGATTATTTCGAGGATTATTTCTATGGTAGCATTATGTGAATTTATTGGTAACTGAAGGATTAGTTGAGAGAAAAGCGCCAAATGTGTTAAAAAATCGCCAAGAAATTAAATATTTATGTAAAAATTTACCTTATTCATTTTGGTTAACACAAACGAGTGCCACTTGTTTTTTGGCGTTGCAGACTAGTAGGGATATTAATCATTTTATAGCAACCCAGCGGATATACTAAATAGTGGATTATAACGCAAACAGTTGTGCCGAAAAAGCACCATTATTTATATGCAATTTTTTGAAAAACCTTCGATTTGATTTAGTGCGCCCGGTTAATCCTTTAATAATTTTATCCATTAAATATTGATAAGAGATGCTCTGTTACCCACACATAACTGCCGAAGGAATCTTTTTCCTGGTATCTTTTTAAATGTTATGGATATGCGTCGGCTATTGAAAGACTATTGAGTTTCTGTGTGTCAGCTATTGAAGATTTAAAATTAATTGATAGTTTAGGAAAGCTGTTGATGTTAAATGGGTTTTAGGTGATAGTATAATTACGTTAGGTGATAGGGTTTTTGAACTTGTGTAATTCGTCAACAACGAATACTTAACTTAATTATTGAAATTATTGGTTGGAATGTGTTCCGAATTCTTCATTGTTTCAAACCATGAAACCTTAAAACTATTCATTGTGTTTCTAAAATTTAAAATTTTCTAGAAAAAAAATAACCTTCGACGCCCCTGATTCCAAATTTTTTTGTGTGCTTCAAAAACTAAAATTACACAAAAAAATTTGGATGGGAAAATTATATCTTTCTTTTTCGTAAAGTACACAATAATAAACATCTCGGAAAAAATAAAATTTATTGGACATACAGAATGGTATATGGTCCACACAGAGGGTCTATTTGGATTTACGATTTAAAAGCAATAGTGAAAACTTCTCTATTGTGTACAGAACATAACTTATTAAGCTACAGTAAAAAAACTGATACAATAATCCCTTACGACGCAATCTTCTCGAACCCACTTTTTTCTCTTGAAAATCCTGAAAAGAAGAACGAGTGGTCCTCTTTAGGTGTAATTCCACGGTTTACTTTTAAGGGTAAAAATTCCAAACATTTTCTGGGGAAGAACCCCAAAACCTCCTCAAAAGTTTTAATTCTGTTATGCATGTACGATTTTTCCTTGAAAATGTTTTGACTCACAAAGATTGGTGTCAAATTAGTTAATACAGAGCAAAAAATCCCAAAATTTTTCCTCTCCCCATTTTACTTGGGATTCACATTCTTTACACAATCTTGAAACTTAATGCACTAAAATTAAAATATGTGTACGTTCAATCTAAAATTTAACGCATAAAAGTACTCATAAGGAAGTGTACCTCAGAAAAATGTTGAGTCAAAACCACTACAGCCGAAACAAAGTCAAGTTACGGCCCTGCCCCACGCAATAAAGAAAAACGATCCCATCCTTCTCCTACGATCACCCCTATCCTTGAAATGGCTAGATCCAAGTACCACAACAATATCAGTATTTCCCCCAATCCGCGAAATCCTCCCCTTTTTAAAAGAACCGTCGCAACCTGTTCAGTTCAGTTGACTTCCTTGACCAGTGATAGTGACCACCACTGTGTGAGAGAAGGTAGGAAGGGTAGGAAGGAGGAAGCTTGTTTTGACTTGTCGATTTCGAGCGATCCTCCGAAGCCTATAGGTTTTCCACGTGACGGTAAGTGCTAACTTTTTTTTGCCCATTTTTGAATCAATATTAAAATAAAAAGCGAGGTATGTTTTTCCATGTGGTTAATTCAAGTATAAAGTTGTAAGAAATCCTAAAGGCACTGTATATTTGCACGGCTATTTTTCAACTAAACTCTACTCTAACTTCCACGGCTAGGCGTACCATTGGTTCCATCACTAAGCGCCGAGACTGCTACGTCATCACGAGACCTACAGCGCATGCGCCACTGGCCGTTTTGGCCGTCGAAATATACACTTCGAATCCTAAATTTGTGTTCTGTGTTTGGGGAGACCAAAGAGATCGGGGAGACACGCGTTGTTGTGTATTTTTTAATGTTGATAAGTTTTGGCCCATTTCTGATGAATTCCTATTAAAAAAGTGAGGTATGTGTTCTTCCACATACAGTAAATTTGAATATAAAATACGTAAATTATATCAAATTCATATTTTCTGTTTACACACGTTGTATAATTGCTTATGTCGATGATTTTTAAATAGGGTCCTACATTAGTGGGAGAGAATAAGTTAAATTACTTATTACTTTCATTTGAATGAGATCAAAATAATTTACTTTTTTTTAAATAATACTTTTGTTTGAAAATGAATGAGTTTTTATTACAGCTAGCTGTACATATAATTCGAATCATTCACATCCCGTTGCGTAAAAATGATATTCATTCATCGTAGTTTTTTGTCTATATTTTTGTTTTAATTTCCATATCTTCTTGCTTTAAAAACCTATTTTATATTTCTTTCAACACAAAAAAAGTATGTATTCAACTCGTTAACATATGAGTTCTGATAGGGGGGATTCACAACACTTTCGCATTTTTAAATAACATGTGTTGGTATTTCCTCGTGACATGATTTTGTTCTTAAATAGTGCACTTTGCAAAACACTAAAACTTTCCCCCAAGTCGTCAAATGTAATTAAAATATGTTACGCGTCGGTTCTTCTTATTAACTGATGCCATGCTTAAATCTATGTTTTCAAGTTAAGTTTTTACTTTATTTTAATTATACAATGTATGTATACTCATACATACCTGAAAAATTTATTTGAACAGGAGGAGTCCTTAAAGGGGAGGGTTCTTTCGAAGTTATTTTCGTAGCTTTAAAGGATGTAAAATCTTTTAAAATTCTCTTTAAAACAAGAAGTATTAACACAAACATAGGTTTTTTTTAAAAATCTGTCAGAAAATATTTTTTGGATGAATTCAAAATTTTATCAAATTTTGTCTTGTACAATTTACTTTAAAACGGGGGGTTACACCAACATTTTTTTATAGAATAGTTTTAAGTATTCGAATTAGAAGTCGATGACCAAGAGGAGTGAAAAAATCCAAATTCGAATATTTCTATACAGAACAACTAACATTTTGTGTGACATTTTTTTGCATGTTTTAAGTCATATGGACACCCTCAAGCGAGTTTATGAATTTTCCATGAGTGAATCACTCTTGCTGTATAATTTTAGGGATAGTTTAGGGACTTGCCTTGATTTCAAATATTTTATTCTTTTATACATGATTAATATTTAATTTCAACTTGAAATTTGGTAGTTATTTTCATTTTAACAGTTAAAAGGCCTTTGATATTTTTTCAAAAAAAAAATTTCCACATTTTTAAACTTTGAAAAAAACTTTTTGAAAATAATGGTCATGATGCACATTCAATCAAAGACAAAAAATTTACAAACAAATTGGGACTTATTTCAGGTTTTTAAGTTGTATAGTTCTAGAGTTATTAGGTATTTAAAAATGCAGAAAAAACAACTTTACACAAGTTCTTTGGACATAAGAAAATTATTACAACCAAAATAAGGTGATAAAAAACGGAACATTATATCTATAACGTTAGTAGTTTCTTATAAAAAATCAGGAACAAAATGAGAGGGTTTGATCTTTGATTTTTTAGTTGTTTTGTATAAAAATCTTCGAATTTGGACTTAATCACTCCTCTTGGTCGTCGCTTTCTAAATAAGGTACAGAACCCAAACTTTGCCTAAATAGTTTTATCTGTAGGTCTAGGGAGAACATAACTATCCTCTATACGAAAATATAGCCTCTTGAAGTAGTTCATCCATTGTATTTTTTCGATTAATTTTTGGAATTAAAGTTAATTTGTATTTCATTTCTCATTCTTTATGGCGTAAACTAGACCAAAATAAAATTTGCCTTTAATTTAATAGTGTTTTTAACTTTTTATCCACGGAAAGTTCGACTCCATTCATATTTACTTACTTCATTAATACTGCTATAATGTCAGTTTCATAATAATTATAAACTATCAAATTTCATTTGCCTTAGTCTTATTATTTCTCACTTTTGAGTTGTGATCTTAGCAGAAATATGTAATTTAAACGTCGATGTAAGTGATTTTAAGATTTTTCTGCACTTCAAATTTCATAACGTTGAAAAGGGGAATTTAAGTCTAACTTTTTTCATCTGTAAAATATACTTAATGCACTTATATTTATTTTGATGATTGTCCCCTTTTTTCTAAATATGCTTCTAAATGTCCAGAAAAAATTTAGTGCTTATACAAAGAAAATTCAGCATTTTTTCTTTTAGATTTTCTCAAAACTTAGTGTTTTTGAACTTATTTCCTTTTTTCAAACTGACGATTTATTTATGAATAAAGAAGGGCTTAAATTCTGACCCAAGAAGTACCGAGCGCTCAGTGGCGGAATAAGGATTTGGTTTTGGGGGGGGCGGGGCGGCTAAGAATTTTCAAAATCAAAATTGTCTTCTAATTACCTAAAGAAGGGAAGGTCTGGGGTCCTCCCATAGAATTTTTCTTTTGAAATTTAAATCTAAAAAGCAGGTTTCAACTCGCTTTGGTACACCTAATTTGAATTTTTAACATACATCTTCAAGAATTAATATATTTTCTGGTAGGATTTTTGAATTTTGACGAACTTGTTATAAAAAAAACTTGTTGTACCGAAGAAGGGTCTGGGGGTCCGCCTCCAGAAGAAAAGCAGGTTTTTCTCTCATTTTGGTACAAATAATCCAAATTTCGGACATCCAATTTCAAGAGTTTAATTTACATTTGGTAGGGTAGGACTTTTGCATTTTGTTGAACTTATTACAAAAAAGTTGTAGATAATAGAGTTCGAAGAACCAAAAGGGGGTTTGGGGTCCCCCCCAGAAAAGTTTTGGAAACTTGACCCTATTATCAGGATTTTTAACTTGTTTTGCAGAAAATTTCACAGAAAATTGGGTCCGACAGCGCAATCGTTAGACTTGAGAGCACGGAACAAAGTTGTCACAAGTTACGGACAGGTTAGGGAACGTACCCATACTACGTGACCCGTTCAGGGGAGGGAGGGTCTTCAAAATACCACGCTTGGTCACAGGGGGGAGGAGGGGGCTTAGGGTTTCGTCACGTAGTCAATTTCCTCTAGTCATTACGACAAATTTAAGCGAATTTAATTAGTGAAATAAGCCAAATTATTTATTAAAATTATACAAATCAAGCCAAATTAAGTTTTTTGAACTTTCTGTTTGCAAAAAATGTATTATGATTACCGTAAACCGGAAATGAAAACCGTATATATGATTTACTACATACGTGAAAACAAATACAAGTTTGAAGTATCACAATCTTGGGGGATAATTCTTTATAATTAACTTTGTACTACTCAATATGTTGCTGAAACGGGAATAAAAAATTCAGGCAGAAATATTTTTTCGGAAAGTTTGAATTAAACAAGTTATAATCTGGGAAAATATTGGGACCTGAGGCATTTTCTACGCCCACGCATACAACCTAAGTCTAGCCCAGTCTAGCAAATTATGAAAATGGGTGCTAAATGCAGAAAGGTTTTCGTCCATATAGTCTCCAAAATACCTCAAATGCTAGCTGTTTAAATCAGAAAAAACTGTTCTAAGAGAGTATACAATAGAGGGGTATAAGTTAATACGCTAAAATCTTAGTTTTGTCCCATGTAATTGCTTATTAATATTGATTAATATATTTACAGGTATGGATCGCGAATCAAGTAAGCAGTTGCGTAAACCAACGACGCTAAAATCCTTAGTTTGTGGAGTGAAATATGCTGCAGGAAACTACTTGATTCATCAGTTTGTGCTGAACTATTCAAAATCAAGTAACTCCTACGATGAAAAATATGTTCGTGCAGTGCTGCAGTCGCTTTCAAGTGTTTCAGTGAATGAAAGGAACGAAGAGGGATTCACTGCACTCCATTTGGCTGTAAGAAATCGCAACTATTTTATGGTTTGGATGTTGTTGTCACACGCTCCTGACATTGATGTTAACAGTAAAAGTTTAAGGGGAGAAACTGCCCTGCATATGGCAGCCACCCTGATGAGCACGCACGGAGAAGATATCACACCAATAGTTAAGATGTTAATCGGTTCTGGTGCAGATTTAAATGCTCAAGACAAGAAAGGCAAATCCCCACTTCATGTTTCAGTGGCAAATAATGATTTGAAAACTGTAAAATTTCTAAAGGAAAGTGGTGCTGCTTTAGAGTGCAAGAAGAAAAATCGTCGATGTAGGCCACTTCATGATGCTGTGAGACACGGGAATTTGGAAATGGTACGATTTTTGGTAGAAAATGGGCTCGATGTCTTGAAATATATGGACATACTACATGTAGCTGTAAAAGGGGGAAGTTTAGAAATGGTTAAATATTTGGTAGACAGTGGGGCGGAAATTATTTTTATTCGTGGTATATATAACGCCACTTCATCTAGCAGTAAAAGAAAGGCACTTGGAAATATTAAAGGTTCTGGCAGGAACTGGAGTTTTATGGGTAAAGGACAAAATCGATGGTGATACACCACTTCACGCAGCTGTGAGAGAAGGGTGTGTAGAAATGGTGAAAGTTTTATTAGAAAGTGGGGCTACTGTATTTTGCTTGAATTATAGTAATGAAACACCATTAAATGTAGCCGTGAAGGAAGGCAGTGTGGAAATAGTGAAGGTTTTAATAGAAAGTGGTGGTGTTACAGATTACAGGAATTATTCACTTGATAATAAAGAAAGGGTAATCCATGTAGCCGTGGAAGAAGGGTATTTGGAAATAGTGAAAATTTTGGTAGCAAGTGGTTCTGTTTTAGATTGCAGGAACAATCAAGGTGGCACTCCACTCCATGTTGCCGTGAAACTAAGGTATTTGGACATTGTAAAACTTTTAATAAAGAGTGGTTCTTTATTAGATTGTTGCGATAAAGAAGGTAATACGCCCCTTCATGTGGCTGTAAAAGAAGGGAGTTGGGAATTGGTAAAAGTTTTGGTAGATTGCGGTACTGTTTTAAACTGTTGGAATAATGACAGTGATACGCCCCTTCACGTGGCCGTAAGTGAAGGATCTTTTGAAATTGTAAAAGTGTTACTAGAAAGGGGTGCTGTTTCATATTACAGGAATGCTGATGGTGATACACCTCTTCATGTATCTGTGAAAGGAGCAAGAATAGAATTGGTGAAAGTTTTGGTAGAGAGTGGTGCGGTCTTAGATTGTCGCAATAATTATGGTGATACACCACTTCATTTAGCTTTGAAAAAAGGAATGTTGGAAATAGCAGAGGTTTTGGTAGAAAATGGTTCTGTTTTAGATTTTTGGATTTGGAATGCTTATAGTGATACCCCCTTTCTTGTATCTTTGATAGAGGGTCGTTTGAAAGAAATGAAAGATCTAGTAGAAAAATATGCTGTTTCAAATCACAGGAATAATAATGGTGATACGGCACTTCATGCAGCTGTGAGAGAAGGGTGTTTGGAAAAAGTAAAAAGTTTGGTAAAAAGTTCTGCTGCCTTAGATTGTAGGAACAATCATGGTGATACACCACTTCATGTAGCTGTGAAGTTAAAGTATTTGAAAATTGTGAAATATTTGGTAGAAAGTGGTGCTGTTTCATACTACAATAATGATAATGGTGATGCGCCGCTTCATGTAGCTGCAAACGAAGGATACTTTGACATAGTGAAAGCTTTGGTAGAAAGGGGTGCTTCAGTAGTTTGTAGGAATGATTTTGGTGATACGCCACTGCATGTTGCTGTGAAAATAGGAATGTTGGAAATAGTGAAAGTTTTGATGGAAAGAGGGTTTATTGTAGATTTTAGGAATAAGAATGGTGATACGCCACTTCATGTTGCTGTGAGTATAGGGTCATTGGAAATATAGTGAAGGTTTTGATAAGAAATAGTGCTGTTTTAAATTGCTGGAACAATCAAGGCAATACACCACTTCATCTAGCTGTCATACAAGGATTTTTTCAAATAGTAAAATTTATGGTTAAAAATGGTGCTCTTTCATATTACAGAAACGACTATGGTGACACGCCTCTCCACATAGCTGTGAAAAAAGGATGTCCCCAAATTGTTAAAGTTTTAGTAGAAAGTGGTACCGCATTAAATTACACTCATGAGGATGGTGATACACCGCTTTATGTGGCTGTGCATGATGGAAGGTTGGAAATAGCAAAGATTTTGGCAGAGAGTGGTGCTGATTTAGATTACAAAAATGGAAATGGGACTTCACCCCTCCATATGGCTGTGTTCAGTGAGTCTTTAGAAATGGTAAAAGTTTTAGTAGAAAGTGGTGCTATTTTAACTCAAAGTATCGCTTATGCTGGTACACCATTGCATTGCGCTGTGATGTTGGATTTTTTGGAGATTGTTAAATTTCTATCCGAAAAAATTTGCGTTGGAGATTACAGAAATCTTTACGGTGATACGCCGCTTCATGTAGCCATAAAAAGACAGTGGTGGGAAGCAGTAAAAATTTTGTTAGAAAAAGGGGCTGATGTAGATAGTAGGAATAAATATGGTAATTCACCGCTTCATGTAGCTTTAAAAGTGCAGTTTTTGCAAGCAGCAAAAATTTTGTTGGAAAAAGGGGCTAAAGTAAATTGCAGGAATAATGACGGCGATTCTCCACTGCATGTTGCTGTGAGAAATGGGATGTTGGAAGTTGTAAAAATTTTGGTAAAAGATGGTGCTATTTCAGATTGCAGGAATAAAGATGGTGAGTCGCCACTTCATGTTGCTGTGAAAGAAAGAAATTTGGAAGCAGTAAAAGCTTTGGTAGAGGGGAGTGCTGACATAGGTTACAAGAATGGATGTGGATTAACACCACTTCATTTAGCTGTGATAGAAGGATGTTTAGAAATAGTAACATTTTTGTTTGAAAGTGGCGCTGTTTTAGATTGTATGAGTAACATTGGCAATACTCCAATCCATTCAGCTGTGGAACTAGGATATTTGGAAATAGTAAAATTTTTGGTTGAAAATGGTGTTGCTTTAGATTGCAGGAGCTTAGATTGTGACCGTACACCACTTGAAATAGCTGTAATGAACGGAAGTTTGGAAATAGTTAAATTTTTGGTAGAAAATGGTGCCATTTTGGATTGCAGCAGATATGATAAAGATCCGCCACTTTATGTTGCTGTTAATAAAGGGTATTTGGAAGTAATAAATATTTTGATTCCTAGTGGTGCTGCCATAAATTACAAATTTAATCATTGATATAAACCACTTATGTACAAAAAGAATGCTTGATATTAAATATGATTTTCGGACTTCCTGCTTCGACTTTTATTCCTGCTGGTAGTTGTATTTTTATTTCTATTAACTTTTCGAGAATACTTTCATTATTTTTTGTACGAAACCTTCATTCTATATCATGGGTTTCCAACTTCTAAGTACTGGAGGGCCGCAATTGTGAAATCATAGTCTTAGACCGTCAGTGCGATTTGGTGAATGAATAAACAATGGACCAGCCTTGTTGGGCTTCGAGCCTGTGTAAAAAAAGTGAAAAAAAAATTTGTTTTGAAAAAATATTAAAGGCATTAAACATTAAAATGAACATTACTACCAAATTTCAAGTTGAAAATAAAATTTAATCATTTAAAAAAATCAAAATTTTGATTCTTAAACATTCCCTAAAATTATACAACAAGAGCGATTCTCTCATGGAGAGTCCATCAAATCCCTCAAGCAAGTTTATGAGTTTTCCATGAGTGAATCGCTCTTGCTGTATAATTTTGAGGATAGTTTAGGGACTTGCCTGAATTTCGAATTTTTTTTATACCTGATTAAATTTTATTTTCAACTTGAAATTTGTTAGTAATGTTCATTTTAAAACAGTAAAAAGCCTTTAAATTTAAAAAAAAAAAATTTTTATTTTTTAAATTTGTTTTTGAAAAAGATGGTCATGATGCACACACACCAAATCAAAGACACGAAATTTAAGAACAAGGTTCCAGAGTTATTAGCTTTTTAAAAATGTAGAAAAAACAACTTTACAAAACTTCTTTGAACATTAAAAAATTATATCTAACGAAACAAGAGTGATAGAAGAATGGAACCTGGGACATTATTTCTATAATATAACTCTATAATATTAGCTCTTCATACAAAAATCATGAACAATATTTGGTTGTTTAGTTGTTTTGTAAAAAGACATCCATTTTTTCAAACTTTAAGTGCGATGCGGGAGCCTAAGAAATCCAATCGAAAAAATATTTCACACCATCCTCATTGGACTCAAGTGGCGCACTTTCCGCTCTATTAGAACATAAATAAAAAATAAAGTGTGTTTTCGGCCCACCCTACTATACAACTTTTAAAACTAAATATTACTTAGGGGGTAGGTCTTCCTCAATATAAGATAATTGTGAACTGTTCACGCCGTCCTGTAAGAGCAGTTCAGTGACTGGTGGTGCTCGTCCCGAAAGGGTTAAGTGGCTAGGTCTAATCTAGCTGAGGGCCTGACGATAGGGATGGATATTAATTAGGCTCCTCCCTGAAAAAATTTCTATATACGCCACTGGTCTCACTTTTTGTCTCTCTCATTCATCAAATGAGAAAATTTAAGAAAGACCTAGATTTTGTTCAATTTTATGGGGAGTTGATCTTTTAAAATTATTATTGGTAGGCTAAATTATTACACAATTATTAGTTATTTCAAAATTTAAAAGCAATTAATTTAATAAAGTATATCACTGAAGCGTATGCGTTCAGGGAGCCAACCTCCTCTCGAAGTGTTGGTTAATTAGGATACTCTACCCTTTAAAATTCTGTTGTGTAGCACAACAATTTTTAAGGGCCCTTAGAAAAATAAATCTAATTTCAGGAGGAGTATGAACATGGTTCCCACTCTTTTCAGAGAAAAAAAATCAAGGAGTTTTCAAGGACTTTTCAAGGATCATTTTAAGTTTTTCAAGGACTAAGAGAAGGCAAAAAAGCCAATTAATTCACACACGAAAAACTCGCTCTACTTAGTACCTGTACTTCAGAAGACTATTTCACCACTACTTTCATTGGTAGTTGGAATGCAACAACTTTGAGTCATTCTTTGTTTATTTGCCCTATTGGCTGGCTTGGTTAACGAGGAGGCCCATAGCGGCCCGAAGAGATAAGGCTTCGGCGAGAATCGCGAAGTTGAAGGTCACGCAGACGATGATCGATCATAACGTATACGTTTTTGGATGTTCCACGTGGAAAACGGAAATTCGCGAAACGGTAGCGAACTCAAACCATTTTTATTAGCGAGAAAAATTTATGAAAATTCCCGTAATGAAAATCAAGGAGTTTTTAAGGAGTACAACCCAAATTCAAGGAGTTTCCATAGTGCTTGAAAATGAAAATCACTTTCAAGGAGTTTTTAAGGAGTTTTCAAGGAGCGTGGGAACCCTGATGAACTCTGGATATTGCATCTAAAGCCTTTTTATTAGAACATTTCCTTCAACTTTTAAATGAGAATAAAACTAGCTATAATTAGTGAAAATGTGTTTAATTTTATTATTTGGTTAAAGTTATTATTTGGGGGGAAAATCTGTATGACTGTATGTTTCAAAAGTCTTTGGCTTTTAACAGGTTTCCCACTCAATTTTAGAAATAAAATTCCGACTTAGCTAGGTATATTTTTAAGATTTTTCAGTAAAAAACCTAGCAATTCACGGCATTTTCGGATACTTCTTGCATTTTTGAACACAGAATTTTCAACATATGACTATTTTTTCATTTACCAGACCCAAAATTGACATGCTAACATTAAAAATTTTCCTTTTCTATGCATTTTTTTCTGATTTTCCAGGTTTTGGGCCAAAATTAGCAATTTTCCCTGCTGCTATTCCCCGACTTTTTAGGTGAAACTTTAATTTCCTGACTTTTCCAGGTATTCCATGACCCGTGGGAACCCTGTTTTTATTGGAACCAATGTTTCCTAATGTCATAGAAGTAAGGTTGGTTGGGGTGAGTTTTTGGTGCTCTTTGCTACAGCAACGAAGAAGTGAGGTCTACACCTAGGTAAGTGACCCTGGAGAATCCATTAAAATAGCTTACAGCCCCCCCTAACGGTGGAATAAAAAAGTTTAAAAAATAATTAAAAAACTAAAGGAGATTGACTAAAAACCTCAATGAGAGTATTGTAGCCAATGCTGTGAAAAACTAACGGGTAAAAATTTCATAAAAATATCGTTAATATTCACAGATATCAGCATGTGAAAATAGCATTTTTTCAGGCCTCAAAAAAGAAAACGTTTATAAATGTGCCAAGTTTTTTTTATCTTCTTTATTGAATTTCGTCTTTATTTTAACTAAAAAATACAAAGCTACATAATAACAATAGAAAAGCGTGCAATTTTGCAAACATTTTCTTTTTGGAGGCCTGAAAAAGTGATATTTTCACATGCCATACATACTTACCAACTTTTGAAGTCTTACATCCGTAAAACTTTAGGCACAACATAACAAAACTACAACTTGAAGCTTTCCGCGTTAACAAGCATGAAAAACCTCAACGCGAATTCCAATCTTGGTAAAGTTGTTTTTTCTGCATAACGAACGGAAGAAGCAAACTTTACAGGTGAGCGCGCGTCAAGACTCGATGGCGTATCCAAAAAGAAAGCTGTAAGAAAGCCTTTCTTTCTTATAAAGCCAAATTTCGCTAAAAAAAAAGGGCCAAAATTGAGAAAATCGTAAGGACAGGGATTAGCAGAGGAATCTGTTTTTGAAGTAAAAAATGAAATTAGAGAAAATCGTTTACGTCGCGAGTAATTTGCGTTTTCACGGATAGTTAAGTGGACAAAAAGCAAAATCCGTAATATTTTTCAATCAAACCGTAATACTAAAGAAAATCCGTAAAATTCAACAAGTATGACATGCTAATATCTCGGCAAATATTTGATATTTTCATAAAAATTTCTCCAGTGGGTTTTTTATAGCATTGGCAACAATATTCTCTGATTGTTATCTGTTTTTACTCCATCTCCTTTAGTTTATAAACTATTTTTTAATTCGCCGTTAGGGGCGCTGCAAGTTATTTCATTAGTTTTCATTTATATTTTAAGTTCAAAATAAATGCCATGAAACAGACTTACTTTTTCTTGAAAGAGAACTCTAAAAGTTTTAAGGTAATCAAAACACAAATTTAAGAGAAACCTGGAAAATTAGTGTTAAAACAATCTAGGCAGGGCATTTAAAAACCTGAATTGACAACATTTAAGTCTCATACCCAGTGTAAAGTATATTATAAAATCCCAGTGCAAAGCTCTAGCTTAAAACTATATATATTTATTGGGCAATAATACTTTTGGAATTGATTACAATATCCCCGGTCATTATTCACATGCAACATTGCAGAGTTGATGGAATCGCAAGAAAAACTACACATCACTTTGTACAGAACACAAGGTATGATTTATGAATACAAGGAAATACGCAAAAGTGCAAGATATTCACATGGTTTATTTTTCTGAAAATTTCAGCAACTCAAAGATTAAATTATATAAATACACTGTACAAAATTCATAGCCTATAATTCAGTGAGAATGGAATATACGGTACCAACTAAATTGATTAATAAAGTATGAAAGCTTATCAAAGCACATTGTTAATTAGTGTCAAAAGTAAAGAGTTGAACTAAAAGCCTACTTGAATTTTATTACATACCACTGTACAGAAAAAAATGTAGCATTGAACTTGGCTTGAATACTACATTTGAGAAATGAAAAATCCTCAAAGGAAGATATATCTGATGAATTCTTAAATCTTGACAGTTACATAAACCAGCATTTATAACTATCATGTAATCCATTACCAAGATTATATAGCAAAACATTTCTTCCTCAATAAACATTTCATAATTAACCTCTTCTTTGAGAAATGGGTATTTTTTGTTTAAGTAACTGGAATATCATATTTTAATCCATTGATTTTTTAAAATGAGAGCATAAAAAAGCTCTACTTAAAATTCACTGAAAATAAATAAATTAGTATCTTTGTGTAGAATAAATGGATTAAAACATAATTTTTAAATTCAAAGAAGAAACAGCGATTTACATAAAACAATTGATAAATGAATCGTTAAAAAGAACATTTTTGACCATAGTAAGACAATTACAAAAATTTAAAAGTCAATGAGAAATGTTTAACAGTAATGAGGGTGACTTAAAAGGTTCTTGCAGTATTATTCCATTATATTAATATTCCATTCAAATAAAAATTAATTTAAGTGCTCAGTTCATAACATGCAAGAACAAAAAAAAAATTGCCAACAAACATGAAAATGAGAGATGCAAAAATCTACAGTGATTCAATGTACGAAAAAAATAAGAAATGGAGAAATATAATTCACAATGTACAAAAACAAAACAGGGATGATCTCTTTTCAAATGGAAAGTTGTCAACATCCAACAAGGATGATTCATTGATAAAATAACATTAAAATATTAGAATCTGGTGAATTATGCACAGTAATCATCATATTTCCTGTACAGAAATAAGTTCATTTCCAAACCTAGCATTTTTCTGAGGAAATATTTCACCACATTAAACATGAGTGACCAACTATGACTTGATTTTAAATAGAACCAAATGCTTTCGGTTTGTAAAAATGATTTAAAATTGACAAAAACTTTCAAAATTAAAAACTGATTTCAACATAACTGGATCATGGAAAAAATATAAATCTAATAAAAATCTTATTTACAAGACTTTTTGTTCAAAACAATAATTTACAATGTTTTTTTTCACAGTAAATTTTTTCTCGAAAATTCGTGTTTTGATTTTGAAGCACAACTTTTTTTTAGTTCATCCATTTCCTACAGTTAGGTGCTCCACACAAACAGGGGATTTTGTGCTGCTCATCTTCCACTGCAAACTTGTAATCATACGACAGCTGAAAACGCAATGAGAAACTCTTAGTAAAATATCCATTCAGAACTACTATAAAATCAGAGTGAAACATGTTATTTACACATTTTGTGAAGTACATTTCAGAAAAGTATAAATTGTATTTGAAAGATTTAATGTAAAATTATGATGTATATTTATAATGAACAACTGTTGAGAAAAAGGTTATGTTGTGCTATTGACTGTGATGGAATCTAGATTTGTCCAGATATGAAGTCACAACAGTAAAAGTTCATTTCTGTTTTCACCTAACTATATTTAAGGAACGAGTTTCCAAAAAAGGTACTAAAGTGATGAAATTTGAAGAAATGTATATTATAAAAATTGGAGGTTAACACAAAAAGGCTATCCCTAAATACAACTTGCTTAATAACACATGTCTGCAATGAAAAAGCTGTTTGAATAATTTTAGTTATTTCCTATGTACCGTAATTTCGCCCATATAGTCCGCGGACTATCTGTGTTTAAAACTCGAATTTTTGAAGCTGCGGACTATCCACCAGTGCGGATAATACACTGGTTTTTCACGGTTAAAATCATTGAAATTTAAAAAACCACGCTGTCGTGAACTGCCGATGGATCAAATATGATGTTAATGTAATGGTTTTCATTAATGTAGTAGAATTTGTGATTAATTAAAATATGATTAATTAGTAAGCACTGTTTTTTATTTGTATTTAGCGTTTTATTTCTGAACACTTTTAACTAAGTAAGTACTTTTTTTCTATTTATATACTTAGTTCTTTGTTTCTAAAATACATTAATACTGCCATATTATAAAATAACGTAATTTCAGACGTATAGCCCGCAGACTATCCGGTGGTGCGGACTATCTGACGATTTTTGAAAAAAATTTCACATAAAATTGTGTCTGCGGACTATACGATGGTGAGGACTATATGCTCGAAATTACGGTACTATGTGTGCTGATAACGAAAAAAATATTGAAAAAAAATCCTATACGTCAGGATTTGACCATAAATTGCAAAATTATTTTTAAATTTGCCCATTTTTCATAGGGAAGATTTAATCGTGCAATAAGGACGGATTTTCGCTGTATTGTTCATAGAAACATTCTTGTTGCTACTCACCAGGGTAAATGTACCCTGCTGGTATTGATTCCGGAATCACCTTGGAATCGATACCAGAATCAAATCTTAAGAATTGTACTTAATTTTCTAATTAATACTCATAATTATTAACAATTTCAGGGTTCCCACGGGTCAGGGAATACCTGGTCGGGGAATTTAAATTTCACCTAAAAAGTCAGGGAAAATTGCTAATTTTGGGCCCAAATCTGGAAAATCATAAATAATAAATAAAATTTTGGCTCTAGTAAGTTAAAAAAGTCAATTTATTGAAAATTATGTGCTTAAAAATGCAAGAAGTATCCGAAAAATGCTGTGAATTGCAAGTTTTTTTACCAGGAAATCTCAAAAATTTACCTGGAAAAGTCAGGGAATTTTATTTCAGAAAATGAGTGGGAACCCTGCAATTTTGTTCACTAATTAATTAGTATTTTGAGGGGGGGGCATCTGGGAAATAAAGAAAAAAAATTTTTGAAACACCCTAACCATAGATGTTAATAATCTAATAACCATAGATGTTATAGAACCATAGATTACACTGGTCAACACTCATTTTGATGGCTGGAATATTAAAGCTGTTTTTGTATATATTCTACCTCCTGATTCCGAATATGACATCCGTTTTTGCTCATCAGCTCTAGTTTTTAAGATATTCGAAAATTAAGTTTTTTCACTTTTGACCTACCTTTTATACAATATGGTGCTATAACAATGACTTAAAAATAAAAAACCTAACCACCCAAGGCTTTTCCTATTCCTTAGGCTCCCAATAGATAGTGTATAAAGTTTCAGCCCCCCAAGTTAATTTTAAGGGGTACCTATAGGGCCCTAAAGTTGAAAAAAAGTCGAAAAATTGGTCTTTTTTTCAGAATTTTAAAAAAAATATTTTTGAGTTTAATAATTTGATAAAACTGGCTAATATATGTTTTTTAGAACTTATTCAGACCGCTAAAAATATTTTTACTTTAAAACTGCACCTCTTTAGAGCGATTTTTTAGTTTTTAGGCGAGAATATGGGTCATTTCGCTCAAAAACGCTTGGTACCTATAATGGTGGTTGAAACGAATTAATTTCGAATTTTTTAGAAGTAAGTCATCAAAAAAGATGTCCTTTGATATAAAACTGAAATTTCATATGATACAGATCAGTGAAAAAAAGCATTTTTTCCAATGTTAGGGCTTGAAAGAGCGAGAGGAGCTTCTACTGTTTTACTGATCTTTATCATGTGAATTTCAGTTTTACATCAAAGGACATCTTTTTTGATGACTTACTTCTGAAAAATTCGAAATTTATTCGTTTCAACCACCATTATAGGTACCAAGCGTTTTTGAGCGAAATGACCCATATTCTCGCCTAAAAACTAAAAAATCGCTCTAAAGAGGTGCAGTTTTAAAGTAAAAATATTTTTAGCGGTCTGAATAAGTTCTAAAAAACATATATTAGCCAGTTTTATCAAATTATTAAACTCAAAAATATTTTTTTTTAAATTCTGAAAAAAAGACCAATTTTTCGACTTTTTTTCAACTTTAGGGCCCTATAGGTACCCCTTAAAATTAACTTGGGGGGCTGAAACTTTATACACTATCTATTGAGACCCTAAGGAATAGGAAAAGCCTTGGGTGGTTAGGTTTTTTATTTTTAAGTCATTTTTATAGCACCATATTGTATAAAAGGTAGGTCAAAAGTGAAAAAAACTTAATTTTCGAATATCTTAAAAACTAGAGCTGATGAGCAAAAACGGATGCCATATTTGGAATCAGGAGGTCAAATATATACAAAAACAGCTTTAATATTCCAGCCATCAGAAAAAAAGTTTTTTTTTTGTAGACCAGTGTTATAGATCTGAAGAGAAGTAAAAAATGTAAATTTAATTCAAGATCACAATTTTTAAAAAACTTACTTCTTCCCCTCTCAACACTTTTCTATTGGTAATGATGAGTATTTTATTCTCCCTGTCAATCTGAACAACTTCGGCCACACAGTTGGGGTAGCATGAATGGTTCATGTACCTAGCCAGACCTCCACATAGGGTGGCATCAATCACACGGTTTTCGTCCAGACGGAACATATACACACCTCGGTTCTGAAAAGAACAGTTAACAGTTAGTTTCAAAAAGACAGATAGAAAATTAGGTATGATCTGAAGCTGGGATATGTAACGAGTCGGGTTTTTTTTATTTTAAGAATAAATCTGACACAAATTATTAATTTAGCATTCATTCCCAGGTGTTTTTTAATCCATGAATAAATGAAAAGACACTCTAGAGCAGTGTTTCCCAACGTGGGGCACACCCCCTACTGGGGGGCAGTATGATTTTCTAAGGGGGCAATTTGAAAATTTTCATCCAAATTGCCCCCCTAGATGGAGCATGAATAACCAGTATCTATTGACTTTCCAAGAAGGATTTTTGAGAGAAAAAAAGACGGGGGGCATGGAAAATTTTGAAAGCCTTTGGTGGGCCATGGACCGAAAAAGGTTGGGAAACACTGCTCTAAAGTGCATTTCCTGAACAGAAATTTTTCAATCATCAAAAACCTGTTATAAAAAGTCCTCAAGACTGCATTATATCACTTAGAATACAGGGATGAGATTGACAAAAAAGCAAAAATTCGGAAAAATTGCGGGAACGAAATTTTGTGAAAAAAAAAACCACCCTCCTTTTAGTTTTATGGGTTCAATGTATCTTTTAAATAAATTTTTAGTTTGATTTTGGGCATATAAATGACAATAATATGAAAAATTGGGTTTAAAAAAGTTCCATGTACCAAAAGGGGGTCTGTTTGATCCTAAAAATCAAGGTTTTAGCTTATTTTGGAACTCTATCCAAATTCAGAAAATTAGGAAAAATTCGGAAATTCCGAAAAAATTCGGAAGAATCTCATGCCTGAGAATAAAAAAGGAATAAGTTATAGTAAATAAAAATTAGGTAGTGAAAAAAAGACAGAAAATCTAAAAGTTGACTTTTTTCATTGAAGTTAAAATTTTTAAAAAAGATAGTGTTTTTGTGGTTTATTGTTTAAATAAAATTCTTAAATTGTAGCTTAACAAACCTGGGCATCATAAATAGCTTCATTCCTTTCAGAGATCTCGTTGCGAATAAGAAGGCCGATGTATTCAATAACCATGGTGTGTTTTTCCATGTCTCTCGCGGCATACAATCCAAGTCCCTAAAATGTATCACAGTTGAGTAAACAAATATCATTGAGTTTATTTGCCTTTTGAGACATAGATAGCATAGTATATTTTGGATTGATAAAGGATCTGAGGGGAAAAACATGAGTTTATGGAGCCATTAACTTAGAACAGAGAGACACAGTGGAAAATGGCAGTACTGAAGAGAACCAGTATCGTGTAAAACCAGTTTATTTGAACAGTCAACATTCAGAACTCAAAAATCGGAGATCCACCACTCTAAATGTGCAGCAGGTAATTTAAATTATAAAAGCATGTGAATAGCTGCTATTAAAATAAGTGCCTGACCTAAAAGGGTGTTTCGGGCTTGGAGGCTCCTGTTTTCATACTCTTTTACATTTACCGAGGTATTACAATATAGCGTTACGTCATAGTTGAGATCGACGTAGGGCGGGATGATAGTTGATAAAGAAGGCCATAAAGCACTAAAGTGACAAAGGAAGAAGTGTTCCATATATAAGGTAGATAGGTATGGACACATATCTCCATGGACACATGGAGATATGCATTTTGTAGATTCTACAAGATTCTCTATTGTAAATTTTACAAATTTGTGGATTGCATTTGTGGATCTACAAATTTGTGGATTGTACACCATGCATAAGGTATATTTCCTATACTGTCACTTAATTGTACCTCTTGACTTTTCACCAACTAAAATGTAATCTATTCTCTCTCATTAGGGTCATATCCCTTAAAACCAGTAATTACATTTTTTTTAGAGAACACATTGGGAACAACTAATAATTTCAAAATACAACTACAATTAGTATTTCTCACTAAATATTTCCCAGCAAAGAAAACATAGTGTCCTACCTGAATCCTACTCCTGGCAAGGTAAACATTATTTCTCCATTCGGTCTTCATTTTCCGATACTGAGACGATTTTGAATGAACAAACTGCTTAATATATGGGGATGAAGAAACTTCCATACCAGCAAATGCAGAGTGGAAAGAAGATCTAGAACTGTTGCTGGTATGAAGAGTGTGGGACCTGCAGATAAAAAAAAATTAGGCATGTGTGTGCGAACTTTAACAACCTTATTCACAAAAAGTATTGAGTGCCAACAGGGCCAGACCTGGAAAAAGTGCACGAACCTACGAACCTGGTTCGGGGGAAGCCCCTACCAGTTCCATAGGAGGAATACATAAGGTTTTGGGAAATTGTATTAGGTTCGAGGGAAGGTTACAACTTTTTCCAGGTCCGAACAGGGCGGTAACCAGACTTGTTTTGGGAGGGATTTTGACATTTTTCCTGAGGCACCTCCAAACAAGTACTTTCACGCAATAAATTTTAGAAGACTTGCACATTGGTGAACTAAATTTAAAAATAATGTTTACAATGTGAATCCCAAGTACAATGAAGGGGGTGCTGTGGGTCTTAACCCAAAAAATTTTTTAGAAGTTCACCCTTTAAATAATGGTTTAGCTCATTTTGAGACCCTTTGGATTGCATTCAAAGAGCACCGCTCATTGTAAGCGGCAGAACTTTCAAAGAAAACCAGTAAAATAATAATTAACAGCAAATTCATTTTGGGCCCCTTTAGGTCACAGGCAATGAGAAACACTCCTTGTAAGTTACAAAATTTTCACAGAAAAACAGAATATAATAGATTTCCAAATGGGTGTGGGGGTTCCTCTAGAAAATTTTGGAACTTACAGCGTTGAAAGAAGGATTTTAACTTTTTTGTAGACCCTTTGGGTGGCATCTAAAGAAGATTGCTGATTGTAAGTCACACAACATACAAAACTATAAAATTAAAGTCAAAATTTCGGAAGGGGTTTGAACTTCTAACCCCTCCTGGGATATAGCCTGAATGCAAAAGAAACAAGACCAGTGAAGAATTTAGAACTAGAATTTCAGAAGAACTTGCCTTTTAAAATGTGTGCGTAATTTGGGTTCAGAGCGGGCACATCCAGTGGGATTGATAGCCAAGGGTAGCTCCAGGAATGGAGATCGTCCATATCGAAAGTTGTAATCATTCAATGTATCCACACCAGGCAACTGGAAATAAACATTTTGCACAGTTATCACAGAATTTAAAATGTTGCAGGCTTTTTCATTACTTATATGAATAAATTTAGAGAAAATTACCGATTCTACAATACGAAGCACAGCTGGTTCTGTCAAACCAAACAAATCATCTCCAGTAATAAAATCAGGGAATATCTTAATGGTCTTGGCTTGTTTACGCATTTTCTCAATAGGGTAAATAACTTTCTGCCATACTCCTAAAAAATATAACAAGAATGTTAAAAAGATCACAATAGATTAACAGTTCACAATACATAGCAATATACATTCCTGTAAATTCATTCATTCAAAGGTAAATCTTGTCCCTAAATTTTTTCGTGGAACCCCAGGGTTCAGCGGAACCCACTTTGGGAACCACTGGTCTACTAACATTCATTAAACTTCTTTATACAAATACCCAGGTAAAGAAGAAAAAACATTGATCACCTTTTGCTGTTTTATCTTTCAACATCACCTCTTTTTCATTATCTTTAACTTGAATGCAGAATTCTGGTTTACCACTAACTTCATTGATTGTACATGAATATTGACTTCTCCTGCCAAGCTTCTTCATGCTCCAATACATGCGAATGATTTTGTATCCAACCTAAGGAAATACATATGCACATCAATCATGGGAAAACAAGACCAATCAAATTACCAACTAGTAAAATTAAAGTAACCTCTAAGGATATTGAAATATTTACTTACAGGATATATACAGTTAGAATTATGAAATGCTTGAATCTGAGTAGGTAATAACTGTCCAATGTTTAGAAATATCAAGCTGCCAATGCGAAGAACAAACTTCTCATCTTGAATCATGCTGCAGGGAAAATTAGGTGTTTATATAGAAAGAACAATAGATGTCTCATTATTCAGAACTTTATGCAGTATAGATAGAATACCTGGCAACTTGTTTATGCTCTTCTCTATTGATATACACTCTACGGAAGACAGCAACTGAGTCCAGTTTATTTTCCATGTTTCCACGATGAGCATGTTGAGGACAAAGTAGAGTCTGAAAGGAAAATAAACATTTAAAACATTCAATAAACTAAATATTTTAATAAGCATAAACAATCAACAGTTAATAAACCTTTATCATATAATATACTTCAATGATTATTTTATTTTTTTATTATTATTTACCCAATACTATCTATTAATAAAGATTAGAATCAACATTAGAAATGGAATTTAAATAAGACGAACTGAACTTAACAAAGGTTAAATTTATCTTCATTAAACTACTAATTCTGTTTTCCAAAGATAAACTTTTAACGAGAGTCCACTACAAAAATATTGTACATTATAATACAATTTATACTTTGAACAGTAAACTTTGAATTGATGTAAAATTGCCCCTTTTGGAGTTTCTGCATAAATGTTGTTTTAAATCCTTACAGATAGAAATTTGATTGTAATACTTTCAGGAACTTTAATAAATCAATCCGATATCATTATCAAATGAAAACCAATAAAAAAAAGCTACTGTAATATTAAAAGTAATATAACAAGAAAAATTCATTATGAACAGCAACAATGAAATTGCAAGTAGGAGTGTTTGCAGTAACGATCTAACTTCAACAACTTTAAATTGGAGTTAGCTCAGTATTGCTGTAAGTACCTAAATTGGTAATAAGAATGAAGAGAAATCAATAAAATCAAGAAACCAATAAACAATAATAAATAACCAATAAATTAAGAAAACCAATAAAATATGAAAGCCACTGAAACCATATGAACTGCAACAGTTAACAATGAAATTGCAAATGGAATATAATATATATAAAAGGCATATAATCGCAGTAACAAGAACCCAACTTCAGCAACTTTAAATTGGAGTTAGCTCATTATTGCTGCCAAGTGGTACTAAGGATACCAAATTCGTGATCTTTACCTTATCCTTAAAGAATGCACACTGCTCCTTCCTGGCACAAGGGAAGTGATAGATGTTGAGACACCTAGTTTTGAAACAGCGAACGGACGCTCCTTGCTTGTGGCAGTGGCAGCAAGTCAAGTGCCTGGACTGCTTGAAAGCTTGCTCCACGTTCATGAGAGCACCATTCACTGTCTCGTACACTTCGTAAGACCACAGGGCACAATTGAGGTGAACCCACTTGTTGACGTCAACATTCAGCAATCTAGGCAAAAGAAACAAGACAATTAATTACACATACATATATGTTGATGTACAACTGGATTAGGGTCATCCCAAAAATGTGCTTGATAGGTTATTTTGGTTATCTAGATAAACAAGCTTTTGATTTAGATAAAATTAAAAGTAAAGCATTCAGTGATAATTTTAACGCTTCTGAGAGCGTATTTCACGCATTGAAAATAGGAAATACGCTTTTAAAAACTAGGCAGGCGTATTTTCACGCTTTGAATTTTTAACAAACGTATTGCTTAAAAAATGCATGGCACCCAAACCAAATAAAAAAATCGTTCTACTCAAATTTGTTGTGTTAAATAAATATTTCATTTATAATGTTTAATGTAAAAAAACTATTTTATTTATAATGTTTAATATTTTCTTTTTATATTAACAGAAGATGCTATAATTGTTAAGAACCAAAATAGCATCCTTATTTTTTCTATTTCAGTTTGTCCATTAAAAAGCGTTTTTATAAAAAATTTGTCTCTTTATATATGGTTTATGCTATTTCCGGGGGGGTAAAAAGGTCAAGGAGTATTTTTACTCCTCCAAAAAAATACTAAGAATAACACTGAAAGCATTTGAGTTTGAGTTGAAAGTGAATGCCATTTCTTACAAGACAGATAATATAGCCACACATAAGAATGTCAAGTGGATTCATTTTTAATTAATAGTTGCAAGCAAAAAGAGAGCATGACAAAAAACTACAATAAAATTAACTGCTATGTCTCAATAATAAAATTGATACTAACCTAGCTGGCCCATCAGTTTCACCATCTCCAATTGCATGGCAAAAAATGCATTTTCTTTCATCTTTAGGCATCTGACTAGGTTTGATAATGTGATAAAATGGTCGCATATTCTATTGAAAAGAAACATTCAGAAATTATATTAATATAGAACTACTGAATAGGCCACTAAAAGAAAATACAAAATTTTTAACGAAATTTCATGGAATTTGAATGTTTATCAAACTAATATTCTACATAAGATGTTCTCAAATTGTGGGTCGCGACCCACTGTTCGGTTGCCAGTCAGCTTTTGGTGGGTAGCAACAAGTTTTCAAAAATTGTAGGATCTCTTTTATATAATTTTTACTCACGTGATGTTTACTTTTGAAATTTGTCAATGGTGTTGAACACAAAAGACCAATCACAGTAAAATAGAAAAATGTCATACTTTAATGTGCTGATAATGCAAAATTGATCTGTTACTCAAATAACATTTTTTAATCATGTTTCTAAACGTGGGCTCCCTACTTGGGAGAAGCAATACAAGTTTTAAGAACTTTCTTAGAAAATGATGCTGTGACTACAATTTATCCCAAATTGCTAAAAACAAGTTAAAATCCTGTTTTTAAGAGTAAAATTTCAAAAATCTCTCTGGGGGAGTACCCCAGACCCCCCTTTCTATTGTGGAGCTCATTGTTGTTCTCACAATTAAACAATGGGGGATGGGAAGAATTTACTGAATATGAAGTGGGCCGCGTTAGATTTTGTATGTAAAAAGTGGGTTGCAATGTTTAAAAGTTTGAGAACTCCTGTTCTATATTATTACAAAGGAAAACAGGACTGATACCTTTTCTGAGGATTCTTCTTTCCGCTTTGTTTTAGTGTTGGTATCAGGGAAATAATATCTATATTTAATGCTTTTCCATTTCATTTTCAAATTCACATCCTGAAAAATTCAATTTTGTTTAGTTAGGATTTAAAGTGCATTTAAAAACAGTTTCACTTGAACAGTTCAACCAAGCTTGCATCTTTTATTTTTAATCAACTTTAACCAAAATAAATACTGATTGAAGCAAAATATTTACTTGTTTTTGATATTTCACAGTCCAAATGAAAAAAATATATGAATGTACTTCATACTTAAAGTTAAATGCAAAATTGATATTAATCTACTTTAATCAAACTGACTCCCAAGACTTAAAAAATTGGATTAATTGTTAATACCTCATCAGGAATTTCCATTTTTTCCACGTCCATCTTATACTCCATACCATGAGAGGTAATAGTCTTCTCGCCTTTATGGTAAACACCAACTCTGGAATCTGGATTTTCATTGTCATCTATATCCATGGGCTCTATCTGGGGGAGATCTAGATTCTCATGCTTGATGCTGTCTCCCAAACTCTTCAGCACATCCTTATCATCTGTTATGAACGAGCCCAAAGAATCTTCGGGATTTGTGAGATTCTTCTCAAATGTGGAATCCCCAATGTGATCTACTACAGCAGCTGCTTCCTACAATAAACAATTGAAAAATCTTGTGAGGTCTATTCATCAATCATTATTTTAACATTTGGGCTATATCAAGTACTCAATCCTTCCTGTAGTTAAAAAGTTAGGGGTTAATATTTTTCAATGAAACTAAGTAGTTCAAATGTTTATGGTGAAATCTCTAAAGTGTTTTAATTATAAATATTGAAAATAACTCAAATTCATGTTGTCTAAAGAATATCGTACAGTAAACCAGATTTAACATAGAGGTAAATAATTAAAACTTTGGGTTAATATTGCAGCAAACAGTAACAAGCTTTTAACAAGTCATACAACATTAAATACTATTTTTTTGTAATTTTATTTATCATATATATTAGTTATCTACTAGTTTTTAAGTTAAGGTATATAGGAAGCTAAATTATCCCATCATAAAACTTTTAGAGAAATTCAAACTTATATTATAAGTAAAAATATTATGTATGGTTTTAAAATTCTTTTTTACTACAAATTAAAGTTATGAAAGTAGTCAAAACTTTTTAATAAACAAATTAAATACTCAGAGTATTGTCATTAAAATGACATTTCAAGATAAATTTAACTACCAAGCTTTTTACTTACCTTTTCTTCCAATACACCAGTAGATCTGTGAGTTAATGCAAATTGCATGTAACAGTTGGTGCTGCAAAATATAACTTCATCCTCTTCTTCCTGAAAACATAGCAACAATTTAAAAAAAAGACCATCAACTAATACGTTTTGCAATGCAATGAGAAGCTGAAATAGAAATTATTTTGTATTAATTGAGATCTCAAAGAAAAGTTTGGGACTCACCTGTTCTTCTTTTGACATATAAGTTAGGTCAGCAGTCTTCTTTCGAATACCAGCACTGAGAACGACTATATCACAATGGCGACAGAAACGCGGCTTCCCGTTGAGAAGAGAATGGATGCTGACATCGGAGTTTTTAGCTGAAATGGAAAACGATTATAAACATTTATGAATTTCTAAAGCAGTCTAATTTGAACCCGGGTTGGTCATGTTTGAAAAAGAGATTTTTCAAAAATAACCTAAATTCAACCTTTTTCATTTTTAAATAAAGCAAAAAGTTTAAAGAAAGAAATATATTTAAAATATCAGTTCTAATTTAATGATATTAATGTTTTAAACTAGGTATGAAAGTTGTTTAGTTAATATTTTGGTCTGTTAAATGGAATATCTCTACTGGTTTCGACAATGATCTGCACTATTTTAACTTAGAGGCTGAGTATATTAACAAATTGACAAAGACAATTGTAAGAAAAAGATGAAAAAATCAATTGCATTTCTTATAGAAAAGTTTTGAAGAAAGAATTATCAGTTAGTTAAATGAAAAAAGTTTGTATGTTTATTACAAAAGAAATTACAATTTGGGGTCTTCAAAATTTCTCATATAGTGCTGAAGAGAAGAGAAACATATCGAGGTATCAGGAGAAAACCTCATAGAATCGAAATACAGCTGCTTACCAATAGATACAGTATAAGTGAGTGAGATTCGTTTTCTTGCCAAAGACTATTTTTCGCGGTCAACAGGTAGAGGGTGAATTTTAATGAGCTGTTAAAGCAAAAAAGCTGATGTTACGATCTCAAACATGGAGACTGATTTTTTGCTCCAGCTGTCTAGAAAATCTCGAACAGGAGAGGACTGTTTCCGGACCTGGAAAAAGTTGTACCCTTCCCCCAAACCTAATAAAGTTTCCCCAAACCTTATGTATTGCTCCTATGGAGCTGGCAGGAGCTTCCCCCGAACCAGGTTCGTAGGTTCGGGCACTTTTTCCAGGTCTGACTGTTTCATTTTTTAGATGAGAAGAAAAGTTTTAGTTAAATGCAGGTGTGAAATCAAAGTAAAAAACTTCACTGCTCCTAGGGTTACAGGATGATTACTGGTGTTCCCAGTGAAATTGATTTAACCCTTGTTTTGGCGTAAATGACTTGACACTCACAAATAAATTTGATTGTAAGTAATTCCTCATTGGCACCTTTGACGCAAACACGCACGCTCGCCAATCTAGAATACAGTATCCATCCCGACTGCTATTTTAAGGGATTCTACGAGGTTTTTTCCCGATACCATCGAAATAAGATACCTGAATAAATTTAACAGGAAATTTAGTTTTGACCTTCCCTTTTGGTACTTAAATATTTTAAAACTTAAATTTCAACATCATTAAATTGGGTAACTTTTTTAAACTTAATTAATTATGAAACAAGAAAAAACATTTAGAGTAAACACCCTTTTTCTAAGATGCAAACATTTCTTAAGGATTGCTTTTTACAAAAAAAAAAGGTATACCCCACATGTTATGAACCCACAGAAAACAAGCCAAATACCCCACTTACATCTGCGGTAAAGTCCAAGCTTCTGACTGGGGGGTGTGGCTGTCCTTTCCACAATCTCATACGACGCTGGTATGGGAATTTTCAAGAGGTCTGCCAAAGCAGACAACACACCGCAAATGTCTTCTGCAGCTGCTGAGGAGAGTGTCAGGGTCACTGCCACGTTGCCAGAGTCCTTGAGGGGAGCAGAGTACCCTCCGATTCCAGACATTTTGGTTTTGATGAGTTCCTTGTCAAGTTTGTCATCTGGAATGTTTTCTTTGTCCTAAAATGAATAGGTTTTAAAATAATATAGTCAGTATATACAGTTAAATCATTACTAAGTATGTAGGAATTTCTTTTTTTTTAAGTAATAAAAAGGTAGGATAGTCATGGGTGCCAAACTGAACTTTAATCATTTTAACCAGTCTATTTTTCAATAAAGATTGATAGAATTTTCAATATTGTTGATGGTTGTGTAAAACTATTAAAATGACACAGTATTGGTGAGATTCCACTAAAAATACAGTTTGGGCAATGATTAATTATGAAAGCTTTCCATTAGACTAAAAATACAAATTCCACTGAAATAAAATCTGAAATTCAGAAAGAATAATATAAGGGGGTAAGAGACACAAACTATACAAGGTTAGTGTAGAAATTTAGTATAAATTGCTGCTGATTGGTTCTTGATTTTTTAAAAACCAGAACAGAATTCTGTTAGCAGAATTTTTAAAAAGATGGAACTTTGTCCTCAGGACTGGAGTGACATCCAAGATGATAGTCACAGATTTAGAGAATACAGCGTGTTGAATGTAAATCCTTGTTTTAAAGGGATACTATTAGACTGTAATTCTTAATCTACTAAAGCTTATTCTTACCTTTTCTTCGTCCATTTCTTCATCTTGAGAATCATCCCATGGTTTTGGTTGTACTAAATGAAATAGGGATTTTATTATCTATCTCTTTTAACATAAACATATTTTACCTAAGATAAAATTAAAGCACTTAAATGCATACTACAGTACCCACATTACAATTTGATAAATTGCTAACTTCAATAAATAATGGTAAAACAATTTGCTTGATTGATAAGTCTTGATTAGAAAAACTAAATGTTACAGTCAGATTGAATAAGAGGGATATCACATACATCTAATTGGCACAGGATTCAGCAAAGGAATTACAGGTGAACCATTTCTGCTCTTTTCTGGTATCAAGTGGTCGATAAATACCAACTTTGGATATTTAGACTTGGATTCAAACATACAACATTCAGGTGATGAGGAGGAAACCACTGTGTCAGGACTACCATCTCTGAAAAATTAACACATAATTTAAATAACTAAAAAATATAAATCAATATTTAAGATTAGGTTGCTACTATTAACTTGTATAATCAACTATCGTAATAAGAAAGCTGAAATATCATTGGTTGAGAATGAAATACGCAAATTAAAAAGGCTAAAAGAAAGTACAAAGCTACAGTTCTCACCTGAAAAGTGGACGAGAGTCTTTCTCTGAACTAGACTTCAAAATTAAAGATAATTCATTGTTTTCTATAGCTAAAAAGCAAAAAAATTATTCATAAAAAACTAAACAATTTAAAATAAAACACAATTAATATGACTATTTTGACGGGGGATTTTATTTTAATGAAATTAAATAATATCACAAATATTATTCAAACGATATAATATAGTGTTAAAATCTATCAAGTAAAGTATTGACTAAAATTTCAATTTACAACATATTAAATACTGCATACAAATAAAACGATAACACTTTATTTTCATACTAAATAGCAATAAAAGTTCTTTTTATTGAGTTAAAAATAAAATTTGAGGGTTAGAATTGAACTCCATTCTAATAAAAAATATAAAGGTTATTTGATAAAATCTTAATAGTATGCTTTCAAAAATGGAAAGCTAAACAGCTTCACTTTTTACTTTGTGATAATAAAATAGCCAATAAGGTAACAAATTATTTTATAAAATTCAAATTATATCTAGATATTTATCTGAGTCAATTTGTCATTACAACACCAATATAAATAAGGAAATGCCTTCTCAAAAAGCCACTCAGAAAAACAACTTACCTTTATTCATGCCTGGAAACTCTTGATTGAAGAAACCCCGATAAGGAGGAGATGAGGGAGGTAAAATGGCTGATGAAGAAGCAGTCTCCTTGGTGTAAGGATGGTATGAATAGACATCATGCTGACCAGGAATAGTGGCATTTCCAAAGGTTCCTTTTAGCTGGTGTTCTGCAAAAGTTAGCACAACAGCTTTAAGTACATTTCATGAATGATTATATACAGTAAAACCTCTTATCAACGACCCCCTGATATAGCGACTCCTTGCATTACAATGACCAGTAAGAAAAATACAGATTCTTTCATATATATCTTAAGCAAATTTTATTTTCGATTTAACAACCTTTCTTTAAGACTATAAGTTATAGGCCCCATGAGGAGTCGCTCTGATGAGGTTCTACTGTATTTTTATAAACAGATTAGTTGTATTTTTACACACGATAAGAGAAATTGAGAAAAAACTCCCTGGACAAACTTAAAACATATTCTTCATTCAAGGCTGCTAACTTTACTACTTTCCAGACTTTCTTGAATACAACTTAAATTTTAGTCAAGTTGTTATTCAGGAAATACCAGAAGATCCAATTTACCTTTCATACCCTTGACACTAAAGTCAGGAGCCCCAAAGATCGGAATGGCAGAGAAATTGGGCTCGATAGTAGGTTCTAAGATGCGGAGAGGTGGTAAATTGGACAGTTTGGTCATGAAAGTTTCAACATAGGTGTCATAGCCTTCTTCAAGTTTAGATGAACTTCTGCGGCACTTTTTCTTTGCCACCACACCATCTGGCTTTCCAGTCACTGGCTGGTCCAATTTCTTCTTTTTCGGCCTCTTGCGCTTGATTGGCTTAGCCTTTTCTCCAGGGGGAGGGGTCGGCTCCTTTTCCAGCTGAGCACGGCGGATCTCTGAAGAGAATTAAAGGAAACTGTTAATCACAGTGCAGCAGGTGAGAGATTCAGAGAGCATATGTTGCCCTATATACTTTCTATCTCCAGTTTAAACTGCAAATAGTTAGTTTACATTGATAGATGAAAGTTTAACATGAAAATCAACTGCTAAGAAACATAAAGCTACTAAATTAAATCATACTCTTATTAAGGGATAGTCAATCCCAATAATTGTGTAAGACTAATGTATGAATTCTTAAAAAAAAACTTTTTTTCTTTAGAAAACTAACCCTCAAAAAATAAGAAAAAACATTTTCTTACCTAAGTAACTTGGTTTTTTAGATTTAAGATCTATATTCTTGTTACTTAAATCATTAATATCAAAATGTACATCCAATTTATTTATATCTTCAACATCTTCTTTTCTTAAATCCTAAAAAAAATCAGAAATTTTAGCATCAAATAAAAGTATAATAATACTGTACATAATAAAGAACAATACCATGAAAAATATTCAAAATATTATCTTTTAAATAGAAAACAATGAAAATAAAACCTTATTTTAAGTTTTTATACTTACAATAAATGCATCCCCAGTTCTAGGTGTTTCAGCAGAAGGATAATTTTGAAGCAATTGCTTAAGAAGAACATTTTGCTCAGCTTGTTCCCTCTCTTTATCAGCTAGAGATTTAGATATATTATCCAATTCCTCATCTGATGATCCTAAAATTAGATTCATTGTCTAATACTTCCAGAATATAACTAAAGATAACACTACAGGGCTCCCATTGAGTTACACTTTCAGAAATAGTAGCAATAGTCTCCTCAAATATGAAAAATAGTCTCCTAAATAGTCGCCTAAATTACGAAAAATAGTCCCCCTAAATAGCCTTCCCAAATAAAATTCTCCCATTGCATAAAAAATAGCAGTAGATTTTTCAAATAAAATAGATAAAAGCTGAAAATACTCTGAAAATTCACAAATCAAACAAAAATAGAATAATCTTTAAAGTTTAAAAAGAAAAATTATGTTCATTTTGGGTAATTAACTCACAGCACTCATAGTTGACCCTAAAAACAGGGTTGTTTTAGACACCTAGTCCGATTTTTTTAGGGGTGGATCCCCTGCCATCCCCCTTGATATCATATCTGAAACAGGTTATAACCTAACAAAATTTTTAAAAAATACTGCATTAAGCTTCAGTGATCAATCAGTAAAAATTTACAACTTAGGAAATCCTTAAGAAAAATTAGTTGAAAACACTGACTAAAATCGATAAAAACGTGATCTGAGAGGTATCAGTAGACTTATTAGGCTCCTCTGGCCACCCTTAAATTTTTCCTACAATGTAATTACAATGTGAAAACATAGCTGCCAACTTTTGAAAACTTGCATCAGTAAAACTCTTCGTACGACATGAAAACCATAATTTTGATTACGACAAATAATGTGCGCATAGATTTAATACATAAATACTTAACTTAAACCTCTATTAATTTATCAGCTCTTATCAAATTTTTAGCCCTTATCAATTTTTATTTACTTGAGGTTATTAGGTCTAGTGATAATTCACCTAAGTAATTAGTTCTGACCATAGTAAAGTTGCTTTTTCTGCAATGTAAATACAATGGTGAAAGGAAGCCAACTTCAATTAGGTGCCACGCCGGTAGGAAGCAATTGCGGATATAACGGAACTTTCACGAAAAATTGCCATTTTTCGGCTTTTCAAGATCGTGATTCTAACCATCGGACATGTTGCCTTTGACCACGTTAAGTAGTTTTTCCTGCATTCTAATACTGACACGAGATGAAGCCGACTTCAACTTGGCGTTCGCGGCCGTTGAAAATAGTCGCGGAAGGAACAGAACACGCGGCACACAAAACAAAACTTTCTCGAAAAATCGCGGCTTTTTCCGCGATTTTCCAGTTTCCAAAAGCCTAGCAAAGGCAGATAAGACTTTAATTTGGCGAAATTCCGTAAACATTTCGGGTCGATCCATAAAACCGTAAATTTTGGTGCTAATCTGTAAATTTTACGGACAATACGTAAAACTTGGCAGCTATGTGAAAGCCATCTTCAACTATGTGCTGGAAAAACGGTACTTGCGCGAAAAATCGCTATTTTTCGACTTTTCCGCAAAATTCGATCCTAAACACCGAATGACGGCTTCTAACCACAATAAACTTGTTTTTTCCACATCGCACTAACAACGCAAGAAGCTGACTTCAACTTGGCGCCCGCCGTCCATCCATCCAAGAAAGAAGTCCAGGGAAGAAAGGAATACCCCGCAAGCAACACGAAACCCGATTGTTCGCACCGTTTTATTAGACTGAAAATATCCTAAAAATAGAGCATAATTGGGAAAAAACTTGCGCTTCTAAGTGCTTTTTATGATAGATTTCCGATTTTCCGTAGCTTTTTCGATGTTATCCGTAGTCCGTAGTTTAACGACGGCATGCGTAGAAACTACGGAGAATCCGTAGTAATAGACTCTGAAAATGGCGATTGATTGATTCCGATTGACGATAAAAAAAACGGAAATAGTCGCCCAAACTAAAAAAAAGTAGCAAAAATATCTGAAAATCATTGAAAATAGTCGCTTTTGGCCCTTTTTAGCTTAAAATAGTCGCCATAGTCGCCCAACCTTGAAAATAGTAGCAATAGTCGCCTTTTTAGTCGCCAATGGGAGCCCTGACACTATAAAAATTAAAAATGGGATAAAGCAGCGTTAGAAATTGGAAAATATCCACTGGTCCTCAACTAAACTGACTAGTCAGCCAAATTAAAAAAGGACAAGTTTCAATTATTTTAAACTATTGCACCAATAATTTAAAACTATTATTTTAAACTTTTGCAAGTGAATACCAATTATTCATTTTAAAATTAATATAATTCTATTAAATTTACACAGTGTAAATGTCAAATATATAACAAATAAGCAAAACTTATAGGTGTGAAATATATTTTTTAAGTACTTTTCTTGATTAAATGTTAGTATTGCACTAATTGAAATGAAACTTCAAATTCATTTTACATTTTTAGTTGACAAAATATTTAGATACCTGGTTTAATTTATGAAATTACTTTTTTAACTTCAACCTCTCCAACCAATGAGAAATGGCAGGAACGAGGATCAAAGATTATTACAAGACTATTTTTGGATATTTGAACCGAAGGATATATATTTTTTGACACTGGTCCGGCGAACCAGAGATTTTCTCACCTTAGTTGTCCGAGCTGTTTTTCAGTGGTCTCGGACCAGCGGACCACCACAATTTTGAACGCTGTTAAAAAGTGTCTTTTGTTGTGAAAAAACCCTTACCATCATGAGTATCTTTCTTTGACTGCTTCTCTGTACTAGCTTCTTTTACAATTGCTGTACCAGGTTCAATCTTAATATCAGCAGTTGCGGTATTACTAGAGGAAGTAGGAACCTCCTCAACTATTTCTCTTTTGATGTTGGCTAAGATATCATCTCTCAACAGATTCTGCTCATTTCCTTTATCCTGCGGTTTACGATCCCCTTTATTTTCAGAATCCTGCAATGGAGTTGGAATTATAAACTGGTGTTAACACAACATCAACTAGGCACATTAATAAGTTTTTAAATTCATTACATACAATAATTACTTGTTGACTAAAGGAAATTATACATTTCTACAGCATATTTATACATTTTGCCTAAGTTGATTAAATACAGGAAAATTTCTACAGCCACTACATGTAAATGATATGAAACAACAAATTGATAAAAAAAGGTAAGAAAATAGTTTTAGTCAGAAAAGATAACCTTTACTTCAAACCATTTTCAAAATTGAGCCAAATTTCAAGAACATGCAATCACTGAATTTCTCAATTTGCTTTTTAAATCTTAACCATTCTAGATTACTTCAGTAATTTCAAAATGATCTATAACTTTGTGGTTTTATGCTAAAGACTATAGAAATTGTAATAAAGGTGACACACCAGGTCACAAATACAGCAAGTAATAGTAACCAAGTAATAGTAATAGCAACAAATAGTAACCAATTCATAAAGGCAAATGAAGGCTTCACCAACTAATAGTGATAAAGTGCTTGCTGTATCATCACTTAAGAATACATGTGATGTGATCATTTGGATGATTGGATGCATCATTTTTAGATTGAACAATAAGTTTGAATTCTAAGCATATCAATGAACCTTTGTTAAATCTGTAGTCAAATACAAATATCACACAAATGTGACTTTCTTTAGGTAAGGCGCGTCAAGAGACTGATCTTTCTTGCAAGTAATTTGCAATACTTAAACAGTAATGAAGTTGGAAAACTCAGGGTATAGAGCTCTTTCAGATAAATACAATATCTTGCATGACTACTCAAGCTAACACAATAGATACCAGGTCCTACGGTTTGGCTCTAAAAGCTCCATATTTAAGTCAAGCTCACGAAACATTTATAACATGACAACAATATTTTGAGATAGCTATCCTGCAGGATAAAACCACCATAAATCAGCCACTTATAACATACAAGAAACACTAACATTCCTTTTGCTGATATTTGTTCAACCACACATACATCAACATATGTCACTTTAAATATTGCACTCAACAATATTAAAGCACAAAGCATTTACTTGGGAGCCCGAAAGAGAAGACGCAAGTGACGTGGGCCTAGACTCTTCGATAATTACAGCGTCGGCTTCCTTAGACTTGTCTTCAGCAGACTCAGTCTTCTCTGTGTTAGTGCTCTGCTCTTCTTTCCCCTTACTATTAGCATCGGGCAGTGATGCTTTGGAAGCATCATGGCTGCTGGGGCTGCCATCTTTGCTATCTACTTTCTTTTCAGCTGATATTAACATTGGCTTTGCCTCACTGATTTTAGACTGTATATCAGGGGTTGGAGAGCTGAATGCAAGCTGGAGAAAATCAAGTACAGTTATCCAATCAATGATTTATGAAACTAAATAATTGATTGAGCCATACTGATAAGCACTGATTTAATATCGGGGATCTCTGGTTTTGCTACCTACACCCGTATTGATCAAACCAGCAATTTTGTGCCTTTGGGACTAACTTTGTAAGGATGTTTGCACTTTTATATCGGACAATAATGTTTACCTTTGGAATATGAAAAATAAATATTTAATAATGTTAATAATCAATAATGAAATAAGGATGTGGTTCATTATTTAACAGGGAAGATAAAAGGAATAGTATCAGAAAAAAAGGGAAAACGAATTAAGAGTTAGGATTAGCAATGATACTTCATATCTTTCAAAAGGGATTTGGTGAAGAGATTTTTCTTTTAATCAAATTGGTGTTTTACTATCTTGAGTGATTTGCATAAAATTGTAGCCTTAGATGTTATTTACTAAAAGATCGTTTAAGATTATAAATGCTCTCTGCACTCAGCCTTTACTGTAACATAAATGTCCTTAAAAATAGTAAATTTAATTATACTAAAAGTGTAGTTAAATTTAAAAATCTAGAAATTTTTTTTAAAAACTATTTATGAGAAGACCTAAGACAGTCAGTAAATTAATTTATTAAAGACTGGCAACATAAAGGTTTTACAAAACTTTATTTCAGAACAAGTGAAACAACATTACTATAAACTTGGTGAATCTTTGTGTTTTTTAAGCTAACAATGTATACAATATCAAGTTAAATGTAAATCAAGCTGATTAATAAAATTATAATTTTCTTAAAATATTAAACAAAAATGTATAAGCTGAGATGAAAATGTACCTAGACAACGGTTTAACTTATTTATTTTTACTTTACCAAATAATTTGCTTACAGAACTTTACCCCCAAAAAGTTTCTCTTATTAGATGTTTATGAAAAGAGAACTTTTAACTTTTTAAGAAATTCAAATGCAGTTTCTATGAGTGTGTTAGTAAGAAAGTTTTTGTTAATAGTCTTAGGAAATGACACTTTTAAGGAGTTAATAGAAAGTAGTTCATGCATATCTAAAAATCATTAACAAAGTTCTTAAAAGAACAAGATCAAACAGATTTTTAAGATGAGGAAAGTAAAAGATACCATTGAAAATTTGAAAAAGGATTTTGTGAATTCAAATCTTTACCTCTGATGGGTTGTCAGAGCTACCATCAGCTGCCGGTAGGCACCCAGTTGGCATTCCAGTCTGGCGCAAGGTAAACTTCAAGGTGTTAGACACTGAACTGGGCAAGCCTTGGTTCAAGATAGACTGAGGAACCTGAAAAGATTGGTTTCCATGAGCATAAACAATCTACCTTTAAGAAAATAAAAAAACTAAACTCATTGGCACAACAGCCCTAGTCCCATCTTTATTTCCTTGATCGTGGGGCACTGGGGTGCAAGGTATATTAGGTGGTCAGTCTAATGCGTAAACCCCAGTGTTTAGTTCCCAAGCTAGGTAGGTCCTTATTTTATCAACCCACCGCAGGGATGAAAGGCTGAGTCGACCTTGCCCAGCCTGGGAGCCAGGAATTAAACCCGGGACCTGTAGTGTGAAAGCGCGAACCTCTACCACTACACCACTGGGCTTCAGAAAATAAAAGACTACTAAAAATGCTACTCACAGAGTCAGTAACACAATCAACATCCATTTTTGTTTCCTTCATGATCATGCCTTGTGATTGGCCTAAATTATGAGAAAAAGTTCATTTAGTTGAAACATAAAAAAGTTAACATTGATGATAAACTGAAACTGAAGAAAGAAATATTAACCACTGAAACTTTTAATTACGAACATAGTGAATGTATGTTGGTTTGGAGCTATTTAAAATTGAACTACAAGATGACTAATATTTTCAAAACTATATAGACATCATGAAACTATTTTGTTTACTACTTGAACTTAAGCTGCTTTGCATAAAAAATAGTAAATAAGCTAATCGAGCTTTTTATTTAAAAGTACATCACTAAAATACTAAGCCCTAACAGAACTAGGAAAAATTTACAGCTTAAAATAAAACTAGCTTAATCAATAGCAAGTGATTAAATACACACCCATATCTTGACTAGGTGTTTTGGCAGTGAACTTAGAATCCTCAGAAGTTTCTACACCTGAAGGGGAATCATTCTTTTTGGTATTATCTTCAGGTTGACCCTTCTTTGCATCTAGTAGACCTTTAAAGCCAAAAAAAAGGAAGAAATTGCAGCATTCTATAACACATGCTTTAATACACAAAATGGAGCTAAACAGAAACATACCTTTCAGATTGCTATCAGTAAGTGGAGAGCTTGAAGCACCAGGCAAAAACTGTGAGTTCAAGCTGCTTTCTATCTGTTCTCTTTTAAGGAATCTGTCAGCAGCCTGTATATTCTCGCCCTTTGAACAAACACAAAAAATTAAAAGGGGGCATAGTCAATTTAGCAGAAAAACTTTCATTTAGTCCTCCAATCTGATGTTTTAAATTTTAAGTTTAAAATCAAGTTTGTAGCTTTATTTATAAACCATGTTTGAGCAAGATGATCCTGATTATTAAAGTTGGTTGTATTTTTAAGGCATAAGCACAAGGGCCAGATTCGGCTCTTCTGTGCCAAGCAAGACAAAAACCAATAATTAAAGAATTTTAAATGTACAAAGCAGGACACAAGTAGTATAGTAACTATCTAGAAAGAGCTAAAAACCCTGGGGCAAATGATATTGAGGTGTTAATGTTAATATTTTTTAAATAATTTATTTTTAACCCTTTTGCACCGGCTGGGACATATGCTGACCCATGGTGGAAAATTTTTGAAATTACGACTGAGGCATTATTATGTCCAAGTTGCTGAAAAACTTTAAGAAACAATAAAATGCTCCTTTGAGCCTCCAAACACATCATGATCTAATGGATATCTCATCGCAGTTGCCCCCCAGGAGCTCAAACAAGTGCAAAAATTGCACTTTTCTGATTCCCTTGCCGTATTGAAAGGGTTAAAGATTCAAACTGGGGGAGAGTCCAAATGATGAAAAGGTTATAAAATCAGGAGAGAAAAACACTGAGTATCTGATTATATCTTAAATAAAGAAAAAGGAAAACAGTACCATTCATTTAATTAATTTCTTCTTTTATAAAAGCGTAAATGCTTAAGGATTTTAAGTGGCTGAAACAAGATGAAAATCTATAACGATGGCTCCCAGTTGTTTGATGCAAAGTGGAGGGTGGTGGGATAACCTGTGATCAAGCCGATTAAATGAAGTTTCACCGCAGTAAACTTTTGGAGGTACAGTAGAACTCCAATTATCTGAATCAATTGTGATCGGACCCCATTCGGATAATTGGATTTTTCTCGAAAAAGAGTCTAGGGTTTGTAGCCAGCCATTACTTGCTTTATAGTATGGACAACCAAGCATCTGAGCTAATATCTTAGCTTTTACACAAAGAATCGGGCCCAAAATAGGGTTTTCCATAGAAATTTGCTGCAAAAAACACTTGAAAACGGCATCTTCTAAATCTTTGCTTACTGGTGCCTTCATTAATTTTCTTAAAAAACTTCGATCTTCATCTTTCAAGCACTGAAACGAAGTTTAAAAGCGTAGGTTTGAATTCTGAAAGCTGTTCGGATAATCGGCGATTCGGAGTTTGGATAATTGGAGTTCTACTGTGTCAGAAAACAAAAAAATTCACTTCCGGGAACACTCACGTAAATAAACAATAAATCAACACTTCAAAAACAAAAAAAAACAGAGACCTACACTCAAACTCTACTTACATCATAGAAATACCGTTTCCCCTTCACCACAAACTCAACAACACCACGCCAACCCACCTGTTGCATCTTGGCAGGGTGGGGCCACCCCTTGGGCTCCGCCTTTGGCTGCTGCAGCTGGAACTGCAGGGGCAGCTGCTGTTGCTGGAACAGGGGCGGCTGGTGAGGGACCGGAGACTGCATCAGCGGAGATGGGGAGTGCTGGATCCGGACACCGCCTGAGGGGGTGACGGGAGAGGAGGGCATCATGGGGGACTGAGGGGCTCCGTGGGTCTGGAAAGAGTTGGGGAATCATGGTGTGAGTTAAGATTCACGGAAAGTGCAGAAAATCTTTTGAAATAATGTACATATTTGATGAATTAATTGATTTCTCCCTACTGTTGTTGCTTAAGAAGCATTATTACAATATTTAGATGAACAATGTGACTGGCATTATGTCTTCAAGACTTAAAGGACTGGTGGAGTTTAATTTGTAGAAAATTTAGTGCAAGGTAAGTTTTTGGTTTTATCCAAGTCTGGTTGCCAGCACCTTTAAATCAAAAAAATTGGGAGACTTTTTTGTCTGTAAACCCCTTTGAAATTAATCTTCTTTCTTCTTCGGCACTACAGCCTAGAACAGGCCAAGGCTATCTCAACAAGTTTTTGCCATCTCACCATGCAGCACCAATCACTTGGAGGTCTTTTTCAACACTGTCTAGCCATCTCATGGGTGGTCAGCCTCTCTTTCGGGTGTCAATATTATAGGTTTGAGATTAATCTACAAACCATATAAATCATAAAAAAACAAAGGCAAACAGGGGTGACAGTTATGTATGTTTACTAAAGCATATTTCCAAAGCTAAGAAAGCGGGTTTCAACAAGCTTTTGTAAAAGATTTTACTGCAGTTTAAATGGTATATTTAAATATAAGGTCCATAGCTGCCAACTGAGTTTGTTCAAAAACCGGAAGATTTTGGATAAAAACGGAAGATTTTAATATACATGGACACATAGATATTACATAAAAAAATCGGTCTTTTATGAACTGAAATGAGGAACATATTAAAGTTTACAGTAAAATGTTCAATATCATTCAACATTTCAATTTCTCCTTGATTTAACACAATTCTGCCATAATTGCACACTTTGGATCAGTATCTGAAAAATGCAGACTGTTTGAAGCTCAATTGAGCAAAAAGTATAAAACTTTCACAAAAATAGAGAAATTTCCTGAAAATTGTGTAAAACCGGGAGAAACTAGTTTCCGGCCGTAAAATCGGAAAATTATTGAAAAACCGGAAAACTCCCTGGTAAACCGGGAGGATTGGCAGCTATGATGGTCTAATGGAATTTTCTTTCATTCACTTTTTTAAATAAATAATTAGTTTCATTTTTGGAAGAAAAATATCCAGGAAAATTCAAAGAGTTATATAAGAGAATAATGAAGTTTTGGGTTCAAGAAAATAATTCCCTTATAAGAAAAGCAATTTTCCAAAAATCTTCAATAGACCAACACACTAGAAGGCAGAACTTACAAACTGGTGGGGCGACTGCGAGTTCTGAGGCGATGATTGCAGGGAGCTAACATTTGTATGCAATGGGCTTCTCGGAACTGTTTGTTGCTGTTGCGGGGGTTGCTGAGGCATCTGCTGCTGCTGCCTCTTTTGCTGCTTCAACCGGTAGTCCTGAACAGCAGCAGTGTTCTGTCTGAACTGCTTACGAACCTAAAGGCAATCAAAAGATGCATTATTAACGTTGTTTGGTATGGTTATTGCAATCTGAGAGGAAATCAGTCTCGTAAACTTGAGAGAAAGTCTACTAGCATTTACGGACCTGGAAAAAGTTGTAACCTACCACCCAAACCTAACAAAATTTCCCCAAACCTTATGTATGGCTCCTATGGTGCTGGCAGGGGCTTCCCCCAAACCAGGTTCGGGATCTTTTTCCAGGTCCGAGCATTTAAAAGACCCAAATGGGTGTAAATTCACATATAGGGTTCTATTATCATAATAATAAAGTTGGGTTAACAAGAAAATCTAGCAACAGCAAGTTCTTAGGGTCATCTTAAATGAAGAGAAGTAAATTGTCGTCATAAGGGGACATCCATAAATTACGTGAGGTGTTTTTTCCAAAATCTGGACCCCCCCTTCCCCTTGGTGAGATTTTGCTGGACCCCCCCTCCCCCACGTGAGATTTACCTACAACCTTTAAAAATAATTATTCTCATATATTCCTTTCTCATACTTAAAAAAGAAAGAAAATCGTATAATTTCTAACTTAAAAAGTTGACATGAGATTTTAATCGACCCCCCCTCCCCCCTTGGTGAGATTTTTCCAAACCCCTCCCCCCCTTTTTATCCTCACGTAATTTATGGATGTCCCCTAACGAAACTATTAATTTGTGCTTGAGGATTATTTTGAATAAAGAATGAGTTATATTTAAATTTATTTTATTCCTCAGAAGTCTAATGCTATCCTATTTGCACTATCCCGTCACACACAAAGTTTTGTTAAGCATCAAAACTGTGCTAGATGTCAAATTTAAATTTGTAAATAGGACACTCTTTTACATACAAGTACCACCACCTTTTCATTTTAATTTTACAAAACGAATAATTATACTTGGAGTTGAGTCTTCAAAACGAAGTAAAATTTAACCTTTTCGAAGTGATTATAAACAAGTTCATTCTGGTTCATCAAAATTCAGGTACTATGCAAACAACATACCTGTTCGAGTTGTTTTTGTAATCCCGCTTGTTCTTGGGAAACTCTAGCCAGTTCGAGAGCATCAGTTTCAGTCAGCTCCGACCCATTCTTACGAAGTTGCCTCTGCTTTGCATTCAAGGCCTTCTTCGCTTTGCGTAGCTTTATGACTTCAGTTTCAAAATATTTTTGCCTGGAGCTTAAGACAGTGTGCTGCTGCATCAGGTATTTTTCATAGTTGATCAGCTTAAGCTTCTCAGGGTCAATAATGTTTTCAACTGGCAGGTTGTCAGGGGCAACAGCAGCAGGGAAATTGGGATTGAAGGAACGGGGAGCTGCGGCAATGTTTCCTGAAAAATGACGAGTAATGAGATGATTTGAAGCGCAACTGAAACCCTCAGGTTTCCATGCACAAAGAAAATAAAATGATGTGTATTTATTTTGCCTTTACCTTAACTTGAACATGTATTTTAGTCTTAAATAATAACTGTTTGATATCTTGTCAAAATGTGCTAACAGAAGAGCTTAATCATCAAAAGCCTGTTGTTACTCGTGTAACTATGTATTCGACAGTAATAGAAGCATTGTAAAAGCCACATGTTAAATAGGACAACAGAATCACCAGCTCACCCATTAAAAACATCATATGGGTAAGCTGCTCAGGACAGTGACATAAATCCAACCAAATTATAATCCAACTTATTCTGCATTGAGGTGCTTGCTGCAAAAGTGAACTAACTCCAATGTAAAACTGTTTTAGTTATTTCCAATCATCAAGGTAACAGCAAGAACCACAATTATTGATTTTCTATAACAAAACCAATGTTGTTTTTATGAGATCAGGCTATACTTGGCAAAAATTTATTATAGTATTTAGACCTGGGCAACTGCCACACTAAACAGAGAATCTTAAAAACAATCCATACTTCACTTAAGTTTTGAACTCTTAATGCCACATTCATTCTCTAAGCAACTCATATGTAAACTAGGAAGATAGTAAAAACTGCACCAAAAAAAGAAAAAGTCTTACCGGGAATTGGAGGCTTCTGGGTCACCCCAGCCCCAGGCATAGCTCCCAAAGAGCCCAAAACCGAGGCAGGGACGGGGCCCTTGGTTTTCAAGTTCTGCATGAGAGCGACAGGCCTGGGACCCAGCTGCAGCCCAGAGTCCTGGTTCTGCCACAGCAGGGAGTAGGGCGGCGGTCCGAAGTTGGACGAGGTGGGCGGAGCCACCACGGGCGACACCAGGGCCTGCTCGTGGGCCCCGAGGAGACCGCCGGGGCCCCCAAGGCTGTCGTCTGGGGGGCCTGAGAACACATCGTCTTTCAGGCGTTCAAAGTCAATGTCGCTCAACAGGGCATCTCCGTGCGGTGATATCAGCCCCTCCTGCGTCTGCCGCCGCTGCTCGCGTTTCTCCTGCTCGACGAGGTCCTCCAGCAGTAGCGGCTGCTCCTGGAGCAGCAACGGCTTGTTGGTGGGCATCTGCTGGAGCTCCTGACGGAGGTTCAAGTGCAGAGGGAAGGGCGCCTTCAGCTGGGCGTGTCCGCCAATGTTTTGCTTCATGGTCGTCACCATGCGGTAGGCAGGCGGCGGGACCATCTGGTCCTGCCTCGGCGGTGCAGAGTCGGCACTGAAGGCAGCGATGTTGTGGGGTGCCTTTGGTAGGTTGCAGGGGTCCGACAGCCCTTTCTCCAGCTTGATGTCGATGCTTGGGGTGTACGTCTGGGAAGAGATGGTGCAGCTGGAAAACGCCTGCTTCGGCTCTTCTTTCACCACGGTACTTGCCACTTGCTCCACCGGGGTTTCCAGCGTCTTGGCTTTGAAGGAACCGTTGTCAAACGTTGGTTCCAAGTCCTTTTTATGGAAGTTGAGGAAACTCTCTGGCAAATGCGAGGTCTTGGCTTGGTCTGCAGCTGGTTTCTGCTCTTCGATGTTCATCGTTTTCTTGTTGTCTTCTATTTCTTGCGATATCAAGTCCTTCTCCTGCGCAGCTTCGTCTTTGGTGATCTCGTCTTCCAGCTCTTCGTCCTTGTCGTCTAAATCCAGATGCTCGTCCAGAATGTTTCTCTTGTCTCCGACGCCGACCAGAGCCTTGTCCAGTTCGGGATCGGCGTATTCCAAAATGTTGAAATCGTTCCCGAGACCTGGAAACAAATATTTATTTTTCATCAGCATAAAGTTTTCTGTTAAATACAAGTTTAAGTTAACGAAAAAAATCATTATGATATAAAAAAACTTATTTCCAAGTCTAAAATTAGGAACTTAAAAATATATTTTGATAAAAAGTATTATGATAAGTTAGGAAAGATCAAATTTTTTCTATTCAAGCTTCAAACAATTGCTTTTTATGACCACCTAAATTGATCTTGAACTAAAGCTTTTGAATGAATTAATCTTATCAAACCAGGGAAACCAGAAAAACTTATTTCATAACAATTCCAGGGGTGGATTCTAATGTTGGAGGATTGCTTTGTAAAGTGAATGGAAATTTGCAAAGCACTGAAAATATTTCAGTTCATAGGATTTTATAGGAGTTTTTTCCGGTCTGTGGTCACCCTGCAAACACATTAATAACAGAGTTCTGAGAATAAAACTTTAATACAAGCTATCAAACACAACACTTACCAAGCAACTCGTCATCATCGAACTCCAACTCGCCCACATCCCCAGCCAACACATCCAAATTGACGCCAGCCAAATTGACCCCAGCATCGTCAGGCTCCTCCTCTTGCTGGCTCTCAAGGTCATTCACGAGATCCCCCGCCGTGGTCTTCCTCTTCTTGCCCGACTCAGAGCAGCCATCTCCGTCGGCCTGGGTGGAAGCGATGGAACTGTCCTGATTCATTTTCTCGCCCTCCGTGGAGTCCATCTGGGGGTCGGACGTGTCCATCTTCTCTTGCCCTTTCTGGTGGTTTCCTCTCTCGATCTGGGCTGAGACGTCGGCTATGACCTCGCTCAGCTTCAGGGGAGCTGACCCTGGGGAGCTGACGTGGTCTTTGGGGGTTGGGGGTGGCTCTTTAGGAATCAGCTTGGCTGCTGCAAAAAACGAGGGTAAATTCCCATCAGAAAAGACACCACCCAGGTTATAGTCAAACTAAAATGGAGAAATTTAGACCCATATTTATGGGCTACCTTTACCATAGGAAAGCCTTCTGATTTATTAGTGCATATGTTACAGTTAATGTCCGAAATCCGGTAATGTTCAGAAAAACTAAGGTAAAATGAGAATTACCTAAGGTAAAGTGCAAAATATTTCATACTTTACCTAGGTATTTCGAATATTACCAGATTATGAACATTACCTATAACACATACACCCAGGAGTAAAAATTAAAAATAGTGTTCCTGCAAGAACTTTAATAAATTAAGACCACATATGTTATCTTCTTTCACAATAAACTAAAATTAGGATAAAATCTTTAACTATAGTGCACATTTTTAGGTCTATATTTTTAATTATCATGACATTTTACAGAATAGGAATTTATTTTAGAGAGAGGCTAACATTTTAAAGAAACTAAGCACATTAACCCTTTTAGTCTTAGCCACCCTAAAGTTTCCAAATAGCAATCTCAGCCAGGGGTTGATCCAGACAAAAATTGGGGCCCTTTCGCTGCCCCTTCACAAAAATTCCTCCTCTTTAAATCTGTCCCTTCACGAAAATAAATACATAAAAACGCCCCTTTCATGAAATACAAATTAGCTTTAGTAATAATTAGCAAGAAAACATTCACAAAATATTTGAATTTTTCATGATTTTCTTGGTTTGCGAGTCCATTTTACTATTACGCACTGATCTGCTAACTATCACTGCTTCAATTTTTCACAAAAACAATTTCTTTTTCACAAAAAATAACGAAATGGGCCCCAAAATATAATATCTGGTTCTACCCCTCTCAGCCGATTTAGATGTGAAAGGGTCAAGGAGTATTCCAGAAGAAATTTACAATACCTCAAAGATTACAAAATCCACTATAATCTGTCATCTTGATAGTTAGGTAACTTACAAAAGGAAGAGTCCCTTTTACAATAAGCTCTGCAAAATAAGATTAACACCGATATGAAAAAACTTACCATCATCAGCTATGGGCCTCTCAGCCTCCGGCTTCTTATTCTGCAGCAGATCCCTCAGATGCTGATGCGACGCCACCTTATTCTGGAACTGGATCCCGATTCTACTGTTCTGCAGGAACTGCTCCAGGTTCTGCTGCTCAAACGCCTTCTCCCGAGCCATCAGCTCCTGGCTCGGCGGCCCCTGCGTCAGCTGCTTCACGATGGTGGACGCCGGGAAGGCCTGCTGCAGCACAAACTGGTCCAAACTGGTCTTGGGGCTCGGCGGGGGCTTGGGGACCAGGCTCACCGTCGGCTGGATGTCCATGACGTTGGGCGGCGGCTCGAACGGGCCGCCGATCTTGCCCCGGGCCGGCGTCGGCTGCGAGTGGGTGTCGAGCGAGGCCAGCAGCTGCGACTGCGGCGAGGCCGACATCTGGAAGAAGGACTCCGAGCTGTGGGGGCGGGGCGTCGACGGGGGCGTGCTTACCACCTCCTTCTGCTGGATGGTGGGCGTGACCACGCGGGTCACTAGCATGGCAGCGGCGCGTGAGTTCAGGAACGGCGGCTGCTTTGGCGGGCCCGTCGGAGTGGTGAGTGGAGAGGGGGTTGTCAGCGGCGACGGGGTTTGGTAGAGCTCTGGCTTGATGGTGGGGGTGGTCGGGGAGGGGGCCGCCGGGTCGGGAATGGACAGGGGTGAGTTGACCGGGCTGTGCACTTTGGAGACTTGGAGGTGTGCGTTGGTGACCCGCTCTTGTAGGGATTTCTGCAGGGCGTGCTGATTTTCTAGGCTTAGTTTGTTGCTCTGTGGGAGGAGGGTTTGAATTAATATCAATAAAATGAAACAATAGCAGGCCTCCCAGTATGTGTTCCTAATATTCCTTTTAGTTTAAAGCTTTCCCGAAATTACTAGAGTTCGGTAACTAGTCCCCAGGCTAGTTAGTAGTTAACTATTTGATTTTTTGACTACTAGTTGCCGAACACTAATAATTTCAGGAAAGCTTAACACTAAAAGGAATTTTAGGAACACAGAGAGGCCTGCCGTAGTACTGTCAAACCAACGATAGTAAAAGGGTCTAGATCCTGGACCCTTTGCTGGAACGCTGGAACTAGTATTTCGGAGGGGAGACAGGGGGAAGTTGAGGGGCAGTTGATAGAAAGAGGAAGAGACATTTGCTTGTATATAGAAGCAAGACCCCAACTATCACCGGCTACCCAACTATCAGCCCTGCAAAGTCTGTAAAAACCACATGACCCTTTTACTATCGTTGGGCGAACAGTAGCTGCAGTCCACCATTATGAGTAAAAATTAAAAATAGTTTGTCCCCATAGGTAAAATCAATATGGATCGATGTTAATTTAAAAGTTCTTTGCTAAATACACAAACACAGAAAAACAAAATCCAACAATAAATCCTATCACATTCTGCTAAAAATGGATTTTTATCTCTTAAATGCAATGAACTTTGGTTCAATTCCGTAAAGGTCCCGCTAAATATCACCATGATCTTTTGATCACCAAAAAGTAGAAGTATAACTAAATAATTTCAAACTCATAGATTAAAATGTTTAGTTAGATCAATAACTGTTCAGTTTATCAATAAAAATCAGAAAAATTTGTCGATTACTTGAATATATGGCGTTCATAAAAACTTGGTGATATTTAGCGGGACTTTTAACAGAGTTTTTAACATGAAACTTTTACAATGAAAGAGGAGCCTAAAATATTAAGCATAGTAAATGGCCCTATTGACAGTTAAGATCTAAAAAACCAAATACGCTATATAAAGGTAAGATTGTTTAAATTAAATCAAACCATAAAAAATAAAAGTTTTCAATAGAAATTAATCATTTAATTTTTTTAGTTGAGAATTAAAGTCTTTACAGATCATTGAGAAGCCCAGACTGGAAGTGAACAAAATAAATATTCGAAGCATTGATTATATATTTTTTAATGGTTAGAAATTCAACACAAACCTGTAATAAATTCTCAGCAGTGTTTAAGTCTATGGCAGATGAAGACCATCTCTTCTCAAAGATTTTGGCTTTGTTGGAAGCTAAAATGCTCTCACTTGAAGAGGGAGTGGATGGAAACTGAGGGATTTCAGACAGAGATTTGGAATGAAACAGCTTGATGTTTTTGTCAAAGTCAGACACAGACGGATTATTTTCCATTTTTTCCTGGGCTTGAGCTTTTAAAGCAGCTGCAAACGGAATATCTCATTAGCTAATGTAATACCATTGAAACACTAAGATATTTTGGAAGTGATTTTAATGACTTAAAATCAATTGAATCACTAGTTCGAAGGTAATAAGTCCGAAAACCAGTGGCACAGACAGAGGGGGTGCAACGGGTCTTTTGCACCCCCAAGCCCCAAACTTTTTTCATTGTGAAATTAAATATTTCAGAATTTCTTTTATTCCCTATTCCCGAAATTCGGTTTAAGTACACCAAAACAAGTTAAAAACCAGTTTTTTAGGTTCAAAATTTAAAAAATTTTATGGGGGAGGACCCCCAGATCCCCTCGGTGCTTGTAACTTTATTATTACAACTCTATTTTAAATTAAGTTTGTCAAAATGTAAAAATTCTACCATAAAACCTGTATCCGAAATTTAGATGAGGCGTACCAAAACGAGTTGAAAAAATGGGTTTTTTTACTTAAATTTCCAAAAATTTGATGGGGGAGGACCCCCAGACCCCCTTTTAATAGTTGGAGCAGGATAATTCACTGTCTTTTCCATATTAAGATCATCAAGAGGATTCAATTGGATTATTAAAATTCTTAGCCCCCCATAAAAAACCAAATCCTGGATCCGCCCCTGCTTATATATTTATGATTTTAAGTACAAATATTGTCAACCAGCTACAGGCTCAAAGCCCAACAAGGCTGGTCCATTGTTTATTCATACACCAAATCCCACTGACTGTCTAATTTTAGCTTAAACTCATACACACCCTTTGAATTTACTATATTTTCTGGCAACGCATTCCATATATCAATTACCCTATTAAAGTAGTAATATTTCCTTGAATCCCGATTAAAATGAGTCTTATTCAATTTGTACCCATGGCCCCTTGTTCTGTTATCCCTATTAAAGTTTAAACCTTCTGTATCCCCTTGTTTTACTAGCTTGAATAGCTGAATCAAATCTCCCCTCCTTCTTCTTCCCAGTGTATACATCCCTATAGGAAAAAAATTTTCTGGTGTTCCATAAACCAGTATGAGTTATACTGGCTCCAGTATTATTTATACTGGATCCAGTATAATTCATACTGGTTTATGGAACACCAGAAAATTTTTTCCAATAGAGATGTTGAGCCTTCTCAAACGCTCTTTGTAATCTAGGTGTTTTTTCCTTTATTATTTTTGTAGCTGAGTGTTGATGAAATATTTCATTCTAGTTTGTTTTTAACAATGGTTTCTTAGTTTCATGATTAAAATACACCATTTATTTATTTTTATATTAGTTATTTATTCAGTGAGAAAAAATATTAGTGTAATTCAAAACTTTAATTTTTTTCTTTCATTTCGATATCAGCCAAAAACCAAGCTTTGAGTAAATCGAAAAAAAAACTGTTTAAGTAATGGAATTTTCATTGTATAACCACCAAATTTTTACTGGAAATTCAGAACCCTATTCAAAAAACAGAGAAATCACCAAAACAAAAATAAATACCTTAAAACAGTGGTTTTTAAACTTTCTATCGTCACGGAACCCTTTATGTAGCAGCCAGATATCGCGGACCCCCAACATTTTAAACACCAAAAACCGTAACCAGACTTTTGTTTTGGGTTTAAGATTAATTAAAATTAGTATATATATTATAATAAATTTTACAATTACTCCTGAGGCGTATATAGAAATTTATTTCGGGAGGGGACAAAAATTATCCCTCAACGCCTCATTTATATTTTATACGTCCAAGTAGCTTTTAAGTACATTTTTAAGTAGAATTTGCGTCTTAGGGAACTTAAGTTAAATAGGTTATGAGTAATTAAGTTCTAGCTACAAAAGGGGGGTCTGGGGGTCCTCCCCCAGAACATTTTTGAAAATTCAACTCGAAAAACAGGTTTTTAATTAGTTTTGATACCCCTAGTTAGAATTTTTTAATATAAATTTTTATGTAAGAATTGCATAAAAAAAGAGTTTTAAGAACAAAAAGGTATCTGGGGGTCATCCTCGGAAAAGTTTTAGATGAATTTGTTTCTAAAAACACACAAGATTTTAACATGGTTTTGATAACTTCGTCTGAATTTCAGACAATGTAGGATTTCAATTTTGATGAACTTATTTTTAAAAAGTTTATAATAATAAAGTACTAAGAGGACTAAAGGAGATTCGGTGATTTGATAAAAAAACAGGGTTTTAACTTGTTTTGTTACACCAAGTCAAAATTTCAGGAAGGGTCAGGGCCCCTTCACCCACCCTTACATACGCCCTTGAATTGCTCCAAGTCTCTAATGTGAGGGTCTGGAAATTTCAAGGAAAATATTATGCACTGAAGTCAAAATTTCGAGGGGGCTGGGGGTTCTTCCCCAGAAAAATTTTGAAATTTGCCTCTTAAAACTAGTGTTTCATCTAATTTTGACTCTCTAGGGCAGTGGTCTCCAACCCCCGGTCCGCGGACCGGTGCTGGTCCGTGGATGAAATGGTACCGGGCCGTGGGCCGACCATTTCATTGAAAATGAATTCAAATTTTAGGTTTATACTTCAAATTAATGAATGAAATGAATTATAAATAACTTTATATTTATTTTTTGGTAATTTTGGTACAGTAACGGACCCTTTATCCGGCAAGCTCGGGGCCGACAGCATCCCGGACTTCGGAATTTTCCGGATTTCGGGTCCGTTCCGGAAAAAACGCCGCTGCTGTAGTTAAACGAAAATACCCGCTGAAACGACATAGTCCGTTCCAATCGTAACGGATCCAGCAAAAAAACTTCCGGCAAAGCACGTGGGCAAGAACCGATAGCGAGGCAGCAGCCGATTTTGGAACAGTCGTTTAAGCGCGGGGACGATACGATTCGGCCCGCGCCGAATCGTCCCATTCCGCACTGAGACGATGTCACAAAAGGTGCGGCGCATCCAATCGTAACGGATCCAGCAAAAAAACTTCCGGCAAAGCACGTGGGTCGTCGCGGTAAGAACCGATTGCGAGGCAGAAGCCGATTTTGGAACGGCCGTTTAAGCGCGGGGAAGATACGATTCGGCCGCGTCGGCCCGCGCCGAATAGTCCCATTCCGCACCGAGACGATGTCGCAAAAGGCGCGGCAACCATTGCGCGTCGTATAACAGCATTTACTCACTAAAAATTCTTCAAAATATAAAAAAAAAAATTCTAAACGCGAGCCGGATTTCGGGTCCGTCCGGATTTTGGGTTCCCGGATAAAGGGTCCGTTACTGTATTTTTTTGTATTTTATTTTGAAAGCATGTTTAAATACAATTAAAATAAAATTAATAAATCAAAACAATCTAGAATGTAAACAATCAACGCCCCCCCCAGCAGGCCGCGGTAAAACTATCAAACGTTTACCGGTCCGTGGTGGTTAAAAGGTTGGGGACCACTGCTCTAGGGCAGTGGTTCCCAAACTATTTTGGTCGTGGAACCCCCAAATTTGTTGCCAATGATCGCGGAACCCTGGTTACTTTTTAATCAACGACTTTTCAAAATTTTATATCTGATATTAAATAAAACCAGGTGTGGATCCAAGGGGGCACTTTTCCAGCCAATCACCTTTACCTTTTAGAAAAAATGTCAAATTATTGGGGATTTTCTAAAAGTATCACGCAAGATCCTCTTGTGGTGCCGCTGGGGGTATGGGGAAAAAATTTTGAAATTTGACTTGTAGAAGTAAAGTTTTCACTTATTTTGAGAAGCTGTTTGGGTCCAAGGGGAGACTTTTCTGGACCATTACCTTAATCTTAATTTTGACAAAAAATGTCCAAATGCTGAGGATTTTCCAAAAAGTATCACGCAAGATCCCCTTGTGGTACCGTGAGGGGGTCTGGGAGTTCTCCCCCAGAAAAAATTTTGAAATTCGACTGGTAAAAGTAAGGTTTTAACTCGTTTTGAGACCCTTTTCGTGTCCATTCTTAATTTTTACACCATTCTTATTTTTTTAATGAAATATAGTTTGTCACATGGAACCCCTAATTTTTTTCGTGGAACCCACTTTGGGAACCACTGCTCTAGGGAATTCTAAAAGTAACTTGAGGAATTCCTCATTGTAACTTGCGGACCCCCTAGGAAGGCGCCGCGGACCACAGTTTAAGAACCACTGCCTTAAAACATATTTTACGGCTAAAAAAGTTGGACTTATTCCCTTCTTGCACCTTATGAAATTTTTCTGAAGAAAAATCTTAAAAAATCCTTTAAATTGACAATTAAATTATATTTCTTCTTAGTTCACACCACAAAAAGGAGAAATAAGAAGAATAAGACAAATAAAATTCAAAATTATAATGAAACTGAGTCATTAAAACAGTCCAAACATTTCCTGCATAAAAAAAGTTTGAAAATACTTTTAAATTAAGAGAAAATTTTAATTTGGTTTAGTTTACAGTATAAACCATAGGAAAAGAAAGACAAATTAACTTTAATTCCAACTTAAATTAAAAAATACAATGAAAGGACATTGATTTTGCAAATTCAAAGGGCTATATCTGCTGATAAGGAGGTAGATATTTTTACCCTCTTTTCACTCATGTGTAGAACAAAGCTTGGAGATGCTTTTAAGCACAAAAAATCAATTTGTCATTTTTTGGACTTATTCCCTTCTTCCAATTGACAATTCAATTAATTTTGGTATTTTTAAAATCATGATTGTGGACTCCTTTTTAGCTAGCTCTGCATGTTATGTTATATCCATACCTTGAACTCTTTGTTGATGCATTAACCTTTGCTGAACAGCAGCTTGCTGTTGAGCCCTTACTGCCTGAGCTTTCCATTTTTCTTGGTCAGACTCCATAGTTTTGGATTCCCTCAGTGAACGATCAGAATCCTGAGAAAATCCCATAATTCAGTTGCAAAATACTACATACTCTATTGCAGGATGCATGTTTTCAAAAGTTCAATAGATTAGTTTTAAAAATAATTTAATAGAAAAAATTTTTCAAAAATTATATGCAAACATTTATTAATTAAAAACAGAAGGTTACTTACAGTGCTACTGGATCGATGACTTCGGGAGGCTGCTCTATTGTCTCGAGCTCTTTGCTATTGAGTAAAATCAATTATATGAGTTACATACACATAAAAAATGTATTTATTAATTTATAGATTTTATTACTCAGCATAAGACTTGAATGACCATTGCAAGGCACTAAGAAAATCAAACTTAAAATTTATTGAATATTTCAATGAAAAAGTAGATTTTTAAAACTATTAATAAAACCAAACAATCATAAAATATAGCTGATTTTAAAGCAGCTTCAAGAAATAATTTAGAGGCATTAAATAACAGACCAATTTTCAGCATTAAATTAACATTTTGAAAAATTAATAAACAAAAACAATTATCTTACTAAATAAGGTTGTCTCTTTTCACTAGGTAAACTACGCCAAATTTTAGCAATCTGCTTCACTCTATCAGTCCAAACTGGAAAATAAATATGCAACATAAGGCACTATTTAACAAACTCTACCTTGTTTTTAAAGTAGTACAAAAATGTACATGATTACTCACCAGGATACTCCATTTTCAAATGAGGAAGATTAACGTTAGCATACAATACTGGGGATATAGTGGACAGTAAACCAAGACGCTCATCTGATTCCCACTTTAAAATGTTCTTTTGCACTTGAGATTGATCCCCGTCAGAATCTGGCCATGAACTGTTTGAATCAGCGTGCTGCAAATTTTGCCTAAAAAATTAAAAGGAACTGAAGGGTTAGTATTTTTTTGACCGTATCTAAATCTAACTGTTAAACTCTTATAATATTTTTAAGTCTCTTTAACCAAGACTCTATATATAAGGCCTGACAACTACGCAACAATGACGTCAAACGTACAGGAAAGTCGGTGAATTAAATCGATTAAACTCACTGATTTTTCCTGTGCGTTTGACGTCATCGTGAGGCCTTATAAATAGAGGGCCTTGCTTTAACAGTCATTTTTGTAATAAACATTTCCTGAAACAATTTACAAATGAGATAATTTATGCAAAAAGTTTTACTCCATTTTTATTTCCTATGTAAGTTTATTAAGGTTTCAAATTGATATTCTGCTCCTTACTTCTTTCAAATTCCGAAAAAATAATTTAAAGTTTGTCTTCAATGTTTTTTCTGCATAAAGATGTTCTAAATATTGAAATTTTAATATATTTAAGTAGGATTAGCCAACACTAATAAAAAAGGCGGACTAGTGACCAGTTATCAATCAGAGTCACGAGAAAGTGAGGTAATTTATTCAAAAATTGAGTTAGAAGAGTCAGAGACTAAGATTCTAATTATTGATCTTCTATATAAAAATATAAACAGTTATTCGTTAACCATTAAATATTTATAACTTTTCTTATTTTATTTTTCTTCAATATATACGGCATTTGTTAACATTAATATTAATGCTAGAGATACACAGGATGTAAACAGAGAGAAAAGAAGTACTTACAATAAGTTTGGATGCATAGGAGGTTGGTTTAATCCTTGATTCATTCCCTGCTGAAGCATATACGGAGTGGTGCTTTTTGGCACTAAAGAAGCAGAGTTTTCAAGATGATGGACAGATAGTGAATTATTAACATTATAATTTAAACCTATAAAATGATGGGTAACTAGTTAAAAAAATAATAAAAACTCAAATAAAACAAAAGAAAGTAAATCAAATCAAGAAGAACTAAAATATCTAGGATTAGTCCAGGTGATAAGATACTCCACAGAAAGGGATAGAATAGAAAAATGTTAAAATATCAAACTTCAACTCAAGCAAATAAGAAAATAACATTCCAAGATCAAATATTTATATAAGATTATACGTTAACTCGAGTAAGTAAGAAAAATTAATTGAAGTAGATTTTTTAGTAGAAAATTAGTAGGTTTTTTCATACTTTCTTAGGAAATGAAAATAGATTTAAAAGATACAAGTTTAATTTCCGAACATCTTGAAATATAAACATTAATCAAATCAAAACAAATAAAATTTCCTTTTCAATTTGCAAATTGATTTATACCTCAAAACCGTAAAAAATATCACGTTAAGAAATAAGGTAAGAAACATTTGTGGTTTGGTCTTTTGGATCATAATTAGTCATGCCAGATAAATTTCTCTTATCCCAAAACTTCAAAAAAGGCGTGGATCAATCTAGTAAAAGTAGAACAAATACTTTGGCCTTTCACTTACAATGTGGAACAGGATTAGAAACTGCCGACTCCCTCAACACACCTTGAAAAATGTCTTCTATGTCATTAAAATCAATTTGCGGAAGTCCTATAATACAAGGTATACTTATGCTTGGAAAATTTAAAAAACAATCTGAATTTGAGGTTCACAAAGGCAGGACTTGACGGTAAGAACAGATTATTAGATCACACCTAAGAGGTGTCAAGGTTAGAAGGAAGCACATTTTCTACTGCACACAAACTAACACTAACATCAGATCGGGATAGTAAACAGTAGAAAACACATAATACGATGTAACCCCTAAGAATAGGGGAAACAGCTTCAGCAATAGTACTAAGCAACATCATCTAGTCATAAGGAAGGCTAGACAAACAAGAGCAAAGCTTAGAAATCTGACGTAGACTAAAAAGCACATTTTCTACTGCACCTAAATTCAGACTAATAATAAGCAGTAGAAACACACAAATGGAGTAAGTATTGGAAAAAAACAAGACAAAGCTTCAGCACAATGGAGCATAGCAAACAAATTATCCGTCAACGAAAATGGCGGCAACGAAATTGGCAAAATTTGATGTAAAAAAAGGTATACAAATAATCTTACAGTAGAGAGAACCCATGTAAAATGCCCAAGAATACTTCTTGATCAAGCTGATACAGGAAGTAAAACATTTGAATTTTTTTGAAGCACATAAAACACTTATAGCGGTCAAAATAAGTGAAAAATTCAATTCAATTTTAAAAAGTTTTACAGGGCACTGTTAACAAGAATATATTCAATAAGTCTTGAATAAAATCACTTGTTGCAAAAAAAATTATGCTATTATACTTTGAAACCCCTATGAACTAAATGTTTCTCCATAAAAATTGTTAAGTAGGTTGTTCAAATAGGAAAGAGCTCACTATATGAAGATAAGACAGCAGGAATGCAATATAATATTTTGTGTTTAAATTATGCTTACTGCAGCAGCTAGATTAAAGAGAATTCTAACAGATAACTTCTTACCTGACACTTCACTTAAGCCAGTAGCAGTCGATAAATGCTCTTCTTTAATGCTCTCAATTTCTGACTTAATGAAACTTTTACCTATACACAAAAGGAAATTATTGATGTTTTTACTTACAAATGTCACTTGTGATTCACTCTTAACTTGCCAAACAAATTTTAAAGCTAGTTAACAAACTAGAATGTTTTTTTCTATATTTAATTCATAAGAGGATTTTTAACCTTTTTATTTCAAAGCAATATATATCATTAAAAACTTACATGTCAGATTGGTGTTGCTCAAATTCTTTTTCCCGATACCACCAGCTGACACAAAATCCTTGGCGTCCTTAAAAGACAATGATGAGTAAAGCATAAAGCAAACTCTGTATTTTTCAAACAGTTCGTAAGGGGCCGTTCAAATATTACGTAAGCATTTTTTTGGTCATTTTTAACCCCCCCTCCCCCCTTGTCAGCAAAGATAAGCAAACCTCAAACCCCCCACCATAATTACGTAAGAAACTGCCGGACCCCCCCCCCCCGAAATTTTGACATCCCTATTAGTAGTACTGTTTTTTCCTTCAAAATTAGGTGACTCGTCCAAGGAGTGTCCTTTTTGGGTGTAACCCGAAGGGTTTAAAAATGAGTCGAAACACTACTTTTCAGGGTTAAAATTTCAAAATGTTAGGGTGGTCCATCTCCAGAAAAAAGTGCTTACGTCAGATTTCCTAATTCAATTTTTTGTTACATTTATTTTTGGTTGAATTTTGAAATTATTTATCCAAGAAACAAGAGATTTTCGAAAATGCACCATCTTACGTAAGCATCACTCATATCCCCCCTCCCCCCTTGTCAGCAAAAATAAGCAAAGAGCAAACCCCCCTCCCCCCTTAGGTGCTTACGTAATATTTGAACGGCCCCTAATACATACTTTTAATCCAATCAATTTTTAGAGTTGATAAAATTCAAGGTAATTAAACAATTTTGAACCTTAAAAGCAAACAAAAATATGCACAATTAATTTTGTTACACACACCTGAGTTGCCATGGCATCAACTCTGTATTTTTCAAACAGTTCGTAAGGGGCCGTTCAAATATTACGTAAGCATTTTTTTGGTCATTTTTAACCCCCCCTCCCCCCTTGTCAGCAAAGATAAGCAAACCTCAAACCCCCCACCATAATTACGTAAGAAACTGCCGGACCCCCCCCCCCGAAATTTTGACATCCCTATTAGTAGTACTGTTTTTTCCTTCAAAATTAGGTGACTCGTCCAAGGAGTGTCCTTTTTGGGTGTAACCCGAAGGGTTTAAAAATGAGTCGAAACACTACTTTTCAGGGTTAAAATTTCAAAATGTTAGGGTGGTCCATCTCCAGAAAAAAGTGCTTACGTCAGATTTCCTAATTCAATTTTTTGTTACATTTATTTTTGGTTGAATTTTGAAATTATTTATCCAAGAAACAAGAGATTTTCGAAAATGCACCATCTTACGTAAGCATCACTCATATCCCCCCTCCCCCCTGGTCAGCAAAAATAAGCAAAGAGCAAACCCCCCTCCCCCCTTAGGTGCTTACGTAATATTTGAACGGCCCCTAATACATACTTTTAATCCAATCAATTTTTAGAGTTGATAAAATTCAAGGTAATTAAACAATTTTGAACCTTAAAAGCAAACAAAAATATGCACAATTAATTTTGTTACACACACCTGAGTTGCCTTGGCATCAATTGCAGGGCCTACGCTGGCAGGAAATGGTTGTGGATTGCTTTTCAAGAATTCTTCAGACAATTTACTCTGGCTGCCACTGCCCTCTGTGGAAGCATCTTGGGAGTCTTGCATTTGAGCCGCTCGACCCAGCTTCTTGCACGACATTAAAAGCTCCTTACCAAAGAAGGCATCCTAAAAACATAAATCAAATTTTGAGCAAAATATCTTTAAACCTTTCAATACGGCAAGTAAATCAGTTTATTAGCACTTGTTTGATCCCCTAGGGGACAACTGAGATGAGACATTCATTGGATCAGGATGCATTTGGCGGAACAACTTGGCGTTATATTCCGTTCCTAGATGTTTTTCAGTAACTGGGACATAACCTCAAAATTTTCCAGCCAGGGACAGCATATGTCCCGTCCGGTGTGAAAGGTTAAGCAGCAACAGGGCTTTCACTCAATTTTCGAAACAAAATTCCCTGACTTTACCAGGTCAATTTTGAAGATTATTTGGTAAAAAACTAGCAATTGCAGAGAATTTTACATTGGAGTTTGCTCATTGTTGCTACAAACACCTCAATTTAAGGCATTTACCTGATTTTCTTGCTTTTTTGAACAAATAGTTTCATTAAAAAGTAGTAGATTATTTTTAACTTTCTAGAGTCAAAATTGAGACTTAAACCTTAAAAATTATCTTTTCAAGGTTTTTGTCAAAAATGAGCGATTTTTCGAGACTTTTTTTGGTAAAATTAAAATCCCCCACTATTCCCCAGGTATACCCCAACCTGAGGAAACCGAGCAGCAAAGATAGGCTTTATCTCTTACAATTAAATGCATACATTTTGTGTGTGATTATTTAAATGAGTGCTCAGTTAATTTGTTAGGGGAACTCACCCTTAGGTAAGTGGGGAAAGTTTCGTCCAGTTGTGTCTTCTTTTTGGGCTTCCTCTTGGGCTTTTTCTTCATCTCAGTTCCGTCTGGTGCAAGAGTTGGTTGCTCTGTAGGTGGTAGGAGCGTCTCTGGAGGCAGAGCAGCAGGTGGCTCAGCTGAAGAAAAAGGAAACTGATTTAACATTTGCTCTTGGCATAACATATATGTGACTACTCTGACAATAAATTGGCTGAAAATATTTTTAAAAAATTTCAATGGCACCTAGATTCTCCTTCATTTTAAATAGATGGGGTCCATTGGCTTCTACTTCCCGAGATCTACGATTCAAGATGCTAGCGTCATATTTTTTAGCTTAAATAATAACTGCTTTTCATTTAATTTCGATAATTTTTTTGATTTTATTTTAAATTTATTACTTGGTAACCTTCGCGGCCAGAGTTTTCAGTAAAAAAAGAATTGGAAAATCAGAAAGTGGAATTTGAGTTTTGCAAATCGAATTGTAAGACTTTTAATTTTGCAAGCAAATTGGCGGATTTCCGCCAATTGGCGGAAGAATCACATGTATGCATAAGTAAAAACCACCCCGTGTCAAATACAAGTATAAAAAACTTTAAATAGTTTCATTAAAAACAAATAAGTTCCAAATTGTTATTAAATTGGTGCAGATGTCAAGTGCATTGGTCATTAAATTTTAGATATAACTTAGTTACTGCATAATTCCAATCTATTTAATTAAGCTGGATTTTTTAAATCCTGTTTTTGATATTAATCCTCAAAATCTAGCAGGGATAGTTTACAGTTTTAGTTGATTAATGAGAAAGTCTAAGTCCGTACTTTTAAAACATAAGTTATTAATTTCCAACACATAGTCCATAAATAAATTAAATAACAGTAATTTCTTTGAGTATTTAACAATGTTTCATTTAAACAAATGCTTGAAAATAAGTCTGTAAAATAAAGAAAAATCCAGAAACTAGGAGGAATAAAATCACTTCTAAAAAGTAGAGTTAAGGTCATAAAAACTTTCAGATTCGAAAAAAGTCATATTAAAAACATGTTCTCCCTAAATTAAGGATACTTAATATAACTTGCTTTTGAAAACTTTTTTGACACAATTTTTGTACCAACCATTTGATTATTTTTTTCTCAGTATATTTATTCTTATTATTTAACTGTATTATTGTTCGAAATTGAGACTACAAAACTGAACAGCGTAAAAACAATTAGGAATTGTACATAAAAAAATACTATATCCAAAGCCAATTTTATTTGAAAGAGATCTAAGGGTCATAAAATAAGTATTCAATGCTTAAAGTTTCTAAGGTGAAATGAAAAGTACCTTGTTCTACACTGGATTCCTTTGTAGACAAACGACCACGGGGCTTTACACTGAAACCACCAATGCCTGGAATAAAAATGTATTACTTTTGTGAAATACTTTTATTTGTATAAAATTTGAGTCTAAAAATGATGGTAAGTAATGTTTTTCTTTTCTTGCTCATCAGTTATCATAATGCCCAAACAAGCTATGCCATTCACTCCCTAGGGTTGGGGAGGTATTAAGACAGAGAGCCCAATTGATTACTTATTGCCTATGACTACCCCACCTCCCTTCCCTCTTTCTTGAAGATGCTTCAGTAGCCAAGCAAGCTACCCACCAAATTTCTCACACCCCTACTTGAACTTGGACTTCCCTGTTCCCAATTGCCTAAAAATGAAAGGCAATCTAAAATTTGAATATTTTCCTTCTATATAATCAATAGTCATATCAGATCAAATAAATTGTTTGTTTGATGAAAACTTTGATTTTTTCAATGCCCTTATTAAAACTAGTCTAACGGTAATGTATAGACTGACCAAGTTTTTGCAGCTTTCTGGGTCTTTTCTTTTTGTCTCCAGAGGTGTCTGTAAGCAAATCTTTAGTGCCGTCCATAACCATTTTCCCATCTTCAAAATCATAGGCCTTGAGACCAAGCTCAGTACTGGATAACTCAGGTTTAGTATCCTCTATTCCTGAATAGAAAAATACAATGTTGATTGTTAAAAACATTTGAAGTGATGCTTAAATAAAGCACTTGCAATCATAGTAAGTAAAATAGAATAACAAGTTTTTGTAGTTCTTATATACTAATATCACTTACTTTTAAAAATACTAGAAATTCATAAAAAATAATAGAGAAACTATTAAATATAACTTATAACACTAAATTTATTCTACAGAAACTTTTTTTAACTTATATAAAACAACCTAACAAGGAAAACAGCAATTTTCGTTTCCCTAGCATAAAAATAACATGTGGGTCTTAAAAATAAAAGTAAACATTGAAAATAAATACAGTAGAACTCCAATTATCCGAATCAATTGGGACCAAACCCCATTTAGATAATTGGATTTTTCCCGAAAAAGAGTCTAAGGTTCTTAGCCAGCCGTTACTTGCTGTAAAGTAGGGACAACCACGCATCTGAGCTAAGATCTTAGCATCTTCTAAATCTAATCTTTGTTTGTTTCTGCCTTCATTAATTTTCTTGAAGAACTTCTATCTTTGTTTTTAAGCACTGACATGAAGTTTAAAAGCGTAGGTTTAAATTCCGAAAGCGGTTCGGATAATCGGTGATTCGGATAATTAGAGTTCTACTGTAGCTTCTAATTTAAAAATATTAGGAATATAATAGTACAAAAAGTATAGCATTATCAAAAAAAAATTAAGAATTAATTAAGTACCTCCTAAAGCAGGATTCATACTCTACAATAGTAAAATTCAGTAGTCTTTAAGGAATTTTTCAGGGGTAAATTACAAAAAAATTAGGTTATGTGAATAAATATTAACCTCATATTACTTAACATATTACGAGCAGAATGAAATATTGAACAAAAAGTGCAGAAAGGTTAGAATTTAACTTTATTACATAATTTTATGGATTTATAAAAACAACTACTTTCAGCAAATCGATAAAACTTCCTTTTGCTAATAGACAGATTTTGCTATTTATAAATAGATATTTTCCCAGAGTTTAAGAAAAAAAATCGGAAGCAAAAACATAATGTTCAAGACTTTTAAGGGCTTTAAGAAAAATAAAGCGAATTTCAGGAGGCGTACAAACCTTGTAAAGAAGCATCTTCATTTTTGTCGTATGACAGCAATGATTTTCCTGCCTCTCCCAAACTATGCTTCAGCTTTCTGGGTCGGGGTATTTTTTTAGGCTCCTCGGGAACTAGTGTTCTTATGTACTTCATTCCACTCTCTGAGAGATACACTCCATCCAAGTAATACTGGACAGGAGGTTTTACTTTTACAGGTGGTTCTTAAAAGAAATATACACAATTAAATGAAATTTTGTGCATAAATTTGTAGTTCTTCTAAAAATGCATTCGTGCAATAAATAGACACATACCAGGTTCCTTTACTTTAGCAATTGGAGATGCATGCTTTTCAGGAATTGGTTCTTCAGGAGTGGGAGGACTTGGGGGTGCTGTGGAAAATGAAAGTTGAATGTAAATCTTGAGTAGAGTTTGAAAAGTATTCAATTTAACAAACCTAACAAACAGAAATATTAAACAGGTATATCAAGAACAAATTTCATACACCTCAATGGTTTTGAGACCTTAAATAATAGTCTAGAAACCAGAGGGCATATTGGATCTAGAAAGTTTAATTTCATTTGCCATATCCCAGAAAAGTTTATACACAAGAAACAGAATGGAATTGGAACAAATAAAAAAATAATAGTATGCAAACCTCCTTGTCTTGTCTAATTACATTATGCACCCCTTGTTTTATACATAGTAATCATGATAAACTCAACTGAAATGCACTTTTATGGGCTAACAATTTGATAGAATCCCAGATAAACTTACGTAAAAGATGTGGAGGTAACTCATCTGGTGGTCTGCAAAGAGGACATGTATATCCATAATCAGCACACTTTTCTGCTTGCTCTTCAGTGTCAATTTGATCACACATGCCATGTAGCCACCTTAAAAAACACAAATATACATATTTGGACAACTTTGAAACATTAAGAAACAAAATTTTAAAACTTCCATGACAGATGCCAATGCTTAACATAATGATGTATTTTCAGTATCTTTACACATAAAAAAAACTTAAACAATGCAGCGAAAGAACACTACCTCTCACATCTGCCACACTGAATGATTAGTTCATTCTCTTCATACTGTTGTATGCACAGGCAGCATGTAGTGAAGCTAGCGCATGGCCCACACAGCGTGTAGTTATTCTGCCACTTGCAGCTAAGTCCAGGTGACTTGGAACCACATTTGATACACATAACACACCTGCAAAAAACACAAACAGTAAAAACCAAGTTAGATCAAAATATAAAAGACTAAGAGAATCACTGCAGCAATGCATTTGGCACGTACATCTTGCATTTCCAATTGCCTTGAGGAACTTCCTGGAGAGGAGGATCAAGACAGTAAATGTGAAAACTAATGTCGCATTCGTCGCACAAAATCAACCGGCTTTCATCGTGAGGCTGCCCGCAACCTTCACACACGGTACAGTCTAAGCATCGCCAGCCTTTCTTCAGAACAACTGATGTAACCTGCAAAAATGAATAGAAAGGCCTTAGATAGCTTTCTTTGGTCAAGAAAAAAGCAGTAAGTTTTACCCAGCTGAGTACAATTATTCATTAATCAGTTGTAAGAGCTAAAGTTTATAACTGGAAATATAATAATGCTTCATAGAGTCAGGTTAAGAGTAATGCAAAATAACGTACAGTGCAAAATGTATTTACATTAAAACCTACATAGTAAAAATGTTAATGCTAGTGTAGATTTCTACAACTAGTTATTTCTAAATTTCTTTCATATCAAAACAAATGAAACCAAATGAAGTTAACCATTAATAGTTTTATTAGTGATTGGAAAGGATAAATTTTTAATGCATTAATCTTATTTTTTAAAAACATCTTTCTAGTTGAAAGTAGAATCAGTCTCTTTTATTAAAAAATTTCTTTTAATTAAAATTTTTAAATGCTCACTTTGATGTTGGCACAGTATGAGTGGTAACACTGTCCGCATTGGGCGCAAACAATTAATCTTCCTTCTTCGCCTTTACCGAAGCTTCCACACATTACACACAAATCCTGATAAAAGAAATTGTAGTTAATTGCCAAAAAGAAACTTGTGTTTGTCACTGTTCTTCTATAAATGTAGCACAATTTACTTACTTGACATAAAACGAATTCATCAGTTGCAGAAGTCAACACCATTTTATTGTCATCAGTCGTCTCATCATCTTCAAGCTTGTATTCTTTTGGCAAAAAAGCAGTCTAATAAAAAAAACATAATAATAAATATGGATACTGCCATCATTAATATTTCCAACCTTTAACATATGATAATTACAGTCAAGATTTGCACTAAAAATATGTACTTAGTTAATTTTAGTTTGCAAAAGGGAATTGAAGTTATCATTATGTCCATCCATGTGTGGTGTGTGTTGATTCAGGACCAACTAACAGTTCTTAAATCATAAGTATTTGTAAAACAAGAGTTGACTACACTTGACCCTGGCTGAGTGCAAAGAAAGTAGCTCCCAGCGCGGTTTCTGAATTTTGAGTGAAATTAAGAACTTTAATTTAGAAATACGATTAGTTTGTTAAACCCATATATTATAGCATTTTTTATCACAATTTGCGTATTGAAACTCCTCCTAACAACCCAACAGGATTTCTGTTTACTCAGTTTTTCCTAGAGCGTATTGACATCATAGGGTCAACTCAACATTTCAGTCTAGTAATATTACATTTCATAAAAATTAAATCTTAAAAAAGATAAAAATAAAATTTATTAACATACCATTGGAAAAAATACATCTGGCTCTACAAGAGCTTTCAGCTTTGATTTACGTGGTTTTCTAGGTTTCTGTTCACTACTGGTTCGTCTACTTGAAATTTTACTGCTGGAAGTCTAATAAAGAAGCATGTATTAGAAATAAAGGAAAACATTAAGAAGCTAAATTCAGAAAGGAGGTCACAAATACTCACAGTTTCAGCAAAGTAATCCGATTCTTCAGATGAAAGTGTATCTTCATTTCCAGACAAAAACGAATCCCTAGAACTTCCATGGTAAGTATCTGTAAAAATGTTGTAAAGCAGTTTAAAAAATCATCAATAAAACATTATCTTGATTAAGTACATAATTTTTTGAAAGAATGAGTGAAGAAATATTACACAGGAAAGAGAAAAAACTAACCTTTAATATGATGTTCTACAAACGTCTCATCATGATGCCGATCCTGGAGCAAAAAATATGAGTTTTGGATATGCATATTTCAAACATAAAGTCAGATTCCATAAAACTAGTTAATTTTTAGGTGTTAAAAAAATTTAGAATTAATATAATCAATAATTTTAAAAAGCCATAAAAAACAAGGTTTTCAAATGTTAGATCGTCTAAATTAAAAATTCCTAATCACCATTAAAATTTTCAATTCAAAACAAACTGTAATCCCTTTTGCCTTGTGTTACAAACAGGAAAAAATAGGTTGAGATGGTTGGTTCCAGAGAAAGTTATGCAGGGTTCCCACTTAATTTTTGGAATATGATTGCTGACTTTTCCTGTTTAATTTCAAATGTTTTTTAGACCAAACACAAAATATTCGCAGCAATTTTTTGATATTTCTTTGTCAATGGTCATTCATTACAAGCATATTTTTAATAACTAGTATACTTTTTCTTATTCAGATGCAAAAAGGAAGCACTGAAATTAAAATTATTAATTTTTCAGGTGTTCTGAATTATTTTTGAAAAATGTTTATAGCAAAAATAAGCAATCCTTAACTTGGGGGTGGCGTCTCCCTCTTCCTCGGGGTACAGGGAAAAGAGCTTAGGCAATAATGCCCATTGCTCTACAATCCTTAACTTAATAGGTCAAACCGAAATTCCCTGACAGTTCCACGTTTTCCCTGACCCAAGTTTCAAAGTTGAACTCTTTTAAATACAAAAGTACATACCTCTGAATTAGTACAGACAGGGCACACATAATTCAAAGGATCCATCCCTGGTCGACGATCACATTCAGGATGAATATACCTAAAAAAAAGTACCACTAACATTAATAACCTTCCAATTTGTGTGGTGTATGAACTCAAAATATCCATTACACAATTAAAACAATTACTTAACATTAAAACTTGGTACAGATAAGTGAAATGGAAGTTTCACTAAGCATGCATTATGTTAAATCTATTATACTATTTTAGAATCTATATATTAGCCTAGATCCTTACTTTTGGCAAATATTGCAGTGCTTCATGGCTTTTCTCTGGCTGAATTGCCTGTAAGCTTTTCCACACAGAGGACAAGCCACTCCTTTATTCCGTTGCTGATAACAACTGTCACACACAGTGTAGTTCAGATGCCACCTGGAGCTTGGACCGTTACCAGGAGTACGAGCTCCACAATCGCCACACTTCCGGCAACCCTAAAAAACAGCATGATGACAACATGAGAATTGTCTGTCTGCAGTGGCGGCTCGTCCATAGGGGCTGCGGGGCTGCAGCACCCCCAACCAAAATTTCCCCAAATGGCCTAATTCCAATTTTTATTAATTTAAAAATATTTCAAAATGATTTATTTTTTCTCCTTATCCTTTTTGAATTTATAATTCTCTAGTATTAGCCTTAATGCTAGTAATTATTCTCTCCCCTTAAACACAACAGTCAAAAAACTCCGCCGTCTCGCCAACAGATTTCTTTTCGGGTCGACAGCCCCCGGATATATACCGAACGAGGTATAAAAACTGTTGAGAATATTAGCTCTATCATATCAAATCAAAATATCAAGAATTTAGCACGGGAATCTGTTAGGGAGAAAGGGGCTGGTCTCATCAGCCCTTCCCCGGCGCCGAGCAAAAGAATGATCGTTTTTTCTTTCGCGAGCATTGTAATCCCATCAGAGATAAGAAAAAAATCCTGATTTCTACTAATAAATCACGTTGGCTTTCTAGCTTTTCTCACTTAAACACTATTTTCATTTTTTTTATTTATAGCTTCTTTTCAACGTGAGAAACAATTCTGTTCAGCTATTTGGGCTATTCAAAAAGGATTTATTTTTACTTTTTAGTGGTCATGTTTTTTCTTTTTATACATAATGAATGGAATTATCTTTCTTCAGTTTTTGATTGCATTCAAGCGAGCTAGGACCAACTTCGTCTTTTTAAGACTGGATTAATGAGTTAAATAGGTAAGTGACATGTTTGTGATTGTTAATTAAGTGTAGGGTGACCAGACGACCCGCTTTTCTGACTAAGTTTCATAAAATGTGAAAAACGTAAAGAAAAACCTAGATTTTTTCAATTTTGGGGGTAATCTTTCAGAAGTTGGTAGTCTGAATTATTATTTAAATATGAGTTGTTTAAAAATTTAAAAACAATTGTCTTAATAAGGGTGCTCTTACAATATTTAATAATGTTCTTATAATAGAGTTCTCATATCTTCTATTTGATGTTTTCAAGATTTTTGTTTAACTGTGTGTGTGTGTGTGTGTGTGTGTGTGTGTGTGTGTGTGTGTGTGTGTGTGTGTGTGTGTGTGTGTGTGTGTGTGTGTGTGTGTGTGTGTGTGTGTGTGTGTGTGTGTGTGTGTGTGTGTGTGTGTGTGTGTGGCTGGCTGGCTGGCTGTAAATGAACTTCAACAGCTTAAATTTTTCTTGCTGTCTTATGGTGAGAAAATCGTAGTAAAGAAAAGAGGTCCTTGTGTCCACGTTTTTTAGATTTATTTAGCTTAGTATCACTTAAAATATACGTTTTCAACTTGGTCCAGCTGGAGCAGCACCCCCTATAATTTTAGCTACGAGCCGCCACTGTCTGTCTGTATGTTACAGACAAGAACTACAACGAATGTAGGCAGAGACATTAAAGGTTAAAATTGAAAAATCTTTTAGCCGGAAATAGAATTGAATCAAAATTGTTTAGCAAATTATTAATAATTATATTTCAATAATTGCATCTAAAATTAATGAAAGCTTAGCAGTATGAAAATGTTTCTCAAGCACTGTGAAAAATATTTTAACACAACAGAATATAGTCATAGTAGATAAGATCTCACAAGGTTCCCCTTCCCCCCAGATTATAAGATTTTACAGATAGTTTTTGTGGGAGAAAAAAGCAATTACAGCTTAATCCCTGATCCATTCAGATGTGTAGTTGTATTATAAAAAAATCTACAGCAAGATATCCAGATAGTATGGCATATGTTGTAGTTTCAACCAGGGTTGGCAAAAAAACGGGTTTTTTTAAAAAAACCAAAAAAAAACGGGTTTATTTGGTTTTTTTGGTTTAAACCAAGTTTTTTTAGAATTTTTTTTATCAGAATAAGTTATTTTAGCATTGATGTTTGAAATTGAGTTGTAAATGAGACATTTATTTCAGGGGTAGTTTATAATTGATAAATGATTTGTATATTTCAATTAATTAATTAAAATTAAATTAATTTGTTTTAAAAATAATTTTTGTTTCTAAAATATTCCAATTTGAATATCTAATATTATTGTAGTGAATAAAAATCAGTGTTAATTTATCTTGGATAAATGGTTGAAATAATCAAATTATTTATCTTAATTATATATGGATTAATTTATGAACTTAAGAAATTTCTTTAGAAAGAGAAAATTTTATTTTTTAAATGAGAAGTAAAAGTGAAATGTAAACAACTAATGTTAATTGAAATTGGATAATTGATAAAGATAATTAATTTGATTAATTATTAAATGGTAAAATAATCAAATTAATTATATGGATTATTTATGAACTTAAGAAATTTCTTTAGAAAGAGAAAATTTAACTTTTTTAATAAATAAAAGGGAAATGTAAGCAACTAATGTTAATTGAAATTGGATAAATGATTGAGATAATTAATCTGATTAAGGAAATTAACGGTTTTTATTAATTTAGTAAAAAAACCAACTGGTTTTTATGTTTATAAACAAACCAACTGGTTTTTAGCTTTTATCATTAAAGAAATCAACGGTTTTTATTAATTTACTAAAAAAACCAACTGGTTTTTATGACTGACAAATAAGACAAATTGGTTTTATTAATTAATTAAAATCGAAGCCATATTTTATCAGTGAAAAACAGATAACTTTTGAGTATGTTTAGTTACTCTTTGAAATAATGCTTCATTTTAAAGGAAATTAATAAATGAACTATCTCTTGCAAAATATAATAAGTTTAACTTAAGCATTTAAGTTTAGAGATAATTCAATAATTAAAACCATTAAATTAAAAGATTTCTGATTTTTAATCACCTTAAAATGTCAATTATTTTATAAATCTGACCTTTTAATTTTGTGCAAAAGATTATACTTAATAACACTTTCTTTAAAAAATCCTGAAAATATTTTATAATTTCTAAAAAAACCAAAAAAACCAAGTGGTTTTTTGGTAAAAAAACCATGGTTTAAACCAAATGGTTTAAACCGGCCAACCCTGGTTTCAACCCACTGTGATTTTATATACGGATTAAAGAGCATACGCAACTTACGGTGCACTTCCAACCACTCTTAGGCACAGATGAAACTGCAGGTGTTAGGCAAAAAGGATGGTATCCTTTGTCACAAGTATTGCACACTAACAGCTTGCTACCATCCTCAGACCTTCTGAAAAATTCAAATGAAGACACATTCAGTCTACAATAACAAAACCAAATATAATTATATAAATTTGAACAAATGATTTAAACACACAAAAAAAGTAATACAGTAAAATCCAGTTACAACGAATACCGATACAAAGAAAAATCCCGTTATTACGGAAGTCCCCAACCGTTTTTATTTGAATTAGCGATAGTACGGTTACAACGAAGAAATTTTACGGTCCTGTGAAGTTCCTTATTACGGGATTTTACTGTATATGCCCTGATATGCTGGGATAACTACCTGCAATTCTGGCACACTTTGCAATCGAAACACTGCCATCCTGCTCGAACATCAGGAGATGGGGTAATGGAGGGTTCTAGGCAATTCCCATGATAATAATTAGCACATTTGGTACAAAGTAGTAGTTTAGAAAGGTCTCCGCTTTCATGACAAGCCATGCACAACACACCTGAAATAATCACAAGATAATGGATGAGCAAAAGTTAAATCCTTCATTTAGAATAAACTACTTGCTCATTATATCCTTACATCATGGCATGAAATGAACACCAGCATATAAGATAATTCAGTTGTTTTTAAAAATAATTCTGATGTGATTTCCTTGAACAAACACATTTAAAATTTATCAATAATAATATAATCAATTTGATTTAAAATCAAAAGAAAAATGTTTCATAAATCCTAGTTAAGAATATTACTATCCATTAGTAAGCAATGATCATTTAACAAGAAAGATGTTGCAAAAAACTTTAAAATTAACATTTGAATCAAATTCTTTCAAAAAGACAAATTCAAACCGAGAATTGAACACCCTATAAGGAATTAATTTAGTTTTGCTGACAAGCAAATTGCAAATTTAGTTTACAAATATGTATATTCATATTGAAACTTCAACTCATTGTTTTACAATATAAAGGTAATGTTTGATAGAAGAGTTAAAAAAACAATTACACACATTTCATAAAGATATTACAGATTTCCTTTGAAAATAATGCTTTCTAATATAAAAAAATATAACTTACCAAATGAAAAAGCATGTTCCCGATGAATTGAACAAATGATTTTAAAACAATTTGCATTCTACAAAAAGCAAAACAATACTTAATACATCTGCACATAGGTATATACAACTATACATGCATATAACTTAAAACATAGTTTTGTCAACAAAAGATTGAAAGGTTATGTACCTGTAATGCACCAGAAACAATAGCACATGGATAATGATATATTCTTGTACACTCTGAAAAACAACACTTCACAGAAGCCCCGAACCTGTCACATTTACTACACCTCTAAAATGGAAATATAAAAAGATTTGAGATTTTAAGCACTTTATTTCAGTTAAAATGATTCACAAAATTCATTCTCATTTAAATGTACTCATTATGCACAGATCAATAAACTTAGGACATTTTGTAATAACTTAGTGGATGACACTAATTACTGATCTTCTGGATTGACCAAATTTTGAATTATTTAACAACAGTATCGAGTCAAGATATTTTGACAATTTTACTGCTTTTTTTCTTCTAATTAAATCTGATAGTTCAGTTATAAACAGGGTTGCTGGATTTAAATCAACTTGATTTAAATCACGATTTAAATCATGATTTAAATCACTTGATTTTTTAAAAAAAATCATTGATTTAAATCAAAAATGTCAAACTTCCACAATTTAAGTAAAAAAATTATCTGCTAGATATGTAACTGAGAGAGATAGGTTTAAGTTATTCTACATAAAATTGCCTCCAATTTCAAGATCAAATTTTTGCCACCAATAACAAAAAGGGGTAAATAGCAGGGTTTGGAATCAATAATTGTGATAAACTAAACAATAATTAAAATCTTATCTTTTTTACCTGGTATCAAATCTTAAAATACAAGTATGTGGATGATTTTTATTGAAAGCTCTTTTTTTAATTTTAGTCATGTTTTCCCAACTAATTTTTTCATATATAAAACTACAGATAATAGGGCTTTATTATCTGTGTGCATGGCTATCAGTTATTAATTACTGAATTTTCATTTTTATCACTAATTAATTATTATTTTAAAGAAATAAACACAATTCTTTGAGTAAAATTAGTTTACCTGATTCAATATAATTTAAAGATTGATTATAATTTTTACAGAAAAATGAGGCTTGATGTTTTTAGTAATCATTGTCACAATTTATTTTCAAACCTATTATTATCAAAATTTGGCAAAAATAGTTACAGAAAGAAGGATAAAAATTTTAGTTATTGAGTTCAATTCACCCTTTTCGAATGGGCTTCTTATCGGTGAGATACCAGTGAACTGCTTCTCTTAATTAATTCAATTAACAGGGCTCCCAGCAGACTTTTGGTTTGTCTTTAGGGAAAAAAGGGACCTGATGTCTTGAAAAAAGGGAAAAAAGGGACCAAAATTTTTTGAAGTCTTTTAAAAGGACAAATTACAATTTGTGGAAATCCAAGTGTAAAGTTATCAAAACCAACAAACTTAAAATCAATCTGGAGAGGCAGGTTAAAATTCCTTTTACTTACTGTTACTAGTTTACTTCAAAATGGAGTAAATAAAATACTATCTAAAAAGTTAGATAATTTTTCTCATTTCAGTTATTTGAAGTTTAAGTTAAAACATTAATCTCAAATAGTAGTGGCATAGCCAGAAATGATATCGAAATTAAAGAAAAAAAATTAAGGTTTTGAATTGCACTAATTTTTTTTCTCACTGAATGAATAATTAAATATTAAAATAAATTAATCATACATTTTAATCATGAAACAAAGAAAACCTTTGTTAACAGCAAACTAGAACAATGTATTTCATCAACACTCATAAATGAAATGTGTCTAAAAGAACATTTTATTTACTTAAAATCATAAACATAAGCTGGGGAGGACATAGGATTTGTTTTTTTTTCTGGGGGGGTAAGAATTTTCATAATCCAATTAAAACTTCTTTGTGATCTTAATAGGGAAAAAAAGGTAGTGAATTATCCTGCTCCAACTATTAAAAGGGGGTCTGGGAGTCCCCCCCAGAAAATTTTTTAAAATTTCAGTAAAAAAATCCCCATTTTTTCATCTCGTTTTGGTACGCCTCATCCGAATTTCTGATACTGGTTTTATGGTAGATTTTTTGCATTTTGACGAACTAAATATAAAATAGAGTTGTAATAAAAGAGTTACAAGGGTACCAAGGGGGTCTGGGGGTCCTCCCCCATAAATATATCGGGAATAAAAGAAATTCTAAAATATTTAATTTCACAAAGAAAAAAGTTTGGGGCTTGGGGGTGCAAAAGACCTGTTAAACCCCTCTGTCTACGCTACTTCTTGGTTGGGATTTTTCCAAAAAATGTCTGGGAAATCTTAAATGAAAAAACCCCGGAGATTTTTGCGACCCAGGACATTTCCCCGGACAGCTATAAGAATCCTGGACTGTCCGGGGTAACCCCGGACGTATGGTAAGCCTAACCATGGGGGCTAACTATATCTAACCGAACCTGATTTGGCAATGTATCGCCTCTAGTGGAGACGGAAGATTTATTTTTTTTCGAAATTTTCAAAGTAAAAACCAAAATTGATAAAAAAGGGGAAAAAGGGACCAAAAGTGTGAAAAAAGGACTTTTAGGGACTTGGGTTGAAAAAAGGGACTTTTAGGGAAAAAAGGGACCTGCTGGGAGCCCTGAATTAATTAATGTATAAAATAGACAAAAATTGGGTAATTAAGTAATGCTTAAGTATTATATTACATTGAAATTACAATATCAGAATATTATTAACCAGTTTCATGAAGTTCAGAACTAGTAATTCATTTAAATAAAAAAATCTGATTTAAATCAAATAAATCCGATTTTTTTGATTTTTTTAAAAAAACAAAAAAATCAGCAACCCTGGTTATAAATCTGTATAGAACCTGCTAATGATATTGTTAGAAAGCGAGATTCAATATTTTATCACCTGAAAAGTTAATTTGAATAAGACCCAGAGTGGTTTTAAAATAAACAATTAATTTTCTTTAAAACATCTTAAGATATTATGCTACAGTACAAACACATTTAATAAGGCTAAATTAATAAAAAAAAAAGGTAACTTCTTTAACCTCACCAGTCTCAATTGAACCAAAATATCAACCAATTTTCCAAATGGTTATGCCCAAAAATTTAAAGAAAGAGAAAAAAGAAAACTCATACCTGAAAAGCAGCTACAACTACAGCTTTGTCAACATTAAACAGTTTCTTCTCAAACGTCTTCGTAACTCCCTCTGACCAAGCAGCACAATTGAAATGAGCATACATTTCCCCTGAAAAGAAATTATTTTTATAACACAATAATAAAAAACTGCCACATGGCACTGGCAACACTTAGTTCATTTTTAAGCAATAAGAAACTAGGTGCACTAAATTATGTGACTTCAAAGCCATATTTTACCTGATATTTCGAAGATAGCTGTGCTACTAGGAGGCGACTTAAAGCCAGTTTCTTCTAGCTCTTGAAATAAATCGCTCACAATGCTAGATTTTTCAGATAGTTGAAGGGATTTAGATCGCTGAACTTTCATTTGATCTCTGTCAATAAGAAAACATTCAAATATTAAAAAGTATAGGCTAAAAAACAAACCAAGAAGTACTCTCTTGAAGGTGAGTAAGGTAGTTTTAAGCTCTTACTGAAATGGCAGTTTTATTCATGCATGTTAAGCAGTCTTTAAATTTATTAATGAGAAAGATTGCAATCAGTATATTAAGATTGACTTTAATATTGATTTGAACAAGAAACTTCAACTGATCACAAATTATAACACAAATAAATCAAGTGGCAATAGGCAAAAATAATTTGGACACCTAATAAATGTAATTACTGAATTTACCTCTAGATGAAAAAAGAGAAAATGTTTAGAAAACAAACATACCCGCTTGATTCTGACGACTTCTGTTTTCTGAAGAGAAGTTTTAATTCACTTCTAGGTTCAGAAGAAACTTCCACATTTTTCTCGGCACACTGCACTTGCTTTTGTTCCATGATTTCAAAGCAGTTAAAATCAGCAGTTGGCTTGAAATTACTGAACCTCCCTTGTCCTAAAACACTACTTTCTGATAGATTGCAGAATGCACAGAACTTTTCAATTCTGAAAAAATAAAAAATTATAAGTAAAAAACAGGACAAAGGTTCAGTTAACTAAGCAAAATTTAATTTTTCATACTAACTTTAGTTCAGTATCTGGTACTGTTGTTACAAGTATTTTCCCTTCAGTATCTGAAACTAAAATAAATTTATTAGTTAACATTACACTTAACTCTTTTAACCACCCATTTAGGAGATTTGATTTTAAAATACGTTGATCATCATTTTGTCTGTACTCACCTAATTTTAGACTGTCATCAATGTTATCATAAATATCTTTTGTTGGGGAGAGATTTTGAGGCTTTTGTGGTGATTGTGACATTCCAAAAAAGAACTTTTTCCCTCTAAAACGAGGACGCCCAGGAAATCTATAAACATAAAAATAATAGGGTTAGTAAGCCTTTTCTGTGTAAATTCAACAGTTGGAATAAAAGATAGGGCTTTTTAGGGCTTTAACAAACATAAATGTTTTTAAGGGCCTGTGGGCAACAGGGTTTAAGCTAGGAAAAACATTTCTACAGCGAAAAAGATAAAACGGAGAAAAAACTTTTGTATAATGCTTGAATAAAAAGTTGATTAGATATGTCAGTATTTTTAGCTAGAAAAATTTAATGGATAGAAACTACACAAGAAACAAATTTGATGTTAAATATACATTTTAACAACTTTTAAAGTATTTATATTCTTCATGTATTTATTAAGTTCCGATTTTTCATTTGCATTTTTGCCATCATCATCATACTTGGCCAGACAGCCCAGGGTGGGCCAGTGCCTTCCTTTGAATTTTTCCCCACAGTGCTCTATTATTGACAACTTGGCGCCATTTCCTCTCCCGGATGGCAAGGAAGTCCGATTCCACAGAGTCAAGCCATCTTAATCTGGGTCTTCCCCTTTTCCTGCATGATAGTGGTTTATATACAAGAATCCATTCTAAAAATGTGTGCTGCCCAATTCATTCTATTAATTTTAATGTATTTTATAACATCTGGGTCTTTATAAATTTTGTACAGCTCCAAGTTATATCTTCTTATCCAAACGTTGTTAACCTCTACGCCACCAAGAATGGCTCTAAGAATTTTCCGCTCAAAAATGGCTATTTTACTTTCTTCAACCTTGGTAAGAGTCCAGGTCTCTAAACTGTAGGTGAGTATTGGTCTAATTAAAGTTTTATATAGTAAAAGTTTTGTATTTCTTGATAGTAATGAAGACTTAATAAATCGTTTCAATCCATAAAATGCTTTATTTGCAAATATTAAACGGTTTTTACAATGCTATTACCAGTGGTGACAACAGAACCAAGATAAGTGAAACTGAACCACTTGAAATTTGTGTGAACCAATTACCAGATGGGATTCCCTGGAAATTCCACTGCTTAGTACAGGCATATACTTGGTTTTTTCACTGTTTATGACAAGTCCCATTTGATTAGCAGCCTGCTCCAAAGAAAGAAAAGCCTCTTTCAATGCAGGGACTGTTCTTGAAATGATGTCAATATCATCCGCATAGCCCAGGATTTGAATTGACCTTGAGAAAATATTGCCTCTGATGTTAATTTCGGCATCTCTTACAACTTTCTCTAGAGCGACATTAAAAAGAAGACAGGATAACGAATCGCCCTGCCGCAATTCTGCCATAATGGTCTGGAATATTTAAGCATTCTTCTGAGGGTTTCTGCATTTTGCGGGAAAAAACACCATACTAGAATCCCTAGTGGGCGTGGCCATCCAGGAATTCGATTCCCTAATTTAAAATTCATAATAACCAAACTTGTGAAGTCATAATTATCCATAATTACTTTAACTATTCAAGACTAGTAATTGAATTGCTAGTCTTGAAAACAGATAATGTACAAATTAAAATAAACAATAGAAAAACACTGCAATAATAAATAAAAATGTAAGGTAAAACTTTAATATTGCTATCACACAAACAAACACACACAATCAATACTGAAAGAGTGTTTACATTTTGTGATGCAAGATGTCATCTCTTTTAGGTCTCCCTCGTCCTCTCATTCTAGAAGTAAAAGAAAGGATTTATAGGTATGAGAATTAAAAAGGGAAGCAAGAAAATTATCTCAAGATACACTCTGCAAGAAATTAATGATTTTCAGAACATATTAGGGAGTTTTCTGAATATTAAGACAGAGTGAAAAAATGAAAATTATTATTAGTGAAAAATGAGATTAGTGAAGAATAAAACGAAAAATGCAAAACCACAAATAAGGTACAATATAGCCTAACCAACACAAATTAAGAAATTATTACAATATATACATATTATACTTTATATCAGCAATAAAATGAAAATTTTCTGATGTGTTTTCATTGATGGATTGTTTAAAAAGTGTTGCAGCCTGGGACAAGATGAGCAAAAGTGATAGGTCTGAAAAACTTGGATTAACTAACCTTTGATTAATAATATTTTACTTAGGGCCTAAATTAATTCTGAAAGTTTAAGAATGATTTGTAAGTTCAGTTAAAATACATGACAAAATATAGATGTAGTTGAAAAAATTTACATTTAAAAAACAGTAGTACTAACTAAAAATTTATGAACCTTTAGAATACTGAAACTAATCATAAAGTCCATCTAGATTGCATTTTATACATTCCAGGTTGCCAACCAAATAAAAAAAAGCAATTGAATTAAACTGCCCTAACATGAAAAACTACCATATAAAAGAGCTTAAAAGTTAAGAACAATGACCATGGGTGCCCCTCTTCAAAAATTGCAAGACTGAACATAGTTAATAATTTTACCCAGTTAAGTGTATTTTATACAAGTTGACAGAATTTTCAAAATCACCCTGCCATGTTTGTTAAAAAAATATTAAAAAGAATCGGTATTGGTGCAAATCTGCAAAAAACAAAACAGATTTAGTAGCAATTAGTTATAAGGTTTTGAATTGACAAAAAAATTACAAATTTCTCCAAAAAATCTATAATAAGTTAAGTCTGTAAGAATAAGTTCCATTCTTGGCATTTTAAGGCAAAATACAGGTCAGTGCTGAAGATCGGTGCAAATTGCTGCTGACTGGTCTTCGATTTTATTAAACCAGAGACAGAATTCCCATTCACAGAACTTTTTAAAAGACTGAATTCCGTCCTCAGGACTGAAGAGTGGCACCCATGACAATAACATTATCTTGAATTAAGAAAGATGCAATTCTAAGTCAAAAATGTTGGTTTGTAAGCCATTTTTTTTACATAAAGCAAACAATTTTACAAATAAAGTCTGAATAATCTAATCTTAAAAAGAATAAATAGCCTTTTATTACTCTTACAAAATAATAATACAGTAAAGCACCGTTTATACGTCTTTCAAGGGACCGACGTAAATCGACGTATAAATGAAAAAACGTATAAACGAAAATGTCCTTAATATTAGGTTTATAACGCCCCTAATGCAGATTTACAAAAATACGTTAAATTTTAGGTTTTGCTAAAGAAAAAAAATTACTTCAAAACAGTCTATAATTGAAAAATATTAACTAATAAACTTTAAAATAGTATTAAATATTTTAAAATATTAAAACATTTAACATAAAAATTAAAGAAACTCTACCTTTATAGTGATAGGGTTATATAACGGCAGTTTTATGGTCCCGCTTTCTTTGTGGGGTCATTTAGCAATCAAAACAATTCTTCTCCTCTGCAGGGGGTGCTGGAGACCCCCTAACCAGAGATAAGGGCCATAAAACTGTAGTGTAGTTCATCCCGTTATCAGTTCAACGAACTGCCCTTTTTCTCACCCCCACTCCATTGGTCATGCCCCCAACAATGGCCAAGGAATGCAGTGCTCTTCAACCTTTCCTGGGGAAATTTTCCCACGGAATAACAACTGATACTGGATATTTTCGAATTTTAAGACAGTCGAAAACGACGTATAACCGATATTGCGCGTCGTATAAACGAAGAATTTTTGTATTAAAAAGAATAGGAATGAATTGGGACTTCGCGAAAACGACGTATAAATGATAAAGTCGTATAAATGAGAAACGTATAAACGGTGCTTTACTGTACATTAGGGTGGGTCAAAAATTTTTTTTTCACATTTTCCCAGGGGCACAGCGACAAAAGGGTGCCAAATGGTCTCAAACTGACGTGTGTAAAATATTATTCGATTATAATAACTCTTTTTGCCTCCGGATTGGCTTCAAAGTTTCGATTAATATAGTAATTTCATGTAAAAATGGACAAACGAGAATCAAGCTTTTACCTCGATTTCACGAATCCGTCATGAATGTAAATGTGTACAATGGTATAAAAATCATCATTTAAGAGTATAAAATAATTATAAATGATACCAGAGTTGAAATACTTGAGTTGTAATACAACATATTTTAAAATATCTCAATGGTTAGAACTGGCAGTCAAAAATTTCTTGCTGGAATCATATAAATGTGCGAAACTCTTATTGGTGGTTGAGTAGGATTTTAAAAACATGAAATGTTTAATAAAAATGGATTTGTCAGAAGGTGGGTACCTTTTTTGGGTGATATATCAACCCCTAGGAAAACATCTGGATAATAGTTTAAAAGTTAGGGTTTTCCTTGAAATTTCTTTGGCATATTAGGAATATTTTATCCCAAGTGACCCCATATGTGTCACTAATGTCCAAAAATAAATTAAAACCACATTTTAAGAGTCAAATTATTAAACATTTTCTTAAGAAGAGCGATAGATCCCCGTTTTCAGCATTAAGCTCAGTATTATCCCCTAAGTTTTTAAATAAGCTACATTACTTTTCAAAACTTACTTGTAATCATCTTAAACAGTTGAATATGCTATATTTTAACTTTTATGAACACGCATAAGGGTATGCTAAGGAGCTATTTTGAGTCAATCCTCCTTCCAAAGAAGTATAATTTCATGGGCCTGGGTTTCAGTATCTTGTTATAGCAAAAAAATATGTAAATCATGACTGATGTGAATCATAACTGATATATTGCCTAATGAACGAACTATCCATTCGACAATAATTGTTTCAACAAATTTTTGCGATCATATTTGGATCCCAAGACCAGCCAGTGAACTGTCCGCTGAATTTTGAAAAATATAACTATTTCTACTTTTAAAAATTAAAAATACCGCTTTGTACTGGCCAAACTTGAGGGAAAATTTATCTGAACTACCAATATTTAAAATATGTACCACTGGACAATCCACTGTTTGTTGGCAAAAAAGATCCTCCTATTCTACGGCTATTGTTAATATGATAGCATATTACATTGTCACTTTGGCAGTTGTTTTTGTATTGATAATAAATAAAGGTGACTTATGTGATTAAAATTGCTTTTAAAGACCCTTATTTGTGAGCTATAAGAAGTTAGTGACAAAAAAATTTAATTTATATGATTTTAAAAAAATTTGGAAAATTGCATATTTTTGTTCTATTTGAGGCCAATCCGGAGGCAAAAAGAGTTATTATAATGGAATAATATTTTACACATGTTAGTTTGAGACCATTTGGCACCCTTTTCTTGCTGTGCCCGATAGAATTTGTAAAATTTTTTTTTCGCCATAGGAAAATGACCCACCCTACTGTACATTCTCTTCATCCATGCTATCTTTTTAAAATCAAATAAATAGAATACAAAATTAGGCTTTCAACTTGCACTATAAGCAATGAAAAAGAATCAATCAACCAATAAAAAACTAAACTAACACTTTAGACACGACTGATGGGTTGACAAGGTGTTTATTAGGAGAACGCGAGAAATCCTTCCTGGGTCTCCCCCGGGTCCTCTTGGCTGCCACTGCCCCAATCCCCTCGAAGCCGAACGCCTGTGGTTTGCCGGCGTCTTCTGCTGGGGCAATGTGCATTGCCTCGATAGAAGGCGACCTCCCCATGGCGGGGTTTTCCCCCGCATTCTCGGCGGCGGCTGCCTGGCTGAGAGCCGACGCTAACTGATGGTTGAATGAAAGGGGTACTTTTGCATCTTCGCCTTCAATCGGGTCCGATTTGCTTTCTAGTCTGGGGCCTCCAGGGTGATCATCAGCCATTTTACTTACATCTTACACACTGGAAAAAGATTATAAATTTGTATGTGCTGTTAATTTAAAATAGCATACACATAAATTTGGGTTCTTACCTATTATGCCGTCGACCGTGCCGCTGATTCAGAAAACGTTATCATATCCTATTGACTATACCATAGCCATACCGCTGAATTTAACGACAGCTGAATGGTCAACGGTATAATACATAAGTACCTAAATTTGCTTGATACTGATTTTGGTGCTATTCTGTTATTTATACTCCTAAAAATTATTAGCTTCTTTAATGTCGGGTATTTAGTTAACACTAAATTTTTGCCACCAGTAAAAGAATATTACATTCAATTTTGTTTTTAAAAAGATACATCAGAAACGTTTTGAAATTATAAAAATATTTTCATTCCATTCATATGTTAAAAATCCCCAATATATTTTAATTGCATTACACTATTTGAAATCTAAGATGGTCAGCTGGTCTGGGTCCACTGAAAATTGGCTCCAGACCACTACGGAGAGAATTTCACTGGTCTGCTGAACAAAATTTTCAATAATAATGAATTATCTAAATAAAACTATTCCAAACACAATAAAACAATGTGGTACTGCACAGTAAATTGCCAAAAACAATCAAATATAAGAACATAATATTGAAATATTTTAACTAGCAGTGTTATCTTTTAATTTTTGTGACATTTTATGAATAAAAAACATTGTCTCTAACTCAAATTGAGCCCGTTGATTGAAATACCTGTTTTTACCATGGGTAGGAAAAATCATTCATATATCCCAAATTATGAAGGTTTCATTCAATATAATTTACAAGTTCGCAATATTTAGCATATTACTTAATATATTTATAAAAAGCTTGGCAAATTTTAGCGGAACTGATAACAGAATTGAGAAAAGAATAATACAATTATATGTTAAATAGAAACACTTTTCTTACAGCTAACAAGGTTTTATAAAAAGACTAATGACAAATTCTGAAAATATGCCAAGTTTAATAACATAGTATTTTAGAATAATCTAAATCCTTACTCTCAACAAATAACCTACATACATCACTTTGTAAGTTCTCATACAGTTTCTTAGTAACATTTTTAGAAATTTAAACAAAAACTAGTGACTAATTTTGTCTGCTCAAAAATATTTGTTAGACATGTGATAGGGGCTAAGATCAGATTATGTTAGTCAATATACCATACTGAGTCACACGAAGCTTGGGTATTAAAATATTTATACAATAACAATTATCGATGAGTAAAGAGGTTATTTATTGGTGCTAATAAAAAATAATTCGGCAAAACATGCGAATCTAACGGTGTAAAACTGAAAGAAACAACGAGTTTAACCAAAACCAAAATACTGATATGACTTAGGAAATCCTCAATTGTGAACATAAAATGCATGTAATAAAATAAACCAAATGATTTGACGACGTTTTTTAAGTCGTTAAAGCCAAAATTATAATGATCATAGGGTTAAAAACTGCAAGGATTGTAGAAATATTGAAAATAGATGTTGATAGAGAATAAGGACTAAACCTTAAATATGTATTATTAAAAGGTGAAAAAATCAGAAAACATCACATGAAATAAGGCAAACACCCATTAAAACCAACGTAATTAATAATAGGAAGGGATTAATTACATATATAAACAAACCTTGAAGTAAATCAATTTTTCCTATTGTCATTCCAAAGGGGCACCTCGATCTACAGGAATCATGGATTGGAATGGGAATAAAATCACGTTAAATATCTAATTAATCCTTTTAATTCAGATTATTTAATTTAGTTTTAAAAAACTTAATAATTATTTTCTTTATTTTTTCTACAGACGCAAGTTTTTTCAAGCGTTGAGATAACAGCTTGCTTCTCCTTCCGATTTTCAATGTTTACATTTTGTGAAAGGGAATATTCTAAAAAGTATTAAATAATAAATAACTGGGACATTTTAAACTTATTAATTTTCAAACCTTTATTCAATCTTATTGAATTACTTCTCTTCTAGTTTTCGATTTTTCTTAAATTTGATATTTAGAGTTCATGCTTGTTGTGATTGGTCACTATGTAGCATGTGAGGCCACTTGGCATGAGGTGTGTCCTATTTCGACCAATCACAAACTGCGTTTATGAAGCTTCTTGATCGTCAAAGGAATTTCGGCGCAAGTTTAGAACTGCTGATGGTTGGCGAGTTTTGGCTATTTGGCGCCATATTTAGAAGCCACTTAATTCATTTAACATTAGTTGGGGTTACTATATATTGATTTTTATCGCTAAAAACTTGGCGCATCAGCAGTTCTAAACTTGCGCCGGAACTTCTCCATAAACTGTTTATTTATTATGTGAAAGGAAATCAATAAACTTTTGTAGAAAGATGGAATAACGTGTGGTAATAAAGTAAACTACAAAATCATCGATATCTACCAGCGGCGATCGATAGTTTAAAGGGGTCCACAGACGAGCAACTTGGTCATCAACTGTCAACCGGGCCGAATGGGATGTTTGACCGACAGGACTTTTGATCTAACGGGACGTGCCTAATTACTACCATTCCGCTTTGAAAGACAGAAAGTCATTTACAAAAGGCACGCGTGACGTCAACCTGTTAGGCGCTCACTTTCTGTAATAAAATATCTCATAATTAACTGAAAAAATTTTGATTAAGAATTTTAAGAGATGCTGGAATTCTACATAAGATTTTTTAAGCAAAACTAGTTTTTATAGTTCAATGTACTAAGATTTGAAGAATGCCCTTTATTAAAAATTAGAAACCAAAATGAGTTGTCGGGACCAAATGTCCCGTTCGGTCAAGTGTGCCGTTTTGGTTAAACGTCCGATTCGGTCAAATGACCCGTTCGGTCAAACATCCCGTTCGGTCAAAAGTCCTGTCGCTCAAACGTCCCGTTCGGTCAAAAGTCTTGTTGGTTAAACATCCCATTCGGGCAAGTTGTCTTTCAGTCAGGTGGCGCGTGGCGGTCGGGAAAGAGGCGCTTCGGTCTGATGGATTTTGGGGCCACATGCAGCTGCCATCGAATCGAACCGAATATCGAATATTTGTAATGGCATCGTAAATCGAAAAAAGCGATTCAGCAGTGTCACAATCGTTTTTCTCCATGACGTCGGCGCTCACAGGTTGACCAATGGAACTACCAGTATTACTAACGCCATCTGGCGATAAATTGACCCCATTGGACTCGCTTCACCTGACGTAAGGATGACGTGGTAGCTACCATCCAATCAGAATTCACTTCGATTCACGTGACCAATATTCGAGACCCTCCGGAGGTATCGAGCTCGTTTTTGACCACGTGACTCGATACGAGTAGCAGAAGTAACAGGTTGATAACCTGTTATTTCGATAGACGATGGCAGCTGCATATGGCCGGTCTATTGGGCGCGACCCCTTCAAACCCTGCTGTTGTTGGGATAATCGCGGAACATTTTGCAACGCAGGCCACCGTCTATCACTGTTCTGAGGAAGGTCGATGCTTTCGATCCTCCTGCATCCCTCTAAAACAGGGGTTTCCAACTGGCGGCCCGCCGAGTCATTTTGTGCGGCCCGCGAAGCTCTCTGAAAACCCTCCAAAAAGTAGCTACAAAACCCTTTTTAGCACACTAAAATTCAAAATTTTTTCGGGGGAAAACCCCCGACCCCCCCATATACCTCTCAGATTATGGACTAGCTTCGATTCGATCGTTTTCTATGGTACTTGAATTAAAAAGTTTGAGGTTGTTTGTAAAACCTGAAATTCCCCCTCAGCGTAGAAGGGGGTATGAAGGCTTTTATAACTTTTATCATGAAGAGGGACAAAATGGAGTATCAAAAAATTAGGTAAAACAATCCTCTAAGGAAAATTTACAAACATTTTTTTGAGGAAGACATTTTCATTTAAGTAATATTCAGATTATTAAATATATTCAGTATTCCTACGAGTTGTTTAAGAGTAAAAAAATTCATATATCCTTTGGAATTTTGGAAATTACACTAGTGCATACATTCAAAATATGTAAACAACCTTCGTCCCTCTTTTGTTGGAAAAGTTTGATATTGAAGACTCACCCCAAAAAAATTATCATCGTTAAAAAGGAGCCAGATTACTTTGCGGCCCGCCACTTGACTTGTGATTTCGGTTGCGGCCCGCGAGTACTTAGAAGTTGGAAACCCCTGCTCTAAAACTCTTTAATCCTCTAATCCAGCGGTTCTTAAACTTTTGACCACCGCGGCCCCCCTTTATGTAACTGCCTGACATCACGCCCCCCCCAAAACAAATTTCGAATACTCCCTTGGCATAGAGGTATAAGAATAATAGAGACGGCATGGACGGCAACCCTGTGTTCCAAAGATCAATGCTAGGCAAAAAGAATTCTTTAACATTGGAGCTCCCATAGACGCGTCGATTTCGAAGGTGAAAAATCGTAATAACTCATAGAAAAATGATCGGAAAATGAAAAAAACACCTGTTTATGATGTACAAGGAAAAGACTAATTATTCTGAGCTTAAAAATTTATAATATCTCCGAAGCATTTTTATGAATGGGATTTTAAAAAACTTCGCGCCGAGTTCGTTCGACTTTCACGAGCTATATTCGATTAAATTTGACAGAATTTCAGTTAAATTACTTCTAGTATTATAAAATGAAGATTTGTGATTAGATTGGATGTGTTTTTGAGTCATTCAAATCAATATTTCTGGTTGAAAATTGTTTTTTACGAAGTTAAGTCATGAAATGAGCTTTGGCAGCCGTTGGCGATAGAGCTTGGCGCTTGTTTTGTGTTGGTGCGGGTTTAATTTTAGCGCGTTATTATTTTTTATTTTACCTCTTTCTCAAGAATTCAAGAAGATAACTTCCAATACTTATTAAGGAATAATATAAATGCATATTAATTGTGATTTTTTAAAGTGTCTGTGGATTTTTTTGCCATATTGTAAAGACTATTTTTAGATTGCTGCTACATTAATGCTAAATGTATCAAAATAAGTTACCAATATTTACATTTATGTAATTTTTGTAACAATATTGTTAATAATATTATTATGGATATTTGTACAAGATTTGGGTACTTCTTTTAGAATTTTAATACCTCAATAAAATAATGTAATAATAATTAATGTCTCCATCACTGGGGCTGTTTAAAAATTTTTTCGCTTTGATATCCTTGAAATTTCATAACACAAAACCTAATCAGTAGAATGTTATCTTATTAATTTAATTTACTAGTTCAAAAGCCATCAAATGTTTAATTCGAAAATATTTTTTCAGTTGCGAGTTTGCCATTAAAAAAACTAATCAGCAGATTGGTTGGTTGGGGTTTTATGGCATAAGACCCCCCCTATTTTCAGAAAAATATTATTTTGAAGCACATACTCTTATGAATGAAGATTACCGTCACTCTTTTTCCTATTAGTTTTTGGGTATTTATATTTTGAAGTTTCAAGCTTTTCGGTGCCTTTTCGGTTTTTGCAACATTGTTTGCTAAGATCGCGAAGTGATAAGTAGAGGGGGTTAACGAGCTTTAATGAGAAAGGGGAAGAGTCTCCAAGTTAAATAAGGTAAAAAGTAGACCATCAAATTTCAAAGTGATAATTCACTTCACAAATCCATAAACTTCTTCCCTGTATGTTTTCAGATGTAATTCGCTATTCAAATTACACAATTTATGCACTTCTATATAAAAGCATAATTAATTAACTATTTTTTAAATCTTTCTAACCACTTAAAGTAACAGTTTAATTTTTGTATTCATCAATATAAAATTGCTTTCCTTTAAATATTGCGTGTGCTTTATCGTTGTGAATTAGAATAGGATATAGAGTAGTGTTAATTTCATTTATGTTTCAGATAACAGATACTGGAATTAAAATTACTTAAATAAAATGTAACCTTTAAAAACAGAAGCTATCACTAATTTATATTTTAACTGTAAAAAATTCGATAGCATTGATACAAAAATATGAAACTTATAAGGCAACAAAAAATATATATATTCTGAGCGCCGTGCCAAACAGCGCGATAACCTCGCCAGATAGCGTGAAATCTCGTAAATCATAGCTTTGACATGCTAGGCAGTCATGGGATCGCTCGCTTCCGTTGAAATCGGACCCGATTCCTCCTCTATTCTTCTTTCCTAACTCTATGTCCCTTGGCCGTTTCGGGGGGGGGTGACTCAACATTATTCCAAAGGTACCCCCTCCTTTATTAGTTGAGTTTTAGATTACTTTAAATCCGTATCGTAGCTCCGTATTTAAATTATGCTCCAAAAATTTTTGAAAATTTTCCTCAAAAAGTAATGTTTAGCTCATTTTGAGATACTATTTTTATTTTTGAAAGCACCCCAAGGGCATGGGCGTAGCCAGGGTTCCACTTAGGGGGGCAAGCACAGGGTTGACTTTTTTATGTGTGTGAAGAACACTTTTAAAGCCACGTGAGAGAGGGCCGTAGCCACAGTATTGTTTCAAAAGGGTTTTTTGAACTTTATTGAAATTAATGTAATAGTTTTGTGGGCAGTGTGGAAACAATGAGGTTTTTTATCCATATTAATAGGTTTAATGTAGTTTTTCAACACTTTTTTAGGTAGAATTTGCGTCCAAGAAAATTTATATAAGAAAGGTTTTGAGTAATACAGGTTCAAGTTTCAAAGGGGGTCTGGGGGCATGGGCGGATTTAGATGGTGAACCCTGGGGGTGCGTAATGGAAAACTTGGGGGTGCAAGCTGCCCCTGATGACTTTGAAAACATGATTTTCCCCTATAAAAATGGAATTTTCTCAAAAAGTTGGGGGTGAGTTGCACCCCTATGCACCCCCTTAAATCCGCCCATGTCTGGGGGTTATCCCCCAGAAAAAATTTGGGAATTTGACCCTAAGAACCTGATTTTAAACTGTTTTTTAGTACACGTAAACCCAAATTTGGACAAACATTTTTAGGTAGAATTTTGATTTTAATGAACTTATAAAAAGTGTGCATAATGAAAGTTAAATACTAAAGGGGGCCTGGCTTTCTTCCCCTAAAAATGTTTGGAAATTTGACCCTTAGAAAAGGGCTTCAAACACGTAAACCCAAATTTGGACATACATTTTTTAGGTAGAATTTCGATTTTAATGAACTTTTTACAAAAAAATGTGAATAATAAAGGTTTAAATACTAAAAGGGGTGCTTGACTGCCCGCCCTCAGAAAGTGTTTGGAAATTTGACCTTAAGAACAGGGTTTCAAACTGTTTTTTGGTACACGTGAACCCAAATTTGGACATACATTTTAGGTAGAATTTTGATTTTAATGAACTTATTGTTAAAAAAAATAAAGGGCGAAAATTTGAAAATTTTTGAAAATTTGACCCTAAAAAACTGGGTTTTAACTTAACTAAAAGTAAGTTACTCAGGACTTACTCAGGAGTTACTCAGGGGGCAGCTGCCCCTCCCTGTCCCCCCGGCTACGCCCATGCCCAACGGTACAGCTCCTTGTAAACCATGGAATTTTACCATGGAAAATTATAAAATGAATTCAAAAATTTCGAGGGAGCCGGGGGTTCTGCCCCAGAATTTTTTTTGAAATTTGCCACTTAACTGTTTTACCTTATTTTGAAACGGCAACTTGAGTGTTCCCCAAGGTAACTCGCGGAACCCCTAGAAAGGCACTGCGGACCCCCGGGGATCCACGGACCACAGTTCAAGAACCACTGCGGTCTAATCCCTTGTATCTCGTTTGATTTTCATCCTTCTCACTATTTTTATCCCCTTCTTTATCTTTCTCTCCAAAAAAGAGGCAACCAAACTATATGAAGCAGTGATTGCCAATCGGTAATCGGTATGTGGAATAAATTTGAGTGTATGCAGAATGTAGATATTTTTACACTTTGCAATTGATTTAAGTATCCATCACATAGAGCTAGTTGGAAAACTATCACTTTCGGAAAGGAATGGAAATTTCAAGCTGTAAAATTGGTCAAACTTCATTGCACAACAAGAAAGAGAGAAAAGGAGTTATATCATTCCACCAATATCGGGGGGTGTTGTGAATACTAGAGAATACTTGAACTGTGAACTTGTGATTAGTGGCAAACTGGTGATTCAGAAATTTTTAATGATTTTACCTTTCAAGTTTGTGGCAATTGTTTATTGTTGTAAACATTTAATTTTAGAAATGGAATTATAAATTGTGTAACTAAATAGGATGTTTTAACGAAGTCCTCGTTTTGGCTAAAATAAGAGTAAATTCTTATCATCGATAAACTTAAGTAGAATTACTACAGATGGTTTAGGGGGAATAATCCCCCAGAAAAAATCTTATTAAGGGCCTACAGAACGCAAATTTGCTGCAATGCATCCAACAAATGTCCTCTGTCTGATTTATTCCGTTCAAACCCAATTACGTCTCTACATCCTAACAAAACTGTTACAAAACGGCCGTATAAATCAAAGGCCCCATCCCATCCCTCACAATCGCAATCCCAACCAACTCAGTGGAATTCCTGGAAGCGTCGCGAATGGGCGCAACGGGATATTTAGCTCTCTGGGACAGAAATAATACTCTTCTTCCTCCTCTCGAGATATTCCTCTCTGCCTACACGTTTCGAATGTTTGAAAGGAATAAAAAAGAGCGCGCGGAGCAACAGGCACGAGCGCACACCTGGCAGAGGGCGAGAAGAAGACGATGTTCCAATCTGAAGGTCAAAGAGAACTGTTTGTGTCTCTCTTTTCTAGGGAGACTATTTTAAAAGGTTGGTCTGTTGAGATGAAGTGTTGCGAGGGGAATAGAGGAGGTGATGGTGGGGTTAATATACGCGGAAGTTGTGTTCGGCACTAGTTAGTAGTTAGCTAGAACAGCTAGAACTATGTTGCATTAATTAACTACCACTACCGATAAACTAATATATAGTTAAATAGTTGTTCAACTACTATTAACATAATATTAAATAGTAGTAATACTTAATCTTAATACTTTTGGCATGCATAGTCTGAAATCTAGGTGTAAACTTTTCTGTGTAATGTTCTTTTATAAAGTTTTTAACAATATGATTGACTGCAATTACATAACTAGTACGTTGCAGATATCTGTGCCTACAAGATCTTTTCATAACCTTCATTTGTTTAAAACTGTTTTATTAAATTAAGTTATATTGAAAACTTTTGTATTTACAAATTTTATAAAATATTTAATGATATGTCTGATCAATTGGATATTTTTGATATGTCTAAATGAATCAAATCCAAATGGTCTCTTTCAATTCATTGATGTGTTAGTTGCCATTTAATGTATCTGTATGTTACTTTTTTTTCTCTCGATTTAACACTATTATTGGATTCTTTTCTGTTGTGTACATCTAAAATCAACTGGATTATACCAGTTCAACTTTGCTAACAGATGAAGAAAATTAAAAGAAGATGGAAATCCTTTCCGTGGTGTGATGCGGTTTCGGCACGCTCATTCGTCACTCCAGTTTGTTTAATAGCTTAGTGGTTAAACCACAGACAATAAGAGACAGACCGGTCAATGGGCGGCCCACGACACGAACGCCCTCAACCCGCGGTACCTGCACTAAAACTGTGGTTACAGTTAAGCTTTTAGGTCTGGCAACCATGGAGACGTTTTGCGAAGACGTAATCCATCGACCATATGATCACCAGGATCGCGATCCTTGGCGATCACATAAGCCATTTTAATGCTTTTTAAAATTAAAAAATTTCTTTTCTTTCAACAAATTTTTAAAATTTCCTATTATAATAGAAATTTTAAATTAAATCATTAAGGTTTGTTCATCAACAAAATTTCGTGATCGCATATGATGAAAAACTCGATTGTAAAAATACAAGCTTAAATATAAAGTAATCAAGAATCACACAAGTAAATAATGAATCTAAATGATTTTATTAAATCTCATATTTCAATAACTACAAATATTTGTTATAATCCCTTGGCTTTTTAAGACAAAAATGATGTGTAAATGAAGTTGAAATCCCCGTGAATCTAAACGAACACATCTTTTGCAAATACGAATCCCAGATCCCAGGCACATTCAAAATGAATTCTTGACAATAAAAATATATAATACTAGGATTCATTTTCATCTGAATTTAATATATACGCCTATAATTAAAGCGATTTATACCGAATTCTATCAGGCTTAGAAATCAAGTTCAAGAATGCAACACAGATTTTCCAATACATTGCAAAATAGGGAAGAAACGAGATAAAATATGCCTTAATGCAATAAGACACTGTTAAAATGATTTACAAATCTTGAAAACAATTGAAAAGAGTCCGATTAAAACGATTTACACAAACTTAATGTTTACTTTCAAAATCGAATATTGCAAGTTTCGTCAACAAAAAATGTATAAAGATTTCGATTAAAAAATATTAAATTAATCGATTAATGCCGGTACCGCTTGTCAGAGGCGCCACTTGAGCTCTCTGGATAAGCCCCGCCTATTGACCGGTCTGTCTCTTCTTGTCTGTGGGTTAAACTATAAACTACTTTTTTACTAGTTAAAACCAGGGCTCGATTTCAGCCAGAACGGCGTTCCGGAACCTCTTTTTCGATTAAAAAATAAATATTTTATTTCAGGGGTCTCCATTACTACAGCCCGCGAAACCCTTTCATCAGGCCCGCAAAAACCTTTCTATGAGTACTAAAAAAAGTCCTAAAATGAATTAAAACCCTGTTTTCAGAGTCAAATTTCCAAAATTTTTATGGGGGAGGACCCCCAGAATCCCCTTTTTGTGTTTAGATATTAACTAATCACATTTATCTTCAGATTAAGTTCATAAAAAGGTGAATCTTACTAAAAAAATATTAAAAATTAACATTAAACCTGTAAACATGCGTAAAAAGGGTTTAGAGGGAATTTCGAGTTTCTTCCCCCCTGTGCAAAAATTTAACTTGGGACCTGATAGTGATTTAATTTTCTTAAAGGATATTTGGGCCCCTTCTTCTTCTTCAAAAGCTCTAGAGCCTGGTAGCATATATAAACTACCTTCACATTGCTACCAACCATAGGACGAATATAGATACGAGGGCATTCAAGAGATGGCGTTACGAGAAATCAATTATGCCCATTCTTGCTCTGTTTTTCTTCACATTTATTTTTTTATTTGCTTTGAGATTTTTTGAACCCCTTTCTCTGTTTTTCTTAACATTTCTTTTTTGTTTGCTTTCAAAATATCGCCAGTGTTTTTTTATATTCATTATTAAAAGTTCTCTTTTCGGAAACTGGCTTGGTTTTCTGACAAATCCTTTATCCGATCTTATTCCGCTTTATTTTAATTAAATAAAAGCTTTGCTTTTAAGTGTTCGGATCAATAAATGTTTTAGAAATCAATGAATCAATAAATGTTTTATAACCTTTATTCAAGACCAAAATAATGTCGAAACACTATTTTAATTTTTGTCAGGTATTATCAATCTGTATATTTCTAATCTTTATCCTAAAACACATAATTGCCAGCTAAGCCATTCTCGTTTTTTTTCTTTTTTATTTCTACGTGATTTTATGTAATGCTCATCCACTGTTTTAGATTGTTCTACGGTCGTTTCGTTTACTGGGAAATTTCTTTCCCCCCTTTATTCTTTTTTCGGTAGGTTTTTGATTGGAAATTTGTTATCAAGGGGGGTAAAAAAATTTCTAGTAGGCAAAACGTCCATGACACCTTTTTGATCAGACATTTATTTTTGAAATTCCTGTAACCCATGGAGGAACAAGTTGCTCCTTTGAGTTAAAAAAAATTACGGATTTATGTATTTCGTTCCTATTTTTCTCTTTTTACTTTTTTGTATATTTTTTGTCATAGTGTTTTGTATTTTGTTATTTGTATCAAAATTTAATTTGATTTGAAATCCCTTTCTCAACCATGAGGTCACGATCAATTGAAAAACAACGTTTATTTTTACACAATTTATAATTTTTTTAAAATTTTTTTTTAAACTGTAGACAATTGTTTCGGGGATCAATGGATCCCCTTCTTCAGTACAAACAGACGAAAATAAACATCAAATCAATAATTTAAACATAACATGAAGGCAAAAAGTTACAGTTTAAGTTGAAAATACAATAGAGGGAAAACATGTTTAAATTATTGATTTGATGTTTATTTTCGTCTGTTTGTACTGAAGAAGGGGATCCATTGATCCCCGAAACAATTGTCTACAGTTTAAAAAAAAAATAAAAAAAAATTTATAAATTGTGTAAAAATAAACGTTGTTTTTCAACTGATGTTAACATTTGCACAAGATTCTTTTCGCCATGAGGTCACGATTTTAAAGGACATCATTGTGTAATACGGAATTGCATTTGCTAAACTTACGTTTATCTGCTATGATCATTGCAAATCCAGTATGTTAATTTAATTAATTTAAAAGTTTTTATTTTCTGGAAATATAATAGATTGTAGAAAGAAGATGGATAAGGTAAGCAAACATTTCCTTTATTTTAATTAAAAATAAAGCAAAAAACTGTTACTCGAAAGCAAGTAGAAAGTGTTTCCAGCATCAGCTCAACGGCAAGATCTATTTATTCTTTGATAATCATAAAAGTTGTTCATTAATATATTAAAAGGTGGTATAAGAAGTTTAAAAAAGTATTAAAATAATTTTTTTAGTATAAAAGTGACATTTTAAAAAATACTATTGGACTCTCAATATTATCTAAATGCTTTTTTAGATGAAATATGTAAAAATAATCGTCTTAAGTATTCCGAATAATGTAATAATGCCCCCAACTCCGACTCAGAAAAATAACGTCAAAATTGTCAAAATTAACTGGATATATAAAATATTAATCGAAAAATAAGTTAATAGTGGAAATAAATGTAGCAATGTGAAGGTAGTTTATATGCAGCCTGGTACAGGCCAAGGCCGTCTCAATTAGCTTTCTCCAACGGAGCCGATCAGCCGCCACGGTCCGCCAACGATTTATCTTTAAAGTTTGTAAATCCGCCTCAACACAATCCATCCAATTTGGGCCCCTCCCGAAATGAATTTCTACATACGCCATTATGATCCTAGACGTGTTAAAAAAATTTTTATGTTGTTACTATTTAAAACGTATTTCCAACGATTCATTTGTGCATATTTTAAATTAAAAAAAATTTTAAATGCATTTTTATCTTTTTTGCAAACAACATTTTGTGATATAATATTAAGGTTATTACTTAATTGTGTTCTTTTAAAACATAATTGTGAACCCCAATTTGAACTACCCACACAACCAGCTCCTGATGTTGATTCTTTTTTATTTGAACCAGATTTGCCAGATCGCTGGTCATATTTGCGAAGAAAATTTGCGACATCTTAAATTCTACCGTTTTAACTACGCATTATATTCCTTAAACTGGCAAAATATACAACACTATTGGTTCATTGATGATAAACCCTCCCACCTTCTATAAGAGGTGCCCTGTTGGAAAAAAGTATAACGCACTGTAAAAAAATGTTTTAACAAAAAATTGCTTAAATATAGTTCATCGTCTTATACAATAATTAAGTTAGAAAATTCTCCCTAATCTAGAACAACACCTTTCAATTTATTTTTTAAATTTAAATTTAAAAATAAATGCTTAAGTTTTTGTATTAAAAGTATTCGCTTTTTTCAGTTTTGAGACCAATAATTTTACCGTTCCGGTACTTCTTTTTTTAGAAATTGAGCACTGGTTAAAACTATTGTTACTTAGATATAGATAAGAAAAGATGTATTAAAATTTTGCCAAAAATAGGTAATGAAATTAAATAGACTAGTTAACTAGTAGTTGGAACTAGTTCTATGAAAAATAGTTTACTAGTTGCAACTAGTCCCAGGAAAAAATAGTTAACTACTAGTTGCAACGAGATTTCACTGAGTAGTTTAGCAGTTGGTAGCACAGTGGTTGGTAGTTGACTATTTTTCAATCACTAGATGCCGAACAATACTAGGAAGTGATAGATAGGGTGGACTCGTAACTATAGTTTTTATTGTGGTCATTAATAAGTCCTCTTTACAAGTACAACTTCACGAAATTACTCTTCAAAATTCATCTCTTTTCCATCTTCCATTCAGTCAATGAATTTGCATTGCTGTATTAGAAATTAGAAGAGATTTAAACATCTTTAATATATCAGGGGAGAGTGGGGCATGAAAACCTTGGGGCATTTTTTGTTAAATTATTTTTTTTACAATTATATTTATTTAAACACAACTAGCATGTTAAATTAGTTCTCTGTGCATCTCATAAAAATTCAAATCAAATATCTCTTTTAGGGAATTTATAATAACAAATTTCAAAAAACCGTTTTTAATTTCTAAAGTTGCCCCACTATTGCCCCTTCTTGGGACACTTTTAATAAAAGTATAAAAATTATAAACTATATTTTGAAAAATACAAATATAACACAAGTAATAAAAAGGCTATGTATGATAACGATATATATATAAATTACACATCCAACCTATTTTAAATTCAAAACTTTTCACCGATTTCCTCAATGAGGTATATTTGCATGAGTGAGGGATTTGCTTGATTTTATACTTTTTCGATACATTATGGTCTAAAACTCCCAAATTTCTGATTTTTAAGTTCAAAAATGTGTTTTAAATAATTTAAAATTCAGTTTTATTTTTGCCAAAACGTCAGAAAAGTCACGTTATCAGAATACGGGCTTCTATTGGATGTGACCTCACAGCGCATGATTTGTGTTTCGAAAGTGTTTTCGAGCCCAAACCATAGAGGTATAAATAATAGAGACGGCATGGACGGCAACCCTGTGTTCCAAAGATCAATGCTAGGCAAAAAGAATTCTTTAACATTGGAGCTCCCATAGACGCGTCGATTTTGAAGGTGAAAAATCGTAATAACTCATAGAAAAATGATCGGAAAAAGAAAAAAACACCTGTTTATGATGTAGAAGGAAAAGACTAATTATTCTGAGCTTAAAAATTTATAATATCTCCGAAACATTTTTATGAATGGGATTTTAAAAAACTTCGCGCCGAGTTCGTTCGACTTTCACGAGCTATATTCGATTAAATTTGACAGAATTTCAGTTAAATTACTTCTAGTATTATAAAATGAAGATTTGTGATTAGATTGGATGTGTTTTTGAGTCATTCAAATCAATATTTCTGGTTGAAAATTGTTTTTTACGAAGTTAAGTCATGAAATGAGCTTTGGCGGCCGTTGGCGATCGAGCTTGGCGCTTGTTTGTGTTGGTGCGGGTTTAATTTTAGCGCGTTATTATTTTTTTATTTTACCTCTTTCTCAAGAATTCAAGAAGATAATTTCCAATAGTTATTAAGGAATAATACAAATGCATATTCCAATTATTGAGATGCAGTTTCTAAATAATTGTGATTTTTTAAATGTGGATTTTTTTTGCCATATTGTAAAGACTATTTTTAGATTGCTGCTACATTAATGCTCAATGTATCAAAATAAGTTACCAATATTTACATTTATGTAATTTTTGTAACAATATTGTTAATAATATTATTATGGATATTTGTACAAGATTTGGGTACTTCTTTTAGAATTGTAATACCTCAATAAAATAATGTAATAATAATTAATGTCTCCATCACTGGGGCTGTTTAAAAATTTTTTCGCTTTGATATCCTTGAAATTTCATAACACAAAACCTAATCAGTAGAATGTAATCTTATTAATTTAATTTACTAGTTCAAAAGCCATCAAATGTTTAATTCGAAAATATTTTTTCAGTTGCGAGTTTGCCATTAAAAAAACTGTAATCAGCAGATTGGTTGGTTGGGGTTTTATGGCATAAGAACCCCCCCCTATTTTCAGAAAAATATTATTTTGAAGCCACATACTCTTATGAATGAAGATTACCGTCACTCTTTTTCCTATTAGTTTTTGGGTATTTATATTTTGAAGTTTCAAGCTTTTCGGTGCCTTTTCGGTTTTTGCAACATAGTTTGCTAAGATCGCGAAGTGATAAGTAGAGGGGGTTAACGAGCTTTAATGAGAAAGGGGAAGAGTCTCCAAGTTAAATAAGGTAAAAAGTAGACCATCAAATTTCAAAGTGATAATTCACTTAACAAATCCATAAACTTCTTCCCTGTATGTTTTCGGATGTAATTCGCTATTCAAATTACACAATTTATGCACTTCTATATAAAAGAAAAATTAATTAACTATTTTTTAAATCTTTCTAACCACTTAAAGTAACAGTTTACTTTAATTTTTGTATTCATCAATTTAAAATTGCTTTCCTTTAAATATTGTGTGTGCTTTATCGTTGTGAATTAGAATAGGATATAGAGTAGTGTTAATTTCATTTATGTTTCAGATAACAGATACTGGAATTAAAATTACTTAAATAAAATGTAACCTTTAAAAACAGAAGCTATCACTAATTTATATTTTAACTGTAAAAAATACGATAGCATTGATACAAAAATACGAAACTTATAAAGCAACAAAAAATATATATATTCTGAGCACCATGCCAAACAGCGCGATAACCTCGCCAAATAGCGTGAAATCTCGTAAATCATAGCTTTGACTAGCTTTGACATGCTAGGCAGTCATGGGATCGCTCGCTTCCGTTGAAATCGGACCCGATTCCTCCTCTATTCTTCTTTCCTATCTCTATGGCCCAAACAAAAAACGAAATTTCAAAAATTTATATCTCAGAAACTAGGCTACGGAAATACTTGATGTAAACGTCATTCTTCATGGTTTTTTATCTACTATTTTAATAAAATTTAACCTCAAAACCTGAGAATACCTCATTATAATCATCTACATTCTTAAATTATTTACTTATTTTAATTAAACAATTTTTTTTGCTCAAATGAGGTTTGGGGTATCTATCTTTTGACGTGTCCCAATGGGGCTTGACGGTTCAAACGTTAAAATTAATAAGAAAGCTGTGGGAGTCTATTTGAAAAAGAAAATTCACCTTTCTTAAGTGAATTAAATTAATAAGTAAGTTCAAATTAGCCGTTTTATCTTAAAAATGAGATCAAATTTATCTACATCAGTTGGTTATTAAAAACGTTATTAAAAGTTACAAACATGCATATATTTTTTTATTTTACTACCATTTTGTGATTTTGTGGATTCGAGTCATTATTAAAATAGCCCAGTGATCTTAGTTTTGGAAAAAAAAGTTATGAAAAAAATTTTTTAGCATTTATTTTTATTATGTTCTCAATTTAGTTAAAATTTTTCAGATAAATTTTTGATATGCTGACCGCGAGATTTTTTTTTATTTTTCGTACTTTGAAATAAAATGAGCCAATGGTTCATTCATTTAATTTCAACAACCTGTTTACAACTGCTCTAGAAACTTAAAACAACTTTCATAAATAGCTTGAATAACAAAACCTATAGTTTAAAGAGGTTTGAGGATTGAGAGGCAAGATTATATACATAGAAAAAGCAAAGTAAAAAAAATGGATAACCCCTACACACATGGAATAATAAACAAACTTCACATTATTATAAATTTTATTGTTTTATTACAACTCACACAATGAAACACTGGACTTTGTATTAATTAATACCAATTAATATAAAAACTCGGTAATGCATTTGTTTCTAAGCTGTATTTGAAGATTAATCATTTGGAACCTGATTTTCTAGAAAGGACAAATCAAATAAAGGTTTCAAAGTGTTGAGATAAAATCGGTTCGTTTGTACAATTACTCATATTGTAACTTTGTAAATAAAAAGATAAACTTTGTATACATAAATGTTTCATTTGTGCTGCTGAAAGTATACTTTGTTCATACATCTCTGTATTTAAAATTTAAAGTGCTTAGCATTAAACTTAAGGTAAGTGAAATCGGATATGTTTGTTACTATTTTGTATACAGGGTTTTTCAAAATTGCGTTGCACGGCTTTTATTCGGAACCAACGCCTCCTAGGGTCATAGAAGTAAGGTCTACCCCTAGGTAAGTGACACTGGAGAATCCATTGAGATGACTTACAGCGCCCCTAGCGGCGAAATTAAAAAGTTAAAAATATTAATTTAAAAACTAAAGGAGATAGAGCAAAAACCTCAATGAGAGTATTGTTGCCAACGTCATGGAAATATATCTTGAATATTCGCGGAGATATTAGCATGTGAAAATAGCACTTTTTCAGGGGTCAAAAAAATAAAAAGTTCGCATATTTGCAAATTTTTTTGATTTTTTGATTAAATTTTGTGTTCTTTCAACTAAAAAAACACAAAACTACACAATAACACTGAAAAATTTGGAAATATGCAAACTTTTTCTTTTTTGACCCCTGAAAAAGTGCTATTTTATTTACATGCTAATATCTCCGCGAATATTCAAGATATTTTGATCAAATTTTTTTCAGTAAGTTCTTGACGTTGGTAACAATACTCTCATTGAGGTTTTTGCTCTATCTCCTTTAGTTTTTAAATTAATTTTTTTAACTTTTTAATTTCGCCGCTAGGGGCGCTGTATAAGTCATCTCAATGGATTTTCCAAGGGCACTTACCTAGGGGTAGACCTTACTTCCATGACCCTAGGAGGCGTTGGTTCTGAATAAAAGCCGTGCAACGCAATTTTGAAACACCCTGTATATTCGGAATTGTTTTTATCACAATTGCCTCATGTACGAAGGAGAAGTTTACGAATATTCTATTTATAACACTTTCTTGATAAATATGAGGAAAATATGAAAATGGTTTCCCCCTATTCCTATAGTTGATTTTAGAAAATATTAATTTACTTAGTAAGTTTACTAAAATGCTTGAGTAATAACTAAAAGTTGAGTAATATAGATTTAATTGACAAAAGATTCGAATATACGTCTTCATCAAACTTCTTCATACAACTACTAAACGAAAAGCCTTTTTAATATAGTTAAACTACTGAGCTATCTAAAAACCTCTGTATTGAAAAATATATATTCAGAAGTAGGTTGAAAAACAATAAATCAATTTGAGTGAATATACACATACATAGATACAGGGTCTTTCAAAATAAGTCCGTTTCACTGGTTTTATTTGGAAACAACTTCCCATAAAATTAAGTATTTTTTTGACTTTAACAGATCTGTTCATCATATTACGCAATTTTTTTCTCTACACAACGCCTGATTATTTTTAAATTAACACATTTTAATCTCTCTCAATCAGGGAAAAAGAAACTTGATCAACAGCAAAAATTTATGCTTTAGTTTGCCTTACAGACTTCTAATAAACATGACATCATAAGACAAAACACTGACCATTGAAAGGACCTTTCACAACTAAATTTCAGCCATATGATACCGTTTTGATTCATTGAGCCAATTATACAATGTCTCTCTAAGATACACTAAAATAATTTCTCATTTGAAGCCTTGCGTTAGATGAATGAAACCTAGAACAATAGTATAACTATTGATACACTGCCATTTAACCAAGTAATTGTTTTGTGGAGCTTATGAATGGACAATGAATGGGGTATGAGAAACATGGCATTTGAAAGCTTAGTCGGCGTTTTCTTTGAGTAATAATCATACTTGTGGTGTCTTTCAGACTTCATTGTGGTTGGTGTGTTTCATATTTCAAACTAGTCGCATCTAAATAAAAGGGAGAGCAAAAAAGAAAAAAAAATCGGTAAAATAGTTTTAATTTCAAAAACATAATAAGAAATATCTTAAAACCTCTCTGTTTTTAATATTTAAACAAGGCAAGTTTTTTAGAATTATACTGGAATAGCAGAAATTGAGGAGCTAGCAGCATATTTGGAGCTTGCTCAAACAGCTATATACTGGAGTTAGCTGTTTATTGTTCCTGCAAGCTCCTCCCACTTGGGAATAAATAGCATTCAAAATTTAATGTCGAGAAAACAATTATGTCACGATTTAATGTCGAGTTGTAAATCTTGATTCAATGATTCGGACTATGTAATGACCCTCATAAGTTACTTGGGAACAGAGAACAACACATTTTTAGAGCGGGGGTCTACTAGCTCATTATCAATCGGTTCATAGAATCAATCTAGTATTCCTGATTCTTAGGATTCTAAGCAGCCTTTAGGAAAAATATTAGTGGTGGTTTTCAACCTCCTTTTTAAGTCTTTAACTCTAAAACTGAGACCTTTCAGAGGGAATAATCTCCTTTGGAAAATACTCCACGCATAATGTAAAAGATATGCCATAAGAAATGGGATTCCATAAGAAAGTTTTATCACCCTAATCCTTAATAGAACCACTCCTTGGAAGTGGCGGGGTTTTCCACTTCTTAGATTTTTTGTATTTTAAAGCCTTTTGAATATCTTTGGGCTATAATTAGAGATAGAAAACAACAAGATTTTGGAATTTCTATCATTTTAAATATTGATAATAATGAGTCTTGAGGAACCCTTAAAGCCTCTTTAAACTCTCAATTTCCCTTTTCATGCTTATGGACCTCCTGGAAGTCACAGTGGATCCCAGGGGGTCCATATGGACCACTTTGGGAACCAGTGCTCTAGTCTAGAGATGGTATATACCGTTTTCTTGGATGAGTTTGGGAACCCCTGCTCACTAGTACTTTTGAACTTTAAGAAATCGGCCATTGCTTTCTTAACGCTAACGACCACACAAAACACCCGACAGACATAACCACCGAAATTTCAAAATACGTTATTATCCATCACCACCTCCTCCCAGCGAAAACAAACAAGGCATGCCGACACCAGCGCCAACACACAGCGAGAAGAAAGTCGGGGGATCCTAATGCCAGAAATAAACGGTCCACATCGGATTTCATGGGATCAGGTGGTGCCTCAGCAGCAACACTTTCGCTGGTTTCAGACCACTCTCGAACCCCCTCTGCCGAAACCCACCGAAGGATTACCTCTGATTAGAAAAGTAAGTAGCTTCATTAATTAGTTTGGGAATTTTCTTTTCAGCTTTTTGTTGGGTCTTGTTGGTGTGTATCTGTGTGATGGATCTGGAGGATGATAGAGGGGTATTTTTAGGTCTTTTGGGATGTGGGAAAGGATCGTTTGCTTGATTGCTTGCGTTAGGTAATGTAAATTGTTTTAAGTGGTGGTGCTTTTCAAAATGTGTTTAGAGCAGTGTTTCCAAACGTGGGGCACACTCCCCACCGGGGGGCAGTATGATTTTCTAGGGGGAAATTTGAAAAATTTCAACCAACCAATTTCCCAAGTGGGGCATGGACCACAAGGTTTTATTAACTTTCCAAGAATATTTTTTGGGAAAAAAATGATATAGGGGGCATAGAAAATTTAGAAAAACTTTGGTGGGGCATGGACAGAAAAAGGTTGGGAAACACTGGTTTAGAGGGTCTGTCTTATCTTAGTTATAAGGTTTTTTGTGGTGTTACAGTACCAGGAATCATTATTATTTGATTGTTCGGCTGGTCGGCGTAGTGTCCATGACAAAATCAAATGAATCTATTGCGTCTTTTATTACAACCCTCACCAGCTCTGTAATCTTCGCTGAGTACGAGAGATTATAGAGCTGGTGAGGCCTCTAATAAAAGGGGCAATAGATTCGTTTGATTTTGTTATGGAAACGACACCAGCCAATCAACGATCAATCCTCAAATCAATGATGATCCCTGGTTCAGTAATACGACAAAAAACCTTATAACTAAAATGACTGAACTCAATTGATTATTTGATAGAATGTTTATAAAGACATGATGGTTTGCATTGCAAGTCGTAACATAACTTATGTTTCGGGGGAAGTCCCAAAATTAGTTTGTGAACCTCCCACATTTCAAGCAAAAAGGGGTTTGAGGTTCTCTCCCAGAAAATGTTTTGAAGTTTGATCCTGAAAATTGTGCTTTGACTCATTTTTGGGCAATTGGAACCCTTTGGGTGACAACTTAGAGAACCGTTCCGCGTACCTCGCATAAATAGGGAAAAAATTAACTTAAAAAATTAATTGAAATTTAGGGATGGTGGAGTGTGAACTGTAAACTCCACCCCTAGAGATACGGTCCTTGGTTTTAACTCTATAGTGTATGTGACCAAATGAGTGTTTTTAAGAAAACATTTCAGTTCTAAAATTTTACTTTTTTTATTTCAGAGTTACCGAGATTAGACCGAAATTAGATACAGACCGAAATTAGATACGTAAAGGCTTAGATTTAATTTATTTTCTATTATAATAAAAAAAATGGAAAAATTCTGCTCAGGGGACATGACGTTTTAAAAGCGTTTTTTAAATTATCTTTTAATTTGAGCAACTAAGCTTTTTTCTGTCTTTTTTTTCAGACATTTTAATTCCATGATCAATCAATTACACTTATGCATCTTACTTTAAAAATATTATTTATTGAAAGCCTTATTTAATTTGTATAATAAGCGCCACTTAGAAGTGAGAATGCAATATGGGAAAATCTTGATGAAAATATTTTTAAAAAATATTTAGCGAGGTAAGGTACTTTTTCTGTGTAACTCTAATTTTCCCTTGAATATTCAATTTATGAGATGATGGTTATTAAGAGATAATTGAGTGTTTGAGTTGTTCTCTTCTAAACCGTAAATTAAATTCTACTGTAAACACAGGGGAGATTAACTTAAACATTATGGTTGATTAATATTTTTGTTTTAAGGTTGGTAAACAAACTTTAACTATACGGTAATTTAATTCAAAATTCATTAAATTCATTATACACTTTTATCCAATCTAATGATGACACTTCCACTGTTTTTATTACAATCATTTCATTAAGTAATGTAGGAAATATTACCTATTACTTTTAAGTTTCTCAAACCTAAAGTAGGGATGTCCTTCATTGGTAGTTGATTTTCTATTTGGCGATTGGTTCTCAAAAATCCTTTTTTCATAAATTTTGATACCAACAAAATTTTTAAAATTATGCATTTTTTTGCTTAAAGAGCAATCGTTTCATCCTCTGTTTTATCCTGAATTAAAATTGCAATTGGTGAATAGTTCATCACCGAAAGTTTTTTGACATGGTGCGAGAATGAAATTGAAAATTTTAACTGTACGCATGGGGGTAACCAGATAGGAAAATTTAGGAATACAGTCGAGTCCGCTTAATGTGATCGCAATGGTCCGAGACTAAACTGATAACATTATCCGATCGATAACAATAAGCGATCTCATATCAAAAGCAGCAAACAGTGTAATTAGATTGTTTGCATTAAAATCAAAATCATGTAATCGTAATAAATGTATTCAAAACAATAGGTAAAATTTTAAGGGGAAAATATAAGAGTAGTTCAATTAATAAAAGTAAAATAATATCGCTTACTTTGTGTATAGAAAGGTCTCTCTTTTTTCCACTCCATTTTATCCTTCTACTCCAATAAACCACTTATTTATTAAACACAAGGTAAAATTCAAATCTCTTATGAGACATCTGCAGTGTTTACTTGCAAAAATTGACCTTCAAAGTGAAACTCAAACACAAAAGCGGTCGTTTTAAAGGGAATATGGACAAATTTTGATAATTGTGAGTGATGATTCATAGTTGATCACATTAAACGATGTACATTACATTACATTAAATAAGAATGATCAGGACCTGTTGATTTCGATAACATTATCCGATTGATAGCATTAACCGTGATCACATTAAGCGGATTCAACTATAGTATATCCCCTATCGAAACTAGGAAGTTTTTCATTTTCAGACAAACTAATCCCATATTTCCCCATTTTTTTTACCGGCAATGACACTGGTAGCAATAACTGAAGACACAGCTTTACTCAATTTGCACCTTTTATAATTAAAAGAAAATAATTCCTCCCAGAGATATATATAAAACTTCTTGAGAAACACCTATCCCTCTGTGTGTTTTCTTATCATCTTTTTCCCTATTTTTCCCATTTCGCAACCTCCCTCATTCAGTTCCGTTTGTTTTCGGAAAGAATCTTGGCTTGCGGACAGATTCCGAATTCCAGTGCGAATCTCTTATCTTAAATAAATCAGAGCGGGAACGCTTCAACAGTTGTTTGTATGTTTGCCAAGAACAATGCCCCATATCAACAATCGAGAAAATGTTTCATAGCGCTTCGATGAGTTAACTTATCTTTTTATTGGAGAACATAGGGGTCATTCGTTCATTACGTAGGCTCATACAAGAGGGGGAGAGGGGTTCAGCAAAATAATATTATAATGTATTTATGTTTTTTGACTATCTAAAATGTCTAAGATAATTATCTACCTAAAAAAGAAGTAATTAATGATATTTTTGCTCCACTTTCTCTTTATAAGTTTCTCCAGTAATACACCTGACCAAATATCTTGCATTAAAACATCAGGAACTTCTAGAGTAGGGTGTTTCTTAAATTTCAAGGGAAGGAACATCCCCTTACATTCTTTGATTTTGACATTAAATGGGAAATGAAATGAGCTTAGAAATTGTTATTACAGCAACGAAATAACTCATAGAGCGTATAAAGATTTCAGCCCGCTGCATTATGTGTGACCGTTTCGAAAATGTGCCATTTCGCACCACTTCAAAAAAAATTGAAACCTATCTTTATATTCGGCGGCGGACCAGTCAATTTTGTACAGGAACATTCCGATTGTTAAAGCATTTTTTCTCAATTTTTAACGGTGGATTCCTCGCACACACACACGTGGAGTAGATAAAATTTGTTCAGAGAACTATCCTCAACAACGGCTTTCATTTTTTGAAAAATTTGACGTCATAACCGAAAAAAACTTTATTAATTTATTCCACGGTGCACGCATGCATCCGCAATGAATGTTTTTAGCATCTTAGTGTGCAAATATACCAAAATAACCATGAGTTCACGTTTCCGTGAAGTTTTTCACCGTAAACTGGATGTGACGTCCTACCTTTTTCAGTCAAAAACCTTTCAGTACCTTTTTCGAAAATCATAGGTCACAGAGGTTTAGTTCTTTGAGCATTTTTCATCTATACTCCATGCAAGAAATCTGGGGGACAGAGTTTGGGTGGATTTTTTGAAACACCCTGTATTATATTTCTTCTTCGATATTTTTAAGTATAAAAAGAAATAAAAAAATATCTTGTTTTCTAATAAGTAATTTCATTTTAATATTTAGTATTAATAGTTATAAAACTATCAATTAAAAATAATAATGATGACACTAAATGTAATTATCTTATAGAAGACATACTGTATCATCATTTCGGTATTTAGTGGCATGATGCAGAATTCATAAACATTATCAAATAAACTTATAACTATTTAATGGATAAATTTCTTTTGAGGAGAATGTTCACACCACATCACATTCTTATTAAAACCTTTTCGTTTTTTTAGTAACACTAGGGGGCTCTGCCCCCTGCTCGCTATCGCTCACCAACCCCCGGAACTGCTTCGCAGTTCTTTGAAGATCGCTTCGCGATCTTAGCGAGCAGAGCTCGCTTGTTCCATCTCAACTATCCAGTACAACCTGGAACTTGTCTGCTTAGTTAGTGATAATTTAATATCGAAACTTTTTATCTCTCAAACTTTTTAATAATTTAATTCGGATCATTAACTCGAAACTATCAAAATAAAACTCTTACTGAAATATTCCTTTTTAAATTATCAATTATTTAATGGATAGGGGGCTACCGCCCCCTGCTCGCATACGCTGACCAACCCCCGAAACTGCTACGCAGCTCTTTACATTTTAATGATGACAACCATCATCCGCATGGAAAACGCTTTACTAAAACCTTAATATATACTTTTTATCTAATCAATAATTTATTTTAGAAATTTTAAAAATAAACTGTCTAACAAATTCTAACAAATCTTGAAAACCTCAGAATACATCCAACTTACCATTTTAAAATACATAATAATCCAAAGGAACCTAAAAACTATCTCTAAAAATAACCTAAGCAGTTAATCTTTGGCAGAGTAAAACCAACTTCCTAAAAATCCTCTACCTTTCATCGGCACAAATAACACTGAAAAAAAGCTAAATTATTTATTTCTCTAGTAGTTCAAAAACATCGGAGTATCTTTCAAAGATTATTAGTTATTAACCATATCGCTAGCAAACCTAGAGAAAAAACCTAAACATACAAAATTTTTAAATTTAAATATCCGTGCTCGCGACAATCTAGTGAACTGGCAAATATAAAATTTAAAAATATTCAATAAACATTAAACACGTCTGATAAAGACATACTAAAACTATGAATAAAATTAAACTTTGATGCTTAATAATTCCGAAACTAATTCGAATTTTTTAAAAAATTAAACGCCAATATCTTTTTAAAAAATAAGAGCATAAGTGTTTAAAAAATCATATTGATACCGTGATTAGTTTTCATTTTAGATAGAAAAAACCGAAAAAGTGTCAAAAATTTCGAAAATTAAAAAATTAATTACTCTAAACCAAATTCGAAATTCGAAAAAAGGGTGACGTAGTGCACATCTTCATACTTTAGAGTATTAGGCTGCAAAAAATCATAGTTCTGCTGCTAATAGATTTCGCTGAACTGGATTACGTGGCGAAAAAAGAAAAACTTCAACTTTGACCATAAAAATACCCCCGTATTAATAATCACATCAGTTAGCTTTTTGTTCGAGAATGTGCCCCAAATATTCCTCTACAATTGTTTCAAATTTCATAAATTTCTATTAAGAAGTTTTTGCGTTATGAGAGTTCAAAGAGTTGAAAAATAAAATTTTCTGAAACAGCGGCGGCGGCGGCCGCGGTGACGGTAACTTTTTTTTAATATAGAGAGATGAAAAATTCCTCTGTATTATGTTTTTTATAGATATGGAAAATAAATTTTGTGCGAATAACTCATTTTTCTACTTTATCCACCAAGATTCTCAATTTATATAAATTTAAATATTTTAGTATCTGTTTATACCGGAAATATTTTACAATTGACATCCTTTCAAAAATATCCAGGGGAGACCTTGAACTTTTAGAAGATTAAAATAATAGGTATGTTTTTCTTAATGAAAAGGCGTAAAATGTCTGGATTCTAAAGTTGCTTTGTGGGCATTAGCCAAGGTAAACTTTCCCCTAATTTTTGCCGACCTGCATCTCCACTGGTTTATTTAGCACATGTTTGTCTTAGGATTGCAGCAAAGACATGATGATTCTGTTTATTAGTTAGATAAACACATTTCAGAGAAATATTTTAAGTTGTACTAAAAGTTGTGTATTTCTGTTGTTGAAAGTCAATTAAACTTAACGCAAAATGTTATAAATTGAGATCACTTTTTGAAAATTCTAATGATTGTTTAATAATACATTGATATATGAACTCAAATGATTTAACAAAATTGCAGAGATAACACATTACATTTTTTTAACAATTTAAGTTAGTCACTATTCTTTTATGACTTTTATAAAATATAACTTAATATTTAATGTAATAAATAATAATATTAATATTTTAATAATAATATTCAAATGTATTAAGTTAAACTGATGGAACATAGTATTTATTTTAAGCCTTTAGTATTTTATTTTAATTTATATTTAAAGTTTTTGTAATCCAGCAAATTTTTGCATGCCTGTAAACATATTTTTAATCATTCTTTTATACAAACTTTTACTGTTTCATGTAGTTTGGGAGTATTGTGAAGCATTGTTGAAAGTTCTCTTAAATTTGCTGAAGTCTCCATTTGATCCATTCCACTTAGGATTAGAGATATTTTATATTAATTATATATTCCATTTATATTTTTTAGTTATTGAAAATAAATAGATAATTTAATTTAATAAGTACTATAAGTACATTTTAATAAGATACCGAAAAACAAACAATTCATTGAAAATACGATTGACTAACACAAAAGATTTCATGCACATTTATAAAAGATTTCATACAAACCATCTGCAGTCATTTATTATTTTACTTAACTTAATATCAATGCTTAATAAAATTTGTTGACAACCTTACATCATTTTTATATTACATTATGACTTTATCATGGAATTGTATCAAACTTGTTACAACCAAAGTTAGTATAGAATTTATTCCAAATGCAGTGAAATAAAAAACATGTATTTTAAAAACACCCTTTTTCGAAAAAAAACTTATTCTGAAAATACCTCAAATTTTATTCAGCAGTTCTTTACATACAATAACTTTTTTGAACAGGCAACCACATTTCTGTAACTTTGGAGTTCTTGGATATCAAACATCTTGTTGAATTCTTTCCAAATATTTGTACACCTCGTTATGTAATTGAAACCATGCTAATTAGGGTTTCAGTTTGACTCAAGTTTTGTGCTCTTTGGTGATAAAGATAGCGAATAACTGATTGCTTCTATTAGCGGGTAAGAATATTAGCAACAAAATGGATACCGAAAACCGCTGGCAGTTTTCCATCTTTAATTTCACCGTCTAATGGTAACAATTATGCTGAAAATAATAACAGGGTATCTTATGCAACCGCAAATCATGCTGTTTTTAAAACTATTAGGTTTTTCATAAAAGACCTCCGTTTATAAAACTAGATATGAAAATTTATAAAAAAATATCATATACTTGTGAGAAAAGAATTTATGTAAACTACTTTATTCTAAAATTATTAGTTTTTTACGTTCCATAAGTTTGAAAATTCTTTACAAAAGTATTTTCAAACGCATTAACACAAACAGCTTTATTCATTCACGAGTTATTACTTTAACTGATACAAGCTGTAACGTAATTTAAAAGTGAGTAACTAATTATACATTTTAACTCGAAAGAAAGAAACTATACTATACTAAAATAAATAATTGTTTTGTTATTAGTGTTTACTGTTTTAAATTAGCTCCACATATTTATAGTTTAATTTCTACAAGTATTCTTTAAAAACAGAATGCTTTCCATTTGATTTGATTTTATTTTATTTGTCTGTGCTACTTTAATTCAAATATGAAATACGTATTGATAAAACATCCATTTCTGATTACAAAATCTTTTTCTTTTTAAACTAGGGAGCTACCGCCCCCCTGCTCGCTATCGCTCACCAACCCCGTAAACTGCTAACGCAGGACCTTTTGGAATTGCTTCGCAATTCCCACAAATTCCAACTCGCTGAACTTAATACACTTTATAAAACAATTAAACAATTTACAGAATAAACGTCAACCCATCACTTTCCAAAAATACGTCACCAAATCCCCACCATGAATAAATCTCCCTTAAAAGTTTGAATATATATTAACTCGAACTTATCAAAAATTTAAACGAAATGTTTTTAAAAAAATTCATCTTAATTATTTTTAATCTATGATTATAAAAATAACTAATTATAATTGTTTATCAATATTCGGACCAAGCAAAAACCATTATTTTAAAGAAACTCGTTAGTATAATATGCCTAGTGTTTACCATTCATATTTTTTTAACCCAGACTTGTTAAACAATACCGTTTAAGCAATTGAAAATAATAAGCGACAAAACATCACTCTATTTACAATTAATTTCGGTAAAATCAGACTAAAAATTATAAATATTGGACAAAAAGTGTGAAACTTTGTATAAAATGGCGTACATGTAAGTTTTTAGAATATGTTTTAGCAGTCTTTGAGTGATATTTCATCAAGAAAGTACTTTTTTAAAAGGTGAAAAAACATGTTTCATCTTAAAATATAGCGTCAATCGGTCGTTGTGATTGGATGCATAATAATTTGATTGACAATACTTGCTTTGTAACTGCGACCTTATCCGTTATCTTAAAAAATCGAAATATTTTAAAACTGAGAATTTTTTTGAAAAATCGAAGGGCCAACTCGGAAATCCGGAAAGAATCCGGACATTTTGATACCATATATGTATGTGTCATTCGGTTCAGTAATTAAAAAGCCTTTATCTGGAAACCGTTAACCAAAAACTTTTTTTTAGAATAGAGAGATACTTTCTTTTTTTTCCTAAACTGGAGTTATTAAATTCTAAATAGTGACACGGAAATTATGATTTAATTAAATAATAAATAAATGTTATAGGAAAAAAGGCCACTGGTCCAGGTTGATTAAGATATGTTAAAATACTGGAAAATACGATAATATACCCCACGGAATAAATATTTAATGCCTTGAAAAGTGATGCAATTATTAGCATTTTTTTCAATTTGCAGCATCAATGTGGTCAACGGATTTACAATCAACTTAATAGTTTTTTGTATATCCAGTGCTATCGAAAGATAACTAGAAACACATCAATGATATTTATATTTTGTGATTAAGTTTTTTATTATTCATAGCACATAAAGATAACCTTGAAGATACAAGCATGTTTACATTAATTAGTCATTGTCTTAAAAAACAAAAATAATAGTAATAGGCAGTATTAATTAAAAACGGATTCCTAAAATTTACTTGATATTAAAGAATAGTTGAATGAAACACTAACATGGTAACGCCAAGTTATAAATCAGGAACACTGTTATAATCCTAGTGATGAGTTACCAGCACTTATAAAAGTGTAGCACTATTCTTGGATCTCAAGGCACTTCCCTATGGAATTAATCTCTTCATTCCAGAAGCGATATATATTCCCCCAAGGAAATAAACACTCCCGAAACTATTCAAACTAAAAAAAGTGACATTGATTAACTTGTTATGACTCAACGGCATTGGCGGCTTTTCAGAAGTTTGTCACGTTAGTTTTAAACTTGACTTTCACTCGACACGGTACAATGCCTCCCTCTGTTCTCCAACAGGTATAGAGCTGTAGCGAACTGGCAAGGTAAAAGTCACCACGACGAATTAAGCCCCCATGCAAATGGTGGTTCGTGTTTCTGAAGGCGAAGCCAATGGCAAACCGCCATTGGCAACCGTCCCATCACACTTCGGGGGGATTCCTCCCACGCTTTCGAACATTGGAACGTCTGACTCCAACCTACATCTGAATTCCGGGAGATGTAACAAATATTTACAACCACCATCGTCAGAAAATGCTCGATTTTCGAGGAAGTTGTCTTAACTGATGAACTTAACGATCCACCATAGTTCTTGGAGGGAAACGAACTGTAAGCACATTGCTGACACCGATTGCTCAAGAGATGGCTGGTTGTGTGTGTTGGAAGTTTTGGAGCAGAAAGGGTTGGGTTTCGAGTTGCTGTGTGAAAAAGCGTTTGAGGAGTTGACAGTGAAAGGGAAGTCATGCTACCAACTTGTTGCGAAGTTTTTCGGTGGAATGACAATGGGTGAAATTTGACTGATGATAGTTACCCTTGACTGTGTTTGCAAAACAGGTCCGCGATTTTTAAGGATTATTTCCGTGGAACCTTCAAACAAAAATACCTCATCGCGTAACTCTCTCTCACCTTGTCATTCTGATGCTAATTTGAACACGCAACCTTCTGAAGTGTGTTGTTATCACTGAATTTAATTTTAGGGTTGTATTGTGTTACTATGGAATTCTTCAATTAAAGTTAAAGTAGATTATACAAGACTAGTCTTAATTTTAATAAATAAATGATTAACTCAAAAATTTATTTAATTTTGCTTTATTTTACTTAATATTCTTCAAAATGCTTTCTAGTTTTGCACCGCGAAAAACGCCTTTATTATTGAACAAATATTTACAACGTTAAATATTGTGTTTGCGAATGAATTTCTTCTAACTTTTTCAAGATGGAAATAATATAAGTGATACCCCCAACAAAAAGACAGCAAGACATTAAAAATTTTTTTCTAATATCTAGTAATTTTTTTCTAGTTAAGAATAATTTTGATTGAAAATTCAATTTATAAAAAAAAATTTAAAAAAAAACTTGTCTGAGGGCAAGCATTACCATAGAATTATTTCACAAACAAAAGCTACAGGATCATTGAAAAAATGAGTTAATGTCATAATAATTGAAGGTGATTTTGTAGAGAATTCAGAAGAGCGATAGCGGTTGGTCAGTTTTCTGATATTATTTACAAGAGGGAGGTTTGAGATTCGTTTATTTTTTCTCCTATAAAAAAAGTAGTGAGAATTTCGAAATAATTTTTGTACTGGTAGATAGGTACATCCTTGAGGATCAATTTCCTACTTTACTGGAAAAAATCGGACATTTTTTCTATTATTTATCGATTTTACAAGCGCGCTCCTCGAACTCATTTCCCGCCGGCCCATAGAGAATTTCTCTTCCTTTAAACTCTGTTCGCATTAACAATAGACAATCGGCAGGTAGGTGATTTTTGCAGCATGCTACTCTGTGCATGTTTAAAACCATATGTTTTGCATCTGAAAAGTTCCAGGCATTGGGGATTCTGGAGTTACAGCCATAATAAGCTAGGCAATATCGATAGATTCGCAGGCAAAGTGTGCGCTGAGGGGGAAAACGGCTGTCCGAACCGATGCGAAGCTCAATGAAAAATCAAACTTTTCATGAAGCGGGATCGAAAAACTTGTGAAAAGGTACGGTAAATGATCTATTTAAAGATGATTACGTTGAAAAATAGTTAAAGATGTTTGTAACCTTCCGTAATAGTAAAGTCCGTAAGACTTCCGTAAAGTATTCATTTGTTTTTTTATTTTTAAACTATCAAAAATGGGGAAATTTTGAAAAAGAGGATTTCTCTATGGGTTGGCGGGAAATAAGTTCGAAGAGCGCGCTTGTAAATTCGATAAATAATAGAAAAAATATCCGATTTTTTCCAGTAGAGGTAAATTGATCCTCAAGGATGTATCTATCTACCAATTGCAAAAATTTTCGAAATTCCTACTACTTTTTTTCAGGAGCAAAACGGAAGTTAATTAAAAAACAACCCTCGTATTTGTAATCAAAGTTTAAGGCTAAGCGTGCACTAGATACTTTTGTCACGGTGACAAAGACAAAATTATCACCCTGGCTATTGCAAGAAGCTAGAGCGCACGCATTTGGCCACAAGACTCTTGGCCCATTGCCAAAAATCTACCATAGAAATGTATTACTCTCAAGTGACCTAGTGTTTATAGTTTCCGCGACAGAAGTCTCTAGTGCGCGTTTAGCCTTAATAAGAAAATGGTATTGATAAAACACAAAAAATATATTGTAAATATAAATAACGATAATATTTTATGAATATTTAAAAACATAAATACAGAAACATTTGTCATTCCAATCTTTCATTACACTTTTCTTGCAATTTATCATCTATGTTAATAATCCAATTGCTGTTTTTTGTTGGATCGAAGTAGTAGTCTTAGAATTCATACTTCAAGATCAATGCAGATAAAAATTTCGTTGGATTCAAATTTGTGACAATGAGATATTTGCATGAGTGAGGTATTTGCTTGATTTTATACTTTTTTGATACATTATGGTTTAAAACTCCTAAATTTCGGATTGTTAAGTTCAAAAATTTGTTTAAATAATTTAAAATTCAATTTTATTTTTGCCAAAACGTCAGAAAAGTCACGTTATCAGAAAACGGGCTTCTATTGGATGTGACCTCACAGCGCATGACTTGTGATTCGAGAGTGTTTTCGGGCCCAAACTAAAAACGAAATTTCAAAAATTTATATCTCAGAACCTAGGCTACGAAAATACTTGATGTAAACGTCATTCTTCATGGTTTTTTATCTGCTATTTTAATAAATTTTAATCTCAAAACGTGAGAATACCTCATTTCCAAATAATACAGGAAAGTTTCCAGTCATTCAGTAAAGGTAAAAGAAAAATTTGGTTTGGATATTGTATTTCAAACCTTTACCCTAATGGCTCGTATACACTTTAATAGTAACTTGGCACATTACCTGTATAGTACGTAATACAAGTGTCATTGCCCGGAAAGTAAATTCGTCTTGTAGCAAATCCAAAAATAAATCATTGTTCTTCGGATTCTACACCAAGTGATTAATTACCTTGATTTAATTAAGCAGGAAACAAAAAAGGGGTGAAGAAGTGATTGAGCAGGTTCTATTAAAAATTTAATTGCAAGAAAAACCTCACGACAAACTAATTGTTCTTATGAATCAAGCGATAATCAAATAGCATGCGTGAATCTAAAGAGAAGGAGCTATGGGGATCCAGCACCCTTACAGACTGTCTAACTGTTTTCCAGATTTTAATGAAATTTCTCCTTCAATAAATTTAACTTAATGTATTTACTTTCATAAAAAATCCTAATAATAAGGTATTCGTAGTGGTAATTGAAGAGTAAAAACTTCCTTTAAACCCACTCAAATATTTAAATTTGCAACTACGCCATGCTATTCAAATAAAGTTAAAACCGCCCTAACAACCAAGTGACCGAATTGTGACTTCTTTGTGACAGTCAGATGAAGTCACGAACGTGAAGTCAATGGAAAGTCGCTGTAACATATGAATGTCCTGACTTTGTGGCCGAAATCTGTGACCACTTATGATTTCACTGTGATTTTCTTGGGAAGGTGCAGTTGCGACCATGTTTGCGACAAGTCGCTCGTCACTGAGTGACTTCTAATGGAGGATTTACACCACTGCTGTAAAAGAGACATCAGCGATATTTTCGGAAGAAACGGGAATTGTTATTCCAATAAACCAATTGACGAGCGCCATCTTTTGTGAGTAGCGGGTACTAAAATATGCCGAAAATATCGCTGATGTCTCTTTTACAGCAGTGGTGTAAATCCTCCATAAGTTAAGTCGCATTTTGGTCACTGAGGGACTTGTGACAAGTATGACTTTCTGCAGTGGCGTAGACAGAGGGGGTGCAACGGGTCTTTTGCACCCTCCAAGCCCCAAACTTTTTAAATATTTCAAAGTTTCTTTTATTCTCCTATTCCCGAAATTCGGATTAGATACACCAAAACAAGTTAAAAACCAGTTTTTAAGGTTCAAATTTTCAAAAATTTTATGGGGGAGGACCCCCAGACCCCCTTGGTACTTGTTATTTGGTTACTTGGTACTTGTACGCTGTTATTACAACTCTATTTTATTTAAGTTTGTCACTCAAAACCCATAAATTCTATCATAAAACTTGTATCCGAAATTCGGATGAGGCGTACCAAAACAAGATGAAAAAATTGGGTTTTTTTACTTAAATTTCAAAAAAATATTCTGGGGGAACCCCCAGATCCCCCTTTTAATAGTTGGAGCAAGATAATTCACTACCTTTTCCATATTAAGATCAAGAAAAAGATTCAATTGGGTTATAAATTTTCTTAGCCCCCCCAGAAGAAAAAATAATCCTGGAGTCGCCCCAGCTTATATTTATGGTTTTAAGTAAATAAAATGTTCTTATTGACACATTTCATTTATGAGTGTTGATGAAATACTAATATTAATAATATTTTATTTTCCATGATGTACAAAGTAAAATTAACATAAATATTTAAACAGATAAAGACTACATTATGGAAAAACCACCACTTTTCATTCAGTGAGAAAAAAAATTAGTGTAATTCAAAACCTTAATTTTTTTCCTTCATTTCGAAATCATCATGCACCCCCATAAATAATTTCTGGCTACGTCACTGACCTTCTGTGACGTTCTAGTGACATCACTGTGACTTTTGTTTTGTTTGGGTGATATTTTTCAAGCTTAACAGAAGGTTAAAGGAATTATTTTCTTCTTTATAGCGACTTTGAAAGCATGGAGGCCAGATCTTTCGCCGGGTTGAACGCTCGGCCTTCGCCGTGGGGGTACAACTGGACGACAGAGAACATCACAACGACCGAATTCAGAGCGCCGCCGCCGAGTAACAGCGCACAAAACTCTCCGGCATCAGTAAGTGCAACGAAATTAAATTACAATTCTGAAAGGAATTCATAATTTATGAATGTAATAAGGAAGTTGCATGTGTCCGATTTTCAAAAACAAACAAGTGTTCCGAATGTTTTTTTGCATGGTAAAATGAAATATCTAGTCAATTTTTCAAAAAAGTGTACAGGTAATTAAATATATTAATTTAAAAATCGAGAAAAAAACTTTTACCGTTTAAAAAGTAACGATGATGTCAACAATCATACCATCAACTCCATTGCTTTCCAACAATGTTTATCGTACGATGACGTCACATCCCAAACTCTTGGCTTTTTCGCGTGCTTTTAAAAAGGGGATTTTTATTAATTTATTTGGCAATCAAAATATTTATCGATCGGCCTCAAATTTTGGGTAGTTGCTTATTTTTGCAAGAAGAATCGATTAAAAAAATTTTTAAAAATCATGCAACTTCCTTATTGTAACGAATTGGTAATTTAAGATCTCCCATCTTCTTCTTTATGATTATTCTGATTTTCCGTCTGTTCTTCTGACATCAGACAATTTCTTATAAACATAGGAATGTTGATTAGTGTCATAATTGACCTTCTACTGTCAAAATACATTCTCACCAGCACAATTCAAACTTTTAAAACACCAATGCATGACACTCACTACCCCTTGACCACATTGCAGACGACCTCTACCTCCTCCCCAGAGCCCCAGATGATGGCCATCCAGTACGCCAACATGCCTGCCGCCCTGCTGACCTCAATGAAGCGCGACAAGAAGCCCTTCACCTACACCCCAGGCGGCGTCAACCTCAACGAGGTGCTAAACAACCGTCTGCAGAAGCGCATGGAGCGCAAGAAGAAGTACAGCGAAGATCACACCTTCCAGCCCCCCAAGCAGGTGATAGTGATGCCCACCTACAACACTCCCCTTGACATGTACTCCATGCAGAACGCCATTGAGGCGTTGGAGGCTCAGGCGGAGCTGGTGGCTGCCGATAAGAGGTATTTATTATTGACGGACCTTTTATCCGGAAATCCAAAATCCGGAATGATCCAAAAACCGGAATATGTCCCAATTTGTTTGCAAATATATTTTTTCAATGTTCTGATGGTATTTTCCAAACAAAAGGATCAAAAACCAAAGAGTCAGGCGCGGTTGGGATTGTTTTGACTACGGACGGATAGACATGACACTTTCTTACTAACCAACACCCGGTTATTTTTAGATTTAATCATCCTTGACCATGATATCCCTCGAGAAGTATCTATTCTGAGCTATCCAGCGGACACCTATTGACTGAAGCCACAGAGATTTGGTACTGGTACCCGCGTTAAATCCAAAATCACTTGACAACTCCTTCATTCTTTGAGGATGATGTAGTCCTTTATTACGTTATAAGAGGTAATAACCAATAGGAAGTCTCTGCAGTCCCTCCCTAAACGTAAATTGCGCTGCTTTGCCAATCCGTGACCATCTGTTCTAACGTGATAAAAAAGGCACAAAAGTGATAATGAGGGAAGATTATTTAGATGCCATTTTTCATAGTTTGTTGTACTATCTTAAACTATATGAAACAATTTTCTCTAGGAGACTTTCTCCACGAGTATGCAACGCGCCATGTTCTTTCTTCTATGGCGATCCCCAATTTTTATTCAATATTCTGAAACAGAACACTAATAATAATATCTAAGTACCAAGTTTCTTTTTCCTAGGATGTCATAACTTGTGCGTCTGGTGCCTTTATTCCAATGTGTTTACAAACATTAGTCCAATATTTTTTATTAATTTTCCTAATGATCCTGGAGACACCTCTTTTCCACTGCTTTTCAGGATAATGATTCTAATTATGATGCGTAACTTAACTACACTTTGGACTTTTACTTTAACTTTAATAATAATGTATTCAGCTTTCAGTCATAAGTTCAGTCAAATTCATTTCCCCAAAGCAAAACTCAACGGTCATTTATAAGTTTTACAATGGGTATGGTGCTAGAGCAGAAATCCAGTCTCTGACTCATCACCGACTTGTATTTTAATACCGGTTGCTTGTTTGAGTTGGCAGATGGAAAGCCTGACCACGAATAGAACCAACTTGCTTTTTCTCTTCTTTGACGTTGAAGGGTTTTCCCCCACTCTTAATTTAACGAGGACACGCAACTTCGATGATTCAGTTGGTTTATACTCGTAATTGAACAACTCAGTATGACAGCGCCACATCTCCCAAATTGTAAAATATGAGATGCAAACTAATTTGATTTCTTTGACTTTTTTTAGAGGGAAACTTTATTTAGTGGGGTGGATTTCTACCTAAGTCTGATTAAAAATTCAATAATTAGCCTTCAATAGCAGCCTGAGAATTTCATAACCTGGGGGGAGAAAACAGGATTCAAAACTAAAGTTGGATTGATGATACACTGGTATTGTGAGAAGATCATTTGAAGCTTAACTTCTATAATCACTAGGATTCCTCATTCACTTTTAAAGGATTCACTTTAATTACTAGGAGACACTAACTAGGATTAAAAAATAATATCTCAGAAAAATTTAAGACACTTTTTAAGGATTTAAAAGTTTAATTTTACAATCAGTCAAATAGATTTCTGCTTTTACTTTTACTACAAGTTTTTTTCCACGACAGAGTTTTCCTACACACTCGCAATATTTTTTACTCCACTCAATGCGAAAAATTTGGAAACAAAATATATAATTTCCTTGATGAAAAACATAGTTAATTTTAATTGGATAATAACCCAATTAAATATGTAAGATCTGCGCAAAGCTATGTAAATTTCTATTATTTTATAAACATCCGAAACTAGTTTTAACGAGTAAATTAAAATTGTTTAAAATTTTGGATAAAAGTTAGGGGTAATTAAAAAGCAATATATTAATTGAGAGACTTAAAAAATGACAGAAATTCTTGTTAATAAAAAGAGAGTAAAATATATTTAAACTGTGTCCTTTGAAATCGTGATGAAAAGAAGATTTATATTTCATAGATATATTAATTTAATTTTAAAACTTTTAAAGGAAGGCATTCATAAGATAAAAAATTTATGTAACTTTCCTTAGCAAATCTTTAAAAATTAACTAATTATTAATTCTTAACTTGAAGTTACAAAAATGTTATTAGCTAAGTGATCAGATTTTATTAGTTCAAATAATAAAGAAAATTTCAAGGATTGAAATAGAACTTTTAAATATGGCACTATATTATCTATAAGATCAATCTTTTTAAAATGTATTTACAGTCTAAACATATTGTATCTTTTCTAAAGGAAATCTATGAAGAATCTGATTGTATCTAATTATCAATTTTTAATGTAAAACTAAAAATTAAATTCGTATCACGAAAATTCCATTCTTAATTTATAAACTATGAATTAACTCTGAAATAATGCTTTCCTCATTAGCCTGTCTGCTCCGACGCGATCTGCAACGTTGCCGAGGAACCATACTTTCAATTCCTACGAGAAAGACATGGATTCTAACAGAGGCGTAACACAGTCCAAGGCTTTTAAAGTCCTGCAAATTATTACTGACACTGACGAAGAGGACTTGAAATCAGGTCAGACATTTCTCATTTTAGCTACTACTCCACCGAGAAACCTTAAATTCGCTTTGTCGATGATTTCTGAGCATTTAATTTTATAAGATTTTAAACTTTATCTTGTATAGATAAAGTTCTTCCATAAAATTTGATCATTATTGGAAAATTTTTAATGAAATGATTTAAGATCGTGATTTAGCTGGATACATCTTCACATATATAGAAATTTAAATAGTATCTTTTGACAATCCAAAAAGGATAAGAAAAATATAGAAGAAATGGTGATAAAGACAAAGAAATAACCTGCAGAAAAAACATATCACGTAATAAAAAACCGTATTATTTGTATTATAACTATTACTATTTGTATTTTAGTGTTGTATATCATTATTTGTATTTAATAAACTAAAACAGGTGAAATGAGAGCAGACAAATACATATTAGGGGAGAGTGGGGCACCTTGGGACACTTGATTTTTCAGACGCAATTTTATAGTTATGAACTCGTTCTTGTAGGAACTAATAAATTTGACTAAAATCTACTCCTCAACATGTTTTGGAATATTTGGTGCGTCTAGATAATTATTTATTTAACTTTTCTTGTTTTTCGTAATGCAAAGTTACAATCACTCGTAGTTTCAAAAGTATTTTTAAATAAAATAAACATATTATGTCATTATAATTTTATTCAAAGTAAAGTACGTATATCCATTTATATTTTAGAAAAGAAAAAGAAAATTTGATTCTAAGCGTAAAAGAGTAGTAATTAAGTTTGATATCCAAAGCCTCAAGGGACATTCAGGTGTGGGGCACCTTGGGAGTTGTTAAAAGATACCATAAACTTCTCATGAGTAATAAAAAATAGTTTTTATTAAAAAATTCAAGAATAAAGATTATTGTAATATAGAAATTGATGCAAAAAATGTTCTAGAAGTAAGCAAAAAAAATCAGTGATTTATGCCATGACAAAAATGAAGAAATCGGAGAAAAATTTAGAATTACGTATAAATAAGTTAAATGTCTAATTTATAATTATTAATCCTATATTTTTCATTATTTGTGATATTTTTGTATTTTTCAAAACAAAAAAATAATTCTTGTACTATTATTGAAAGTGTCCCAAAGTGGGGCACCTTACGATACATGTAAAAAATACCGTTCCTCAATAATAAATTCATTAGTTAAAATGTATTTTAGACCAACCCTTCTTTTTTTTTAATATTTTACGTCATCCTTATGTAATATGCATAAGGCAAAGAAAATCACGTAGTTACCTTGAAGCTCACCGAAAATGCCATTCGACAGAAATCATGTTCATTGAAGATGGTTAAAAATATCGGTGACTTGGAAAAAGGCATCCTGTCTTGAAACTTCTTTTAAAATCATATGTTAGTTTGAGCTAGAATCAGGCCTTTTATATTTATAAGGATTAGCTTATTAATTAAATTGTTTTCTTAATATTTTAATTCCGTTGACTCTCCCTAAAACTATAATTTGATATCAAAACTAATTTGTTTCCACAAAAATCTCCTGAAATCGTGAGTTGCTATTGATGCAAACAAAAAGTAAGGTTTATATAATTTTACAGAATGGAATTTTAATATCAGGTATCGCAATTAAATTATTAAACAAGTAAGCAATAAAGCATTGTGTACCTTAAATTTCAGATTTTCTGAATAGGGATCTATAAATAAAAGGTTAAAAGCTTTTTTTGCCTTGTAATCTTTAAATATAGGTCTTTTGAAACTTCTTTGTGTGTTGAAAGTTTTGGGAGGCTTCCAAGACGGAAATATTTGTTGGTAACTTTATATTGCTAGAGACTACCTAATTTTTAATCTATGCTACACACACATTTATATCATCTTCCATACATTAAGCACATGCGTAACTTTTTCCTGACATTTTAATGATTTATGCATATCCAAAACTAATTACACTGATAAAATTTTAATCAAACTTAAATAGAAAATCAGTAATACCAGTAGTAATAGTAATTTTTCCATTTGTTGTTTTTCTATCGAAAAATGTAGATATAATTTTTTTCAAAGGTCACCGATATGGATCAAGTGATCCCTGGTGACTAGAAGTGTTGTCTCTTTGTCTTTCTTTTGTTTCTATGTAACCTTATATGTGTAATGATAAATAAATTTATTATTAAAAAAATAGCCTAAATATTAATTAATATAAAATACAAAGATGCATTTAAAAAATAAACCTGAGAAAAAAGTGTCCTTGTTTATGTGATAGTAGTCTGAAAGGGCATAACAGCAGAACATTTACTTAACAGATAAAGATTTTGTATCCACACCTAAACATAATTTAAATACTTGCAAAAATATTTTTACATGGGAATTACTCCATTATTTTTCATAATGACCTTTTATTTTGACAGGCAAAGGAAAGAACTTCCAAGACGAAATGAGATTCACGGGCATCCGTGACAGCAAGACTATTCCTTCCAGGTTTTTTCAAACTCTTCAAAAAATCACAGGAACAGATGACGATGACGAAGAGGCGGAACCTTCGAGACCAGTCACAACATATGTTGGTAAGAGCCCGCTGGGAATAATGTGTGCTCATTGAGCTTTTCCATGGTGTTATTTGGTAAAGAAAGTAATTATGAAAGTTGCATTTAGAAAAAAATTACATCATAATCATTAAAGTGCTTTCCTTGATAAAAAAAAGAAGGTGATAACTTTGATATGATTTGTAACTCAAAATAATTGGAGGTCATATAGTAAATATGAAAGTTTGTTTTAAAGTATAGTTTAAAACTTTCGTTTTGCTTTTAATACTTTTAGATAACTTTTAGAGATAAAAAATTCACATCATAATCATTTAAGTGCTTTCCTTGATGAAAATGAAGGTGATATTATTGATATGATTTTTAACTAAAAATAACTTTGAGGTCATATAGTAAAGTATAAAAGTTTATTTTATAGTGTAGTTTAAAACTTTCATTTTGCTTTTAATACTTATAGATAACTTTTTTATTAGCACTCACAAAAATAATCCAAGCTCATTAAAGATATTCTAGATATGAATATAAAGTTTTAAAGATAGATAAAAGAGAAAAAAACTAAATATGTTCAAAAAATGAATTTTGTTTTTGAGGCTGTAAATACATTGGCAGAATTGTAAATGGAAAGAATAATAAAAAGTGAAAGAGTAGACTGCTATGATTACCCTTAAATAACTCCTATTAAGACCAAGAAATTATTTTTGAAACCGGAATAAAAGAGTAATAATGTTGCTAGAAACCTTACAACCTTAATTGTTTTCATCTTATAAAAATAAGATCATTATATAGTAGAAGTGTAAAATAAAACTAAAAGGTTTTTTTATATGTGAATTAATTACTTTAGACTATTTTAAAGAACACAATGATTTATTCTAAAGCTGTTATGAATTAATCTAGTAAGGTGATAATAATGTAATACATAATTTGATACGTAGTACTATGAATAACAATGACCTGGGGCTTAAGAAAGGGTTACAAAACAAAATAATTCCCTTAACTTAGAAATAAGTAGAAGGCATTAATATTTTGATTCTAAAATTTAAGTTTCCATATTCTTGATATATTTCACTGACTAGAAAAGCAAATCTACTCATAAAAAAGGAGTTCATTGAAAAAATAAATCTCAATTATAAAAACAAAAATGCAAGGTAGAAGTTTCATTCAGAAGATGTTAATATTAAATTAAAATTAGTCTAAGCATTCCATTATGCATAAAATATTTCATATAATTCGATTTCTAAAATGTTTACAACCATCTACCATTGAATAAAATCCCCCATAAACTCTGAACTAATTTGAATATAGTTAATATCTTTTTAGTGGCGTAGTCTGAGGGGGGATTTAAAATGCATTCCTCCCGAATGTCAGAAATTTTCCTCTTTTGACTATAGAAGAAGACCAAATGATTTCTCATTATTACCCCCCTCTGTGAATTTCAATATTCCCCTTCAATTTTGTCTACGCCCACTACCTCCTGTTTCTTTTAAGGAACAGTTCATTAAAAGGTGTAAATTTTACTATTAATTCAATTTATAATAAGGTGATTTATTGCATCATGCTTGATAAGGCTGTTTTTCATAACACAATATTTCAAAATTACCATTGTTGTTATGCTTATTTTCTCTTATTTTGTGTTTTTTGTAATGTTTTCATGCAAAATTAAATGGTGGTTCTATTCTGTTCTCAGAAGCTCCAAGGCCAACCATCCAGGACAGACAGCCAGCCCGACCAGGCTTCCTCCCCCAGCACAAACAGTTCCCTCCCTCCCAGCCACCCCCTCAGAACCACGTGACCGCCACCCCGCAGTTTCAGCCCCTCAAAGCGCCCCAGCAACAGCAGCAGAGCTTCAGCCCCGCCCTCAAGCGACCGGCTGCCTTCATGCCCATGAAGACGGGGGGCTCCAGCCCCATGAGTCACGTGAAGCCCGTCCACCCTCCCTTTCTGACGAACGGGCCGAGGAAGGCCCTCAACCCGGCAGGTGGGTAGGCTGTGACGCCCTTCCGCTATTCCTGATAGCTTAATGTTGAATGTAATGAGGTTGAGGGTTTGTGACTACACTGTGAATAGTTTTTCTTTAAGTAACGGAGATTAACCGGCACCACGTCACCGGTTAATTTCTGTGCATTTAAGAAACACCTCTTTTTTCCCTTTCAAATAAGAGAAATTTTCCGTTATTTGAAAAAACTTCTGTTCCTTTAGATTAGTTATAGGATTCAGCATTTCTACAGGGTGTTTCAAAAGGTTCGTGTCAAGCAAGTATGTTATGTCATGACAAACAAGATTTGCATAGGAACTCATGTCTACAAATGTAAACTGTGTCCACTAGAGGACAATGTTCGCCATCACAACTTCTGTAAACCAAATTTTAATTAATTCTGCCTGTAATTAGTAGAGGAAATCAATTTCTAATGTGAAGAAAGTCTGAAAAAATTTTTAAATTCGAATTATAAGTGAAAAAGGAGAAAATTTTCTCTGCTATACCTTGCTGACACATTGTTCAAAACACAGTTCATCGATATTACACATTAACCAATTTGTGGTGAAAGGTTGGGATGTTTCACCACAAACTTGGTTCAAATTAAGCTGCAACCTAAAGTTTGGTAACAGGTTTCACCAAGTTTTCGGTGCTTTCACTAGTGAAATTCGGTGCTTTCGCTAGTGAAAGCACCGACAACTTGGTGAAACCTGTTACCGAACTATAGGTTGCAGCTAAATTTGGTGAATTTGTTTTTTGGTGAAAGGTTGAACTTTTTTTTAAACAGTGCATGGGTTTCTATGAAAATCTTGTTTGTTTGTCATGGCAAGTAGGAGCTACATGTTAAATATGGAACCAACGTTTTGAGACACCCATCAAACCCCACATTTATACATCTGAAATTTAGAATGTTCAGTTCTGAATGCGATATTCCTTTTATATGGTACATCAAAAACCAAGAAAGCTCTAGTCCCAATATCGTCTGTATGACGTAACTCGCAAATCCCACAACTGTCCAACTACATTATGTCCTTTGCCTTACTAAATATCAATATTATCCTTTAATTAGCCATTGACATTAAAGTAAATTACAAACATAATTAATTCTAATTCGAATACTGATAAACTAAATTTTGGAAAAGGGATAAAAAACCAACGCCGAAACAACACAATAAATTAAAAGTTAAAAACTGACGACGTTTCGGTGGTATAAGACAACCGCCTTCATCAGAGCTAAAAAGTCTGTAAGTATTTACTGTAAATTTTGGGAGTTTTTGATGATACCTGTAAAACAACTTTTTCCTTTAAAGGACACAGTATGCAGAAAAAAAAACGTTACTTGAGTTTCCTGGAACTTGTTTGTTTCTTTTTACCCACAAATTTTCAGAGAGAGTTTTTCTGTATATCTTTATATCTAAGTTAATTTTTCAGTAGATTTTGCTCTTCAAAATTATTGGAATATATTATACAACAAAATTCGAATTATATTTCCTACTAAAATTAGAAACATAAGGTTAAGATTCATTTGATTATTTTTAAGAAATTTTATTGCATAAACACATTGATTTTTAAATCCACTTTATCAGATGTTTTATATTTATTTAGAGTAATTGAATTAATTAACTTCCAATCATTTTTAAAACTTAATCTTGAAATATCAGCCAAATAATATGCGAAAACTTTTCTTTTTTAGGTGGAACGGACTTCTAAAAGATTTTTCAAAAGAAAAGGAACTTTGGTCTAGTCATAACACACAAACTGAAACGAAAAGACATTTCCAATTACTGATGGATTTGTATGATGGAAGAATTGAATCACCATTACAATGCTCTTCCTATTGAGCGTGGAATCACGTATCACCATTGCGCTTTTATCATAATTTTATTCTTAATAATTTCACAGCAAGAGAGTATATGCTATATCAATTTTCATAAACTTGCATAGCAAGCGGCTTTTTAGAGTTTTTTTCGATATGATTTATCACAATAAATGTACCAAGTTCTTTATAAAATGACATAAATTTTTTAGTATGTTTTCAAGTGATTTCATTTGTTGGTCAGTCAAAAGTTACAAGTTTTGAAACTTTCTGTTGTAATTTTTGTATAAATATGTTCATCCTTAAGACGAGGTTTGTAGAAACTGATCTACTGACTGAACAACTTGTGGAACTTCGTTTTCCAATAGTTCGAGTAAAGTTTATCAAATAGTTTTTTCATGAATGATTCTTCAATAATTGTTATCAGTTCTTCATGAATATCTTATAGAAACTAAGGTGTGGTATTTCAGTTGCATTTAACTTTTCAAAGTGACATGAAGACAATCTGATAAGGTGCTTTCTGGAGTTTACATAGATAGACATTCTAAAATGTGATCAGCATTGCTGTATTTGATGTAAATATTTCATCGAATGGTTTGTTGAATATTTTTTGTCAATTCGAATTCGTTAATAAAAAACATATCTCCAAAATTTGTCATTTATTTTTCTTTAAAATAAGATAATTTTTATGATAACATAATTTTGAAATATTTCTCATATTATCTTAAGTTTTTATACACAGTTTGCTGAAAAAGTACAACGTTTAATGTTATATTATCACAAATTTTATACTTATGATTCTGAGTTTGAAGTATTTAAAACTTTAATAGTGCTCTCACACAATAATCTAGATAGTTTTAATTAAGTTTTTAAATAAAAATTAATTTAATTCTTTTGGGAGAGAAAATATTCATTAAGTAAGAGTTATGAATACAATTTAAAACAATACAGAAGTAATTCTAAGCATGATAAATTTTATTGGGAAGCTTAAAAAGTTTACAAAAAGAAAAGCTTTTTATAACTTATTGAAAATCCTCAAAGTAACCTAGATGTATTGATTCTAAAAGTGAATATTATGTTCCAGTATTTAAAAATATTTTTTCCATTTCTAAAAAACTGTTTTTTAAAGTAGGGAATAAACGTTTTTCATATTTCAATGAAAATATAAGTCATAACATTTAAGGTACTTAAGGGATAAACCAGGCGCAAATATCTCCAATCGGACTATATACTCGTATCATATCGGATTATACAGGGTGATTCTGAATTCATCATCAATATTTTGTGGGGAGGTAGATGCTAGACAAGCATATTTCGAATAGGAATGGGGGGGCGAAGATACACCGTTAAAGAGCTAGGATCTATTGTAGTGCGCGAGTGTTATAAAAGGACGTTTTGCCTTTTGCCAAGGCCCGTTTAACGAAAGAACATAATAAAATGAAAAAATTATTGTATGAGGTACAGCAGTATCCGTACTACTTACATAATAAATTTGATAGAAATTGGACCACTTGCGCCATGTGGGGTGAGTTTTAAAACGTGCAATATTAATCTTTTAGCCAAAGTTTCAATGATAAATGTATGATCATTGAAAATTCCTTCCCCGATCATCATTTTTCTAAATACCCACTAACACTAGAGTAACTCCATTCTTTGGCTAAAAGATTAATATTGCTCGTTTTAAAACTCACCCCACGGTTTAGCAAGTGGTCCAATTTCTATCAAATTTGTGGTGTAAGTAGTACGGATACTGCTGTACCTCATTCAATAAATATTTTCATTATATTATGTTTTATTTCGTTAAACGGGCCTTGGCTAAACGTCCTTTTGTAACGCTCTCACACTGCATTAGGTCCAAGCTCCTTAACTGTGTATCTGCGCCCCCCTTCCTTTTCGTAATATGCTTGTCTAGATCCCCTCTACCTCCCCACAAAATATTGATAATGAATTCAGAATCACCCCGCTATATCATACTCGTATCGGACCATATACCCGTTTTATTACTTACGAATAAAAATATATTCGTAATTAAAAGAAACAAAACACTGCTAATGGAGTTATTTTAATGGTGTTTTATTTTTATACATGATTATTTCCGGCGATTTAGCATAAAGCTTGACGTTTGCGCCCAGCTAATCCTTAGAGTACCAAAAAGGCATTATTTTGTAGGAATTATTTTGGAGTGGTCAAATGAAGATAAATAATTTAAATCTATTTAAGGTATTGTTAAAATAATGTTAATCTAATCACAAAAAATTGGTAGATCTTGCTTCGATAGTAAAAAATACCATTCAGAATCACCTCTAATTCTATTGCTGCAAAAGAACTAGACCGCTTTGGTCAGGGCCAAGCTCTCTTTTTCACCCCTAATTACAAGAATTAAAAATATTCCTAGAAACTTATTGTTAGACTTATCAAGAATATCTGTAACACCCAAAAAAAACATTTTAATATATTCTCTTCACTAGATTTCTAGATATACAAGAACTGAATATATAATCTATAGTGGGGTAAATGAGGCCACTCTAAAGTAGGAAGTCTTCTATAGGTATTCCAATTCCTAAAAATCACTGTTCGGTGCGAATCCCTGAAATTAAGTATTATATATTTTTAAGTAGATAAGGTAAGTGGATATTTGTTATACGCACATTAAAAATAAAAGTATCTAAAAATAATAAAAACAAAAGAAGAAAACAAAGGAGTCTTCTGACGTTTTTCATCACTGTCCATCCCACTTGGGAGAACAAGAAAACCTCCTACTTTCCAAAACACAAAAAAGAACTTTCGCGCCAATTCTCAAGTCAAGTGGCCACTCTTTGTTCGAAAGCACCCGTTGAAAAAAAACCGTGACACCCAGCAAAGTGTTGCCACTTCTGCTCAACGGAAAAGAGGCACAAAAAATAAAGAACTGCTTCTCCATAGGTACACAATGGGTATAAACCCCTACGCAAATACCAGTTCCAGAGGCGGAACTGGTTACGTCATCTTCCCGCGATAAGCCGTTGCGATTGATAAACCAACCAAGCCTCTCCTCAGTCTCTGTGGTCACTTTGTGCTGTCAACATGCCCAACTGCCCCAAATGCGAGAAAGCGGTTTACTTTGGTAAGTAGAAGATACCCCATTATGTACTTGGTAAGTTAAGTAAGTAACTTTAAACCTTGTTTGGACGGTAATGTATTTATTAAATCAATTAAATTTTTGTATCAGAATATTCTGTAAAAAAGTATCTGTAAATGTGTGAGTTCTTATAATTTTCCATGGCAGATTTTTTTCATAATGAGATGCGCCGAAAGTAAAATTTTCTGAAACAGCAGCAAGGAGGTGGCAATAGCATCGACTGTTACTTTTTTATTGATTATTTTTATTATCAAACAATCAAACATGAAAAAGTATTAAAATTTGGGGTACTGCTAAAGGAGAAGGAAAAATTCCCAGGAAAAAAACCGGAACATATTTTTAAAAGGAAAAAACAAAAAATTTATTTAATCATACAAAACAATTGTTACACAAAATAGCAGAAGAAAAGAGCAACTAAAAGGAAAAAACTATTTCGCAAATATCTGAAAAGTTTTTGATATAATAATACAGTATAAACATATCATGAGCTTTTCAATGATAAAACATAAAATTATGATTTTGTAGTAAGATCAGATTTGTAAAAAATCGAAAGTTAAGTAAGAAAAGGGTGTGAGGTGTACGTTTGGTGAGGACATCAGAGCTTAACACACCACCGGCCTTTTATTTTTTCCCCCAGAAGTGTATATTAATGGGTATCAAACTTATAAAAAACCAGCAAGATCCTTCCAGCTAAACTAACTTTACTTTCTCAGAACATAGTTGGGACAAAAAATGTATATTTTCAATTTTTTTTTTCGTTTTTATTAATTTTAGTTTAAAAAATCATTTTCTAGTTACATAAATTTAATGTGATTTTTAAGTTTGAAGAGAGACATTTCTTAAGAAAAATGGAAAGTACCAAACTAAAAACTTAACCTCCGACTCCTTTTCTTAGAAAATCCCCTATAATATATTTTACTCCATCAACATTACTTCACCTCACTAATGTTTTTTGTTTACATTGAAAAAAAACTTTGGTTCGCCTTAAACTAATGTGAAATATTGGACACAAAACAAAGATTTTGAAATCGTAGTTTATTTAGCTTATTTTTCATTTTTCCGTACCGATTTCATTAGGAATCGTATGCTTTATATATTTTGAAATTTATCGATACTTGAAAACTATATCTGATGCATATGCGTGAATAAAAATATCATTCCGTGCATATAATTGTGTTATAAAACCCGTTTCGTATATTCTTCTAAGTTTGTAACAAAATAATTTATTTTTGGTAGATACGGTTTACATTGAAGAAATCAATCAAATTCTTTTATATCAAATCGCATTTATCTCTAGCTGTCATTTTTGTCCGTGTCTGAAAGATATATAGATATCAAACAGATTGTTCATAATGTGTGTAGCCTAATGTGTCGAAGAGTTTGATGTTTATTTTGATGGACTAGGGGGCTCTGCCCCCTGCTCGCTATCGCTCACCAACCCCCGGAACACTGCTTCGCAGTTCTTTGAAGATCGCTTCGCGATCTTAGCGAGCAGAGCTCGCTTGTTTCATCTCAACTATCCAGTAAAACCTGGAACTTGTCTGCTTAGTAACTGATCATTTAAAATCGAAACTTTTTATCTCTCTAACTTATCAATAACTTAATGCGGACCATTACTACAAAAATATCAAAATAAAACTGTTACTAAAATATTCCTTTTTAGTTTACCAATAATTTAACCGAAATGTTTTCAAAAATATCCAGCAAGTCTACTAATTATCATCAACCATCTTAGAGAAAAAAAATGCCATTAAAAAACTTTTAAATTTATGAAATGCACGTGTGTATCTAGTGAATCATTGGGAATAAGAAATCATACTCCTAAGGTTCTCTAGTGAACGACCAGAAAGAGAAGAAAAAATTGAAACTTGGTATCTTAATAATTCTAAAACTAATTCGAATTTTTTGAAAAACGAAACTTCAATTCTTCTATAAAAAATAATTGTATGCGTGTTTAAAATATCATAGTTCTATTGTGATTAGTTAGCGAAAAAACCGAAAAAGGGTAAAAATTTTCGAAACTTTAGAATTTAATAACTCCAAAAATAATTCGAAATTCGAAAAAAGGGCGACGAGGTGCAAAACTTCATACCTAAGAGTATGCGTCTGCAAAAAATCATGTTTCTGCTGTAAATAGATTTTGCTGGGGGGCGAACTCGCAACCGAAAAAAATAATTTTCGACTTTGACATTAAATAATTCCAGAACTATTTATCTAATTAATTAGGTTTGGGAACTTAAATGATCATCATGCATTTGTCTACCAATGGTCAAAATTTCATAATATTCCTTCAAATAGTTTTTGCTTAGTGAGAGTTTATAGTGGTCAAAAATAAAATTTTCAAAATCAGCGGCGGCGGTGACGGCGGTCACTGTTACTTTTTTTTAATATAGAGAGAGAAAAAATATTTTTATTACTTTAAAGAAATCGAGGTCATGGCTTAACTGGGTGCATAAAAAGTTAATTTAAATTTTATGATCGACAATTTTATGGTAGGTAAAATGAGAGAAAACTTTGTTCAAAACAAGTCGGTGTCATAAAAAAACTAAATATTTTTTCAAAAATCTAAAATTTGCACAGTTTAAAACATTAGGGGGGGAGGGGTAAAATGGGTCAATTTTTAGGTACTTTCATATTCTAAGTTTTATTTCATCAAAACTATTACTTTTTAATGATTTCTTTCAATTGGATCTTGACATTATAACCCTTTAGAACATTTTCATCTAATTTTATCAAATATTTTTTAGTTATAAATTGGTTAAACTTAGCATCAAAAGTAGTGACCTATTTTACCCCAACGTGGGGTAAAATGGGTCTCATTGCAAAAAGATGTCAAAAATATATTTATTACTAAATATACATGAAAATAAGAAAAAAGGCAATCGGCTTAGCCGTTTTTATCTGAAAAAATTTGTTTTAAGTTGTACTTTAGTGAAATTGTAAAAGTCCTAAGTTAATGAACATTGTTCAAAAGTAGCAATTAAAATACTTCATTTGGAGAAAAAAATAAACTTGTTTGACAGTTCAATGTATATTTGAAGGAAATAAGTTAAAAACATTGTTTTTACTTAATACAAAAGGCCTCCTAACTATGACCCATTTTACCCCAAGTACAAAATATCGTTATAAAAGATAAAATATTTTATATTTTTCTAAGCTAATTGGCTTGAAATGTCTCTCAGACATTCTTTTATGAAAAACTATCGCAAAAGTATTCTGTAATTTATTACAATATATATTTATTTCGAAGTTGGTAAACCCTGTTTTTTCAATGACATCTTTTACGGTTCAAATTCATAAATCTTAATTTTTGACAGTCGAAAAAGGTTGCCGACAGATTAAAGAATATAATTTAAAAAATTAGTGAAAAAAATTCAATTTAAATTTGATTTATATCGAGTTAATTAAAACTAACCCATTTTACCCCAAGACCCACTTTACCCCAACCCACCCTACCCTACAAAAGAAATGAATACAATATGTGGTTTTTAATTCACATCAAAGGATCCTTAAAAGATCATGTTTATACCTCTTTTAAAATTTTTTTTCTTAATGAACTGAGGAACCATTGTTTCAAGCACTTCGTGCTTTCAACTCGGTGATCTTTCAATTATGACAAACGTTAAGCCTAATTGGAGATTGAAAAAAAGAGACTAAAAACTTAAAAATTTGGATCTCATTTCAACATGAACCACGTGTTTGTTCTCTTCCTAAAAAGAAAATCCAAAGTCCACGATGAAACTTGTAAGATTTGTAAAGAAAAAAGAAAAAGAATCGCCAACCACAAGACTAGCTTTGAAGTTCCAAAAAATATTCTTAGCTTCAGATTGGAACAGCTGCGAATATTCCAGGATTAATTTCCACCACAAAAACACCGTTGTTCCCGCGAAATCAGTGAGGATCATTCATAATGGCGTAGTTTGTGAGCTTTTCTTGGGGATTTTTGGAAGTGGTCTTTCCGTCTTGACACCCGGAAGCGATGAATTACTTTAAGCAGCTGCTCATGAGTTATGATAATTAGAAGAAAGTGGTTCTTAATTATAGTAAAACATCGTTAACTATGTTTATTAAGGTATGAGACTAATTTATTTTGATTAAAAGTAAAAAATGGGAAATAAGAAAACAATTTGGAAAAATTACACATCTATCAATATGTAGTCTTTTATAGAGATACAGGATGTCCAAAAAATGACTGACACATTTTAAAAATCAATAAGTAATAACTCAAGAACTAAAAAGGTAAAAATATGTGGTTTGTTACATCCTACTCGTGATACCCTTAGGTGTGTGTGTAGATTGCAACAAATTGCGTATTCTTATCTTTTTCAGCTTCCAAGTTATTAGTTATTGATTTTTAAAATGTGTCAGTCATTTTGGGACACCCTGTGCATTTTCAAAATTTATAGATTATTAAAAATGAAATAGCTAAAACTTTTGTGTTCTATAAATTCGTTCTATATGATTAGTTCAAATATCATTAAAAGGATTTTTTTAAATACAATAGCAAAATACCGCAATGAGTAAATTATAATAGAAGGAACATAACTTTATGTCGTACACTGTTAAAACGATTGTATCAAAATTGAGTAAAAAGTACTCAAAAAGGCTCCAATCCAATAAGTACTCAAATTTGAATACATGAATATACTCATTTCTGAAAATGTGCACACTCAAAAATGAAACATCTTGAGCTTGAACTCAAAAATGAGATCACGATGTTTCATTTTTGAGTATGCACATTTCAGTATGAGTATATTCATGAATTCAAATTTGAGTACTTATTGGATCGGAGCATTTTTGAGTACTTTTTACTCAATTTTGATACAATCGTTTTAAGAGTGTACTGACTTCGGTTATTGTCTTAGATGAAACATATAGTATGTAGTATAATATTGTACTATTCTATAATGTTTTAAATTTTCATGATTTTGTTTCGCTGGTAAGGAGTATAAATGTATGATGAAAACTAAACTTTGTAGAATTCTTATTTTTCCATGATTCAATGAAACATGATATTGAGGAAGACATAATCTCGTTTTCGGTATGTTGGTCACATAAAGAAGAATATTTATCTTTTTTTCAAAAAACTAAAATTTTCTTTTCTGTACACGCAAATTTTTACCCTGAGTTTACTCTACCTAACCAGTTTTAAATTGCAATATGGATTTTTCATTGATTGAAACATACTTTAATTTAGCATGCTTTTTCAAAAGAAATTCGTTAAGTGCTGTCCAATATAGTGCTGTCCTTTAAAAAAACTATTCCAAATTGTACCCTAAAAAACCCATTGGGATATTTTAAATAAATAATTAAAATAATTTTAAATTCTCATGTCCCCTGTCTTCCTATGCCATTTAGAGTGGCAGGGAATTTGAAAACAAGTCAAAGAACCGTTTATTTACTTATTTTTTTGAATAATAGAATATGTCAATTTTTGGCCAACAATGTGGTTTAGTTATGCAGATTTTGATGCTGTAAAAATGTATGTTATAAGTATTTTAAAGCATCTTTCAAGTGTTTTACGTTATCCCGTTACTTTGAGAATAAAATATTAAAATTTCAGCTCAGTCCGACGATTAGGGACCTTACGGCAGTCTTTGAAATGAGGGGTGAAAAAACCCATAGGGTGCTTAAAAAACCCACTTTTCATTTTGTATTAAATGACAAAATAAATAAAAACTAATGCTAAAAAATAAATAGTATTCATTATATACAACTAATTATGCAAATAGAATACTTGTTTCAGAAATTCTTGATTTTTTTTGGTTATTTTTGATAAAAACTCAATGATACCAAAAACAGCCATTTTACATGCAAAGATAGCAATTAACTGAGTTTTACTTGAAAATGGGTAATTGAAAGCTAAAAGTTTGGGGTTTAAAATTAAATATCAGTGCTAATTACCATTTTTAGTCTTCATTATAAAATTGTATGGAATATTTTTATTTCAATAGGTCGTTTTCAACAAAATACAACAGTAAAAACGCTATTGTCGACGCGTTTTGAAGACAGAATCTTGAAAACTTTGAATTTTCACAGTTTTAATTTTAGAAATAATTTATGATAAACTTGGTTTTAATTATTTTAAGTATATTCTATTCTATCAAAAAAACCTTTTAATCGTATTTTTTCTTTATTTTTTAGTATTTTCAAGCATGGGTTTTTTAGGGTACATGGGTTTTTTTTTTAGGAAAATTGGGTTTTTTTGGATTCTTACTTAATTTTCTGCCAATTTGTAACGGAGAGTTGGAATTAAAAATACTAAGCACTATAATGTAGGGGAGGATGAGCCGTTACAAGACTATTTTGTTCGATTTAATTATCATATTTTTTAAGCTTTTAATGAATGATAAGTAAAAAAGTGTTTTTTTAATGGACAGCACTATACTTACTCCTCTTCTCTTCCTATTTCAGCTGAGAGATTAACATCACTGGGAAAAGATTGGCATCGTGGCTGCCTGAGGTGTGAAAAATGCAACAAGACGCTCACTCCTGGGTCCCATGCAGAGGTAAGCTGGAAATGTCATGCCTTTAAACTCATCTAAATATCCAACGGTGTAGTATTTTTTCTTAAAAGCAATTACATTTTTAAACGAAAATTAACTTTAGGAAAACCTCTATTATTGCGAACAATAGGGACCGCACTAATGAAATTGCCACAAAATAATATCCGTTTTCAAAACATTTGAAAACAAAATAAGGTATAATGAATCAATTTTGATCAAAATGTGATAATGTGAATGATTGTTACATTTTTATTTTTGGCGTGACATTTTTACAACCTTATTACTCCTGTTTTGAAGATACTCAAAATAATTACTTTACTTTACTGATTATTATGTAGATTTTTTTTTAAATTACCCTTTATTTATTATGTGGTTTGATATTTTGAATATATTTACTAAAATTACTAATCTACTGTAACTACTAAATTAGTGTTGGTAAAACACTATAATTTAGTTCTTTTAAGCTATTAAACAACTGATAACTTCTTTTACATCAAACTTCCATTGGCATGTTTAGTTATAAAATGCAAACGTTAACGTTTTTAACTAAATTTGAAGAAAAAATTTATTTAGCCGCTATACATATTTTTATGTAATAAATTTTACAAGTATTTATACTTTGAAAAAAAAGTTCATGGAGTTGTTCGGTGATAAATATATGGGCACTATGGATATTTTAAATTTAACTGTTTATTAACTTAAATCAGTAGGGAAGATTATCTGATCTGGATTTTCCCAATTCTAACCCCTCTTCCCTCTTTATTGATTAGGATCCCTCCCAATTTCGTACCCCAATAGATCGATATTACTGAATCTTCTTCTCATAAAGACTGTTCAGATCTTTTCTTGTCAGCACTATTCTTTTGATGTCAAAAGTTCTCTTTCTTACTCCTTGTACCCTGCTGTGTAATGCAAAAGAACTTACTCTCCATTCAGCAAAATGATGAAATTTGTACTGTACTACTTAAAGTTAATAGATGAAACATTGTGATTCAAATCTTGTACTAGTATTTTGGTTATAAATTTCTTAGAGTTTTATTGGAGAAAAAATTTCATGTAGAATTTATAACATTTCTTAAATAGAAATCGAAATTATAAATACATTTTTAAATACTAGGGGGCTACCGCCCCCTGCTCGCTATCGCTTACAATCGCTTCGCAATCTTGCTCGCTTCGCTTGCTAAGCAGTTACTAACTTCGTTAGTTTAGCAAGCAGATTGGGAGGGGTTATTCAATACATGTTTAAGAAAATATTGCGAAATATTTTGTAAAAATTTTATACAGGGTTAATTTATTTCTTTAAAATGGATGAGTATACAATTTAAAAACAGCATAATCTTTTTATATCCATACATATTTAAATCCAAATTCAAAATTCTTTTGATGGCTATTTTGAAATTTTTTAATTAAAATGTGTTATTTAAAGCTGAATTATTGAAAGTACATTTTCTGTTAAGTTTTAAAATGATTTAATTAAGTTTTCTTATAATTTTAATTGTAAAAAAATCAAGCAGTTCCATTTATACATACATTCCAAGCAAGTCCCATACCTATTTAAATCCAAATTCAAAATTATTTTGATGGCTATTTTGAATTTATTCTAATTAAAATGGGTTATTTAAATCAAAACTGTTAAAAATAAATTTTCTGTTATGTATAAAAGTGCTTCAATTAAGTTTTCTCATAATTTTAATTGTAAAAAAATCAAGCTAGTTTATAGAAATATCGAAATATGAGGTTTAAGTTCATATCTCTGTATAAATAAAAGGCTAACGGGCGATGTATGTATGTGGGTATGTGTGTGGGTATGTCCGGGGTAATCTCTTGAAATAGGCCACGGACCGAAACCAAACTCGACGTATAGACGTATTCCGAGTCGGGGAGTAACTTGGGATAGTTTTCAAAGCTCTAAAATCGAATAATTACGAGTAATTAGCGAATTTATAGCCCGAAACGCTTATTTCTCCATTTCTCTACTAGAGTAGACTGCTCGACTCACTATTGTTAACGAGATGAAAACCTTCAAAAATTAAATATTTTAACAGAGGAAAAACTCGATAATTGTCCATTTAAAAACTATATCAGTTGTAAAAACGCCAAAATAAATTCAAATAATTTATTTTGAAGCGTTACTTTCCCCTATTTTAAGATATTTTCCTTTAAAATTTAAATATTTATGGAAGAGTGTAAATTTTTTTTCATGGAAAACGACTTAAAAATAAAACATTGTTTCAAATTAAGCGGTTCACTAGACTTTTAAATTTACTAGATCTTTTATTTTAGTTTCAATTTTTTTACTTTGTTCACTAGATTTATTAATTTACTAGAGCGGGAACACTGTGATTTAAAAATTACTGGTAACACTGGGAAAGAAAAACCTGTGAACATCGGGAGAGGAAAAATTACCGGGAACATCAGGAGAGGAAAAATTACCGGGAACATCGGGAGAGGAAAAATTACTGGGAACACCGGGAAAGGAAAAAATTACCAGGAACATCGGTAGAGGAAAAATTACTGGGAACATCGGGAGAGGAAAAATTACCGGGAACATCATCGAGATAAGAAAATTTACCGGGAACACCGGGATAGGAAAATTATCGGGAACATCGGGATAAGAAAATTTACCGGGAACACCGGGACAGGAAAAAATTACCGTGAACACCGGGATTTTAAAATTACCGGGAACACTGGGATAGGAGAGAGGCGCCTGGGATACCGGGAAGATTGGTTATTGCTGATTTACATAATAATAAATGTATTTTAAGAAAACTCAAAATAAAAATACTTATACACTCCACCCGTGCAAGGCCGGGCATATCCGCTAGTCTCTGTATAAATAAAAGGCTAACGGGCGATGTGTGTATGTATGTGTGTATGTGGGTATGTCCGGGGTAATCTCTTGAAATAGGCCACGGACCGAAACCAAACTCGACGTATAGACGTATTCCGAGTCGGGGAGTAACTTGGGATAGTTTTCAAAGCTTTAAAATCGAATAATTACGAGTAATTAGCGAATTTATAGCCGAAAACGCTTATTTCTCCATCTCTCTACTAGAGTAGATCTGCTCGACTCACTATTGTTAAGGAGATTATAAAAACCTTGAAAAATAAATATTTTAACAGGAAAAACTCGATAAATGTCCATTTAAAAACTATATCAGTTGTAAAAACACCAAAATAAATTCAAATAATTAATTTTGAAACGTTAGTTTCCCCTATTTTAAGATATTTTCCTTTAAAATTTAAATATTTATGGAAAAGTGTAAATTTTTTTTCATGGAAAACGACTTGAAAATAAAACATTGTTTCAAATGAAGCGGTTCACTAGACTTTTCAATTTACTAGATCTTTTATTATTGTTTCAAATTTGTTATTTTTGTTCACTAGACTCATTAATTTACTAGGAAACATTGCCGAGAACACCGGGACATAAAAATTACCTCGATCATAGGGATAGGAAAATTATCGGGAACATCGGGATAAGGAAAATGATCGGGAACATCGGGATAGGAAAAGTACCGGGAACATCGGGATAGGAAAAGTACCGGGAACATCGGGATAGGAAAAGTACCTCGATCAGCGGGATAGGAAAATTATCGGGAACATCGGGATAGGAAAAGTACCGGGAACATCGGGATAGGAAAAGTACCGGGAACATCGGGATAGGAAAATTATCGGGAACATCGGGATAGGAAAAGTACCGGGAACATCGGGATAGGAAAAGTACCGGGAACATCGGGATAGGAAAAGTACCGGGAACATCGGGATAGAAAAAAGGCGTCTGGGATACCGGGATGATTGGTAATTGCTGATTTAAAAATTATAAATATATTTTGAGAAAATTTAATTTAAAAAAAAAATTATACACTCCACCCGTGCAAGGCCGGGCATATCCGCTAGTCTCTTCTCTGTATAAATAAAAGGCTAACGGGCGATGTGTGTATGTGTGTATGTATGTATGTCCGGGGTAATCTCTTGAAATAGGCCACGGACCGAAACCAGACTCGACGTATAGACGTATTCCGAGTCGGGGAGTAACTTAAGATAGTTTTCAAATCTTTAAAATCGAATAATTACGAGTAATTAACGAATTTATAGCCCGAAACGCTTATTTCTCCATTTCTCTACTAGAGTAGACTGCTCGACTCACTATTGTTAACTAGATTAAAACCTTCAAAAATTAAATATTTTAACAGAAAAAACTCGATAATTGTCCATTTAAAAACTATATCAGTTGTAAAAACATCAAAATAAATTCAAAAAATTTATTTTGAAACGTTACTTTCCCCTATTTTAAGATATTTTCCTTTAAAATTTAAATATTTATGGAAAATTGTAAATTTTATTTTCATGGAAGAGGACTTCAAAACAAAACATTGTTTCAAATGAAGCGGTTCACTAGACTTTTCAATTTACTAGATCTTTTATTATTGTTTCAAATTTGTTATTTTTGTTCACTAGACTCATTAATTTACTAGGAAACATTGCCGAGAACATCGGGATAAGAAAATTATCGGGAACATCGGGATAAGAAAATTATCGGGAACATCGGGATAAGGAAATTATCGGGAACATCGGGATAGGAAAATTATCGGGAACATTGGGATAGGAAAATTACAGGGAACATCGGGATAGGAAAATTATCGGGAACATCGGGATAGGAAAAGTACCGGGAACATCGGGATAGGAAAAGTATCGGGAACATCGGGATAGGAAAAGTACCGGGAACATCGGGATAGGAAAAGTACCGGGAACATCGGGATAGGAAAATTACCGGGAACACGGATATTATTAACAATTTTATTTTCATGGAAGAGGACTTTAAAACAAAACATTGTTTCAAATGAAGCGGTTCACTAGACTTTTAAATTTACTAGATCTTTTATTATTGTTTCAAATTTATTATTTTTGTTCACTAGACTCATTAATTTACTAGGAAACATTGCCGAGAACACCGGAAAAAGGAAAATTACCGGGAACATCGGGATAGGAAAAAAAAGTACCGGGATTACCGGGACATAAAAATTACCTCGATCAGCGGGATAGGAAAATTATCGGGAACATCGGGATAGGAAAAGTACCGGGAACATCGGGATAGGAAAAGTACCGGGAACATCGGGATAGGAAAAGTACCGGGAACATCGGGATAGGAAAAGTACCGGGAACATCGGGATAGGAAAATTACCGGGAACACGGATAGGAAAAAGACGTCTGGGATACCGGGATGATTGGTAATTGCTGATTTAAAAATTATAAATATATTTTAAAAAATTTAATTTTAAAAAAATATATATACACTCCACCCGTGCAAGGCCGGGCATATCAGCTAGTCTCTGTATAAATAAAAGGCTAACGGGCGATGTGTGTATGTGTGTATGTGTGTGGGTATGTCCGGGGTAATCTCTTGAAATAGGCCACGGACCGAAACCAAACTCGACGTATAGACGTATTCCGAGTCGGGGAGTAACTTAAGATAGTTTTCAAAGCTTTAAAATCGAATAATTACGAGTAATTAGCAAATTTATAGCCGAAAACGCTTATTTCTCCATTTCTCTACTAGAGTAGACTGCTCGACTCACTATTGTTAACGAGATGAAAACCTTCAAATATCAAATATTTTAACAGGAAAAACTCGATAATTGTCCATTTAAAAACTATATCAGTTGTAAAAACACCAAAATAAATTCAAATAATTAATTTCGTGACTTTATTTTCTTTTATTTCAAGATATTTTCCTTTAAAATTTAAATATTTATGGAAAAGTGTAATTTTTTTTTCATGGAAAACGACTTGGAAAATAAAACATTGTTTCAAATGAAGCGGTTCACTAGACTTTTCAATATACTAGATCTTTTATTATTGTTTCAAATTTGTTATTTTTGTTCACTAGACTCATTAATTTACTAGGAAACATTGCCGAGAACACCGGGAAAAGGAAAATTACCGGGAACATCGGGATAGGAAAAAAAAGTACCGGGATTACCGGGACATAAAAATTACCTCGATCAGCGGGATAGGAAAATTATCGGGAACATCGGGATAAGAAAAGTATCGGGAACATCGGGATAAGAAAAGTACCGGGAACATCGGGATAGGAGAATTACCGGGAACACCGGGAAAGGAAAAAGACGTCTGAGATACCGGGATGATTGGTAATTGCTGATTTAAAAATTATAAATATATTTTTAAAAAATTTAATTTTAAAAAAATATATACACTCCACCCGTGCAAGGCCGGGCATATCCGCTACAAACACCGAGAACACCGGGAAAAGAAAAATTACCGAAAACATCGGGAAAGGAAAAAAGTACCGGGATTACCAGGACATAAAAATTACCTCGATCATAGGGATAGGAAAATTATCGGGAACATCGGGATAAGGAAAATGATCGGGAACATCGGTATAAGGAAAATAACCGGGAACATCGGGATATGAAAAATTACCGGGAACACGGATAGGAAAAAGACGTCTGGGATACCGGGATGATTGGTAATTGCTGATTTAAAAATTATAAATATATTTTAAAAAATTTAATTTAAAAAAAATATATACACTCCACCCGTGCAAGGCCGGGCATATCCGCTAGTATGAGTAATATAAACAAAAATATTAAATTAAGAATATGATAGTTTAGCACAAATTTCATGTTTATTATTTTTACAGCATGAAGGAAAGCCTTATTGTACTAAACCTTGTTATGGAGCATTATTTGGACCAGGAGGTAAACTGTCAAATAATATTTGTTAATGTCTATTCTGTATAGATAGAATGTATCACACCTTAACATATACGTAAAATGAATTCAAAGTAAAGGAATTAATAATTTTACTTACTTTTAATATTAATTTTACTTCTCTTGTATTCTTTTTTTTCATATTTTAAAGTAGTGTTTAAAATAGTTAAACGTATCATTTTAATGTAAAATGTAGTTGTAAATTTAAACGTAGTTTTGGAGTAGCATAATTCTATATTGTTATTGAAAAAAATTTAAAGGTATAGATTATAGAAACATTTTACCCACAAAGTGTTGTGGTGGTCTAGATTTTGATTTTGAAATAAATAATGGCAGAAAACTATTTAAAAAAAGTAACATGCCTTGCTAATTCATCTTGAACCTATACTAATTTTGTAAGGTTAATTATTGGGTAATAAAGGGGTACCTTGTAATTTATTACCTACCTCTTCTTTTTTTCTTTGATTTTCTAATTTTCTTAGTACTAATATTTTTGTAAATAAATACTTCAAAGGTTAGAGAATTAATTGGTTTTCTATATTCCTAATATTTTTTGTACCTTTCTAGGCTTTGGAAGAGGTGGAACGGAAAGTTATACATATAAATAGAGATATTCGTATCACCTAATCAAGTTTCTTTATTTATATTTTGTGGTAAAATAAGGGAACAATTTTGTACATCAAGTATTTTTACGTTTTTGAAATTTTGTTACAATAAATATTTTTTAATCTACATAATCCTGCTTAATATTTTTATAAGTCATTTCGGAACTTTTATTATGATTTAACATTTATTTCATTTTTTAATACTCCAATTTAATAACAAATTAAAACTACAAATCTAAAATAAAAGTTAGTTTTTTACCATATTTATTAAAATGGTATGTTAAGGGATTCTTTGAAAAACAATTAATTTTCATTAAAATCTACATAAGTTTATCTTTTTGCAAAAATACTTTTTTGTCTAAAGTATCTTAAGTTATCTTAAGTCTTTAAGTATATTTAAAAATCTAAATTATGTAAGTGGTACATTGAATGGAGCTTTAGATTTTCTGATTTTTCAACTTGTTATTGTAGAAAACTGTAAAACCTCCTTATATTAAGAATTTGTATCATACTTCATTTTATTGTACTAAGGGTTGAATTCAAAGAGAGATAGAAATATAACACAATATTTTTATAAATAGCTAGATAATTAAATTTGCTTTTTAACTATTCTATTTATAGAAAAAGGTTAATCTTTTAGGATTGAAATTAATTTTCAATGTAGTTTAAAACTGATACATACAATACATGTTCACTAATATTGCATGATTATTGGAATTGAAGCACTGGACAAATTTTCATACCTTTGCTGTCCCGAAAGGAAAACATAACAAATTTTACCACTGTGCATATACACATTTTTTTATGTTTAAGCAGTGGAAAGTTTAAAAAATATAAGTTTAAAAAAACTATAAATAAAATAGGATCCTTTAACATGAAAAATCCTTAGTAACAAAAGTAGTCGTCTCTCTGCTCTGCTCTAGTCCCTAGAAAGTTCAATGAAATTAATGACATTCTTTTAAACCAAATTTTGTTTTCTAAGGAAACATATGATAATTTTTTAAATTATATTTTTTTCAACATAATGTGATAATTTTGATAACTTATTTATCGAGTTTTCTTTCCTTGTAAATTAATAAAATATTTTACCTTTCACAAGTTTGTTACCATCTCAAATATATAATCTAACTTTTTCTTCAAAATGGCAACAATGATTAAACAAATGTTTCTACGCAACAGATATTTTTTTTTGAAGAATTGTCTGTATTCCTCCAGGTAAGGTATTTTTATTCTATATTAAGTTAATTATAGTAAATTTTCAGAAATTGTTAACCTTATAATAATCGTTTAGCTCAAATAAGTTTAATTCCAATTATTTCATAAAAATATCCAATTTGTTGGAAATTCGAATTACTTAGCATTCCATTTTTTTCATAACATCTAGTTTTTTCGTCGTATTTGTCGTTTGCCCAATTGATAAAGGAAATTTACATACGGAGTTGGAGAATTAAATGTGTTTTCTTTAGAAATGTATTGGGTTACTTTAGATTAAGGTAATTTATTTCAGTTTTGCATGAGAACTTGACATTTTGTATTAGAGAAGAATTTCATTAATGGAAAAACAATGTAGGATAAATTACTTTATTTAGAAATGTACCCATTACAAATTTTGAAATAGGAGCGTTCGGTGAAAATATAATCCCCTTTGATACCTTTGTTATCCCTTTTAAGTATTCTCTTGTTTAAAAAATATATTTCTCATGATAAAATGACATCATCTTGCTTGTCGGCACATAACGTACCTACTTTTAGATTGTTTTAATTAAAACTTTTCATGTTAACTATTATTATTACAATTCAAAACTTAAAAATTATGTGTTCAATTTATTTAAATTTTCAATTTTTATTTTATAAAAAATTTTCAGGTGTTTTTTATTGATGAAAAAAGAAAACTGAGACAATAATCAAATTTTCTTTGGACACAGAATAACTTAATTGAAAGAAATTTATTTAAAACAGCAAATAAGTTTCATCTACATGAAAATTATTAAAATTCCTTGAAATCAATTTGAAATGATAATGAATGTGTAATACATATTTTACATGATACTTATACTAACATGAAATGAGATGAAAAATTTACAATCAATTTAAAATACAATTTCAAAAAACTAACGATACTTTGAATAAGTATAGAATAATGAAAGCATAAATGAAGCAAACTTTAGAAAGAAAATTGAAATAAGCTTTTTTTTAATTATTGTTTTTTCACATTTGTTATGTCATGCATGGAATTTACAATATTGGTAATTTCTACGAGATATATAAGCAACGATATTGAGATATGAAACAATCATCCAATTAAGTTAATGTACAGAACAGAAAGTATTTATTTTTTACAATTAGAGAAGTTTCTGTATTTTCTTAAATTATTAACTCAAAATCAATTAATCTTTGTACATTTTTATCATTGCACAAGATGAAAAAAGTTGTTTTATCATTTTTTAAATTACATATTAATTTTTTAATGGTATAACTTCTTGAAATACGAATGTAATAATATTGATTTTGTGCTAAAACATACGAAATACACATAAACTCAATTTTTAAGGTTTTAGCCGATATGAACTGAACTGAAGAGTGAAATGTTGCTAAGCAGATAATTTCTGTGAAGTGGATACGAACGTAGGAGCATGTGTCAAGTTAAAAACCTTCGGAACACCTGTACTCACCAAAGCTTTATCGTACACAACGCTTTTTGAAGTTAATCGAAGTCTGCCGTTAAGGGCTAATGATTTTTTATATGGAAGCCAGGAAGGTCGTTTTTGAGAGATCAAAGATGGCGGATCAGGCAGTCGCTGATGGACTGGGTGTAGGAGATTCCGAGAGGGCGAATGGCGATTTCTGTGAAAAGAAGAATAAATTCGAAAAAATCGAACTCAAAAGAGAACGAAGAGCTGTCTGGCGTTCAGCAACGGCCCTCCTCGTGTCGTCAAAATAGTCTGCGGCGATCAAGACATGAGTGCTGTGAAGAAACGCTCTCTCGCAGAGTGCTTATCAAGAACCTCAAATCGCGTATCTTCGAAAGGTAGTTTGTAACTGTAACCGAAAACCTTTTTTCTGGTCGCATTCATCATGAAGTGTTGTGTTTTCGTCATAACGAGAAATCGCCTTCGGGCCCCTTCGGCAAATCTCCGACTTTTGCAGCGGCAGGTCCGGACGCGCTTCAACACCAAGTTTTCGTAAAAAACATTCGCACGTCTTCGCGATTCTTATAAAAGTTATCGCCGTTTAAGTGATGGTTGACCTTGAGTTGTTTAGCAATCCGCCCTTTTAATCTCCACCGTGAGCGGTGGATTCAGGGGGTGCAGCAATGAAGATTCTTCAGTTCGATTGGACCCGCCGCCTTGCTGACGGATTCAGGAACAGCATTAGGTGTCTTTTGAGTTGTTTGACACTTCCTGAGCCGAAGAATAGGTGTTCCGCCATCCGAGGTGTTCTTCCCAAAAAACAGTTCGCGTTGCGTACGGTGAGAATCGTTCGATGCGTTAATTTCGATGGTGAGAGCGATCACCGATTAGTCTCGAGAGTGGGTCTGTGCACCGATCGTTCCAGAAGCAAGAACAGATGAAAAACTCGATGGTTCGATTGTCAGTCAAACGATAAGTTTCGTAAAATTCAAAGGTGCGCGCACGGTTCCGTTGGTTCAAGAAAGCGTATTTCTCGATCTAGGAGGTCGAGCAGACTGCAGTGGTGACACGAAGAAAGTCATTACCAGCCTTGGGACAGATATTCCAAGATTTAGAATGTAAGGTTTGCTTCTGATGTGGAACGGTGCACAGTGACAATCGCGACGTATGACCACCTCACTATATCTATTGCACGCACTCCGAAGAATGCGTCATGGATTTTTCAGGGACCGAATAAAGGGTGTTTATCGAACGATAAAAAAAATCTCGGCAAACTTTGATGGGTTCAGGTTGTCCTTCAAACAAGGTAAAACTTCTTTATGAGTTTCAATGTATATATTTTTTAGATTGACGATCTGTTGATTGTAACCCGCAATTCAAAAGGTAGGTTTCGTCTACCTTTGTATAATAATTAAAATAGATAAATTTGTAACAAAACCTTTAATGAATTTCTAAGTTGGTCTAAAGCCTACGAGTATGCAATTGCCTATGCGAAATTTAACCTGTGCAATGAAAACTCAAAACATTTACAATGTGTAATGACCATAAAAACATCTTTAGATTGTCTTGTAACGAATGTTTGTTATTCTGCTTATATTTACTACTTTTAGATAATTTTCATGTTATGTTTTGGACCAATAGTCGCCACGGAGAAACCAGCTGTAAATATGTACTTAAACTAAACACTTAGTCAAAAATACGGAACAGAAGATAAATCTTATTACACTCGACTAGTATTTCAAAAGCCATTATCTCTACTGAAGTGAATTCACTGGATCGAAATATTCAATTAACGCATATAGAAAATCATTTAAGTAGTTGTGTCATGACGTAACAAACGGGAAGTACACTGATTAGTCGGTAACGTACTTGTTTCTTACCGTCTTTGTTTTCGGTATTTTTTTTCCAACATTTTGTAACAAAGCAACAAGAATTACGAGTCACATTAAAAAATAAATAGCACATTGAACGACAAAGATAACAAGTATCAACAAAACAGTACAACAAATAATTGAGTTTTTGTAATGTTCTAAATTTTAGGAGAAACTTTCATGCAAATACTGGCGAAAAATATGTTCCGCTTCTTGAACATTTTTCCTGCATTCTATTTCAAATCATAAAGTAAACTATAAAAATATAGTACTTTATTGTCAGTTTGAGTCAGTTTGAGTATTTTTGAATAATTACTTTTTAAAGCATTTAGGTTTGATATTGATTAGTTAAATTATGCTCGTATTTACATGAGATGAGAGAGTTTAGTTAGCCCAAAGCTAAAATATCAAACTATCATTAATTTTAAGTGAATTATCACAGAAATTTTTTAATCACAGTTTATTTCCGAAGATGAAATGGCGACAGCTTACTTTCAATGGGACTTTTACTGATAAACAACTTCGAAAAAGTTGTTTTTGTTGATATTTTTAGGAAACGCGAATTATGTTTTTAACAGTCGCGAAATGAATTAAAAATTTATGTATTCACGTTTGGTGAACAAGTAAAAAGCATTTTAAAACAATGCCCAACTATTAGCATAGAACTCTTTTAGGGTTCGTACTAATAGTTTAGATTAGATATAATTCTCCCTTTTTTATTTTTATTTTAACATAAGTGAAGTGTATATGCCTTACATTTTTCCGAAATCTTTGAGTCGTAAAAAAATTCAACGAACCATATTTTTCGCCATGATATACCAAAAGTTACATAAATATAACACAAAAACATAACGTTACGAAGAAAAAAACACAGTTCTATTTTAAAGTACAAATAGTGAGAAACTTCTATAAATTACTTGTGACAGCGTTCTACCTAAGAACTTCATGCAAATGAAAAAAGTCTTCGCAGGACTAAAATCTTTGGAATAACAGCTGTAGCTCCATCTAGTGGACAGAATATCAAACGCCACTCTTTTCAAGTGGCAGAACCAAACGCTAAAGAAACCACTCTTCATTAGAGAAGAAAACAACACAAATTATTTCACGAAGTTGAATGGAGTTCATCTGAATGGAAACATATTCTATTCAGACAAAGATTATCCAATTTCAATTTAACATTTAGCAGGAACATTATGCGAGCTGCGTGAAGCGATTGCATAAGTATTGAGCCAAAAATTACATGGATATGAATGTTTTCATGACAAAATCCTAATGGAATATCTTACTTTCGATTGTATAGAACATTTGTGTATGAAATTATTCGCATTCAACCGAGACTAGATATGCTTAATTTCAAACGATTTATGATCAATTATTCTTTTCTGGCACGTTAGGGTGCAAACTCTGATATGATTTTTATTATCACTTTTAATCTGAAAATGTTTGAAAACTATAAAATTTTGCGAATGTTCAAAAATAGTTTTGGGTGGTTGTAGTTTTGGAATTGTTCCCTTGAACCATCTGATATATATTTTTTTTGAAAGAAGAGCAGACAGAGTTGTCTAATCAACCGTGGTTTCCAGACATAAAAAGGAAACATTAAAAAGAAAAACACACAACATATAACACTCAACACTTTTGTTTATTTTTTTTTGTTTCAATGAGGGGTAACGAGTTTGAAATTAGATAATTGGAATGAGTAATTTTTTCCATTTAAGGCAGCTCCATATCCATGTCCATGTCGGTAAACAAATAGAAAACGTCTTTGAAAATCCCGAATGAAAATCAAATTAAAATAAATTCAGTTTTTAGAACTTGACTTTTAGAGCCTTTAAAACCATAACAATGTGGTTTCCTGCTTTAGAAGCAAGAAACAATTAATAAAATCTATAAGAAATATAATACAAAATGGAACACCCTACGTTCCAAGAAGAAAGTTTCCTCTAAATTATTAAACAAACGTTCCTGGATGGAACTATACATCATTAAGTTGAAGAAAATCACTGCAGCATTTTAAATTGTCAAAACTATACTCGTTAATAAAAATAAGTATTTCATGATGATCTCTTGCACATTGTGCCTACCGTAGTAATATATTAACATTTTTTTCCGGGAAGAAACGGTGAGTAGTTTTAAATATATGAGTGCCGTATGAATGCTTCGTTCAAAGTGTATGACTAACTACGAGCATCAAAACTGACTATGGTTAACGCAAGAATCTGCCAATCAGAATGCAGACTTTTTCATACGGAAGAGATCGGACTCTAAGCTGCAATGTGAAAAAGCTCAGAACATTGCATTAATTTTTTTTCTTCTAACGTCTTCAGCTCATATGGATGTTACGTGCTATGCAATACTACGTTTTTAATGATGATACTCCTTCCGATCTTAGTCTACGTATGCCTTATGAAGTTACGGATTTAGATGAGTTTTTGCCATATGATTCCAATAGCCGCTCCTATTCGGGAGTACGGAGAAGCATTGCACACAGGAACGAACGCCCCGGCTGAATCCTTTTCGAACATAAAAAATATCGTTTGCTGTTAATTTTTCTGAGCTATTGTGGGCAACTATATCTAGGCCAAGAAGCTCGATATTTAGCAGGGTAGAAACAACAGATTGCATGGATTTAATTTAAGCAATGCGCAGCATTTTCTAAAACAATCTTCAACTAAAATAGTATATTCTCTAATTTATATGCGTTTATTTTCAATACAGAAGGAACTTTGAACAATTAAGTATCGTACATCAACAATTAACATCTAAACGAAACAAGGCATCATAAAAGAATAGAGTATGTGTAAATCGGAAAATCCCAACAGCTTTTCATAGAAAATATTCAATTATTTATCAAAGTGCAATGAAACTTGATTACTACCAAGAGCACATTTAGGAAAAATTTGAAATTTGGTTGATGAACATTATGGTTCAAAGTTACATTGATGTGCACTGTAGCATGGTTAAAAAATGCACATTTTTCGAAATTTGAAATTTTAGTGAACATTATGGTTCAAAATCGCTTTGGTAAAGCTGTTTCTGGACCTGTAGGTCGAAGGCGAAACCAGTTTATTCTAAGTTGGGAGTTCCCTAATAACTTAATATCTGTCATAAAAACGCATGCCCGATTCAGGCAAGCAATTTTATGAACACTCTTTTCTAGGTGACATCATTTAAGGGGGCGCTTCAACGGAAGAAATGGCAAGGCTTATTTCAACTCAACAGTACAAAACCGAACCCGGTTAACCACAAACCATAATATGAGCGATAAGATTCATATACATTCGAAATCATAGGTGCTTGAATGATTCCACACTTTACTCTAAAGCGGGCAACGGATTCCTGGTTGTAACTTCAGCTTATGACGTCACTCGAGATCAGAGCGGTTGATGCTACGACGATAAGTCTTCAAAACAGTCAGTCTTACAAAAAAAATAGTTATATAGTCAGTCGGTCAGTGAGAAGTTTTACTTGACTGCCGCAGCGAGGAGCAGGGCGCCGAAGAGCAGGAGGCCCCAGGAGGTGGAGATGTGGGGAGCCGAGTTGCAGCCGTCGGAGTCGCAGCTGCAGTACTGGATGAGGACGTTGAAAGTGCCCGCGCGCTTGAAGCAGTCCGTGCTCTCTTTCTCACCACCGCTCAGCCACCCGCAGCCACGAACGAAACGATAATCATCCCTCACTGCAAAGAGAAGAAATTCTGGTCAGTTCCACTCATGCACCCTTCTCCCTTTCGCTTTGTATTAATTAAAATCACATCCCATTCTCAAATAGATAACAAGTCATTCCTTTTTATCTAAACTATCGTCAGCTTACAGGAGAAAGGCATTAACCGCCATATTAGATGCTAACCTGACCGGCGGTTAATCGTAGTTAATAGGCAGTTAAACTTCTGACTGGCACACTGTAAAAAATACTTTACACCATAAAGTGGTAGAAATAAGTTGCCTCAATATCATTGAGAGATGTAACTCCGCGATTAGGAGAGACCTCCCCCTAAACTCGGTGGAAGGTTCCTTCGTATCTTGGTGTAAACATCCTTCAATGATATTGAGGCAACTTCTTTCCACCACTTTATTGTGTTAAGTGCCGTATTTTTATAGTGCAGTTAAGAAAGGAAAACTAGTTATCCGACAATTAAAAGTTTGACTGTCGGTTAACTACGATTAACCGCTGGTCAGGTTAGCGGTGAATATGGCCTTAAGTCACTTCTGGTTCAACTCTTCTGTACGAGGTTACACCAAATTTGGTGATTGATATCCTATCGTTTTCTTTTGCGCCATGTAATTTCACTAAACAACTAATACATATTAGCTTTGAGATGTATTGGGAATCCGATAGTTCGTTTTCGTCGTTCTATTTTCAAAAGATTTTCCAAAAGGGACTTGCTGATTTTCTCATGTAAGCCGTTGGTTTTTATGAAGCAGAAATTGTTACCATCAAGCACCATGCCCAAATCGTAATCTCCATGATAATATGGCCAGAACAGTTAAAATTCAGTAATGACGTCTGGAGGCGAAGTTACAACAGCTCTGGATAACCTTTGTCCATTGAGAAAAGCTGCTGAGAATGCATTCGTTTATTTCAAGTTACGGTTACGTAAAGTTGACATATTTGGTATTAGCTGTGCTACTAGGGTTAAAGCTATCTAAAACTGCAGACTGGCCTTCAGCAACGTCATTACTATAAGAAGATAATCAATTTCTTTTTAAACAATGGTTAGATACTAATTGGATCGTTTTCTCCCTACACCGTTTCTTTATTGTTTTAAAATGCAATTAGGAACAAAATATCTTCTACAGTTACCTTGAAGATTCAATATATCCCTTTCGGGATGGCAAGAATATCAATTTGATATTTCCCCATGTTTCTCTGTTGCTGAATTATAACAAACTCCCTTCTATAGCTACCTAAAGATACAATATATCCACTCCTTTTGCAATTGCTATAGAATATCTATTTCTTTTAATAACTCATAGAATATCCTTTTACCCTCTCCCAATATCCCAAAAACTTTTTTTAATGAATTGCAAGAAGATCAACCCGTTTCAAAATATTCTTGCAGTTAACATCTCTTTCGAAATTGAGGTACTATCAAAATAACTATTCCTGAAAACAAATCATTTCATTAATTTTTTATAAGATTATTCCTACTTTTACCAGTATAATTGTTGTTTCCCATTACAAGAGGATCATTTGAAACTTTCACAATTCCTGGATCTTAAATTCTAAAATAACTCATCCCCTTAAATAGACCGTTAATGGATTATATTCCACCCTTATTTCGTTTTCTTTTTTTTTTCAGATGAAACAATAATATAATCAGCTTAAAAATACCTCTTTATTTCCTCATTTAAACCCACTGAACACTATTTACCGTTAAGAATGTTTTGATAGTGTTTAGAAAGTAGTATAACAGTCTTCGACATCAATTTTCTATTGCCAATTTTGCTTTAGCTGTGCATCCATTAATATTTTTTTTTTCGTCTTCTGAAAATTTGCGTGATCTTAGTTATATCATTTTGCGTCTAATGCGACTTTATCTAAATTACACGGTTTCAAAAATTAGAGGTACTCACTTTTGAATGATTCATCAATGGATAATTGCAGTCAAAATTTTTTTAATCTTAATGTGTTTAGAATGGCTTAAAACCTCCAAAAAACATTTTAATTTACCCTTCAAAGCCCTAAATTTTAAGTTATTTTCAATTAAAAATAGCTTCTTTTCGGTCTGAGCTGAAACAGCTTGTGACGTTAAATGTGCCTTGCTCCCGCTTGTTGTTATCATCCCGCTTTGAAAGACTGAGCTCTAGTTTTTTACAGCCAAGTGTTTCGATGAAAACGGTGTTTCCCACATTTCCAAGAGACATGTGACGTCACATTGTTAACAGCTTTCTCTACTAAAATATATCATAATAACCTTAAAAAAGTTTGTGGGAAAAGACAAGCGTATTTTTGGAATCATGAGAGAATATTTAATAAGTTAAAATTGAATATTTAGAATTTTAAGAGATGTTGCAATTCTCCATTGTATGCAACGTGTTATAACTTTGACAGAATAATATCGGCCTTACCTTTCTGTATGATCTTTCTACAGACACTTGCTTTTTGCAGAGGGAAATGTTCTAAGTCTCTCTGGTTGCAGTCTGTGAGGGCAAAAGTCTCGTTCCTAAAGGGATCTGCGCAGTTTTTGTCGTAGTGAGAGTTGCATTCCCAGCACTTGATCGCCAATCCTGTGAAAGAGAGAAAAAGTTCGTATCCCAAAATTTCCTTATAATCACATTACTTTTTAAGTAAGTAGTTCTAATACTGAAAAGAAGAGTTCTTCACGAGAGGATTGTGTAAGAAAACTCTTGCCTTTCGGGACTTAAATCTGTTCTTAAGAATGCACAGTTCATTCCGGCAGATAGTGGAGGACTAATCAATGGTCACCACTTTTTCCGATATAGTCGACTAGACTAAAAGTTCTCCCTCCGCTTTCCTGCGTTGCCTTCCTATACCGTGCTGATGAGCCCTAACAAGGGTGAAACCAGTTCATGGCTGGAGGCGACGCTTGAGAGTTGGAGTTTTCTCAATTCTAATACTACTTAAAGCTCATTATACTATGGTTTTAAATCTGAGCTTTATCGAATTAATTGAAGGTTCAGTTACTAAATAAGGTCCAATTTAGAGAACTGAAAACCAATGCTCAATTTATGAATTCAAATTAGAAATTTAAGGTTTCTATCTTTTGAACGTAATACATTATTAATAAATTTTAAAAAAAGAATTATTTCTGTTTTAATCCGTTTTTTTTCTAAGGCCATACCGTACTAATCCTTTATTTGTATGTTGGTTATGTGATAAATATACATTATTGCTTCCCTTTTTACCCATTAATGATAGAAGTAGGTATTCAAATACTTTCAACACTTCATAGCATTATCTATAAAAATGTTGATGACATTTTTTCCCTTTTCCCCCACTTTGGAAGTGAGTATCTTTTATTTAAAACAAAATCACTTGAATCCAAGTATACGCATGATAGGTACTCACGATGTACATGTAAAAGAAAATACACCGTCTAATTAATTTTTATTTTTAAATGGTAAGCATTATCAAATGTAAAGTACTTGGTTTTTACTTAATATCGATGTCATTAATATAAAGAACTTGTTTTCCAGATCATGCTTATGTTCAAATTTATGTGAAAGTTCCCTCAACTACAAAAAGATTTATTAAAATTTTTTGCATAAAAACTAAATAAAAATTAAATTAATAAAATTAAATAATTTAATTGATTTAATTAAAATATTTATGCAGTTACAAATCGAAGACTAATATCTCTTCCGAAATACCAATACTAAAACTTCTGTTATATAATTCCGTATTACTTCTTTTGCAAAAATAAACCCTTTTAACCTAAAATGAAGTCATCACCCTTTACTACCCTCAACTACAATCTATAATTCCGTATTACTTCTTTTGCAAAATTAAATCCTTTTAACCTAAAATAAAGCCATCACCCTTTACTACCCTCAACTACAATCTATAATTCCGTATTACTTCTTTTTCAAAATTAAATCCTTTTAACCTAAAATAAAGCCATCACCCTTTACTACCCTCAACTACAATCTATAATTCCGTATTACTTCTTTTGCAAAATTAAATCCTTTTAACCTAAAATAAAGCCATCACCCTTTACTACCCTCAACTACAATCTATAATTCCGTATTACTTCTTTTGCAAAATTAAATCCTTTTAACCTAAAATAAAGCCATCACCCTTTACTACCCTCAACTACAATCTATAATTCCGTATTACTTCTTTTTCAAAATTAAATCCTTTTAACCTAAAATAAAGCCATCACCCTTTACTACCCTCAACTACAATCTATAATTCCGTATTACTTCTTTTTCAAAATTAAATCCTTTTAACCTAAAATAAAGCCATCACCCTTTACTACCCTCAACTACAATCTATAATTCCGTATTACTTCTTTTGCAAAATTAAATCCTTTTAACCTAAAATAAAGCCATCACCCTTTACTACCCTCAACTACAATCTATAATTCCGTATTACTTCTTTTGCAAAATTAAATCCTTTTAACCTAAAATAAAGCCATCACCCTTTACTACCCTCAACTACAATCTATAATTCCGTATTACTTCTTTTGCAAAATTAAATCCTTTTAACCTAAAATAAAGCCATCACCCTTTACTACCCTCAACTACAATCTATAATTCCGTATTACTTCTTTTGCAAAATTAAATCCTTTTAACCTAAAATAAAGCCATCACCCTTTACTACCCTCAACTACAATCTATAATTCCGTATTACTTCTTTTGCAAAATTAAATCCTTTTAACCTAAAATAAAGCCATCACCCTTTACTACCCTCAACTACAATCTATAATTCCGTATTACTTCTTTTGCAAAATTAAACCCTTTTAACCTAAATTAAAGCCATCACCCTCTACTACCTTCAACTACAATCTATAATTCCGTATTACTTCTTTTGCAAAATTAAATCCTTTTAACCTAAAATAAAGCCATCACCCTTTACTACCCTCAACTACAATCTATAATTCCGTATTACTTCTTTTGCAAAATTAAATCCTTTTAACCTAAAATAAAGCCATCACCCTTTACTACCCTCAACTACAATCTATAATTCCGTATTACTTCTTTTGCAAAATTAAATCCTTTTAACCTAAAATAAAGCCATCACCCTTTACTACCCTCAACTACAATCTATAATTCCGTATTACTTCTTTTGCAAAATTAAATCCTTTTAACCTAAAATAAAGCCATCACCCTTTACTACCCTCAACTACAATCTATAATTCCGTATTACTTCTTTTGCAAAATTAAACCCTTTTAACCTAAATTAAAGCCATCACCCTCTACTACCTTCAACTACAATCTATAATTCCGTATTACTTCTTTTGCAAAATTAAATCCTTTTAACCTAAAATAAAGCCATCGCACCCATCAACTTCAGCTTGTGCTAAATGTCATCCTCGAAAAAACATTCTATCGATCTCCCTTCATTATTCTGACCCGACAACTCCTCAAAAACTCATATTTGTTCCACTCCAAGAATAGGATCACTTAACCCAACAACTAACGATTTTTTTTCACCAGCCTCAAACGACACGCGTGCCAGAACCCCCCCTTCACCTGTTTTTCCCTACTCATTAAAGGACCAACAAACAACACGGAATAGAACTCTCTCCATTCCAAATTCACCACGCAAACGATAGAGAGAACCAACTCGTTTAAAATGTCGGTCTCCGAGGGAGGGTTTCCATAGCAACGGCACACACCCAGACGACCTCCCCAGTACCTAGGCCGGGGGATCGATCGTTTGCGCCTCCACCAATGGGAGAGGGAGGCCCGAAAAATTCTTTGGACCCATCGACAGACTGCAGGGTGATTCTATTTATAGAACGCCCTGTACATCGATCAGTTGGCCTGTAAATGACGTTTTTTAGGCCCATGGTGGGTTGTACTATTTTAACATCTATCTAGGGTAGGGTGTTGCTGAAAATCGAAATGTCAACCAGAAAATTCCTGAGGTTGAAAGAGATAACTGAGAAATTATAAAATTAAAGGATTGCTTCTTGAGTTATTAATGCTTGAATTAAATTAAGATTAAGATAATATCAATACAATGAATGCTTTCGAATACTTTACTTACATTAAATTATATCTTTAAATATTTAAATATAAAATTATTATCTTGAAGTATTTTCCTTTGAATTATTTTGTCTGCAAAGAAATTTTCTGTCGCTAACATAAAATAAGGTTAATTTAAATATTTAGTTCTTAAATTAACCTTATTTTGTGGTAGTAACAGAAAATTTCCTTAGCGACAAAATATTCCTGAGGGAAAATATAATATTTTTGGGTTAGAAGACTAGTATGGCGGGTATTATCTTAATTATATAATTTTAATTAGATTGAATTCTTTTAACGTATCAACTAATTTTTATCTAGGGTCAAACTTATTACTTAGAATAATTAGTTACACTTTTGTCACACAATGTAAAATAATTTTCTTTCAGTAATTCAATTTCACGAAAATATTTTTATAACTCACACAGATCTCGCCTATTTTTCTTATAATTAATGACTAATTTTTAATTAATTATTAAAATAATTAATTTTCAATTAATTATTAACATTGTTGTTCGTGTCTTTTTATTTTCATTCGTTTTTAAATTCATTTTTTTAAATACTATATCAAAACTGAATAATCATAAAATACCTAATATATAAAAGCAGTCTATATTTTTATACATTAAAACTTTAAAAAGTAGTTTAATAAAATTTGATGACATTATAGTAAGAACTAACAGAAGAAGAGAAAAATGAAGTTTTCCACTTTTCGATCCATCGCTGTCCTGTAAAACCCTCTTTCTTGCTATATTAGTTTGTATGCGGCAAAGATAGTTTTACAGGTGAAGCTCTGTTGGAAAGCCAAATATCTACTTACTTCCTGCTTCAGTTCGTGGAAACTTAACATTCTTCGCTGTTTTAAACTTAAATGTTCTTTTGTGAAGTTAACATTTACTTTTTGTTATAGAGTGTCATAAATAATTTAATATGGTTTTCTCGCTTTGTTTTATTTTTAAAACATGGCTCCATGTTCCCAATTGGTAAAGAATTTATTTTCCTTCAACTAATAAACCCTGGTAATTTTGGGGGGAACTTTATACTTAAAACTTAAATTACAACCGACTAAAACAAAACTTAAAATAATTAAAATATATTATATCTGCATTGGTTTATACAAAACTGAAACAAAAAATAATACGTGAGCTTAAAAATTTACGAGTCGCTCAAATTTTTTTTTCAAACTTAACTATCTTACAATATTTTTTATACCTCCCGATTATCTTTTTAAACTTTTATTTTTAAGATAAATTCTTATATTGCATATCAATGATTGTAAAAACTTTCCTTATCTTCCACCATCATCATAATGAAAAGATTGGGAAAGCTCCCGTCTCTCCCATCCGTTGAAATCGATCAATAACTTCTTATTGATTTACAAATGTGGCTCGTGCGTTGATGCATATCGATCGATATGTGGAACGTCTAGAACATTCGATGGAATGTGACCACTGAACATTCTTATGCTTAAACCATACTAAGATAAACTAAAAACTTTAAGCATTGCATTGTGTTCTTGGTTTCCTAGGGATGTTATTAAATAGTAGTTCCTATAAAAGTGTCTTGATATTAGAAATAATAAGAGGACAGTTAAAATTAATTCATAGAGTTAGCATGATTTCTTTTCGGCTATCTTTTAGTAATTTTGAATTAAATGGTAGATGATTGGTGTCATTATAATATTTCTACTGAATGTTTTAGGGAAAATATTTTTTAATAGATTAGTACTTTTAGAATACTTTTGAAATATCTTTCATTAAAAATGGATTCCTTTAAAAGGTTTTAAAAATATAGTTATTTTTTATGTTATATTATAATTTATTTACCTAACATTAATCCATACTTTTATTCAACGTTTTCTAGTGCTTAATATATTGAAGTTGCGAATTATAAAAAGTAGTTTTCTCTTTGTTAATTTAGGTATTGAAGGACTATTTTTAATTTTAATTGGAAAGTTATAGTAATAAATTGATTTTAATTTTAAATTAATCTAAAATTTTTTTTATAAATAAAAGAAATATATTTAAATAGTAAAATTAAAAAATTTAATTTCATTTCATTAACATTTTTGGTTTAATAAAAGGAACAGTTTTCAAGGTTTACAACCATTGTCTTTAAGGTTTTTCTTTTCCGAAAAGTTTTAAAAAGAGTTGGCAGCTTAATAAAAAAAATAGTTGGTTGTTAGAACAAAGGGCTACGTTGATGGTATTTTTGGTGAGAATTAAGTAAAAATGATAGTAATGCGAATTTTTAAATACATTCATTTTTAATTTAATTTAATAAATGCATAGCATTTTAAGGAAGTATAAAAAGGGATGTAAAATCTAGGCATTGTAAAGGAACTTTTGTGTGATCAAATAAATATTTCAAATATACTTAAAATTTTAAACTATATTTTGGAATTGACGAAATGAATTAATGAAGATACAAAAAATCCCAATTAATCTGTATAGAAAACAAATTTGATTAAATTTACCTGATAAGCTCAATAAAAATTAATAGGCTAAAAAACACAAGGTAAATTTGGATATTTATTTTTATGTGATTTTTGTAAATGTGATGTACAATTGTATTTTACAATGATAAAATGGGGCAGAGAATTCGAACAAAGCTGCAAGTACAACTTGGACATCTATACCTGTTACGACTAAACCCTAAGTTTGAACTGAGAAGTGAATAAGCAACCTCTGGTAAAGCTGCTGTATAATCTTCACCTCCCCATCCCCAAGGAAAAAAGGTTACGGAATTTGCTACTTCGTAATTAGGACAGACTTTGGCCAAAATGAATTAGTGAATGTAGTATTTATAATTAGTCGAATATTATTTGTTATTAGACATGATAATTTAGCATGAAAAAATTCTAACAAAAAATATTGGGTGAAGTGGAAAATTGGCTAAGTAGAAATTGATCAATGCTGTGATAGGTTAAAAGGTAAAATTGTAATCGATTAAAATACTACACAAGAATTTGAGCTAAACTGGTATTAGTTTCAAATATATTTGGCCACCAAGAATAGTAATTAATGCTTTAAGATATTAGTGTAGTCCTAAATTGAATAACTGGAAACATTAAATGTTTGATAAGATGGGGAATAATATGTCATAATTAAATGGAGGAAACAGAGGAAGGAAGACGTAAAAAGTAAGGTTATCAAAGTGGGGTGTGTGTAAAATAAAATGTATGAGATTTTGTTTAAGAGTATCAACCTAAGTTGCTTAGTTAATGAGAAAGAATCGTGCATAGAGTTTAAAGGCTTTTGCATATAGAAGAATTAATAGGATATTGACCAAAGGAAACTGGGAAAAGGTTGAAAAGGAATGAACAAAGTGGGAAAACTATGGGATGTGGAGAATTAAATACTGTATTATTTCTTTAAACTGGATTTAAAGAAAGTGTTTTATAGGCTGATTGAGAAAAGTATTTATAAAAAAATATTAACTGAGGTTAGCTGTAGAATTTTTATTGATTATTGTGAATATTCTACTAATTATTTGCACAGTTAGATAACCAGGAAAAGGTCTTAATTGTAAGAGGAAAATATTTTTTAAATGTTCTAAGAATTGATCGAAGCGTTACTCTTGAAGACCTGGAAGGTATGATTCAACCTTGCACCAAAGGTGAAAGGACGCTTAGAATTTTAAAGTGGGACGACGCTAAAGGAAAAAACTATTATTTAAAAATTTAATGGAAATACTTCTAAAGATAGAAGTAAATTTGAAAAGATTTGTAATCGATGCAAATATAACTGCGAACTCTCTGAGGAGAAATAGGGCGGTAGGAAAGGTCATAGTTTTAGGGTAGAGAGAAGCGTGGGGGAAAAACAAAATGGCTAAGGACTCGGTTGGGAGATATCGACCGAAGATGGCAGGAGCGGGTGTGTACTGACGGACATAGAGGGGTGTCTCACCTGTTTGGATGGTGACGGCAAAGATGCATAGGATGGCAGCCAAGCCCAGCCTGCAGTCCATGGTGTCGAATGAAGGATGTCCTGAGTTCTTCTCACTGGAGGTCACGCAGCAACGACCTTGCAGCTGCCAGCAGCCAGTTCCAGCTGCTATCCAGCGTCAAAGAGGTCGAGCGGACTCGAGGGGAGTTTGGAGGGGGAATGTTACTTGTTGCTTTTACCACCCATCGAAATGGGTTTGAAGAAATTAGGGAACTTAGATAAAAAGACCGAATTTCACAGACAGGAGATATGGAGGTGCCCGAAAAGACGGGTGTCGCCGATCGGAAGGGAGAGTGGAATGAAGGAGATGACGCATGCGTTGCGCGACCAGCGGCCGGAGAGCCCGGATGTCGGGCCCGATCGATAATGGGGGGAGATGGAGCCGTTTTGTTCTTTTTTTTTCGGGGTGTGCGGGGGCGAAGGGAAGCCATTGCTGGTGCTGGAGGTTGGGGAGGGAGTCTCATTAGGGTGGGATTTTTTGAGGGGTTTTTTGGTATGAGGGATATTGTTATATTGGGGAAGGGGAGACCGTTTTTAGTAGAGGTAGTTCTTGATTGAACTCTTCTCTACACGTTGAACATTACGTTCTACGTTATGATCTGGCTCTATATGTTCTGTGAAGCGTATTCATGAGAGTGTGAGAGAGTCATTATAATTTGATTTTGTTCCGTAGATGAGGGCATTATTGTTAGTGATGTTGAGGTAGTCCTTGTTTAAACTCTTTTCTACACATATTGAACACTTCATTCGTTCTATTCTTCATTCGTCATATTATGTTTAGCTCATCTCTTTAGACTATGGCGCATTCACGAGAGTGCGAGAGAATTACTGTAATGAGATTTTGTTCTATAGATGAGAATATTTTTAATGATGTTCTGGTAGTTCTGGTTTAAACTCTGTATTATCTCTATACACGTTGTTTTACGTTATGACACGCTTTTGTGTTCTGTTGAGAGTATTCATAACAGTGTGAGAGTAATATTATAACGAAATTTTGTTCTGTACACTGAGAGAAATGACGATTTCTAATCTGAATACATCGATAGTTTCATTCATTTTGTTTAACTTTTTGTTTCAAATATCAAGACACAATTCTTTTAATTTTGAAATACCAGAAATACTCAGTTTCAAATAATTCAATAGTAACCACTTAAATTATATGTATTTTCTTATAGTGTTTGTAGTTCATGATTTAACCCTTGTAGTTTTGCAAAATTTTGAATTTAAAAAGTGTTAGCCCACCTTAACCAGTTGCGGCATCACACTCAAATTAAAAGTTGGCATATACCACTTTCCTGTGACAATACATTAAGGACTGCTCACATTCTGTTCAAATTCTGTACAGTCTATGGGGGTAATTTTGACAAAGCTGATATTGTCAGAAGGATACTTTATAGCCAATGCTTTATATTCCTGAAACTTGCACTTGCTCTAAAATGAGGAGACGATGTATTATTTGTCTGTCCTCGCTTGGCACGAATGGTAAACCCAAACGGGAAAGGCCATTCCCTCCCTGGGGTTGGATAGGTAAGGAGAGAGAGCGCCAAACTGGTTTCTTCTCGCCAAGAACTACTCCACCTCCCTTCCCTCTCCTTTGCCAATGGGGTGCATAAGTAGCCAAGCCAGCAACCTTGATTTCCCGCACCCCTACCCGAACTTGTATCTCCCCACTTCCCTCCGCCAAGTGAGCGCAGACAAATAATATCATTTTTGAGTACCTGTGTATTTTCATAATTGAGTTAATACATCCTTCAAACTTGAATAAATATGATTCGGAGACAGTTATAGTTTAAAAAAATACTCAGATACTCAAAAATCTACTCTATACACTTTGTTTTAAGTTATGGCGTGTTTCTGACAGCATATTCTAGAAAGTTTGATAAAATCATAAAGATGACACCTTTTAGAATCTTGTACTCTCTTTCTCTTTGCGTTTATGATTTCTCTTACATGTGGTTAATTTTCCTACATTTAAGCCCTTCTATTCGTTCTGTAGTATCACAATATCGACATTTCCTTCTGAGTACTAGACTATAATTTTTATTTATTTTAAAATGATTAATTTCAATGCGTTTATACTTTTTTCTAGTGTTTACACTTTTTTTCCTGTATCCTTTCTACTTTTTACCCCGTCGCTAATACGTTTTGTGAGCGTTGATTTAAGATATGGTTGTACTCTAGGCCTAGATATTTAGTAGATGGACATGAGACTCTAAGAGAAAATTCCATATTTACCGATAATCATTTAAAAGAACTAACTTACTCTTATGATCGTTTTCGGAATTTTTTTAAGGATGAGACCATTTTTATACATCTTTAAGTCATTTTATATATGAGTTTATAATATTTTTACATATGTTTATACAATATTTGTAGAGAAGTTGTGTTTAAATGTGCACAAAACGTTTCTCTTTCCTACTTTAGAGCCCTCTCCTATGAGAGCATCTCTTGCGAACGTTGATTTTACGGTTTTACTCTAGGCCTATAGTTGTTCATTACACTGCAATAAGATCCTAACAGAAAGTTCCATGTTCATCAATAATTCTTTGAAATTAAATTCTGCTTATTGGATAAACTGGTTTTATAGCAGTCGGTATCAAAAGGGATATTAAAGAGAATAAATATTCCCTCTTTGATACACAAAGTGATCTTGAAAACAACTTATTTCACAAAACTTGATGATTGTGATGAAATCGTTTTTAATTTTAAATTTTATAGTTTTAAAATAATGTAATCAAATCTTAATTAATATCAATTCGTGAAACTAATATTTTTCTGATACACATGCTGGGTTTTTTTCCATAAAGCTAAAAGGTCTTGCTTCAGAATATCAAAATCGAGCCACGATTGACTGTTGAGATAGATTGAAACCAATTTTCCTTAAAAGGAAAAGTGATGTGCCTAACGAAGGAAGAAACAAAATTGTATTTATTGTTATGCCTTTATTTATGAAGATTCTATCCGAATTGTGAAAAATCCGCTATAAAAAATATGAATGATGACTCAATAAAAAATACATGGTCACAATTCATGCAAAATTTCAGAACTACTCTAATTTTGATAATTAACCCCTTTGACATTTATTTCAGAAAAATTGACCAAAAATGGAAAATTTTTTTGACTGTTTAATTTTGTTCTTTATAATAATATAAGTGTTATAAAAAGTTTTTTATATAAAAAAATCAAAATTTAAATGTAATTACAAGTGTACTAATTATTTTAACATACACATAAAAAAGAAATGGATTACGCACATATCTTATTAAATTAGGAACAAGCTTATTCAAACATGAAGTCTCACAATCTCTAAACGACGAAAAATCACTATCATCATCGAAACGAACTAAGTTTGGGCTTCACAAAGGGAAACGTCTATTTTTCTCCTGCCCGAACTCAGCTCGGGCATCACAAATTCTGCACGTAGTAGTTGCCCGAGCTGTGCTCGGGCGACACTGTTAAGGGGTTAAAATTGAGATTTTTGGTATTGAACAATAAACGTCTACAAAATTTTGAACTCAAAATAATTTGTATTTCTTTCCAAAATAATTAAGTACAAGTTATTTGCATCAGTTTCGTAGAAATATACGTAAAAACCTTAATGACAAAGACTTGTTGTTTGGAACAGCATATGATCACTTGATCATTAAATCTAAACATCAAGTTATGTCTAGACATAACGCATCGAGATCTGTTCCTCATTAAGATCCGAAAAAAAGTAATACTCCCATTAAAAGTGTTGAATGACCTTTCGACCCAAATGACAGCTCTCAGTTTGTAAACTTTTTCTAAAGCATAACAAATTTAAATGAACGTAAATAAAAACCTGAAAATGTATAAGTTTTGCAAACTTTTGAGAAAAAGTTAGGAGGTTTTAAAACCTTGTTTTATCATTTAAGAACTTAAATTAGTTGCTTATTCTTTTAACACTAACACTTAATTTAAAGTATTTGATTTGATTTTTATATTATCTCACCAAACAGTTAACATACGTATTTCATCGAAAAAAAATGTATCGTGAATATTTCTTGAATTACTTATTTGAATCAAGTATTTTTAACTTAAAGCTTGATCTCTCTAATTTGAAAAAATCTCTAATTTGGATTGCAATGCAAATTTATTTCTCGTTTGATTAAGGCTAAGCGCGCACTAGAGACTTTCGTCACGGCGACTGAGACAAAATTATCACCCTGGTAAGAAGCTAGAGGGCGAGCATTAGGCGACGAGACTCTTGGCCGATTGCCAAGAATCTCGCCATAGAGATGCATTGCTCTCGAGTGACCTAGTGTTATAGTCGCCACGACAGAAGTTTCTAGTGCACGCTTAGCCTAATTTGAACTGATTTTTTCTTTCCATGGTGGGTACATGAATGCAAAATAGGATACTTTTAACATCTTAGTATGAAAACATATCCAAATAACCATGGTTATTTCTCTTGTGTCCCTTATGTCTAACCGGATGTGACATCATAGTTTGAAATTTTCTCGAAAACTATCAGTCGTAGATGTATAGTTTTTTGGCATTTTTTATCTATCTCTGCTTTTTATCTGGCTCTGCAGAGTTTAAGTGGACTTGTTGAAACCAACTGTGTAGTATTAAGTATTAATGGTATAGTTTATTATACATACAATTAATTTTATAAGTTGGGGAAAAATAAGTTTAAAAATAAATATTCATTTATAAAATCTAGATAAGTTTCATTTGGGTGGAAGTCTTGCTTTCTTTTTTGCATTTATGAACATTGTAAAATCATAAAACTTTTTAAGGATTATATTTCTGTAGATGAAAAAATTTTTCCAAAATTTCATAAAAGAAACAAAAATATCTAAAAATACAACATTTTATTCAGGAAAATATAAAATTGTGTCAACAAGATCAATGCTCTCATACAAAGTATAAAAAATTACAGTTTTTAACATAAGGTATGAAAATTTTCTTAGCTTCATAAATTGCCTGCATTTTATTGTAATTTTAAATTGATGTAAATTTATAAATTGTATTAGAAATTGAATACCAACAAATTACAAACTCTCTAAAAGTTAGATACAATTTTATACTATATGTCTTTAAACACCCATTAATTGAACCAAAAATTTTGTGCAATAACCCCCAACACAAAAGTCACATAAAAACACAAAAGCACTTATTTGCATATAAGATAAGACATAAATTGCAATAGATTGCATTGAGAATAGCTTAAATATTGAGCAAAACATGGGTCATTTAAAATGAAACAGAAAACAAACTATCACTCTATAACTATTCCATTAATTAAAAAGAAATTCGAAAAAACAACCAATCCCTAAAACACTAGAATGCTGTTTGAAGGGCTTGAAATCAAGGATAAATAATAAACACGAAAACTATAAAATCAACTGAACTTTAATGGAATAGACCAAGCTACTCATAAAAGTCTTCGTTTTTAGAAAAAAAATTGAAAAGGCAGTGTAAATTATATATTAGAAATTGTTTTTCTCTAACGTAATTTTTGCGATCAATTGCTTTTCAAACTATATGTTTACTACATCTATCTTTGCTGAACTAATATAAGTTTTTCTTTCGCAATGACGATTAAAGGAATTCAGAATATAAATGATAAGAGAAAGATAGCAATCAAACATTTAAGTTAAATTCTTTTTTTAACCTCTGAAAACCTACTTATAATATTTTCATTAATAATTCAGAAGTTAAATACCTCATTTAATCAGCACCGGGATATTTAAGGATTCTGTAACATTCTGTAAGGATTCAGAAACATAACATTTGAATGAAGCACTTGCAAAATTATATTTTTGTAATGGATACAACATTACTTAGGTATAAAATTGTGTTCATAGGATCCACAACATTCAGGTAATGATAACATGATTCGTATCTTGAGTTTCTCCGCCACAAAAGCATAAAATGTTTCTTCAAAGCTACTCTTTCACCAATGATAAGTGCAAAGATATAAGGATGCATGGAATCTCCCACCAAGAATGAAAAGAACACATACCAATACCTATTCACATTTTAAGAGACTATGTACAAAAGTCACATAAAAATATCATCGTGGAAGATGCAATACCGCACATCTAACATTTGAAGCACCTTTAGTATGCCAATCCTCTTTCTCGCCAAACAGTTTTCGAGACTTCGTTTGGCGGTTTTAATATGGCTCTGCTTTTTTTGCAAACCAAAAATTTTTCAGAAATTAATGCTTAGATATTTGATTACTTGATCAGGCTTCGCATCTAAAAGTATTAAAAGCATTTTTAAAACATCTTTATAGCTCTAGTAAGCCGTGATTTGACACATTTTCACATTGGTCAGAAAAAAGTTGCCGATATTTGGCTATTTATTTCACTGCCAATTGAAACAATCAACAACTACATCAAACTGTGTCTTTTTCCGATGTTAGATGTGCGGTATTGCATCTTCCACGACGATATATTCTTTTTTAGACGTATACAAAAAAACATCTGTCACAGAAAATTTTTCACTTTAAAGCAAACTGTGCTACAAAATATAAATAAGAAAATGAGAACATCAAATAATGTAAAAAGTAAAATGACTTATTACCTTAATTGTTCAATTTGGTTAAAATATTTGAATTAAAAAATATTTTTCCTATAAAAAATGTCTTGTTAATTTTATATTTTTTTCAACAGAACACATACATTCAACATAACCATCATTATCTGTAAAAACCAGAAACAATGGAGAGAAAAAGATAGTGAAAAATTGTCATGATATTCGAAAAAAAAACCAGCAGTGATCACTTAACTTTCACGTAACTTTTTTATCAGTTTACACAAAAATACTTATGAAGACTCATTGCTTAATGCCTAATCATGAAGTGCCTAAATTGTGACAAACATTTTGAATCCAATACAGCAAACCTTCTTCAAAAGAAATACCAAGGGTTTGTACCAATGTACCATTTAACCAAACTAAGTGTTTTTAATTTCCTTTATCCTATCTCTATTATAAACTGTTGAATTCTTCTAAACTAAGTAACAAGATATGAAGTTTGTCTAATGGTAAATGTAATTGGGTATGCATTCGGTATTGTGTCGATATGCTCTTATTGTTTATTACTTGATGTATAAAAGTACTTCAGAACTTCATACTTAAAACTTTTGATTCTCCCCATTAATGTGTTTGACAGCCATGTTCACTGTTCATAGCCATCATCATCGGTGTTAAAACCTAGGTCAAAGAAGAATTCCACCAATCAGAGTAAGCGAAAAGATAATTTTTCTTTCCTTAGCTGCTAGAAAACAGCGAAACTGATGACTGTGAATAGGAATAGAGGACTGTCAGAGTATTAAATAAAAAAATGGATAAAAACTATGTGGCTATTGCTAAGAAAAGAATGTATAACAACAGAACCTCACAAAACAAAGCAAACTCCAAAAAGGAAAATTCAGCTTAACACAAAAATGTCAACATGCTATTTTCTTTAGGAAACAGTTCAAAACCAAACCAGTTCCAGAACACAGGTCCTTAAGCATCACTGATTTTTCAAACATCAAATTGTTCTTTGGACGGAGATACGATGAAAATGCCTTTGCCAATCACATCATTCACTATTTACATCCATGCAGTTTCCACAGCTATCATCCGAAAGCGTGGATCCAATTGGTCTTGAGCAACGCCAGAGCTGTCAGCGAGACGAACCCTAGGAGGTAGGAGAGACGAGACGTCGCGGCACTGTTGCAGCCGTCTTTGCTGTTGCACGTGCACGTCTCCATGTAGACGTTGTACGTCCCTGTCCGCATGGTGCAGTAGTTCTCGTTGCCCGTGCCTTCGCCTGGACTGCCGAGGAAAGCGCAGGAGCGAATGAACCGCCAGTTGCCGTACACTGGAAAGACGAAATCAATTTAAGTAAAAAACACATTATTAACCCTTTATCTACTGACGGTACTTACAAGTCCCTCCAACTTTAAATTTACATAGAATAACCATCCTTACATCCTTACGAATATATTGACGATACTATGCAGAAACACTCTTTCAGTTGTCCTCTTCCAGGATTAAAAGCAGTAAATGTTCTATGATGGTTCTATGAGCAAAGTATTTTAACAGGAAATTCGAATAGATTTAACTGAAGTGGTGCTTTCAGCCGCCATTTCGATCGAATTCCAATTATTGTCCCTAATTGGATTATTGAAAACCTCAAACAACCAACATGGGCGTAGCCAGGGGGGCAGGGAGGGGCAGTTGCCCCCCTTAAGTCCTGAGTAGTTTACTTTTAGTTAAGTTAAAATACAGTTTTTTAGGGTCAAATGTTCAAACTTTTTCTGGGGGAGGGCCCCCAGGCCACCCTTTTGTATTAAAACCTTTATTATTCACATTTTTTATAATAAGTTCATTAAAATAAAATTTCTAAATAAAAATGTATGTCCAAATTTGGAATTACGTGTACCAAAAACTGTTTGAAACCATGTTCTTAGGGTTGAATTTTTTTTTGTTTTAGAAGAAGAAGAACATTTATTTTTTGAAAACAACAATTGATACAAAATTAGACACATAAAAAACAAGAAATTAATGACAATAAATAAATACAGAAAATTTGATGTATGAGTTGCCCAGGAGTCAGAGACCCATATGGGCAGCCTATAGAAAATTATAATGTGATTACAAATAAAATAATAAAAAAAACTTACATGTAAATTAAAATAAAGAATTGAAAGTGATCGCAGGGCAAGCTTCAGATTAAATAAAGATCCAAATGAGCGTTTGATTACATTTTTAAAAAAGTCTTCGATATTTTCCATAGTAAAAATGTAGATCTTTAATAATTTTTTAAAATTAGAAAGGGGACTTCTCGGATTTTAGATTTTCGGGTAAAGTGTTAAAGAATTTAGGTGATAAGTATACATAGTTTTTATGGAAAATTTCTTTTTTTGCTGAATGTTTTGAAAATGAAATGTTTTGAAATTTCAAAACATTTTCTAGGGTCAGGCAGTCAGGCAGCACCCCTTTAGTATTTAAACCTTTTTCACATTTTTTTGTAAAAAGTTCATTGAAATCGAAATTCTACTTAAAAATGTTTGTCCAAATTTGGTTTTACGTGTACTAAAAACACCTGTTCTTAGGGTCAAATTTACAAAAATTTTCTGGGGGAGAACCCCCAGACCCCTTTAAGTATATCCCCTTTAATTAATTTTATAAAGAGAAAAGCAAATCAATATTCATTAATATTGTTATTTTTTAATGCTTCAGAGTAGAAATTTTCGAAAGATGCTGAAGAATTAAAAAAAACATATTTTTGTCCATTTGCTTTTCAATTAACTGCCATTATATTCAATAGTTAAAATTCTTATTTTCTTTCATAGCGTGGAATTTATTGATTTAAAAATATGAATGTAAATGCTCCATTACCTTTCTGCCTGATCTTCCTACACATGGAAGCTTTCAGGTCTGGATATTGCAGTAGATGAACTGTGTCGCAGTCAAAAATGGGGATTGTGGTGTTGTCAAAAGGATCCACGCATCTTGGATCAGAATCGGACCGACAGACCCAGCATTTGATTCCTAGGGCTGAAAGTAGAAAGGTTTGTTCAGTTTCTGTGATTATTTTTTTTACAAAAGAAGAAACATTTTATTTACTAACTAATTTATCACATAAACTTTTAGTTGTATTAAGTGCACATAAAATATTGATTTTTATAGTTGGAAGTTTTATAGTTTTTATTAAAATATTGAAACTTATATAAATTAATTATTTTTTATTTAAACCTTTCATGGACGGATTTAGATGGTGAAACCTGGGGGTGCATACTGGAAAACTTGGGGTGCAAGCTGTCCCTGATGGCTTTGGGAACATGATTTTACCTTAAAAATATGGAATTTTCTCAAAAAGTTGAGGGTGCATTGCCCCCCATGCATCCCTTTAAATCCTCTCGTACTTCTACTACGATTCTTTCAAAAATCTAATCAAGATCTGTTAAAAAAGTTATTAAATTGGCTTCTTAAAAATAGACAAATTCCTAAAATTGGATTTTAAAGAATTGCATTTTTGTTTGAAATGATGGACAGAAAAAAGTCTTGGCTAACCATGACCGTTATGGTATAACCATGGTTAAGAAATAAAATAGCCTATCACGATTTCAAAAACGCAAACTTTAATTTTAATTCATAAAATGCCAACCTGTTGAGTTCGTATTTTTGGTATTTTTAAATTTTTCAAAATTTATTTCATTATATTGTTTTCTTTTGGTGGTTTTTCCTTTTTATACTTAAGTTTTTCATAGTAGTACCTCTATTCGAATAAGATATTAACTCGAACTTATAAAAAATTTAAACGAAATGTTTTTAAAAATATTCATCTGAATTATTTTTAATCTATAATTATAAAAATAACTAATTCTAATTGTTTATCAATATTCGGACCAAACAAAAATCATTATTTTAAAGTAACTCTCGTTAGTATAATATGCCTAGTAGGGTGTCTCAAAAAAAACCTTTTTTCGAAAAACCTTGCTCCCCAGGGCTTTTCCCATTCCATTTGGTCCCAAAAGATAGTGTGTGAAGTTTCAGCCCCCTAAGTTAACTCTAGGGTTTGCCTGTAGAGCCCCAAAGTTTGAAAAAAGTGGAAAAAATGACAAATTTTCAGAATTTTTAAAAATTATGTTTAAGATTGATAATGCAAATAAAACTGGTTCAAATGCATCATTTAGGACTTATTTAGATGGAATATATTTATTCATGTGTATTAACTCTACCCTATAGCCCCTATAATTTAAGATTAAAACGTACTACTTCGGGACGTTGCATACGCCAAAGCTTATTATGCACTACCGGTGGACGAAATGAATTAAATCCGAATTTCTTCGAAGGAACTCCCTCAAATGATTCCATTTGGAGCTAAAATGATGTTATAAATTATAAAAACCATGAAATAACAGTTTTGAGCCCTTCCACTGAGCTTTTGATGTAAAAAGTGCTTTTCTTCAAAATATCTCGTTTCCAGCTGATGAAACCCAAAACTTATGCTAAAAAAGGGGTTTGCTGAACTTTTTTAGATACCAAACATTGGAACCTGTACAGGAGTTTAATTTTTTCAAGTAGAATTAAATTTTAAACAGCGCAGATCGGAAATGACATGGAAATTTCCTATACCTGACGTGAAAATCTAATTTCTTCTTTCAAAGTTAGGAAGATAGTTTAACACTTGTTAATCTTGGTTGAAATGTTAAGGAAAGAAGTTTTTAATTAAAACTTTACCCTAATACGTTAAAAGGAAGTAATTTTCCAAACTTAAAAAAGAAAATAGATATTCACGTCTGGTATAGGAAATATCCATGTCATTTTCGATCTGTGCGCTTTAAAATTTAATTCTACTTATTAAAAATGAAGCCCCTATAAAGATTTCAAAGTTTGGTATCTAAAAAGTACAACAACCCCCTTTTTTAGTATAAATTTTGGGTTTTATCAGCTGAAAACGAGAAATTTTGAAGAAAAACACTTCTTACATTAAAAGCTCAGTGGAAGAGCCAAAAACTGTTATTTCTAATTTATAATGTCATTTTAGCTCCAAATGGAATCATTTGAGGGAGTACCTTCGAAGAAATTCGGATTTAATTCATTTCGTCCACCGGTAGTGCATTATAAGCTTTGGCGAGTGCAACGTCCCTAAGTAGTACGTTTTAATCTTAAATTATAGGGGCTATAGGGTACAGTTAATACACATAAATAGATATATTCCACCAAAATAAGTCCTAAATGACACATTTGAACCGGTTTTATCGCAGTATCAATCTTAAAATATAATTTTTAAAAATTCTGAAAATTGGTCATTTTTTCCACTTTTTTCAAACTTTGGGGCTCTACAGGCAAACCCTAGAGTTAACTTAGGGGGCTGAAACTTCACACACAATCTATTGGGACCAAAAGAAATGGGAAAAGCCCTGGGGAGCGAGGTTTTTCGAAAAAAGGTTTTTTTTTAGACACCCTAATGCCTAGTGTTTATCATTCATATTTTTGTTTAAAACCAGACTTGTTAAACAATGCCGTTTAAGCAATTGAAAATAATAAGAGACAAAACATCACTATGTTTACAATTAATTTCGATAAAATCAGACTAAAAATTATAATATTAGACAAAAAGTGTGTAATTTTAGTATAAAATGGCTGACATGTAAGAAGAATATGTTTTTTTTTCAGTCTTTGAGTGATATTTCAACAAGAAAATACTTTTTTAAATGGTGAAAAAACATGTTTCATATTAAAATATAGCGTCAATCGGTCGTTGTGATTGGATGCATAATAATTTGATTGACGGTACTTGCTTTGTAACTGCGACCTTATCCGTTATCTAAAAAAATGGAAATGTTTTAAAATCGAGAATTTTTTTGAAAAATCGAAGGGCCTACTCGGAAATCCGGAAAGAATCCGGACATTTTGATACCATATATGTGTCATTCGGTTCAGTTCGGTTCAAAAAGCCTTCTCTGGAAACAGTTCACCAAAAACTTTTTTTAGAAAAGAGAGGTAACGAAAATTATTTTCCACTAATTTAATTGCTTATAAACCCATTAAATCAAGGATTTTGTGAATGAAAAGCATACATTGTGAATAATTGAAACAAAGGATAATTTGTTTACTTAATTTTTATTCCCATTTATTTTCCCCCACTTTCTTTTAAAAATAAACTATTTTTAATTTTACTTGATGGCCTAAAGGGTGGGATAATTGTTCTACAAGTTATTCATTTGTTTAGATATTGTCAATCGTTTTTTGCAATTAGCTTTTTATTTAACTAGTGTCAACTTTTATTTTTTAACTTCTCAGTTTCACCATATTAAAAGCACCTTTAGGGATTAAGAACAGTCCTCTTATTTTTTATTTCCCATCACATTATGATATTTTTTAGTCATGTGTGTGGTTGATTTTAAACTTCTTAATATAGCTTTATTTTGAATATAGTTACAGGGAGTATTTTGAATGTTCACAGCCTATCAGAAAATTTTGAAAAAAAACTATTATGAATAATTACACTTTTGTGATTCTTGTTCCTGTTAGAGTAGTATATGAATTGCATTATTGATTGATTTAGAACTCATGCTAAAAATAATGTACAGTAGTTTCAAGGTAGAAAAAAATTTTTTATTTCTTTAAACAATTATTTTAACTTATTTTAAGCGACTTTTAAAGGTAAAAGGTTTTGCATCTTTTCCTTGGCGGAATTGTATTTATTTTCCCCTGTATTCGGTGTGAAAGTATCCAGATTATTTATTTTGTAATTAATGCTTATAATGGCAATTTCTTATTTAATCCATTTCATTTTTATGGAACTTAAAAATACACATTGGTGTTTTCAAAAACACGTATCTAACAAATTTGTTTAAGTATAAATTTGTATTATTTTTATGTACTATATTTATTTTATTTTGAATATAAAATTACATTTAACACAAACCATTTCTAAATAACCAACGAAATTTATCTAAAAATCGATATAACCAAACCTAATTTTTCCAGCAGTGTTCAAACTGGTTCAATGAAAGATTAGAAAGAACCACCAAAACTTAAATAAACTACATGAAAGAATCCTGCAGTCAAAACACAGAAAAAAAATTCGACGAACTGCATGCCTTTCATCATGATTCCAATGACCTCAAGTATCAACTACAACATTACGCTTTGGATGTCTCTCTGCTTATATTCTACCGTCAGTCATCACAATAAAAAATAAGAATTTCTTTAATCAGAGTTTAGTAGAAGTAACACAGGAGTCGTATTTTATCTAGACTTTTTGAATTATGTACATGTGTCTAAATGAACCTTTATTGAAGCAACTCCAACTCCATGCTAAAGGAATGTAAAACCGGCTGGTATTTTTTTAATATTATAAAGACCAATTTATATAAAGGTGGTTTTTTATTTAACTCCTTATGATAAAACTGCTTGATGATAACCTGATTAAAAATAAGGGAGAGTGGGGTAATAAGAAACATTCTCAAAAATTTCACAGGATTTTCCTTTAGGTTTATGAAGCTGATTTTAACAGAATGTTTTTATCATTATCAGCCTTCTTTGAAAAAATAATGCACTTGCTAAGTAATAGGGGAAGGGGGTTTTTACTTGTTTCTTACTACCCCAAAGCGACTGTATCTTTTTACCTTACGAAGGGTAGTAAGAAACATGCCAGTTATTTTGCTAATTAAAACAATCAAGAATCAAATGAAGGTATTAATGTAATCTTTAAAGAGTATTTTATAACTCCAGCAATTTTCAAAAAACTTCATTGAAAATCTTTTGATACATGCCCAGTTGAAAGTTAGTCTAAAAAGGTTACAAGTTGAAAGTTTTTAACAACCCTATATTTTTGTATAAAAATCAAATGGGGATTCTCTTACTTCATTTTAGGGGACTAATAATATTTTTTCCCAAAAAACGATCTCAATTTTTTTTAAATTGATATTTTTTGTCTCATTATCCATCGTTTTCTAGAAAATGAAGTCAAAATAAACTTAATCGAATATAAATTTTGAACTTAATAAATGAAAAAAGAAAAATAAAGTATAAGGTAATAAAGAGAAAAATACTATAAATAAATGTTTATGGATAGAAAGCTAGTGTTTCTTACTATACCCCATAGTTTTGTTTGAATGGGGTAATAAGTAACAGGGCAGGACATTTTTAAGATTGATCCACATTCTACAACCCTAAATTGAAGAACAAAAGGTGAATTATATAGCCCTAAAAACCTCCACTAATAAAATTCCATAATAATTTAATATAAAAAACAAGATAAATTGAAATAGTTTTAAAAGCATTACTTTAGGTGGATGATTTTGCTGGCCACATTATTTCAAACGGGATTTTTTTCACTGAAATAATCATTCTAAAACGATAACATTTTTATGGGATATAAAGTATGTCTTGAAGATGTTCTGTGATTTTTTTTTCAGATTTTAACGCACACACACAAAGCTGCAATTTAAATGTTTCTTATTACCCCAGTTTCTTATTACCCCTTTCTCCCCAAGTAGTAAATGTTGCTAAAAAACCTCATATTTCCTGACTTTAACTGTTTGTAATGCTGGACATTAAAAAACTATTAAATTAGAGGAGTGAGTTATTTCTTTAATATCTATTATGAATATTAATTTTATCATAGTTCTTTAAATTTCAATATTTAAATAAATTTAACCTGTTTACTAAAATTCTGAAATTTTAGTGTAGCCTCTAATAGAAAACTTAAGTTTAAAAGTATTAAACTTTCAAATTCATTTTCTAAATGAGAAAAATATTTCAATGAACCATATATTTTTCATGTGATGTGATTATATTGTGTGATTGATTATATTTTATAATTCCTTATAATACTTTTGAAATGTTTAAAACTACTTTTAAGGGAATAAGGTAACAAATAGATTTTAATGATATATTTGAGGGATTTCCTCAATTAATTTAGAATATAATTTCCAAAGGTTTCAAAAAACTGTATTTTAGTTTTCAAGAGGAAGACTGATATAATTTTGGGAGAATTTTTATAATCCCAAAAATCTTGAAATATATCAGAGATGAGATGATGTTTATATACTTGTATCTCTCTACTAATACAACTTTTACTTTTACATAAAAAATATTACTTTTGTAGTAAAAATTAAGCTAATTCATAATTAAAGTAATCGTAATCAAAAAGAATGTCCACTCATGAATGATATCAAAATTCCTGGTTGAGAAACTAACGGCAAAGTTGTAAAGAACCAGATTAACACGTTTAACCAACTGTAGAACTATTTCCCGCGTTAATATTAAAGTTCTGGAAACTCATCAAACTATCGTAATTAAACTTTCAAAAAAAGGAGGTTGACTTTTAAAACTATCCACAAGAAACAGGAGCTATTATCTGTCCTATTCCTCACCGATAAAATTTGTAAACAAACTTAACCACGCCCAAAGTAAACAATAGGTAACTTCCAATCCAACAGGTGTTTTCACCTAATGAGGGTAAATATCGACCACAAAAACTATACCACTCACAAACAACTTAAAAGAACACTTTTTCCATACGTTTTCGAACGAAATCAAAAGGCTCCATCGCTCAAGCACTACCTGAGACACCGCATGTGAAAGAACACACCTGTCCGCCTGTCCGACGCCATTGAACGGGAGGGCCGGTAAAAAAAACTTTTGGAAAGTTCTTAAAAGTTTTTGAACGGGGGTACTCACCGTCTCCGAAGAGGTACAGGAGGTACACGGCGCACACTATACACCAGACGGATGGTCTCATTATGATATTAGCTGGGTGACTAGAGTAATTTTAACGTAAACGAATTCACATTAGTAAATTATTGTTACCATAGCGATTGAGAAGCGACCGCTCACGTCGACCTGAAACAAGTTGCGTCAGCGGACGGGGGTTCTGCACAAATTGCGGGTTTTGTTTCTTGGGTGTTTCTTGCGCCGAGGAATAGTTTGAGTCTGTTTCGCTGCTTTTGTAGGCTTTTTTTTTAAAGAGGATATTAAATTTTCGTTTCAATCGAATTGCATTGTATTTATTTTTTCCATTGTACTGTTTTTTATAATAATAATTTTTATTAACGAAAATGAAAAAATTAAAATGAATACGAAAAAAATAAATATAAAATACACCAAGCAGAAGCAAAAATCAAAGAATTCAGGCGTAATTAAAACTAATACATCAATAATTCCATAGGAAATAACAGGAAAAAAGAAAAAGACGAAAATCCACGCATTGTAAAGGTTAGAAAGAAGCTGGAAAACATAACATACATTGAAAGTCTAAAGAAAATTACAATTAAATAAAATACACTGTAATTTAATTACAAATAAAGCAAAATACATTGAAATTCAATAAAAAATACGAACTGACACATATTGAAATTAATATGTCTGGTTATTGTAGTTTACTGTCGCTTCATATCAATTCTAAACTTTACAATTGAACCTTCGCTACACATTGTTTATGTTGAGATGGTTCTATCCAAGTCATTGGCGCATTATGATCAAAACTGATTCATGCGCCATAAAACAATAATCAAACCAAACTATCCAAGTCAAGATCATTTAAAGCACTTTTAACAATATACCAATAATTTTCATTAGTAATACCCTTCTTATAAAAATTTATTTCCTAAACAAATTTTTCATAACGGTTGAGACGATGCGTTTTTCAATAGGAATCCTATATAACTTGTTAAAATGGAGTAAAAATTTCACTAAATCTATAATTTATCACATTTTTATTTTACAAAACATATACATATTACCTATTTTGTTATTTTGTAAATCAACAATGAATAGGGTGTTTTCCCCAAAGTGCTATTAATGTTTCTTGAGTATGCTTATATCTCTTTACTAATACTACACTGCAAAAAATTTCACAGTAAATTTACAGCAAAAATCACTGGCAATATGGGTGCCAGCTCATTTTGCAGTGATTTTACAGCAATTTTGTAATTTTTGACTTTAACAGCAATTTTGTAAATTTAACACAGCAATTCTGTATTTTTACAGCAATTTTGTAATTTTACAGAATTTTGTGTTAACATTACAGCGATACTGTAATTATTCCGCAGAAAAACTAGAAAGCAATGTGCACATCTCAGTTATGTCTTGTTCTTTCATGTTTCTACAAGTATTCAAAATGTGGCATATTATGAACCACGGGAGATTCCGATCTACAAAGGTTATACTTCATAGTTTTAGAATCATGTTGGTTCTTACACCTCATCTAAATAATTTGACTCTTTTAGTGGTGAGCGTAAAAACAAACATTGGTTTCCTGTCCACAAGGATTCAGAAATGAAAACCAGAATTTTCCAGGAAAGTATTAAACTGCTGTAAAAACTCATAAAATCAGGAGCGTTACTCATTTAAATGCATTCAATAAACAAGAATTTCATTTTCTTTTAATATTTATTTCGATGACCAATTAAAGAATTACAGTTATTACAAGGAAAACTACCAGGAAAATTACTATGTATATTTAATTTATACTAATGTAGGTGGCGCTTCAAATTTACAGCTAAAGAGGCAGTTTTTTTTTTTAGATTACAGCAAATGCGTAAAATATTAACAGCAGTTTTTGCTGTTAAATTTTTCGTTTATTTTGCAGTGTGTATCTGGTCACTAGCACAGCAGTTGCCAGTAAACTATAGCAGGTGGCGCTTCGAATTTACAGCTAAAAAGGCAGTGTTTTGAGATTACAGCAAATGCGTAAAATATTTACAGCAGTTTTTGCTGTTAAATTTCCGTTTTTTTTGCAGTGTACTTTATAATTTCTATTTTCAAAAATATAGTACTAAAATCTGTAAAAAAATAAATTGTGTAAAAATTAAGATAAAATCCTGTAAAATAAATTTGGTAAATGACACTTAAAGTAATTATTTTGTGCAAGGGCATATCAAGAGTATTTGTTCTTATAGATGTAGAGCTTCAAGCACAAAGATAGTATTAAAATCTTTGTGTTTTCCTCAAATCTTTGTGTTTAATTTTTTCCTATTTCTTTAAAATTTTTCAGCTACCTTAACTGCTGTCTAATTTGTTGAGAAATAAAAAGGATTCCTATATAAATTAACTATTTTGCTACAACATTTTTGGGGATGAAGAATCTAAACCACGGTCAAAGAAACCGCTTAAAATAATAAATACATCATAAATATTAGAAAACTTATATTTTTTCTTATTAATTTCTGCATTACATTCATTTGTCTGGGTTCAGTACAGAATCAATCAATTTTAATAATTTTTATTCTTTGGTAAACAGAGGAGGTAAAAATTTCAATAAATTTTCTATGTCACTCATTGTTTTTTACAATCCCCGTTTCGTTAAGTTTTTCATCAATGGCAATATTTTATTAGAATCGGTGTTTTTTGGTCTTATGTAACCTTTCCATTTATAATAATTAAAACTGCTTTATGTAATCCAGAAAGACAATCCATAAAATTATAGGGGAGAGGAGGGCATATTCCCACAAAAAGTACATTATTGACTATTTCTCCATATATTTATGAGATATTGAAACAACAACTGATTCCTGAAATTTTAGCACCCTTTTTAATTTTAGCACCCTTATTTTGCATTTATCAAAAAATTTCCCCTTAATAAATCATTGTTTGAAAAATCGAAAAATTTTGTGCGAATGTGCCCCAGAGGAGGGACACATTCGGACACTGTATAAATAATACAGAATAAATTTTTAGAAGCTACTATAGTCATTGTATTTACATTTACAGCAACCAATTAAGCCGGACATTTGGCATTTTAACGTTTTTCTATTCTTAAATTTCAGAGTTTTTTACACTTAGAAAAATGTCAATGAAATTTAAGTGTAGTTTACGTTAAGAAAAAGGGTACTTCAAGAGAAAACTCATAACAAATATGTAGTACAAAAAATCAATGAGAATAGATTGAAAAACAATAAGTTTTCAGTTTTTAAGGAAAGTGAGACAGCTTGCAACTCAATACCATCTCCAGAAATTGATGGTTTGAATATTTTTAGTAGACTATCATGGTAAATAGATAAAGGATGTTTTGTAAGGATTATTTCCCCTTTCAGTCTTTTATTTAGTAATTGCTTTTCAAATCATAACAAAAAAAAATTTCACATTTTACCTCGAAAATTTCTCTCTACGGTAGTTTTCCCAGTTTATATGAATTTCTTATTACCTAAATTTACATAAATATTTTGAGAGGAAATCTATATCTATATATATAAAAATGAATGTCTGTCTGTCTGTATGTATGTATGTCCTTTAAAGTTTTAACTTTTTCGAACCTACATTAACTATTAAACTATACTACGTTGATCTACTCGCTCCAAGGAAGGTTTCTGAATAAAAATAATTTAAAATCGAAGCGTTCCATCAACCTTTTTGGTCAATTTTATGCTTAAAAACCCATATTTCATGCCTAACTTCATGTCCAACCCACATTGTTGTAAATATAATAAGAGAAGATGTAACTTTAATTGTTGTAAGCATATTATCGATTGTTGTAGATGGAAATCGATTGTTATAGTTTAAAATCCATTGTTGTAGCATAAACATAAAAATAGATCCTTTATTTAACTATTTCCCCATTTGAACTGCCGAAGCTCATCTGTAACACACCAGAATAGTTTTTTTAATGGACTGGCAAAGCCTATCTGTAACACAACAGAATAATTTTCTTTAAAAATGGACTGGTGAAGCCCATCTGTAACTCACCTGATGATATTTATTAAAAAACGGAAACCCGGGCGAAGTCCGGGTGTAGAGCGTCAGCGCTGTATATAAAAATCAATGTCTGTCTGTATGTATGTCCTTTATAATTTTAAACTTTTAGAACCTACATTAACTATTAAACTATACCACGTTGATCTTCTCGCTCCAGGGAAGGTTTCTGAATAAAAATAATTTAAAATCGAAACGTCCTTATAAATTTTTGAGTCAATTTTATGCATAAAAACCCATACTTCATGCCTAACTTCAGGGCAAAACCACATTGTTGTAAATATAACAATAGAAGATGTAACTTTAATAGTTGCAGGCATATTATCTATTGTTGCAGATTGAAATCGATTGTTGTAGTTTAGAATCCATTGTTGTAGCATAAACATAAAAATGGCTCCTTTATTTAACTATTTCCACATTTGGACTGGCGAAGCCCATCTGTAACGCTCCAGATGATATTTATTAAAAAAGTGAAACCCGGGCGAAGCCCGGGTCTAGCGCGTCAGCGCTAGTCTATATACAGGGTGTCCCATAAATAATGGGTCACACTTCTAGGCACTCCTAGGGGGATAGTAGACACCTAGACGAGCCAGAATCACATAGGATTTAGGATCCCAGACCAAATCCCAAGGAGTTAAAAATGGAGCGACACCCCAAAAAAATTATTGAAAAATTTAATTTGTAGAAGAACTACTATGGGTAAAAATTTAATTATGGTCTCAAAAATTGTGGTTTAATAAGATCTTTAAAATTATCTCAAAAGTCTTCACTTTAAAATTTGTTTTATTATGAAAAAAGTTTAAAAACCACAAAAAAATGTGAAAATTCTGCCAAAACCTCATTTTGTATTTCGAAATCCTTTCTTTGGATTTTATAATCTGAAAGATCATAGTTGTAAACCCTTAAGTCCAAAGTTTCACGTAAAAACCATCAATATCTCTCATATCAAATCAAATCAATATCATCAATATCAAAACTCTTAAGATCCTGGTAAAGTTCGTTTTTTGCGTGCGCAAACTGGTTTCGTATAGCAGCTTCCTAAACGGCAGATCGCGGTCGCGGACGCAAAAAACGGACTTAAACCATGCTTTAACAGGCTCTCAAGCATTTAATATTGATGGCTTTTACGTGACATTTTGGACTTCAGGGTTTTCAACTATGATCTTTCAGATTATAAATCAAAAGAAAGGATTTCGAAATACAAAATAAAGTTTTGGCAGAGTTTTCACATTTTTTTGTGGTTTTTTAACTTTTTTTTGTATAAAAAATTTTTAAACTGAAAACTTTGATGATAATTTTAAAGATCATATTACCACAATTTTTGAGACCATAATTAAATTTTTACCAATAGTAGTTCTTCTACAAATTGAATTTTTCAATAATTTTTTAGGTCGTCGCTCCATTTTTAACTCCCTGGGATTTGGACCCCCAAATCCCATGTGATTCTGACTCATCTAGGTGTCTACTATCCCCCCTAGAAGTGTGACCCATTATTTATGGGACACCCTGTATATAAAAATCAATGTTTGTATGTATGTATGTCTGTATGTCCCTTATAGTTTTAAATTTTTCGAACCTATATTGACTTTTAAACTATACCACGTTGATCTACTTACTCGCTCCAGGGAAGGTTTCTGAATAAAAATAAATTGAAATCGAAGAGTCTCAACAACTTTTTCGGTCCATTTTATGCTCAAAAACCCACATTTCGTGCCTAACTTCATGGCAAAACCACATTGTTGTAAGAGAAGATGTAACATTAATTGTTGTAGGCATATTCTCGATTGTTGCAGATTGAAATCCATTGTTTGTAGTAGCATAAACTTAAAAGTGGCTCCTTCATTTAACTATTTCCACATTTGGACTGGCGAAGCCCATCTGTTACACGCCGGAAGAATTTTTTTAAATGGACTGTCGAAGCCCATCTTTAACACACCAGAATAATCTTCTTTAAAAAGGGACCGGCGAAGCCCATCTGTAACGCACCAGATGATATTTATAAAAAACTGAATCCCGGGCGAAGCCCGGGTCTAGCGCGTCAACGCTAGTCTTTTATAAATTAGCGATTTATTTGTAGACTTATTTGTTTTAAGGGGAATTCTCTGTGTGCTTTATTATTTGAAAACGCTTTAAATATATTAATCAATGTAATAAGTAATACATTAATCTGTTTTTTACTAATTTCTGAATTGTGTGGTTTGTACACTCTTTTTTTATTACCGTATACTTTTCAATAAGGATAATCTAATAACTGGAAAGTTTCAACGTATTCTACGCTTAACTCATAGATTTTGTTTTTGAATACCTGTCTCAATAAATTTTTCATCAATATCAATATTTTTTCTTATAACTGATAGTAAATTAACTTCTTCCAAAATGAAGTTCTAAAATAAAACCACTTGAAAGCACAAAACTGTATTATCCGCAGCTCAGAAAGACAAGCAATAAAATTAGGTAATGCTCAAAAATATTTATTTTCTATATTTCTGCGAAATTTCCAACGGTAATTTTAAAAATCATTTTAATTTCTTTCAAAACAGTTTCTCGTTAAAAGGAATTTGAAAGAATCCCTAAAAAATCAATATCCTGATGTAAATTTTAATTTTACGTAATTGAGAAGCAGGGTTGAAAATAAAATTATGTTAATAAAGATTCCTTGACACTTAGAAAAGAAAACTGATACAATTTATTCTGTTGAATTTTTGTTTTAAATTATTCACATCTTCACAGATATTGTAGTTTTCTTTTATGAAAACTTTAATGTATTGGACAAGTTTGCACGTCCTCAATAACTTTCTTTTGTGTATGGATAAATATCATTGTCGGTTTTCCCCTGTGTGACAAAATGAATGATTTTATTTTATATTTAATTAGAAAAACTTTCTTAGGGATCGAATATTACAACTTATTTTTATCAGGTTTAAAATGCAATAAAACATTGTTAGTGGAGTCGCTTGTGTCAAAAAATGTTTTGCTGGAGCTTAGTGAGTGGTATCATTCGATTCGTAATGACGTCTACATTAACGTGGTACCGTGTGTTTTTTGTGAATTTCATACTTGTAACTATTTAAAGATATCACTATATTAATAATCTTTTAATTCAAAAGCGAGCAGCTAATTGTAATAGTATTTCTTGTAAGCTTAATATTAACTTCAACAAGTATACCCCATAGTAAAAAAAAAACAAAAAATACGGCTCCACATCTTTTTTACAATTGGTTTGAGTTAGCTTTCAATGATTTTTGCTGATGATAAAAATTAAAAAAATGTTTTAGTCACAATGCGTAGCTATGCTAAAAAGTATTATATTCTTTTAAGAATATTGAAATAGGGAATTTTTATAACTTTTAAAACCCTTTCTTGCCTTTCAATTAAACAAGAGTTTTCATAAAAACTTATTTACTCAAAGATTTTCATCCTTTCCTCATGAGTTTTTGGGAACCATAAGAAAATACTTGAAATATAACCCTCAACTTTTTTTTCTCTTTCCTATTTGAGCTCGAATAACGAGCAACAACGAAAAAACAAGTTCTTTGGAGAGAACAAGATAAATTTCGTCGTCAGCAACAGGGTCCCTATCCACCTCCACAGACTCAGCAAGTGTGCAGTGCTGCACCGCGCAACTTTCGGCCGCCCCCAAATATCGATCTAACTGGGTCATTCATCTCTCCCCTCAGGTGAGCACTTCCTGCCCCCCTCCCCCAAGTGGGAAGTCCCCCACCCCTCAAAAAAACTCTCTCGTGTTCTCTTTGATATGGGTTCGGGGGGAATTCCCCCTGTTTCTATCCCTCGGACTCGGAGCTGTCTTGTAAAAAGGACAGTCGATCGATAAATAATGCTGCCACTGGCTGCCACTTGTGTGTTGGATTGTGTTGTAAACAATTTTTGCATTGATGATCGTGTGTCGGTTTGTGTAGTGAAATTTATATTTATGTACTGTAGGATTACGATTCTTTTCTGTCACATATCAAAGCTTACTTCTGTCACGTACTTTTCGGAACGCTTTGCCGTATATCCTTTGATCGCATTGCGGCTTGCTTTGGGAGAATGTGAATGAAAAAGGCCAATAAAAATACAGTAAAATAAACTAGAGATAATGATAAAAAATAAGATTGAGAAAAATCATAGAGATCTAATAGTATACTTTTAGTAATGATACTAATTGTAATATGCTTTGAGATCTCTATGGGAAAAATAGAGATGAAAATTATATTGAAAAACCAAAACTATATAAAACCTCTTTTGCTTAAAAAATAATTTAATCCAAATCATTCCCTCCGAATAAAACTGTTGCTGAAATATACCTTTTAAAGCTCACCAATAATTTAATCGGAATGTTTTGCCCCAAGTGTCCATCAAGTCTACACGTATCGTCAACCAAATGAGGGGAAACGTGTACCTAAAACAGGGTGAATCTAATCACTTTTGAACTTTGAACTGCTGCCAAAAATTTACTATTGAATATTTTGGAATTCTTTAAAAAGAATATTTCGAGTCCTAATTGATATCCTAAGAAAATTATGTTTCTCCTATACAAAATACGAAATAAATTATGGAAAGATATTAATGAGGGGAATTATGCTCCCTCATAGCCCCTATTATATTAAATCATGACTGTAGGTGTTGATAATAATAATAACCAATAGAAACCAGACAAATGACTAAGGTTGAAGACCAAGCATTATTATGACTGATAAGATTCACCCCACATCAGTAGTCGGAATGGTCTTGTTTTTCTAAAAAATTCATTAAAAATCGAAATTATAACTTATTAAAAATTTGATTGCAAATGAATTGATAGCATACGGTAGACACCAAAAAATGAGATATAATGAAGTTATTTTTTTTGGTGAAATTAGCAAAGTTTTGACACCCACAAGTTTTTGTGACATTTTTTTGCATACAACTTCAAAGCCATTTTGGACCCATGATATGGTCGTAATTTTTTTGATAGCTGAAACAACTTCTTAACAATGTGTAGAATTGGTCAGAATTTATCCCGATTTTAAAACTCTAACCCAAGGGGAGTTATGGTGGTTTATAAACTTTTCCCAACATTAATCCGATTCACCACGCTGCGCTGATTAGATTCACCGCGTTTTACGGTATACTTAAAAAAACTTTTCAACTTAAAAATAAGCGTATGTGTGCATGGGCGTAGCTAGGGGAAAGGGAGGGGCAGGTGCCCCCCCCTCCTAAGTCATGAGTAATTTCAAGTCATGAGCTGAAAAACATTTTTAGGCCCCTCCCGAAATAAATCTCTATATGTGTCAGCACTGATTCAAAATTAAAAATTAGAGCTCCCACCCATGGCCGACTGGCCGTATTCAAGGGGGGTTAGGGAGTTGACCCCTATTCAAAATTATTATGTCTATTATGTTGCTTTTTGCCTTGAAAATTCTGAAGATTGTACAAGGAGTGATCCACCTCGACTGCAACCTAAATGGTCCCCAATGCCAAAAAAGGAGTCACAAAACTACTTTTTAGGGTCAAATTACAAAAATATTTACCTCAAAAACAAAAACCCTCTATATTTCCACGCTACCCGCAAAACATTTATATTAATTTCATCAAAGGTCAAAAACCCCTCTCAAAACACGGTCTACTGCTATTCGGCGCTGGCCGTTCCGGCACAAGAAATAAAATGATAGAAAATAGAACTCTTTCATAATCCTTCTAAAAATTGGGAAAATCATTTTTTTGTTTCGGCCAGCGCCCAATCGTCTCCTTTAGCTCAAAACAATACCCTGCTTGTTCCCTCCTAAGTGGAAGCTCCCCCTACAGAGAAAAATTGGGTCCAAAACGATATTTTCAAATTCTGGACGGGTTTGAGGGCACCATGAGGAACTATAAATGATTGACAGAGATATTTTGGTGACAAAACCTGTGATTGGCTGAGACTTATTTGCTATTTTCGAAGGAGATGGTAAAAAAGTTTTTCTCGCTCAATGGACCATATCCGTCCGACGTCACATTTTCCCCATCATGTGACCTACTGAGCTTGCAATTGGTTTGGTTACCACAGAGCACAGAGATGGCTTGTAGTGAGATATGATTTGATAGTGAGTTTGTTTTCCCCTTTCACGTGATTAAATGGGCTTGACACGAATATCGTCCATAAGGCGTTTTCCCCGCCTTCCGTGAAGTAGATGTGATCCCAGCGCCAAAAAGGCCCCTAACCCATCCAACTTTTCGATTTCCATTAGCGCCCATGGCCACGGACTCTGTTCTAGTACTCTGTAGTCTGTACCCATGTATGTGTGTTTAAAATATGATAATTCTTCCACGTGATTTGTTTATCTTTTATAAAGAAAAAAAACCAGCGTCTTTGTTCTTAAAACTCAGAAACGAGGGCGCTGCTAAACAGTACGGCGCAAGTTTAGAACTGCTGATGGTTGGGAAGTTTTAGCTATTTGGCGCCATATTTAGTAGCCACATAATTCACTTAACATTAGTCGGGGTTACCATATAGGGATTTTTATCGCTAAAAACTTGGCGCATCAGCAGTTCTAAACTTGCGCCAACAGTACTTCTGCTGCTCTGGATTACTCTGCCAATATGTATTTTTTTGTGCAACGTCAAAAATATTAATCATCTAATGCCTGATTTAAAGAAAATATAATACTTTCATAAAAAATTATATTATTAAATGCAAATAAAATCAATAACATCATCTAATAAAAGTTATCGTAAATATTATCTGTTGCCACTCACTCAAAAATAAACTTATTTTCACTTCCGTTAATCGGTTAGCAGTTAAGTTTCGTTATAAAAAATATTTGCTTTTGGTATCGGATTGGCTGCTTTCTGCTTATGCTGACTGTTTGCTTTGATTCGAGCACTGTACCGGATCGCCACGTTGTATAAGTGACAAACCGGTGTTTATAATTTTTTGAGGTGTGTTTTTGATAATTATTTTCATTTGGTGAATATTATTGAATCAAAATATTGTCAATCAAATGTATCAGATATTTTATACTTCGAGAAAAGGGAACTTGTTTACTCTTTCTATTGGCCCGAGCTCTGAAATCTGGAAGTGTTTACAATTGTTTTTTTGTATTTTGTTTGATTTCATTGGCAGAATTTAAAGTCGTGATCCCATTATTAATATACCTTGTAACAATTAGTTTAATTCCTGAACCCAATTTCTGTAAGATTAAGTCACCTTGATGGGTTTATTTTGATTATTTTCATTAAACCCGAACATATGATCTTTAATTGATTTTTCAGACCCAGATTGAGTTTTAAAATAGTTTATTTTCTTCACACAGTTTTCATTTGATTTATTTGTCTCAACCATTGTATATTAATATAACCGAAAAAAAACATTAATTTTAACTCTTAAGTTTACAGAGAAAACTATTTAAGCAACATTTTCATTGAGAATAACATTCAGCTCTTGAAAATTCGCTACTTTAATGGGGATCCTAGTTGGTTTGATTTTCTTTTTATTTTGTAAAAAAAATGAAAGCCACAGCTTTGAAAAGAGTTACCTGGCTAAAAACTGCAGAACAGCTTTGATAAGAGTCAACCAGCTGCCATGTTTACCCACAGTTCAAATGATGACACACAACCACATAGATCTAATTAGAACTGTGAGTAAATATGGCGGCTGGTCGACTCTTACCAAAGCTGTGCCAAAACTGCAATCAGCAATGCGATAGCACTTGGTAACTGCCCATTTTAATTGTGATTAAAAGGTACTTTCGTATTATCCTGTCGACCCTTAAGCAGCCATCTAATTCAGCAGCACAGCTCTATAGAACAGTTAATGGGCTTTGATAACATTTTCAAATTCAGTGGCATGGTCAACAGGAAAAACATGAGAACCATAGGAACAGCTTCAATTAGTCTACCAGCCACCATGTTTACCAACAGCTAAAATGGTGACTGACAACCATAGAGATTTATATATTAAAATAATTATTATTAGATCCTAAAATAATAATCTACGAAATATTATTATCTTGGGATCCAATGGGTAATGATTGTGTATATGATAATGCAACCATATATAATGATGGATATATAGTTGTGTGTCATCATTTGAGCTGTGGGAAAACATGGTGGCTAGTAGACTCTTATCGAAGCTGGGCCGAACCAAACAGTGGCGTAGCCAGAAAAAAATTTCGGAGGGGGATGTTGATATTTCGGGAGGGGATATGGGGTATATTTAGTGGTTTTCTATGGTCAAAAAGGAAATTTCCCGAGTTTCGGGGGGGGATATATCCCGAAATCCCCCCTCTGGCTACGCCCCTGGAACCAAAAGTCTGTGTATCATTAAGTTGAAATTAAAAATTCTAGTAGTAAGTATGTCACATTTTGTAGCCCTAATTGGCTTTTACAGAAAATAAAAATATATCCTCTCTACAGAAGTAAAATGTTTGTAGTTTTATTATGGTGAATGAAAACACAAATTAATTGTTAAAATTTACTTTTTTAGTGAGCTCATCTAAGCAATCATGAAGGTCAAAGAGATCGACCGTACTGCTAACATAGCATGGTCGCCAGCTGCTCACCATCCTATTTACCTTGCAGCTGGAACTGCAGCTCAACAGCTGGATGCAACATTCAGGTAAGTCACAGAGAGAATGATTATATTTGGTGCGATATTTTTATTCTTTACATACTGTAATGTTTTAAAAGGGCATACACCTTTACATTGCTAAGTTCAGTTAGCTGTTATCTGTCCCATTAAATATCACCAAGCTGTTTTGAACATGAAAGATGAAAAATATTTTGAGTCACCAAGGAGGTGAGGTTATCTCACCTCCTTGGTGACTCAAAAGAAAATGTCTTCCCTTTTTTGTGTTCTTTTTGTATTCTTTTATTCCTTGTTTAAAATGTAATAAAGTTGTTTGTTTGTTTTGTTAATTACAAACCAACTGAATAAAATGAGCATCTCTTATTACCAAACAATAAAAATTTGATGATATTTAAATGTTTGGATTATAAAATATTTTGGCAAATTCTAATGGGACCGGTAATGGATTTGAACCCTTTCTTTATTACTTTTAATCGTCTTTAAAATTGTTGTTTCATATCCTAATTGGTACTTCCATTTGACATTTTTTGCATTAATTAGGTGAGTTTATGATTTTAATTGTTAATTAATGGTGTTTCGTATTGAGAACTAATGTCAATAGGAGCTTGAATAGTTTCATTATTAGAACACTTCTATAACCTTAATTATGTAAAAAATAATGATTAGTTTATTGTTAAATATTATAGAGTTAATTTTTAAGAACTTTGTAAACACCTTTAAAAAATTGTGGTACTTATCCATCCAGTCAACCATTCAGTGGGAAAACTATAAAACAGTCAATGGGATTTGATAAAATTTTCGAATTCTGCTGCACGGTTGACTGGATAATATGTTAGGACCAAAACTATTGTATTTTTTATTAATTTTTCATAATCAAAATATGAAATATTATGACTACATGTTTTCCTTGTTTCCCCTGTTTGTATATATGATATCCTAATCTTTGTTTATCATAATCATAAGTCTTATCATCTGATTATTTACCTTACAGTACAACTGCTGCTTTGGAAATTTACGCCCTAAACCTTACAGAACCTGGGTTGGATATGTGCATGAAAGGAAGTGTAGTTTCAGATTTCAGGTAGTCTAAAGTTGCCTTTTTTACAAAGTTAACTAATATCATTGAACCTGTTTTTTATTATCTGAATATACTTGTCTGTAATGAGATAATCCAAAATCCTATAAAAACACTTAGGTACTTTTCCATTATATCGGCGCAGGCGATAAAGTCACCATTAATGATACAACCAACACCAAATGAAATATCGTGCGATTTGTTCCCACTTATGGGTGCTGTCGCCAAAAAGTCTGCTTGGCGAGATTTGTGCCGGTATAATGGAAAAGTCAACACTTCAAATGTAAAAGTGTATTAAAGGGTTTATCATTGATTTATCATTTTTATCATTGATTTTAGTTATTCTTTCCTATATATTCATTGTTATTTGTATCTAAAGGTTCCACAAAATTGTGTGGGGATCTGAAGGTATGTCGTCCTCTGACCAAAACAGTGGAGTCATAGTGGGGGGAGCAGACGGTGGTAACATTATGATGTATGATGCAGCCAAACTGATTCAAGGGGATTCAGCTCTGCTGCACCAAACTACCAAGCATACGGGCCCTGTTCATTCTCTAGATTTTAATAATTTCCAGGTATATATAACCATATTGTTTCATGTTTTCTAGTTGTAAAAGTAGGGAATGAAATGTTTGGGTTGTATAGTTTTGAGGATTCATTATTGTTGCATCATTATCAGTTAGTTAATAAGTTAGTACTTTATGATGGTACTTGTTTAATTTGGCTTTTCTTTAGAAATGGTAAAACATTTAACTTTTAATAAATTTATTATGATAAAATGAAGAAATTAAAGATTAAGTAATTTTGGTTCTTATGTATTATCCTGTCAATCGTGCCGCTGAATCCCAAAAGGTTATTGAAGTCTATTGACTGTTATAGCTGTACCGCTGAATTTAACGGCTGCTGAACGGTTGACAGTATAATACGTTAGTACTGTAATTTTTTTACAAGCTCAAGTTATCAATTTTTCTGACATTTTATCAGGCTGTGGTTTCATCACCATTAAATATGGCTGAAACATTTCCACATTCCAGTATATAGTTCTATAGTACCCTAATCAAAGCACTACTTTCCTCCATAACAAGTATCTATAACCTGATAAAATTTACAATATCTTATTAAGATACCTTAAAGCTTTTTGAAAAATCCACCAAAAAGTCAATGCACCTCCAAGTTTTGTACGGATTAATATGTGCTGCTATATTCATTCAACATTGACAACATATGTTTCATTATGTTGCAGAGTTGCTTACTAGCTTCTGGTGCAAGTGAATCAGAAGTTTTCATTTGGGATCTGAATAATCCTTCTGCACCTGTTACTCTTGGAGCAAAATCTCAGGTATGTATCCCTTGTGTAATTAAGGTACAACTAACATACTGTTTTTTATAGTTCTGATGATATATAAAAAATTTTCAGCCTCTAGAAGATGTTACATGTGTCTCTTGGAATTGTCAAGTCCAACACATTCTTGCATCTACTTTCCCAGCTCGTTGTGTTGTGTGGGATCTAAGAAAGAATGAGCCCATCATTAAAGTTTCCGATTCCACATCCAGGGTATGTAGATAGTGATTTATTAAGGTTGTTAGACAAATTAGTATTTCTACCTATCACACTCTTTGAGATGATCATTTTCTAATTTTCACAAGAATCGGATCTAATATTGTCTATAATGAATTAGTGCTTGGTTTTTAATCATTTGCAACTTTTTTTCAGGTTTTTAAGTTAAATTGTAAGGGAGTTTTTTTTCTGTTCAAATAAGAATCTAAACCAACTTACAAAATGTGCTGTTCTTTAATATACTTATTATGTATGGTGCAAATGAGCATTTTGTTGTACTCTTGTAGTTGAGATGTAAAGTTGTTTGCTGGCATCCTGAAGTAGCCACCCAAATGTGTATAGCTTCTGAAGATGACCATAGTCCAGTCATTCAACTTTGGGATTTGAGATTTGCTACTTCCCCATTAAAGACTCTGGAACATCACCAAAGGTAAAATTTTCATCTAAACTCTTCGAATTCATTTAAAATGCTCTTTCAAATAAATATTATTTATTAAAATTTATTTGTATCAATTTTTTACATGTTATGTTGATTTATCTGTGTATTCAAATCATTCACATGTTTTAAATTTAGCCCCTTCCCCCAATTTCTCTTTGTTACTTCAACATATTCTGTGTAATTTCCTTAGAGGAATATTGTCCATTGCATGGTGTCCTCAGGATCCTGATTTGCTTTTATCCTGTGGCAAAGACAACCGTATATTGTGTTGGAATCCGAATTCCAATGTTGAAAATGGAGAGGTAAGACTTGACCAAAAACTTTCAAGCTGTACTTAGGCTTATAACATATAAAAACATTATACAATATACTATACTTGATTTCTCAAAAAGTATTCTTCCCTTTGGAAATCAAATTTTGTATCCTTTCCTTTTAGGTTTTATGTGAGCTTCCTACTGGAAATCAGTGGAGCTTTGATGTAGCATGGTGCCCAAGAAATCCTGCTGTCATTGCCAATTCCACTTGTGATGGGCATGTCAGTGTTTTCTCTTTGATGGGAGGTCAGCAGCAGGTTCAATGTAGCTCAAAGGTATCCCATTTTGACTTAGTTATGTCATGAGTGTTTAAGTTCAGGTTTTTAGCTTTCCTTGTCATTGGTGGTATTTGGAAAGCAGTGCAATGCCCTTATCAAGTATAGAAATAACTGCTTAATGTTAAATGGTGTTTTCTCAAAGATGGGTCAACACAATGTTTTATTATTAATTAGGAAATGTTAATAAGGCAGTATTGATTGCTAAGTAATAATTATCTTATTCTTTGTAAGAATATACTTATTTATTTACCCTTATTTTTTCATAGATTGCTGAATCTTTCCCTGGATCCGACACAATGGTTCAACCACCAAATGTAACCGAATCTATTCATCGACACATTTCTGTTCCTCTTCAGAAACCCCCTAAATGGGTTCGGAGACCTGTTGGAGCTACTTTTGGAGTAAGTTGTTAAATGTCTCTCCTAAAGAGATTTTTCTTATTTCCTGTAATAATACATTTCAAATCAATGCTTTAACATAAAACATAAGTCTCAGTAGATCGACCACTTCATAGGATCGACCGATGACATAGGGCTGTTGTAGCATGTAAAATACTATGATAAAACGATCATTACTGTTAAACAAAACAAAATGAGTAGTTCAGTAAACAAAGAAAAGTAGAGTCGCAAAATGTTTTCTTTTTTATCTTCCTTGCTTTTAAATGTTCAGGGCTCCATTTGCTAGCTTACAGATGGATTTCCAACTTTACTCCAAAGTCATTGCTTGATTTTCTTTACAGTTTGGTGGAAAACTAGTCTACTTTGTAAACACAGTTCCATCAGGTTCTCAGTCTGGAGAGTACCCCGCTTCCAGAACTGTTCACATCAGTCAGGTGGTCACGGAACCTGAGCTTCTTAAAAATGCAGAGAGGTTGGAATCTTCCCTCGCCAACGGAAACTTAGTTGAATTTTGCCAGAACAAGGTTGAAAACTCTGTAGATGACCAAGAAAGAATGACGTGGAATTTCTTAGCCGTAAGCATGAACCTTCTTTGTCAGCTTTCTTTTTAGATTTATTTTTCAGATGCGTTTTCAGGCTTGATTGCATGCTTTCTTTTAAAATATTTTATGATTTTTCATTAATAACTATTAATTTAAGACTTAGGTGTTTATATATGAGATTTTCTTTGTATGTTTTTTCCTTTTAGGCAACTTTTCAACCAGGTCCAAGAGGGCAGATGTTGGCTTTGTTAGGATACAATTATGAAAAAGTTATGAATGAGGTAAATATTTGAGTTTTGTTGTTATCTATATATAACTAAAAACGTTTGTGGCTATGTGTCTGGGTGGAGGACACATCTCCTCCTAAACCACGCCGAAGGCGTGGTCAAAACTCGGTACATAGACGTATCTCGAGGTGTCGATTGTCACTGTCAAGTTTTCCAAGCTCGAAAATCGAATAATTACGAGTAATTAGCGAATTTATAGCCGAAAACGCTTATTTCTCCATTTCTCTACCAGAGTAGATCTGCTCGACTCACTATTGTTAACGAGAAGAAAACCTTCAAAAATCAAATATTTTAACAGGAAAACTCTATAATTGTCCATTTAAAAGCTTTATCAGCTATGAAAACATCAAAATAATTTCAAATAATTCATTATCAAACGTTATTATCCTTTATTTTAAGATTTTTTCCTTTAAATAAAAATATTTATGGAAAATTGTAAATTATTTTTTCATGGAAAACGAGTTTAAAAAAATACATTGTTTCAAAAGACACGGTTCACTAGACTCTTATACTTACTACTAGAACTAGACCGTTTATTTCATTTCCAAATTGGTTACTTTTTTCACTAGATTTATTAATATTAACCAGATATTTTTTTATAGTTGTTCCGAATTTGTTATTTTATTAAGATGGAAAAAGACACCGGGATATTAAACATTACCGGGAACACAGGGATAGGAAAAATTACCGGGAATACTGGGTTAGGAAAAATTACCGGGAATATCGGGATATGACAAATTATCGGGAACACCGGGATAGGAAAAATTACCGGGAACACAGGGATAGGATAAAATTACAGGGAACACCGGGATAGGAAAGGCGTCTGGGATACCGGGATGATCGGTAATTGTTGATTTACAAAATTATATGAATATATTTTAAGAAAACTTAAAAAATTAAATTTATACACTCCACCCGTGCAAGGCCGGGCATAACAGCTAGTGCTATACTAAAAGCTATTCTGTTAGATTTCCTTATTGCTTTCTTCGTGGTGTATATTTGTTTCATTAGGATATTTATTTTGTCATTTTATGGATTTACTTGAGAAATAGATTGGAAAATATCTTAGTTCCAATCTACATTCAAAAATAAAGCATGTTGCTTAAATTTATATTTTATTCTTTTATTAAAAATGTTTTTTCCTTAAACTTGTTAAATTATAAGATTCCCTTAAATTGAAATATAGTATATTTTATCCAAGCAAATTTAAGCTTATAATTTTGCATCTGATAGAAAGGGGAACATTGTTTGAACTGGAACATTGTTTGTTTTCTTATCTTTGCCAACATTTTTAGCAAATTTTCTATCAATCTTTTGTAAGAAATAAAAAAAGTTTTGTTATTAAAGTTAATGCATGAATAACACTTTAAAAAATGTTTAGTATTTTTCTGTCATTTTGGTGCTTTAATTTACTCACTTTTATGCATTTGTTCAGATAAACTCTGTTTTAAAAGATAAAGGAGTATGCTTGGATAATCAAGACTTGAACAATGATTTTTCAAACTTAACTACAGTAAGTGTTATACATATATATCTACTTTTTTACAGTATTAAAATAATAATTATCTCTTAATTTAAATAATTATTAAAATAAATGCTTCGAATATATTTCACTTCTTTGGCTGTGTTTGATTCAGTGTTAGTTTTACTACCTTTAGAAAATTTCTTGTATCACTTATCAGACAAATCAACATTTTTGTATAATTTTTAATTGAAAGATATTGTTACTATGTATTTTTATATTTTGTTTTCTATACCAACCCATACACTCCAACATTGGTAACCCTTTCATCAGTAGTGCATTTACTTTACTGACATAATGCGTATCCATGTTAACAGCTAATTACGTTATTAAATAACAATATAAACATTTGAAACAATATTCAATATTATTTATTTTTAAATTATCCAAAGACTTAATAAATGAACTGAAATAGGGTGAACTGACCAGTAGTTGACCACCTACCAGTAGTTGACCATTTGAGCATAATTTTACAAAAAACAAGAACTCTTGTGTGTTTATTTCGAAGCTGTTGCGTTGAAAACATAGCTAACATTTTAATAAAAGCTCATGCACAGTCTTAAGTTCCAGTATTGATCTTAAAAGACGCAATAAATAGTTGAAAACAAAGTTATCAACAAAGCTTCAAAGCATGCGCTCTCACTACTAGCTATAATGGTATGGAGCATTTAGTTCAATCTCAAATCATCCAGCTAGTTTTTATTCCAATTGTTTATTGATTGATGAATTTAGGTCCTATATATACAGTTTAATTAAATAAAACTATCATTACTTGTATATTAACCATTTAATTTGATATTTGAGGGGTGGTCAACTACTGGCTGTCTAAAATAGAAAAAGTGCTAGTATTTGACCAAAGTGGTCAACTACTGGATTTTATTTGCTTTTGAGATTTCTTTTTAAACCAAGAGCGATCTTAAAGATTTTTACCTGCAGTACAATTTTTGCTTAGATTTACTGTAAAAAAAGTTACATTTCCAGTAATTAACCAGTTTTGTTAATAGGGACTCTTTATTCAATCTAACTCTTTCATTGGTTCTTCACATTTCCAACACCTGCGCTTTAAAAATATGTCACTCCTCTCGCTAAGCCCTAAAATACGTACCTACGGGTAGCTGGTTGGTTGGTTGTCAGACGAAAACGCATTTTTAGTTTTTTAGATAGCCCTATGTAGTAAACGCGGGAATCGAACGATTCGCGGTGCAAGCGCTCGCTAGGTGGCCTACAATCTGGTTTTAAAAGGTTAAACAATAAAAACACATGTTCTATTTCTTGCTTAAAATATATATGATTTTGCAAATACATCTTAAAAATCCATATTGAATAAAAATTTTTAATAATTTTCTAAGACGTATTCAACAAACGGAAGAAATTTTAGTAGGATTCGAACAAACAGTTGGTTTTCAGATCATAGGATTTTCTGACAAAAGGCACGGTTTTATAAGAATGAAATATTAGATATGTTTAAAATTTTAAAACCATTCAATAAAACAACTGATTTTTTCGCTTAAAATTGTTTAGGAAAACTATGAACTTGAAAATTTGCTAAAATTTGCCTATTCTTAATTTTTGTGAGGGAATTTTATAATCATCAGTTTGAATGAAAGTTTGTGTAAGGGTTTCTGAAACGTTTTCTTCAAGCCTCTCCGTTGCGTATTTTTTCAGCCAACTTTAGGAAGAACACCCTGTTTTAAAGAAATGGGGAAATTTTCAGTGGGACTCGAACAAACAGTTCTTTTGGAAATGATAGGTTGCGTTGTGGATCAGTTGGTTGATTTGTGCTTGAGCTGTAGATTTTGATTTTTATTCTGGAAATGGTGAATATGGCAATGGTCAATTACTGGAATAATGGAGGTCAAATACTGGATGTAAGTGGTCAACTACTGGCAAAATCTCAATTAATTCCTTTTAAAATAAATAAATAAAATTCTATAAAAGTGAAAGGAAAAATGATTATCAGTTATTATTCCTCATACCTTCATTGATATTAAACCACTGTCAATTTTTTTAGAAAAATTTTTTTCTTAGAAAGAAAAATAAAACTTGGAGGAATTTCCACTAACTGGTCAATTACTGGTCAGTTCACCCTATATATATATATATATATATTTTTTTTTAAAGAAATTACAATGCAATTTTATTGATTATAATTAACTATTTACTAAAAATTATCCAACATTTTAAAACAGTAAATATAACAAGCCCTTAATTAAATTTTTAGGTTTTTCATGATTTATTTTAAAAAGCTCAGTTAAGCAAGAATAAAAAAAGACGCGGAAAAACTGAAGTTACGCTAAAAATTGCTATTTTCCGAATTCCGGGCTTTTAACCACGATAAAGTTGTTTTCTCTACATTGCAATACCAACGCAAGAAGAAGCCAACTTGAATTGTCACCATCCGTCGGCCGTTAAAGAAAGCAGTCGCGGGAGAATCAAAACACTCCGATTAAACTTAAAAAAAGTATGAATTATCTGAAAAAAAGACGAATTTATTCGCGGGCAGCCGGATGATCCGTAGTTTTCTGTATGAATCTGTAACTCCGTAGTTTCCACTCCATTTCCGTAGCAACTACGGAAATTCCGTATGAGTTGGAGTGTATGCCAACCATAATTTTTGCTGGAATGATTTTATAGAGTTAGCTAGTTTTAGTCAGTTAAAAAGAAATGGCATGTTTACTTTTGCACATTAAAAATGAAATAAGACACTTAAAATATCATAACTAGTGTAAACTAATTTCCAAAAAGCTATACAATAATATAATCTTCACTATTTTGAACCATAAATATTTTTGCTGTAATAACCTGTGCTTGATACTTTTTAGTCTGAAATACCTGGAGATGGAGCCATGACTTTTGATAATATTGCAATGACAGCTAAAGATGATGAGGAGCCTGTATTCATTGAAACCAACCCAGGTAATCAAGTGCATTTTAACTTTCAATGTTTATATACTTATGCATATAATTGTATCTGTGAAAACCAATTCCTAAATTCCACCCTACTCAAGGTTATTATATAAGAACAGTAGAAAATTGCAAACTGTTTTATAAAAAACACTCAAGTTCACAACTAGACTATATTATTTTTCTGCTTGGAGATATTCTTAATTTAAACTGCAACAAAGCTCATTTTCTGGGATACTTTGATGGATTTAAAAAATTACAAAGAATTATCACAGTAATTTTTTTAAATAAAGCTTTAGAAAAGTCTTGTTTTTGACTCTTCAAAAATCCTAAGCCGTGTATGTTTCATTTTAGATGGTGATTCTGATAGTTGTAAGTAGAACAATATCAGTGCATGTACATTTTCAACATAAATTGCATTTTCTTTGATTTTAATGAAAATAAGAAACCCAATAATTTATTTCTTTATATTTTCAGCAGATGGTAAGTTTATCCTTGACAATTATTACTGGAATAAACAGACCTTTAACCTCCTATCAAATTGACTTTCTTAATTTTTTGCCTTGTTTAGCTTAAAAATGAATTTTTTACTATACCTGAATGATTCCCACTCTCTTAGACCCCGATTCTCCTATATTTTCTATGTTTTTACTATAACACTGGACTTTTAATTTTAAAAGTTTGCTTCTTTTAATCTTTAGTGTAGACAATGCTTTTAATATTTTCTTCTTCTGAATTACCTATTACTCTTTATGGTATATTTTGGGTTACCTAATTCTTCTGTTTTGCTTAAATCTAGGACTTCCTGCTCGTGCTCTGCTTGTTGAATTAGTTATTTTTTTCTTGAATTAATTATTACCTTAATTTTCAGTGTGCAAATTGTGTTACTTTCTTATGTGCTTGTTTTTGAAGCATATGTATTTTTTAGCTGATATTGATGGACTAATTTCCCGTGCTCTTCTTACTGGCCACATTGCCAGTGCTGTGGATATCTGCATCCAAAACGACAGGTGGGCAGATGCATTGGTATTGGCCCAGACTGGTGGCGAAGAAATCCTGACCAAAACTCAGCGACTTTACTTCAAATCTTCTTCCAAGTCAAATGCATCCAAGGTAACAAAGTAAATTAATATTAAGCTCCTCAAGTCTTTTCAAACAAGAATATTGTTTATTTAGTTGGTTGTTTCAGTTGATATCTGCTGTCGTGACATCTGATTGGCTTACAATGGTGAAGAATTGTGATTTGAGCTGCTGGAAGGAAGTTCTTGCAGCCATCTTAGCCTATGCCAAGCCAGAAGATTTTTCAAGTCTTTGTCGTAAGTGTTGCAAACCAGTTCTTATACTTGGAGTTTCATTGTAAACTTAGTAACTTTGATACTGAGTGTAACTTTCTGTATTTAATGTTCCTGTTATGAATAAGCCTCGTAAATTGGTTCACATCTAAATCCCATATTAAATGTTTTCACCTTTCCAACTAAAATTTAACTTTAACCCTTTTAGACCTAGCCGCCCCAAATTAACCATAGGTTTCAATGGCAATCACTGGCGGTCTAGGGCTAAAAGGGTTAAGCCAGCACATGCTACTCATTTACTATTGCAGTTCCGAGTCCTTTCATTTTATATTTCAGAACTACTTGGAAATCGTCTAGAACGAGTGACCAACTTGCAACCAAACGCTGCTTTATGTTACATAAGTGCTGGAAACTTGGAACTAATGGCAGAATCGTGGTTGAAAAGACATGAAAAATTGGATAATGTATCTCTACAGGTTGGTGTCTCGCCTCTCTACTCCAATATGACTTTATATTGATGGCAAACTGTATAACTTTGTGATTCTTCAGAGCCTGATTGAGCGAGTGATGATCATGAGGCGATCTGTGGAGCACATGTCTGGCGCTGTTCCTCCCCTTGAGACTGGAACTCTCTCCTCGCTGTTAGGACAGTATGCTGAAGTGCTAGCCACACAGGGCAGTCTTCACAGTGCTGTCACTTACTTGGTTGACCCCAATGAAGTAAGTTAATGTTATTTTTACTGTTATTTTATTCTTTCCTAAAAAATTAAGTTGAAAAAATACATACTGTTAATAGCTTTAAATAATATAGTTGGGACTGCATTTTTTGCTATGATTTTAATGACAGCATTTTAGTCACACTGTTTTCTCTTTGTTGTTTATATCAGTGTAATCTCTGCCAAATGTGATCACATTAAGCAGTCGACTGTATTTATAAAGCATATTTTTGTCTCAACATTTACATTTTTATAACATTCTAATTTCATGCCAATGCTAAGTTCATTAGTGGGAAAACAATTCATGAAACCTCATTCTCTTAAAAGACAGTAGATTAAACGGATTTATTCAATTTGTTTGAAGTATTTCTCTTTTAATTAAGCATAGATTAAAATAAGTGATAAATAATTTTTTTTTCAGTAAATAAGATTCCTTTTAATTTTGAAACATCATTAAATTTTATTTTACCCTGTAAAAAAATTTTGGTTACTCTAATTCAACATTTATTTCTACATGAAAGGGTTCAGCATAGGGCTACTAAAATGGTCAAGGGTATATCCATTTTAAGTTATGAGGGAAGATTAAAGAAGCTAAATATGTTCACTCTAGGGAAAAGAAGGATTAGAGGGGATTTGATTCAACTTTTTAAAATGGTAAAGCAAAGGGACACAGAGGGGCTAGATTTCAATACGGGTAATAGAACAAGGGGTCACAATTTCAAATTGAATAAAGTAAAATTTAAGACGGATTGTAGAAAGCATTTTTTTAATAGGGTAGTGCAGTGGTCCCCAACCCCCGGTCCGCGGATCAAATGGTACCGGGCCGTGGGCCGACCATTTCATTGAAAATGAATTTAAATTCCTAAGTTTATACTCCAAATTAGCTTTAATTTATCACTTTTTACCCCCACCTTTGTGTGAGCACTGTCATGTGGTTTTAACTGTTAAGCATATTCTGTGTGATTGTTCTCATTTTAATCTTACCCGACTTCGGGTTTTTAAAAACAGTAATTTTAACTTATTGAGTATTTTAAACTATCCATGTAACTTATCACTTGTTTTTAAATATATCAACACCATTGGTTTTATTCATCATGTGTAAATGTTTAGCAATGTCTTAATATAACTTTTATCAATGGCGTATAGAGTACGCCTGACTATGGCTTTTAGTTCATTTGTATATAAAGTCTCTCTTGGCGCATTATGATCAAAATTGATTCATGCGCCATAAAACAATAATCAAACCAAACTTATCACTTTTTAATCACTTTATATTTATTTTTTGGTGTAACTATTTTATTTTGAAAGCATGTTTAATTAAATTAAAATTAATAAATCAAAATAATCCAGAATGTAAACAATCAATGCCCCCCCAGCGGTCCCGCGGTAAAATTATAAACGTTGCCCGGCCCGTGGTGGTAAAAAGGTTGGGGAGCACTGGGGTAGTGGATAGATGGAATGCGTTGCCTGAAACAATTGTAAATTCAAGTGGGGTAAACGAGTTCAAGAGGAAAATTGACAGATAGTGGGATTCCGGTAGTTTGGGTTAAAAAGATTGGACCAACCTTGCTGGGGTTATGCCTGTAGTTGGCATACATGTGATTCCTCCGCCAATTGGCGGAAATCCGCCAATTTGTTAAGCAAAATTAAAATCCGACAATTCGATTTGCAAAACTATAATTCCACTTTCTTATTTTCCAATAGTTTTTTACTGAAAACTCGGGCCGCGAGTGTTGCCTAGTAATAAATTTTAAGTAAAATCGGAAAAAATATAGAAGTAATATGAAAACTGGCTAATATTTAAGCTGAAGGTAGTTTGGGTTAAAAAGACTGGACCAACCTTGCTGGGGTTATGCCTGTAGTTGGCATACATGTGATTCCTCCGCCAATTGGCGGAAATCCGCCAATTTGTTAAGCAAAATTAAAATCCGACAATTCGATTTGCAAAACTATAATTCCACTTTCTTATTTTCCAATAGTTTTTTACTGAAAACTCGGGCCGCGAGTGTTGCCTAGTAATAAATTTTAAGTAAAATCGGAAAAAATATAGAAGTAATATGAAAACTGGCTAATATTTAAGCTGAAAAACATGACTGCCAAATCAAATCGTATATCTCGGGAAGTAGAAGCCTATGGACTCCCTCTACTTAAAATGAAGTAAAATTTAGGTGCCATAGAGAATGTATTAGAAAAAATGTGCCATCTCGATTTTTTTTAAATATTTTCCGCCAATTTATTGACAGAGTAATCACATGTATGAGTTGGTCCACTTAATTTGTATTTGTATTAAAACAAAGTATGCTAAAACTGAAAAGCGTTAAAGTAGTTCCGATTTGTTAAGATTTACAGCTTCCAAAAAACTAATAAATAATCCTAATTAAAAAAATTTAACTCAATCTAATTGCATGTTACTTAAAGAAAACAACTGTGATCTCAATGCTTTCTCTCACTACATAAAAGTTTTTTATTATTGCTTTCAGAGGACCCTGGCCATTCTGAGAGACCGCATCTACCAGTCCCTGGGTCACCGCTCTCCCATGTTCCCCTTCCAAAGAGTAGATGTGCGCCGCTCCAGTTCCCTGTCTCAGGCGCCAACGCAGTTTGCACATCCTCCAAAGCAGACGAACCTTCTGCAGGAGAGAAGAACCTCCTCTTCTTCCAACCCTCCTCAGCAGCCACAGGTGAGAAGGGAATGAAATCTTGCCTTATCGTGATTGAAATCGTGATCTTAATCTGATCTTTTGACATCTTAACGGAAACATGGTTAATATACAACTAAACTTTTATTAGCTATAAATCATGCATTCTTTCAAGTTTTTAAAACTTGACGAAAATCAACGTTTGCGGTCTTCTTTTCAATCTGCCATTTTGAAAAGAAATAATACCATCAGAACTACCAAAACCATACATTTTATTCTTAAATACGCATAAACCAAAATCCCATTTTTTTAAATCTCCACCTATTACCAGTTTTTCAAAACAAAAAAATTTCAAACGAAACTTTGTAAAAACTATCAGAATTTTTTGGACAACCTTATTGATGAAAAGTTGTGCGTTAAATTTAATTTATTTTTCTTTCAGTACTCTTATGGAGGCCCTACCCAGTCTATCCCCAACAGCTATGGCTATTCTTCCCCAACCACTACATCTCAGTATCCTTCCCCCCTAATACCACCAATGGGACACCCTGCTCCTCCAGTAGGCATGATGCTACCTGTTGCCCAGCCTATTGCTCCTGTAGTTGCCCCTCCTCCAGTGGAGCCCCCTACTTCTGAAAGGAGTAGACAAAGTAAGGATTTGAGTTATTTGAATGGCTTGAATTTGTGGTGTTTTGATGTAATGTCATTGTTTTCTTTTGTATTTTTTAACTTTTATGTTTCTTTGGTATGAGCCAGGGTTATTGGTGTTGGTAATTGTTTTAGTTGTTTTTTACTGGACATAGTTTGTTAACATTTATTGAATTATTCATTTAAAAACATTTATTAGTTTGCAAATCATTATCAAAAAATAACTTGTTACTTAGTAGTATTTATTTGTTAGTTGCAACAATTTAACTTATTGATAATTTTTTATTATTTATAATGTTAATAAGTTCCACTTTTTTAAATTTTTCCTTCCACAAAATTTTGATTACTGTTGTTATGACTACAAATGTATAAAAACACAGTTGCATTACCTGAAACGATTGTAAATTCAAGTAGGGTAAACGAAAGGAGTATTTCACCAATTATTGCTGGTTAAGCGGACAATAAGTGTAAACTCACAACTCTCATTTTCTAGGAATGCCGTGTCATTTCAGCAGATGAGTGGAGGACTAATCAATGGTCACCACTTTTTCAGTTATAGTCGGTTAGACTAGTACTTGCCCTCCGCTCTCTTGCGTTACCTTCCTATACCATGCTGATGAGTCCTAACAAGGACGAAACCGGTCCACGGTTGGAGGTGACGCTTGAGAGTTGTGATTTTACACTTAGAGTAAACGAGTTCAAGAAAAAAAATTTACTGATTGGAAATCTGGTAGTTTGGGTTAAATAGAACAGACCAACCTTGCTGGGCTTAAGCCTGTTGTAGTTGATTGACTTTATTAGTGTTTGTATTAAAAATAAGTTTTACCACTTCTTTCCTTCTTTAATTTTTTTAAAATTTATACATAATAAACAAACATAAAAATCAATGTAAAACAAGTTTAGTTCTCACAAAGTTGAGCTTGTGAAAGAAAATAAATTCAAGCTGTTAGATTTTCTTGACTCATACTTTCAACTTTTGTTAGGGTTTAAAGAAAACCATGATTAACTCTTGTCATATACTAGTCCTGTATAACACTATTTCATTTAACACAGGAGGCATTGATTGTGTTATTCAGGAGTCTACTATATTTTAAATTAGTTCTTCACCTTACAGACTTAAACTTTCGTTTTAGACTCTGGGGGACCCCATCATTTATCCCAAAGATACCCCAGACATCTCCATGACCCAAGTGTGTACAGTGAGAACACATATCCCAACCAACAGCAGTTTTACCAGCCTCAGAGCTTCCCTCAACCTCAACAGCCAGCCCCTTTCTACAACCCTGTTGAAAATAACAAGTAAGTGAAATAGTGCATAAATTACTCTTAAAGAATTCATGGGGGAATAAGTTTTTTAAAATTAAGTTTTACTGCACTTCTTAAAAAAGAAAGACATAATGATAAAAAAATGTTTGGCCACCCATCCTTTCTTATCTAAGATCTTCAATAAAGTTGTTTGTATGTTTGTTTTTATAAAATTGATTGGTATGTTAAAAAACGGTATAAATTAAAAGTTTTGCAGAATTTTTTTTTCATTATATCATGAAACAGAATACATTTGCAAAAATATTCACTGAAAATCAACTGTTGCATTCAAAGGGATTATAGAATATATTTTGTTTATTCAATAAAAAAATTTCAAATTTTGAGTTGAACTCCTGTTATATTTTTCTTTTTTAGTATGCAAGGAAATACTCCATATCCTCCTCTTAGCAATTCTGGACCAACTTATCAACCTCCTACACCATATAGTAATTATTCAAATGGTAAGTATCATTATCTGCACTGTTTTCTTGTGTTGTCTTACCCAAACCTGAAATTTGCAAAACTGAATTATGTCTATCTTATTCTTCTCATACATTCTCTATTCAAGAATTTTTAAGAAATAGGTTAAAAGAATAATTACTTATTTACCTTTTTTTCTAGTAATTATTGCAGATCTACATTATCAATATCATGCTCAATTATTAAATAGCATGCTTGTAAATTTGTTCCTGAAATTTTTACCATGTTGGAGGCTTGTCATCCCTATTTCAAATCAGATGTCATTTACTCTTTCTGTAAATATTTTGATTCCTTGGTTTATAAAAAGTAATTTTCCTAAATACTGTACCCATAAATTCTAATTTTTCAAAAGTAGATAGAATGATTCCCTTTTGATTGAGGGATAGTTTTAGTAAAAGTAATGGTTTGTGTGTGAATATATTAAAAATGTATATTTAACCCTTATCTTTTTTAAAAAAAATTTACACTTGATTATAATTTTAGTGCCTCAACAAACACCTTACTCTGCCCCCACTGTTACACCTCCTGTTGGTTCAACTCCTTTGCCCGGTAGTTATAATGACGTCAAACCAGGCTGGAATGATCCTCCGCTTATAAAGAAGCAGTCTATCAAGGTAGTATTGTAAATTCAAATACTTTGAAAAAACTAAATGCAGACAATTCCTTTTATATAAATTTCAGACATATTTGTGTATGCTAAAAGTTTAATTAAGTACGGTGTATTTCGCTTGATAGAAATCTGTTGGAACCAGGGCATTTTGTGCCAATCAAGCAGATTTCCTGATTATGCAAACTGCTCTTTCTATTAAACAATTAACAAAAAATTTTATAAATTCAACCTTTTATAAATTGTTATTTTTAAAAAATCACAAGAACATGAAACACTTTTTGAGAGTCATGCAATAACTCACTTAGCTTACTGTTTTCTCATCTGAAAACTCACATTTTTATTTCCCTCTGGTACTATATAATTCAACTACTAAGCAACAAGGCAATAAGAAAAATTATTTTTCTATGAATACATTCAATTATTGCTTATTCTTAACACTTCCTGTTTAGATGGGTTTCACTTTGTGCAAATTTAGTGGCGTTTTGTATCTTTTGATCTTTTTGATTGACTAATTACATAATTTAATTTGTTTTGTTTCTACTCATGAATATGTATGTCGAATAAGGGGAATCCACTGCATAATATGTTAACATGTATACTCAACAATTAATATTAATTTATCTGTAATTTAATTCGTGCTTAAACTTATAGGTACCCTTAAATGTAAGTTGCTGAACTTGCTATTTATTTCTTTTCTGATTGTGATTACAAAACCACTGAACTATTAATCCAAATGTGTTTTATATTTTTTATAGACTCCCACTACTAACTACGAACCTCCTACCCCCATCACCAGGCCGTTTCCAGATTTGCCTCCTGTTGAACCTCAAATGGCTCCCCATTCGAATCATAACCAAAACTACTTCATGAATCAATATATACCCCAAGCTCCCAATAATAAAAATCCTAATGCTTACTCACCAAATGAATTGGCTGAAATCCCTAAGCCAGTAAGAATATTTTTTATGTTTAAGTATCTATTGATAAGTATTAATGTAAACTTTGTCAGTGTAAAGCAAATGGGCTTTTGCAGGTCCCTCAAACTGTTCAAGAACTCCCCAAAGAAAAGGGCCTGATACCCCCAGAGCATCAGGTTTTGCAGGATATTTTCGAGGACCTTAGAAGGCAATGTCAACAAGTAGCCACAAATCCTGTAAGAGGCTGAACTTTTTATTTTGCATTAAAAAATATTGCCCTATTGTATTTGCTTACTCATGTAGTTTTTTTGTAGCAAACTAGAAGAAAGCTAGATGATGTTGCTAAAAAGTTAGAAAATTTGTATGACAAGTTAAGGGATGATTCGGTAAGATTCCATTTGAAACAAATTTACTTGCTCACTTAAATAAAAATTAGGATGGCCAAGAACTTTTACTTAGATACTGAACAATTCATTTGGCTTTTGATATTCTTTGAGCACTTAATCAATAGTTATTAGAATCAGTTTGGTGTCATGTCTGCATGTTAATTCAATCTGTTTCAAATTTTTATTTTTCTCATGAGTTTTTCAAAAAAACATCATTTCTCATTCATTTCTTTCGTTTAATTTCAGTTTTGATGAAAGTAAGCTTTTTTGTAAATATATATATCTTGTCCTTCAGTTATAAACATCTATTATTGATTATAAAATCTAGATTGTAACCTGTCTTTAAAGCTTTGATGGAATATCCTGAAAGTTAAATCTTTCAAGAGGTGACTTAGTTGGTTTTTAAGAGGTTCACCTGTATTCCATAGTTCTTGTAAGCAATGAAATCTTTTTTTCCTAGTTGTCCAATCCAGTGACTTCAGGATTGCATCAAATTGTTCAGGGAATCATGCAGAGTGATTACGCCACAGCTTTAGGAATCCATGGACAACTTGTTGCAACTTCAAATTTCAGTGAAATCAGTAGCTTTATGCCGAGTTTGAAAGTGCTGTTACAGACTGCTTCCCAACTCAATGTTTACCTACAGTGATAGGAATCAAAGAATTTATATAGCTAGGCTTCGTGTAAATGCATTTTTCTATGCAAAGATGTCTGTTGAATGAGATTTTTATCTATATTTTGTTATACAGAACTGAATAATTGAACTGTGTGTTGTGTGAGCAGCGGAAAAGAGAGTTAGATGCTGAAGTACTCGGCAATGTAGCTCCGTTATGTAGGATTCTGTTGTTTGTTGGGTTTTAAATTCAAAATCAAATTAAAATATGTTGAAATAAATTTTTGTGGTAATGTTTACTGGATTCTTAAATTTCTTTTTTGTCCTCTTTCTGTGTCAAAGATTGTGCTTAGCTTGTTCTGTGGATATTTTTATTATTATTAATTTATCAGTGTTTAAAAAGTTTATTAACGAGCTGCAATCATATCTTGATAAAAGCTTTAATTTGTTTTAGCTGTTATTGAGTCTTAATTTACTGTGTTTTATTTTTATTTTAAAGCTTTATGTCATAATTATCTAATGTATGTGCTCAATTTTTCTCCCTTAATTTTATGAACTCTAGTATTTATATTTAGATTTATACCATATTTTTAAAATTGGTTTCCCTTTAAGAGTTTTTAAAATGTCTGGATGTATTAGTATTTCAAGCAACTGATAATTGCATTGAAAACCCTAGTACTTAAAACTTAGTGGAGAAAAAAACTGTTTATTTACATTAGCTAATGTTATAGTTTGTTTCTATATTTATTTTTAAATTAAAATACTGGTGTCCTTACAAAATGTGTTTTTTAAAGTTAAATCATCGTTACTTAAAATAAAGACTCAACTGTTACTTATTAAATACAAATAATTTTTAAAACAATACTTACAAAATTGCTTTGAAACAATTGTTTCTTATTTGGTTGTTTCTATCGAAAAAGCTGTTTCAAATAATTTGATGCATTTCATTAAAGAGACAATATATTGTGCAGTTATAAAATGTTGGATTTGATTTAAAGTTGATTTAAAGTTGAAGTTGATAATTTCACTTGACAGATTAAAGTTTTCATATGACAGTATTAGTAATGGAGTGATCTTGACACTTGATCTGTTTTGTTAAGAAATAGAATTAATGTATGTAGAATTAAGTATTTTTTGTTTCAAAATTTCTTATTAATATTGGTTGTATATTTTTACACCAAAAACCATAGTTAAGGGTTGAATTAGGTATAAATAAACTTAAATAAATGGATTTTTGTTGTAGTTTTCTTTTTAATTTTAAAATAAATCAAATTTCATTTCTTATTTCACTTTTTCCCCTGAGGTTTCAAGAAGGCAATTTCCTAGTATTTATTAAAAAGAGATAGAAAAGGCTTTATAAGAAAATGGTTACTTATACAAAACTTACTTGGATTTAGAAGTATATCTTATCTTTCTACACAGGATAAGCTGGAGCATTGAGTCTGATATAAAGCTTGAGTCAAAACTGCCTGAACCCTTTTCCCATTAGCTAATAGACTGAACACCGAGTGTTTTTCAAGCATCAGATAGCTTCTTTTTCTATAAATCATAGAATAAATACGCCTAAATGAGGTTTGGGGGAAATTAAGGCTGCTTCAGGGAAATTAATGCCCAAGTTAAAAAGAAAAACTCAAAAATCCAATTGCCATTTGTTGCCAAAGAATGTTTTAGCTAGTGACTGCATCCTACCTTTAAACTTCTTTGGAAGTCTGATGAAAACTACAGAGTTAACAGAATCATGGATGTAGAGTGGAAAATTACGGATATACATTAAAAAATGATTCTCAGTGTATACCTTAAAGTTGGCTTTTCCTTGCTTTTCAATTGGTATGCAGAAAAAACAACGTTTCTGTGATACGGTGGGTTATTTTCACTTATAAATTATCTTCTTTTAATCACATCGATGTTCTTGACTTAAAAGTTGAAGGGATAGTTTTACAGGTAGCTTGAATTTGAGAAAAATAGTTTATATAACTAATAATTCAAGACTGGAGGCCATTTGAGTTAACATTATTATTTATGGATGTAAGAAAAACTAAAAGTGGGTATTAGGTTTATTAAAATTAAATTATGGATTAAAAATTATTGAATTTTAAAGAAATTCAACATTTGAAAAAAACTAATAAAATATCTCATTTGGTAAAAATTTTGTACAAAACAAACTATTTTCTAAGGAAATATTGGACCCTGAAATATTTTTTATACACCTGCAATCTTGTTTATTAAATGTTCGCCATTGTATGCTTAGAAAATTCGAAAAGTTTTAATTGAATAAAAAGGGTCACATTTTTAATAAAAACTCTAACAAAACATAGTACAAAAATTTCCACTAATAGTATAATTCCAATAATAATTTCCAAACCAAGCCAACAGCAAATAGTCCATATATGCATACATAATATTTGAACGGCCCCGTATAACTTCAATAAAATTTCTTTACTTCAAACGAGATATTCAAGCTTTCATAAAATTTTATTAGATTCACTTGCAATAATTTGTATTTGTAATTTATTAACTTAACAATTTAATGAATCATTTTCCAGGATTGTAGGCCGTCTTTTGGATACTACATCCAGACATTTCTCCCTCTATTTCGAAGTGCATCCTCAGTGGACAAAAAACTGCGATTAACAAATATACAGGGTGTCCCATAAATAATGGGTCACACTTCTAGGGGGGATAGTACACACCTAGACGAGTCAGAATCACATAGGATTTGGGGGTCCCAGACAGTGGCGGATTTCCAAATGTGCCGCCTATAGGCTGAAACAAAATTTGCCGCCTGTATGCTAAAATATCTTACAAAACAGGGGCGTCATTTTGATTTTTGGTGGGGGGGGGCAAAGATTTTTAAGTGGGTTTGGGCCATGATTTGACTTTTGGTTCCTTATTGTTTGGGGGGGGACTGCAAGGGTGGATCAAGGATTTGTTTTTTGGAGGCTATGAATTTTCATAATCCATTGATGATCTTAATATGGAAAAGACTACTAAAAGGGGGTTAGGGGGTCCTCCCCCAGAAAATTTTTGGAATTTTAAGTAAAAAAACCCTACTTTTTTAACTTGTTTTGGAACTCCTCATTCAAATTTCGGATATAGATTTTATGGTAGAATTTTTGCGGTTTGACGAACTTATTATAAAATAAAGTTGTAATAATAGAGTTATAGGTACCAAGGGGGTCTGGGAGTCCTCCCCAGAATATGTTTGAAAATTTGACCATAAAATAACAGGGTTTTAACTCATTTTGGTGCATAAAATGCCATATTATACAGGGTGTTTCAAAATTGCGTTGCATGGCTTTTATTCGGCACCAGCCCCTCCTAGGGTCATGGAAGTAAGGTCTACCCCTAGATAAGTGACCCTGGAAAATCCATTGAGAGGACTTACAGCGCCCCTAGCGGCGTAATTAAAAAGTTAAAAAAATTAATTTAAAAACTAAAGGAGATAGAGCAAAAACCTCAGTGAGAGTATTGTTGCCAACGTCAAGAAGAAATCATTGAAAAAAATTTGATCAAAATATCTTGAATATTCACGGAGATATTATCATGTGAAAATAGCACTTTTTCAGGGGTCAAAAAGTAAAAAGTTTGCATATTTGCAAATTTTTTTGATTTTTTGATTAAATTTTGTGTTCTTTCAACTAAAAAAACACAAAACTACACAATTTCACTGAAAAATTTGCAAATATGCGAACTTTTTACTTTTTGACCCCTGAAAAAGTGCTATTTCCACATGCTAATATCTCCGCGAATATTCAAGATATTTTGATCAAATTTTTTTCAATGAGTTCTTCTTGACGTTGGCAACAATACTCTTACTGAGGTTTTTGCTCTATCTCCTTTAGTTTTTAAATTAATTTTTTTAACTTTTTAATTTAGCCGCTAGGGGCGCTGTAAGTCCTCTCAATGGATTCTCCAGGGTCACTTACCTTGGGGTAGACCTTACTTCCATGACCCTAGGAGGGGCTGGTTCCGAATAAAATCCGTGCAACGCAATTTTGAAACACCCTGTATAGTGTAAGACTTTTCATTTGGGAGAGGGCTTAAGCCCCCTAGCCCCCCCCCTGTATCCGCTAGTAAGGGGCGGTCTGACTGAACGTCTTCTTAAGGTCGCGAGTGTATTTATACCTGAAGTGTTTCATCACTTAAAAGTAATATTTTACACAAAATGTTACAATTTTACAATGTAAGCTCGACAAAAAATTTGAAAACTTCCCTCTTTAATTAGTGTTTCAGCTCATTTTGAGACCCTCACAGTTCCTTGAAAACCACAGAATTATCTAGGGAAAAAATTTATAAAAAACGTCAAACGGGGGCCGGAGGTCCTCCCCCAGAAAATGTTTTTGGAAATTCCCCCAAACTTATGATTATCTACTTTTCAAACTCTGAAAGGGAAAAGCTTCTTGTAGGCGGCATAATTTTTAAGGAAAAACACTGTATAACAGATACCAAAATTTGAGAGGGGGGATTGGGGGTTCTCCCCCAGAATTTTTTTGAAAATTGTCCCTAAAAGTAGTGTTTTAGCTCATTTTAGACCCTGTGGGTAACAGAGAAACATTCCTTGTCTGAAAGGACGTTCTCCGTCTTTCCAGAGCTTGTGTTTAGTGTTTCCTTTCTCTTCTAATTTTTTATTCAGAAAAAAATTCTGCCGTCAAAAATTTGCCGCCTATTAAAATTTGCCGCCGTAGGCTATAGCCTAGCTAGCCTATTTAGAAATCCGCTACTGGTCCCAGATCAAATCCCAGATAGCTAAAAATGGAGCGGCACCCCAAAAAAATTATTGAATTATTCAATTTGTAGAAGAACTACTATTAGTAAAAACTTGATCTTGGTCTCAAATTTTGCGGTGTAATATTATCTTAAAAGTTTTCACTTTAAAATTTATTTTATTATCAAAAAAGTTAAAAAACCACAAAAAAATGTGAAAAATCTGCCAAAACTTTATTTTGTATTTCAAAATCCTTTCTTTTGATTTGATAATCGAAAAGATAATAGTTGAAAACCCTTAAGTCCAAAATTCCACGTAAATACAATCAATATTAAACGCTTGATATCCTGTTAAAGTTTGTTTTTTGAGTGCGAAAACAGCTCCAGAAAACGAATGTTCAGGGAGAATCTACGAGTTACGGATAGATAATCGCTAAATTTCTTTTCTCTCCCAATTTGGCGAAACATGCCACGCTCCTACAGATCGCCAAGCATGCTAGGGCGATCTGTTGTTGGCGAAAGTTGGCGAGGAATCTCGTAACGCAAATCGTGGCGAGAAATTTAGCGAGCATCAATCCGTAACTTGCAGATTTTCCCTGAACATTTGTTTTTTGGATCTGTTTTCGCACGTCTTTGACAAGGTCTCAAGCGTTTAATATTGATTGTATTTACGTGGAATTTTGGACTCAAGGGTTTTCAACTATGATCTTTTGGATTATCAAATCAAAAGAAAGGATTTCGAAATACAAAATAATGTTTTGACAGATTTTTCACATTTTTTTTGGTTTTTTAACTCTTTTGATAATAAAACAAATTTTAAAGTGAAAACTTTTAAGATAATTTTAAATATAATATTAAACCGCAAAATTTGAGACCACTATCAAGTTTTTACTAATAGTAGTTCTTCTACAAATTGAATTTTTCAATAATTTTTTTGGGGTGTCGCTCCATTTTTAGCTCCCTGGGATTTGGTCTGGGACCCCCAAATCCTATGTGATTCTGACTTGTCTAGGTGTCTACTATCCCCCCTAGAAGTGTGACCCAACATTTATGGGACACCCTGTATAAAGTTAAAAGTAAACAATTACACAATCATCTCGTTTCACGCATTATTTTATTTGATTATGTAATTAATTGTCAACGTGAGCTTTTTATATTTGTTATTGGTGGGTTTTTTCACCACTGAGGAGTCCCTCCGAAGTAGGGGCGGGGCGGAAATGTCTAGAGCAGCGTTTCTCAACCGGGGTTCCTCGAGGCTTCCTCAAGGGTTCCGCGAGGGATCGGAAAATCTTTTTTTTTGTACATTTTAGGATGACCCTAAATAAATTAAGGAACAGCCATCCAAATGCGAGCCAGTGTTTTTCCGTTGAACATTTTCTTCTGCTTCCGTAGCCTTTCGGTGTTCTACGAAAAGATAAACACTAGCTTGAAGGGGAATTTCAATTTAATAAATTTCTGAGGGAGGACCCCTAGCCCCCTCTTAAGATTTTGACGCTAATTACATTTTCCCCCTTGAAAATTCTGTGTTTTACAAGGAACTGTTCTTATCAAATGAAACTCGAGGGGTCATAAAATACGCTGAAACTCTACTTTAAGTGGCAAATTTCGAAACATTTTCAAGGGAGAACTCCGAAATTCCCTCAAAATTTTGAAGCCTGTTATACAGCGTTTTTCCATTGAACATTCTGCTGTCTCAAGAAGCGCTTCTTCTTGGGTGTTCTACAAAAAGTTTGAAATGGAGATAAAACACTATTTTAAAGAAGAATTTTCAAAATAAATTCTGAGGGAGGACAAAACAGCAAGAAAAAATATTGTTGCATGGCAGTGGCGTATATAAGGGGGGGCTAGGAGGCCCTCCCTCCCCCCGAAATTTGGACTAGATACCAAAACATGTTAAAACCCTGTTAATCAGGGTCAAATTTTCAAAATTTTTCTGGGGTAGGATCCCCAAACCCCCATCAGTACATGAAATTATATTATTTTTTATTATGCTTTCATGAGAGTTATAATCCTATCCTACCTAAAAATGTAGGTCCAAAATTTGGATTAAATGTTCCAAAAACAATTTTAAAACCCAGTTTGTTGGGGCAAATTTCTAAAAATTCTTTGGGGCAGGACCACCCTTTCCTACTTAAAACTTTATTCTAGAGTATCCAAACGAAACGGCCTACAATCCTTGAATATGATTCTGAAAAAAGTTGTTCAAGCCGTGAAAGTTTCCATGATTTTATTAATGACCTTAACAGTTTAACGTTTGTTCCATGTTTTTGCAAGTCTTGGAACGATTTAAAAATTAAACGCAATCGTTTTCATTAAATTCCTCAACCAGTTCAATTCCTCATCATCTCAGAGTCTAATCGGGCCTCGTGGGCCGCTTTTGTCCCGCGGACCCTGGTAAATGCGGCCCCCAACGGATGTGTCGACTGTGACCCTTTTTTTTCAGTTGAGGTCATAAAACAGAGGGAGAGAACCCCTCAAGCCTAGTGGGAGGAACAGGAAGAGAGGATTAACGGATGAAAAAGTTATGAGACGAGGGCTCACCCCTAGTCCTTCGGAGTTCAGGATGTAAACAGCCGTAAATAGAGAGGAGTCATCAATGACAGTTGGTGTCATCTCTCCGTTCTCATACCAACCGTGAGATCCTTGTAAATGTGAAAGCTTCCAAATTAACAGGGATTCTGAAAGCACTGAGGTGTTGAGAGTTGGGGTGAATAAATTCGTGCTGATGAAGACCCATTCCTAATATATTATAACTGCTGAATTTGTGGAAATAACAGTCAGTAACCTAACAGAATCTAATATCCCTGACTGTCAGATGGCTGTTTGGCTTCGTAAAAATACATTTTGTTAAATGGTGCCCTCCAGGTTGGCACACAGCAGCAGGAGCACCCCTGTAAACGAAGTTTCATTAAATGGTGCTGGTAATTAGCAAGCAGAGAAAATCACCTACTTTTCACTTTCCATTCAATATTTTTTCAGGCCGTCTTCAAATTAGAAAGTGATTTCAGATCTCAATTAATGAAATTCGGTTAACAAGGGTTTTCGGAGGTGTTCACTCAGAATATGTAATAATTGAATCGTCAGTTTGAAGAAGGGAATGGAATAAGTCCAAAAAATGACAAATTGACTTTTTGTGCTCAAAACGATCTCCAAGCTCTGTTCTACACATGGGTGAAAAGAGGGGGAAATAACTAACTTCCCTATAGGGAGATATCGCCCCTTGAAGTTGTGAAATCGATGTTCATTCATTTTATTTTTTAAGTTAATTTGTCTTTCTTTTCATATTCTTTGTGCTGTAAACTAAGTTAAAGTAAAATTTTCTCTTAATATCAATGTTTTAAAAAAAATTTCATGCAGGGAATGTTTGACTCCATTTATATTCACTCACTCCGTTGATACTGCTTTAATAACTCAGTTTCACTATATTTTTAATTATATTTGTCTTATTCTTTTTATTTCACCCTTTTGTGGTGTAACCTAAGGAGAAATATAATTTTAATGGTATTTTTAAGGTTTTTTCATCAAAAAAATTTCATGAGGTGGTCCATCCACTTATTTTGACTGTAAAATATTTTTGAATACACTTATATTTGTTTTGATGATTGCTCTGTTTTCTAAATAAGGTTTTAAACTTCCAGTAAAAATTTGATGGTTATACAATGAAAATTCCATTACTTACACAGTTTTTTTTTCGATTTTCTCAAAACTTGGTTTTTGGACTTATTCCCTTCTTCCAACTGACGATTCAATTGAAGTTTTCCCGAAAAATAAAAAAAGTTTAGCGCTGCCCTTTTTGCTGGCAAGCATTGTTTTTCTTGCAGACACAATTTACAATTGCGGACATCTCCTTTGAAAATTTTGTTTGTCATGGCATGACAGGCCTGGATGTTAGGTTTGGCATCAACCTTTTGAGACACCCTGTATAAAATTGGATCTACCATTAATGATTGGAAAGACACTCCGCGTGAATTTTAAATCTTCCTCAGAGGTTAAAATTTAAATTCTTCTTAAACAATGTTTTTAATTATTTAGGGGGGCGCGATCATCCCTGTGATCGACGCTAGTGATAAAATGCGCCAGTTTTTTAAATCTACCTGGAAAGAAAAATCTCCCCAATCACAAGATTCTGGTTTACAGTCCTGATGTGTTGAATAACAGTTTCTTACTTATGTATAAGTGTTGTAAGGATCTTTAGGCTGCATTGCATAGGAGCCAATAATGATAAATAAAGAAACCAGTTCAGAACATTCACTTTATTAATCACATCTTAAATTAGAACATTTTGCATATATTTGGCCAAAGGAATACTGGTTCAGAGGAATATAGGCAAGATACACACACTGAGAACATCACACAGAACATGAAATCGCTTTACAAAATTAAAAATATTGCCACTGAAGTTCTTAACTTGCGTAAACAACCCTACTCTTACGCGACATCGCTAATCACAATGAATATGAAGACTAATGGAACTCTTTGAACAAATGAAATTCAGATCTGACAAATGGAATGGATAGAAGTAAAACATTTAAAAAAGTCATCGTCTCTCGGTTGTTTAAGAAAATATTTTAATTTTTGATGTGATATTCGAAACAAGTGTAATGATAAAAAATGGCACAGTTGAACGTGACCTAGTCACATATATATAAACTAAAAATTCAAAGATCAACAAATTCTATTTAGCCCTTTAAATCTAAGTTAAATAGGCACTATACATACCAAATACAATATACTTTTTAAGAATTATGTACATCTCTCTGAGTCGTTTTTATCTTGGAACGACTTAACTTTATACATACAAAAAAGAATAGCTTGATTCGTATCTATTCCAAATGTGTTTTTCATTAAATAAGCTCTCATATCCAATGTTTTAGGGATAATAACATGAAACAATAACTTATGGTCTTCGTTATATGAAAAATTAATTAATCTCTTTCTTATGAACCTCTTTTTGAAATTTCCAGTTTAGTAAGTAAATAGTAAAATAAATCCGAATTAGAGTAAAATAGATTTTGAGCCCCCAGGGAACTTTTTCTTAACTGTAGTTATAATGCATAGGAGAACATAACTAATCCAAAACTTCGTCTTTATCGGGTTTTCATACATTTTTTTAGGTTTAAATGTGTAATATCATGGCCACCTAAACACTCAAGGCCGTAGAAGCTCGAAATCCTGAGTGACGTCATGCCTACTATCTCGCGTCATCGACGCGTTTAAGACAACAGCGCAACTCCAGTAAGAAATCTTGCTCGCCCCACCCCTACTGCCTGATTGGTCTCCTCAACTATGATGAAAACGTCATTTGAATTAGACACACCGACACACGTGCCGAATATTTCAGATCGGAGAGAGTTTGATCTGAATTCGTTTTGCTCATAGAGATCGAAAACCGAAAGAAAAAAATGCCAGGATCTCTAAGGAATACTCTCCTAATGACAGAGGGGGTTAAAGAGCAGAATTATCCTGATCTGAAATTTGAACCCAATCCTTATATTGGACACCTAAGATTGGACCTAAAAATAGCAAATTTTTTCTGTTCATGCATTTATTACGTGAAATTGATCGAAAAGATGAAACACCAGTTAATATTTAACCCCCTCCATTGTAATCGTAATTTTGAAGGCTTAAATATGTCCGATCATGAGTTTTAAACCTTAAATCAGGCCCGATTTTTACAGTTCTACTAAAATTTAATCATTGAACCAGATTTTAGTGATAAAATATGATCATTAAAATCAAGCTCTGCTTAAAACCATTTTTAGGTCTTAAGGGGAAACATCTTTTCTCGTTGTGCAAAACTAAACTACACAACATGAAATTGCTTTATAATAGAGCGCAGAATCAAGTTGAGGTTCGCGATCACTAATATTAACTTTCTCACTTCTGAAATATTCAGCACGTGTGTCGGTGTGTCTAATTTAAGTGACGTTTTCACCATAGTTGATGAGACCAATCAGGCTGTAAGGGTGGGGCGAGCAAGATTTCAGACCGGAGTTGCGCTGTTGTCTTAAACGCGTCGATGACGCGAAGTAGTAGGCATGACGTCACTCAGGATTTCGAGCTTCTACGGCCTTGAGTGTTTAGGTGGCCATGGTAATATGCATTATTATTTATGTTTAATTATGAAAATTAACCATTTAAATACACTTAAATAGTCATTTGCATTTTGCATTCAATTTGCTCGGTTAATTTCCTCAAACAAACAAGTTACAAAAAAATTAAGATGAAGTATCTTCGATTCTGTTAAAGTTTTAAAAATCTATGTGTTTTTCCTGCAGAAATTCCACAGTGAAAATGTATAATGAGTGAAATATTCTAATGCAACCTCATTTGTACATCACTAATTCCAAGGACGGTCCGTATGGATGCCGTTTGTAGTATGGAATAAAGATAAGGTCCTATCTTAATTCCGTTCGTTTTACTAGTTCCATCAATGAAGATAAAACCTCATCTTAATTCCACAGTTTGAAGGACTTGACCAGTTTCACGACAGAAAATTCGATGTACAACTTTTTGATTTACAATATATAGATGAAAGGAACAATAAATCTATGTAGCTAAGAGGAAAGTCAAGAAAATACTTTTGTTCGTTCGCAAACGTCTTTTTTTTGGCATTCTAATGAGCTTATTGCTGATGACTGAGTAGAAGTATCGAAAACTTGGCACAACTGGAAGCACTAAATTTACATTGGCGACTTGGTTTAGCTTTCTTAGTGTCAGTTTTCTCATTCCTGAAAGAAACAAACATAATTAGTCTTCCAAGTAATTTCAGTAAGAAATAAGCCGAACTTACAAAAACAATTTCAACCACAAAAATATCCAAAACGCTATTATAACACTACAAATCGAATCACAAATGTTTCTCATATAATGTCGCCATTAAATTTGGGGAGGGGGTGGAGAACTATACCTCCTCATACTCTGTTCCGAGATTTTTTAATAATCACCTTTTATCAAAATTTTATGGTAAAAAATTTTGACTTCACAAAAAGCAACGTTCAGCAACGTTCATAGAGACAACTGTGTCGTGTAAGAAATAGACCTTCTGAGGTCAAGGGAAATCAATAGGAACCAAGGAACCTACATTTTTTAAAATGTAAGGTTTATTTGGGGGTTACCACAAGAGGATCCAACCACTTGAAATTTTTACAACGAAATGACAAACTTAACTTTCTAATGAACAGAGAGCTCATAGTATTTATAGTAGGGAATTGACTTTCGTATTTATTTTTACGTACGCAAGGTTTATTCAGCAGATCCCTATAAAGGACGCCAACATTTGAGGTATCTCCAAAAATTATCTAAGAGTAAATTTAAATTTAGAGTGGAGTTATCTGGTTCTTACACCAATGCCCTCCTCTTTTGTTGCATGCATCTAGCACATTTTTGTTAGTTAGTCTAGTTATTTCTACCATTACTATTGAGAGATGATGAGAGAGAAAGGTGAAAGAGACAATTTGAAAGGGATAAATAAAAGCATTGGAGAAAGATAAAAATCCGGAAAAGAACTAGAGAAAGTATGGATGAGCTTGGGTTGGGAGAGCTTGTTAAAGAGGATGGAATGATAATATTAGAGAAAGGGAGCTAAAAAGAATGGATGTAGAGAGGCAATAAGATAGAAGATAACGACAGAAAGAAACTAAGTACAGAATTGTATGCTGCCTTATTACATTTATTTTGACGACGAAATAATACAGAATGGAAGTCCCCTTGTAATCTCTCACTCAGAACTGTAGCCATGTGGGTCCTTCTGTACTAAAATACAGATAAGCCTAGTGATAGATCCCCTTTATTTTGGGAAGGAAAAGCGGATGCTCCAGATGGGAAGTCGCACCCACGTGGCAGCACACGAAAGGATTGCACCTGCGCTAAATAAGCAATCAAACCGAGAAGGGAATGGATATCGGGGGTCCGCTTTATTTTGGAGCTGATGTGGGCACCTCTCCTCTCACTCACTAAGAATAGAAAACCTCTTATTATTACACAATATCTTCCAACATGTGCCAGAATGTATACAGTCGGGCTTGGGTTTACTACAGACGTTTTGGAACAGATCTGTTGCAGAGTTTTCTCTCAATAGCCCCCACATCTCCCTTCTTATTTTTAGGGAGCGACATTCTTCAACTTAGAATAATGAGGTATTTGCATGAGTAAGGGATTTGCTTAATATTATACTTTTTTGATGCATTATGGTTAAAAACTCACAAATTTCTGATTTTTAAGTTCAAAAATGTGTTTTAAATAATTTAAAATTCAATTTTATTTTGCCAAAACGCCATCAGAAAAGTCACGTTATCAGAAAACGGGCTTCTATTGGATGTGACATCACAGCGCATGAAAACCATTGTGTTTACTGTTTTCACGTGATCAGAAAACGGGCTACTATTGGATGTGACCTCACATGCAGCGCAAGATTTGTGATTCGAAAGTGTTTTCGCGCCCAAACAAAAAACGGAATTTCAAAAATGTATATCTCAGAAACTAGGCTACGAAAATACTTGATGTAAACGTCATTCTTCATGTTTTTTTATCTACTATTTTAATAAAATTTAATCTCAAAACGTGAGAATACCTCATTCAGCCGCATTGTATGGTTTCAATGGGGATGGCTTTTTTGATTTCCTAATTCTGGTTTTTCTTAAAGAGAGAAAAGAAAGAGAAAGACACGAACCAAGAGAGGATGAAGGAGAGAAAAGAAAGTTCACCCATTCCCTCTTACCCTTTCCTCTCTCTCTTCCCTTTTTCTCCTCTCTTTTTAAGGTATTCTTAATCAGGCGATATATTGTTTAAAAGGAACTTCTTTCAACGATATAAATTCAACTGTATATCTTTTATCACCTTAAAAACATATTTATAAACAGTTCCAGGAAAAAAACTACAGTAATAATCATATCATAACACATTAAAATTAATCATACACTGCTGGCCATCCAAAATGGTACACCAAGAAGGAACTGAGATATCAAACCCAAATTTTTTTCTATGATTGCACATAGTATTAATGTGAATTGATTAAAAATTCAGCCTTCCTGGATGTTAGGGGGCCGAGAAAATCAGTGAGGAGTGTTGTCTCCATAGGTGTCCATTACCACCGCCCCACGCCATGGTATATAGTGAAAGGGGCTCTAAATGGGCTTTGAGGGATTGGAGGACCATGTTGCCTCCCCAGGTAGTCAAAGTTCATGTCGTGCACCAGCGGACGTTGCATACCGGGCTAGGTGATTTCTCCTCTTTCATCGGACATGTTTTGTGGCTTTGGTTCTTAAGAACGGGTAGGTCAAGGGTAAAAATGCAACATAGGGGGGTAAGAAGAAAGCTTGGACATTGAGTTCATCACGTGGTTGTGCATTTTTCTCTTAAGACTTGTCCGCAGGTGAGGGGTGAAAGTAAGGGTAGACAACAGGTTGTAAAACCTCAATGCTGCGGGTCTGGTTGGTCATTCTGGTTGTAAATTATACTGAGGAGATGTGGGAGAGGAATGCATGTCGTTTACAGTGCAGGGGACTGCTCATTTGGCAAGCATAGCTTCAGAAAAATTCCAATCTTCAACACATGATTTGACGTTGGCAACAGTGCACTAAATAATGAAATGAACTTTTCAATGGGATGGCACAGAGTTTATGAGAATATCCCAATGTGGTCTGGAGCACCACGATAATTAGAGATGACTTTACGACAGCGAGAAAAGAGAGCACTCGGCTGTTGATTTTGTAATCGTCAGATATCTTCTTTACACAGAGTAAAGAGGTAGTGAAGCATTGGATTCCACTCCCACACCTCCTCAGTAGGATTTACCGACAAATTGACCAACCAGACCCGCAGCATTGAGATTTGACAACCTGTTGTCTACCCTTACCTTCAACCCTCGCCTGCGGACAACTCTTAAGAGAAAAATGCACAACCACATGATGAACTCAATTTCCAAGCTTTCTTCTTACCCCCTATGTTGCATTTTTACCCTTGACCTACCCGTTCTTAAGAACCAACGCCACAAAACAAGTCCGATGAAAGAGGAGAAATCACCTAGCCCGGTATGAAACGTCCGCTGGTGCACCACATAAACTTTGACTACCTGGGGAGGCAACATGGTCCTCAAATCCCTCAAAGCCCATTTAGATCCCCTTTCACTCAATACCATGGCGTGGGGCGGCGGTAATGGACACCTATGGAGACAACACTCCTCACTGATTTTCTCGGCCCCCTAACATCCAGGAAGGCTGAATTTTTAATCAATTCACATTAATACTATGTGCAATCATAGAAATAAATTTGGGTTTGATATCTCAGTTCCTTCTTGGTGTACCATTTTGGATGGCCAGCAGTGTAATTAAATAAATAATTCGAAAATTAATAACATATCTGCAACTTATGGTTTCTAAGGTTTTGGTTTCAAGGTTGGTTAAAAGTTTGTTCTATAAAGGTTTGTTTCAGAGCACCGTAAAGTTTTACTTCCTTAAATTTGCAGAAGTCATTCGACTATTCCATATGAGAGATGATAAAGACACGAATTAGTGAAAAAACGAGGTCCCAAGCATCATGCTAAACAAATGACCTGAAGCAGGTTTGGGGCTTTTCAACAACTACAAAGCATGAAAAATAGAACCTGCAAACCATCTGGGGTCCTTTTTTATATGCGAAAGGCTTATCAAAACTAGCCAAGAGATGCCCATTCAGCCCACACACGTGCATCAGATCGTAATGGATTCTGCGTCAATATCAGGTGACATCTGCAGAACGCGTGTTCCAATCCCAAAGTTGAATAACTCCAGGGGTGGTAGAGTGCACGTGAACACCCTCTGGGGATGAGGGGACGGAGGGATTCAGCAGTTTAATCCCTTTTTTTCTCCGAATGACTCACTCATTGAATACGTAGCTTTTCATCTGTAGCGAAAGCGTTGAATGTGGGATTGTCGGATGCTTGCACTTGCTGTTGGATTGATGTTGGGGGAACATGAAATGGAAACGTCCTATTATGTATGAGCGTACTGTTTGTGTATTCATTTGAAGGGGGTTTGAATTTATGTCGTTCTGATTCCGTGGTACTTAAAGTCGCTTTTCGTCCTGTATCTTGTTAGTACTTCGTCTATTGAAGACATGGGTGGATTTAGGGGAGAAAATAATTGGGAGTTGTAAGTTAGATAGTTGTGCTCTATCAAGGACGCTTTGGTTGTGGGAAGGAGAGGGGACTTGATGTCTCTGATTCCATTGAAAAAATCGAAAATGGGATGATATCCTGAAAAAGTTCGGGGAGCGTCTCCCATAACACCCCCCAAAAATCCGTCTATGGTTGAAGTCTCCTTATTGGGAATATGGGTAATGGGTATGATATTCTGAGGTATATACCTTCGATTATGTTGTCACAGGAGCCAGTTTTTTGGGGGTTTACTACACAAAAAAGTTAAAACTCCTGGACGTCAACTCCAGGGGATAGGCGAAAATGGAGCCACTCTATTAATACATTGTACAGTCGGCGTTGTATATGTATGACATGATACATAAATTCGTTACTTTTTTGGTTCTTACGTAATATCCCGTCGACCGTACCGCTGAATCCGAAAACGGTAAACAACCCATTGACTTTTCTATGGATGTGCCGCTGAATTTGACAGTCACGGAACGGTCGACGGGATAATACGTAAGTACCCTGTTTTTTATACGGTCGGTGGTTGAAAATGTATTTATCTCGAAAAGAACCCTCCTTTATATAAAAAAAGTTTAACTTCCTCTTATTTTAGTTATAAAATATAATTTTTATTTGCAGTTTTTTAAGAAATATAAGAGTTAAATTATAAGATAATATGGTTTTTCTTTATATTTACTACTAAATAATAATTTAAAAATTAATTTCTCACCTTAAATCCCAAATGGAACACATCTTTCAAACTCGGTCGTGCTGCCATCTAAAGCTTTCACCAAAAACGAATTTTTAAGATGGACAGAAATAAGCTATTTTTTCTTAATTATCAAAAATATTTTTTCTAGAGAATACAGGTAAATATTTATAATTTTTTAGACAAATAATATTTTGAAATCAAAACAATTATGTTTTACTGGAGAAACTAAGGTATTTTTTTAAAATTCTATTTCATTTTAAACTATAAGTTCAGAAAACGCATACCTATGCATGGGTAATTCTTACCCTAAATGCAATAATTTATGCGTAATGCTTTCGAAATTATATCGTAATAAAATTTCCCAATATTTCCTTAAAGTTATTCAAATTTTATTCCCATACAAAATAGCTCCAGATAAACGAATAAAATTTTTTATTTTATTATGTGATTAAAACTAACTGTATCAACAAGTTGTATCAGTTAAATTTTTACAAAACTAAGCCTTTAATATTTCCCTCTCTTACTATTTATTACATGCATCCTTTAAAGTCAATTGAAATATTTCCCCCCGACTTAGTAACTACTTCCAATATACAATTTCCAATAACACAAATTAAATTTTACCAAAACTTATGCTACAACCTACAACAATTAAATGCTCAGTATATCATCCTTATAATTGAGTTAATTTTGTGAATCAATATTTGCTACACCTCCGAAGGCAAGAAAACCATCTAACTTCGTGCCCGCGACTTTCCCTTGGGCAGGAGTTTATTGATTCTAACGATCGAATTTTAAACCGTCCCTTAATTACAATTTATTAATTTATCTTCTCGCCTCGCGTATATTGAAAGATCTTTAGGGAACACCTGCGCATTCTCAAACGATCGAACTGTCTCTCTCTACCCCTTTTCCACCGAAATTTGGAACGTTGGGCTTAGGTTTGGTATTTCAAGTGGAAATTAAACACTAAAATGCTTTTTTTATATCATCATTACTTTTGAGTCGATGGCAATTTTCCCCTTGTTCCACACAAGCACAAAATAAAATGATAAATTAATACATAAGAATAATGAATTGGTTCTTTATATGATAATTGATAATTAGGAAATGAAGGTTTTACCAAAAGGGAGAAAGTTTTTTCAAAAATATTTATAATAATTAAACCTTGAAATTAGGCCTTAACTGTATACCTTCGTTTTTTCAAGAATTTAAAATTTTGTCCATTATTGTTAATATTTTGTAAATAAGGAATTAACTCTTTTTAAAAGAAAGTTTAACAATGACTTTTCCAAACAAAATTGCATGTTTTTAATCTAATTAATCCAAATTATTTAATTCGAAGAAATATTTTATATTAAGGTAAAAAATATTTTTAAAAAACTGACAATTGTTTTAAAAAATCAACTTCAATTGTTCTTAACAATTCAAATTTAATTTTCACAGTTATTTTCGAAGTTTCAGTATGAATTGAAGGAAAAATAACTATAAATGTCAAAAACACAGATTATTTTTCAGTAAACGAGTACTTTAAACAGAAGTATTTTTAAAATTAAAAATGTTAGAAAAGCTATCAATTATTCTAATTCTTCATAACTAATATATGTTTAAAATCATAATTGAATTAGCACTTATCGAGGCAATGAGGATGCACCTATAGTTAGAATGTAAGCGACATAATTCCACTGAATGTATTTTTGAGTAATTGAAGATTTTCTCTAACTGCGCCTGGTTGTTCTTATGGAGAAAGGATTTTTCAGGCTACTCTCTTACATGTAAATCATTAGGATTTTTCATTTGGCCGTTACCTCACTAGGTAAAGGATAATATAAAAAGAAATCCAATCCATGCTTTTCTCAAATTTTGTATTTTTGGACTTTTACCACTTTCATCCTGAGCACCTCATATGTAGCTCCTATCAAACCATTGAAATTACATGACATTTACAATTGAAATTACAAACCATTGAATTACCAAACATTACATGAATTAACCTATACCAGGGGTCGGCAACCATTTGAAACGGAAGAGCCAAAAGTTACAATTTAAAAAAATTCACAGTTTTTAAAGAGCCACTAAATTGTTTTGCTTCAATGTTATTTGCTTATTATATTTTATTTTAGTTGGGGAGCATTTTTTGCACATTTTTTCTGAGGTACCTCTTTCGGGTTCGGGTACTTTTTTACATCAAGTTTTAGATGACTTACATACACATTGTAAATTCATTATAGTGAATTAATTTCAAAATTTTGTAAACAAAGTAAATTCCTAGAAAAATTGTAGGATCTGGGGGTCCTCCCCCAGAAAAATTTTGGAAATTTCTTCTTCAAAATAGTTTTGTAGCTCATTTTTAGGCCTTTTTGGATTGCACCCAAAAGCATCTCTCCTTTTTTAGGTGGAAGAATGTTCAAGGAAAAATAGTATTGTTAAAATAAACAGCAAACTTTAGAGACGGGGTGGCGATCCCACTTCAGAAAAATTTTGGGAATTTTCTCCTAAAAGTAGTCCTTTAATTCGTTTTTTAGAACTTCTATTATGACCAAATGAGGATCACTCCTTATAAATCATAGAATTTTTAAGGGAAAACAGCACATATTCCAAAATTTTGAGGAGTGTTTGCGAAATTTTGGGATTTTTACCCTTAAAAGTAGAGTTTTGACTCATCTTGAGAACTTTAGGTTACACCGCTCCTTGTAAGTATAATTGATTTGATTAGGTTCTTAAAAAATATATTACTGATTTTTTAAGGGTTTGATAATAAATTATTAATTTTTTTGTATGGAACTGGAGAGCCGCAACTTTACATCGAAAGAGCCGCATGCGGCTCGCGAGCCGCAGGTTGCCGACCCCTGACCTATACCTATAACTCACTCTTATCCTTACAACGGACATCCACACTCTGCCTTATCTTATCACATAAAACAACCCAACCCCTCCAAATCAAGCAATTACACCTACCAGCAACTTCCGATCTACCACATCCGAACAACTTTACCACCCCTGAAAACAAAACCGCTTTTAATCCACCCAAAACTGAATCATTATCGCCAACATTCGAAATCCTCCCCAACACTCCATTGTCCCTACTCCTCTCCCCGGAAAGGGACGCAAAGGAGAAAACGGGAGCACCGGGAGCAAACACGCCTGAATCCGGGATCGATCATCAGTGTCTTCCCCATCTGCATTCTCCCGGCGATTCTCCCTCCTTCCTCCCCCCCCTTTATTGACAAGGGGGGAGAGCGCTCTTCGCCATCTGCATCGGAACACGTGGCCTCGTGAAAGGAATCCTCCTCCTCCTCCTCCTCCCTTCCCCTGAATCCGTAGAGAGGTTGTGTGGAGAGGGTGGTTTGGACGGTGGCCCTGTGTGGCGAGTGGTGGTAAGGAATTTTGTAACATTGGATGTTGATGTTAATAATAAGTAATTGGATAATAATTAAGGTGGATGTTGGAGAATCATTTCTTCCTCCTCCAAAAAAAAAGATATGGAAACCAGGACTATAACAAGACTTTTGTTTCGGGGGGGGGGTGAGGTGACTCAACATTTTTTCTGAGGTACCTCCTCTACGAGAAATTTTATACTTTATATATCATAGAATTTTAATTTTGTTGCTCTAAATTTAATAATTGTCTAAATTGGACGATTTAACGCCCTTTTTTAAACTCAAACTTTGAAATTACATAAAAAAATAAATAATCATCGTAATTAAACAATTTTTGCGCGTATATTCCGCTCTAGGGTACCTCTATCGAATAAAAAATAAAAGATAAATAGTGGTATTGCCCATTCTACTTCTCGAAAACAGACAAGAAAAGGGTGTAAGTGTAAATTATAATTAAAAGAGATTCTTTTCATTTTACTAAACAAAGAGTTTTCAGAGTAAAGAGATCTTTTCAGTAAATAATTTGTGCTTTTTTTCTATAAGGTAATAAAGGGATTTATAAAATAATTATACCTCCTCATTTTCTAATTAAGTCAGTATTTACAGTAAAAAATTGTTGATTTTTGTGATCCAGTAGAAAATTGAAGTTAGCAAGGCTGTGGCAAATGGGATAATCGATCCCATTTGCCACATATCTGATCTACAATAGGATCAGATATTTGAAGTTTTCTCTACGAATAATTCCTCTACGCTTCCACCCATCCAAGAAAGGGCGGGAATGGAGGTTTTCCCCCGCTCACTGACGTTTGTTGCCTGTGTTGTCGTTATTTTTATTATTGGCGATGTGGAGATATGGTTTGGACAGTGGATGGTCAGTGGGGACTAAATGGAAGTGCTTTCGGGGGGGACTAAAATCGTTTGGTGATGAAAGTGGGCTTTTTATTTCCTTGTTCTTTATTCTTTTGGGGGGATCTGGCCGGTGGGGATGACACTCGTGCAATCTTCGATATTTATTCGAGTGGACGTGATGACCAGTGCTTTTGTTGAGAATTATTATATTGCGCAGATTCTATTGATGCGGTAAGTACAGAATGGGAAGTCAAGTTCGGAGTTTTGGAATAATCTTTTATTCTAGTGATGATTTTGATTCCTCTCCCTTTTCCTTCGATACCAGCAATTAAATTAGAAACAAGTTTCAAAAATTGCGGAAAAGTTTTCTGAATGAATAACCAATTTAGTAATGAGAGAAAAACAAAATTGTTACCGAGAAATTTCTAATTATTTGAAAATTTAACTCATTACTTTTTTCTTTTCCTTTTAACTATTTTTTCTTTATTTTTTCTCTTACTCTCTTAATTTAGTCTTATACTTTCACCTTTTCAATTTTAACATTTAACACTTTCATTATCCGTCGTAAAACTTTATAGTATACAAACTATTAATATCAAGCTTCAGATTCATTTTGAGTGCTGTTTATTTATTGTTCCTTCTTGGAAAAACCTCGTCAAAACCTCGCTACATTAAAATTTCTCAAGAACATCTTTGACTTTAGTAGAAATATCGAAAGTCAAAAGCTGAATATATTTTCATGTGATTTTATATTCCTTTAAGCGAATTAAATTGAAGGTTCTAAAGTCAAGGTCCTAATTTTTAGCTCAAAGGTCTAATAGTTGACTTCCGAAAGAAATTTAAGGTCCTTTTAAAGCCTTAGCTCAAAGTTCTAATAGTCGAGATCTTTAATTTAATGTCATCCTTAGCTCAAAGGTCTAATAGTCGAGATCTTTAATTTAATGTCAGCCTTAGCTCAAAGGTCTAATAGTCAAGGCCCTTAATTTAGGATCATCCTTAGCTCAAAGGTCTAATAGTCAAGGTCCTTAATTTAATGTCAGCCTTAACTCAAAAGTCTAATAGTCAAGGTCCTTAATTTAGGGTTAGTCTTAGCTCAAAGGTCTAATAGTTAAGGGCCTTAATTTAAGGTTAGCCTTAGCTCAAAGGTCAAATAGTCGAGATCTTTAATTTAATGCCAGCCTTAACGATCTCTATGGTCTTAACTCAAAGGTCTAATAGTCAAGGTCCTTAATTTAGGGTTAGCCTTAGCTCAAAGGTCTAATAGTTAAGGCCCTTAATTTAGGGTTAGCCTTAGCTCAAAGGTCTAATAGCCGAGATCTTTAATTTAATGTCAGCCTTAGCTCAAAGGTCTAATAGTCAAGGTCATTAATTTAGGGTTAGCCTTAGCTCAAAGGTCTAATAGTCAAGGTCCTTAATTTAGGGCTAGTCTTAGCTTAAAGGTATAATAGTCGAGGTCATTACTGTGAGCATCTTATAGTATAAACATGAGAGAGAGAAAGAAAGAGAGAGAGAAACAAGAACCACTTCTATGCAATGGAGGCAAAGAAGGCGCATCTGTCGATGGTAATGAAAAACCGAAAATGTTCTCCTTTCTTGATATCAGTTTCCCGATACGGCAAGAAATAAAAGTCGCTGAAAACATGGCACCATCCCAGAACGCCCCCTTTCCTGAAAAAGAACCCCAAAACAAAAGACAGAAAAAAACTCGCCCGAAAAATGGTAATTCCCGTGCCGAAGAATACGAACAAAAATCACTCTCAACCACCACCACACACGAGTATATATACAACTAGGGGGTGTATATGTATATATTCGGCAAACTTAAAGGCGGGTAAATAAATGATGAAAAAAAGGTAAAAATTCTCAGTCGGGTGAGTCAGCAAGAACTACTGGCGTTTCATTATAGCGTCAGCTGGTCGAGATGAACCAAACGGATCGAAGATATTGTTGGGGGTGGGGTGGTCAGAGGGAGAGGGGTGTAAGTCGAGGGAAATCGATTTCGTTCGTTTTCAATGCGAAGGGGGGTTGTCTGCCGGTGGCAGGTAATGAAATTTCGAAGGGGTGCTGTTTGTTTTGGAGGGTGTTGAATTATGGCGATGTCGTATGCATGTTGGTGGGGAGATGCAGGGTGCTGGAGAAAGCCTTTCGGCGAGTGGGAGGTGGAAATGTATGTGGGGAGGCTGAAGGATTTCAAAGCAGCTTTTGCACTGATGTCGTGGGGGATATTTCAAAATGTTGGAGGGATATTGAAGTGCACGGCAGATACTTGGGTAGGGAGTTGTCAGAAACAACTAACAGGTGTGCGAGAGAGAGATAGAGGATTGGGATGGAAAAAAGGAATGACGCAGAGAGAAAGGGTGGTGTTGGGGATAGAAAGGAGAATCTTGTTGGTAATGATAGAAATATATGAAATTGGTTAATTGGTGATATAAAAGCAGAATGGGGAATATAGTGGAAAAAGAGAGATATAATAAAAAGGAGGAAAATAGGAGAAAACCATGAATGAAGAAAAGAGAGTAAAAGAAAAAAGGAAAAATAAAAATATCATCCTCATCCCTAGTAATATCATGAGAAATATCAAAACTTAGATGGTTTAAAAATACTATAGCAAATAATCCCGAACAAGTAGTTTTTACAGATTGTTGACTGCTCCTATTTGCAACACATTTCCCTAATATCATTGGTCTTGCTTAGTCTCAAAACCAGAGAAAAGAGAGAAAAAGTAAACAGTGTCAACTAGAAAATAATTAATAATTTTATAGTCCTGAAATAAAATTTAGTGTACGAAAGCAGTTATTTAAAAAACACCAGATGATCTATTTCCGATGAATATTCTAATCACAATCATAATTCATATAAAAATATGACAGCAGACACTCAAAACGGAGAATTTCAACTCCATACATCGACTATGCTATATTCCTCCAACCCATCTTCCCCAATAACAACACTCAAGTCCCACAGACCAAAAGGTACCATGTACCAAACAGTTGAAAAAAACAATATGTCATCGATGCACAAGCAATAAATCGATACCCAAAACCCCCGTCCTTACGAGACCTTCAACCGTAAGCCACTGTCGCTCCAACACTCCACGGAATGGAGCGAAGAGGAATGGAACGATGGAGCGGGATGGAACGATAGAGCGAGGGAGAGAAGAGAGCTCCCAGATGTTTTCGGAATTAGAAGGGGTGGGAGGGTGGGGGTGTTCCCGTTGGATTTCGGGAGGCTATTTGCCAGTTTTCGTGGCGGTTCTTTGTCAGGGGGACTAATTTTTGTGTGTTTGGTTTGCGCTTTTTTTTTATTGTTTCTTTCTCTTTATCTCTCTTGAGTGCGCAGGATTTTGTTCTTTTTTTTGTTCGGTGAGGGGGAGGGCAACCTGTTTCGTTTGAGAGGATGGGGAGGAGTGTGCTTTCTGCACCTGACGTTTCGTGAGGGGTTTAGAATTGTGGAGGAGGGGGTTAAAATTGGTGTCTATGTAGTTTTTTTCAATGTAACCAATTGAAAGGATTTAAATTTTGCATACGTATCTTTTAAATAAAAATCTTGGCAGGTGCATGATTTTTTTTTCAGATTAGACTTTTTAAATGGGGAAGCAGGAAACACAAATATTCTCCTTCTATAACTATTTTGTATAAAAAACTTGCTAGAATTGAACTTGGGTTGTCTGAGTGCATATGAAGTAAAAAAAGGTTTTTCTTATTAACGTCCTATACACTTTGTTTTTTAGTATAGACCTTTTTGTTTTAAGTTCTCGAATGATCCATCTTAAAAAACAATTTTTTAGAAATAAATGTATAAAATCACGCAGTGAAGTTAAATTTAAAGGTCGTTTCGTTTAAGATCCTTTAAAAAGAATCTTTTTAATAAGTAGAAATAACTTTGGTAACTGAACCAAGAAATAAACTTGTATTATTTTTGAGGTGAGATAATAACTTTGTTGAACAAATTGATACTAGGGTTACAACTATTACTTCTAAAATTTTAAACGGAAATTTATTTGACAAAACCATGAAATATCTCAAAAAACATAAAATTTCTCTTCAAATTTTAAAGTAAGTACCTTTGTTTTTAAGATTTAATAGATTTAGTATGTTAATCATTAGCTTATTCGTTGTGAAATAGCTTCCATAACAACGAGCTCCACATACATAACTGGAACAAATTGAAAAATTACTCCCCAATCAGCATAATTCCCATTCCCGCATTCCAAAAACACTCATGGAACAAATCAAAACAACTCCCAGCCACCCGACAACTCAACCCAGGGCGTCACCGAAACCAGAGCGCAAACGATAATAGAAAAAAGCGGTCGATGGCAAACAGAAAAAAACGTTCGAAAGGAGAAAAAGAACGCGGAGCGATCACATCTGGCGGTGCAAGTGGATCTGTCCTCGGCTCATCTGGACACCTCTTTCCTTCAACTCCGCGTTGACAGAATCGAAGAAAAACACCCCAGCGGTGTTCTTTTGCATCCCGGGTTTGTTCTACTGCTGGCTTTACGAAGAACCAGCTGCGGTACCCAGGCATAATTACTATTCTGGGGGGTTCTTGCTTGTATTGGAAGGATATTGCTTTTTTTTCTATCGAAATACATCTATGGATCTTCTGCTAGAGTTTCCCAAACAATCCACGGGGATAGAGAAAAGTAGTTCAAGATCTTGAAATTTAAGTAAAGTTGCATAATAGCAATTATGGAAGAACCATCTTCAATCAAGTTCAATTAAAAACATTCCATAAAGCATAGATAACAATAAAAAAGTAAGATGTAAACCCGGCATCCACGTAAAGAAAATTTCCATTTTCATTTGCAAATGAGAAAAAAAATGTGCTGTTGATCAGACGTCGGTTAAAATTATTCATTGAGAAGTGAAAGGAAAAGTGTAGGAGAAATCGTCTAGATCGGAAAATGAATACGAAAGTTGTTTTCTTTGCCACACACATACATCGTGTCTGCCCTGCAGTGAAAAAAAACTACCAGAATTAACTTCTGAACATTTGAGATACATATTATTTGAGTTGATTTAACGGAAAATTGATAAAAAGGATCAGAGTAATTATTTCCAAACATTGCGTTATTGAGTGAAACTAATAGATTTTAACAGTGATTCAAAGACTTAAATCCAAAATTTGTGTGTTAAAACTTTTATCATACGCCATTTATTATGGTGCAAAAAAATTATATCGCCAAAAATAATTTTTACTTCAAAGCTATTTACTATCAGATATTCTTGCATCTGAATTTATTTATAATGTGCGCTGCAACTTCTGCAAGAGAGAATAAGAGCTTTAAGACAGTTTCCTCACGAAGAAAAACAAATTCTTTTGAGATTAGTTGAGAAAGGATTATCAGGGTGATAAATGGAATACTGCCACTCCACCCAACCAAAATATCGTGGGAGTTGGGAAAAACCTAGAACTGAGATGAAAAAGTATCAATTCACTTAAACTTCTTTTTTCTCTTTCTAGAACTTTTCCCCGGGGATTTTTCTACTGTAGAAAATTACAACATGTTGCGCTTCGTGTATTAATTACATAAAATTTGGATAGCTAAATGAGCACCATATTTTTTAAATACTTTTTAAGCAAGATACTTAGAAATGAAATCAAAATCGTAATATATTTATGATAGTTTGAGATTTTCTTCTGTGAATTATCCCACATAAACTATCTCCCGTAAATTTACCTTATATGATTATTCAGTGTGTATTATCCAAATTATCCAAAGTAGATTCTAAGTAAAAAGATTGAATAAAATTTATTTAAAATTTTCAGTTTGAAAATGTACTATATTAATTAAAAGGAATTTTTACTTAATTGTTTTGTTTGTGAGGGATGACTTTTTTAAAATAAAAATAATAATTAACATGAAATTTTAAATATTTTTTTAAAAATATACATAAACAAATGATAATTATGGGTCAAAGTAGATCTTTCAAATTTTCGATACTTGTTTCTATAGTACGGTTGTAAATATTTAATTTTTATAATTAATTTTTTATATTTAATATTTAATTTAATAAATTTTACTTTATTATTTATTTTCGAGTTTCAATAAAAATAACGAAGCAATATTATCAATATAAGAACATGTTAAAGTCAACATCAATATAAACTTATACACTTTGAAAAATGTTGATATGCTTATTATAGTAAATATGCAGATACAAAAATATTCAATGTATACTTTTATGCATTCAAACTACATCTCACCTTACAGGTAATATTCACCCTATTTTATAAAACCCTAAATAAAATGTTTTATTTATTAAAAACATCACCATCCTATGAAACATTTTCCTAACACGCATTATATTCATTACTACGTCCGAAAAAATACCATCACCACGATCTTCAATCACACCAACTCCCAAACGAAACAACCATTTATTCACACCTCTTTAAAACTAACTACAAGCACGCAACATCACTGTTCCCCCATCTCCACCACATTATCATTATTATTATTATTTCCTCACACCGGGATCCTCAGCATCGAGTCTCCCTGTAATTTGTCATCCAGACGCCACTGGATGAAGACATCAATTAAAAGGACCAGCACTCCTTGAACCGTGAGTTCAGGGAGACAGACGCCTCTATTCTCAGCTGTGAGTCAAGAGCCAGTCGCGAAAAATATTTTGGATGGATGTGTTATTAATTCAAAGATGGTTGTCAGGGAGTTATAGGTGAATTGCGTATTCAAGTAAAATAAAAAGTATTGAATAATTTGGTTTTAGAGTAATACAGCAATGAACATAAAATTTTAATTTTATACGTAACAAGCGTAAATAGTTTGTAATGTTTTAAAAATAACACTTCTTGTGAATTTCTTTGATAAGAAATACGTTTAGTTACATCACTGATAATATGATATTGTTTTAAAATTAAAAGTAAGTTTATTGTAAAAATTTTAATTACATCACTTATATTGCAATTAAAAATTTACATTCTTAATACCATATTGGTGCTGACCAGCTATAATAGAAATTAAGAGTAAATGTAACTCTCACATTTAGCATTATTTTGTACGAAGAACATTTTTGTTGTTGTTATGAAAAATTGATTCGTTATAGATCTGATCGATTACTTGATGTTTTTAGATAATTTTTACACATTCTTTTATGATCTGATATATTTAACGATGATAATGACTTTGTTCATTTTAAAAATTCATAACATTAATACAATATTACTTTTTTTATCTCTCAAATAATATTAAAACTATTATCTATTTATCACGAATATTTCTATGACATAAATTAATTTTTAAAGCCATTATTATGATCTAATTATTTCACTATTGAACGTTAAGATGAAAATGAACTAAAGAACATTATGGCAGTTTAGGAAAGGGAAACAAGTCCAAAAAATGACAAATTGACTTTTTGTGCTAAAAAAAATCTCCCTAAAAAAATGCTAAAAATAACTACCCCCTATAGGGAGATATAGCCCCTTGAAGTTGCGAAATCGATGTCCATAAGTCCATTCATTGTATATTTTCAGTTAATTTGGAATTAAAATTAATTTGTTTTTCTGTTCTTATTCTTTGTAGTGTAAACTAGGCCAAAATAAAATTTGTTTTCAATTTAAAAGTGTTTTTAACTTTTTTTTATCCAGGCGATACTTACTCCATTGATATTGCTATAATTACTCAGTTTCATGATAATTATTATTACTACCTATTTATTTGTCTTAATCTTTATAATTCGCACTTTCGTGTTGCGAACTAAGCAGAAATATAATTTAAACCTTTAAGATTAAGAAACTTTGGTTTTAAAGATTTTTCTTCCCTTGAAATTTCAAAAGGTTGAAAAAGGGAATAAGTCCCTCAACTTTTGTCAACTGTAAAAAACCATTGAATGTACTTATATTTGTCTCGATGATTGCCCCTTTTTTCTAAATAGGGCCCTGAATTTTCAGTAAAAATTTGGTGGTTATACAGCGAAAATTCCATTATTTTTCCTATTTTTTCAAAACTTGGTTTTTGGACCTATTCCCTTTTTCAAACTGACGATTCAATTAATGTCACTAAATTGTTATTTTATAAATGTAAACAAATAATATAAATTTCTTTAAGGTGGTGGTTGCCTACCTATGGAGGCTTTTTTTAATAATTAAATTGTTGAACTAATTTGTGATTTATACAATTAAATGCGTGTAAAAACTATGAATAATATAAAAATACTTAAATATTAATTTAAATTTTCATATTATTGAAGAATTTATGCATAAAATTCACAAAAACAGCGTTTCCGCAAAACATCATAACTCAAATTTATATGAAGATATTTTTGTTTTGTAAATTTTATTATCCTCGTAAAAACATAATTTAAAAGGCCTACTATTTTATGTCTTAATTATTTTAATATCAAAAGTTATAGCACTAAACTTGAAAAATAAAAAAAGACCCACCAAATTTCAGTAAAGTTTGAAGTTATACTATTCATAAAATAAAAAATATTACACCCACAGCCAAAAAAGTAGTAGGGCTCCTAAACCATATTATGTCAAGTATTGTGCCCAAGTTTCATAGAAATTCACTTATAATATTTTGAGTTATGTAGTTTTGCAGAGAAGGAAAATAGCAAAAATTTGATTCTGAGAAAACGCGAATTTCTTTACCTTTTCCTTAATAAAATGCCTTTTTATTTTGAAGTAAAATTTCTGTAACTTTGGTTCTAGGAAAGATAAAGACAAAATTTGAACTGAATTGGAAAGCTAAAGATGTGTTTTTTGAAATAAAAGATACTAAAGTTTTCTTGAATTTTTGGTCCAAAACGGCATTTTTAGGTAGGCAGGTACCTTAAAACTTTTTAGGTACAACTAATTTCCTTTTATCACCTTGGCATTCATTTCTTCTAAAAAATACAACGAAGCATAATAGCTCAAAACTTAATTTATGAATAACCCCTTACAGTAACGAAGCGTCAAATAGAAACTTTATAGCTTTAATAGTTGTTTTTCTCCTTTGACTATGCAGTTTCACCTGACAGTATGATCTTGGGTTACAGGACAGGTAAGGGAAACTGGGACGCATAATTAAAAATGCAGTGACGGGTTTCCTGTATACTTTTTGTGTGTGGTTTGTCCTACATCCATCCTTTTTCCAGGAATTTAACTTATTGGCAAATATCGAAATCCGGTTAGCATACTGGTTGATAAAAAACCTATCGAAGTATTTACAAAACGGATTGTATTAACTGTTCATTTTTATAGAATAAAGAAGAATTTATAACAATACAAAATGTGTTGAGAGATATATTTGTTTGAAAATAGAAATTAATAGAAAGAAAGAAAGGAAAAGTATTTCAAGTAAGAAATAATAATCCAATCATCATCATCCATCCAATATCAATGCTGTAGTTGACAATATTTTGGGTTATATACAATTGAAAGACAAATTTAGCGCTAAGAGCTTAATTTCATTATTTTAGCTTATTTTTTATTTAAAGCTTAAGATGAGTCTGTAGCGCAGCAGTTGTATTTTTCATTTAATTCAATATAGTATATTTGCTTTTGTTTCGGAAAAAAAAGAGCATGTTTTCCTGATTTAAGTTGGATAAAATGGTGCATATTTTTCTAAATGCTTAGTTATTTATCCATAAACTCGTCAATTTCTTAAGACAAATAATCAAAAATAAATAAATATTAATAGTTCTAAATTAGTCTTTCATCATGAAAGGACAAGGACAAAATTTTCCTCCAAATTAAACATAGTTCTGTACTTTTTACCACACACAAAAAGTAAACAACCCTCTAGAATCATAGAATCATTCCCGCGAGAGAGAGAGAGAGAGAGAGAGAGAGAGAGAGAGAGAGAGAGAATACCATAAGTTTTCTTTAATCTATACAAACATTGATAAAATATTTAAGAAAGGATGAACTTAATTGGAAGTTTAGTGTATCCTTGAAGGGGTATTTTTCACTTTTTTGTTAAAGAATTTTCCAAATTCGTGTTTTTTAAACAATAGTTTTCAATATTAAGTATGTTCAATGTGAGTTAATGTTAAAATTAAACCACGCATTCGAGCTCATAAGGAAACACATGCAAGGGTAACAGACTGAAATAAGTAATCAATCAAGCTCGTGTTGTTCCACAGTTGACGCTTGTTCACATGTGTACTTAGCGGCTTTTATCACCCTAATGAGTCACTCAGGAACCTCCCCCTGAAAAATTCGGAGCATCCCCAGAATGAGGGAGAAGTAACGAGATAGAAAGAATCCGAAGCATCCCGTATCACTTTACACTGAGATACAGTAAGCTCTTGTGTTATCTCCCCCTCAAGACAGATAGGCTTAGTGGGATAAAAAGCACTTAGGGATCGCTGATATGCCTGAATTAAATAAGGGGATCAATGATGAATTCGAAAAAAAATTTTAACGCTTTGAGATTTTAAAATGTAGTGAAATCTTTCTTAAAATTATTTATTAAATTTATAGAAATATTTTTCTATTCTTAAATCAGAGTTATTGAAAGAGAGAAAAAAGGTATGTCTGAGAAATATATTATAATGATTGACCAAAATTAAATTACAAAGATATTACTTTCGAGGGAGATATGTATTAAAAAATTATTTTTAAAAATTATTTTCATGGTTTTTAAGGGTATATGCTGGCAGGGATGCATCCTCCAAAAAACATAATTTATAAATTTTTTTAACGTAAAAAAGTTATCTAAAAACTAAATCCCCAATAGGCTTGAAATTAACCTTTTTTGAGAGGTTAACTATGGTATTTTAGGACAAAAACAAGTTGTATTTAAATATTGGTGTTTAAATTTTTTTGGATGACATTATGATCTAAGAAATTCATAATATTTTACGGCACTTAAAAATAGAGTTTCAGCTCATTTTTAAACTTTTAGTATCCCTAGGGGGAGATTCCTGGAATAGATCACCCTTAATTATACGTAGAATACACATTACAGATAATTAAAAAGCCAACACAAAAATTATCATAAATATTTCGTAGTGTGGATGAACCCTATAATAACCTTTTGAATACAACCCTGCCCCCACATCAGATTTCCGACATCTCCCTGAGTATCTAACATTATTTAAGTACCGAAAACGCGTTTTTACTCAACTGTGAAAAACACTGCTCTCATAGCACTCAACAATACTAAACTTCACCAACAAGATAATCGAGATTTCCTTCCCTCCAGAAGATGATTCTAATTAACCACGATAGAGGAGGAAGAGCAGAGCGCATTTTCTCCCATCCTCATCCCCTCCCTCCAACCACCGAGCAGTGACGTCACCGGGTGGGTGTCGAGGAGCCACCTGTGCGCCTCTCTGGCTCTCGTCAGAGGCCATCTGGACGTCCCTCCCACGCCTGGAATGCGACAACAGCCCCTTCTTTCTCTCCCTCTCTCTTTCTATTCTCTTTTTTCTCTCCTTTAGCCGGCTGTCTCCAGTTGGACATGTCGTGGGCCATCAGACCCACTTAATTTTTCGCGTGATCTATCGACCTTGCTTCTCGTAGCAAGATGATCGAGCTGAAGGGGAGTCAATGGCTATGATATGGTGGGGTGGCATTTAGAAGGGTTAAATCCCTTGTGGGTAGGGACGGATCTAAAAAATCGTTCGATTCGATTTCGGAATCGATTCCTTAGAGCCAGTATCGACTTTTCCCCTTTATGTAATACGAAAGTAATTTATAAGCTTTTAGTGTAGCCGTTAATATATTTTTATTTTTAACTTTAAAATTCTACCCAATAAAAATGCAGTAAATTTATAAGTGTATGAATCAAATATTCCTCATACTTTAATTTAATCATTACAATTTTTCTTGTCTTAAGACTATAGCATGACTGGTAGGCTGGCAGCTTGCATGGTGGTTGAAATGAAACCCCACTTTTGGAATGGGTCAAAGGTCCCTCATTAACAGGTGGGAGATCGCCGGGATCTTGGTTCCGGTTCCGCTTTTGAAGGGGGTAGAATGTCCCAAGGGGATGGGGATTGTTTTTGCAGTGGTTTTAACAAACAGGAACTTGTCAAGCGTAAAATATGGGTCCGGAAAGTGTCCAGACGAAACGAAAACATGCGGTAAACTCAGGAAATATCAGGTGGCCTAAGGAAAATTTGAGAATTTCTTCACATATTCTTAGTGAAAATACCAACAGTTAATTATTAGTTTATTTTGAAAGTGATACATCAAATAAGGCTTAGTAAGAATTAGGTGAAAAGGTTACAAAACAAATTTTTAAGAAATTAGTCGTAGATATTGGCCGAAATTTTAGAGGGATTGTTCTTTAAAAAAGCCAATATTGACAGAACGATACAAGCTAGTGTTTTAGTGTTACCTGGGTAGAGTAGAAAATATAATGAAGGACAGCTAATAAATCGAGCATCATTTTGTAACGGTAAAATAAGGGAAAATAAAGTTTATAAGGTTTGGAATCCGAAGAAGTAAAAAATCAACTCTGCCAATCTTTATCCATTTCAACAATCTCCATTCCTTTCAACAATCCTTTATCCATTTCAACAACTCCATTTCAACAATCAATTTTCAACATTGTATCCTTTTTTTCAGTTTTAGAATTTTTAAAAGAATAAAAAAACAATCTTCTATAAGAAGGAACTCGATACCCTGAACGGATAACATCCCAGCTATCCAAAATTTACAAACAAAATTTTAATTTAATTTAAACCATTCAATAGATTATAACAGTCTTATTTACTGCCACTTGACCATAGTGGTTAATCAGCAGCTAAAGAAAGGAAATAAGATTCTGGTTGATTCTGATTGGTGGAAACCTTCTTTAATCGATGGTTAACAGATGGTCAGGTAGTGAATAAGTAAGGGACCAAACGTCCTCCTTCAGGGAGGACAGTCATCTTTTCTAGGTTCGATCCTCTAGAAAAGTGTCCTCTTTTTTACCAAACATGTTTCCAATATGTCGAAGAATGGTCTGAAACGAATTTCATAGAAAATAACAGTTTTCAATGGTGTTTTTTGACTTCATCTCGAGTTAATTGGGCAGATATTGAAAATTGTGTGGATTTTTTATCAAAGGAAATGTCTGATTTTTAAATCGATGACAAATGCCTGTTTGAAGAAATAAGATGATATTTAAATTCTGATAAAATAGAACAATGGGAAAATCAGCAGCTTGAGATTGAGAAAAGGCCATGCACGTTGGGTGATATTATTATGTTGCATTCATAAAATTAACACTCCAAAGAGTTTTATGCAATGTACCGCCATATTCCGCATCCTCCCCATTGAGATATATTGTATATACCACACACACAACATATTTTTCAATACGTTTCGTCCTCCTTTCTCTCAGGAGACATTGAATTTATCCAATCGATACAAAAATAACTCATATTATGAATCATCGGCCCACATGATCCATCTCACCGGGTTCTTGGTGCCGCCGCGCCCTGCCGCCACGGGGCGCGCCAAAAGAACCGCCAACTGTCCCGTTAGCCCTGTGACGCCCGCCGGTCGGCCGGACCACCACAACCACTTGTTTGTTGTTCGGTTCTTCTTCCTTCTGTGGCTAGACCGAGTGGAGGTGGGATCTGTTTTTCTGGGTTTTTTTCTGCCCACGTGTATTCGTATTTTTCTTGTGGTGTGGTAAAAGTTATTTGTTTTAGTGGATTTTGTTAAAAATTGCTATTACAAAAGGTAAAGGTAGGATTCATTTGTATTTTTTTCCTTAGAAAAGCCAAGCTGGCTTTTATTCAGAAATGCGCATTTTTATATATTTTCTTCTTTGTAAATTAATACTTATTTGGAATAGGCAATTCTTTAATTTTAATAGATAAGTCAGTTATAAACTTTCCAAAAATTTCAATGAAATAAAAAATATTAATTAATACTACAGTATGTATTTAGCAGCTTGGGAATTTTTTAGCTTGAAAAAAGTGCAGTAACATATCAAAGAAATTTAGTTCTTTAAAAACCAAGAGGTAAAATATCTCATGAAAGGGGTCACGCTATTTCCCTTAATCTCATAAAAGGGGTGGAGGGGGTCCGCATTAAAAAAACCGCTTAACGTTACTAATGGGTGTGCACTTGTAGTGGCGTAGTTAGGAAACAAATTTTGGAGGAGGGATATGGGGTAAATTTATTCTTTTTCTATGGTCAGAAAGGTAAATTTCTGACTTTCGGGAGGGGGGATATGTCCCCAAATCCCCCCTCTGGTTACGGCCCTGTGCTTTTGCAATGCAAATTAGTCCAAAAAATACACATGGTTCGGTTTATCCGAGTTTAGTTCGTAATCGTAATAAGCAGATTTGTACATTGTACAAACCAATTTATTTTCACCAATATAACCGTCTTCTTCCCATCCATAGAGATAGTTCTCCCTATCTCCGAGTCCGAGCTCTCTCATGTTTGGTGGTGGGTCCAATAAATTGTACTATCTTTAGAGGACTCTCTCCTCATGAGCAGTTTCTCTTCACCGGAGAGTGACAACTACACCGGGTTCGTATCACCGCCGCCGATTGCACAGGTGTTTCGTGGAAATTCCTCGCGTTCGAAGCAACATCTCACAGCTGCGCGTGCACTCGAGACAAGTGCCGCATCTCCGTGCTCTTCTATGAAAAGGAGCTACTCTGCTCATGGAGTTTGAATCATCTTTAATCTACTCATCGTGTTGGAAAAACATTCACTGGGAAAATATTTTGGAGATTTGTCTAATACTATATGGTTTGCATGCATACGTTCAGATGGGGGATTTAAGAAAACTATCAAAACCTAGAATTCACAGACATTGGAAGGGGAAATGTGGAAGATTTTAGAGGAAATTAATTTTTTGATATAATTTTGCTGCATTAGGGTTTTTGAAAATCCAAATAGATTGTAATTTCAGATCACTTTAGGATTTTTGGGAAAATCTTAAGTTTTGGATGGTTTGGTTGTGGTTAAAAGCTAATTTTTGAGGAATTTGGGGATTAAAAAAATCGTCTTCACATTTAATCGTTTTGAGAAACTTTAGGCAGACATTTATTTTTAAGATATTAAACGGTTACAAGTGGGGTAAGTTGAGACAGTTAATGCAAATATAGTGGCAAAAAACAATTGAAGAATTTAAGAGCTATTTAAAAAAGATAAGTTATAATACAGTTTGTTAACTTACTATAAGAGAGGTAATTGTGGTCAAAAATTATTTGATGCGCAAACGCTACCAGGGGTTGATCGGTTGATCCAGACAAAAATTGGGGCCCTTTTGCTGCCCTTCACAAAAATTCCCCCTCTTTAAATCTGCCCCTTCACAAAAAAAATTCATAAAAACGCCCCTTTTATGAAATTCAAATTAGCTTAAGTGATAATTTGCAAGAAAACATTCACAAAATATTTGAATTTTTCATGATTTTCTTGGTTTGTGAGTCAATTTTACTTTTACGCACTCATCTGCTATTCTGCTACCTATCACTGCTTCAATTTTTCACAAAGACAATTTCTTTTCACAAAAAAACATTTCATTTTTCACCAAAAATAATGAATTAGGCCCCAAAATATAAAACCTGGATCTACCCCTGGCTACTTTAATAACTGAGTCGTTTTTGAAGGAAGTGCATTAGCACGAAAAAGACGAAAAATAAAATTAAAGTGTTCCAATGGGCCCCACCTTCCCCCTATTTTTATTTAGTTTCTCCCCCCAAAAAATATTTTCTTTTCATGAATAATGGTGATCAAGAAACCTTATACCCCTCAAACTGAATCGACGACATTGAATATCAACATCAACGCCTCATCTTCCAACATTTATAGTTTGCATACCTGCCGACACCCCATCACGCGCCATAAAAAAACCTCGCAAACGATATTAATGAAAACTATCATCCGCAACATTCTTTTTCGTCCCTGGCACGGCGTCCGAACACCTGTTTAGCGCAAAACGTGCCTCGAGTGGAAAAGTAAGGTGCGGTCCACCTCAATCCTGTTCCGTTGGCAGAACAGGTGGAATGAAGAAGAAGAAAAAAAAGAACAGAAAGAGCAAGAAGTCGGGATTCTCATCTCGCGACGGTCTGGAACCGACTCTCCTTTGGCGCCGGAACGAAAGGGTTCAGTTCTTGCGAAGGCGGAAGTTGAGTTGTTTTTTTAATGTATTCGTTTAGGTCTTTGTTCGGAATTGGAATTCCGAGACCTTTTTTGGTTAAATGGCGACCTATGGGGGTATAATCTATGAGGTGTTCGTTATTTTTTGGTTTGGGATGATTGAATTCTGTTTTATGGTTGGTTTTTCGTGTTGTTGAGGCGAATACTTTCCTCAATGGCATCGTTAACTATTTGAGTGGTTTAGTCTGGATAATACCATATTACCCTAAGGAAAAGGACCTAAAAGTTTCATGTGGGGTGTTACTCTTGGAAGTACTTATTTTATTTAAATTCCAGCTTATATTTAGAAACAGAACACTTTATGTATCGCTGACATGAAGTATAGATATATACAATACATCCAACACAAATACAAGAAAAACGCAGTATTTATCTCTATGAAGGGTGTTATCCTAATGTGTATTAGGTTTATTTTTATAATGTGCAGTAGTGCAGTGTTTAAATACATCTAAAAGACATATTAAATACGATTGTTGACGAATGTCAACAACAAGGGCAACAAGGGTTCAGCAAGCTTTTAACCAGTGATTGGCTTATAGGTGTTTCATGGCCCCGCCGTTATAATAGCCAATAAGGATAAGTTGCATGTGTCAGATTTTCAAAAACAAACAAGTGTTCCGTATGGTTTTTGTATGGTAAAATGAATATATAGTCAGTTTTTCAAAAAATGTACAGGTAATTAAATATTTTAATTTAAAAGTCGAGAAAAAAACACGTGACTGAAAATGTTTATTGTTTAAACTGTAGGATGACGTCAACAATAATACCATCAACTCCATTGCTTTTTAACAATGCCTAATTGTAAGATGACGTCACATCCAAACTCTTGGCGTTTTCACGCGCTTTTAAAAAGGGGATTTTTGTGAATTTTTTTGGCAATCAAAAATTTCTCGATCGGCCTCAAATTTTGGGTAGTTGCTTATTTTTGCAAAAGAATCGATTAAAAAAGTAAAAAAAAACACAACTTCCTCATTACAATACTCAAAATGTTGGTTACAATATATAAGAAAAAGACTGAAATTAAAAGGATAATATTTATTAAAAGAAAAATCGCGAAAATTTGACGTGATTCAGTCAATTATAAAAGACTATATTTTTTCACAATTAAAAAATATTGTGTCTTAATGAAAATGCAAAGTTTTCTTGAATCCTTAGAAAAATGATAATAGTTCTCACAAGTACCTATCTTTACAATTAACCTTATTTCATAATTTCTTAAATCCTAAAATCACAATGTGATGTGACTTAATGACCATTTACCATGACCGTCGATTTCCCGCTCTGTCGTTTAACAGATCCGACTCCATCTGTCCATTCTTTCTGTCAGTGCCGATATCGGCTGCAATTTCTCAGCTTCCCTTTGGAACGTTTCTAACGGACGGTAGGAATTTATGGAGTTCTTGGGTTTATTCTAGGGATTGCTTTCGGTAATAAAGGAGATTTAATTAAATTGAAAGGCTTGGACGTGAATCGATTTGATTTTATTGTTATCGATTGAAGGCGAGATTCGTATTCCAGGGAATTTCTCGCTTATTGCAGAGATTCACATCCTCCTAGTGGAGCTTTAAATTAGTACAAGGATATCCCGAGCAGTACAGATGTTCAAGATACGTTCAATTTTCGTCATGTTTAGACAAATTTAGTTTACTTCTATTTGCAGTTACGTAAACCTGACATATTTGGTATGAGCTGTGCTTATACTGGGATATCGGATATTCAAGGGGACTATTCCAGGATACAAGATTATTTTGTTTGTTAAAAATGCCCAAACGATAACCAAATAATAATTAAGGAGAATTTGACAAGATAAAAAAATAAAAGACCTAAATTGAGGGGGAAAAGATCTTAGGTTATAGAGCCTAATTTATCTGTCTATCACTAATTAGTGTACCGTACCATAGAGGAAGGATAAAGGGTAGAGAGCGCATTGGTAACCCTCCGCCATGGTACGGATAAGAGTCACGTGACAGAGGCATACCGGAGATCTCGTTTTCCCTCAGCATCGGTCTTTTCCCATACATTCCAATGGTGAATGATTGCGTGGGAAAAATCAGTGCTCGGTATTTCTTGAAAATATGGTTGTTTCATGCTGTACATGGATGTAACGAAAAGCGGGTCAAAAGAGGATCTGTTACCTTTCACAGGAAGGTTAAAATTAATTATTGTTTGTTATTTAAGTTGTTTATTCATGTAATTTTTTATCGTGAATGGGTTTCGGAATTGGCTTTTTTGCGTGCGTTGTAAAAAATTAACCAAATATCCTGCTCTATCAACGATATTACTTCAGTATTTACCAAACTATAACATTCTAGTAATAGTGCAACAAATTTATGTTAGTTATTTACTTATTAAACTGTTTTTTTCAACCTCCGATCAGTTTTTTGATGTCCGCCAAATTGGCGTCGACATCTATCGCCAAGGTAAATTGTCGGATGGCATGTTTTTCATTGTATATTTTAATTTTGATAGTTTATAATGCTGTCTAAATAAAAAATATTCCTTTTTCTGAGCGTCGGATATTTTTTATATTTAGGCCTCAAAAAAACTTTAAACCTTTCTAATCCATGCAATCTGACTTAACCGGTAAAAAATTGCAACACATGGTTTTCGATGGTTTTTACTTGGGAATTAAATTAAAAATAAATAATAAAAGTCGGACAAAATCGGCCCACGCAAAGTTTAATTTTTTTAATTTTAAAAAATGGCCGAAAAAATTCTTAAAATCGATAAATAGTAATCGAGACTTATGATACTTGCTTATAGGCTATTTTTTAGTACTGAATACGAAAATTTCATAAGTTTTTAAAAATTTTGTCTTATTTAAATTTAATTAATTTTAAATTATTTATTTCGAAGTATGGTTCGACAAAAAAAAGTTAGGAGTTAAGTTTTTATTCGATAAAAAATTTGATCCTACTGATTTGTTCTTTTTTTATAATAAATTTGGTGCTATTATTTTAGCAATACCTTGAACATTGATCTTTTTAATCTGAATCTAAAAATAATTATATTCAATTCTAATTCCCAAGGATAATTTTATAAAAACATCAGGGTAATAATTATTGTGTAATTGCATTTAAAGGAAGTAAAAAAGATCCATTATAAAAAATGAGTTTTTAAACTTTTGGATTTGTAATATTAATTAAACGACTAGATAAAAAGACACAAAAAATAATTGAAAAGAACCCAATTCGCAACTTAAGCATTCTTGAAGAAAAACATACGAGTGGAAATCAACCTGTAAAATGAGTTTTTCATAACATTTATCAATGCTTATGATCATATGAAATGAAACTAGACATAATTAATGATTAAAAAAACCGTTTTGCGTTTAGTTCATCGGCGCCAGTCAATTTCAATTATATTATCGGATTGATAACAAACTGTGCTTAAAGCGGAGTCGATCATAGAGGAAGGATGGGTGAACAAGAATGGTGATATCATTCGAATTTTAGTTCCTGTTTATTGGCAAATTTCAATGCTGATTTTGCAATGAATATCGTGAAACTATTACAAACTGTTCAAAACATTACATTTTCATACATTACTTTTGTTACATTTGAATTTCTTCACCAAGCAAATATTACAGTCGGGTGTGTGTGATATTATTAAGCTAGCTTGATGATATGCCCTTTAAAAAATAAATGTAAATTTTTCAATTAAAAAAACAAAAATAATGATGAAAGTACTGACAGCGTGACTTAAAAAAAGCTACTACTCATGTGATATGGTTCGAAATATAACTTTGACAATGAAATGAAGTTTACACAAGTGAAACAATTCCCATGGTAGGTGTAAACTCTCAACTCTCAAGCGTCACCTCCAACCGTGGACCGGTTTCGTCCTTGTTAGGACTCATCAGCACGGTATAGGATGGTAACGCAAGAGAGAGGAGAGCAAGTACTATTCTAGCCGACTATAACGACTATAACGTATAAAAAACGTTATAGTCGGCTAGACTAGTACTTGCCCTCCTCTCTCTTGCGTTACCATCCTATACCGTGCTGATGAGTCCTAACAAGGACGAAACCGGTCCACGGTTGGAGGTGACGCTTGAGAGTTGAGAGTTTACACCTATTGTTCGCTTAACCAGCAATAAATGGTGAAATTTCTCCGTTAAATTCCCATGGTGTAAAGAAAAGTGGTGTAAAAGTTTTAAAAAAGGAAAACACAAGAAAATTATAATTAAATGTAAAAAAATCAAAGTGCGTAACATTTTCTGCGTTATGTTTGTTAAGAGTGGTAAATTCATATTTTGACTTCATATCAATATTCATGTTAAGTTTTCATATCATACAATATTATATACATGTTTATTTTAATGTGATTATGGCCAGGCCATTAAAAACGTTTTACCACAAATAAAAATTTTCAATACTTGACAAAACTTAATTTAGATGCACAGGGGGTCATAAAACAGAAAAAAATGGTAGGAACAAATCTACGGAAAGAACTTCATACACAGTCCCCTAATTGGTGCTCGCAAAATCTCCTTGCTAACCTATGCACCAAAATAAATTTGACAGCTTTCCACAGAGAGTGTGGGAGGCATCACTTGTCAGAAACGATCCCCTCTATTCGCGGAAAAGCTTCGAAAGCGCTCCCACACCCCCAGGGACCCCCCAGAGCAGAGGAGGGGATGAGTGTCTCGTAAACTGACTTTCCGGATTCTTTTCGTTTGTCCCTTGCCGCCATCGTTTCAAAGAGGGATTGAATGGAATAAGTGAATAGGTGTAAAAAGCCCGTGGAAAGGGGGATCATTCGTAATGTCACTAAAATCTTGGAGGGAAAAAAGTGTAATTTATTATTTTTTGAGGGGGTGGAAGGGCCTAAGGACATAGCAAGGCTGTATTGTGCATAGTTTTATCTAGGGATTAACTATACTTTGGTTTCGGGAGGGGCACCAAAGACCCCAACACCACCCTTAGCTTACGGCTCTGGTTTTATCCATGTAGATTACATCCTACGTTATAAAACTTAACACATAACATCTAAGGCAAAGATGCTCTCCCCCCAAAAAAACAGTTCATTAAAATATTGATAAATGTCTACCAATTTAAAGTTCCTTTAATATTTTACTATTCGGATTTCCTTTTTACGTACCATATGAAATTTTGTTTTCATATCTGAATGCTGCACCAACTATATCGGAAAATACAATGTTTATGGCACCCAATAGTTTTTGATAATGAGAATAAGAAGTTCTATAGTTAAAAAATTTCTGAAATAGTGGCGGGGGCAATCACATTATTTTTGTAAAGAATAATAATAAATGAAAAACTTTAAAATATAAAGCACAGGGGTAAAACTTCAATACTTCCGAGCTATTATGCAATTTTTTTTCAAATTGGTAGCTGCATACAATTTTTTAAATAGAATTGTAATGAAAGAAGCTAATATTAATATAAAAGGATGACTTCAAATTTATACTTCCTTAATAAGATAACTATATTTAAATCCCCCTATATGCAAAATTAGTACACTACTACTTAAGGAGACCCTCGTTTTCCTATACAAGTGGAAAGTTCAGTCTCCTATATAAGGGAGAGAAATCCAGATTATTCTGGAGGGGCTAGAAACCCTTGGGGGTGCAACTAGTAACAGGTAGTAGAAGGGTCAGTAGGGGTGTGGTTGGACACTCATGATTCACAAAGCAGGTATTCTCGCTACTGCTATCACCTGAAAGACCACCTGTGATTGCCCAGGTGAGGGAAATTTCCCGGAACCAGTATTATTAAAATTCAAGGGTTCTGGCAGGAAGGACCAATGAGCGCAGGGTAGAAGAGAACTGAACCAAAACCGGGGAAATTTCAATGGAGTTGGTTGTTTTTAGCTTTTTCAAGAAGAGAAAGAAAGAGAGTGCTGATGAGATGCTTAAATTTACAAGCATTAGATAAGAGATGCATTTAGAAAAATCGAGATTTTTAAAATAACTACAGTATAGAGCCCCGAGTATCCGCGAGTGCTACGAAAGAAAAAATTTAATGATGAGAGTAAATTTTAGATGAAGTTAGAGAGATTTAGATGTAGAGCAAAAAAGGTTTCTGCTGTACTGTACATATTTTAAAAGTTTTACATATCATATTTTTGTACAATAAAACATAGTTCTTAGGCTGAAATATTTTTTTCGTGTTTTTTCCTCATTTTTTGTCTTTTTTCGGGGTTTCCGCGATATTCGCTATCGGCGGTACCCTTGCCACCATGCCACCCAATTCCGCGAATAATCGGGGCTCTACTGTATTTGTATTTCTAAAAGAACATTATTATTTTGATCAAATTCTCAACTTTTTAAAATTTTCTATCAAGAATTGATGAGGCGTAAAACCACAGTTATTAGTTGCAAAACGGAAGTTGTTGCAAACTGTTTAAGTTACTCTCTTTTCTTACTCTCTGTCTTTCAGTATTTTCTCAATGAATTATTTTAGAAAAAGGTGAAGGTATAACTTTTATAGAAAAAATACAGATAAAGCTATCAATGAAGAGGTAACTACGGTTTTCGGCCAGCATTTCTGAAACTAAGGATATTCAAACTTTTTTAATAGTGACTAGTAATAACATTTGTGAGGAGGTGCAGAAATATTCATTACATAACTTAAATAATTCATTAAGACCAGCGAGGTCCCGTAGAAGGTGATTTAGCCAAGTCTTTAGAAATAGTATGGATTTCATAAGATGAAAAAAAATTTTTTAGTGATGGTGATTGTAATCAACTCCTTTTCATTGCACAAATAAAAGGGAAATTATTATCAGATACTACTGGAAACTATAGAGCAGTGGTTCCCAACAGGTGGTCCGTGAGAAGATTTTTAATTTTTTTAAAAAATATGTGGAAATTAAAATTTCACGTCAACTTTTAGTTTAGATATACGTTAGTTTAGAGATATACGCGTAGATCACGAGGAGATATGCAAGAATTAGAAATCAACATTAAAACAAACCATTTTTTTAGGAATTTTTCTAGAAAATGTTGTTCATTCATACATAGGTATAAACAACATGAAAGTTATGAAAATTAAAGTTATGAAACATTAAAGTTTTGAAATTATAATTTACTTTGTAATTATGAGGTGGGATACACTCTTCACCTGAAAAAAAATTAAAGGAATCCACACATTTTTGCCACCGCCAACCTTGTTCTTTCTAAACAAATATATTGTTGGTAGGAGAGCCTGACATTGACAAGTGACAAACGGGGAAAGGAAGTGTGCCACTGAGATACAGAAGGGAGATGGTCAAATATATTGGGGGATGCGACATTATTTACATTATGCGATATTAGATTTTAATTTCCGATGGTTCATATTATTTACTTTTTGCACATGAATCAATTTTGGTTGACATAAAAATAACATAACACATTTATTTGTTGACGCATGTTTTTAGACCCGGTTCAATTCCGTTACCTGCAAAAAAATCGCTAAATTCAGCTTGCGGGTCGGATTCGCTTCATTTACCCTAAATCGTTATGGTTGTCATTGATGCAGCTGCATATTTTAATCGATTTATTTAAAATTTTCAAAATTTCTCAACCCAAAACAGCTAGACGATACTTAAGAACAAAGATATAACTTAGTTATAAATGCATATTTATAAAAGTATGCAGCCACTGAACAACTTCTTCAGGGGTGCAGTTACCGCAGCGGCCGCATACTGGGTAACCTTTCTATATGGAGCAGTTCCGCAAACATTGGTTTCGGGGTAACCTAGGGTGCAGATGGGGTAGTTCTGCATTTGCGGAACTGCTCCATACAGAAAGGTTACCCAGTATGCAGCCGCTGGTCACTGCACCCCTGAAGAAGTTGTTCAGTGGTTGCATACTTTTATAAATATGCATTTATAACTAAGTTATATCTTTGTACTTGATTGATTTCTATTTTGGTATTTAGAAGCTTTAAGCGCTAGTACAGAGTGGAATTTTCAAAATTTTAATAACTGTAATTATAGAAATGATATCTATTCTTGTAGACAATTCTTAGCGATGCAGTCAGCGGAATCGAACCCTTTTCCCCAAGCAACACAATCACACATAAAAAATAATCCACCTACCTTTGTCGTTCTCCTCCTGGACCGCCCCTCAGCCTGAACCGTCCTCGTGCACTGGTCAACACACTCGGCCAGCGACGGCCCGCTCTGCTCCTGCGAATAGTCCCTCTCGGCCATACACGCCAGGGCCAAGATATACGCGCTGGCAATCCTCAGCACCGCCAGCTTCGATAACTTCTGGTTGTGCGCGTAGGCCGGCACCGCCTGCCGCAGGCTCTCGAACGCTGCCCCGATTGTGTGGACCCTTGACCGCTCCCTCGCGTTCGCCTCATTCCGCTTCTGCTTGGACATGCTCTTCCCTCCTCTACTGACCTTACCTGCCCCTCTAGGGGGCGGGGGACAGATCACGGACTGCCTGCTGATGGACTCAGACGATTCGCCGCTCGGTGATGGCCCGGGCGTTGGTGGGGGCGGTGGTTCCAGTTCGATGCCGCTGTCCGGCCGCAAGTCCTCGTCTTCGTCCGAGTCCCATCGGAAGCGTTTCATGAGCAGGACGTCTTTGCGTTTTTTGGGCTCGGACGATTTGCGTTTGTTGCGTCTGCTGTTGTTGGTGTCCGATGTGAGGGGTTGCTTGACCAGAAGGGACTTGATGTCCACCCCGCTGTCGTCGCTGAAGACGTCCGTTTGGTCAGCCGGGGGGCTGGTCGAGGAGCAGGAGGGACTGGTCATCGCGAAGACGCTCGAAGACGACTGCATCTTCCTCCTAGGAACCTTCAGTCCGCCACAGAACTACCACAATCTATTGTCCGATGCATTTTTTTACAATGACTATGACTAAAAATTCGATTCTGGTGATTCTACTTTCTGAGGCTGACAGATTGCAGTAATTTCACATACCAATAACACTCTATTGTCCGTACATCATATTGCATCTTTCACTCAGTTCCTATTACAATATCTATGACTACCAATTCGATTCTATACCTCCGTTGAACACGACTGAAGATTCTATTTACTGAGGCAGGTAGTCTTCTGCAAATCCTGACTACAATTCGATTCTAGGGACACTTCTTGTATACAAATAAGGATTCTTACTGAGACTGTCAGATGCTGTGCTTTCTATGACTACAATTCGATTCAATTTCTTAGGCACACCAGATTCAAGACTTTCTGGCAGTTTTCTATGATTCGATTCTAGATCATGGTGACACTGACACCTAAACAGAAAAGAGATTATTATTGTTTAGCAAGCAAAGGTTTTAATTTGAAATAGCAAGACTTATTAAATAAAGGCTCCTTCAGAGTTTTCCCTTTAGGTGTTCATTTTGAAAGAATAATTTAAAATGAAAAGTGGGAATTGGAATTTCACTCGTTACTCCTTCACTTTTCGATAGAAACTAGAGATTCACAGGAGTGAATCACTCAGAATGAAAAGTGAAACAGTGTGAATAGGCCTTAAGGTTAGCAAGACTTAAAATAAAGGTTATTTCTCATTAAGTAGATTATATTATCAAATACATTTACCTTTCAAATTCTGCATTCGAGCCGTAGAGGTTGGGAAATTTGTATCAGCACCAGGATGAGTTACGAAGAACAAAATATCCATGCAAACAGGAAGGACTCCACACCACTTAGGAAGAGTAAAAATAAAGATTCACTCTTCAAATTTCAAACAACACTTTTTTTAGTGGTGATCATCAAAAAATCCTTCAAATCAAAGTATTTCTCCCGTGCAGATCCTTTCAAATTAATAACTGTGCGATAAAACAAACAAAGGAATCCAGAGGCATTTGACTAAAGTTGCATAACTGACGAGATATTCCCCTCATTCTTCCTTCACGAACACATGACAACGTTAAGCTCGGGCAAAACAAACAACAGGACGAGACGCTCACAAATCACAGCAAGTCCGGAGAGAGAATTCGATGTAAACACCTGTTCGCTCTGAGGATGCGCTCTCCTCGGGGATGAAGCTCCTCATCCCCTGCCTCTATCATCCGTGTGCGAAAGTGCAAGTGCAGGGAGGAAGGGAAAGGCTCGCTGGACGAAGTGCCACTGCTGATGCTCCCGGCTCTCTCCGCCATCATCCGCCGATGGGTTGCTATGGAGATGGCGGTGGCGCCAAGGACCGTCGCCAAGCCGCACTTGTCTTGGGTGTTGTGTAGTTTGACCCTTTCTTCTCTTCTCTGTGGATGTAAGGTGGTTTTACACCTGCGCCGATTTTATTATCGGCGGGACGCATTGCCGAAAGGTTTTGACTGTTGTTTGTTGTAATAATTTGTTTGCCGCAGTTATGATGAAGTGTTGGCGATTTTTTTGTTTGTCTTGATGGTGAAAGGAGGGGGAATATTTTAGGAGGGGAAATTTATGGCAAAATTCCTCTGCTTTTCCAATGTAAATTTTTAATTATTCATTCCGCACTCGCCCTCCTTTCAAAAGAGTAAAAATCGCGCAAAAAATTCGTTTATACAGCGAAAACTTTGAAAAACCTGATACGTGAAGATATAATCTTAATGTCGATTTTATTTTATGATTAGTTTAATGACACTCTATGGACCACTCATAGCCAATATCAAAACAAAATAAATGAGGGCTTAATAAGTTATGCACCAAATAAAACATTGGCGTAGAATATCAAAAGAATAGGACTCATTGCACAAATTTCATTCACTTTGTTTCATCGCCCACTGTTAAAAAGTATTGACTTAAAAGAAAGAACATTTACCTATTCACTTTTTTGAGATGTTATGACTCAAAAACAAGTATACGTTTTTCAAGTATACTTGAAAGATAGCTTTTAGCACAATTACTCAAAAATAAGACCATATCCACCTACTCACTTTTTTTAGATGTTATGACTCAAAATCAAGTATACGTTTTTCAAGTATACTTGTAAGATAGCTTTTAGTACAATATATACTCAAAAATAAGACCATATCCACCTACTCACTTTTTTTGAGTAAGTGGCAAGTTTCATTTTGAATAAACAAGTTCTCAATTTTGAGTAAAAAGTCCTTAATGTTTTGTAAAATGTCTTATTAATAAATACCAGTTATATCTCAAAAATGAGAACATCCGTTTCTCATATTTGAGTAGTTTTGACTCGGAGCTATATCAAGTATATCATGTATTCAAAATTGAGTAAATTTGTTTCATTTTTAAATACCTTGATTTTACAGTGCATAGATAGGGGATCCGTAGATTTTTTTGGAAAACAATTAATTTTTTGGGGGGACTTCAAACTGAAAAAAATGAGTAAAACTTCAATGCACTTACTAAAACAACAAAATCTAATTAAGCACTGGGATTCCACAATCCCTTCTCTTCTACAGTCTCTTTCTCCAGGGCATAACGAGTTTGTATGTAACAACAAATTCACAGCCCCGAAAAACCGAAAAAATTATAAAAAGCTGTAAGATTAGATCAGAGTTTCCGCAATAAAAAATTCACCAAATAAAGCGCCCACACCTGGTTCAGAAATTATCAGATAAGACGCAAGGTGTTTAAAGTAGACGAGCGATGTTTATAGTGTTTTATCTTCAATATCGATCCCCTTTATTTATTTTAGCCGAAAGCAAAGTGGAAGCTCTCAAACACTTGAGAGATCTTTGAGTTTCATTGATAGAAATTTAATTAACAAATGGTATTAATGAATGCCACATTAATGATTATAAAAACAGTTTAAACTTTGAAAATTTATAAAATTAGGCCATACATACTTAACCTCACAAAGGACATATTGCTGTTTTTTAAGTGTAAAAAACAATGAAAGATTTTAAACTCCTCACCTGTAACAACCCAGTAGTACAGCTCATACCAAATATGTCACACAGCACGCACGAGCGTTTGGTTGGGATAACGTAATAAACAGAAGGTTGCATTCTGCAAGTGCAATACAGTACAGCAAGCCTGCACGATATACGCCCCCAGGCTATACAAGTGGCCTTCGACCCTTCTTTTTTTGCAGCCAGCAAGTCCAAGTCTTGAATTCCATAAAAAAGTCAATTTTTTGTCAGGTTTTACAAAGTAATCTCCAATGTAAAATGTTGAACTATTTATTTTACTTTTAGTAAATAAAGATGCAACTTTTAAAAGTTTCATAAAAAACCTTATCGTCAAAACTATAGAAATCTCATTAAAATTTAAAGTAAATCATGATGTATGTTTCTAACTAACATTTCAAACAAATTCAAAACTATATTTTTTACACCTTAAAAGAAAATACCATTGAACCTCATCAGAAGGGATTCAAGGGGGGGTATTTCCAGCAACCTCCTCGCAAATAACAAATCCCGTCTTCACGCTAACGATTTTCCGCAGCCGAAATTATTCCGAAACTGTCTGCGTAACTCCCTCATTAGCGGAACTCAAGAGGTGAATGGAATCCGTATTTGTGGTCCTCGAAATCCACCTGCGCTGCGGCAATGTGACAAATGAGATAATGACGGGTCGCGTTATCACCTGCTCCGTGTCATCGGAAGTAGGCCTGCTGTTTTCCGTAATTAATGAACGGCCTCCTCAAGATCTCCTCGGATGTTGTTTGTTTGCTGTTCCTGCACTCGAATTGGAGGATGTTGAGTGTGTTGGAGGGTTGAAGCATAGAGTTGGTTGAAGGGTAACAAAAAAAATAAACAAACAAACACGATGTAGAGCTGTGTGGGTAAGTGTAAGAGGTATGAGGTTTCAAAAAATTCCATAGCTTGTCTATCTTCGAAACGTGCCTTCCACAGTACAAGATTCATCAAATCTCAAAGACAAGATATAAAACCAGTTTTTATTAACGTGGACAGTTGCAAATTTTGTTTATTTCTAAGCAAATACTGAATTGTGAAGAGAGTTGCCCCATATTACTAAAATGAAACCGAGCAACATAAAAAAATTACTACAAACTGTGAATTTTAATCTACATTACACATTGATTAAAAACTTCAGAAAATCGCTATATTTTAATCAGTTAATACAGTTTAATCAGTTGCAAAGGTTGAAAGATTTTCATATGGAAGAAGGAAGAGTTGAGATGAAACCTTACCTAATTACTAGTCAAATTAAAAGAAAATCGGGGGCACCCTAACTCCCTTTTTTACGTGTTACTACAAAATTTTAAAATTTAATGCACCAAGGTTCAAATAAAAAAGCTACACTTAGCCTCTAATAATGGAAAAATAGAGGCCAAACTTATCATAGTTTTTAGAGAGGCCAATTATCTTTTTAAGTGAAATCACACCTATAGTTTTCAAGTAAGAGGTTTCATATTTAAAAAGACAAACTCCATTCTAAAAACCTTCATAGACTTTTAAAAATATATATATTTTAGGAAAAATGTATCTTGCTGTGTAAAATTATTCCACAAATTAGTTCCATTTATTCAGAATTTTATTAAAGTAATTATAAGCACTCTTTTTTCATGAAAACTCCTTTTTCTAATGACACCAAATTACCTCTCTCAAGTGATTATTCACTTAAAGATCATTATGTATTTAAATCTTTCCCGAAACAACACTTTTTAATATTAATCACGCAAGTAGAATGCTAATATGCTGTTTAAGCATAATGCCGCTAGTAAATTTATTCAAAGGAAGCATTATGATTACATCATCAGAAAATTTATGTTTATTGCTCTCTTAGTTTAGCTGTTTTAATCTGGCCATTTTGAGAGTTAAGATGGTTTCTGTGCTTTAAGTTTAGTTTATTGGAAGCAGTAGATCACGCGGAACGTAATAAAATTTCAAGGACAGTTTATTCGTCCTCCATTGCATCTTTTTTAATTAATTTACAGATCATTTGGAGTAGGATTAATTGAAGACCTTAATTAACGTATAAAGTGTTAATGGTTTTTGCTGTAAAATATATTTAGCAATTTTTAAAATTATTTACAGTAAAGAAATTAAAAATCGCCAGTACCAAAGATGAGACGGTAAGATGGGAATTAATTAAAATTATAAGAGTAGAGCAGGGTTTTGTTAGGATTGCGAAGCGATCCAAAAGGTCTAGTTTGAGCAGTTTACGGGGTTTGGTCCCTACTAGTCCCCAGCTCCCAGTAGTTTGTAAATAAATACATAGTAGAAGTGCTTTTACTGAAGGCAACTTTCCAACTTTCATTCCACCTTACTTTTTATAAGAAAGAATAGAAGATAATGCGTTGAGATAAGAAGAAAATGAGAAAATGGTAAGAGAATGAGTAAGACGAATCGAAGGATAATACAAGAAAGGGGAAAGAATAGGAGAAAAGGGAAGAAGGGGGGACGCTAATTAGGGGTGACAAGATGAAAGAGATAATAGAATAAACGAGTAAAAGGGATGCATAAAGTAGTATGTAAAGAGAGAGAAAGGCATGTATTAAAATGAAAGAGATAATGAAAGATAAAAAGTAAAAAAAGAAATAATGGCATGAGTCAAAATAAAAAAGAGAAAAGAGAGAAATTAATTGAAACAAAAAAAATTGTGCAGTTCTAAATGAAAGTAATATTGCGAGAGATAGCAAGAAAGAGGGTAAATAATGTCATGAGTCTAAATGAAAGATGTCATAAGAAACTAAAAAGTAAAGAAAAGGGGAAAAACCGATGGTATGAGTCTAAACAAAATAGATAATGAGAGGTAGAGGAAGATAGATTGGTTTGATAAAAAAAAGGAGAAATGAGAGATATAGTGAGATCGGATATCCGAAAATAAAATGAAGTGAGGAAGAAAGTATGAGAAAATGAAAGAAAGGAAAACTGAACAACCGCCTTCCGAAATCCGAAAAACAAACCCACCCACAATATCGCCAAACAGAGCGCTACATCGCCAACCCCCCTAGCACCCTCCCCATCCCACCACCACTCGATTCCTCTCCTCCGCTGGATGCGGGTTTCCATGACAACGGACAGACGGGGTCCGACCAGATGTGCACCTCGGCCAGCTGACGGGGGGAAAAATCTCTCTCATTACCCCCCTCTCCTCCTCCGCCCGGGATTAAAACGCAAAACGGGGAGGGGGAGGGAAGGAGAGAGAATGCAGCGTTCTTCCGAAATGGCCGCCGCAGTGCAATTAAACTCATTAATTGGAGCACTTGTATCACGACCGGCGGTGGTCAGGAAGAAGCAAGGCGCAGTTTCCGCTAATTTCGCAGGTGCTCCTCCCTTGGGGGGCGCCATTGTTGTTGGTTTTTGCTCGCTGGGCTGGAAGGGTTGGATGGATGGGTTGGGGAGTGTGGTATCGGTCAGTGGGATCTTGGAGACGGGAACGTAGAAAGGCAGGTGTACTTTCGGTTGCAAATTACTTCTGAAATTTAAAACTTAGTGAATGATTAACTCACTCATACATAAGCTATGAACTTTGACAAGTTTGCGACCAAAACTTTTATTGATAAAGCTAAAAGATATTGTGCCTTGAAATACAGGGTGTATCTGAAATGGTGCAACAAACTTTCAGGGATGATAGTACTCATCAAGACGAACAAGAATCGGTATAGAAAGGGGGGTCCCAGATCAAATCCCAGGGAGTTAAAAATGGAGCGACACCCCAAAAAATCATAGAAAAATTCAATTTGTAGAAGAACTACTATTGGTAACTCTTATTCAGTAGTTTAAAGCAGTGACTCTCAACCTTGTCATACCCACGGATCACAATACTAATATACTTAACCACATCAATAAAAAATAATCAATCACAATTTAAAAGTAATAAATCCACCCACGGACCACTTGTCGAAGTGACACACAATCTAATCTAGCGATTCTCAACCTTTTCATACTCAAGAATCACTAGATACATTACCAAATCAATGAAACTTGTAATCCTCCCTCCAACCACATGTGGTTAGCGGATCTCGGGTAGGTAATCACTTTTTTAGGGAACCCCTGATCCATAAAACTAAGGGTTTAGTTTTGAATAATACCTTATTTTTAAATGACATTATATTTTCTCCTTATTCTATGTATTAGTTGCTCTCTACTACCAGTTCTTAAAAAAAAGAACCTGAGTACAATTCAAAAAGATATGTAGTAGATTAGATTACTCCTGTAGCAGAGTTGTCGAAATTCTCCTCACTGATAAGCCTGGCACAAACCGGTGGCTGTCATCTCACCAAAAGTAGTCTACTACATCACGCTTCGAGTCCACTTCTTTCTCCCCTCCTCTTAATAAGGATCTTAATGGCTTGCGCGACGATTTTAGCTGACTGTGTCCGGAGCCTAACATGTTTGAAAAAAAGTAATAGAAACAGAGCAAAGGTAAGATGAAGACATAACCAATAAAGAAAAACGCAAACCGCCGCCGCGATATACATTAACAAACAACAAAGCGGTCTCATTTGTACTTGCATCCAGGTGCCCCACACTCCTTCGCATCATCACGCATGTCCCGATAAGGCGAATGGAATCGAAAGTGCTCTTTAATTAGGCTGAGAGACACTCTTTGCAGCTGAGGGGGACAGGTGCTCCCACAGCCGCTCAGGAAAAGGATTCGGAGAGGGTGGGAGATCATGGAATATCGGATGGGGAGAAGGATTTGATGGATTGAAAGACGCTTGCAGGATTTGACCCGAGGCCAGTGGAGAGCTGGATTTGTTTCTACATTGTAAAACCGAGTTAGTAATTGTGGGATGCATTAAAAAGGATAGAAAAAGTTAGAGCAACCAGCATTTTTTTTTGTTTGACTTTGTTCAAGATAAATAATTCGATTATAAAAGTACTTGTACTTCGTACAAGGGTGTAGAATTATTTTAGAAGTTACACAGTTTTCCCAATTACTACGATTTAACCCCGATAAGGATTTAAACAACAAAAAATTTATAAACTATCATTGGCTGGAATTGCAATTATTAGGATGTCTTATTTAATACATGGATTTTTGATTAAAATTTAACTTTAATTATTTAAACATTTTTTAGAAAATATTGATAGTTCGAATATTAAAATTTGATTAAGAAAATAAAATAATGAAAAACTAACTTGTGCTTAAAAATATGTAGTTTTATGAGCATAACTTAAATAACATAAATTTTTATTGTCACTAAAAATATACCTATCATTAAAAAGTATATAAATAATGCGGGTGTAATATTGTTTCAAAAGTTACACAGTTTTCTAATTACTATATAACCCCGATAAGGATTTAAACAACAAATTTATAACCGATCATTGGTTAGAATTGCAATTATTTGTATGCCTTATTTAATAAATGGATCTATATTTTTGATTTATAATTTAATTAACAACTAATAACTAAATTTATTTTAAGTTCAAGTTATAGTTTTAAATTATTTTCTTTGATTAATAAATTTTTAATATTCGAACTATCTAAAATATTTTCTAAAAAATGTTCCAAAAATTATATTATAAATCATTTTAAACACATTTAAAAAAATTAAGATAATTTGAATGTTAAAATTGATAAAGCAAAAAAAAAAACAAACCTTAACTTGGAATTAAAAATATATGTAATTTCATCCAGCCTTACTTAAACAACATAAATTTTATAACCGCTGTTAAAAAAATGCGTAGGTACTACATGAATAGAAAATTAATTAAATGAATACATGCTAGATACATGAATACAAAAAAAAATTAATACGAATACTTACAAATAAAAACTTATATTGTAAGAATGCGAATAAGACAACAGTAATAACTAATTCTTCGTGGTTTTCAAGTTAGTATTTAATTTGTCCTTTTCATAAAAATTTAGGTCGATGTTCAAAAGAAAACTAATTTCAAGTTGTAACATTATTTTTATTACCATTTTACAAAGTAGTTTAATAAGATCTTTTTTATATGTTTTTTTAAACAACGCAGCTATTTTAAACTTGAAATATGAGAGTTATTTTCAGTACAACCATTATTTTGAAGAAGATAATATAAAAACATTCTGATTTTGGATAAAAATTTTTGGCAAGTATTTATTTACATTTATTTTAGATAATAATAACAATAGCTTTATTGACATGACATAAATAATTAAACTAAAATTTTTGAAGTAGAACATATTCATCACCAAGGGGACTAAGTCCCGTTCAGGTGACTGATATATTTAGTTTAATTAATTCAATAAGTAAAATTTAACAAAAAGTTAAACGAATACATAAAAATTACTAGGAAGGAGAATGTATATGTTACGGGCAAAGTGATTAATTGGGCATTATTAATAATGCCCGGGCAATGTGATAAATTCAACGAAATTTATTAATGAAATTTATCACTTTGCCTGCTTCCACTCTGGGCATTATTAATAATGCCCAATTAATCACTTTGCCCGTAACATATACACTAAAAAAATAATAATAAGGCATAATTTTCAATTCCAAAAATATATATGCATTTAAATGAAAACACAATGATAAGTCAAATACTTTAAATTATACAGATCTAGTTGAAATTTGAGTGATAAAATATATTTAATTTGTAATTTGATAATTATTAATAATAATCATTATAAACTAAATTGGTAAAATCAACTGATAATTGTATCAATTGTTTTTAAATCATTTAAATTAGCAACAAGTTTTAAATATCTAATCAGAATTTGAATATACAGTTAAAAAGCGGTTAATGTTAATAACTTTTAGTTTAATTTCATTGAAATTGATTATGTTTAATTAATGATCATTAGCAAGTTTTAGGATTTACATGGTTGCAAAATTATGTTAAAAACCAATATACTTTACCAATAAAACTAAATTTTTCGAATTTCAAGTTTTAATTGTTAACTCCTTTTCACCAAAAGGCTAGTTAATCTTACTTTGCAAACTGTAAACTGATAAGGAGATCTTTTGTTGGATAACTTTATATGGGACATCATGCCGAACTCGTCCAAATCAATCTTTTTTTCGACAGCATTATTTGGACGATGTTTTAACTCTCCCTTCTGCAAAACAGGAAGTACTTGTTGTCAGGGTTTTTAGAGCTCGAGGCGAAAGAAACTCATTCGGAACATGGACGACATGTAAACTAGCAATAGAGTAAAGACGTCTAAAATGGAGAAATTCAGAAGGCTTTTTTGCTCATGTCAGGGATCCATTAAAGTTCCATCATTATGTTTGCCTTAGATAGACCAATGCTCATATTTGAAAAACCAGTTCGGAAAAGTCAATCAAATTCATTTTGAGTTATGACCTTTGTAAATATTACACTGTAAATTTAATTTTTTATAGCTTTAAATATGCTTAGGCCAAACAAGATTTCACTGTGCTGAGAAAAAATACTTATTTTTGAGTATTCTTCAATTTTAACAAATACTAGAATTTTGGGCAGTTCTGAGTATCAAATGTTATTAACTTCCTAAATATTTTAAAATTAATTTCAATTATTATATTTTTCTACATCTATTATATATCTAACTACATTGAGATCAAGCATACAAGCCGGAGAATATGTGACCAAATCCATTTCTTTCCAACTGCATTTGATGGTTTCATTGTTGATATCAACTCGATTCCTCAAATTATTATTTTTGCTTTTACTAAAAAAACATAATGTTGAAATAAGGTCGTCATTATTTGTGATACTGAATTTTATCACTGAATGATCAAAAACGTCGCTAAGGTAGCAATTTAGTTATGTACACTAGTATACTCATTTAAAGACATTTTAAATTCGAATTAGCAAGGAACTATTAAGGAATTTAAATTGATGAAAACTTCCACGACCTGAAGAGTAATTTATTTCATTTTCCGGGATGGATGGCCGTGTTTGATGAAATGTATTTCCAAACGTTTCACTCTGTGCTTCGGATAAAAATTGAAAAAATGAGATCAGATATCCATACAACCAGCCATATATCCATACATAAGCCAGCACAACAATAGTATTAGTATCTGATCTCATTTTCCTTCCACGTTAGCATTCACGCTGTAATTATTTGGTATTTGTTTTTTATTTTCAATTTTTATCAGTTGATTTTTTGCCACTGAGGATGCTCTCCGAAGCAGAGGGTGAAACATTTGGAAATACATTTCATCAAACACGGCCATCCATCCCGGAAAATGAAATAAATTATTAAGGAATTTGGTTGTAATTGTAGAGAAAAGTGCAATTCATCAGTTTTTGTTCATTCTAGAAATTATCTTTTCAATGAACTAAAATAATCTCCATCTAGTTAACTTTTATACTATTGCAACATCAATTTGCTTCCTTCTAACAAATTCAGCAGATTTTAAACATTATAGTTTCATCATTCTACCACTGCTAGATGTTACATTCTACTAAAATTTTCTACCGCATCCTTATGCTTTGCTCCATGTATGTCAAAAAACATCAAAAGTAATAAGGTCTCCTCAAACTGACGAATGTCGACTATCACGAAGAACACGATTGGAACATAAGTTCCTTTCTTTTGAAAAATCGACACAAATTTTTCATCACCTAATCACAACATGTTAACTTCGAAAAGAGTTCGATATATCCTGCAGCAGTCAATAACAACAGCAGCTGCAACTGGAGAGAAGAAAAATAGGGATACATCTACTAGGTATATAAAGGAGTGTCTAATTATAAATGTTGTAATCGTTTGATCCTTAAAAACAGGAACCAATTAATGGTGCTTGTAAGCTAAAGGACATTTTAAATAGCGACGTTTAAAAAACATAATTTCTACACATTATTCGTCTTTATTTAAGTTCGATTATCTTAAATGCGTTGAATCTTTTTCGAATATTTATAATATTTTTGACATTTATAATTACAAAAAATTTAGTAAAAAAAAGAGAAAAAGTATCTTATTTTTATTTGAAAAAATATAGCATATTGATGTTATTTAACCCTACATGTCCTGTGTCCTGCCATTCTGAAAAATAAGATAATAATAAACACATAGTCTTTTATTTTTGCAGCAATAACTAAATAGTGTTCTTTTATTTCGAATAATTCATTAAAACAAGAGTTGTTACTCATACCATTTTCAAAATGAACGAAATTGTTTACAGTTTTCATATTTCGTACCCATTATTTTTTATTCATATTTGACAAATTGATTTTTTAATAATTTACAAATTGATTTTTTGAACATGGTTTATTGTTTAACATTTACATAAAACTATCATCATTGTTTTACATACATCCATACTATTTACTAACCATAGATTTTAGCTTAACATTTTTTTTACAAGTTTTAGGCAATACACAAGTTAAATTTGGAGCATTCTTCTCAAATATAAGATGTATTATTCAAACGTAATTTTAATGTTGTTGTTGTCGTGTGCCACTTGGAATACCCAAGCTCCATAAGGATTTAAGGCAAAGGGGGTGCAGCTCCTGAGAAAGTGAGGCCCATAAATGGCAGGAGTCCGACTTCTGCCTCAAAATGTAATTTTAATTTTAATATTTTAAAAAAATTATGGTAAATTGAAAGAACAATGGTCAAATTTCTAATGTCTGTATATTTTTCTGATAGCACGTTAAATTATAGGTTACGGATAATTTACTTTATTCTTATCATTTAATCCTTTCTATGTATAAGAAAGAAAAACTTTTAGATTCTTAAGAAAAACCTGTGTAAGTGTATGGCTTTAATGCATATCATTTACCCATTCACAAATATATAAAATATATAAATTAGTGAATACATAAGTTCCTTATATTACTAAGTGTAAAAAAGTAATTTCTACGATGTTCTATTCACTTTTATTTTAATAAAACAAAATTAGTAAGCTTCTTAAAAATTCTATTACTTATATTATTGACCTCCGTTAAAATTTAAAAGATGATAAAAAATTATGAAATTATTGTGCCTTATTCGCGCGCCCGAAAGATTAATTGTTAACCCAAAATTTTAAAGCGAACAGTGGTGTATGCATTTAAAAATATGATACAAGTTTTTAACTACTTTGAGTAATTACTTAGTTTTAGGTTTACATTAAATAAATAACTCTAAAAAAGTTTTAAAAAGTGTAAGCTTTAACAACTTTCTCTCTGTTTGGATTTTATTACTTGCAAAGAGTAAAACAAGTTATTAAATTTCTTTGATAAAAAATATTTTAATTTTAATCAGAGTCAACATTTTAACGTTTAATATTTGATAAATAATAAAAATAAATGAATGAAGTTGATAAATTTAACTCGAATCACCGTACAGCTTTCAAAACTAATTAGTAGGTTATTTAAAATAAAACAACGAAAAAAATTGCACATAAATTTATTAAAAGCACATTACAAGAAAAATCAGCTTTTATACCCCGCAACTGACGAAGGGGATCCAAAGAATCCCCGAAACGCCGTATGGCTTTTAATAAATTTATGTGCAATTTTTTTCGTTGTTTTATTTTAAATTACAGTATTGCACAGTTTGTGGCGTTATCCTCTAATTAGTAGGTTATTTACAGAGTAGGTTAGACAGAAAATTTTTCATCTTTTTATTTTCTTATTCTGATTGAAAAAAAGTCGCTTTGGATGGAAACTGGTGACTGGTCATCTACTGGTGCGTTTACCCTATTTATATTTATAAATGTCTTTAAGGAATGTAAATAAAATTTAATTACCAGTGAAAATATTTTAAAAAAATGCAATGGATTACTTTGTTTGTCAAAATTAGTCAAAATGGCTCAAAGTAGTGCAATACTTGATAACTACTATTATACTAGGCCTACTTAAAACTTATATGTTACAATATTTCATTCTCACACTTAAACTTATTTTAATTAAAAGTAGTATAAGAGGTCTAAAATTTTATGATTTAAAACTTATTTGTAAGAAATCAATTTAAATTTGGGGTTATCTTTTCTTTTTAGATTTCTGCATTTTAAGTTTTTAGTTATTCTTTAAAATTATCTTATGGTTGAATAACCAGTTTCTAATTTGAACCTTTTTTTTATTGGCAAAAGGCAATTCGTAGGTATACGTATACTTGAAGAACTTCATTTCTTTCATTGGAAAAAAAACCCAGTTATTTATCTATGTATGTTTTCATTTGTTCTTAGTTACAGAATTGGGAACAAAGTTTCTCCACAAAATATCCCAGTCAGATAGATGCGTATCCACAACGATAAATCATTATTGAATTTATCAAATATTCCTCCCTGAATAGAATATAAAAAAAGAATCCTCTTGCGGTTTGCTCTAATTGAAAACATCCCTAGACGCATCCCTCATATTTTCCTTTCGCTTCAAAACAAATCAATACTATCGACCAGTGTATCGGCAAGGCAGATATTAAGATTTCTTAAAACATTCTCCAACTCGCATACTCTTTTTTTTCCAACTTTTTTTCTTTCCTTCTAAATCGAAGGAGAAGAGTTTTCGAATACAATTTCTCCTTTCTTTCGTTCTTTTTTTGTTCGTTTCTGAGAGTCGAAAGTCACGTAGAAAGTCGTCCTACTTTCCCTGAAACCAACTTTCTCGACTACTGAGCGAATTTTCAATCACATTTCCATTCGTAAATTAGTTTCTTCTGCTTCCTCATGAATGTTAATGGTCGCTAGGTAACGCTTTTAACGAGTGATGCCAACAAGTCCGGAGTAATACATGCTTTCAAGATATCGGGGAAAAGTCGAAGTTGTAGTCAGAGAGAGAGATAAGGATAATTTCTTGTTTAAAATTCGGGGAACTGCAATCGTCTTAATCAACAGAATATGGGGAGGGGGATCAAACTCAAAACCTTTTCCCAAGATTTTTGCATTTTAAAGTAGTTGATGCACTATTTCTAATAACATCAGGCTGTTTTCATGATGGAAAATTATTTCGATCTGTGATGAATTAGATTGAGGAATTAGAATGATCTTCGGTTCTATCACTACACCTCGTAGATTTTTTTTATTTTGGTTTCCTGTATCATTTAATATTCACACACACACACACACACACACACACACACACACACACACACACACACACACACACACACACACACACACACACACACACACACACACACACACACACACACACACACACACACACACACACACACACACACACACACACACACACACACACACACACACACACACACACACACACACACACACACACACACACACACACACACACACACACACACACACACACACACACACACACACACACACACACACACACACACACACACACACACACACACACACACACACACACACACACACACACACACACACACACACACACAAGGGTATTTCTCTTTAAGTCTATCCCAGTTTCCCAGTCAGTTCTTTTAAACATTCTAAAAATATCTTGCTAACATAGTTATCGGTTAAATTATTTAAAGACACTTTTAAGCCAGTGTACAGATAATAAAAAATGTATAATAATTGTAATAAAAAATGTATTGTTACTAGCTACAAAAATATTAAGAATTATCTCAATTAGTACAGATATTTTCAGGAACAAACGTCTAAGGGGCCATTCATTAATTACGTAAGGACGATTTTGGCAATTTTTGACCCCCCTCCCCCCATGTAAGGGTACGTAAGATTTTTCAAACCCCTCCCCCCTATTCTTACGTAAGATTCCATTATGTTTTCTAAATAATAAAATGTTAGAAAACTCCGTTTGACGTAAATCAAAGATTTTTATTTTTCAACAGATAAGTAATATTCTTGCTGTCCCAACTACCCATATTACTATTATATTATTATCTCTTGATTAGAATAATTGGAATTTGTTAATGTTAACTAGGAAAATCTTACGTAAGAATTGGTTTGACCCCCCCACCCCCAAGTAAGGTTATGTAGAGATTTTTCAAACCCCCCTCCCCCTCGGGACCCTTACGTAATTAATGAATGGCCCCTAACAGCATACACTGAAAACTAATGAACAACAAGAACACTAAAGGATAATATTTCTATGACAGATATACTATCTTTCAAACTTATTTTGAAGATAATTCTTTTAAAACCCTTAAAAATGAACAGATGTGACTTCATTCTGTAAAAGTGCCCTATTTGTAGTATCAAAAATAACAGTATCCTAAAAAACAATTATGGTTTTCTTAAAAACTGAAATAAAATAGTCTGTTTAAAATATTGTTGGGAAGTGGAAGATTTAAAGTGATAAAAAAAACAAATTTATCGACGCCCTAGCCTTATCTTGTTAGACTAACAGGATGGACTCATAAAGAAAGCATCCAAGTTGAAAATATTCAATTTAAAAACTTTTTTCTTGTCTTATGATTATTTTGACAAGAGCATTATTATTTCATGTGGTTTTTTAAAGAAAGTTAACCATTTTGTAATTGTGACACTCAACTCAAGTGTATCGAAATGATACAGAAAGAAAAGTATAAATGAAATTCGATATTTGTACAATGTAACATTTGAAGATGTTACATATGTCTATGAAAACCTTACAAGCAGAACAGCATGCACTCTTTATCAGTCCTCAAGAGTATAACAAAGAACAAACACATCAAAGGAATTCCAACAAGCATTCCAATTACATTCTTAAGACCCTGGCCTTTTTGGTCCCGTCGAGACAGGCAAAAAACCAACCACTCCACCACTACAATGCAAGAAAAAAAGCCATCCCATAACGAACTAACGAAAAAAAACTCAGCAAAACAGTTTCCAAGGTGTATAACATTCCATAGCCAACCAGATAATCCCATGTCTTGAGCAATCGCGAAACCAGCCAATAGCCATCGCGGCAGCCTCTGACGCAACGGAAGAAAGAGTTGAGTTGAGCGGTTTTATATTATTTTTTTGAGTAGAAGAAAAAGTTATTTAACTGCTTCGTGCGTTTTCCCCTTTCGGCCCAAGGGGTTAATCGGAGAGGGAAGCCGAGGTATGGGCCTTCGGGCGTAGCACCTGTGAAGAGCCGTGGACAGGTGAGTTTTTGAGGATGGGAGAGGGGTTGCTGTAATTGTGCGGCTGGGTTGCCTGTTTGGAAGCGGTTATCGCGTTGTATTTAAAAGAAGAGAGGGAGGAAATATAATGGAGATTTAAGGTTTCGAAGTGTCTATATATCCACGAAAGTTTACCCATGCTGAAGTATAAGCGAAATTCGTTAGAGTTGAGTTGCTACTTTCGAGGAGCTAGACAGTGCCATAGGTTTTAATAGCGAAATTCGTTAGAGATGAGTTGTTACTTTCGTGGAGCTAGACCTAGACAGTGCCTTAAAGTTTTAACCCTTTAAGACCTGAAACTTTTTTTGATAACAATCAAAAGCTTTGTTTTCACCTGCACAATCGTGTAGGTTTGGGCCTTAAAGGGATATAGGAGCAAAGAGAGAAGAGAAAGGTATATCCAATCTCTAAGTAAGAAAAATAAGAAAGGAAAGAAAAGTAGAATAAAAAAAGAGGAGAAGTGGGAAAACGGTGCATGGGGAAGAAATGGGAATAAGAAGAAAGGGAAATAGGAAAACAATAGAGATAGGTGTAATAAAGAAAAAAAGTGAGTTTGAATGAGAAATAAGAGAATGAGAGTGAAAATGGAATTTAAAGATAATCTGGATAGCGATAAATGCTGTGTGTTGAAGAAAGATTTTTAGAAATAAGAAAATGATAGAGATGTTGGGAAAAAAGAGTGAGAATGAGAGAGAAGTATAAGGGGAACGGGAGTGAAAATGATTGTGAAGAAGAAGTATGGAGGGAGATTGTATTATAGATGTGGGAGAAAAGATATAAGGAAGAGAATATGAAGTAGAGAGGGAGAGAGTGTATGAAGGAAAGTAGAATGAGAAGAAGCGATTGAGAGAGAAAATTTTTTCAATCTCCATCAAGAAATAAAGCGAAACTTTTAGATTAGTTTTCCAGTAAGTTTATTTTACTATAATGTTATAGCTTCAATGTTGATATATTAGTAAAAAATCCAGCTCATAACTAATTAATGAAATGCACGAAACTTATAAAAGTTATTCCAAACAGACTCGAAATTTCTTTGATCGGCCTTGTAACCAAAAAAAAATGCCAAATGTGTATTGATACCACAGTACTTTGTAATGGCGAGTGTCACATCATCTTCCAAGAACACACGTTGCCCTCTTCATCACAAGTGTCCAACCACAAACTTGTGGTTAAAGGGTTTTTTTAAGTGGAGCAGGCAGCAGGTTATTCACGTGACTTGCACACCTGTTAAGGTATTCATTTAAGAAAATACATCATCATCATCATCCTTTTGGCACTTCCGTAGAAACCTTGACTTGGAAATTACATCCGCAAAAAATGTTGCAAAGCAAAGGCGGATTTGGCCTGAGGGTTGAGTTTCTCATCATTCGGAAAAAATCTTTTTTTTTCGAAGAATTTTATATCACTTTTTCTCTAACAGTTGTTTTATATTTTGTGATATAGTTAAAGAGAATATTTCAAATCGGGATGCTTTGCAACAGAAAAACAATGATTAAATAAAATGAGAAAAGAATGATCAAATGCATTCATTTTATTAAAAGTTGAAAATGATTTTTGAAATACTAAAATTATCTTTAAAACCACGTTTTTTAAATAGTCTAATAAGTACAACATAATTTTTCGTTTCTGCTTTTAAAAAGAAAAACTTGGAACTCGTGCGATAGATACTTTTCCATGTTAACTTTTAGGATTATATCACTTTAATTTATATATAGATTTTCTTTGCTTTTAAATATTTTATTTTAATAAAGGGCGATATTTTTACTGTATTACTTTTATGTTTTTAAGTAGTCATAAAACCAACTTTAAATAGTTACTTAACTAAAATTTTTGTATATAAACTCTGTTTTTATAGTTTGAAATTTTAGCATCCTTGAAAATCCTATCTTTTTGAGTGTAAAATATAATTTCACTTTTGACAGTCCATTATAAATTAAATAAAACATGAATATAAAGGTCATTTGTATCCTCCACCATAGAAATAAGGTTTAAAAAAAACTTTTTAAAAACCACGTTTTTATAAAATGTACTAAAAAGTATAAAATAATTTTTTTCATTAAAATGCACTAAAAAGTATAAAATAATTTTTCCTAACTTCTTGTAAAACGAAAAACGTGGGGCTCATGCATTAGATTATAACCAAACAGCACAAACATTCACGATTCGTCCATTATTTTCATCTTGTATGACGTAATGTCGTTAACTTATAGTAGCAATTACGTAAACTTGACATATTTTATGTAATCTGAGTTAATAGGGTGTAAAGAGCACCGCGAGAACCTTATTAAATGTGTATCAATTATATATATTATGAAAGAAATTGTGTTAAATTCAGATAATTCATCAGCTTCTTGCGTATAATACCATTACCAAGTACCTATATAATCCATGAGCCCCACGTTTTTCGTTTTACAAGAAGTTAGAAAAAATTATTTTATACTTTTTAGTGCATTTTAATGAAAAAAATTATTTTATACTTTTTAGTGCATTTTAATGAAAAAAATTATTTTATACTTTTTAGTGCATTTTAATGAAAAAAATTATTTATACTTTTTAGTGCATTTTATAAAAACGGGGTTTTTAAAAAGTTTTTTTTATTTAATAAATTATTTTCTGCTTTTTAGTTTTGTTTTGTAGATTATATAATCTATTAAAACTAAAACCCCCCCTGGGGGTTCAGGGGAAGAAAATTTAACCGAAACAACGAAATAATATTGCATTGTCATCCAGATCTGATCTGTGTTCAAAATTTCAAGTATCTACCTCTTCGGGAAGTTAGTTCAAAATCGATTTCTATATTCCACCCGAACAGACAGACAGAAGGACAACAAAGCGACCAAATAAAAACGTGGTAATAAAAACTAAATAAACTAATTCATTTTTTATTAGAAAAATTTTACAACTTTCTAATTATTTTATCTTTATTAGTCAATAATCAATGACTATATGTTTCAAAAACTATTCTTTAATGACAGAGGACAGCGTGATCAATGTAAGAATTTATTCATAATTGTTTTTAACGTCTAGAAATCCCAAAGATGATACAATTCTTTTTATAAAAACACAACATAAATTCAAAAGAGGTGTTTTAAAGAACTTTTATAGTAAGATAAAACAATTACATAAGTTTTTAAAGTTTTAAATCGTAAATACCCTATAAGGGAAATTTGAAGTGGATGAATTAGTGTGTTAGTGTGAATAATTAAAATTTATTAAAGAAGCGAAAACTTTGTAAAGAAAGATACAGGAATATTTCTCCATATTATTATTATATGAATCTTACTTCTTAGAGCAAAAAGATTGTATTCAATTTTTAAAACTTGATTAAAATTAGCAGCCATAACTTTATACATAACGATAGAAAAACGAATAGGTGACAAAAAGAAGGGTTTTTTCATCCCCTTCAAATATTTCCCCACTAATATTTGTCTCGTAAATCATTTGGAACCCCACAGCTCGAGACACGACCTTATTCTCACCTAACAACCAATCAAAATCCCCCACAACCAAAAGCAAAATATTCAAAGCAGCCAGCCAACCCTATGACTAGCCGTTGGGCAAGATTTCCCGCACAAGAGATTGAGAAAAAAAAACGAACACACCGGTCGAATGATGAAACCCACAGGTGGAACTTGACGTTATCGTTCGAGCTCAGGTGCTAAGACGCACGGTCCGAACAGGTGGAAAGGGGGGTGCAGTAGATAAAGCAAAAAAGCAGCTCGTTCAGTTCGAGGAATGGAGGTAGTATGCTAAAGAGAGAACTTCGAACATTTCGCTAATTTCGTACAGCACCTCTAAAATCTTATATCTTTAGTTTAGGGATACCTCCTCGATAGTATAGCTACGGTTTCAAGTTTCAATTGAGGTACAAAGGTGACTTGATTTGTTGATAATGCTCACTTTTTTTATAGTTTTCATTTCTTTTTCTCCACTCATTCACTTTCTTTCGTCTTTTCTATATTTAATTCTCTTTTGCATTTGTAATTATCTTTCTTTCATATTTATATTCCTTCTATTATTATATATTTCTTTCATGTATCTCAATATTCCTCTTTATTTTTCATTCGTTTCTCTTTCGTTATCACCTCGTTTTTTTTCTCCACTATTTTTCTCCTTCTTCTCTCCTTTCTAAGGAAGGCACATGTAATCCAACAATCAACAAATAAGATAACGGTACTGTACGAAACTATTTAATATTCTTTAATTGCATAACCATTTCGTATCCCTTACATTAGAGGGAGTTCAAGAGTGCAGGTTTTGGCACAAACACGCGTCTTTGGTGTTTTATGATTTTTAGAAAATGATAGTCTTTTTATTATTTGAAAATTACATACAGTATGCACCATGACAGAAGCCATACACATCTGATTACAAAATATACACAACTCTAAAATACAATACACACTATAAAAGTACTTATACACAAAACTAGAAGAATACAAATCATTTTAAAAGTTAAGACTCTGAATATTATAAAGTGATTGTGAGAAGAGAGAGAGAGGAAGGGAGAGAGAGGAGTGGAAGATGGAGAAGAGAGTGAGTGTAATAAAGTGAGAATGAGAAGAGAGACGTAGGAGAAAAAGAGAGAGGTGCAGGTTTTGGCACAAACACGCGTCTTTGGTGTTTTATGATTTTTAGAAAATGATAGTCTTTTTATTATTTGAAAATTACATACAGTATGCACCATGACAGAAGCCATACACATCTGATTACAAAATATACACAACTCTAAAATACAATACACACTATAAAAGTACTTATACACAAAACTAGAAGAATACAAATCATTTTAAAAGTTAAGACTCTGAATATTATAAAGTGATTGTGAGAAGAGAGAGAGAGGAAGGGAGAGAGAGGAGTGGAAGATGGAGAGAGAGTGAGTGTAATAAAGTGAGAATGAGAAGAGAGACGTAGGAGAAAAAGAGAGAGGAGTGAAAGAGAGGAGAAATATAGAAGAAAGATAGAAGAGTAAAATAGAGTGTGAGAGAGAGGAGAAAGAGAAATTAAGAGAGGAAGGAGAGGCTGACCTGGAAAAAGTTGTAACCTTCCACCGAACCTAATAAAATTTCCCCAAACCTTATGCATTGCTTCTATGGAGCTGGCAGGAGCTTCCCCCGAACCAGTGGCGGATCTACGGGGGGGGCTTTCGGGCTGAAGCCCCCCCCAAAACGTCTAATATTTTACTAAGTTTGTCAAAACGCAAAAAATCTATACCCTAAATTCGGATGAGGCGTACCAAAACAAGCTGACAAAGTGGGGTTTTTGACTTAAATTTCCAAAAATTTTCTGGGGGAGGACCCCCAGACCCCCCTTTTAATAGTTTGAGTAGGATAATTCACTACCTTTTTCGTATTATCATTAACAAGAAGAATCCATTGGATTATGAAAATTCTTAGCCCCCCCCAAAACCAAATCCTGGATCCGCCACTGCCCCGAACCAGGTTCGTAGGTTCGGGCACTTTTTCCAGGTCCGAGGAGAGGAAAGGAAATTAAGAGAGAAAGGAGAAAAAGAAAGAGACTGAAGTAATAGAGAGGAGAGAGACTGGATGAAGAGAAAAAGTAAGAGAAAGTAAGATAGAAGTGTGATGTGTGAAAGAGATGGATGAAAGAAAAAGGAGTAAGAGGAAGGAGAGAGCGGGTTTTAACTCCCATTTTTACCCGTCTATGGGGCATCCCATGTTACGTTTTCTGTTTACCACGGCTGCTTTTTACCACGGATAGTCGCCATTGCAATGCTCTCTCTCATTGTATTGCCTCCACGGAGATTCCGGGCGAGTATTGCTCGCTTTCATAGGTGTAGCTGCCCAGGTGAAGGGTTGTTATTTGCATAGCTAGCTGCAGAGAAGGAAAAGCGTGACTCGAGTGCCGAGGAGGTTCTTTTCGGAAGGCTCCGGGGGACGTTCGATCGTGCCTCCGAGCAGCTGGAAGAATTTCGGCTATCGTCGCTCGGTTTGTTCCAAAATTCGACCAATAATGTTGGGCGTTAATGAGCGTCCTTGTTTTAATCGTCTGGTCAGTGATTTAATTTTTAAAAATTACTTGTAATACAGTTAAGGTTTGTTAAATTATATGCGTAGTTCTATACACTTCATATTTTTAATAGAGATTGTTATTTTGGTTTGTTAATTCTAGTTTCTTTCTGAACCTCTCTGTATTATTAAGAATGAGAGTAAAAGAGGGGATGGTAGAAAAAGCTTAAAATGGAAATGAGAGAGTGCGTTAAAAGAGAGAATGGGCATCAAGTAGTTTGAGGAAGGGAATCAAAATAAAGGGAATGAAGAGAGAAAATGAATTAGAAGGGGTAAGTAAATGAGAAATAGTAGATATATAGGTCGAGAATAAGATGTGAGAGAGAATGTAGAGATCCAGGAAAAGTTGAGAGTGAAATTTTACAGATATAATGAGAATAAAACAATGGGAGAATATTAAAAAGAGAAAACTAGAAAGATATTAAGAGTGGAACACACAGTGAGTCAGTGCAAAGAGAAGGAAAGAAAGAGACGAAATAAGTGAGATTGATACTTGTCGGTCACGATACCCTCAGTATATTTTTATGGGAACAGGGCGAAAACGAATAAAAAAGGTTAGATGAATTCGATTTTAGTACATGACGTCTATAGAGATAAACATCCGATATCAAGCCTATTACTATAAAATCATGAAGAAATTTCTCATTACTAGTTTTCACCTTTTTTTCCTATAATGAATTCCATACTTAAAAAGAAGATACCTTAATTTTGAAATGGAAAGGATTTTTTAAAAAGGTTTTTGAAGGGATCTTGGATGACGATTAAATCTTATGACTATTCTTTTCCTAACCACTGTCATCTCTGGTCTATGTCAAATTCGAACTCCCCCGCATGACGATAGAATCAATCACAAACACGCGCGATAGGAAAAAATTTTTAATCCTGAAAGAACTCGTGATCGCCCCGCATTGACTCAATCAAATAATAAAGAAACTAAGTTACTGTTTAATGGTCTAATTAACATTGATACATATATCAACAAACAGAAGAATGCGTTTTTTGTGGTGGGAAGAGGAAGTTTTCGATCTTTAATCAATCAAAGGAACCTTATGAATTAATGAACTGAAACAGCTGATGAAAAAATTAATGTCTAACCATGTGTTTCTGATTGAAATGAACATATGAAACTTGAAGAATAATTTAAAATATCATTGATTTAATAGATGAAGATATGTTGTTGGGAAATCTGTTGAGAAACAGCATGCATTGCATCTTATGATCAAAAGAAATAAGTTGTAGAGATACATCTTGAGACTGTTTAATAAAATATATTTATTACAAGTGAAAATAATTTAATCTTGATTTAACTCTAAATAAATAAGGAATATTAAAAATTTACTCAGAAAAACATTTATTTCAAAAAAAAAGTACAAAATTTGGACAAAAAATATGCTTCAAAAAATATACTGTAAAACATAAACAGTATCAAAAGAAAGATGTTTTAATTTTAAATAGGTCTGAGAAAATCAAAGTAGATTTCAGGCTTTCATCTCCTTATGTTCTATCTAGTACTTTTCCAACGTAATAAATTATTTCCTGTGAGAAAAAAAATGATAAAATTATAATTTATTCATGGAGTTTTAAATCAAACAACTTAGACGTGAATTTTAATTTAAATCATTTCTAAAAAACGTTTCTTTTAGTTTAAAAGAAAATTCTAAATGTGGAGTTATTTCGAAAAGAATATCTGTCTTTCTTTCCAAACATCATTCATTACAAAATTAAATAAATAGTTTGAAAGAAAATATGAAAACTTTTGAAATGACTCTAATATTGAATATAAAATTTGAAAAGTGGGAAGTTAAGAACCCTTTTCTCTCATTCTATTAGAAATTTTTCCAGCTATGGATTTAGTGATGTGACAATCGTGACATATATGGAAATTTGGCATATTGACAGCAGATGGGATGGGAAGAAAAGGGGAGCAAAGAATAAGGGGAGGGAATATATTGTGTGATATAAATCCTAAACAACTCCTAGTCATTCTTAATTTAACAGGAAAACAATAATTCATATAGTTTTCAAAAACAATTTTTGTGTACTACACAGTTCCATTATCCACACACAGGTAGTATGACACAACACCCCTCCTAAAAAACCGCATATACCGTCTCTCATGCTTGTCCAACCTGTCTCTTGTTAAGAGAAGCACGGATTCACCGCATAAAAAACCCACCACGAGGAACGCGATAAAAAAATCGCCGACAAGTTAAAATAATAACAATTCCTCTCGCTATACATGAAAAAATCGTTTGCAGTACATGGGGGGAGAGAGAGGGAATAGAAAGATGTTCTTCCCGGAGGCCAGTCGTAGTGGGCGTTCGAAGTGAAAGCCGAAAGAAAAAAGAACAACACCTTGAGGAGAGATGCTTCCCAAGGTCAAGATGTGTCTAAAGCTAAGAAGTTAGTATGAAGCGGGCATTTAAAATAAGTCGTGAAAAAGTCGAAGTACACCTGTGGAGCACCTATGTCCCCAGGCTTTTTTTCTTTGCGTTAGGTTGAGGGGGCGAGTACAAATTGAGAGGAGGTGTTTTTCATTGGGGGAGGGTATTTCACGAACGACTTCATGCTTTTTAAGGTCTTATGGGATTACTTTATTAAGGTCTTATGGGTTACTTTTTTCTATACCCTTTTATTTATCCAGTTTCAAATATACCAAATACCTCTTTCAAGAATGATAAAACCATTTAGTTTTATAGAGAGATAGAAAATTGGCTTATTCTCATGTGATTGAGTTTCCCAAAAGAAATTACTGTAAACCTTTTACCCTTTTACGAAGGGTAAGACACAATTCTGTGAACATTTCCAATGGAGAGCGTTTGCTAAAAATGAAAGTGAAGGCAAAACGAATTTTTTGGTTGGAAGGTTGTATTAAAGACTTTGGGGGGAGCTATCGTAGGAGGAATGAAACAAATATACTGAAATTGGAGGATGGTGGGAGTGCATTGGCTCATAATATGACCCCCGTAAATCCGTTCTTGGTTATCAGGATTTTATGGAAAATTTTATTAAAGAGCTGATTTCATACAATGCAACTCCTTTAAACATATATTTGACTGATTTCTTTTTCCTAGATCCAAGATATTTTCATTTTAAAATGTAATTTAAAGTGTTCAAAAATGTCACGAATTTAAACTTTTAATCATTATTGTATTTTTGAACAAGCATCAGGATGTGATTAAATAGAAAACTCTAAGGGTAATGAGGAAGTTGCATGATTTTTTTTTATTTTTTTAATCGATTCCTCTTGCAAAAATAAGCAACTACCCAAAATTTGAGGCCGATCAAGAAATTTTTTGATTGCCAAAAAAATTAACAAAAATCCCCTTTTTAAAAGCGCGCGAAAACGCCAAGAGTTTGGATGTGACGTCATCTTATATTAAACATTGTTGTAAAGCAATGGAGTTGATGGTATTATTGTTGACGTCATCTTATAGTTTAAAACAATAAATGTTTTCAGTCACGTGTTTTTTCTTGACTTTTAAATTAAAACATTTTTTTGAAAAACTGACTGGATATTTAATTTTACCATACAAAAAACCATACGGAACACTTGTTTGTTTTTGAAAATCTGACACATGCAACTTCCTTATTATGAGGGATTCAAAGGGAATTATTGCAAGCAAAAAAGGTGAGACTGGGATAACCTCTTCCCCAAAATCTTTAAGTGCTACTTTCGATTTACATTTCGGAGGAGACAATCAAAATGGCAAGTGTAAATTGTGTGATTTCACTCTTTATTCCTATACTTCACTCCTATGCAAATGTATGATTTCTTGGTGAGGAACACTCATGATGAATATTGCAAGTGAAACAGTGTAATAAAGGCTTAACGGCTTAACCTATTAATATCATCTTTCAATAAAGCAACTCCCTTTTAGTTCAGAATCACTGTTTGAAATTTGAGTTGGTTGGAAAAAATCTGTCATTCTCCCCAACTCGGCATCTTCATCACTGAACCAGTTCGTTGCTTACTCAAAACTTTCACATTGTTCTACTTTCATGCAATTTCATACGAACATCGAAAATCCATTTTTCTCATATACGCCCGCGCGTATGATTCAGAGTGATTCCAAGTTCATTGTTATTCAAATGTGCATTTAAATAAGATAGATCTAAAGCAAGGTCGCTTAACGCCCATATGGTAGCCTTTCTCTTCGTCCGAATTTCTTCACAAAACATGCTTTCTCATCACGTAGTGAATCCATTAATATTTTGTTTTTGATTGGAATTGCGGTTTATCAAAGGTAGCAGTGGATTTCAGGCATTTTGTTTTTGTGTAGCTTACTTAAATAGATGTCCTAATTTAGAATTTTAAAGTTCTAAAACGGGTGTTAGAGTTGTGAGAAAGGATGTTTTTGTTTTCAATATTTCGCAAGTTTTAACGCCCAAATGCCAGACCAGTAGCGTTATGATTTTGCATCTTGTTTCTACCGTTTAACTTTATCATGTTTTCAATAGGTTTTCGATGTTAAAAGATTACATCGCAAACTTCATAAAAGGATCAATCAAATTTAATTATTCTTGTTGATACGAATTGAGACGTGTGCTTGTTCATGAAATAGCCGCATCTTCTTCTTCTAGTTTTAATTTAATGATAATTGAAGGGCTTGGTGGATGAAGGGGCTATGTTACAAGGCCTGTCCCAAAAGTAACGCGACTGAATTCCAGAATTAGGGAATTCAGTCTCGTTACTTTTGGGACAGGCCTAGTATTATAGCTTCCTCTCATCCACCAAGCCCTTCAATTTACTTGATCAGATATGCCAATATTAAAAAATTTTAAGCAGTAAAAAGAAATAATCATGTATGAGTAACGCGAATTGATTGTTTAACTACTCAATTAATTGTTAATTATGGTTCTTAAACAATTTGTTATCATTTTATTTATTTAAAATACATCAAATTCGTTATTTTTACACCTATCTCCCTTTAAACAAATATTTAAATGAGAAATATTTTTATCTAAAATAATAATTACATTCATGATTGCATTTTTGGAAAATTATAACTAACAGTTAAAAAATCAAGATTTTCAAATTTTAAATATTCCTACACTCTACACAAAATAAGGAAACTTTTAAAAATACTCGTAATTAAATGCCCTATATGAGTTTGAAAATATTTTTCATAAATTCTACCCAGTTCAAATTGTTCTACAACTAACGTTCCATCATTTTCACACCGCGATATCTCAAATTGACTTTTTAAGACGAAACCTCCTTCACAAGTTCATCACAGTCCACTTTTTTATAAAGAGTTTCTCAACCGTGGGAGACAGAAGATGCTTTCGAATTTGTGCAATCGTCTGCTGCTAGAGGTCAAGCCATGGGAGTTGCCTGGCACCAGCTGAAAAGATCACGCTCACGGGATGGCACCTAATAACTAGTCTCAAAACTATCAAGTCCGAGCAAAAAGTTGCCGGTTGTTGATCCATCAGACGGGATCTGTGACCCCACGCAGACGTTTATGTTGCTATCTAATAAAATTCGATTACGGTTGTCTGGTTTATCGATACCTGTAAATTAAATTTATCTGTTTGTATGACAAAACTAGACGCGAAAAGAGCTATTTTTTGTAATATGCTTTGAGTAGTTGGGAACAACTGTCGGTGTCTCAAAGTGGCTCCTTTAAATTTTTAATCTAAACTGACTGTTTTTTGATGTGCGGAATATGAGTAATTTCGTGACAACTTAGAAACTTAACTGAAGAATAAGAGGTGATAGGATCTAGTTAAGACTAGAGTGTTAATGTTTTAAGCAATGTCAACAAACAATACCCGCTTATAACCAACAAATCCTGTACAAAACGGATCACTTTTGGACCAACTCCTCATTCTTTTAATTTTTTTCCGACTTAAACCAACACTATACACAGCAAAAATACGTAAAAACTTTTTCTTCGGCACCAAAAGAATATAAATTCAAGTTTTTTTATTACCGAATTTTCATTCTCAGGTCTTGAAATATCGTTAACTTTAGTAGGTATTAGAACCCCTAGCCTAGGTCACAAACAGTAGATTTTAAAACCCATCAACAAATCACAAGGGTGCCCTGCAAAAAGGTGATTGACACACCGTACTTATTATAAGGGGGACTCGCCTGTATTCATATTGAGCTATTAAAAAATTATAAAATCGTCACTGGTCAGCAGGGTTGGCAAAACCCCGGGGTTTTTTGAAAATTTTTTCGGGTTTTTTCAATAAAACCCTGAAAAAACCCATATTAAACTGTTTTTTTTCGGGAAAAAGTGTCGGTTTTTTTTCAATGTTAAGTGGTTTTCTCCAATCTAGTAAGTGGGTTTTTTTCAAATTTTAGTGAGTTCTTTCTATGTTAAATGTGCTGTCAAAATAATGTCAGTTTTTCCATAGTTGGGTTTTTTCCAAAGTTGAAACTTTTTATACTAAAAAAACCCCACTGCGAAATTGTAAAAACATCCCTTATTTATTAAAACCTGGTTAAAATTTTGAAAAACCCACTAAAATTAAAAAAATATCATAAGCTTTGAAAAAACCCATTCAATATTGAAAGAAATCTATTTTTTTTTAAATTAAATTCTTCAACTCCTCATGCTCCACATGGTATAACATGAGGCTTAAAGATGTAAGTAGCTAAGTACAAAATACAATTTTAAAAGAACAGAGCAAATTTAAAAGCCTGAACTATAAACAAAATTCCGCAGAGCGTTTACATTTTCGAACACTTTACAAGCAATGACAAACCAGGTGGCCAAGAATACCCCAAATATATCAACTCTTTCTTCAATTTTTCTCTTTGTTCAGAATATAAACTACAATAAAATATAATATTTTCTACTGTTTCAATATCCTGACCACAGGAACAAAGATTACTAGTACTTACTAAATTAAACCTGAATAAATAGCTATTGAAATTGCCATGACCTGTGAAAATTTGAGATAACTTAAAATCGGTGGAAAAATTTTTACACTTTAACCTTTGAAAAATAGATGGAAAAAAAATTCATTATTCCACAGCAAAACAGTTTTCTCCCAAGCAGCATATCTCCAGTGAGACAAATGGACCGACATCGCCCGATCAACCACTAAGAAATCTATTTAACTTTGAAAAAACCCACTGAAATTGAAAAATTCCTCAATTTTTTACTAGTTTGAACTTTAAGCGTCCTAAATTTTGAAAAAAACCCCATTCAACAATGAAAAAACCCACTGAATAATGAAAGAACCTATTTAATTAAAAAAACTCACTGAAACTGAAAAAAAAACACCATTTAATTTCTGAAACCTAGTTTAAATTTTGAAAAAAAAACATTAAAATTTAAAAACTATCCTAAACTTTGAAAAAAAAACCCCATTAAATTTGAAAAAATCTATTTAACTTTGAAAAAAACTGAAACCTAAAAAAATCTTCCTTAATTTAGTTTGAACTTAAAACGTCTTAATTTTTGAAAAAACCCATTCACAATATTGAAAGAAATCTATTCTACTTAGAAAAACACTGAAATTTAAAAAAAATCGCCCTTAATTTTTTTATAAACTTTGAACTTTAAACGTCCTAAATTTTGAAAAAAACCATTCAATAATAAAAAACCCTTATTGAAACCTGGTTAAAATTTTGAAAAAACCCACTCAACTGCAGTTCTTGGTATGTTATTTCGTTAAATGTTTTTCTTCAATATTAAAACTGCGAAAGTCTTGATTTTTCTTGAAAAACCCCAAAAATGGGTCAAATCCAGCCAACCCTGCTGGTCAGCCAATTCCTCCATAATGCAATTAATACGGAGAGTTAATCTCAAACCAATTCCCTAAAGAGCAACAAGAATGGTTGCCTTCATCCTTCAAGAAGAGGGATGTTATCCCATGTTTTAGCTCCTAATTAAAATAGCGCTAATTTAATCTTTGCCCGGGTCTTTTAGCCAGCAATTAACGTAATCTGGAATGTAAATATTGATGATAGGACCCCCATACGCTTCCTTAATGAAACTAGGCTAAAAGAATAATTAGGGGATGTTATTCAATGTGAAGAACGGCTGTTTAAAAAGGTAGGTGCTTATTTACATTTTATGAACTTTTAAGCAGTAATGAAAACGTTATTAGAATATCGTATAATTAAAGTAGATTTTTAACGAAATTTTTTGCAACCCTGGCTAAGATTGGATCTATGCGCTTTAAGCTTAAATTAAAGTATTATATTTATAAAACAACTTTTAATATGTGAAGTGTAGGTAGATTTATAGGTACCTACATAATAAAAAAGAAACGAGGAATTAACCTTAAAGTTTGTAATTACGAAACATACTTTTATTTAAGTGAATTTATAGAAGGATTTGTTGGATTACATTAGGGTTTATTCATTACCAAAAAATTTAATTTTCTATCACAATTTAGTTTTAATTACATAACTATAAGCAGTAAATAATTTTGGAGAAAAATAGTTTGTGGAAATAAAATTTAAAGTTTCAAAGAATTTTGTGGAAAACTAAAAGAAATTGGATGGAAAACGTTTCCATAATATTGCGAGATTCCTTAATTTATTTCATCAAGGTAAAATAAATATGGGGTGCCATTCAATATTTTAATTTTGTAGTAAAATATAGCCCAAAAGTTATATTTAATCTAAAATGAAATTTACTTACTTTGTATGTAAATTAACTTATAGTCTTTGCTTAATTTTAATAATTTGAAGAGATTGTTAGTTTATTGCAATCGGTGATATTTTACCGTAAAAAGATCTGCCATGCGCCAAGTTTCATTTCTTTCTTCAGGGTTCTGTAAAACGTGTTTTTCCTTGCGTTGAGTCCGTATGCAGAAAGGGCAACTTTACAATGTCCTCGGGAATTGCGGGATAAACAAATTTAGATCCGCGCATTAAGTTCGCGGCAAAAAAGGGTGTTTTGAAAATAAAGTGCCCATAAAATCGAAATGAGTAAAGTATGTTTTTATCCTTCCACATGAAAATTTGTGCGAGGTGTGTGTTATTTGTGACAAAAATCACTATCGTTTGTTAAAATTTCAGTATTTTTTTTTCAAAGTTGAATAGATTTCTTTCAAAAATTGAAAAGGTTTTTCAAAGTTTAGGATATCTTTTAAACTTTAATGGGTTTTTCAAAATTTAAACTAGTTTCAAAAATTAGATGGTGTTTTATTGATATTATTTTGACAAAACACATTTCACATAAAAAGAACTCACTAAAATTTGAAAAACCCCACTTACTTTTCTTAGGAGAAAACCACTTAATTTTGAAAAAACCCTTTTCCCGAAAAAAATTTTATATGGTTTTATTGAAAAAACCCGAAAAATCCCAACCCACTTGGGTTTAAAAAAAACGGGGTTTTGCCAACCCTATGTATGGCCAAATTTAGTTTACTTCTAGTTGTAGTTACGTAAACTTGATATATTTGGTATGAGCTGCGCTAGGGTTCCCCGGACCACAGGTTGAGTCACCGAAATAGAGAACCCCAATTCGTAAAAAAATCCACACAAGAAACTATTTCATTGCCTAATAAAAAATCTTAAGACCAAAAATTACAAGATCCTACTCTAACATTGATAACTTCGTTGTATAATAAGCAGACGACCCTCAAAGAGGCTATCGCTCGTGCCAGCCTTGAGGTAGACGGTGGGGGAGGGAGGGAACCAGTCGAGGGGGACACACCTGTGGAATGCACGCACCTGTGTGGGAACTCTCGCTTTCCGGAGGAATATTTTCAGGGGGCCGCTTCTGAGGGGACAGTCCCCCAGTTGGTGGGGAGACAATCGCGAAGAGGATGACCTACTAAAAATTCGCCGACTCTGGGTTGCCGGAGGCGGATAAACCGTTACGTTATTATGGAGTGTTTCAACAAAAGTATGCCCTATACGAAATCAAAAGTCAAGTTGTGGGCCGCAAAGTTATCTGGATCTTTTTTTCCATGATAGATATTTTCGGACGGAGAGTCTTAAATAGGGAATTTTTCCAGCGAAAAGGGGACGATGGTTGATTTTCAAAAATTTCAGATTATATTAATTTTTTACCCTATACAATTAACAGCATGGAATATTACTTAAATTGGGAGGTCTTCAAGAAAATGTTTGCAAGTTTCCCTTAAAATATTGTTTAACTTAATTTTTGGATATCCCATTTTGACCATATTCGACATAAAGGTTAACACAAGTCTTCATAAACCCTAGCTACGTTCAGAGGGAATTTCAGGATATATATACAATACAGTGTACTACAACTCCCCTCTCGAAGTCCCAATCTTTAAATTTTTCACCATAGAAAACGGCCAAAGCTACTCCTTAATTTGAGAGGTAAAAATAGGGAGCTCGGGGGTCGTCCCCCGAAAATTTTTATAGGTATAGGAAGTATAGGTGACGGTCTGGAAAAATCCCTCCCCCTGGAGCCGTGCCGGATCCGCGGCTGATACGCTGCATGCTGAGCGCACCGTTAAAGGCACTGTATATTTGGACGGCCTTTTTTCAACTAAACTCTACTCTAATTTCCACGGCTCGGCGTTTCATTGGTTCCATCACTAAGCGCCGAGACTGCTACGTAATCACGAGACCTACAGCGCATGCTCCACTGGCCGTTTTGGCCGTCCAAATATACACTTCGACCGTTAAATTAAGATTTTATATAGGATAAGACGATATGTCGTAACATTTAAAAAACAAAAGCACCGTAGTGATATAGTTTTTAGGTCATTTTTGTGTACTTGTGCAAGGAGAGTTAGGAGGACAGACTTGTTGAAACACCTAAAGCAGTATTCGAAATTTTGTTTTACTACCTTCGTAATCGTTAAAGGTCCTTAGAATATCTATCTGATTATACTATTGTTTAGATCTAGAGGTAGAATTAACAAGGGGATGTCTCTAAATACGTGAGGTGTTTTCCCAAATTGTGGACCCCTCCCTCCTCCTTGATGAGATTTTGAGACCCCTTTCCCTTACAGGTAAGTATTAGGCGAGCCTTCTAAAAAATATTCTATTTTGTCATTTTCAAGTAAGAAATTTAAAATCCATGACTTTCCACTGAAATCCATAAAAAAATTACTCAAATTCATGAATTTCCAAGTGCTAAGAAACTCAGTAGATGTACCAAAACGAGTTAAAATGATCTATGATAGGGTCAAATTATCAAGAATGTTTTGCAAGGAAATGTGCACGGGGAGCCTTTTGTTCGTTTAATTAAAAAATTCATAAGGAAGCAAATCCTACCAAAAAATTAAAAAGCTAAATCTAACCCATTACATATGCCTGGGGGAGCTTAACATTTTTATGGTTTAGTTAACTGTATAATTAAGTTTAAGTAGGAATATTGTGAAATAGAAACTGCGTTAGAAAGGGTAAAAAATATATCTACCAAAACATACCGCTTCTATTTTATCATGGTCACTTTTTTAAACATATTTTAAATCTCCATCCCTTATTTTAGGTCACAAAACGTAACTACATCCCATACCCTAGCCCAGTGGTCGGCAACTAGCGGACCGCGGTCCGCATCCGGACCGCGTGGGGTTATCTTGCGGACCGCCAAAACGTTTTAAAAATCATTAATTTGTATTTTTACACTTCAAAACTTAGTTTAACCCACTTATTAAGCTGAAATTTCAAAAAAATTCCTGGGGAAACCCCCCAGACCCCCATTTTTAATGTGAAAACCTCTAATAATATTAAAACAAGCGGGTAGCATACTCAAATTACATTGTTGTAAAAATATATGTGATTTGGAAGATAACAATTTAAAGTAGTTATAGTAACTTGTTTTTTTTTCTCCGGACCTCGATGAAAATTTTCAAAATTATTTGGACTCCACATAAAATTACTTGCCGACCCCTGCCCTAGCCCGTCACTTTTCAACTAAAAATATATTTAGAACAAGGTTTGGGCAAGAAATGGCACCCATTATTTTTATTCAAGTATAAGTGTACCTCCTTTATTACAATTTCAAAGTGAACTTTTACTTCATTAATTTAATTTTTATTATAATGTCATTTATACTCATGTAAAACTTAATTCTTCAGAAATTTATTTTTGTCAGTTTGCAATTTGAGATGTAACAAATTTATAACCCACCTCACAAATTACCACACACAAACCTCCTGTCGCCCCACCAAGCTTTACCGACAGCCCCTAAAAAGTAATTTCTTTCCTTAACTTTGTCATTTCAGGGAATGAAATTAATGAGAACATTGATTAATAAACGGCTTTGCTTGTTTTACAATTTAAGTTTATTTTAAGTGTTGCAAGCCTGCAGTAATGTCAAATAAGGCACACTAGCATATCTCTAGTGGCTTATCTACTGGTATGAGACTACGCCATCCAATTTCAAATTTTAAACACATTTAACAATGGATATCGAATTCAATGACAGTTCTTCTGATGATAGTAAAATAAAATGACAGTTTTGGTAGTTCAACTAAATTTCTATCAACTTTCTTACCTGAACAATATAAATCTAGAACTGTCCATTTCTATTTTTAGCATACTTGATTTGATGTCATCTAGATGCAAAAGAGAAATACAATTCAAAGTATGAATTAAGGTTTGATTAAAGAACTGGTATGCTTGCTGATTACACAATGAGGTTCAATAGAAGTCTACAAAAATGTGCGAGTAGATATCTTTTCAATTTTTTTATTAATATACAAAAGCAATTACACCGATTCCAAAACAGGAGGCTCATAACCTTCCGGCCTGTCAATTTTTATTCCTTCCTCTCCTATAACAGGAGTTGTGTCTGCTGAAGCTTTCCCTTCCCCATGAAGCTCTAGTAGTCGTCCCACTGTAATCAAGAAATAATGTAAGACAGGGTTGTAATACAGAATTTTTTTTAACTTCAAAATTACAGAATGCTCTTTAGTAGGTATATTTTTACATTTAAATACCCAGATGTATTAAAAAATAAAACCTTTAAAAACCTGGGATATGGTTTTGGGTATAACTTGTAAAACCATTTTGGTTATACACCACATAAAGCTTCAACACATCATTTAATCTTCGTAACATTGCTTTATATATAAATAATCTAAAGACACACAAACCATTATTTTTTGAAGCTCGCTTAGTAACAATTAGAAACTACTCACTGTCAAATTTGGGCTTTTTCAGAACTTTCACCTTTCTAATCATCACATCATGAAGAGGATAAATACCCTGGCAGGATTTTTCAATATCACGTCCCATACTATCAGGAATTCTGGAAAGGAACATTGATTATGTTACTGCTCAATGAAGAATACAGAAAGAATAAGTAAAACATTGCTTAGTTAATGGCTGATAACACTGGTATCATTGGATAACCTTGCATCTTTGATTTAGGGAATATACAGTACAAGAATGTGGATTTTGTTTCCTTGACAAGCAGATTTTCAGAAACAACCAATAGAATTTCATTTTAATAATCTGTTGCAGAAAACAGAAGGTGTTCCAAAGGCTTACAAGACCGATAAGTATTTTATATTATTTTACTCTTATGCTATCACGTATCTATGGAGGGAAATTTAAGTGCTCACTGGCTTTACTCCCAGCTCAGTCGGAGAATATCTTCATTCCAGCAACAGAATATTTTCACTTAAAATGAAATTTTGATAGTAATGGTAAAGTGAAACAAAAACTGACAGTAACAAAAACAAACCTTGCAATGCAAGGGATGTTTTAAAGGAAACCTCAAATCATTTTTAGCTGTGGTGCATGGGATTTTATTACTAATAATTACGATCTTATAAGTCATTGGCGCCATTTGTTGGCTCAAACACTCACTAATATTTCATATTGTACATTCCCTCTATACAGGGTTATCTTATGATGCTAGCATTAAACAGGAATTTATCGCAATACGCTTTTATATCTATCAACATTAAAATATGTTTCATGTTATTTTCATTAAATTTTTAACTATAATTCATTCCTGTGACTAAAGCTTCGTTTATCTGCTAACACAAGAAGTTCTTGTCACAATCATTACTATTCATTTAAATAGACTACAATAATCTAAATTTAATTTTCAATATCTTTTACTGGTGAGTATAATTGATTTGGCAATATTTTTCAAAGAAATTTGTGTTATGAAGCAATAATTTCTTCAAATGTATAATAAACTGATTTTTTTTCCACTTTACTGAATAGTTTGTTTTTAAAGTCTAAAGAATAAAAACAAAATTAAATTTAGTTGATTAGAATTATACGCAGTTAAAGTCAGATAGCAGGAATACAAAATAAATAAAACATGCTTATTAACTACTCGTTCGTTTTGCATTAAAATTGTAATTAATGTATATATAATTTTTGAATTAAACATTTAAAATAATGTTTTTTGGCTGAAAGATTACTATGCTTAAAAACTTTCGAGTACTATATTTAATATTAAATACTTTTTACTTTGCTGATATTTTATTAAAGAAGGGGTTCTCAACCGGTGGGTCGCGGGGCATGCCTATGGGGGTCGCGAAACAAAAATTAAAAACACTTATATTTAGTTATTTTTTATATACAGACAACACTTTTCAAAACTTATATATTATTAGAGAGAAAAGTTCGTTTCATGCATGACCTATTTGTGGAATAAGAGTAAATATAGGATGCATCGGCAGCGTATTGCGAGTGAAATGACAACTAAATGGCAGATAATTATTTAAGTCTTAACATTTTAGGTCTGAGGGGGTCCCCAAAATATTTTCCCTGAAAAGGGGGTCGCGGAGTCAAAAAGGTTGAGAACCCCTGTATTAAAGCAATAACATATTAAAAGACTTTTCTTGGGAATGCATAAAATCCTAAAAAAAAATTCATAAATAAAAATATAAATGAAATTTTAAAACTTGGGTCAAGAGATGAGTTTTATAAACTTAAACCCTGTCCGAATGATTTATACTAAATGCAATACGGATCTATCCATTAGTTATGGGAAAATTATGTCAAATTTTTTTTGCACCCCCCAGATATCCTCTTATCTCTACTATTTATTAAATGAGATATTTCTAGAAAACTTCCTTCTACGCAAATTCTATTAACTTATATGGAACTTCATAAACAGTTCCTGCCTAAAATATAGTTTTTTACTCCTTTTTGCTTTACAAATAAAATTGGTCATCTAATTTCAAAATCATCGAAATACATACTCACCAGTAAATAGTAATGAAATGATTACATAAAAAAAGAACCTAAATTATCTATAATTTATTTGAATATAGTTTATTTTATGGTTGCCTATATACATAGGTGGTTAATTAACGAATTCAATTAGTAATTACATAACAATAGTATTGTACATGTTAATTACACCATGTGAATTATAATCATTAAAACATAATGTATTATTATATTTACAAAACCTAACAAATACTGGTGACTATTCTAATTAACCATTAATTGGTGCAAACAAAATATGGACTATTCGTTTAAAAATATTCAGTAAGCAATCTTATAATCAAATCTTATGTCAACAGCAAGTAATTGATAATAAGATTCGATTACTTAAGTACTGATATCGGAAAAAGTACCCGCAGCTTTGATAACAAAATTACTGATCGCGAAAAAAGTATCAGTATGAGTATATTATCATATGAGTATCAGTAACAGTATGAGTACTCATACTGATACTCATATACAAAGTGAGTCAATGTGGGAAGAGTCGAGTCGAGAGGTGGATAGAGGCGAAGGATTTGGCGGGGGAAAAACCTGGCCGCGTAATATTTCTCTTGCGGATGATCAACGACTCGGGTTTGAGCGTTGCAAAATGAAAACAGAAACAGGCTGCGTTTGATCTACAGTAGGTATTTTAAAGATTATTTCATTGAAAATTTAAAACTAAATATGTCAATTTAAAGTATCGATACTTTTTTGGGTATCTAATACACTCGATACTTTTAGGTATCCAGTACTTAAGTATTTGGTATTGATACCTGCCCATCACTAGTAATATACTTTATCTGGAAATCTAAATTCCGAAATCACACCCTACCCTCAACTCTTTACGTAGGTTAATATTTGTCTTTAAAATATTTTTTACTGGTTTTATATTGAGCACAATTAGTTTTCACCTTTAGGAGAATTTATTATTGTGCATACGATCCGAAAAGGGGTTGCTTATACATAAAATTTTTGACTGGGAGTTGATTATCAGGAGAGAAAGCTTTAAAGGATAATAGTCATAGCCATGATGTACTTGTACATGATGCAGAACTAATTTAAATCTGCAATTTTTTCCATCAGCTCTCCATAGTTTTTAGGATGAATCCCATAATTCGTAGAGTGAAAGCCACAACCGTAGAAACTACGGAGAATACGTAGTTCTTGGAGTCTCTGGTTAAAGGTTTTCATAAAACTTTGTTACATTAAATTACTTTTATTTTAATTTAAAAAATCCATTTCACTATTCCAATCATTGTATAAAGATAGTTACCATTATATTTACAGAATAATCATACTTACAACTTATTGACTACCTCTTTAAGGTCTGAGGTCCCAACTTCTTTAACTATAATATCTGTCATTATTTTCCTAATTTGTTTTATCTAAAAGTAAAAAAACACTGGTAAGTTAAAACAAAACAAATAAATGAGCAATGACAATAAATTAGGAATAAAAGAATCATTAAATAGGAACAAAGAATGTAGTACCGACTGCTGTACTGTCCTTTGCTGAATCAATTAATACAAAGCTGCAGGCTGAAAATTTTAATAAATCAATAATATGCTGTGAAAATCATCTTCATGAAGGTAGGATTTTTTCACATTTGTGAGTAAGTTTTCTTTATTGAAACTAGAGTAATATTTATAATATCCATGGGATGTCTCATAATTTTTTTAGAATGCTATTTATTGTTAAATGAAATGAGTGTCAGGTAAAGTTTTTAAATTATTTGGAACAGCAATTGGTCATAGACCTTTACACCTTTTTGTGTCATCTTACCCTTACCATGTTACTAGAAACTGACTAACTTCTAACTCTAAACCAAGGGAAGGGAATACCAAAAATAGACTTTCAAATCCTATTGAATGTTGGCGATATTTTTGGTACTTACGTATTATACCGTCGACCGTTCAGCAGCCTGTTAAATTCAGCAGTACAGCTATAGAACAGTCAACGGCATAATACGCAAGAACCTTATTTTCTTACTTTAACCTAAGCATCATAAGTTGCTAAAAAAATAGAAGATATAAAACTACCATTAGAACTTAGTGCTTCAAACTGACTAGATATTATAACAAAGCATTTAATAATCTTCACTTTTGATATTACTTACCTGAGAATGCTGAGCATAACACGTCTTTTTTACTTGAGTTTGCCCTTTTCTAGTAAAGCCAATACAAAATAATCTAAGTAGGTAACCGTCTGTTGTTTTTACATCTACATTGGCTTCTATCAGTGTCTGCCATTTCTTGACCATGGAACGCAACTTGTCTGTGGTTAGGCTCATTCCATGAAAGTTGGTGAGAACATTTCTACCTTGAACATCCTCCGCACAGAGCTTGAATTTTCTAAATGCAATTTCGTCATTTTGTAGATCGGCAAGAGAGACTTCAAATACTCTTCCTTTCAAACCCTCAGAGGCAATTTCTAAAATAAAGCCACATTAGTAAGTTAGTGTGTTTAATATTCAAACCTTTGGTATTGGAAGCCAACCTTTCTAAATCGTTAAAACAACTAGAAATCTTAAATTGTTTTTTGAAAATTATCAAAAAATATTGTGGTAAATTTAAAAAATTCAGGTCTTAGCATCTTTTTAAAGTATGTTTTTTTTGCGAATAGAATTTGGCAAAAAAAGGTCATCAATAACTGGGCTGGATTGCAAAAATTAATTGAACACTTTCCACTTCGCACGATTCCCCTTTGGAATCGAGTCTGGATTGTTTGGATAACCCAATATCAAACAGAAAAAATATTCTATCAAATACAAAGCATTCCCAGTCAAATTTTTAAAAACACAAGTGTTTTCTAAACATTCTAAAAAACACATTCTAAAACAATTAGAATGATTTAAAGTTGGAAAAAAAGAAAATCATACTGATTCCACTTGTTCTGTTAACTAATGTTTTCCCTATGTTTCTGACGGCAAACATGCATGGTGCTTTGATGTCATACCAATCCTTGCGAGTAAAGGGGTCAACACTGAAAAAAGGATAAAAATAAACTAAGTAACAAATCGATTACCTAATTAAATTAAAGATATTTGCATCAATACCTTTATACAATATACAAATACAGCCAAATTATTATCACTATTTTAATTCATAGCTTTATTAAACATTTTGCTTCAAACATTTAATAAAACATTGTTTATAGTTTAATTAGAGTGCCTTTGGGGCTGTCTATAAAACATGTCACTTTTTTAAACATTTTTGATACCTACCTTCCCAATGTCACACTTCCCTATAACATCTTCCTCTAGGTTATCAGTCAAATACGTCTACCACAAGGCTGGAAAAACTTGCATCTCATTTTTGTTCTTGAGCTAAAGTGTAGCCCACCTTATAACTTCAAAGTGAACCTTCATTTCATTAGTATGATTCTCTTTAAGATATAGTTATACTTTTAAATGAGCTGCATTTCCCTCAAAAAATTGCTGTTAGTGTTTTAAAGATTTGTAAAGATGCAATGTCACATTTCTTGCAAGCCCCTTCCTCCTTGTAACAGATTGATAAATTCCCTCCAAGCCTGACACCAATAGAGGATGACTTTACTTTTAGATTAGTTGACCACTTTTCTCAGTGCAAAATTTAGTCTTAATTACTTACTAAATTGTTTGTAAATCCCACATGGACTAACTAAAGGGGATACTACTCACAGAGGTGCAAGTGACAAACTGTGTTTTAAAGCAATTTCCATTTTGAAACAGCTTCAAATTAGTGTTAAAAGATAAATTCAACTTCATTGTAAAGACTTTATAATGAATACACTCCCTAGGAAAATGTTCAGGTTTCCAAGATTGGCACAGCCTCATACTAAGTGAAACAATGCATTCACCTTATGATGTCAGAAAGGGTTAAGGAAAGGCAGCCCTCCACCAGGAAAGCTTTATCTTTTATGCACCCCCAAAGAATGGACTTGGGCAAAAACATTAGCGTTATTTGTGTAACATTCAACATGGTACTACTAAGGAAGAACAGCAGTCTACACGAGTAGGCTCGTTGGATGGTAATTTTTAAACAAAACACCCAGCACTCTCCAAAATATATAGGTAATTAAAATAACTCATGTTGGACAAGACACGACAGGAGCCAATTATTTTACAACTACCGATAATGTTCGGCACTAGTTAACTAAAAGTAGTTGAAAAGTAGTTAACTACTAGTTGCAACTACTAGTTAACTAGTAGTTCAACTACTTTTGGTTTAGAGTAGTTGAACTAGTAGTTTAACTACTTTTTTCACCAACTACTAGTTCCAACTACTTTCAAAAAGTTCAACTACTTCAAAAAATATTGAAAGATCAAAATTTTTAAAAAATATGTTACATCTACTAACAATGCCATTTTTCGTGATACATTTTCATATTTGGCAACCTTGAAATATATTTCATCCCACAGCAATTGACATATAAATGCCACCCTTTAAGTTGTGGTTTCCTTTTTATTTTTTTATCTTGTGCTCTGTTTAAGTAAATCATAGCATCAATGCATCATATCATAGAAGGAGGAGGGAGAAGAGGAAAAATTTTCCAATTAACACGTGCAGTTTTTTATCGGTTTTAAAAGAGCTTCATTTTGCTAGTTCAGACCTAGCGTTTGGATTGCACGTACGTTAGGGTGTATCGAAAAAAACTTTTTTTCGATTTTGATGACGCATTAGTGCAAAAAAGTTGTCTAAGGTGCCAGAGAGTACCTGTGAATTTTTTCAGAATTTTTGGATAATTTCTTAAGGTGCCACATTGGCCCTGAAGTTCCCCATGTTTATCCAATGGGGCGCGCCGCCTAAAAGGCCGAAAATTCGTTTTTCGCCCCTCATTTCTGCCCTGATCTCACGAGGAATGTCTTCCCTCGAGTTATGGACTCCATATGATGTATGCTACCCAACAAAACTTGAATAATAACTTATATCTCTATATTATGTTGATTGTGGGCTCTGATTTGAACGAGGAAATACGCGATTTTCGACCAAATTTGAGCATACAAAAAGCGTAATATAGATATTTAGGCTATTATTCAAGTATTGTCGTATAGTCTGGAGTCTAGATCATATAGGGTCCATAACTCGAGGGAAGACATTCCTCGTGTGATTAGGGCAGAAATGAGGGGCGAAAAACGAATTTTCAGGGCCAATGTGGCACCTTAAGAAATTATCCAAAAATTCTGAAAAAATTCACAGGTACTCTCTGGCACCTTTGACAACTTTTCCGCACTAATGCGTCATCAAAATCGAAAAAAAGTTTTTTCGATACACCCTAACGTACGTATATCAGATGACAAAGTGAAATCCTTTCTAGAAATTAGGGAGTTCAGGGTTTTCTCTCCTGGAAATTCCAGCACTTTGAAAAGCGATTTTAGGCTAGGTTTACGAGGATTCTAGATGTTTTTACTGCATTGAAAATTAGTAAGGCAATACTTAAAGTTAACGGCCCAATTTTGTGCTTAAAATATTGTTGTTCAGGCTAAGAGGGCTTAGAACTCTTAACCCCCCTTATATACGACACTGTACTGACTAATATAAATACAACTTAGAAATCTTTAAGACACCCAAAATCTGTATACCTATCAAAAATTGGCGAATATAGCCATGATATTTTTGTTATAAGGTAAGAAAAAGTAATCGAAAATTTGGGGAAAAATATCTTATGAAATTAAATAGACTAGTTAACTAGTAGTTAACTACTTTGGGAAATAATCAACTACTAGTTACAACTACTTCCAAGACAAAGTAGTTAACTAGTAGTTACAACTACTTTTTCCCAGACTAGTTGGTAGTTGGTAGTTAACTACTTTTTGACCAGTAGTTGCCGAACACTAACTACCGACCACAACCAATAATTTGTTACCAGACAGGAGCTATTATTTTAATGCATTGAAAACGCAAGTGAACGAATTTAAATTAAGAACAATATACCCGAGTTAATAGATAAAATAAACATTAAGTCAAGATTACCAAGCATAATAACATCCTAAAAACTTACATCTTCTTTTTGACACCCTTCTTTCCGGACTTAACCAGTCCCTTATTTTTACCAACAGCCATGTTTAAATTTTTACAGCAAATTTATTGTCTAAATCAAACGTGTTATCAACTCATATATTTAGTTAAACTAAACTAAAACTATTTCAATTTGCAATGCCGCCGACAATATAAACATTTTCCATATGGCGGTTACAAGGCATTTGTGTGCAGTTAAAATGTTGGAAATTGTGCTTTAAATTCAGGGGGGGACTTTGTGTATCTTCAGCTATGCACTAAGCCAAAGCCTTGATCGTAACCGTGGGTGTAAAACAACTTCGACTTGTACTTCTCAATCATTATTTACAAACATAACATTATAAACTAACGGTTCCGATAGTGGCGTTCCGAATTCCGATTCCTGCCGGCCGGGCGTACCTTGATTGTAGAGAAATGGTCAATTGTAGTGTGCCCTACTGTTCTTCCTATAGTCAAAAAAGTTCTATTAAAAGTCTTCAAGAAGGAGGGGAATATGTATCTTACCATGAATTTCCCGGCGATCTGAACCTTGAAGCACAGTGGTTGAAAGCGATCTCCAGGAAGGATTTCGTCGTTAATCGTAATTCTAACTCGAGTCGAGTTTGCAGTAAGCATTTTCGAGAAGAGGATTTTCTTCCTTTCAAGAATGGAAGACGGCTGAAAGCAGGATCTGTACCCTCGGTTTTTCCTGACTACCCTAAGTACATGCAAACATCAGCATCATCCTCTACACCTAGGAAGCCCCCAAAAAGAAGAATGGAATCTTTAGACAAAGCTGAACTTCATCTTTTTAAAAGAACGAGACCTTCTATTCGAGATTGTATTTCTAATAACCCCATTTATTCCATTGATTTTGATGAATTTGTTTTCCCCCAGATTTTGAAATTTTATCCTGACAGTAAAATAGAATCCTATTCTACAGACAAAGTAGTCTTGAGAATGAATTTAGGAGATGGAGAAGAGGCAGAAACTTTCGTTAAATTTTATTCTTCAGTCACCAATACGAACTGGATAGTTGTAAAGACAGTTTCTTCCCCACAAAGGTAAGTTAAAATTAAAGTAAATATTTGATAGATAAAATCTTACTTCAAGGGCCTTAGCACCAAGATTGATAAGCACTAAATTTAAAGCTGTGAAAGCAAAAAGCTAAAAACATAGTCTAAACTACTTAAAACTTAATTAGGAAACAAATTAAAAATATTAAAACATAATTTAAAAGTATTTATCACTTGATTCACGAATTCTTCAGACTGATACAATGATACAGGAACTAGTAATTCCAACATCTTGTTTGTCCTGCGATAAATTAAGCAATGCTAGGTATATAAAATTTCAAAGATTCCTACCCTTTATAACATCTGCCAAATTATGTCAAAAAATGTATTCCAATATGCTTTACCGAATATTAACATTCTGTCTAATATCTGCTATCAAATTTCGTTCTGCCATATTGCAAATATCAAGGTTGAAAAATACATATTAATCTTATAAAGCAATATACATTGAAGTTTTTATGTGATAAACATTCTAATCCAACTAAATTACTCTTCACTCAAGCATTTTTAGTAATAAAAAACACAAATAAATCACCAAATCACAGGCATCAGCCACAACACTGCTCATCAAAACAAAACAAGAACTCTTTTCGAAATGCACAGACAATATTTGAAAACAAGGGAGCATTGCATATTCTACACACATGACGGTGCAATGTCCAGGTGCAAACGAAGAGTGATAGTCATCACTCTTCATTTGGCCATTTTGGAAGATTACGATACAAGAGCGCATTCTTACATCATTTAAGTTGAATCACTCATTGCCTTGGCATTCCACTCGTGATTGGGAGTCTTGGGAATCTATCTCTTCACTACGTAATCTATCGCCAAGGCAACCCTTTAACTAGGAACTATCCTGTTTGGTTCTTGCGTATTATCCTACTGACCGTGCAGATTAAACCATACCAAATATCATAGACTAGTGCTTCTGAATAGTCAGCGGGATGCGTAGGAACCAAGTTTTTTTTAGGTGTCAGTTATGTTTTATGTTTTTTTTTCTATCTTTTAATGTTTAGAAAAATAAATTATTGTTTCAGATTAGTCTTCAGTAAATTGTGGGTTTGTCAGCACAGTAGTAAAAACAAAAAGACAGATTCCAAACGAAACGTCTCGTGCAAGAGTCACTTAAAAATCATCATTAAGAAGGTCAACAGAAATACCAAAAAAAATGACTCCTTCTTGAGTTTATGCCCTCCACTATCTACTGAAGTGACAATATCCTTGGAACATTCTCATTCAACAATATCAGAAGAAGCACTTAAAATGCTTCGTGTAAATGATGAGGTAAGTAAGCTACTATTAAGTTATCTTTCTTTATCTGTAAATTGTAGACCTTTCTTAACTACTTGCCTGATGTGCCCGAACGCCGCTTGTGTGATACTTTGCTTTCCTGATAATCCCGAGCTGGCTCGTCCGTTGATTCTCGCTTTGTATGCTAAGTTTTTTTCAATGGTTTTAATTTCTCTTTTTTTGCATTATCTTTTTTTAATGTCTCTACTTTTCCATAGGAGTTCTCTTCACTCTTATAAGAGGAAAAGACATGACCAATTTTGGTTATTCAACTATGAAGTCCACCAATTGGACACATGCATTCCTTTTTGTTTTTGTGGGCAATATCTCCCCTTTTTATTCTATGAAAAAGGGTTTATTACTGAGCATGTTCCTAGACAAGTTTCTTGCTATCATGGGGTGCAATTCCCACTGCTGCTGTTTTATTGCTCGAAAAGTAGCTAGTACATAAGGATGTATCGAAAAACCTTTTTTTGGATTTTGTGATGCATTAGTGCGGAAAAGTTGTCAAAGGTGGCAGAGAGTGCCTGTGATTTTTTTCAGAATTTTCGGATTATATCTTCAGGTGCCACATTGGACCTGAAGGTTCTCCATGTTATCCTATGGAGCGTGCAAGCCAAAAAGGCCAAAAATTGGTTTTTAGCCCCTCATTCCTACTCTAATCACATGACGAATGTCTTCAGTCAAGTTATGGACCCTATATGATGGCTTCTACTCAACAAAACTTGAATAATAGCCTAAATATCTATATATGTGAGGCGGAAAGCGAAAAGGGACCTCTTGTTGGCAAAGTTGATTTCGAGAAAAAGCCAAAAAACCGGAAGAAGGTCAAAACTATTGAATTTTTTTCTCTCGATTTTATCGATCCTTGAACCCTTTAGAACCGAATTTTAGCTGTTGGAATCATTCCTTAACTGTGAAAAATAACGAGAGGGTAGCATTTTGAAAGTTTAAGGTCGTTTTTCGCGAGATCCACTTATTCTATTAAAATGAAATTGACAAATTAGATTAAATTGTTCTACAATATTGAAAAATTTAAAATTTTAAAATTTAGAAGGTTAATCCCAATCCAGCGCTCAAGCAGCTTGGACAGAAGATAGCCTAATATAAACAAGCCAAATTTTACAGAAAAATAATATGAAAAATAAAATGATAAAGGTCTGAGGCGTTGGACTCTCATCAGGGGGTCCATCCAACGCCCCACACCCGGACGGCCTTTCTGAAACTGTCGCAAAGCGACAGCTGAACCCCAAGGCCATCCAACAAAACACATAAAAATCAAAATAACAATACAAGAAAAATTGCTAACTCACATCATCCAGTGAAATATTCAAAATTCAAAACGATCCCAATCTAGCCAGTATATATAAACCTTAACCCTCCGGTTACAGTTTATCTCTGTTACAAAACAATCCAGGAAACTCATTATCATTCAAATTCTTTTTAAATATAGTCAAAGCTTTCTCTAAATCTGATGAATTATTGCAAATGCGCCTTATTCTGTTTAGCTGATTGTAGTAAATATTATAAAATATGCTTGGAGCTAAATTGCTGTAGTAATTTGTGTAAATATTTACCTTAAACTCAAAATCAATTCTTTTATCATACAGACCAACCAGCGCAACTCTGTCAGATATGTTTATCCTTAAATCCAAAAAGTTTATTTCTTTACTATTAGTATTCGTTTGCTTCAAATTCAATTCTTTTGGATAAGCTCTTAAAATATCATTAATATCATCAGGATCAAATACAATCAAATCATCCACAAATCGAAATGCTGAAATCAGATCTATATTTTCGATTCTACTTTCATAATAATGTAAATACAAATTAGCAAAAGCTGTTGAAAAACTGTTTCCCATAGGAATACCTTTAACTTGTCTGTAAAAATCTAATCCATTATAAACATAATTTTCAAAAATACTAAACTTTGTCAATTCAATCCACTCATCTTTTTCTATTTCTTCTTCTTTTAAGTAAAGATCATAATACCCAATACAAATCTCGATCAAATCTTTGTGCGGAATGCTAGTAAACAAATTTTCAAAATCAAAAGTGAAGATTTTCTCAAAGGTTCTATTCCTTAAAAACTCAAGTACATCATCATTACTATTGATTATAAAACTATCTCCCATTTCAAAAACTTTATTCATAATTATTTTTAGATACTTAAAGAACTTCTTACTAAATACTTTATTATAACACTCCGTACTGCATGTAACAAATCTAAATTTTATAGGATTTTTATGGAACTTTATTGTTGGGAAAATATAAGGATACTTGAATAAATGATTTTTCAGTTTTAATTTCTTATGAAAAGCCAATATTCTATTTTCCAATTCTTTTTTACTTGTACCCATTTTTATAAATGTTCCATTTCCATTATATTCATTCAAAATAACTTTTTTGAAAAAAGCCTTGCAGAGAAATCCAAAATTTCCAGCAGCCTTATCCACAACTGTAATAGCAAACTGTTTTTTTAATTCTGATATCTTATCCTTTATATTTTTATTGTGGAAAACTCCTTTTTTGTTATAAAAATAGTTCCTTTCCCAATTGTACTTCAGATCTTCAATAATGTTTAATTTCCAGATCTTAAATCCTTCAATAGGCCAATTCAGTTTTCTAGACATTTTTAAAATAAAAAGGTCCAAATCTTCTTTTTTTTGTTATAAAAAGAATTTGAATGATAATGAGTTTCCTGGATTGTTTTTTAACAGAGATAAACTGTAACCGGAGGGTTAAGGTTTATATATACTGGCTAGATTGGGATCGTTTTGAATTTTGAATATTTCACTGGATGATGTGAGTTAGCAATTTTTCTTGTATTGTTATTTTGATTTTTATGTGTTTTGTTGGATGGCCTTGGGGTTCAGCTGTCGCTTTGCGACAGTTTCAGAAAGGCCGTCCGGGTGTGGGGCGTTGGATGGACCCCCTGATGAGAGTCCAACGCCTCAGACCTTTATCATTTTATTTCTCATATTATTTTTCTGTAAAATTTGGCTTGTTTATTCTATTAAAACTTTTAATTACTGGCGATTCGTCATTTTTTGAGCTACAAGGATGATGATGGTCTTAAAATCTTCATAAATCTGTACAGATTGAGAAAAAAATAGTAACTCCATTTCGACGAACGCCGACAAGAGATCCCTTTTCGCTTTCCGCCTCACATATTATGTGGATTGTGGGCTCTAATTTGAACGAAAAAAGACCCGACTTTCAACTAAAGTTGAAAAAACATAATATAGGGATTTTGGCTGTTATTCAAGTTTTGTTGGGTAACATACATTATATAGGACCCATAACTCAAGTTAGACAACTTTTCCGCACAAATGCATCATCAAAATCCTAAAAAAGCTTTTTTTCGATACACCCTATAGTACGTACATTCTTTTTTTTAATGTCCACACACCGAAAAACGTGCTATTACTATCCAGATTCCAATGTGGCATTGTGTTTGACACCCTATTTTAAAATTTATCACAGAAAAGTGAATTTTTAAAGAAAAATTTAAGTAATTCACAACATAATATTTTCCTTACTATCCTTTCCTGTAAAATCGGCTTTCTGGCTGAAACCGATGTGTAGTGTGGAAAAAGCAAGCTTTAGTAAAAGTGCTGCATTTTTGCCAAGATTTAAAATGGCTATACATTGTTAAAATCATAATTTATATGAGTTTTGATGATGTTTTTAGTTTGAGTCAATTTATCTAAGCTCGAATATTGTTATGAAATATATGCTTTTTATGGACCTATTATTCCAAAATAAAGTAACTGTGATGAAGTGGTTAATAACTGATTTAAAATTTTAGGTTAAGGAACAATTTTTCGATTACTTCAACGAAGGAAAGACTCCTGCTGAGGCCATTCTGTATCATGAAAATAAATTTCTTGAGAAAAAGGACTTAAAAAATGCATCAGTTAACCCTACTCATAGACAAGTTTATCATATATACAAGTGTTGGAAGATATTAAACTTGGGTAAGGACTTATACTAAAAATCCATAAGAAAGATGATTCGTTTAATGCTTAGGGAAGATGGAAGAAAAGCAAAGGATTTATGACTCATTGAATGTTGTAAGATTTGAACTTATTCATTGATTTACTTACCATTCAAAATATTTTGTTCAAGGGCATAACCAAGGTTGGAGAATCCTAGGAATAACTACACCCGCCCCCCAAAAAGTAAAAAACTTTCTCTTGTAGTATTGAAAGTGACTAAATTTATCCAGTTCCTTTGTCCTATCCCATTCCCATTGACTGTCATTTTCAGCTGCACAGTTAATAGGCTTTTCAGCGTCACAGCAGATGCGATGGGGTAGTACAGTTTCTTCTACATCCTTCCAAATTACAAGTTGTACTATATGTCTGTGTAGCAAAAATTTTTAATAACATCAACCTTTAGGGTTTAAACCTCTAAAATAAAAAATGCCTATATAGTTAGTTCACTTAAGGAATAAAAATATCTGGTTTCATAAATTTTTATATTGATCATAGAACTTGATATGATAACTTGATAAACTATATTTTGCTGTTCACTTGACTTATCTAAAATATGTATTTTGCACAGTCAGCCACATAACACTTTTAATTCGCATGAATCAGGGTTTCCCAAGTGGTTGAGACCAATCAGGATTTTCCAATCAGGAATATTGACCCATGTGGAGTTATCAAAGTAGGTCAATGAAGCTGAAAGATTCTGTATATTTAAAGGTTTAGTCTTTTCAGATATTTAAAGAAGTTAGGTCTAATAAGCATTTTTATGGTACAAATTCCTTGAGGGATTTTTTCTCCAAATCATTTTTAAAGATAAAAGGAAAATAAGAAAAAGCAGTGTCTTGAGAAATGAAATGAAAAAACTTTGTACACTTAACTTTTTAATCTTCATCCCAATTTAGAAAATAAGATTAGGTATATTTATTTTTTAACACTAAGAGTTTTCTCGGTTTAACAAAGAAAGCTGGAAATTTAATGTTATATTATTACTGGAGGTGTTTTGGATGGTGCTTTTGTATTTAATTTAATGACATCAATGTACAATAAACACTCCAGTTGAAATGAAAAGCAATTAATTAATAATAAATGAGATATTAAACATGAAATTAATTGTTGATATAAGCATATGCACTTGTTTCTTAGGGCAGACTGAAGGTTCCTCTAATCATATGTGGAAGGAAATTCAACTGTCTAATGCTGCTCCAGTGATTAAAGCTGAAAAACAAGACTTGGAAACTTTTCCTGGTAAGAAAAAAATTTGTATGTTTAACTTTTTAATCTTTAAACCAAATTAAAAAATAAGATTAGGAATAGTTTATTTTATAATATTCAGAGTTTGCTCAGTTTTACAAAGAAAGATGAAATATTAAGTCTTACAAAGATATTAAGGGAACTATTTTTGTATTATGATTATTTAATGACATCAATAATACTTCCTGGTTAAAATGAAAACTGTTACATATAGTTATTTAAATATTAAATGAAATGATTAACATTAAATTAATTGTTGATATAGACACACACATTTGTTTCTTAGGGCAGACTGGAACTTCCTGCAAATACATGAAGAAGCAAATTCAAGAATCTAATGCTCCTCCAGTGATTAAAGCTGAAAAGGAAGTATTTCCTCCTGGATCAGCTTGCCCATCAATTTCTGTTTTTGAAGAAACTTCTTTGTCATCAGATATGCAATGGGAAGAAGAAACCCCACCGCTGAGTGATACTGAAACTCTTCCTAGCAATTCAGAAGAAACAGTTAAGTTAGCTTCAGCTGCACAGAAGGAAGAACTTCAAAGGGAGTGGATGAGGATCTCAAAAATGATTTTAGAATCAAACATGGGGAAGGATCAAGCAACGGCCCTACTGAATACCTTAAAAAGTATCAAGACCGTAGATGACCTACTGAGAGTCTTCAAGCCATCTCCTCCGAAGAGGCGCCATGTTAATGTACAGTTAACCACCTATGCAGCAGCATTGTTAAAGAGAAGTAAAAAGCAGAAACAAATTTTATCTCACCGTATACAAAGCAGAGCAACCTAAATCACATGGACTGTATCATCTTGTATGATAAAATTTAAAGTAGGTATGTGTGTATGGGGCCATTCCAATATTATGTAAGCATGTTTTTGGTAATTTTTACCCCCTCCCCCTCTTGTCAGCAAAGATAACCAAACTGCAACCTGTAAGTACAAAAAGTAGACACCACCTTCAGCCATAAAAACATAAAAAATTTTGCACACAAAGCTATAAAAGGGGAAGTGAATTGATAAGATATCTCAGCAGAACCTACTCTGGTATCATGTGAATGGAAAATAGGTATCTTTACCTTACATGTTAATAATAAATAAAATTTTAAAAAATCCTGAGGAGAATTCTAGATTACTTTGGTTGGGTTGTCTCCCTCAGTATTCAGTTGTTGATAACGCTTAAGATTAAGTGTAGAATTACCTTGCCCTTCCAGCTCTTCTATTTTTATCTCATCGGTAAGCCTAAAATAGCCCCCTGAAGGCTTATAATTTAGTCTCAAAGTAACACTCATGTGTTTGTTATACCTGTGATAGCAATTTTGTTGCGATTAAAATATCAATTTGTGTATATTCTTGTGTTTATTCTGCATTTCAGACATTATCTCAAATGTTTTTGTAAAACTAATCACTTATAACACTTAAAATATTTCAAATTAGATTTTTGGAGTATATTGAAAATTCATTTTTGTAAATTGCTTATATCTTGGCTTTATAACTTAATTTTTTCTTTAAAAATTACGTCAAAGTTTTTTATTACACGTGAGTATGATTTTCGGTGAAATAATACCATATTAGAGCAAATTAAGGGAAAAATTGGTAAAGTGGGCAGTGATCCAAAAAAAGTTTTAAGAACCTCTAAGGGTCTTGAAGGGAAACTAATCAGTATAAAAGAAAAATTTTAATTTGAGAAGGGAATCTTGGGGGTTGGCATGTCCCTTTGCAACCTCCTGGCTATGTGACATAGCCATTCAGAATGTCTGCATTTGTACTGTTTACTCATTTTAAGAGCATTTTTAAAAAGCTTAGTTAAAAATAATCATAAAAACAAATAATAGTTTAGTAGAATTTTAAAGTTAAAACATGTTTATTTATACATTTGTACAATAATTCTCCTGTTTACAAACTTAAGTTACAAAAATTACTTTAGTAACTAATAAACAATAACCGGTACATTTGTACAATAATTCTCCTGTTTATGAACTTTAGTTACACAAATTACTTTAGTAACTAATAAAAATAACCGGTAGCCACAGTGATTTAGTTGTTTGATCTTCAAATAAATTTCTTACAAACTTCAAGGATACTGAGTTGAAAATCAAAGTATGAGTTAAGGCAAGGTAAATAACAAATTTCTATGTTTCTTTTCATCATGTATGCCATTGTAAAAAATTCTATAATGAGACAAAGAGAAAACAAGAAAAAAATATCAACAAGAAATTGTGTTGAGGAAAAAGCTATATATATACCAAGTAAACTTGTTTTTAAATTCCCAAATTTGGAAGTTTTAAATTTTTCAAATTTTTGAAAAGTTTAACATTTTATGACATTTTTATTTTAGGTTAATTCACCAATAAAAAACAGTGAATCCATAAATAGTACCAATAATAAATAGCTGCACTTTAAGATGTGTTAAATTGAGTTTTTGTTAAAAATTATAATTATCCAAACTGATTATGGGCAGGACTTATACCTGAATCACTCATATTTATATGCTATATTAGTTAAATACTAAGGTACCAAAGAGTTTTGAACCCTGACTTAATAATACAGTTAAGATGATGGTTTTACACCTAAAATTATTGATTAAACTCATTGAAAATCAATACAGAAATGTTTTTGTTATAAATATAAAAGATACAAATTCTTTAAACCATAAAACTGAGAGAAATTTTATATTGAGGAACAAAATAACAAATTATTGAACTTGCTCCAGCATTTCAGTCTCATCCAACCTGTCAGGAAAGTCTTCTAATATGGAATCAAACAAGGCTGGATCGTTGTCTAGAACAACACTAACTTCCGGTAAATACCACATCATGTCAAGTGAAGATGTGTACAGCTTTTCTAGCTCCTTTTCATCAGCAGGAATGCAAACATCAGGTTGATCTGAAATTCAAAAACCTTTAATCTGAATTCAGTTTTTCAAATGATATTGTGTATAATTTAGAGATTAAAGTGGTGAGACTTTAAAGATTGTAAATACTAATACTTGACTAAAATGAATATATAAAGTTTTAATCATGATGTCAGTTTATTTTGGACACAAAGTATTAACATATACAGGGTGTCCCAAAAAAGACTGACACATTTAAAAAATCAATAACTAATAACTCGAAAACTAAAAAAGATAAAAATAAGCAGTTTGTTATATCCTACTCCTGGGAGTCTTAGGTGTAGGATGCAACAAACCTTGTATTTTTTATCTTTTTTAGTTTTCGAGTTAGTTATTGATTTTTAAAATGTACGTCTTTTTTGGGACACCTTGTATAATTCAAAACAAATCACACATAAACTACATTTAGACAAAGCAAACTAAATCTAGACACTACTTTAACATTTAGTTGTTTTTACTGTAAAATTTCTTTCTTTCTTTCATTGTTTAGCACATTTTTTTCAGCCTGATCAAGTCTGAATAAATTTTTGACCAAAACATGCCAATCTTACCTTCTAAAATCACATCCAAGTTTGGATCTTCCACCATCTCCTCAAAATCCTTAGCTGCTCTTTCTATGAAAGATTCAGTAGTGTTAATATGCTCTCTCAAATGAGCTTTCAAGGTTGAAGGGCAGATGTAAATGCCAGAACACACACAACACACATAGGCTGGTGCTCGGTGACACTTTTCAAACAACTTATTTTCCGCCGGGTAAGAATCACCCAACTCACTCTCAGCACTGAGTTCGGAGATGTTTTTGTCAGTTTTTTGAATATTTGAATCACTTGAAAAACTCAAAGGTTTATTCATGTGGAACGTTTGACTACACTCGGGGGTTGAACTAGGTTGAATGCAAGTTTGGTTGACGTTTGAAGCATATTTGGAACTGCTCATGCATCCTCCGATGATTTCTAGAGTTTTGGTGCATTCTTCCAGGACTGTTTCAGTAGGATTAAACTGACTATTACTATTTTCATTTTTAGAAGAAATAGTAATACATGATGAAAATGTCTTTTGAGAAACACTCAGTAGTTCAGTCTGTGTTTCTTTGAACACATCATCGTACAAATCAATGCTTTCAGAATTCTTCTGTTCAAAAATAGTTTGTAAAATGATATCTTCCAAAGGATCTTTGATAGGCAAAGCCTTCTGATTATCCTGATTTGAAGCCTGTAAGGATGGCATACTTAAAGTTTCTTCAAGTTTAAGGTCTTCGTGATAGTTTACACGCTCATTATTTCCTTGGCTTAAAGAATTTGTTTTACAGACACGACTTTGAATGGGCTTGACAAAGCTTGATTGGGACATTAAAGTATTTGTGGGATTCTGGCAGGATAAGGAGACTTCGAGGGAATCTTTCGATCGCAGTAGTTTGAGATACTTTTTTCCACCAGGGTTTTTGTGATAGTTTTTAACATGAGCTATCAAAGATCTCACATTTTTGTAAGAATTTTTACACAGTTTGCACATAACTGCAATACTTGAATGTGTGTCCTAAAATAAAAACATTTAAATGTTAAACTAGTAAGGAAGTATGGAAAAAGAAATTATTGGTGAATTTTGGAATGAAAATTTTAGCTAAAGCGAGATTAAGATTATTTCTCTGAAAAATATACATAAGGAATGAAAAATGAAAATACTTTTTACAGAAATTAAAAAGGAAAATAAATATGGAGGAATATAAAAAACAGGTTAGTAACAAACTAACACTTTAGATCTAGGCCTTTAAAAGGTAAGGAGTTAAAGTTTATCAAATTTAGAAAAGGACATATTAAGATCCCTATTGGCTACATTTTTAAAGGAATCCTTTATGGTTTGACCTTTTAACCATTTAGAAATAGTGGAAGCTCTTATAAGGTGGTATTAATATTCATATTCATAAGAGCAATACAGTGAAAACCCATTACAAAAAAATCCTGTTATTATGAAAATCCCCAACCGTTTTTATTAGAACTATCAAAATATTGTAACAATGAAATTTCTGTTACAATGAAGAAATTTTATATGAAGTTCATTATAACAGGATTTTACTGTCTTGTGAAATGGATTATCTTTATCATTAATCCTTATAAGTGCTTCAACTGAATATAATAACTTTTCCATGCCAATTTTTAACTACACTTCATTTACAAACTTTTTAAAGAGAATATCTAAGCCAATGATTGAAAATAATTGGGAACAAAGCACAGAGCCAAACGCTTACCTCATGGTCCCGTAGATGAGCTCTCCTTGTTGTTTTAAAAGAGCATTTGGAGCAAGAAAAAACATTCCCCGTATGCTTCCTCATGTGAGTATAGAGACTGCCCAGGGAATTAGTTTCATGAGGGCATTTAGGGCAAGTGAATGGCTTGACATCTGTATGGGTAAGACAATGCATACGAATGTGGGTGATGGAGGGCTGAGTCTACACACACAAAAAAAATTTATATCAGTTGAAACACATGAAATGACAAGGACAATCTATAATTACACAGACATCAAAGCAATGTTATTATCACAACTGAAATTGAAAGAATAATTTTGCTTAAATTAGGTATATGACTAAGTAGAATTTATAGTACATTTTGAGGTTGAGAGAAAATTAAACTGAATTATTCTTTCAAATGTCAACTTTAGCTGAACAAGATTTCCATTCTATTATGTGCTAATAATCATTCTATTTATGTGCTAATTGTTTTGTACTTTATCTATTAGTTTTCATTTTTCCAATCATACATTTTATAAATCTACCATACCATATATTTATATGGTATGGTAGTGAAAAGAAATATAAAGGAATTATAAAATGTAAAGGCATTATAAAATAGCCTTTTTACAGTTGACAATGAAGTGTTATACAGTTTTTGTTTACATGGGTGACAATCTTTTAAAAAATTACAAGACTTTGAACAACCTTTTTAGTCATATTCCCCAGTTTAGCAATTTTTTTAATTGCAGAAAAACTTATAAAATATTATAGAACAGAAAAATATTATATGAACAAACAGGACTTTAAAATTAAACAGGATTTTAAATTAAACCTGTATCTGAGTAAAACAGGCAAAGTTTCTGGGCAAAATGCGCAAAGTAAGTGCTAAAATTTAGTACAACTTGTTGCTGATTGGTAGGCTTATTTTGCATTTTATAATATACCAATGACGAAATTCCATTCACAGATTTTTTTACGGACGGAATTATGTCCCCAGAACGGCACTAATGTTTATTATTAATTTCTTGGGTCAATTATTAAGACTTTAATCTATGCTGGCATATTAAAAAGTTCCCTGTTTAACCCTTTATCTACGCTACGACATTATGATTCTCTTCAGTTTTTTCGTGTGTATATTTTTAGTCACTAAATTGAAAATTAAGGGATTTACATAAATAAAATAATCATCTTTTGATTTCCATCTGCTAGATCCAATTAATTAAATTGATACTTTTGATTACTGTCAGTACACGGAGAGCTAAAATATTCTTTTTTTGTGTGTATATTTACTACTATTTTATTACAATTAAAATATATTTACTTTTGACTTAAATTACTTCTTTGCGGAAACGAAAATGACATTCATAGGAATTCGATCAAAATGGCAACTGAAAGCAAAACTTCAGTTAAATCTATTCACATTTCCCGCTAAAATACTCATCATAGAACCTTTGCTGCTTTCTATCCTGGAAGAGGAAAACTGAAAGAGTGTTCCTGCAAAATATCGTCAGTTTATTCGTAAGGATGGTTATTCTATGTAATTTTAAAGTTGGTGGGACTTGTAAGTACCATCAGTAGATAAAGGGTTAAACTAAACAAACGTTGTTTACATAAAGCTATAGCTAAAATCAAACCTTTTTGCAAACAGAACAAATATAAACAGATCCACAGCTTTGGTTTTCAATTTTATTCCTCCCTGGATTCTTTTTCTCTTTTGTAAATAAGTAATCTACGAAGCTGTAATCGATTGATTTTAGATGATTTTCAAAATCAAGCTTTTCTTTTTCATCATTAAAAAGACGCAGATGCGGAGGTTCTTTTTTCTTTGGAAGTATTTGTTCAGTGGTTTTTTCAAGATGAACATTTTCCTGATCTGAAAAATTTAGATTGTAAGAAAAATGGATTTTAAGTTCAAATTTGATCATCCTTTTACCTGCATAAAATATTTGTAAGAAAATTAAAAGAAAAAAGTTGTTTTTAATGTTCTTCTAATTTCTAAAATTAGGTGATGGGTTTGTTTTCAAAATTTAGCTTAGCTTAAGAATTTTATTACTTAATTGAGATAATGTAAAAGTTTGATGAATACACCATCTGTATGAAAAACCAATGTCTAAAACAGAAAATTTAAACACTGTAAGTAACATGATTAAGTTTAGTCTTAAACAACAATTCTTTAAAATATTCAACACTTTTTACACAACTAAAATTATACTGTTTTTCTTCTCATAACATATGTGGGTGATTTGAAAACGAAAACTTATTAGATGATGTGACAATGAAATTGCTATTCAAAGGGTAAATCTATAAAGGATATAATAAATACTCCTGGTACAAAATGTATTGTATAACCAGAGTAAATATTTGTTTTCAAATTCAGTGAGTTATAGCTTAGTGAAATTAACTTATCAGTATGATATTCATATATTAAGTTTTTATTATATTGATATTTACAATGATATGACAAAAAAATTAAAAACATTATTAATTTTCAGTGGCAAGAGTAGTATTCTTTTAAACCATTCAAATGTACCTATCATATTTTGAACTTCATTTCCATCAAAAGGCTGGTTTTGATGTTTATCTTTACGAGATCGTTTGGGTAATCTTCGCCAAGGAGTGATGTCAATATTCATATTTAATTTAAACTCTTCAGAACTTTCATGATGATCTGACTCGTCCTAGAAAATACATTCATTGCAAATGTAAATAATGCCCTTCTTTCTAAAAAGAGGAAATGTATCAAGATTACAAATTTCATCACAATTTAAATCATAAGGATTAGAAGTGCCCTTCTTACGGCACTCTGTTAAAGCTATGAGAACAAAATTTGTAACTGTAACAAAACCCGCAGAACAAATTTACAGAAAATTTGCTACCTGAATTTTTCACTGAACTCTAGCCATAAAACTTTTACTGAAAAGAACAAAATATTCCTCATATGTTCTCTTATCACAGATGCAATTAAAATTGAAAAAAAAATAGATTTTACAAAAATTTAACATAGGATAACGTCATCAGTATAACGGTTGCATACAGAGTAACCTTTCTGTTTGTCAGAGTAACCTTTTTGTTGGGGAAGATCTGCAAATACAGAACTGCCCCAATACTTTTACCTTTTCTCATATCTCAGATGATCATCTTCATCTACACTAAGAATAAAGGTAACCAGGGTTGGCAAAAAACCGGGTTTTTTTAAAAAAACCGGGTTTATTTGGTTTTTTTGGTTTAAACCAGGTTTTTTTGGTTTAAACCAAGTTTTTTTAGAATTTTTTTTATCAGAATAAGTTATTTTAGCATTGATGTTTGAAATTGAGTTGTAAATGAGACATTTATTTCAGGGGTTGTTTATAATTGATAAATGATTTGTATATTTCAATTAATTAATTAAAATTAAATTAATTTGTTTTAAAAAAAATTTTTTTCTAAAATATTCCAATTTGAATATCTAATATTATTGTAGTGAATAAAAATCAGTGTTAATTTATCTTGGAAAAATGGTTGAAATAATCAAATTATTTATCTTAATTATATATGGATTAATTTATGAACTTAAGAAATTTCTTTAGAAAGAGAAAATTTTATTTTTTAAATGAGAAGTAAAAGTGAAATGTAAACAACTAATGTTAATTGAAATTGGATAAATGATTGAGATAATTAATCCGATTAAGGAAATTAACGGTTTTTATTAATTTAGTAAAAAAACCCAACTGGTTTTTATCTGTTTATAAACAAACCAACTGGTTTTTAGTTTTTATCATTAAAGAAATCAACAGTTTTTATTAATTTACTAAAAAAACCAACTGGTTTTTATGACTGACAAATAAGACAAATTGGTTTTATTAATTAATTAAAATCCAAGCCATATTTTATAAGTGAAAAACAGATAAATTTTGTGTATGTTTAGTTACTCTTTGAAATAATGCTTCATTTTAAAGGAAATTAATAAATGAACTATCTCTTGCAAAATATAATAAGTTTAACTTAAGCATTTAAGGTTAAGTTTAGAGAGAATTCAATAATTAAAACCATTAAATTAAAAGATTTCTGATTTTTAACCCTCCGTCGGTCGCAATATTAAACTGACGTGTTAGGTCGCAATGTGCCAAAACGCACAATCGAAAGAATCGCAAATTTCTACCTTTTAATTTCAATGATAAGGTCTTAAAAACAATAAAAGATGTTCATAGTATTATTCAGACATAAAAAATTGATATTTGTTGTAAATAATTGAGAACAAAAATAAAAGTAGCATAAAATTAAGCTAACTTCAGCGAGATGAATAATTCAATATCTTAGTCAAAAAATATACTTAATGATGTGAAACCTGAGGGATATTAATTCTAAATTATTGTTTTGGAACTCATGTCCAAATAATAACCATTCACAAACAAAACTTTAACAGGTAATACAAGCTTGGGCAAATTGACCACTGACAGTCCCTGTAGCTATTGTAAAATTAAATAACTCCAAAATACAATATTTTAACTTTAAACTGTCAACTTACAGGTAGTAAACGTAGATTTGCATATTGCCTAACATTGTTTTTGGCGAATTTATTGTATAAGGTACGATTTTGTAGGTGTATGTTCAACCGCAATACACCAAAAATAATTAGAAAAATAACATACATATTGAGGAAAATTTAATAATATTGATGCGTAACCACTCATAAAATAAATAAAAAAGCATCAGAGATTACAAAAAATATTACGTACCTTAGAGACCAATTACACGATCGAGCGCAATGTGTCAAATAGTAAAATTGTGATGAAAACCAAACTAAACAAAGCGCGCGAATTATATGAATTGGTTGGCGCCATACATCCGGTAAAGATATGAGACTAGCAAAAATTTCAGACTTCTAACCCCCAAAATAACGAAAACGCGAACGAAAATGTATGAGGTGTGCGAAAAAGTACAGTTGCAACCGACGGAGGGTTAATCACCTTAAAATGTCAATTTTTTTATAAATCTGACCTTTTAATTTTGTGCAAAAGATTATACTTAATAACACTTTCTTTAAAAAATCCTGAAAATATTTTATAATTTCTAAAAAAACCAAAAAAACCAAGTGGTTTTTTTGGTAAAAAAACCATGGTAAAAAAACCATGGTTTAAACCAAATGGTTAAAACCGGCCAACCCTGAAGGTAACAAATTTGGAGTCTAATATTGAGAAAATGGTTCATGAAATATTGATTCAAATTTTGTGTGTTTTGAATAATCCTTTAATAACAATAATAACAAGAATTCTTGGTTTGTAATTTTCTTTCGTTTTCCATGTTAACTAGAAAATTTTATGAAAGTTAGCAAACAAAATTAATCTTACAAGGTGTGGCCCTCAGGAAAAATGATTGGGCACCACTGATCTAGGGTTATATGGCAAAAGAATAGATGGACATAATATTACAGAAAACCATAATTACTTCCTCATTTATGTAGCATCTATGTTGCACAAGCTGTCTTGGTTTTTTAAAATGTCTTTGGCATGTTTCACACCAGTAGAGACCATCAGGTCCCTGAACAGGTTCAATTATCTTTTTTTCTTCAATAGGTTGAGGTTGACTATAAATTTAAAATAACAATTCAATATATAGCAAGTTAATAAAAGTACAAAAGCTAGTCTTCAAAGTTTTTATACTAATACAGTAGAGTCCAAAATATCTGAGTTAATGTTGACCATTAAAGATAAAATCATACATAATATCAATCATAATGATTTAAATAAATGAAAATCCTACAATTTTATGTTGTTTTGTTATTTTTTTAGTAGTTTTTTTGCCTTTACTAACAATTTTTAATAAATGGAATAACTGATTAATACCTCTCAGAATGTGATTTTCTTGGACGACCTAATGGTTTTGAGCTTTGTTCTTCATTTCCACCTAAAGAACATAATTTTTCAATACAAATGTTGAGAGGGAATTCGAAAAATTGGTTAAAATACTTAGTTAAATATACTAGATTACTGGTTTATAACAAGAAATTCTTAAATGCTTTCAAAAATATTTTTAGGAATATTTTCATTTTATTACTATCGGAGTATATAAAATTAAGTACACTATATTTTAAAATACATTTTTGAAACAAAATTTAAAATGTTTAGAAAATATTTTCCACTAAAATTGTTTCAACAACAGATAAATAAAATTCCGATGAATCTTTTATAGTGTAGGTTAGTAATAGTTCTGCATTGTATATATAGATGTTTTAGTTTTTGGTGAAAATTTTCAGAGTATCCAATAACTTTAAAACTTAAATGAAATTAAAGCATTGCAAGGTTTAACAAAGGTTTTTAGGTTGGTTGTTTTTCCTTTACTCTTAAGCATAAAGAGTTCTATAAAACAAGCTCATTGCAAACTTATCAATCTAATTGGCAGTAAGTTAAGAACACAATCAAATTGAAACAAAAATAACTTGATAAATAAAGTAAAATCGGAACAGCTTTAGAATAGGTCCACTTTTGGCGACCTTGGCGCCGGCCACCATATTTGAAACCTGTCCGCCATGTTTACCTACATTTTCACAGCCTGTCGGCCATGAAATACCGCCAACTTGGCGACCGTTCAAAAAGTGGACCTATTCTAAAGCTGTACCGTAAAATCTTTAGAGATTAATTGTGTTTGTGATAGTAACATATAATAAGTACTCATATATAATATGTAATAATATTTGAGTATAACATATATGCTAATAATATATAAGTACCCATAAAAACCCTTAAAGAAATCCCTACTCTATAAACAATATTACCTGGCAAGGCTTTTAATTGAGAAACATAATCTTCAGCAGTAGTTCCATGCAACAGTGAATCTTTATGGTTAGAATTTATGTGATTGGCGACAGAAGCAACAGAAGAAGAAAACACTTGGCAAAAAGTGCAGACAAAAATACTTTTCTGAGAAGAAACTTTATCTAAAACAGAAAAATAATAGGGGAGAGGAGGGAGGAATGGGACAATTTTCACTAAATATTTTTTTATTCATTATCCCCTGCTTATTCATAGATGCAAATGGTTGGATAATAAACTTTAATGTTTTAACTTAATTTTTTTAAAATGTACAGTTCTTAAATGTTGTTTAATTTTATCACTTTTGATCATTCAAATTAACAAGAATTTTGTCCCATTCCTCCCTCATGGGTGGGAGGAGTGGGACATGAGTATGGGAGGAATGGGACACTTTTGAAAAGTAAAGAAAATTAGTAAAATGTAATAATGAGAAAGGGCCTAGTATTTTACCTACTATTCTTTTAACCTTTTCCCACATTTTTAAACAGCTTTCAATTTTATATCTATTATAGAATAATTTTTAAAAAATATTTAGTACACTTGAACTCTTTCCCATGGTGTTAAGAATCAAAAATTGAAATACAATGTAATACTTGGAATTGTTTATTCAAGAAATGAAAAGCATTTCAATTGAAGTGATAGAAAGCTATCAGAAATTAATATTTTCAAATTTTGTTTACATTTTTGCAGATTTTGTTTACATTTTTCAGAGTGTCCCATTCCTCCCTCCACACATTGTTTTTAAAATATAACTTGTCACATAAACTATGCTGGTGTTAGGCTTTATGAAATTGCAGATTAGCATAAATTATATCTTTTAGATTACAATGGCATTATATAATGTTTGTTCTACAAATTACATGAGAAATGAAATAAAACTCAAGATAGACTGGATATTAAGTTTGGAAGTGGGAAAATCAAATTTTTACAACTATAAACAGAAACTTGCTGTTGGATAAACTAAATGAAGGAAATAACAAGAAGCTATAAGAAGGCCATCTAATGACCAAATTGGAAATAAAATAAACTGATTTATTTTTCCAGAATTTCAGCTGTCCCACTCCTCCCACTGTCCCATTCCTCCCTCCTCTCCCCTAATACTAATTTTATATGGAACAGTTTTACATTTACCAGTTCAGAAATCCAAAAACCCTGAGGAAAAAGTAAATGTAGGCATGTAGGGGAGACCGGGCAAGGATGGGACACCTTCAATAAATCTTATAATTAATAACAAAATTAATTTTTGAGTGTTTCACCAAGTAAAGCCACCATAGCTTCATACTTGTTGCTGTTTACTATTTTAGTTGTTCCTACAAGTTTCTGAATGAAAAGGATGGTTTTACTATAGCAAAAAAACAGTATTACACTTTTTAAAATTTTAAATCTCATTCCTGATTACTTTCTCAATGGTTTATATTGTTTTCTGAACTTAATAATATATCTTTTATGAATAAATAGTTGAGTTAAGCCTAAGATTTTCAACAACATATTTTATTCACAAAAACATAGATTAACAGCTATTTGTAATAATCTCAAGGATAAAAAATCTGCTTTTTCACATTTTAAAAATATCTTGGAGGAAAATTGCTTTCCGTTTAGATTTATGAGGTCAATTGATTTTTTACTAAGAAGTTTAATAGATTGATTTTGGCATTTCACAATTCAACTCGACTTCCACTCTGGTTATATATTTGTTTATTTCTCTGTTGTAATTCTTTCATTATTTGTCTTGCTATTTTTCTGCATGCTGGGTGTTGGGGACAGGCGTAGTTAGAACCTTGTTCTCTACGTTCAGAAACACCCCCTCTGCTCAGGTCCTGTCCCCCTGACGAAGAGACCTGGGTAGAGTTCATGGAAATTTTTGTCTTTGTTTCGTATTTGTTTAGGAACTGTTTAGTGTTGCAGTTGAAAACATATTTTTTTAGATTATAGAAGAATTTTAACTATTTTGTATTTTTCACTTTAAATTAGATTTTTCGAAGTAAATATAAGATAAAATAACTGATGTTTTTTGCAATAAATCTTTAGAATGTGTAAAATACTTCTGTCTTTGTGATTTTTAACCATATATTTGAAAATTAATCATAATTTAAATTTTTAGAGTTACTTTAATTCGTTTATGAATCTTAAGTTTTGTTTGCTATCACATAGGTCAGGGGTCGGCAACCTTTTGAAACGGAAGATCCAAAAGTTACAATTAACATAAGTTTGCAAAGAGCCACTACGAATTTTTGTTTCAATGTTATACTATATATGCTTATTATATTTGATTTTAGTTTGGGAGGGTGATTTTATAAATTTGTGATTTGTTGGGGAGAGGTACACCCAACATTTTTTCTGAGGTGCTTTTCAACATTTTTCCTTTAGGGTGCTTTTTTACATCAAGTTTTAGATGACTTACATACACATTGGAAATTAATTTTAGTAAACTTAATTTCAAAATTTTGTAAACACTGGGAACTTCCAGAATTTTTTTCGGAAATTTCCTCTTCAAAACAGCGTTTTAGCTCATTTTTAGGCCTTTTTGGATTGCACCCTAAGAGCGCCGCTCAATATTTAAGTGGCAGAATTCTCAAGGAAAAATAGTACCTACAGTATACTAATAAACACCAAAATTTCAAGGGGGGTGGGGGTCCTACTTCAGAAAATTTTTGGAAATTTGCCCCTAAAAGTAGTGCTTAATTCATTTTTTAACTTTTATATTAGACATAATGAGGATCACACTCCTCATAAATCACAGAATTTTCAAGGAAAAACAACTCATATTATGTTCGAAAGTTTTGAGGGAAGTTTAGGGGGTTCTCCCCCATAAATTATTTTACCCTTAAAAGTAGTGTTTTGACTCATCTTCAGAACTTTGGGTTACACTGCTCCTTATGAGTAACATTGATTTGATTAGGTACTTAAAATATATTTTCTGTTTTTTTAAGGGTTTTGATAATAAATAATTAATATTTTCGAATGGAACTGGAGAGCCGCAACTTTACACGGCTCGTGAGCCGCAGGTTGCCGACCCCTGACATAGGTTATATTATATTTTTGTAACATGTTTTAAAGTATTTCAAGAGATATTATTTTGAAAGTTTCAAATTTATACCCAAGGAAAACTAAATTAAAAAAAATATTCTTGTAAAAATGTCCCATCCCTCCCCCCCGGCCTCCCCGATAATATTTTAAGCTTTCTGTTTTTTTAACTTACCTTGGTAATGAAAGTAAACAGAAGGAAATAAATGTGAAAAATTTAGTGAAATTTGGTGAGGCACCTAATTACACCACCTCAAAAATTTTTTTGAATTGAATAGGGCCAACACATAAACACAGTATATCAACTCCAATTTCCAAACGAATGAATAAATTGGAATTGAAATGAATTCACTTTCCAATCTATTTTCTCCTTGATATTTAAAAACACAGAACAAAATTGTAAAAATAAGCATCCTTGGTGCATCGACAAAGACAAAAATTATTAAAATGAATGTAAAGAGTAAAATTAGGTAGAATAGAAATATTTAATTAAAACAAGCTATGGTAAGAAAAGTTAAACCAAAAGGTTTTTGAAGGTATTGAACTAGCAAGTTACTCCTAAAAATGAAATGAGTAAATCACATGTATGTTTATAATTTTAAATGTCTGTTATACTTTTCAGAAAGAATGTTATTCATAACAGAAAAACCTCGTTCTATAATAGTCCCTCTCAGTATCTAAAAAGTTACTTAAAATACATCTATCTTTAAACTGCAATTTTCTTCATTGAGCTTTGTCATTTCCAACAAATGTAAAATATCTTTTAAAAAACTGTGTACTTTTAAATGACAGTTTAAAAATCACAATAGTGAAAAAGGAACTTAGGAACCGTTTATTGAATACAAGAACTTTCAGGAACCAAACCGAAAAATAGACCCCATTTAGAAAAAATAAGGCAGACCTGAGACATTTAAGGAACACGCTGGCAAATTTTAAAAGTTTTAAGTTCGCTAATTTAAATGATAACTTTCGTGTTTTACTGAGAGACTTAATATTCTAATTACCAAAATACAGTAAAATACTTACTAGAATTTCCCGGATCTAAAAAACTCTCAGAAATAACCGATATCATTTCGATTCTGTTTTGTCACTTGAAACCACCTCAAAATTATATAAATAATTTAAAACATAGTCAATGTCAATAAGTATCAGACACAGAAAATCAAAGAATTCAATCAACTAAAAAATTAACACAAGATTAAATCAAAATTACATTTCAGACACATGCAGATTGTTTGTTTGTAAACAAACATCTGACGGTTACGGTTTGGTTGACGTTAGTGAAGATAAATTTTGGAATGGCAATAACTGTACTCTTTATCAATTGTTTATAAAATCAATAATAGATGGCAGCACCACCGACACAATTGAGCGGTGCCAAAATCTTGGTCTTGGCTCTTTTGGGCGTCTGATGCTTTCATAACGTTGGCGTTTACTTTTTTAAGCATGTAAGGAAAAATTTTATAGAATTAGTGGTTTTTTTATGATTTTTTAAAATTTATTTTTTTATCATAGTAATTTAAAATTGGTAATATTGATTAAAAAAATCCTTGACTGCAATTTATGTGAAATCCATGTAAAATAATGGTCCATCAATAATAAAATTATTAATTATCTACTTTACTTGTTTAATTGTATTAGAATATTTTCAAAACAATTTCTTGCCATTCATGAGAGCGTCGTTAAAAATGTCCTTGTCCATGTCTACTTTACGTATAACGAGGGACAATATTGTAAAAATCATGTGATAGAATAAAATTTTGTAACTTCAATTCCTGTTTTTGTAATTCTACTGTACCCAAAATGTCTATCGGGTCTTGACATGTGTTTCATCAGAATATGTATCATTTTTAAGTTCTCTGCTTATTTCCCCTCCTGAAACATTTAATGAAAACTCACTTTTTGTAATGAAGATTTATCAGGGACAACTTGCCCCCCAAGGTTTACATCATGCCCCCTCAGAGGGTTCCACAGCTAAATTTGCCTATTTGTTAGTGAGAGTTTGTAAAAATTAAGTCAACGTTAAAAATATGTATTTAAAGTAGACACAAGTTTAAAATTACCGGTTTCCTCCTATTTAATTTTTTTAAATGTTTGAAAGGGTATCATAAGTTTTAAAAGGATAAACAAAGTATTTCAATTTTGTCTCTTAATTAAGCAATGGTTCTAATAACATAAAAGTGATTCTAAGGCAAATAAATTGACAAAATTTAATACATTTTTTTCTCAAAATAAAGAAAGATGTATTTTCTTTTATTAGATTTCAGTGATCAACTAACTGATGATAATTTTTTGAACAGTTCTACCCTTCATTCTTAGTTCTGTATTTTCCTAAGCTATCCTAATTTCTAATTAGAAAATGAAGGATATAGAATTAAGGAGATTGAAGGTTATAGAGAATAAGGATATCTCATTCAGAGATAATGAGAAAAGTAAGAGGAGATAGAAGAAAAACAATGAAACTAAAATACTTGATTTAGACTCGCAACTCACTCACTCATACAACAGATAATCATCTTTTGAAAATTAGTAAAATCTATAAAAACGTATTGAATTTAAACTTTTATGAAATATATTGGTGGAAAGGTGGAACTCAAAGGAATAAGGAATCCTGGATTGTTACAAACTTTCAGCGACTAAGAACTTTTTAAACTGGTACATAAATAAAAAGATACGGTAATTAGTATACTCATGAACTTTTTAATATAGTGACTATACTAAAGCTGTAAATTGTCTTTATAATATTGAAAATAGGAACAGTTTGAAAATGAAATAACACCACATAATTTGTTTTAAAGGAAAAACTTTTTATTAATGAGCTGGAGATGAGAGTCACAACAAACAGGCTTATTTTCTACAAAGAGAAAGTTTCATCGTCCTTTAGGTCAAGTCCATTAGTCCGTCAACAGTTGAAATCACCTGTAAGAAAGTTTTATTAATTAGAGCTTTGCGCATACAAATTATATTGAAGTTGTTTAAGTTGAATTTCTTTTTGCTTGCGCAAGATTGTCTCCAAATCCTTAATAAAGATTTGAACCAAATTAGAAAGTAATAAATCAAAAATAAATAAGTAAATTTATACTGACTATAGTTAATTTGCACTTCATTTTAATGAATATTTTAGAAACGTATCTCTTTTTCCATTTATTTATACTATACCTATTGTTTAATAAGCATTTTTGAGAAGTAGGTTCTTATTTATTTGATTGCCAAGTCCGCCAAATTGCATTCTAGTACACGTAATTACAAAAATAAGAATTCAAAACAAACTTTTTTCAAAATGCCTGATTGAAACCACCTTTAAGTATGAGATATATAAATTGTTAAAACCATTAATCTCTCCGCTCTCCACAATAGCTCTTTGATCTCTATAGTATGAAATAGAAAAACAATATTTGCGGTCAAAAGATATAACCAAGATTAACTAGAAAATTCGAAATATTCTCGGGGCCAAGGAACTAAATCAAAACTATTATAATCATAAACAACCTTCAAATTATCAATCTATCTTCATTGCATCATTTTAAAGCTCAACTTTGACTTGAATTATGTAGCTTTTTACCAGTATACCCTCGTTTTCTAAAACTCTAATGTCTCGAAAATCTTACTATCTCCCTTAAAATAAGTATTCTTCACATTTTCCTTGTTATCTCATTATAGATTTTCGAGTCCCTTCTATTATTTATATTCTACTATATTCTACACTTTTACCTGTATACTAATAAAAATTTCTCATGAACCTAATGACCTCTTTGTTGAATAGAAATGTTGTTTTGAGTTTGTATGTGGATATGGTTATAGAATACTGTATAAGGGACCCAAGTTCTTAATATTTAAAACCGCACGTACAACAAACCAATCAACCAACTTAAGAAACACAGAACGAGGCAGGTCATGATATCCATCCAACTTTTCTCTTTTCTCATGCATGTCGCTTTCAAAGGTCGTCCATCTCCCCGCGACCTTCAATAGAATGCCTTGAGAAGGCGAACCCGGCCATCTGTCAACCCTCGGAGGCCCAATCAGGAATTTTTCCGAATGTCACCCCAACGTCTTTGTATGTAAATGTAGGGAATTCCCGTCTTCTATAAACAGCGACAGGGACTTAAGAAATGGTAATAGGGAGAAATTGCATCCATATTGGAAGTAAGATCGAAGTGTAAGTGGGAGCTGTTAGATTTCGGAAGGCTTTTTCGGAGTGAATAATGGTACTATTCGTGGAGTGTATTAAGGGTGGATATTTATGAATCGCAGTTTCGATGTTATTGAAGACTTTATATGTGAGCATTTTTACTGTTAGTTCAGAATACAATGTGATTTAGTGGAGATAGGAAGTGTCCTTTAAAGTTGTATGATTATTACTCTCGATTGATCTTTTAGAAGTAGTTTTCTTCCTTTTATAAATGGGGAGAATTGCTCTAATAGGAGTCTTGGGTCATGATATTTCATAATTTGATTTAATTTCTTCCAAAAGGCTACTCCAGTCTTGAAATTTTTTTATTGTCCAAGAAAAAACAATTTATTGCGAGATGCCCTTCTAAGCTTTATACGGAAAAGTTGTTGGGAAATCTTTCATAAGAGTACAGAGGGATAGTAAAAATGTAGTTTATATCAATTTAGAAATGTAATACTTTTAGCCAAAATTTCAAAAATAATTGTTGAACACCCTAATGCTGTTTTCTTAAATACATTTGTGCGTTAAAATGAGAGTGTAATAAGTGGGTAAAATGTAAGAGGCTGAATAAATCATTCAAACTTTTAGGCATTTCAAAAAATAAGGCATCCTTAGCCCAGACTAACTAGACTTCTGTTTCGGGGGAGGTTTGCGCTCAAAATTATTCCTTTCCCCCCTCTAGTGTAAATTTTAGGTGAAAAGAAATATTTAGAACAGTTACATGGGATTTGAATTTGAATTAAATTTACTGATTGTTAAACTTTGTACATAATACGAGCAAATATGAGAGGATATGGGGGGTCTCCCATTGAAAAATATTTTGAAATTTCACTTTTTAAAGGCAGTGCTTTAACTTTTGTGGGCACATTTGGGACCCTTTGAGTAACAACCGAAGTCCGCTTTAAAAATTTTGAGGGGTTGTTGACCCTTAGGGTCCTGCAAAAGGTCATTCAAATATCATATTTCTTTACCACTCACTCATCAACTTACATTATTGATCTATCATGGGGTATCAGCAGAGAAAGCTGAAGCTTTTGCTCGAATTATGAGGACCAAAAATGAGGGGATATAAAAAAAGCGATACATTTGCATGAGCAACAGTGAGAAAGACAACTTTTGAATGAACTAAAGTGTAGTTCATAACATGGAAAAAAACATGAGGACATTTAACAACTTGAGTCGTAAATGAGGTCATGAAATGTGTCTTACCGGTGAGAATAAGGTCCTCTAGTACCACCTGTAGGGGTAGGCGGCGGCGTTGTAGCCGTATTGGTAGCCGGGGTGGTAGGCGGCAGCAGCGGGGGCTACGACGGGAGCAGCGGCTACGTTGGAGGCGTAGTGGGAGACTCGTGCTCCGGGGGTGTAGGTCTGGTAGCCGTAGTTGTAGGCTTGACCCATGGCGCAGGCCACGAAGGCGCAGAGGAGAAGGGCGGCAACCTGAGAGAAAGAGATAGTTTTAAAGTTAGTTTGTTCTTCAAAAAACACGTATCAACTTATACTCTGGGTGCTTAAGAGCTCCCGTTTTTTCATTAGAGAAAAGTGAACCTCGTTGATTAGTTTGCAATTTGTTCCCAATTAGTTTTTAGTTTAGAAATTAGCTGTTTTGTTAAACTCCCTCGTACAATCATAAATTCAAAGAATAAAAACCTTCCAAGCTCTAACTAAGGCATAAGAATAAATATAAAGACGGTTTTGACCACATTTTTAAGATTTGACCGTATTTAATACGAATTGCTGTTTTAAACTGTAATGAAGTTTATCTCAAAATTGAGTGTTTCATCAGTTAAGAGGTAACAGGGTTTCTAATTTAACTTTCCTGTATGTTTCTAAATATTTTTCAAAATTACTAATATTTAACTTTTCCTCTATAACGTACTAACATGTTCTGTTTGTGAATGGCATTAGATTTTAAGATAAACCAGGTAACTACCATTATCTTATATTTTATTAGGAGTAAAAAGTTTGTAAAATAGTTCAAGAAATTAGATAGTTAAAAAGTACTAGAGATTCAAACTGACAGTTATAAAATTTATTTTAAAGGGTACTTATCTTTAGGATTTATTCGTTTATCAGTAGGTTTGTTAGACTAACCATAAAACATACATAAACTAATACATTAACTAACTCTACATGAAAAAAATACTTACAATGGTCTTCATGGTGATAGCTTTGCTTTACAGTAAGTCAAGCAAGTAAAGTTGGACGAGACGGGTGCATATTTATATTCTCACCATTTCGCATAACATTACAGGCCACATACCAATAATAACCTTCACTTTCACGTTTCCAAAAAAACAAAACAAAAGAAGTCACCCAATGGTTCGATTCATCGCTACCCCATTGGCCAACAACGCCCTTTCCCAGACGTGAAAGACAGGCAGAAAATAAACAAAATCGATCTCCCAGAATAGATCGATCTGTTGCTGGAAAGATGAGACTGATCCCAAGAAAGGAATGATATAACAAGTCAAGGACATCCACTCTTCATCATCAAGGAATGGTCCGATGGAAGCACCTTTTAATTACAATATATACCTAGACACACCCCTCAACTTTCATCGTGAATAGCCTTGGATTTTTAAGCCAAAGAAACGCTGAGGGATGACATGAAGGCTGAAGTTCATGGAAATGGGAAGATCATTCCAGAATAAATTTTTTTAGAATCCATAGGTCTGAAACTGGACCCAGATTTAGGAAAGCGTTAGAGAATCTATCCTTTGTTTAGGAAAGCAATACAGGTATACTAAGCATACAATTAATACTTTTAATTGTTTTTACTTAATAATGTTTTTAAGGTTTCTAATATTTAGCAAAGAGAGGACTTTATCATATTCAGAAATCTTAATGGAAAATCAATTATTAAAGAAATGAGTCCACTCAAAACTTGTTGACACACTTTAAAAAATAGTCGTATTTTTGTTTTTACAACTAGGATAGCAGAATATGCATTAGCGGAGTTGACAGCCCTTGCAATCTCTGTAATATTGTCATTGTAGAGGTCTATTTCAGAGAATAAGACCCCAATATTAAGTAAGTCAATAGCTATGGCTGATGGACAATCAAAAATGTGTGCTGGTGTTAAAGTGCACTTGTCACAGTTTCTATAAGTTCTACGCCTCTCTCTGTCGATTCTCATTCCCGGTGATGTCTTGTCCATAGTCTAACAACAATCTTTGTTAAAAGGAGTTCCCTATTGATGATACATCGCTGGTGTTTAATTGAATCGTTTATTTCAGAAAAAAGTTAAACCCCATTGGATTAACACAACGTTTAACTTGTTTCTGAAATAAACGATTCAATTGGAATCTGCTGCTCTTTTAGTTTAAACTTAGCCATGGCATGTGCATCCCATAAGCCTTATGGGATGCACATGCCATGGCTAAGCTCAAACTAAAAGAGCAGCACCATAAGGTAATATTATTGATGTTGTTTCTACTGTTGAGATTTCTAGCCTACTTTGCCAGTTAGTCTGCGTTTTCGTTGCCAGTTATATTTCGACATGAGTGTAGCTGACGCTTTTAATCACACATAATTCAGTATAAATGAGGCGTTTGCTCTATCAAAACCAGCTCATTCCATATTTTTCTGAAATCCACTTTTTTGCATATTTTGAAAGTTTAGAGGGTCTTTCATAACCTGACGAAGGGATAAAGCTCAAATCCAGCTCATTCCAACCCAAAATTAGAAAAAGGTGAAAACTGTGATCTCAACTGTGAAATTTCAGATCATTTGAAAAAGTTAAGTGGATGTCATTTAGTTAAAACTCGTAGAGACACAAATATTAACTGGTAAACTGGAAAAAAACCAATTTTACACAACTTAAATTGAACAAAAAAAACTGAAAAAGCATGAAAAATCGTGTTTTTGCATCAAAATCAGCTAATTCCAAACTTACGCCCAATGTAATGCACCTGGAATGAAAATGAAACACTAATCAAATTCTAGGCGGTTATACCTACAATTAAAAATTTTAAAAAGAAATTTAGCTTTAGAACTGAGGACGTGAGAAGTTTTTTGTCTCTCCTGTAAAATTTCCAAAAATGGAATGAGCTGGTTTTGATAGCAAACGCCTCAAATATAAATAGCACATAAGTATTTTTTATTGGCTTAAGTGTCTTTTCTTTCAGGGCTAGGATATACCTAGTACTTTTTTTAAAATTAGATGTTTGTCTCATTTTAGTCTTATATTAATGGGTTTACTAATTTCTTACAACTGCTTACTGTCTTCATGTTGCTGGTTACACTGTAATTATAACGTTCACTTATGTTTTCTTTACTGTAATTCTTCACACTTAAAAATTTAAAATGCTCATAGAGGCCGTTCAAATATTGTTAAGCACCAAAGGGAGGAGTAGTTTGCTTTTTGTTTACTTTTACTGACAAGGAAGGGAGGGGGATATGAATGATGCATTCGAAAGATGTTACAAACACTGCATTTTCGAAAATATCTCGCTACTTGCATAAACATTTTCAAAATTCAATCAAAAATAAATTTCATTTTAATCAAATTTCAATAAAAAAATAATTTTCATTAATTTGGTTTTCTTAAACGTAATTTTGGAGGGGGGTCAAAAATAACCAGAAAAATGCTTATGTAATATTTGAAATTCCCTTTAAAGAGGAACTTCCCTTCCCTCGTAAGTCCAAGTTGTTATATATAAGTTACCCCTTCCTTTCATTATAGTGTCAAACTAAACTTACACCACAAAATTTCAAATCTTACTTTATTTTAGTAACTTAAGAATTAGTTTATATTAAATCACAATATTTTGAATTACTCTTATACAGGGTGTTTCAAAATTGCGTTGCACGGCTTTTATTTAGAACCAACGCCTCCTAGGGTCATGGAAGTAATGGTCTACCCCTTGGTAAGTGAGCCTGGAGAATCCATTGAGAGGACTTACAGCACCCCTAGCGGCGAAATAAAAAAGTGAAAAAAATTAATTTAAAAACTAAAGGAGATAGAGCAAAAACCTTAGTGAGATTATTGTTGCCAACGTCATGAAGAACTCACTGAAAAAAAATTGATCAAAATATCTTGAATATTCGCGGAGATATTAGCACTTTTTCAGGGGTCAAAAAGAAAAAGTTCGCATAGTTGCAAATTTTTCATTGTTATTGTGTAGTTTTGTGTTTTTTTTAGTTGAAAGAAAACACAAAATTTAATCAAAAAATCAAAAAAAAAATTGCAAATATGCGAACTTTTTCTTTTTTGACCCCTAAAAAAGTGCTATTTTCACATGCTAATACCTCGGCGAACATTCAAGATATTTTCATGAATTTTTTTTCAGTGAGTTCTTCATGACGTTGGCAACAATACTCTAACTGAGGTTTTTGCTCTATCTCTTTTAGTTTTTAAATTAATTTTTTTAACTTTTTAAGTTCGCCGCTTGGGGTGTTGTAAGTGATTTCAGTGCATTCTACAGGATCACTTACCTAGGGCTTACCTTCCTTCCATGACCCTAGGAGGCGTTGGTTCCGAGTAAAAGCCATGCAACGCAATTTTGAAACACCCTGTATATTTTAGTAGTAACAAACATTACATGTTGTCACATCAGTTGTTAAAATCCAATCAAGAGTTAACTCTTTCAAGTTAAATGTTAAAAATATGAATAAACTAGCGCTGACGCGCTAGACCCGGGCTTCGCCCGGTTTTCAGTTTTTTAATAAATATTATCTGGTGTGTTACCAAGCCAGTCTAAATGTGTAGCCTGTGTGCTAGGCTAGGCAAAGTGCGAAATAATTAAATATAATGGATCGATTTTTATGTTTATGCTACAACAATTAATTTCAAATTACAACAACATATCTACATCGATATGCCTGCAAAAATTAATGTTACAGCTTATCTAGTTATACTTACAACAATCGATGATTTTGCCATGATGTTTGGCAATAAATGTTGATTTTCAAGCATAAAATAGACGAAAAAAGTTATTAGGATGCTTTGATTTTAAATTACGTATTTTTATTGAGAATCTTTCCTGGGAGCGAGTAGATCAACGTGGTAAAGTTTAATAGTAGTTAATGTAGGTTTGAAAAGTTTAAAAATATAATGGACATACAGAGACAAGCATACAAACATTCATTCTTCATTAATGAAACACTGATATAGACCATGAGTGTTTCATTATAATTTCTGATTTGCATAATTTTTCATAAAACTTACCTAGTAAAACATACTTCACAAATAATTTCCTTCGGTTAATACTTTTTGAAGTGCAATTGGTGGAACAAACCACTAAAAAAGAACAAAGCTTTAGAATTATACCTATACCCGTCTGCATCTAATGCGTTTTATTCGACACCAGGTTGCCTGAAATGAATTGCACGCTTCCATTGCCAGTTTTGTTATCGGTTCATGCATAGAAGTCTTAGTTAAAGAGAATTAGTTTTTCTCATCTTACTGGGGGAAAAGTCGGTAAAAATTACACAGTTTGGCGAAGTAGTCATGATATACAGGGTGTATCTGAAATGGTGCAACAAACTTTCAGGGATGATAGTACTCATCAAGACGAACAAGAATCGGTATAGAAAGGGGGGTCCCAGACCAAATCCCAGGGAGTTAAAAATGGAGCGACACCCCAAAAAAATCATTGAAAAATTCAATTTGTAAAAGAACTACTCTTGGTAAAAACTTAATTATGGTCTCAAAAATTGTGGTTTAATATGATCTTTAAAATTACCTCAAAAGTCTTCACTTTAAAATTTGTTTTATTATGAAAAAATTTAAAAAACACAAAAAAATGTGAAAACTCTGCCAAAACCTTATTTTGTATTTCGAAATCCTTTCTTTTGATTTGATATGAAAGATCATAGTTGAAAACCCTTAATTCCAAAGTTTCACGTAAATACAATCAATATTAAACGCTTGAGATCCTGTTAAAGTTCGTTTTTTGCGTGCGCAAACAGCTGTTCTGGAAACAGCTCTAGAAAACTGCTTACGCACCCAAAAAACAAACTTTAACAGGATCTCAAGCGTTTAATAATGATTGTATTTGCGTGAAACTTTGGACTTAAGGGTTTTCAACTATGATCTTTCAGATTATCAAATCAAAAGAAAGGATTTCGAAATACAAAATAAGGTTTTGGCAGATTTTTCAAATTTTTTGTGTTTTTTAACTTTTTTCATAATAAAACAAATTTTAAAGTGAAGAATTTTGAGGTCATTTTAAAGATATTATTAAACCACAATTTTCCAGACCATAATTAAGTTTTTGCCAATAGTAGCTCTTCTGCAAATTGAATTTTTCAATGTTTTTTTGGGGTGTCGCTCCATTTTTAACTCCCTGGGATTTGGTCTGGGACCCCCTTTCTATACCGATTCTTGATCGTCTTGATGAGTACTATCATCCCTGAAAGTTTGTTGCACCATTTCAGATACATCCTGTATATTTGCTGACCCAATATTATAAGCTCTTTTATGCTTCTAAATAACATTTTAAAGAGCTAGACTATTTTCTCTTAAGACCAATTAATATTATTCTTCATAAAAGACCTCAATTTTAAAAATTACTTCATTTTATTTACACATAAGAACGCACAACCTAAAAATTGCGTATTTCAATTTTTGAAAATTTGTTTAATCAAGATAAAAAGACCTTCTCCTCCACTAAAGACTGCATTGAAACTAAAGACTGTTTCTTAAGACTGTTTGATATTGAAACTAAAGACTGTTTCTAAACCCCTCTTTCATTGCTGTTATCTGTAAATGCAGAATATAGTTCGAATTGTGCAATGAGGATTGATACAGGTAGTATATAGAAATTATTTTCACAATATTAAATTTTCAATACTTATTCCCGATCCCTAATCCGTTAAATCACATCCCAAACTTGTAATCTTTTTCCTTCACCGCATTCAAATTGGGAACAGCTGTTATAGAGACATTGAAATAAATAACAGTTTAAATTGCTCTGTAGTTAATCGAGAATGAATTGAAACCCTCCCATTACAATCAAACTTAATGAAAAAAGACACTCCAAAATACCATCCACCAAAATCAAGATAAATTATCTTCGATAAATAATTCATTGATTCAGCTGCCTAATCAACGAAATTACACCACCAAGTGAGAGACATCTCTAAGTTACACAGAAAAAAATTTTTTGTCCAGTGTTCTATCCCACGTGTTGACAAGACCTTGAGATGCTCCCTTTGTTCTTTCCTGTCCCAATTTAGAAGACCACACCTAGCACCTGAAGATCTCCAGGTCCAGTTTTTCAAGGCTTTTTATCGAGATGGAATTTCCCTTTCTTTGTTACTCCCTGCCTCTTCTCTTACTTCTTTCTTTTGGTTTATTTTTATTGCCAACTTCTCTCTTTAGTATTCCTAGTGGATCTCGCTGTAGAGATCATTTTTTAAAAATGGATTGGTCGTTATTGAGAAAGCTTGTTGCTTGCTGTTACTAAATGATGATTCTTCTGCAAGGAGATTATGTTGACAAACAAGGTTGATTGTGTTTTCGTTTTTACTTGGAATGAACTTAAGGTTGGGTTAGCTGTTGTTCTTTGGGGTCAAAAGAACTTGATTGCATGAAACTAGAATAATCAATCTTTTTCCAGACCTTCAGCATAGCTTTCTCTTGGAAAAACTAGTAAAATGGATTAAAAGTGATATAGAATTTTTGAGAATGAGTTTTGACTGTTAATGTGAAAGAGAAAAAAATTAGCTCATTGGCTGAATATGAAAGAATATGATTTTTTGCATTTGAAAGTAATTTAAAGTTTTAGTTTGCTGATTAATCCAAAATTTATTTTATTTCCATCATAGTGTCTTTTGAACTTGATGCCCTATCTTTAATCAATTCAAATTTGATAACAATTTCAAACAAATATATGTGTGTGGACCTACTTTTTTATTTTAATTTATAAAAATATTTTTCCAGCATCTTTCTACAGTTTTTTATGGTTACCTTTCATTTTAGTCTATAATTTGAAGATTATTCTCCAATTTAAAAATACCTCATCTAAAAGAGATGATTGAATCCTTTAGCTACAATTTAAAACGCATTTATAAACAAATTATAAATAACCTTTCATAAAATTATCTCAAGAAAATTATAACCTACAATTACAAATCAAATCACAAATCAGTCTGCCCGGGCCTTAGTGGCCCATCAGGCGATTCCCATCTCCGTTTCTGTAGCCTTTTGGGCCTGGGGTGCTAATTACTAGCGTGTGTCCTGGCCGAGTGGCTAGCCCGACTACTGGACCCCCAGTTGATTCCCCAAGCAAGCTTGGTCTTCATTTATCGACCCCGAAAGGATGAAGGGCTGAGTTGACCCATGACCAGCTACCCAAGCAGGAGTCGCAAGGATCTTTATTTTGTTATTACTTAACTGCATATGTATTTGTATAAAATGATATGAAATGTTATTTTAATACAATTGAATCGTCAGTTAGAAGAAGGGAATGGTCCAAAAAATGACAAATTGACTTTTTGTGCTTATAAACATATCCAAGCTTTGTTCTACACATGAGCGAAAAGAGGGTAAAAATATCTATCCCCTATCAGCAGATACAGCCCTTTGAATTTGTGAAATCGATGTCCTTTCATTGTATTTTTTAATTTAAGTTGGAATTAAAGTTAATTTGTCTTTCTTTTCCTATTATTTATACTGTAAACTAAACCAAATTAAATTATTTCCTCTTAATTTAAAAGTATTTTCAAACTTTTTTTATGCAGGGAATGTTTGACTCCATTCATATTCACTTACTCCATTGATACTGTTTTAATGACTTAGTTTCATTATAATTTTGAATTTTATTTGTCTTATTCTTCTTATTTCTCCTTTTTGTGGTGCTAACTAAGAATAAATATAATTTAAATGTCAATTGAAGGGATTTTTAAAGATTTTCTTCGGAAAAAATGTCATAAGGTGCAAGAAGGGAATAAGTCCATCAACTTTTTTAACCGTAAAATATTTTTTAATGTATTTATTTTTGTTTTGGCGATTGCTCTGTGTTTTAAATAGGAAATTTGTTTAGGAAATGTGTTTTTAATAGGTTTCTGAATTTCCAGTAAAAATTTAGTGGTCATACAATGAAAATTCCATTACTTATACAGTTTTTTTTTTCAATTTTCTCAAAACTTGGTTTTTGGACTCATTCCCTTCTTCTTACTGACGATTTAATTATAATGCTCACTCGTTCAATACGTCTAAAAATTGTTGTTAAGTATCTAAGGATCTACGGAGGTTTTCAGTTAGCTTTCGATTTTGTCTTCGTTAAATAAATTAAAAAACTATTAGACTAATAATTTTAAAAAATGATGGACTCCAAATGATAGTAGTAGTTACTTTGTAAACTATTTTTATTTTGTGCCAATCTATTAACTAAATTCCCTAACACTTTTGCTTTGATTTTTGAATTTTCAAGTCTGAATAGGGCTAGTGTCAAAGCTGAAAACAATGCAATAAAATTATGTCAGCATACTTTGAAGATGCATAAAAAGTAAGATGCATGAAAATACTTTGAAGATGCGCCCGTTTAAGACAAGAAACTTTTAATCTAATTATCCTAACCAAAAAGTTTCATAATATTTGCAGAACACTTCTTTCCATGAACTTCCGAAACTTCGGTTAAGATCCTCTGTTCAGTGGCAATTAAAAACTATCCGGTCAAATTCTTAAAAAAAACCTTGAGAATATAACCCAAGAAAGGGTCTGCCTTAGTAAATCCTCCGAGAACTGTTGAACGTTCAATCTTGACCTTCAATACTCGTATGTAAATGAAGGAAGATCTCACTCATTTCATATTCAAGTGTAGTTTTCACCTGTTTGAAGGTTAAGGAAAAATAATAACGGAGAATATCCCCGTCAAAGAGAAAGAAACAGTCCAACCTTCAATCTGCCAAGTTATTATTATTATTTCAGAATGATCTTAGTAATAAAGACCTGATTAGACGAAAATCGTTATTTTTGTTTTTACGTCTGCTGTGTAATGAAGAGTAATGGTCGTTAAATGGTGTTGCTATGCAGGCGCAGATCCAGCACGGCCCCAAGGGGGGGGGCACTCTTCCAGACAAGATCCCCTTGTAGTACCATTGGGGGTAGGGGGTCCTCCCCCAGAAAAAACTGAAATTTGACATGTAAAAGTAGGGTTTTAACTCATTTTTAGAAACGTTTTCAGTCTAAGGGGGGCACTTTTCAACACTGTTACCTTTACTTTTTGACCCAAAATGTCAAAATTTTGGAGATTTCCGAAAAATAAACACTGAATACCCCATTTTTATACTAATGGGGGTATGGGGGTCTTCCCCCAGAAATATCCTGAAATTAGACCTGTAAAAGTAGTGTTTTTACTCATTTTGAGGACCTTTTTGGGTCTCCAAGGGGGGCACTTTCCAGAGTGCCACCCCCTGGATCCGCCACTCTTACTATGTTAGGTTTATCCGTTAAAAGAAAACTCGTTATAACTTCTTCATTATACCGGAATTATACTACTTAATGCTTTTGATTCATAGTTATGAAGAATTACTAAGCGAAAATATAAGTCACTTAAAAATAGGGAACGATATTTTAGTATTTAGATTCTAGACTTTTGTATTGCATTATCGAACTCTTTCAAAATGCTTGCTGAGGAAATATTAAAAGAAACGCGTATAATAGATGATAAAAGAATGAAAATGTTTATCATTTGAAGTTTCGAAAATTTTGTTATATCCTATAATTAATGAATACGTTTTAGTAAAAGAGAAAGGAACTGACAAGTGCATCGAAATAAACTTTATTTCGTTACTTAATTAAAACATACAAAGAAGAATCATATTTAGACTTAAATTTAGGACTGGTATCAAGTTTGATTCTTAAAAGAAAAGAAGAGGAGTTACATATCAATATTCATGTCCGTAGTCATCACCAGTAGAGCAATTCCTGTAAAAAACGTTATATAAGCAACTTAAATGATTGAAAGTTCAATTAATTATAATTTAGATTTGTGGTTTGAAAAAAATCTAGTTGAAGTACCAATAGTGAATATACACAGTGAAGTATAGTTGATAATCATACCAAACATTGAAGATTAACATCATACAGGATTAAGGGTTTTTATTTTAGATCTCCAAAAATGGAGATTAAGGGAAATAATTATATTTTAATATTATTAATATTGAATACAGCTATATATTTTGTAGGGCTGGGTTTTAATAACTACACAATTAATTAAAACACGATGCATTTTTTTAGTTAATTAGAAATATTTAAAAAAAACTAAGGTAGCCATCCCTTTTATTTCCTAGCAAAAAGGAAGTTTAGGTTTCCACGGGAAATAAGATATATTTCTGTATATCACATTTTATCTAATCAATATTATGATCAGGAGTTTTATTTAACCTATATTAGTCTTTTAAAATAATTTATTTTTTTTAGAATATAAGTAATTTGTTATCGTAATTGAATCTTTTTCATTGCTTTCCGTTTGAAACAATATTTATAAGTTATTAGTACAAAAGTGATAAAAATATAGGGAAACTACAAAATGCTAAGGAAAGAATACTAGAGAAGATTTTCGATTAATTGTGTTCGGATTATGAGGTGTTACTTTTTTCAGTTGAATAATTTTTTGTATTAGTTACTTTTAATAATTTGAGATTTTTAAATGTAATAAAATTTATTCTTTTACTCCTGAACTCATTTTAAGCTTTTATCGTTACTCTCTTTAAATACATTAAATCAGTAATGTTTTATTGTATGAATATATATTTATATCTCGAATAATTTTCTCCTATATGAAACATATGTTTCATCAAAATTAGGATTAAGTAGGTATTTGTGATATTTGCTTATACAGAAGTCGAAGTTTTCTATAAATCGAACTTAAGTTGTCCCTTCAGCTTCCAATTATCCAAGTTACTGCATAACGTTTTGGAAGGAAAAATAACAAGAACACAAAAAAGACTCGAAGTATATCTCCGTACTGCCCAAACCTTCATGAAAAACAGTTAAACTAAAATTCATAATAGTAATAAAAATAATAATAAATATTTTCAAAAACAAAAGCCATCACCTACATGATTGGAGGGGGCAGATTCTTTCAGTAAAAGTCTCGGCCTCCATAGTATCCTCGCCCGGGAACAAAGGATTGGGAGTTCCAGCTTCCTCCGTAGGAGTAGGGGTACCCTCCGCCGGGCATGCGGTTGTAGTTCCAGGAGGATCGGGAACGCCATTGGGCCAAGCAACAGGCGGCCAAAGCCACGACGATCAGAAGGGCAAACTGGAACATAGGACGCCATTTTTAGGAGATTTGAAGTTAATTTTAATCCTACCCTTAATATTGTGAACTGACATTTTATATTTTTTATTATTTTAACTCTCTCGCCTCCCTGGGCCTCATATGAGGCTACTACTTATGAGCTCAATTTTTGTATGATGTAAACACGCAAATTTATTTTCTTTTCGTCAGTGACTGCACTGATTCATGTAGATCACATTTATGAGACTTCTACATGGTTTCTGAATTCGTTCCTAAATGGCAGCAAGATGATTTATACCTCAATGTGTACATTTTAAGCTGTGATGCTTCTGAAGAGAAACTAGCTTCTGTAGAACATTTTTTATAGGTTAGTAGATATTTTCTTATATCGTAACCTTCTAATATTATGACCAGGTCTTTTAATAAGTTCTAAACCAAGTATTTTCTGTTAAAATAAAAAAAATATGGCCTCATATGGCTCTTTTCCAGACAAACTATAGGGGCATTTTGGATGTATTGAGAAGAAGAAAAAAGTTTTTTCACTTTTTTGATGTTCTGGTGCCGAGAGGGTTAGAAAGTGTATTTTTTTCTAAAAGAATGTTTTCAGGTGAAGTCAAGACCATTTATTTTCTTCCTTGCCATACAGTCTTTGGTCAAGCAGTCTGTTGCAACTTAAGTTGAACCTACTACGTCACTAAAAAACAAAGTAGTTCCCATCGCGATGTCTGAACTTCGAGTGAAACAAAGAACTTCAATTTTAAAATATGATTACTTCGTTAAACCCATGTATGAAGAGTGTCTTTTTATCACAATTCGCGTATCGAAATACCTCCTATCAACCCAACAGGCTTTGTGTTTACTCACTTTCTCCTTCCTCGTAGTGACGAACTGGGTTCAGGAAAAGTTGCTGTAAAGTGTTAAGGGGTCATCCATAAATTACGTGAGGTCAAAAAGGGGGGGAGGGGTTTGGAAAAATCTCACCAAATCTCACCAAGGGGGGAGGGGGGTCTCACGTCACGTTATTAAAATCTCACGTCAACTTTTTTTAACTTAATTATAACTTAATTAGGTGCTATGAAGCGCAAAATGCAAATAAATTTTAGAAAATAATTTTTAAAAGTTGTAGGTAAATCTCACGTGGGGGGGAGGGGGTCAAGAAAAATCTCACTAAATCTCACCAAGGGGGGGGAGTCCAGATTTTGGAAAAAACACCTCACGTAGTTTATGGATGCCCCCTAAGCATAGGTGCGGTGGTATCTTAGGGTATCTTTCATTGAACTGTTTGCTTATAGGTTTAGGATATGAGGTACCATAAGGTTATTTTCCCTTTAAACAACATAAATTGTGAGGTTTCATCGCGGTTTAATTTTTATACGATTTTAATTCTCGCTATTTTAAATCTCGCAATTTCATTGCATAAAATTAGTGAAAGTGCTTTCAATGTTTTTTTCAGTAAGTTATATTTTCAAAGTTTTATGAAGAAATAAAAAAAAATCATCGAGATCCATCTTGTCTAATTTAGAATACCTACCTAAACCATTTATTGATTTCTCATCAACAATTTAAATGGTAACTTTTCTTTTCAGGGGGCTTTCGATAAGTGGGGCAATGAATATTTCGGTAGAAAATTAATTCAAAAAGATAATTAGATTAAATGTTATTATATATTAAAGTTAAAAATCGTGAAGAACAATTGAATCGTCAGTTTGAAGAAGGGAATAAGTCCAAAAATCAAGTTTTGAGAAAATCGAAAAAAAAGAAATTGAATTTTCATTGTATGGATATCGATTTCACAACTTCAAGGGGCGATATCTCCCTATAGGGGTTAGTTATTTTCCCCCTCTTTTCACCCATGTGTAGTGTAGGGCAAAGCTTGGAGATTGTTTTGAGCACAAAAAGTCAATTTGTCATTTTTTGGACTTATTCCCTTCTTCAAACTGACGATTCAATTATTAAAAACACTCCTTGGGATTTCCTAATAACATTTAAAAGTATTTAATTTGGAGTTATAAGCAAATTTATTTTTTATTATATATTCTAATTTTATCAAAATTAATAAATCCCTTTTAAACAGTTATTAAAGATAAGATTAAAAATTAACATTTTTTAAGCTTTATAGGTATAGTATTTTAGTTTAAAAGGAAATATTGGGACTTACCAGAAATTTCATGTTGAGCTCTCTTGAAGTATCCAAGAATGATGAGGTCTCTGTTCAAATGTGGACTATTTATACTCTTCACATAGGCTAAAAATATAAACATAACTGAAATCTTAGATTCATTCTAAAAGTAAAGAAGCTCTTCGAGGTGTTCAAGGTAACCTTAATTCGAAACCTTAGAAGATACAAATGCACATCAAAATAGCAATGCAATGAAAAATAAAATCGAAGAATATCAAGTTTCACGTTTAAGAATAACCGTCAAACAGTTCCCAGTTTAGTAAATGATACTATATTTACTTTTGAAACCTGTCACCCATTAAGAATTGCATAAGACATTTCAATGCAATTGTTGATTAAGAAATGCTCAACTAGATATTGATCGCCGAAGAATGCTCAAAAATTGTTGCATTTAAGGTCAATCAGTTAAGTATAAGATTTCACGCAAGTTTGTTGTTGCAGGAATTCTTATTGTTTTATATTTTGCATAGTATACAGACGAGGTTTTTGAATAGGACGCATCTTTCTCATCAAGACTGAAGAGGTACTATTTTACTACAATAGAAATTGTTTACTAATCTATTTTATTGTTATTATATTGTATATTATATTGTTTACTATTCTGATTCGGAGATATTACAATACAATGTACTATTGTTTAAGCTCATGTAATGATTAAAAAACAGTTTTCATATTTATAAAAGCTTAATGTGAAATTAATGAAACAAGTATGATTTTGCGTTGTTAAAACTGTCATCAAAATGTACCAATTCTGTTTACACTTAAAATAACATTGTTTAAACAAAATACTTTAGAAAGCCTTTATTATAACATGAGTGGTTGAAAATTTCAGAACTTTTCTTGATATTTTTAATTTAGGATATTCATAGAATATTTTGTTTAATATTAGCTCATTATATCTGTACACTTATTCCTTTAAATTTTCTATAAAAGATTTCCTAGTTACCAAAATTCCAACATGTAAACAAAAAATTCAAAACTCCTTTGCTTAAAAATAGTATAATTGTATAAATTTTTAATGGTTAATTCTAAGCTACCTTATTTTTAAATGTCATAGGCTAAATGCGTAACAAAAGATATCCATTATGTAATAGTGAACAACTGAAAGGTAGAAGAATTCTTTCCAAAATCTTTCTTTCTGTGTTATAATTTACTATGTACATTATATGTTTAATTAAAAACAATCTCTTAAACGATTCTTAATTATGCTTTTGCCACCTTCAAAATAAAACCCATATATTCCAAACTGATAATATTAAGTTTCTTTAACTTATCCACCCATTGTTTTTCATAATGATTTCCCTAAAGTATATACGCGTGTTTCAAAGTAATCCATCAAATTGAATATTATAACATTTATAAATAATTTAATAAACATGAAAACTAACTTATTCATATCAATTTTTTTGTTTTTAACAAATCATTATTTTATTTTAAATTTATTTACTATCCGTAACTATCAACAAATGTTCAAGCAGAAATATAACATTAAAATAGTTAAGCAAATACATATTTTATATTTTTATTAGGTAGAATTTCAAAGGTTGTAATTTTTTTATTTAATCTTAGAGACAAAGGTTATTAAACTTTTTCACAATTCGAGAAATGCTTAAAAGAAATAGAATTTTGTCACGGAAGTGGGTACAGATTTAATGATGCAATATGCAAATTTAATTTATCATGATTATTGAATTAATTATCCCGAGTCCCATCGGTAAACCAGCTTAAAATTTTATTTAAAGGGTTCGCATAATTTTTATTCTTGCTTTATTAAATGGAATATTGTACATTTAAGTTTCTTTTTGTTTCGTTATTTATTATTAATATTTATCTTTTTCCACAAAAGGTTAATTTGAATTGAGTTGCCAGTTTGGAAAAAGAAATAAGTCTAAAAAATGACGAATTGACTTTTTGTTCTCAAAACAATCTCCAAGCTTTTCTCTACACATGGGTGGAGGGAAATAACCACCCCCTGTAGGGAGACATAGTCCCTAGAAGTTGCGAAATCGATGTCCATTCATTGTATTTTTTTTCAGTTAATTTGGAATTAAAGTTAATTTTGTCTTTCTGTTTTTATTCTTGGTGGTGTAAACCAGGGTTGGCAAAAACTCGGGTTTTTTTTAAAAAAACCCAAATGGGTTGGGTTTTTTCAATAAAACCCTGAAAAAACCCATATAAAACTGGGTTTTTTTGGAAAAAGTGTGGGTTTTTTCAAAATTAAGTGGTTTTCTCCTACAAAGTAAGTGGGTTTTTTCAAATTTTAGTGAGTTCTTTCTAGTATGTTAAATGTGTTCTCTCAAAATAATGTCACTTTTTCCACAGTTAAGTGGGTTTTTTTCAAAGTCTTTATACTTTAAAAAAAACATTAAATTTTGAAGGAACTGCCAAAATCTTGATTTTTCTTGAAAAAACCCAAATAGGATCCAAAATGTGGGTTTTTTCGCATGGTTTTTTTTGAAAAAACCCATTGGGTCCAATCCGGCCAACCCTGGTGTAAACTAAGCCAAAGTAAAATTTGCTTTTAATTGAAATGTGTTTTTAACCTTTATTATCTAGGGGAAATGTCTGATTCCATTAATATTCACTTACTCCATTGATGTTGTTATAAGGACTTAGTTTCATAATAATTATTAAATTTTATTTGTCTTAATCTTTCTATTTCTCCCTTAAGTACTGTGAATTAAGCAGAAATATAATTTAAACGTCATTTTAAGTAGTTTTTAATATTTTTTCTTCACTAAAAATTTAGAAGGTTGAAAAAGGGAATAATTCCAACAACTTTTCTCAACTGTAAAATGCTTTTGAATGTACTTATATTCGTTTTGATGATTTCTCTTTTTTCTAAATAGGATCCTGAATTTCCAGTAAAAATTTGGTTCTTATACAACAAAAATTCCCTTATTTATACATGTTTTTTTTCTCAAAACTTGGTTATTGGACTTTCCCCTTTTTCAAACTGACGGACGATTCAATTCATAATGCTATTAATGAAATGTTTCTGTTTGGGTAAACCTCAGAAATCGGACAATGTGTTCCATAAGCATTTTAAAGTTACACATTAAACAATACATTGGTTATTTATGTTATTTAAATTTGTTAATTTATTGTTTCATAAATTAACTGTAAATGAATTTTTTATTAATTGTTTCACAAGTTATTGCCTTTAAAAAGTTATGACTCATTTTTAAAGTTAGCAATGTTATGAAATCTAAAACGAAAGTTAAAATTACGATTTAACTTATGATAAAGGAAAATTAAAATGTTAACTTTTAATAATAATTTTAAAAAGTGCAAAATTCTAACTGATTTGGGATGATAATATTGCTTAAAATTTCTAGGTTTCTATACTATTTAAAAAACTGTTATGAATTACCTTCAATATCCAATATCACAATTTAAATACCAGTCCAATTTCATCCTATAAATTTCTTATTCTAGAGTTTATTTTTCATTTAATTTTGTGCTTATACGTACTTAAAAAATGAAAACTCTATTTTAATTACTTCAGTGATTTGATAGCTTGAGAATCAAAATTGGCAGTCATTGAAAAACGCCCGTAGAAAATTCAACAGCAAATATTTTTCAACTCAAAAAATAATACAAACTTATAAAAAATATAAATTTATTAGCTGAATAAAATTTTCAAAGAAGTCCAATTAGAATCAAAAGTGGTAATTTTGAACATAATTTCAGGGAAGATCGATGTAGAAGAGGATTAGTTCAGGAATAGCTGCAGTATTCCTTCTCATAGATCCTGAAAAAGAATATATAAGTTAAAACAACTTAAAAATATTATGCTTCTTATGAATAATGGAAAATTATTTTACAATGTGGGAAGGCATTAAAATGTTTATATTTATCCATTATTCATTCAATGGAATCAATTAATATCCTCAATATAATCAATCGATTGTTGTAGTTGTTATAGTCTGTTCATTTAGAATTGGCGCCTAAAACAGGATCAAAAACGGTCAATAATGCTTAATAACGCTCATCACACAACTTCAGTGACCGATTTTTTACGGTATTTTAACTACTTTTGTTTAGGATGCCTTGTCATTGCAGAATAAATATTTTTCGATGGTAATTACAATAGTAACTGCTTCTAATACATTAAGTCTCAATTCTAAATGAACAGAGGCCAAGTTTGAAAGAAAATTTCCAATATTTCCAAAATTCCAATTTTTTATTTTACTTTTAATAATATTTTGATTTGTGATTTATTAATAAACAGTTAATTGTAAGTATTAAAATTAGGTATTGGAAATCCTAAAACCCTACCTATGCTGGACATATTTGAAATCCTACTTATAACCAGATTAAAATCCAACACTCAAAAGCCAAATCTAGTTTTAAATTATCTAATTCGATTGGAGAATAAAGCATTATTAACCCGAAGGTAATAAGTGAATTTCAAATTAATTTTAAAATGTACAGACAGCATTAATTGCTTCAAAATATTCTAAATAAAGGGTTTCAAATATTCATGTAAAATAAAATCTCAAATGTTATGGGTTATTTTTTAAACGTAATTTATATTTTTGGCATCATTAATTTCTTCATAGTAGTACCTACATATCGATATTAACTTGTGTGATACATATTTTTATTCATATTAGTACCCCACGTAAAACTCATTTTTTATACAGTATGATTGTATTTACCTTTTATCCATAGACCACATTATGGGATTTACTTCTTCCAGTAGTAGCTAAGGGCAGGGTTGTAAGCTCCGTAGGCTCCATAGTTGTAGACGGAGGCAGGGGCGGCATATCCGGCGGCGTAGGGGTAGGTGTTGTAGCCATAGGTGTTGTAAGGATAGGTGTTGTAGACGTACTGTGCGCTGGCACACACCACCAAGGCAACCACAACAAGGAGGGCGAACTGGAAAAGAAAGAGAAAAATTCTTGAAATAACTATTACTTATGTGCAGTGTTATTAGGACTTTTTTGGAGGAGTAAAAATACTCCTTGACTTTTTAGGAGGCTTGAAATTCATTTATGAGGAGTGAAATACGAAAATTTTTTAATGGACAAAATGAAATAGAAAAAATGAGGATGCTATTTTGGTTTTTAAAATATAGCATCTGTTAAAAATTAATAGAAAATATTAAACATTATAAATAAAACAATTTATTTTTCGTTAAACATTCTGAATGAAATATTTATTTAATACAACAAATTTCTGTAGAAAAATTATTATTATTCGATTTCAGTGGGGCGCCATGTATTTCTTTAAGGAAATCCTTTGTTAAAAATTCAAAGCGTGAAAATGCGCCTGGCTAGTTTTTAAAAGCGTGTTTCCGATTTTCAATGCGTGAAATAACGCTCTCAGAGGCGTTAAAAATATCTCTGCTTATGTGTGAATTTAGGATATTTAAATTTTAAAGAATCATAAAAACACATTGAAAATTGTTAAACCTAAAAGGGAACCTAAATTTAAAAAAAACATTATTATTAACTAAGCTATCACACACACACAGGTTTAGGCATTGCTGAAAATTTTTACATCCAAACATTCTATATGAAAGCAAATAGTACGCAATCTAAGAGCCGAAAAAACGAAATATTTTAGCACATTTTATTAATTACCGATGTTTTAATTGTATCATTTTGTCTAAATAAATTAATTAGAAAATAAATTATTTTTAAGAAAGTGTTCCCAAAGAGGAATATGTAGATCGGAATATGACTGAAAATAGATTAACACGAAGGCTTTTCTGAATACTTAGTCGAGTTACCATTAACTCAAAATATCTTAAGAAGGTGATGATAATAATTCCTTTTTTCAGGGAATTGATGATGCCATCCTTTTTAAATGAAAACATTTCACCGAAAATCGTAGGATTTTCTTAGAAAAAAATCAAGACTTACCAGAGAGTTCATGATGAAAAGTTACTTTCCTATCTGAAGACTTGGAAAATATGAATCTCACTATCTCCTCACTCTTTATATAGTATTCGAGACACAAGGAATGAATGGAGGTAAGAAACAAAAAATTAACGCGTGAAGGCTAACCCGCTTCAAAAAATCCGGAAAACCCTTTTCCTATGTGTAAAGGCGTGGCAAGAAGAGATGGTTTATACAATGGTAACAAATAAACCTTGTTTTTATCAGAGGTTTGTCAGGGATTTTGAATCTAGTTATGGTGCTACTGGTTTGCTCAGGACGCCGTTAGAATATTGAAGAGGTAATCAGTGTTCTTTTGTTGCTTTCGAACAGCTGAAGTGGTTGGGATTTTTTTAAATTTTTTTTAGGACTTCGAAAGTTCCAAGAAAAATGTCGAAATTCATGTCCTTGTTATATTTTTTATCAATGAAGAAGTTGCATGATTTTTTTTTATTTTTTTAATCGATTCCTCTTGCAAAAATAAACAACTACCCAAAATTTGAGGCCGATCGAGAAATTTTTTGATTGGCAAAAAAATTAACAAAAATCCCCTTTTTAAAAGCGCGCGAAAACGCCAAGAGTTTGGATGTGACGTCATCTTATACTAATCATTGTTGTAAAGCAATGGAGTTGATGGTATTATTGTTGACGTCATCTTATAGTTTAAACAATAAACGTTTTCAGTCACGTGTTTTTTTCTCGACTTTTAAATTAAAATATTTAATTACCTGTACATTTTTTTGAAAAACTGACTAGATATTTCATTTTACCATACAAAAAACCATACGGAACATTTGTTTGTTTTTGAAAATCTGATACATGCAACTTCCTTATTGAGTTTTATCTTTCATTATATTCCGTTTACTCTGTTAAATATTTATGTTAAAAACCTATGCTTACCTATACAATCTGCTTAACTTTGTACTTATAATATATCATGTAGACATTGTAATTTAAAGATTCGTTTTTTAAATAAATGTTTTTTTTATGAAATATTAAAAATAATTTTCATTTTCAATAAGATTTTCTACTTAAAAAATTTTTTTAATGAAGTTTTTTTTCATTTTCCCAATTAGATTTTCTATTTTTAAAAAAATGTTTTTATGCATCTAAAAACAGCTGCAGAAAACTCCTGATTATAAAGCTGCTGATTGTTATAGCTTAAAAAAACTAATAGCAATCAAAACTAATAAAACATTCTAAAATTCTCTTATAAAATTGCCCTATAGACTGACTTTTGTCTAATAAATACTAGTTTCTTACATTTCAGTATTTCAAAACGTTAAAAGTATAACTTAGTACCCGAGTTACATTACCTATAACTATCAAATCAAATCTTTACTAACACAACACACAAATACAAGAACACATAGAGCAAACATACAAAAAAAAACAGAAAAATAGTTATGTAGTACCAAAAGAGCAAAGCTCGTCCATGGTACTATAACATGGATCTATAACTATCGAATAGAAAACTATCTCAATAAATCAACCTTTTGAATTAGAATCTGGGACACTTTTTCCAAAAGTTTCTGAGATGTACGCAATTCTAAACTAAATGGTTATTTATGCCAAAATCGATCAATTGAGTAATTTTACTCAGACAAAACTGATCCTACAGATGATTCCTAATTTCCGTTTCATAAGCTTTCGGACCTTCGGAGCTTGTTCCCAAGTCGAATAGCTAGCCCAACTCATGACCTCTAGTTAATTCTCAAAGCATACACTCTTTGCTGTTGTTATTTCACTAAGCAAAGATAATTTTCTTAACTAATTTTCTTCTTAAGTAATTTATTTCCCTTTAAAAAAAAGAATTTATTTCCCTATCTTTCTTCTGTAAATAATGAACCGAATATTTGCTAGCTTTTCCAACTTTAAAATTTTATTGATATTTGTTTTGCTTTTGTATGGATATACACAGAGTTTCATGAGCTGCATTTTTATCAAAACATGGATAAGATATATCCCCGTGGTGGGTTTAAATTTCACGCCGTTTTGAATTTGTAATTAATGAGTATTTCTTGGCATAAAACTATGATTACTGTAAAACTCGCTTTCCTACATAATAAATAGTACTATGCAGAAAAAATAACTTAAACGTGAGATGGTTGGTTCATAACATAACCCTTACTAGTTAATTTCTTTTTTCAAACAAAATGAAACTATGATCTTAACAATTAAATGCATTCAAAATTCGCTAATAAAGCACTTCAATATTGATAATCAGTTTAAGGTATCCGCCTACCTTTGAGACCATTTTTTTGAAATACTTGATTTACAAAATTTTTATTTTAATTTTTAGTTTAAATGTATATCAAAACATTGATCAATGCTAAAAAAACAAAATTAATTGTTTGCCAAAAAACTATTGTAAAACCAATTGCCCAAAAACTATTATCCCTATATAAATTTCCTTTAGACACAAGTATCGTATAACACTTATCTTCAGAATGGACTATTTTCTAAGACATATTTTGAAAAGTAATTGTTTTACAGCATAAAATGTAAAGGTAAGTGAAAAATTTCTACAACCATTTAACAAAAAAACATCAATAAAAATAAAAAATATAAACTTACATAAAAATCTGTAGTCCATCTGCTTAATAACAATACGATTAATATACTGTTAAAATTTTAAGTGAATATCTTGGATAGTTTTTGAGTTATCATGTAAATAGTGGAGGGTTTTTATGTAAAATTTAGTTCTGAGAAAATTAGCAATAAAGTTTATATTTGTATACGATCGCACACGACTCTCTGTTTTAAAAATGCTGTAATTTCTTTTCAAATTCACCTACAAGTAAAATGAAAACAGTTTTGGAAAGATAAAGTCTAAAAACTATTTGAAAATGTAAGAATCATATTTTCGACGAAAAAGTCGAAAATCGTCAATTTTGCATTTCAATGTTGTCAGTAAGTAAAAGCATATAAATGAAGTGAATAATAGATATTTCTTTTAAATATCAGAGTTCTCAAGTTTCTTCTTCTTTATTGAATATTTTCAAAATATCCCATTATAATAAAATTATTCAATAGATGACACTGAAAATACAGGATGTTTAAATTTGAGACGACTTTATTCATTTTCCAAACAACACCAATTATCAAACCGACATTACTCAAAAACATGTAGTATTTGATAACATAAAATTTTATTTTAAAAATTAGATAAATTATTATTATATGGATATAAACTTTACAGTGCATACCTATCTGGTCAGACTTAGGAAATAAGAAATACTACCTTGATGTTTTAAGTTAGGTATAAAACTATTTCGATTAAAAATTAACCAATTACTACTGAATTTCTTTAGAAATTCATCTTTGTTTTATTTGCATTCAGAAACAATATTAGGTTTCAAACATCACTTTAAAAAATTTCTAACAGATGATACAATTTACTTGAGAATTTACTTCTTATAGCGAAAATTTTGTTCTCTTTGCCGGAAAAATCATTAAAAAACTGCAAATGCATTTGAAAGCTCCTTTATATCCAAAAGCATCCAAATATAATAATTTAAGTACAACAAATATTTATAATTGAATCGTCAGTTTGAAGAAGAGAATAAGTCCAAAAAAATGACAAATTGACTTTTTGTGCTGAAAACAATCTCCAAGCTTAGCTCTACACATGGGTGAAAAGGGGGGGAAAATAACTAAACCCTATAGGGGGATATCACCCCTTGAAGTTGTAAAATCGATGTCCATTCATTGTATTTTTTCAGTTAATTTGGAATTAAAGTTAATTTGTCTTTCTTTTCATATTCTTTGTGCTGTAAACTAAGTTAAAATAAATTTTCTCTTAATTTTAATTTTTTTCAAGCTTTTTTTTGCAGGGAATTTTTGACTCCATTCATATTCACTCACTCCTTTGATACTGCTTTAATAACTCAGTTTCTCTATAATTTTGAGTTTTATTTGTCTTATTCTTTTTATTTCACCCTTTTGTGGTGTAAACTAAGGGGAAATATAATTTAAAAATGATTTTAAAGGTTTTTTTAAAGATTTTTTCATCAGAAATATTTCATAAGGTGGAAGAAGGAAATAAGTCCATCAACTTATTTTGACTGTAAAATATTTCTTATTATACTTATATTTTTTTTTGATGATTGCTCTGTTTTTTTAATAAGGTTCTGAACTTCCTGTAAAAATTTGGTGGTTATACAATGAAAATTCCAATTTCGATTTTATCAAAACTTGGTTTTTGGACTTATTCCCTTCTTCTAACTGACGATTCAATTCAACCTTCTAGAAAAATATATTAAGGTTTGTTTTTTCATATTTTTACTGGATATTTCTAAAAATGTAGAAACCAATTTTTAAAATTTTATGGCGACTTCTTCTAACTTTCAAAACTGAGTTCAGGGCCATATTCAGATCTTCGCCGACGGCGAAAAAGTTGAGCTAAATAGTTGAAACGGTATTTAGATTGACTTTTTCTCGACTCACTTTTTCGAAATCGCTGACGGCGAAATTACCGACTTTCTCTTCTCTCATTGGCTGAAACTGCGCTGAAACCTTGGAAACAGTTTGTTTACTTTCTTCATTTGGTTGTACTTCGTAACAAAAATCGGGCGTCCATCTTTAGGGAAATTTGCATGCTTTGATTAGTAAGATGTAGAGTCATTAATGTCTGGATTGATATATTAAAATATTTGATAAATTTAACAAGAATGAGAGAGCACAGAAGAAAAATGGCACAGCTGAGATAAGAGTCGACCATGCCAAACCAACACTCCTTGCCCTGCTTCAGATTACTCCCGATAGCAAAGAAAAATTTGAGGTATGTAAATCGTTTTTTCATTTAATTTTCTCATTATGGAATCTTTCAGAATTGGTAAATGTTTGTGTATTTAATATTTCGGATCAATTAGGTTATGTTCCGTTAAATATCGCCAAGTTTGTTTTGGTATCAAATATTAGAAACATAGCTTCAACTATTACTAATCTTAATAGGATAAAAATGTTCATTTAGTATAAAATGGAATAATTTATAATGTTTTTAATGTTACACAAATCGACGTGGCAAATTTCTTTTTGAATTGTTATATTTAAAGATTAAGAATTCTGAATAGACTCGGAAGTCCAATTCAAGATTTGAATTAAGAAGGTGGATGTGTTCAGTACTTTTTTTATTCAGAGAAAGTTATAAATGGAAAGCTTTAAAATAGATATATTTAAATGTTTATTTCAGTTGTAATAATATAAGAAATAGTTTGTGTTTTAAATTCATGAAAGATATCATTTTTGCACAGAATACATTAGTTATTACTTGTAATTCTTGATTTTTTTATGTACAGCTTATAGCATTTTTTTTGCATAGGAATATCACATATTTAAAGAATTCTTATTCTATCGCTTTCCATTAAACTAGCTTCCTTCAGCAAAAAAGTGTTTTTTAATTTTAGGATAGTATTAATTAAATTAAGAAGATTACACCAAAATAAAAATCATTGAATGCGAATATAAACATTTCAATATAATTAAATAACAATCAATTATGCTGTTAAATAATTTTTTCTTGTAAGTAATTAATATTTTCATTTTATGTTTACATGCAAATATAATTTTTTTCCAGTTCAACTAAAATGCTGTTTTCTGTGAATCCAGAAAGAAGTATTGAAAAGGGAAAATTATAAAAGTTTAAAAGGATGAAACTTCTATATAAACTGAAAGTTATCTTTTAAAAAATATCTGATAAATAGTAATGGAAATTAATCAATTATTCATTTAAATTGTTTTGAGGTATAGTTATTGTATTTGATAATTTATGAAAAAAATTTCCTCCTGTGAACAGTGACAATCCATACTCAATTAACCAAACATAATCATTATTGAGAAAAGGGTTGTATAAATGTTGGAACAAATTGGTATAGTGCTTACTTTTTTTGTTGATAATAAATAATATTTTTTGTGATTAGAGGAGTTTTTATATTTTTAAGATTTAGTTCATATAATATACTTTGAAATTATCACAAGTTACACTTTAGTCTAACTGGAGTAATAAAAATTTGTTTGTAAAATCTGCCTCATTCTTTCTTACATGTTGTATTTATAAATTTCAATTTAATACAGAGTAACTGCAATAGTTCACACATTTAACTGTAAAAAAATAATTTTTGCTCCATTGAGCTGAAAATTCTCCAACAAATTAAGTATGCAGTTTAAAATATAATAAGTTGAAGAATATTTAATACAAAATTCCTAAACTTTTATTGAATCTATCGTAAAAATAAAAAAGGGAACTTTCAAATATTGTGTAGAAATGAAAATAGTATAAGTACTTATTTATTTTGTTTTATAAGCTTGCAAAGTTTCAGTTTATAGATTTAAAAAGTGCAGCTAAAATTGGGAAATGATAATTAAGGATTAGTTTACTGTACCAATAAGGTGAGTATTATACTAAACTCTTATCAACCAGAATTATGAATTATAGTTCCTACTTCCTAACATCTTGTATTATATTGAATTTAATGAGTAATTAATTCCTTTGATGAAAAGATATTTCCATGTAATCATACTTTATGAAATAACTTTTTTCTATTGAATTTTTGTTTTCTACCCCAGCTATTATCTCTCTTTTTCATAACCATTCTTTCAAAATCATGCAAGAATGAATTTCCAAAACATACTTGGAATTAAATTTGGGAAATGAAGCATTACTGTTATGAGTTACAAGAATTACTTGGTTATGCTCCTTTAAAAGGTGCAAAGCTTGTAGAAATAAGAAAAGATGAAATATTTTCTTTTTCTTTTATTGTTTTTATCAACTCTTTAATATGTGCGCTCAGCTAAAAGCTTCAGCTTGGTTTCTAGTTCACTCAAACAACACAAACAAGCGACTTGCAGTGCAGATTGAGTTTGTTTACACTTTTGGAAGCATGTGAATGCATCAGTGATGTTTTCCCGCCTTTTTAGAGAGGGATTTTATTGGTCGCTAAGCGTTTCACGTCAACAACACAACTAACCAATGAGCTGAATCTCCGAGATTTCCGCGTCCTTTCGGAAGAAGATCTGAATACGGTGAAAAAGTTCAAGGCGAAATAGATATTTCGAAATCGCCTCAACTATTTAGCTGAACTTTTTCGCCGTCGGCGAAGATCTGAATATGGCCCTTAAGTATCTTTTATTATAAGTATAAAAAGCTTCACATTGGTCTCTTTATTAAGTTAGTTTACTCCGCGTAATTAGAATATGTGTGTGACTAATTTCAGATAAATTTAAATATAACTTCATTATTTGGACTATGTTACTTGTGTTTACAGATTGTAGAATAAAGCTTTTAAAATAGTAATTAAAAGCATTTAAAGTTTATGCTTTACTATACTTTTATCTTACCATTTTACAATAGTTACATAAATGCATTTTCCTTCAAGTGCCTTTAAAAATCGAACCTAAAAATTGTTTTGAGATGTTTTACAAAATGATGCCGGAAAATATATCAAATAGATTCGTGTCTAATATGGAATTAATTATTAAGATGTTATCCGGAAAAAAGCTAACAATTTGTAATACCAATGATACATAATAATATTCGCATTGTATTAATATACGTATAATTAATTAATTAAGAATACGAAAATACTATTTTCTATCAATTTTAAATTACTAAGGGCCATATTCTGATCTTCGCCATCAGTGAATCCGCCGGCGGCGTTTCCGCCCAGCGTGAATCTCATTCACCGTATTCAGATCTCCTTCCGAAACAGGCGAAGATCTCGGAGAGTCAGCTCATTGGTTAGTTGTGTTTTTGACGTGGCGTGACGTTGAAACGCTAAACGACCAATAAAATCTGTCTATTAAAAGGCGGGAAAATGTCACTGATGCATTCACATGCTTCCAAAAATGTAAACAAACTCAATCTGCACTGCAAGTCGCTTGTTTTTGTTGTTTGAGTGAACTAGAAAACAAGCTAAAGCTTTTAACTAAGCGAACTTATTAAAGAGTTAATAAAAACAATAAAACAAAAAGAAAATATTTTATCTTTTTTATTTCTAAACGCTTTGCACCTTTATCATAACCAAGTAATTATTGTAACTCATAACAATAATGCTTCATTTCCCAAATTTAATTCCAAGTATGTTTTGGAAATTCATTCTTACATAAGTTTGGAAAAATGGTTATAAAAAGGGAGATAATAGCAAAGGGTAGAAAAAAAAATATTCAATAGAAAAAAATTAGTTATTTTGTAAGGTATGATTACATGGAAATATCTTTTCATCAAAGGAATTACTCATTAAATTCAATTTAATGCAAGATGTTAGGAAGTAGGAACTATGTTTCATAATTCTGGTTCAAAGACTCTCACTACTCACCTTATTGTGCAGTTAACTAATCCTTAATTACCATTTCCCAATATTAGCAGCATTTTTAAAATCTATAAAACTGAAACTTTGCAAGCTTATATAAAACAAAATAAATAATACTTACACTATTTTCATATCTTCAAAATATTTGGAAGTTCCATTTTTTATTCTTACAATAGATTCAATAAAGTTTAGGAATTTTGTAAATAAATATTCTATATTCTTCAACTTATTCCATTTTTAACTGCATATTTAATTTGTTGGAGAATTTTCCACTAATTAGCAAAAAGTATGTTTCAACAGTTAAATGTGTAAACTATTGCAGTTACTCTTTATTGAATTGAAATTTATTAGTACAACATGTAGGAAAGAGTGAGGCAGATTTTAGAAACAAATTTTTAGTACTCCAGTTAGACAAAAGTGTAACTTATAAAAATTTCAAAGTATATTGTATGAACTAAATCCTAAAAACTCTTCTAATCACAAAAATATTATTTATTATCAACAAAAAAAAGTAAGCACTACACCAATTTGTTCAAACATTTTTACAACTATTTTCTAAATAATGACATTTATTAATTGATACTGTTTGACTTATTTAAGTATGGATTGTCACTGTTTGATGGTCACAGTTCATAGGAGCAAGTTTGTTTCATAAATTATATCAAATACAATAACTGTACTACCTCAAAGCAATTTAAATGAATAATTGATTAATTTCCATTACCATTTGTCAAATGGTTAATTTTTTTAAAAGATAACTCTCAGTTTAAATAGAAGTGTCATCCTTTTAAACTTTCATAATTTGCCCTTTTCAATAATTCTTTCCTGGATTCACAAAGAACAGCATTTTAGTTGAGCTGAAAAAAATTATACTAGCATGTAAACAAAATCAAAATATTAATTACATACAAGAAAAATTATTCAACAGTATAATTGATTACTATTCAATTATATATTGAAATGTTTATATATACATTCAATGATTTTTATGTTGTATGTGTGTGGTGTAAACTGTAAACTTCATAATTCAATTAATACTCTCCTAAATTTAAAAAAACCTTTTAGTTAGTTTAATAGAAAGCGAGAGAATAAGAATTCTTTAAATATGTGATATTCCAACGCAAACAAATGCTATGTCAGCTGCACATAAAAACAATCAAGAATTACAAGTATAATAACCAAATTATATATTCTGTGCAAAAATAGAATCTTAAAAATTAAAATATATTTATTTTAAAGCTTTCATTTATAACTTTCACTGAATAAAAAAAAGTATTGAACACCATTCATGTTCTTAATTCATATCTTGAATTGGACTTCCTCTAGTCTATTCAGAATTCTTAATCTTAAAATATAACAATTCAAAAAGAAATTTGCCACGTCGATTAATGTAACATTAAAAATATTATAAATTATTCAATTTTATACAAAATGAACATTTTTATCACATTAAGATTAGTAATTTTTGAAGCGATTTTTCTAATATTTGATACCAAAACAAACTTGGTGATATTTAACGGAACATCTAACCGAATTGATCCGAAATATTGAAGACTAAAACATTTACCAATTCTGAAATATTCCATAAACGAGAAAATTAAATAAAAATACAATTTACATACCTCAATACATTTTTCTTTGCTATCGGGCGTGATCCGAAGCAGGGCAATAAGTGTTGGTTTGACATGACGACTCTTATCCCAGCTGTTCCATTTTCTTCTGTGCTCTCTCATTTTTGTTAAAGTTTTCAATTATTTTAATATATTAATCCATACCAACATCCTACTAATCAAAGCATGCAAAGCTCATAAAAGATGGACGCCAAATTTTTGTTACGAAGTACAACCGAATGAAGAATGTAAACAAACTGTTTCCAAGGTTTCAGCCAATGAGAGAAGAGAAAGTCGTGGGCGGTTTCGTATCCGCCGGCGAGAGAGCCGGTGAATCCGCCTTTGGCGTTTCAGAAAAAGTGAGTCACGAAAAAGTTAATTTTAATACCATTTCGGCGGATACGCGCGGCGGATTCACTGATGGCGAACATCTGAATATGCCCCTAAGATAAGTTTATAAAATGAGTCAAATTTTGAAAAACATTATGAATTAATGGTTTATATACTATTTGAGAAATTCTTTCTGATATGAATATATTACATCAGTTTGTTTATAAATATTTCAAAACGTTTACGATGATGAAAAATATGATGTCTAGAGAAATTTATCTTGATATTCAACTCCTCAGAAATATTTGTTTTTAAGAAGACCCAGAGTTAGATTGCATTCGAGAATTGTAGATAACAAAGTGATCAGGGGTCTTACAAATGATACTGTGTAACCACTTAACCGTTTTTTTTAAATCATCTAAAATTTTAGTTTAATTTTGAAAAAGAATGTTTTTATCATATTATTTACAAGGATTCTTCATATTTTATTGCCATCGATTGTCATCATGTTATAATATTTTATTTAAGTACTCATGTATTTGCCCAATAGTAATTTTTTAAAAAGTAATAAATAATTCATAATAATAATGTAATTTATAAAATTATATTAACTTTCCTTTAACTTTTAAAAGTCTGTAAATTTTATTAAGGAATATTATATTTAGCTTAAAAGTTTTTAGATTAAATAGGTCGAGGTCCTCTTGAGTAACCTTAAGTGTACCCATTCAAACCTTTAATTAACAAGTTATCTTTCCCTTATTTAAAGATAATCAGCTAAAATATATTTTTAATTCTGATTTTCAGCTATTAAATTTGTTATCGTGTTTTTATAGCAGTAAGATTTTTCTGAAGAAGACTAAGAAAAATAATTTAAATTACCTTTAACTTTTAAGGTAAAAAGTCAGATTTTTGATAAAAGGAACATTTTGTAGATTGTTTATAAAACTACATAAACCTTTGTTAGATTTCCACCTATTTTTAAGCATTTTCAGTGAAAATTTAATAACTCTGAAAAATTAAATATTATTTCAATGTTTTTATAGCAATTAAATAAAAGACAAATTATTTATCATTTAAAACAATAAAATTTATAATTATCTTACTCACACATAGAAATGTTTCTTTAAAACTACACTCATAAACTCATGATGACTGAATTTGATGATCATGATGATTGTTTGTGATGAAAACAGAAAAAAACACTATAAGTAACAAACAAATAATTTTATTTTCGAAACATCGCCTCATTTTAAAATTTTGAAATTTCTTCTAAAACTTAAAAAAAAGTGTGAAAAAAGTATTAACAAAAAATAGAGATTCTTTCATTTGGATGAAGAATAGCCGTTCAGGGATAGCTGCAGTATTCCATAACGAAGTTCCTGAAATAAGGGGAAAGTATTAAGGAACTGAAATGAATTCACAACAAAATAAACTAGTAAGTACCTAAATATTCTTATTTAATTATAAAAGTAATGAGCACACTAGGGTGAGCTTAAATTTTTAATGAAACGAAATGTTTCTTCTGAGTTAGAGTTTTAAAATGGCTAACTCTAAGATGCAACGCTTTAGTCAATTGTACCAAAGGATTAATATAATAAATGCTTCAAAGATTAATAAATTAATGAAATGAAAGTTTTAAACTATTATTTCATCTAATAAAGTAGGATTTCTAAGCTGAATGTCATTATTGTAAGCAGTTTTTACAAATTTACAAAAGTAATTATTTGTCGCAATATTAAACATATTATAATTCTATAACTAAAATTCTGATCAATATATCTATTATTTTATCCTTTCTTTAAATGAAAGAATATGTTTGCTATTTTTGAAAAATTATTTAAAAAATATGGATGATAAAATTTACAAAATATCTGATTTTCCGAAAGTATCAAATTTACGGAGTTGGCACATTATGATTTAGAATGAATAGGGAAAGTTGTTGGGACAACATGGGGACGTCTCAAAACTCCAGAAACTAGAAACTAATTTCTAATCTAAAGGGATAAGTCCATACAAAAGTGATTTAGAACTAGATAGTTAAGTTAGGTCATTCAAACGCACTGTAAAGTGAGGACACATAAGTTTTCATGAGTAATGAAAAACAGAGAATAAATTACAAAATGCTATAGGTACATATAAAATGCCAGTGTAAATTTCATGCTTCTATGAAGTGAAGTATTCAACAGGGTGACCCAAAATAACTGTGCACCCCCTTTAACTTTTGAATCCCTACAGATATAGTCATATAAGTGCTGTCTAGGTATAGTAAAGGGACCATGCCCTATCCGTGAGGACAACTTTCAATGCCCCCTGTTATGTATTGGCTGAGATGAGGGGTTGACCTTTTTAAGTATTTATTTTATTGTAACAGAGTGTTTAGTAACTGTAATTGTGATGTCTGTAAATTCGTATTTAAGAGTGTGTTTGTATCTCGTGTGTTGATTTTTATCCTGATCGTGTACTTGAATAAAGCCTATATTTGATTATAGAGTTGTGAATATTGAAACCTAATACCCCCTAGCCTTAATGTTAGGAGTCACCAGTCATTTCATGCACTTCTAGACGTTAGAAGAATAACAAAATATGTTCATATTTGTCAATCCATGTAAAGCAACTTTACATTAGAGTAGCTTTATAGTACTTACCATATCCGTGTCATAGTTCCGAGTCCAGGTCATTTACTTCTTCCAGTAGTAGCTGAGGGCAGGGTTGTAGGCTCCATAGTTGTAGACGGAGGCAGGGGCGGCATATCCGTAGGGGTAGGTGTTGTAGGCATAGGTGTTGTAAGGATAGGTGTTGTAGGCGTACTGGGCGCTGGCACACACCACCAAGGCAACGACAACAAGGAGGGCGAACTGGAAAGAAAATTAATTTAAAGCCTGTTAGTTAACTTTTCACTTAGGTAACTTCTAAATATGAATCAGAAATTTAATTCCTGACTAAGTATAATCCGCTATTTTAAAGCTCAATACTTACAATTTTTTTATCACAAATCTTTTAATGTATTCCTTTACAAAAAAACAATGTTTTCGATTCCTTTACATTCAGGAAAAGTCATCAAAAATTTCAAAATCTTCCTCTCATTCATTTTTATTTATAAATTAGAGAAAATTCAACGTAAACAACATTGAAAAAAAAAGGATTCGTCAATTTTTAATTTTGTATCGAAAGGTATCATTCATAAATTTACTCTATATTTTTCACTATTTTTTTTCAATGTTTTTCGATTTACAACAGCTTCATCATACTCTTATTAAAAGCTGACTCAAGCCAATATTTTCTTAAAAACATTTGCATTTATCTGAAAAATCTTAATATTTTCTTTGTTTGCTGTTGGTATAACTAAAGAATATTTAATATTATAAGTTAGAAAATTAATTGGTAGATTAAAGTACCTGGAAAAATAATTTTTAAATTCCAATTAGTTTTCTGTTCTAACTACTAGTTTTAACTTTTCAAATTTCTTCACCAAATAATAAATATTAAGTAAAATTATAGCCTATTTGGCAAGGGATTTCTCATCTTCTGCTTAAAATTAGATAGAAAGAAACGTACATAGTTTTTAGAGGGATAATTAAATTAATAACACTCACTCAAACGAAAATAAATTAAAACTACCTTAAACCAGCTATTTCTTAAATAGCTTTTGCACCACATATGAAGAGAAATATAATTTTATACCATCAAAACTATCAAACAAATAATAAAAGTAGTAATATAGGACGCATTACTTTGATTTCTTAAAACTCGATAGTAAAAGTATTACTGGATGTAATAAATTCAGAAATAAAACGAAATTAGAAATTTATTGATACATTAATAAGATAGCAAATACCTAGAGGATTTATTTCAAAGAATGGTTTGGGAACTTACCAGGGAGTTCATGATGAAAAGTAACTTTCCTATCTGAAGACTGGAAAATATGAGTTTCGCCCTCTGTCCAAGCCTTATATAGAGCACCGAACTAAAAACAAACAGAGAATGGGCGTAGAGAAGGTCCCAATGTGAAGGTTAAAACAGCTTCGAAAAATCCCAGCCCCCTTTCGTTTTCTTTTTCCAGGGCGTGGCAAAATGATGCTCTGTGAAGAGACACAGTGCTCACCTTGATAACTTTTTCCTTGCCGACCGTCGTTGGAATTTTCTTCATGGCACTACCAGTTAAATGGAAATTATAATGAGAGAGAGAGATGGCATGGTGATTAAGGTTTCTTTGTTCCCCAAGCGTCTTAAAGTCTTTTCAGGTGTCAAAACATGTAAGGAAAAAGATGTCTCTTGAAACTTTGAATTACTAAATTTTAAATCAGGATATTGTAGGTTTTGAGTTAAACTGGCAGTTTGTGAAGCGTAGGTATATTTCAACTCAATATCCACGTTTGGAAACGCGAATTCTTTATCTTCTTGTTAAGATTTAAATGACTTTCAAACATTACAGGGTGTTTCAAAAGTCAGTTTCGTGGCTTATATTTGGAACCAACGTATCCTAGGGTCACGGAAGTAAGGTCTACCCCTGGGTAAGTGACCCTGGAGAATCCGTTGAGATGACTTACAGCCCCCCGAGTGAAATAAGAAAGAAAAATTAATTTAAAAACTAAAGGAGATAGAGCGAAATCCTCAGTGAGAGTACTGTTGCCAACGGTATGAAGAAGTCAAACATATTTCATTAATTTCGTGAATATTCGCGGAGATATAATAGTATGTGAAAATAGCCCTTATTTCAGGCCTCCTAAAAGAAAAAGTTAGTAAATTTGCAAATTTTTAAGTGTTGTGAATTTTTATGCTTTTTTCAGTTGAATAAAGACAAAATTTAATCAAAAAATCAAATAAACTTGCAAATTCGCGATATTTTTTTTGCAAACATACAAACAAATACACACACATTGACTTATTAGATAAACTACTTAAAACTCACATGGATGCATGAAATTAATACTTCTTCACGTTTTGGGTTTAACTAGTATTTTTCGTTTTACCAATAAAAAAATTCTATTTTTGAAAACGCATGTTGAAAAGACTTAAAGTGGCTTTTTTGTATTTCTTTAGAGTAAATAGATAATTTTTATTTGGAAGGATAAAAATCAATGGACTTCCAGAAGATGTTCTTTATTAATCTAGATAAAACTCAAAGTAGAGTGCCAAACACCTCCTTAGACATAGGATAGCCACTTCAAGCTCTAAATATTTTGCATTTAGGTATTCGTTATGCTAGACTGCTAGATAGCAACGTTAGTTGACCCTACGACGTCACTAACAAACAAAGTAGTTCCCATCGTGGTGTCTGAATTTCGAGTGAAACGAAAAACGTCAATTTTAAAATACAATTATTTCGTTAAACCCATATAAAAATAGTGTCATTTTATCACGATTTGCTTACCAAAACTCCTCCTAGCAACCCAACAGGCTATGTGTTTACACACTTTCGAGTTCCGCGTAGTGACGAACTGGGTTCAGGAAACGTTGCTGTGAAGTATAGTTGAAGACCTGATGCTCAAGCTAAGTCAGAAACATAAAATAATAATTAATTTTTAATTAATGATCATAAAAATATTGAAAAAAAGTGGTGCCGTATTATCTCATATTGAGAACATTGGTATCTCATATTAGGAAACTGGTATCGCATATTAGGCACATTTAGAATTTTAATTAAAATCCATTTTTAGGGTAATTGCCCTTTGCTTTCATAAAAAAAACGACACGTTTTTCAAATCAGGTATGTACACATACAAAACCACTTTTATTTTTTTAAATCCTTTTTTCAGGTAAGCGTAAATTAGAATAATAAAAGTAGTATCTCACATTGGAACACTTTACTCTATTGCTATAAAAATGATTTTCCAAAGAAAGAATAATTGCAGAGTTTCTAGATTTCATGGGCTGGATTCTAGAAGATTAAGTTCATAATCAGAACTCACCAGTCAAAGAATAAATAATATTGATTTATGTAAGTAAGTTCATAATAAGTGAAAGTTCTTGGCAAAATGTTCTCGTGAGCACTTTTTTTATTACAAACCTGATTGGTTTGTGTGCCCATCCAAAAAAACACATGCGGTTGAGCCGCGTAATGGATTTTAAGGTGTATCTTCTTTTCTTATTTCATTCACAAACTCAGAATTATTGTTATTCTCGAAACTCAAAGAAGAATAAAATTAGCTGCATTGTTTTCTCTTTTTAATATAGCACAAAAGGTTCCAAGATATTTTCTTTAAATTCCCATTTTGTCACTCAAAACTTGGAATTCAGCTTTTAGAAGTTTAAAAGGTGTGCTTAAAACCCAATGCTGTTAGGCACAGAGGTAAATTATAAAACCTAAATAAACTAGTCGACACCACTTTCACTTTGAACTTAATCCTTATATCCTTTTTATCTGCACTTCTCATTATATTAATTCTTAATTTCCTGACCACATGATGGCAGGACTCTATTATTTACACGTTTTAATTTCATAGAAACGGATCCTTCTTGCTCATGACATTGAGAGAAATTATGAATATTTCAATAAGGAAAGTGTCATCGTATTAGGATAGATGTTAAAAACATATAGCAAGTTAACTTATGATTTTAATGAAATTTCTGTATTTTTGACTATTTAAAAGTTTTTATATACAACAGGGTGTCTCAAAAGGATGGAGGAATTTTCATAGGAATTTAAATGTAAACTGGGTCCGCTAGAGGACGATGTTCGGGGGCGAAGATGCAATGTTTAATAACTCCTTTTTTCTACGGAGAAAACTTGAAATATCTTATTACATATACGGAGAGAGCACTCCCTAAAACCCCAGTAAACCAATTATCATTAAATTATGCCGGAAATTATCCTAATCCTAATTTCAGCGAAATATTGAATAGAAATTTAATGTGAAAGAGGAGGTGCTTTTCTCTGCTAAATACTGGCAGAATTTAATGAAATTTAATTTACTAGGGTTTTCAGGGTGCCCTTTCTCCAAATATCCTACTACTATTATAATTGTGAATGTTTGTCTGGATGTTTGTTACTCTTTCACGCAAAAACTACTGAATGGATTTTAATGAAATTTTACCATAATGTAGCTTATACATCAGAATAGGACATGGGCTATAATTTATAAAGAGAAAATCAGTCCTTTATTCTTTTTTTCCCGTTTTTCCTGCTTTTTTTCACTTATTTTTCCGTGTTTGAAAACCTGTTTTACCAGTCATACAACGAGTTAAAAATAAAACATTGTTTCAAATGAGACACAGATCACTAGACTTTTTCATTTACTAGATCTTTTATTTTAGTTTTAAACACTGGTTTTAACACTGTTGTTATATAGCTCAGTGGGTTTTAAATTTCTTAATTTGTTCACTAGACATACTAATTTACTAGACTTTTTACTATGGTTTCAAATTTTTTATTTTGGCAAAAGAAAAAGGCACCAAGATATTAAACATTATCAGGAACATCGGGATGAAAAAATTACCGGGTTATGAAAATTACCGAGAACACTCGGACAGGAAATTTACCATAAAGACACCCAGAATACCGGAATATAAAAATTACCGTAAACACTGAGGTAGGAAAATTACCGTAAACACTGAGGTAGGAAAATTACCGGGAACGCCGGGATTAAAAAAATTACCGTGACCACCGGGATGGAACACTGGGATAGGAAAGAGGCGCCTGGGATACCGGGAACATTGGGATAGGAAAGAGGTTCCTGGGATACCGGGATGATTTGTAATATTGCTAATTTACAAAATTATTAATGTATTTTAAGAAATATTTTAAAAAATAAATTCATACACCCCACCCGTGCAAGGCCGGGTATACCAGCTAGTGTAATAATAATTGAAGTTTTCCGTAGAAGTACCACCGGGGTTTCCAACTTCAAAGTACTCGCGGGCTGCAATCGAAATCACAAGTCAAGAGGCGGGCCGCAAAGTAACCGGGCTCCTTTTTAACGATGATAATTTTTATGGGGCGAGAGTGTTCAATATGAAACTTTTCCAGCAAAAGAGGGACGAAGGTTGCTTACATATTTTGAATGCATGCACTACTGTATTTTCCAAAATTCCAGAGGATATATGAATTTTTTACTCTTATACAAATACAACTCGTAGGAATACTGAATGTATTTAATATTCTGAATATTACTTAAATAAAAAGGTCTTCCTCAAGAAAATGTTTGTAATTTTTCATTAGAGGATATTTATACCTAATTTTTTAATATTCCATTTCGTCTCTTCTCATGATAAAAGTTATAAAAGCCTTCATACCCCCTTGCTACGCTCAGGGGGAATTTCAGGTTTTACAAACGACCTCTCGAAACTTCAAACTTTTTATTCTTGCACTATAGAAAACGATCGAAGCTAGTCCATAATCTAACAAGAGGCATATAGGGGGGGTCGGGGGTTCTCTTCCGAAAAAAATTTGAATTTTAGTGAGCTAAAAAGTGTTTTGAAGCTACTTTTTAGAGGGTTTTCAGAGAGCTTCGTGGGCCGCCAGTTGGAAACCCCTGAAGTATAATAATAATTGAAGTTTTGTGCGGCTTGGGTTCGTCTTTGAGTCTACTGATTTGCAGATCTTTGTAGAACCAATCACAAAAGATCATCAGGAAATTTTCTCAGTGTTCACGATCGCGTCGGCATCAACCCAGCCATGTAAACCCTCCCTTCGCCTTGAACGTGACACAAGTTTTCTTTGTTTTACTCTCCTTCACCTTGAACACCAGTCTCGCAGAGGTGGGCTATCTCCGCCATGGGGCTATTTTGAAAGCTAATGAAGAGTGTTACACTTTTTTTTGTTCGTGTAGAGAAGACGATTGAGATGCAAATCAGTATGCCGGAGGTTTGTTCGTGATCTTGTTTTTTGATGAGCAAAGATGGGAGTTGATGTTTTATGGCGGTGATGTGGTCGAGTTTCAGAAGCGGTGTTTTGGTGGAAATTCCACGTTGAATTAATTATTCTGGGTGCGGACACTTGAGATTAGCAGTGTGTATGTGAATTTATTTAATGGGGGTGGGGCTAATATTTCCTTATAGGATTTGGGATACAGTACCTCTTATTTCTAAGGTACCCCCTCCACTTCTACGGTGATGGTTTAGTTTCAAAATCAATGCTTAGGTGGGAATCCCACGTAAAATAAATTAGACATAGAAATCAATAGTGTGTATGTGAATTTATATCATGGGGGTGGGCAAATATTTTCTTATAGGATTTAGGATTCATTATACCTCTTATATCTTAGGTACCCCCTCCACTTCTACATAAATGGTTAAGAAAGTGTAGCTTTGTAACTTTTTAAATCTTAATGAACTCAATGCAAGCATTTTCAGAATGATTATAGTTAACATGGCCGGGAGTGCCATTTATGAAGCTGAAGGCTTATTCACCCTGTTTCATTTTCACTGTTAATCCTGAGTTATTCACTCCTGAGAATCGCTATTTTTTATAGGAAAGTGAAGGAGTAAAGAGTGAAACACCAATTTTCACTCTTCACTTTCGATGATTCCTCCAAAATGAACACAAAATGTTATAAGTGTGAATATGACTTTAAGTCTAACAAGTCTGAATAAGCCTGGATAACCATCGATTTATCATTTGGGTGAAGTTTTTAGGAATCATCATTAGCTTCATAGAGTCATCATCAGTCATAGAGTCAGTTAGCTTCTAATTTTCTAACTTCTAAATTTTTTTTGTTTGAAATTTCACTAATAGTTGAATCAGGGAAGTTATTCATTTTTGGCCCCACAGGAATGCAAAATGCAACAAATTAATTTCCAAAATACATATTTGAAACAAAAATGGCACTGTATATTTGGACGGCCTTTTTTCAACTAAACTCAACTCTAATTTCCACGGCCCGGCGTTCCATTGGTTCCATCACTAAGCGCCGAGACTGCTACGTAACCACGAGACCTACAGCGCAGGCACCACGGGCCGTTTGGGCCGTCCAAATATACACTTCGAACAAAAATTTAATCAATCTAGTCCAAATTTTGAGCCAAATTTTTACATACACTCTTACTGTAGATGTCTGTTGAACTTTTATTTTTAACATGTCACTAATTAAATCATACAGCTTTCATAAGATATGAAACATTCAAAATTAAATACAGAGGAAGTTCTTAGTATTATTAGGTTATCCCGAAAGTTTTGTCGCTCTTGGGAGCATCTGTATACAATGTATTTTTTGGTACTTTTCCGTTACTTATTAAGATTGTACGGAAGATCTTATTTGTTTTATAAATTTATAATCATTTTATACTACTTTTGAAGAGCGGCGGTAGAATTTCCAACGATCTAGATTCCTGCAAATGATCATCCGGATCTTTCCTAATAGAGGGTTAGGAGTAGCAATCCAGCAATTTAATATGAAGGATTGTGATCAAACTCTCCGGATGCCTCAGAAAAATTTAAATCTAATTTTCCACACTTGTTAAAAAAACTAAAAATTTTAATTGTTTTATGGAAGTAGCCAGTTAATTTTAATTTAAAAATCTTAACTTTAGGAAAAATGCAAAATTTTGAGCAGAAAAGAAATGAAGTAACATGTTATCATGGATTTAAGGAAAGCCTAGTTGTCGATCAGTCCCCAAAATCAAGCCAAGATGCCAAGTTGACGGTAGATAAAGTTACAGTTTATATTGATATCACATAATGGAAAAGTGTCAAAAATATCTCATATACAGATGCTCCCAAGAGCGACAAAACTTTAGGGATGACCTAATAGTTATAATTAGTTTCTCCCATACCTACTAATGCTCATAAAAATCTTTCTTTGTTGGAAACAAGGCCCGATGTCAGTTAACAGAGGTGTCCTAACTTTTTAAACATGGGTCCAGAATCCGAAAACCATTTAATGCTACGTATATATTTTCCTGGAAAATTGGATTTTGAAATATCTATTTTCATTTTCATTTTATTTAATTGAAAAATAAGGTTTAGAATCAAGATAAGAATAAAATATTTTGATACATCATGTTAGTAAAATCTATGTAAACTTTACATGACGTGAAATAAGGTTTCAGAATACTCCACATACAGCATTAAGAACTTAAACCATTGCTAAAACTGTTTAAGTTTGATTATATTTTCTGATTCTACTTGCCAAAAAATACTCCTTTTACCTATTATCATATAAAAATTATAAAAAATCAACCGGATGGAATTCAATGGAAATTATTCAAATGTATGTAAAACAAAATAATTAAAAAAAACAATTGAATTTCTCAAAAACTTATTTTTTATAGCTACGCAAAGTTATTTTACTAATTAGATGTTTTAGTAATAAAATGTGAAAGAAGTAATATTTTTAGCTCCCAATGAATTAAGTTTCAAATTCTTTATACTAGATATTAATGGTATTCTAAAACACCTCTTCGGTGCAAAATAGATCTGAAAATATCTCAAAAGCTATTTGGTTTTTTACAAATCATTATTTTCTTTCACTTAAAAACTACTTTATCTAAGTATAAGTAAGTTTATCTAATTCTACTATATTTATTTGCTAGAATTGTAACTATGGTAAAAAAAGAAAAAGTTTATTAATGTTTGAAAAATACTCTTGCCCAGTTAGAAAGTTATATTTCTAACCAGTGTAAACACTTAAATATTTTAAGTTATAAAAATATATAAACTGCAAAAACCATACGAATGAACTTAATTGAAATTGGAATGAAGAAAATGAAAATACATTGATAGGTTTGATCTTAGTTTATTAGAGAAAGCAACTCTTAGAATCTATTGAATAATAGTTTCGAGAGATACATTCTAGGAATAGTTGTGTGTGTTTTTCTTTAGCTTGAAATCTCCGTTGACTTTGTTCCATCGTTATCAGCATCGTACCTGAAAGAGAAAAAGTAATTAATAAATAATTCAGCATAATATTAACAACTAAACTCTTAGGTAGGTAATTCTTCACGGACGATATTTTTTATTCTTTTTCTTGTTTTAAAGTTTAAGTTGGGATGTTTTTACAATTAAAAGAAAAGATGGTAAATAAATAAACAAATTATACAACTTAAATGTGGTCAGTAGATAGGAATTAAGTTAAAACGTCTAAAGGAAATATTGAATTAAAGATTACTGGATTAAAAGATATATGGTTTAAAATTTATTTAACTAAACAGTTGAATTAAAAAAAAGATTAAATAAGTCATTTTTACCTGGTCAAATCATTTACTTCTTCCAGTAGTAGCTAAGGGCAGGGTTGTAAGCTCCGTAGGCTCCATAGTTGTAGACGGAGGCAGGGGCGGCATATCCGGCGGCGTAGGGGTAGGTGTTGTAGCCATAGGTGTTGTAAGGATAGGTGTTGTAGACGTACTGTGCGCTGGCACACACCACCAAGGCAACCACAACAAGGAGGGCGAACTGGAAAAGAATAAAATATGCGTTTACACCTTAGATATTGCTGAGAGACGCTTCAGTCGCCCTAATAACACAGTTTTGATAGGGGTCAATTTTAAGTTTTAATAAAACAGAATGTGTGGGGCTTTCCCCTTATTCCTCATTCATATTAGAAGATAAAGTTTCAAAACTATCTTATACTAAATGGACATTCAGCTTTTTATGAATAAAGAAGGCTAAATTCTATTTCACTAATATTTTCTAATCCTTGGATAACTCAGATGATTTCAGTTTTTTTGTATTTTAGATCAAATAATTAACTTTGGCCTAATCTAATGAAACAATTTAATTGAATCGTCAGTTTGAAGAAGGGAATAAGTCCAAAAAATGACAAATTGACTTTTTGTGCTCAAACCAATCTCCAAGCTTTGCCCTACACATGGGTGAAAAGAGGGGGGAAATAACTAACCCCTATAGGGAGATATCGCCCCTTGAAGTTGTGAAATCGATGTACATACAATGAAAATTCCATAACTTTTTTTTTCGATTTTCTCAAAACTTGATTTTTGGGCTTATTCCCTTCTTAAAACTGACGATTCAATTGTACTGCTTATTTTTATTCACTAGAAAGTTAGATTATTTTTTAAATTCAACATTTTTCCATTTTGTTCATATTTTGAAAGTACTGGATGTCTTTGGTCATTGAGAACTAACAACCCAAATTCATTTTTGAAAAACTTCTTGGTAATCCCTCATTTTTTTCAATAATTTACGAATTTTATAAATTTAAAAATGTAATAAAATTAATTTATAAAGATATTTAGTGAGATTTGAGTTTAGAAACAATGGTTAGAAACTAAGATGCAATTAAAGTTTTCTATAATTATAGCTTTTTTTAATTTCATTTTTTCGTCAGCTCATTCGCTAGATTCAAGGAAAATAGAGTAAAACGAAATGAAATGTAGACCAAACGATAAAACTACTTAATACAGACTCCTACAGAAATAATTTTGCTAAGATTGAATTAGTTTATTAATTAGAAGTCGAGAGATTTAAGATTTTATAAATTTTACATTTTTTTTCTAGAATAAGAAACGCAAATACTACAGAAGAATATGTTATTAAAGACTAGAATAAAAATATTTCCATCGTAACATTAAAGAAGAAAGAATTCTATACATTATTCAATAAATTGATCAGATTTATTTTAAGGTAACAAGTTTTAAGAACTACCAAAGGAGAATCCATTTTTTGTGTATAAGTAAGGCAAGGAGATACTGTAAAATGTACTCACCAGGGAGTTCATGATGAAAGATAACTTTTCTAGCTGAGGACTAAGAAAGTATGCCTTAGCTTCCGTCCAACCCGGCTTTTATAGTAAAACTTCGAACCAAACAAACTCGAATAGGGGGATGGGCGGGAAAAAGTAGACCAACCCGAAGGTTAAACCTCTTCAAAAAATTGCGGAAAATCCTCTCATCGTATTCTTCTCCACGGGTGTGGCCATTTTGTACAACCTTGTATCTGTCACCTGATTCATTTGGTAAGCAAGGTGGTATCGCTTAAGGTGCAGAAATGAAGGTGGCGATTTTTTTTAATCAGGAGGGGTTGGTAATTATTTCTTATTCCCGTTTGAATTAAGGTTAGATAATCTTGTGATTCAATGTTGCTCATTGTTGTTTTTTCTTTACCTTGGATGGTGCTCATCTTTGTATGTAGTTTGGTGGTATGTGTGTAGGAAGTTAAACTTGTGTGTGTTTTGGGGAATATTCGACCTGGTTTTTTTCTTTGCTTTAAGAGATCCCCCTTTTAATCTTTATTTTGGTGAAAAAAAAAACAGATTGAAATTATTTAGGTTACCATTTACTCAAAATGTAGTTATTCCCTTCATATAAGATGGTTTTAATAATTGTGTATAAATATAAACAACTCAATACAATATTCTTAAGCCTAATAGGTTGTACTTACCATAAGTGTAATAAAAACCTTAACTAAAGCAACACAGAAAAAAAATTTTGAATATTAAAGAGAACAATGTAATAATGAGGAAGTTGCATGATTTTTTTTATTTCTTTATTCGATTCCTCCTTTCAAAAATAAGCAACTACCCAAAATTTGAGGCCGATCGAGAAATTTTTTGATTGCCAAAAAAATTAACATAAATCCCCTTTTTAAAAGCGCGCGAAAACGCCAAGAGTTTGGATGTGACGTCATCTTATACTAAACATTGTTGTAAAGCAATGGAGTTGATGGTATTATTATTGACGTCATCTTATAGTTTAAACAATAAACGTTTTCAGTCACGTGTTTTTTTCTCGACTTTTAAATTAAAATATTTAATTACCTGTAAATTTTTTGAAAAACTGACTAGATATTTCATTTTACCATACAAAAAAACCATACGGAACATTTGTTTGTTTTTGAAAATCTGACACATGCAACTTCCTTATTGTAGTAAAAACTTAGAACACCTATTTAATTTGATTTTTTAAAATAACAAATTTTCAATGCCACAAAATAGCTTTATATTTGACTAGCTGATTTGCCCGGCCTTGCACGGGTGGAGTGTATTAATTCCTTTTTTAAAGTTCTCACAAGTTATATGTCCGATTTTTCGAATCACCAATAACCCCGGTGTCCCCAGTACTTTTTCATATTCCCGATAGTTTCATTTCCGATTTTCATGTTCCCGATAGTTTTCATAACCCGGTTTTCCCGGAAACTTTTTATATCCCGGTGTTCCCGGTACCTTTTCATATCTCGGTGTTCCCGGTACCTTTTCAATCCGGATGTTCCCGCTACCTTTTCATATCCCGGTTTTCCCGGTACCTTTTCGTATCCCGGTGTTCCCGGTACCTTTTCATGTCCCAGGTTTCCCGGTACCTTTACATCGGTTCCCGATAATTTTCATATCCAGGTGTTTCCAATAATTTTCATCCCGGTATTCCCGGTTCCTTTTCCCCATCCCAGTTCCAACTGTGACATCTCATTCCATCAAATATTTATCCTTTCCATGTGATAAAAACTATCACATTGAAATCATCTCTTTTTTAAATCTAGTGTTTAAAATGTACCTTTTAAAGTGTACTTTTCATATCTCGGTGTTCCCGGTACCTTTTCATATCCGGATGTTCCCGCTACCTTTTCATATCCCGGTTTTCCCGGTACCTTTTCGTATCCCGGTGTTCCCGGTACCTTTTCATGTCCCAGGTTTCCCGGTACCTTTACATACCCCCGGTTCCCGATAATTTTCATATCCAGGTGTTTCCAATAATTTTCATCCCGGTATTCCCGGTTCCTTTTCCCCATCCCAGTTCCAACTGTGACATCTCATTCCATCAAATATTTATCCTTTCCATGTGATAAAAACAATCACATTGAAATCATCTCTTTTTTAAATCTAGTGTTTAAAATGTACCTTTTAAAGTGTACCTTTTCATATCCGGATGTTCCCGCTACCTTTTCATATTCCGGTTTTCCCGGTACCTTTTCATAACCCGGTGTTCCCGATAATTTTAATGTCCCGGTTTTCCCGATAATTTTCATAACCCGGTGTTCCCGATAATTTTCATAGCCCGGTGTTCCCGATAATTTTCATCCCAGTATTCCCGGTGCCTTTTTCTCATCCCAGTTCCAACTGTGATATCTCATTCCATCCCGATTTTTTGTCTATTAAACATTTATCCTTCCTATGTGATAAAAACAATCTACTTGAAATCAACTCTGTCATTTGAAATCCAGTGTTTAAAATCTTAAACAGAATTTTCTTAAAGTATTCCCGCTATCCTTTTAAAATTCCGCAAAAAATAAATTTCAAAATAAAATAAATTTCAAAAATCCCTCGATAAAAAGTTATCAAGTTAGCTTGTCTTCTTTTTAATAAAACCAACTTCTTTAAAAGCTTCTCTGAAAGAGTAAAAACAGATTGCTAGTTATAATAAAAATCTAGTGATTACAGTCTAGTAAACCAATTCCGTTATGAAGCAATGAAATTTTAGCTCTGTTTCCTTGGAAACTTTTAAATTCTTGCTATTTAAATATATATATTTTTGAGAAATTAAAATCTTAAAGAAAGTAAATTAATTACTTTAATTTACTTCGGTTTTCTGATAACTGTTATAATATTTAAATACAGATATTCACACTGTTTTTCTTCTTAAATTTTGTTGTAAATAATAAAATATGTATAAATGTTAATCAGTTATATTCATTCAAGTGAGGCAAGACGTCGCCTCAAGATAGAGAAGTAAACACTGCAATTTATGCATTTCAACAATGCACAATGCTATTTCAATGGGTAAAACGGAGTCGAAAAAGCGCCGAAAAGCAGGGAAGGAGTCGTTCGATTTTAAAATCGTTTCTTAGTGCGCGTCTAATGGCTGAAAGGAAGGTCTCTGTCAAATTTCAAGCCTATCGGTCCGGCAGTTTTGGAGATTTCGTGATGAGTGTTATGAATGAATGAATCAGTCAGTGGTATTTGGATTTTATATATATAGATTTACATGAAACGTACTATCTGCAATAGGATGCTATATATGCTTTAGACATTTTACTGAAAGTTTAGGACTTAATCTACCGTTTTAAACTTTATTTTCATTTACATTCATCCCTCCCTTGCATTCATTTAATTTCCATCTCTCTTTTTAAAGCAGTCTTGTATCAAATATGCAGAAGACAGTTTAAACTCTGTTAAAAAATAAAGTTGAATAAAATTATAAATAAAAAAATATTAAAATGCATTTGAATAAAAGTGTTTATTTCTAATGAATTAATATAATAATTTATAAATATATTATATAATATTATATTTAATAATAATTATTATATTAATTAATATCTAATAATGTAAATTGTCATGTAAATTTAATCATGAATATTCATTTTAAACAAATACTAAATGGTCCTTGAGTTAAAGAATTACCGCTTTAAATTTTAAACAACTTTTCCCCCTGATATTTTTGTATACAAACGTAATCATCGAGTTAAAAAAGTCTAAGATTTAATTTTATTTCATTCAGAATTGGCCCCTTGATTTTAATGGGAGTTGAGACTATTTTTAAAAGTATTTCAATATAATTTTGTCGTCCATAGCAATATAATCAATTATTGAACTTAAATACTTTGAAGAAAACTTTTACAAAATGAAAAATGTATTTAAAAATAATGAATTACTAAGATTTAAGAAAAAATTATAATTCAAATCATGAGTGAGTTAAAATGAAACATGATGCCCTTGGTGATTTTTTAGGAATCTTTTCGAGTTTCAAAGCAATACAGAAATAAAAGCATAATTTAAAATGTGAAATAACAGCAAAAATGAGTGAAAAATAATTTTTAATTTTTATACACTTCTTCTCTTGCTCGAATTCTAATTAAAACATATGTAAATGATAAAATTATAATTTTTATAAAAACAAGTGAAAGTATGGGAAACTTGAGAATGACGCTTACGTGCCTCGATTTTGTGAATTGTATAACCGAGACATCCAAGTCTTTGTCTTATCTGAAAATTATTTATCTTTTGAAGATACATACAAATTTCGGGTTTTCCAAGGCCTTTAAAAATACAAATTTCGATAGCTCAATTTGACAACATAACAAACCCTGATTTGTAGTGGTACTTAGTATTGAAAACACATATAAAGAGTTTCCTTACACTCAAAAACTCTTTGTAAGACTTTAATAAATAGATCGTGACTTATGCTTTGGTGTGTTTTAGAATCCCATAGGTTTTAGATAAAAGTGAAGATATATATCTTTTTCGTACGTGGACCAACTAATGAATGAACTTTTAATTGTGATCTTGATGAATGGATTAAAAGAGATATTTATTACTGTAGAATTTTTGATGTCAAGTTTTTGGGTTTGTGATTGGAATTCAACCTTGAGTGAAATTTGTTTTAGAAATAATTTTTCGCTGTGAGTTTTAGTATAAAAGGGTCTTTGTGACCGTAAACTCGGTATCTGTCACAAGGAATCTCTAGTGATACATCACCATGCAGTTTTTAGTAAGTTAAAGTTCAAAACTCTATTTTTTGTACTTTTATATTTGTAATTGTTTAAATTCCTTTCACAATTAAGTTTAGATTAGTAGTATTTAGTTTTCTAATGGTTTCTATTGTAAAACATAGAAAGGCATATAGGCCAAATTATTTTAATGTGTATCCCTTATGTATGAAAATTCTTTGTTTTAAAAAAGAAAATTATTTTGAAAGATAATAACGGGATATTAAGTTATGATCCCAATCACATTTCTTTTGTAAGGGAAATGGAATGTGTAATTTTGGGATAATTTAGATATCCTTTCTTTGGATACAATATTGGTTTAGATATATATCATATTCAGCTTTGCTTATACTAACAGCTGTAAACCCTTATCATTTAAAATAGAAATTTTTAACTTAAAAGTATTGTCTAGTGAAGAGCATTAAAATTGTAATAAATTTCGTGTGTAATTTATTTTTCTATTGCTTTGATTTTCCAGCTCTCTATCCTGCTTTTAGTCAGCCTTTTGGCTGGCACCTTCGCCTACTATGGCTATGCTGGATACGGTGGATACAACTACTACCCCTACAGCTACGGACATGCAGTATACAACTATGACTTATATGACCCCACTCTGTATGATGACCACCAAAGCATCTACTACTATCTCAAGAAGTAAAGAAAGATATTCAGGAGTAAAAAAAAGTAAATATTATAACTCAATTTTTTAACTAACTTAAATATTTGTGATAGAATTTCCTCCTGTTGGAAAAATAGCCTTTAAGCAAGGTGTTATCAAGTGTAAGTTCAAATATTCTTCCTAATTACTTAGTACTTAAGAGCCGAAAGGTCATATTTCTGGTGTGCTAGTTTTTCAGGTGAGAAAAAAACTAAAATTTATATTTTTATTTTGAAGTAATTAGTTAATTAAACTTTAACTAGGTTAACTAAAGTAACTTAAAACTTTTGTAAAACTCCAAAGTTTCGTTTAAAATATAAAATTTTAGCTTTTTGTCTCTCCTGAAAAACTAGCAAAACAGGTATAGGTCCTTTTGGATCTGTGTAATGGAATTAAAAGTTAAATAAAACCAATAGATGGTTTCAGAAAAAAATAGTTATCCTCTATTAGAAATAATTAATGAAAAAAAAAACCTTTTCAAAGAACAACGTTTTTAAAATGCACTAAAAAGTGTAAAATAGTTTTTTTCAACTCCTTGTAAAACGAAAAACGTGGGGATCATGCAATAATATTTACAGCCACTACTCTTGTCACTCTATTTACCATTATATCCTCAGTTAAAAATTATTTAAATTAATGATGAAATTAAGTTGGATTAAATACCTAATGCATGATCCCCACGTTTTTCGTTTTACAAGGAGTTGCAAAAAATTATTTTACACTTTTTAGTGCATTTTAAAAACGTTGTTCATTAAAAAGGTTTTTTTTTCATTAATTATTTTCTGGTTTTTAGTTTTGTTGTGTAAAGTTTAGAATTCACGACCTGAACGCCTTCCAAGAATTTGATTCTTTTCTCTTTTTAATAAAACTAAAAAGTGTTTTTTTCTGAACTTTAACTATAACACATGGCTTTACTCTGTTTTGTTAAAATCATTGCACAGTTTTTGCCTCTAGCTATTATTTAGATGACTTTGGAAATTTTTGAAATACTAGTAATATAAAAAAAGTGTTTTAAAATACAAAACTTGCATGAAGTACTGCATGTACTACTAGCATGTATTGTGTGTTACTTTTATTCTTACAAATTTTCATTTTACTAATATTTTATACAACACTTCTAAAGCCATCTTGATAACGAGAGGAGGCAAACTGCACAACAATGATTTTTTAACAATAAGGTCCTATAGTTGAACTTCTAAACTTTAACGGCCGTATTCACCGGTAACCTGACCGGCGGTCAGGTCAGGAAACCATGGTTACAGCCTCTGATTGGTGGAAAAATAATTCAATATTTTCCTTCCACCAATCAGAGGCTGTAACCATGGTTTCCTGACCTGACCGCCGGTCAGGTTACCGGTGAATACGGCCGTAAGTCCCCCTGGGGGTTCAGGGACAGCAAATTGAACCGAACTAACCAGATAATATCGTATTGTCATCCAGATCTGAACTATGTTCAAAATTTCAAGTCTCTAGCTCATGGGCAAGTATGTTTAAAATTGATTACTAAATTCCTCCCGAACAGACAGATAGACAGACGGACGGACGGACAGACAAGATTGAAAGCGACCTAATAAAAACGTTGTAATAAAAAATAAGACGATATCGAGATGCTAGGTTCAATAAAACTGCTAAAATGAAGTGTTTCATTACGTAAATAAACCATCAAGAAGGTGAAACTGATCCATACGAAGAGTATGAAAACATTTTTTTTAAATGTGAAGGTATCTTCGGATTTAAAACATTTACCTGCATGTTTGAAAAACAATACCGGAAGAAAAGTTATTGTGGCCTTCTAAGGTTTATGAGTAGACGATGATGTTATTCTATGCTTGACTTATTCGGTTTTCCGCATCTAAAGCTCGTGGAGAAAATATTTTTACGATCTTCGTGTGCATATTACGAGACTGGGGAAAAACGGGGAATTCCAAGAATTTTCTAATAAAATCTGATGAAGACGCGAAACCTTCGTTTCAATTCATTGTGTTTGAGAAACGCAGAGGAGTATTTTCATAGCATTAAAACTTACCTGAGCTCTGAAAACTGGATGCACATGGGTCATTCCCAAAAAACCGTACATTTGATGTTTCAAACTTTAAAAAATAAATTTCGAATTATTTCAAAAAAATTTTGCCTTAATATCAGCTAAGATTCTAAGCTTTTCAGTGATAAAAAATTTAAGTGGGTTAAAATAATAATTTTATTTATTTTGAAAGGTTTTGATCAGAGAAGAGAAAGGTTTTTCCACTCTGTTACATGAATAGAATTTGATTTTTTTAATGACTAGGGAGCTACCGCCCCCTGCTCGCTATCGCTCGCCAACCCCCGTAAACTGCTGAAGCAGGACCTTTTGGAATTGCTTCGCAATTCCCACAAATTCCAACTCGCAAAACGTAATACACTTTATAAAACAATTTACAGAAAAAACGTCAACCAACTTTCCAAATATACTTCACCAAATCCCCTCCATGAATAAATCTCCCTTAAAAGTTTAAATATATATTAACTCGAACTTATCAAAAATATAAACGAAATGTTTTTAAAAATATCCATCTTAATTATTTTTGATCTATGGTTATAAAAATAACTAATTATAATTGTTTATCAATATTCGGACCAAACAAAAGCCATTATCTTAAAGTAACTCGTTAGTATAATATGCCTAGTGTTTATCATACAAATATTTTTTAAACCCAGACTTCTTAAACAATACCGTTTAAGCAATTGAAAATAATAAGAGACAAAACATCACTCTATAAAAATTATAAATATTGGACAAAAAGTGTGAAATTTTGTATAAAATGGCGTTCATGTAAGTTTTTAGAATCTGTTTTTATCAGTCTGAGTGATATTTCATCAAGAAAGTACTTTTTTAAAAGATGAAAAAAACATGTTTCATCTTAAAATATAGCGTCAATCGGTGGTTGTGATTGGATGCTTAATAATTTGAATGACAGTACTTGCTTTATAACTGCGACCTTATCCGTTATCTAAAAAAATGGAAATATTTTAAAATTGAGAATTTTTTTGAAAAATAGAAGGGTTTACTCGGAAATCCGGAAAGAATTCGGACATTTTGATACCATATATGTGTCATTCGGTTCAGTAATTAAAAAGCCTTTCTCTGGAAACCGTTCACTAAAAACTTTTTTTTAGAATAGAGAGATAATAAAAGTAATAAAGATTGAAATTACCTTAATATCTTTGAATATAATGTGCTTTGTAAGTACTCTTGGGCTTTATTTTATTTTTTAAATTTTGAAACTGTTTTATGGAAGATTAGTGCAAAATTTTTAAAAATGTGAAATATACCTGGATAAAAGTTTATTCTTTGGCTTATATTCTTATTGAAAAAATATTATGATTATTTTTGTAATAGCTAGTGTTGTTCCAAATAGTAGGGGACACTTTTAATAAAATTTTTAGAATTATTTTACACTGGAATGCAAAAAAAGTGTGATGTAACAGAGTGGAAATTTTTGTAACAGAGTGGAAAATCTTACATTCTTGGGAGAAAAATACCATGATTTTGTAGTAAAAATCAATTCAATCACTTTACTTCCAATCTTCATTTTATTAGTAACACCAGAAGATATGAAACAAAAATTATGATTACAGAATAACGTCAATATTTTTGGGAAATAAATAATGTTTGGCGCCACTCTTCAACTCAAATTTTGGATGAGGGATATATTTTAAAATTGTTCTAAAATCTATGTGAACATAAGAAATGTCTTTTTTATATCAGTTTTAAATAATTTATTACTCTTCTATATCTACTTTTTAAGCTCATTAATTTTACTTTTTTGTCAACCCCCATGTTTTCTGACACTCCCTGAAAACTACACATATTTGTAGGTTGAACTGCGATTAGCTGTACTTTAAAACTTTCTGCTTATTCACTTCATCTATGTTAACATTTAATCTTCAACGTTCTCAATAACAGCGCTGCCGCTAAGCGTTAGTTTCTTTCCTCATTTTCTTTAAAAAATATCATATTTGAATTTTATAATTACCAAATGTATCCGAATATGTATTAGAATCAAAGCTAAGAAATATGTAGACGTAAGGTTATAAATTCTTAGAGAAATATCATCACTTGTTCTTTGTCCACTCTGTTATATTGTTTATGTAACAGAGTGGAACGTAACAGAGTGGAAAATTCAGCCTAAAATTAGAATTGTGGCTTTTAATTTCAACTGAATGAAAAAAATAAAGCATTAGTTAAAATTTATTAGTAATGTTAATCCTAACTCTAATTTGTTTCATAAAAAGTACCTAATAGATTTTTATAAAAAGGTGATAAAAAGGTGTAACAGAGTGGAAGTGGTTAAAGCAATCGTAGAAAGAAATTAAATCCAACCTTCTTTTCGAAATTCCAATCCATTATGGCTCTCGGACAATGATTATTTATTCCTTCTTAGAGTTAAATACTGTAGATAAATTCAGTAAAATTTAATTTTTATTTTAAAATATCAACGTAACAGAGTGGGAAATGAAAGGGCAAAAAAACTGGGACACGAAGAAAAAAATATGCAACTCTGAAATTAAAAATAAAATAAAATATGTGTTTTGTCAAAATTATTTGAAATGTTGCATTTAATTAATTGTTATAAAACTTATTATCATAACTTGCAACCTGGTCATTAAAAACAATTTTAAATGTGATTAATTTTAGTGTGGGACACGCTGTTTTCTGTGCTCCAGTTACGAACGATAGCATTTTAAAGAAATAATATTTTATTTTTATATTTTTAAAAATACCCAACTAGACATAATAAAATGAAGATTCTGAAACAATGAAATTTAATTTTCCCAAAGTATATTTTTATCAATTTAAAAAATATTAACTTCTCGGACGCAGTTTGTACGGTTTTTTTTGGGAATGACCCACATACAAAGGGGTTTACGAGCTCTTTTCAGTTTCCAATGACTCTTCTGAGAAATTAAAAGACGAAGAAAGTTTGCTTCTTAAAAATTTTAGGTTTATCTCTCAGCAAATAGAAAAATAGTTTTTTTCAAAACTGAAAAATGCACTCGCGTCCAAGAATTAAGGATATAATTTTATTTTGTGATACTATAAATGTAATATAAATATAATGTTATAAATTTTAGTTCCTGTAATATATTTTTCTGGGTCTCTCTGGCATAAGTCGGACAAACACAAATGCGAACTTCAAAAAATATGGTTACCACCCACCAATAAAGGATCCAAGAAGTAAAATTCATTTAAAAGGAAGATAAGATTTAGGCGATGTCATTTAAAATCGTATAAATATAACATTTAAAGACTAAACTTAAATTATAACTTATCCACTTAAAATCATGCATGGAGTTCAGGAATATCATATTCTTTACAAATAAGCATGGAAGGATTTTTTCTACATGACTATTACAGGAACCGCGTGTTTTTATCTTTTTTAGTTTTCGAGTAATTATAGTTATTGATTTTTAAAATGTGTCAGTCTTTTTTGGGACACCCTGTATGTTGAACTCAATTATTAATGGAAGGCATTTATACCTCCCAAGCAGCACAAACTTTGAAGTTTGGTCCAATTTTTGTCATGTATGGCCAAATTTCGTTTACTTCTAGTTGCAGCTACATTTCTCTTTAACTCTTAGGAAATCCTATGGGATAAATTTCATTGATAAGGAACTAAGATTCGTGTTATAGAGTGTTTTCAGGTGACGTCACGACCATTTATTTTCTTCCTTGCTGTAGGTCAAACAGTCTGTTGCTAAGGCCGTTGCTAGGTGCGGCGGTATCTGTTACAAATGCTCCAATAAAAGCATTCCATGACCAGTTATTTTCTTTTAACTGTTAACTGCTGTAGATCAAACATTCTGTTGCTAAGGCCGTTGCTAGGTCCGAGTCATGTGATTGAAAATGCTCTATTATTCCAAAAATAAAATTATCTTTAATTTTTGGACACGATTGTATCAATATTTTAATAACTTTGAGCTATTTCAAATTAAGTTTTCTTGGTATTAAGTTATTCGGTTTCTTTTGTAGGTGATAAACTGGTCAACAACCGAAATGAAAACAGCCCATGGAAGATCCAGCTAAAGAAAAAAGGTTGTCCAAACGGTTAATTTGTGCATTTGATCTTTGTTGTTTTATTATACCTGTTAATCTTTTTCTTTTATGTGTGTGCTCTTCTTATCTTTAAATTTTCACTTTAATAAAGTTTTTTTGCAAAATAACTTATACATGTTCATTACTTAATTAATTCAACACTTCCTTTCAAGCAAAAATTTAAAAAAAGTGTATTTTGAAAAGATTTTAATTTCTTATAAGCTTCATTGAAATGAGTAATTGTAAGTTAGTGTGGGAAAACTGAGATAAATTTAATCATAATGGGTAGAAATAGTATCTTAATTTTATTGGCCTATCTTTTTTAATCTTTTAGTTGAAAAGAGATGCCTTGATCAAATTTTAATATTTAAAAAGTACATGAATAAGAGAAAGATGATGCTTGTATTTTTTGGGTTTTATTATTCAAGAGGCAAACTTGAGGTTGCATTAGATATCAGTAAATATAAGATACCATTAATACTTTGATCATACTTCGTATAGTATTTATTTTTATATCTTAAAGAATTCTAAATTATTGAACAAACTCTCATACTGATCTTTCAACAAAAAAATAAAAAACCGATTTTAAACATTAATGGTTAAGTTTATTTTACTGTAAGTTTCTTCCTTCAGTAAAATAAACTTAATTCATAACGGGAAATTTTTACATAGGATGTAAAAATTATTCCTTTCTAGGTGTATTTCAAATATAAATACTTTTGTCCTTAATTATTTAAACCCTAATTGCTCATTGTACTTATAAAGACCTTTGCATTAATCAATACCAGTTCAATAACAATTTTTAAACATGGAATATTTCATGTGTATAGTTTTATCACTTAAAACATTTAAACATCCAAATATGGACGCAAACAAAAGAAAATTAGAAATGAACAATTCATGTAATTGATGGTAAAATATTTAATATTTCTCTTGTACTATTTACAAAAATGAAACAATAATTCATACTGATTCAAGATATGTGCTTCAGTACAGTAAGAAACATATAAAAGGTGATCATATCTCAGATCTATGGCATTCAAACAGCTGCTGGTGATTTTTAAAGATGGTAATTACCTGAAAATATATAAAATAATAAAATATATGATTCAAAATGATGAGAAAGAGAAATATAATCACGAAAATCCCTCAAAATTTATTGAATTCAATGTAGTAGATTCAAAATTTAATCTATTCAAGATATCTTTTTAAAAGAAGAATGCCATTAAAAAGGTGCATGTGCATCATTTTTTATGGTATAAAACCTTTAACATAACTTGCACTCATTTTATTTCTTAACTCATATATTCTTAGTTTAAAAAATTTTATGCAGTTCCAACTTGTATAAGTTGAAACTATTCAATTTTAAAATTTCTATTAGACTACTGACTGAACTTCCAATTAAATTAATTTCACTTTAATTCGAGGATAATTGTAATAATTTAATAGTATCTTCATCCTTGAATTATCCGAGTTAGGTTAAATTCAAAAACAGTACCTTTTATAGTATTGTACTATTTTTCTTAATACAGAAATAGAAATATAAATATAACAAAGAATATAAATACATATTTTACAATTTATAGTGAGATAGAAGTTATTTTCGAGTCCATAACCAATGCTCATAATATTTTGCGATATCCCTATGAATTATTACCACTCATACTTACTCCTTAGCATCCTACTTCCAGTAGTATTGAGGCACGCCGTTGTAGTAAGAGCTGCTCCAGCCGTAGCCGTAGAGTCTGTTTCCGTATACGCCGTAGCTGTAGGGCAGGACGGCCGCGCGGGCGCCGTAGCCTCCGTACAGCCCGCCGTAGCCGTAGCCCCACTGGCCGTAAGCGCAAGCTGCCACGGCGATCAGGACTAGCAGGGCAAACTGAACAACATTTAAAATATTTTAATAAATGTAATTTTAAATTAAAACTTAAATAATACTATCTTTAAAACTATTAAATATATTTTCTGACAAAATTGTGTTATCTCTTCTGTTAAAATTGTGATATGAGGATCAGGGTTTCACAAACTTTTTTCAGCATCAAGCCTCATTTAAAATGTGATCTTTGAATTTACCTCTGATTCTTTAAAATTATAATGTTAAAGGTTCTCACAAAGATTTACGCTTGATAATGTATTTTGCAGGCTATTTAAGAGACTTCTTTTAAAAGCAAAACAATAATAATAACAATAATAATAATAACAATTTCAGTGTGAATTGAAGAAAAGAGTTGAAGGTAATTCAAATTTATGGATTCTTTTCTTTTTTAGAAATAGTACTACATATGAATAAATAAATAATAATAAAATAACTAAAGGGGCAGATACATAATTATGTTAAATTAATTAATTTTAAAGTAATGTGATCAAACATTCTTTTGAAAACTGGGAGCTGAAAAAACATCTATTGTAATTTAAATTAACTGTTGCTTCAAATAATGTTTCTTCTAATTACATTTTAAACTTTAAACTTAGTAAAAGAAAGTATGAGAGATAAAATAACTATAGGTATACTATTTTTCAAATTCAAATGCATTTATTCATGCACATTATTAAGGAAGGACTATAACAATTACAAACAATTTAGATATCATTATGGTTGATTATAGAGATTAATAGAAAGATTAAAAATGAACTAAACAATTCATGATAGGAACCTTATCAAATCAGTAGTTATATAAATGCTAACTTTAGAGATATGCAGAATGAAACAATATTAGGAGATAATAAATAAGATGGTTCAACTGAAATTAATGAGAAAAATAATATTTTTGAATAAAGAAATAAGATTTATTAAATATTGTACCAATAAAATCTTATGAAAACTCGAGATGAATAATATGAGAAGATTATCTCACTAATTAAACTAGTAATGTTAGTAACTTTTTGAAGACTTCTTGAACTAGGGTTACCTATAGTTCAGGTTTAAGATGAAGATGGAAAACCACTAAGGATAAAACTCACCAGACTCTTCATCTTGGAGCTAAAGGAGGATTTCTGAACTCACAGAAAGCAAGTGACAGATATACCGATCCCGGTGATCCCAGCGACTTTTATACTAAAATCTCACAACCGCATCCAAGGTTGGGAAAACGAAACAATGCTCTAGCTAGGTTTACGAAAGAAGAAAAGAGTTATTTATTTTTAGGCTCGGCAAAATGGTACAAAACTGGCATTTTTCGCCAGGTTCAAAACCTTGAAATAAATTCCTCTTTTCGCCTATGGTCTTGATACGATATGGTAAACCCTAGCAGGCCATTGTCTTTGTCACTACAATGTGGGAAAATATCGCGCCCAGTGTCGTCATTTATGCAGGTAGAAAGGGTTGGGGATTTATGGACCACGAAGCTCGCAAAAAATGGTAACATGTTAGTTTCAATGTTGCTTGAATTTTTGTGCATTGTTAAGGGATAGGTTTTAGCTAGAGTTGAAAGGCATGTTATTGAGATATAAGAATAAATGAAATACTATACGATATGCCAGTAAGAGTTATGAATTTAAAGTAACTAATATTTTTCTCAGTTTTAGAATTAAATAAGAAAGAGCTATCAAATATCCTCCTCTAGCACAGTCACAGTGGTTCTTAAACTTTGGATAGCCGCTGCCCCCTAGCTGCTAGGGCTATGACCTCTATCCGGTTTATATTGCGGTTAAATAGTGATGTAACTGCTGTATAAAATCTGAAATTCCAAAATATCGATAAGGTATTTCTTGACGAAATGTGCTTTTTAAATAGAACCTCTCATTTAATAATTTCCACATCTAATCTACTTATTTAGTTTCGAAAATATTGGTTGACTTAGATTTGAATTAAATTATAAGGCCTATGTGTGAATTTCGTAACCTTGTTTCAAAATGACATTAAGAAACATTTTTTGAATAATTTACATTATTGGTCTATTTGCAATAGAACAAGATGAACAAGTCTTTAAAACAAAATAACAAATGAAACAGCGAATACCTGTAGCAACTTGTCGAGATCATCAATATTCTTATCTTCGCCTTCCTGTTCTGTTTTAACATTGTTGACACGAATAATATCAGTTTTTTACCCTTGAGGTCTTCTGATAAATAGATCATGTGTCAAAAGAGCTAATGATTAGTCTTAATTGTAATTCATTGTCAATCTCATTATTGCTATAGTTATAAAATCAGCACCATGATTATGCATTTATTGATAACTTCTTACTTTTCTATGCAAAGTTCATAGGCTAGAATAAAAATATTTTAAAAATGTTTTTGTTTTATGAGAAAACTACGTTTGAAAGAAGTGTTTTTGAAATTTATTTTTAAAAAAGGGGCGTTTAAAAAATTTATGCGAAGATAAAGCTAAGTAAGATGAAAAAAAAAATTTTTTAGGGAAATTGTTAAACATAGTTAGATATTTAACTGGTATTTTTCATTCATCATATATCTATAAATAATTATAATTATCTACGTAAAATACCAATATATTCCAACTCGATAGCATTCATCTTCTATCTATCCAATAATGTAAATAAAGATCTTCTATAGTGGATTCTGGTGTAGATTTGGCAGTGGTATGTTAAAGAAGTCGTTCACAAATCTATTTACATATAAAATTTACTTATTAACTAATAAGATCATCTTTTATAAGTTACGGATGATCGTTTAAAGTATAAAAAATAACTAATTTCTAAAATAAGTAATAATTTCAAGAACTTTCCTCTCAATATTTCAAAGTATATATCCATCTTTTATTTTTTCTAGTGTATACTCCTTCATAGTGTTTCTTTTTGTGTATTCGCTTAATTTATTGTTAAATTTTATTTATTGTATTAATTGAACTTAATTTATCAGTCACTAGAACGGGATATATTCCCTTTGGTGATGAATATGATATTCTTCGAAGATTTTTTATTAACTTTATGTATGTCAATAAAGTTATTATTATTATTGTTAATGTTGTTGTTGTTGTTGTTGTTGTTGTTGTTATTATTATTAAATTCCATCTCGCTCAATAAGACTAGAAAACTGCATGATATAAAAATATAAGAAACTCATGAAAAGAAACCTGAACTTACTAATAAACACAAATATATTTTAACAGAAGAAGAGAAATAATCATCAAAATTTCATTTTTCCATTTTATTCACACAGAAAGTCAAGAAAATTCGTGGTCACACATAGTTTGGATAGATGACAGATAGGAGTGGGAAAATATAATTTTTGAAGTGCGTCATTTCAGTCAGTTCCAGATCCATGAGCCGTTATCAAATTCCAGTCGTCTTCCTGTAAAGAAAATTCATTGCTGAGAGAAATTTTCCAAGATATTCAATCTTAGCAATTTGTTATGAGTTAGGTATCGCTGAAAAAATTATTTTAAAATTTATTTAATAATTTAAACTTCTTAATAGTCTAATTTTAAACATCTACTCAGAAGGTAATATTTCTTAAACGGGATTAAACTTAATATGTTATAAAAGTAGTTTAGTAGGGAAAATTGACATTTGTAATTTCAATAAAACAAAAATTACAGAGCTTAACCAAAAGTTATTTTAACTTGCAATTTAAATTCAGATTTTCATTAATTTAGCTCCAATAATATAATGTAGTCAGTTTTTTTTTAAAACTACTAGGGGGCTCTGCCCCCTGCTCGCTATCGCTCACCAACCCCCGGAACTGCTTCGCAGTTCTTTGAAGATCGCTTCGCGATCTTAGCGAGCAGAGCTCGCTTGTTTCATCTCAACTATCCAGTACAACCTGGAACTTGTCTGCTTATAGTCTGTTTATTTAGAATAGGCGCCTGAAACAGAATCAAAAACGCTCACCAATGCTTAATAACGCTCATCAGACAACTTCAGTGACCGATTGTTTCTACAGTATTTTAACTACTTCTGCTTAGGCTGACTTGTCATTGCAGAAGAAAATTTTTTCGACGATAATTAGAATTATAAATGCTTCTAATACATTACGTCTCAGGCGCTAATTCTAAATGAACAGAGTGTAGTTGATGATCATTTAATATCGAAACTTCTTATCTCTCAAACTTTTCTATAACTTAATTTGGATCATTACCATGAAAATATCAAAATAAAACTATTATACTGAAATATTTCTTTTTAAATTATCAATAATTTAATGGATAGGGGGCTACCGCCCCCTGCTCGCTTACGCTCACCAACCCCCGTAACTGCTATGCAGCTCTTTACAGATCGCGAAGCGATCTGTAATATCTGCAATCGATCTTTAGCAGATAAAAACAAGCTTGTCGAAAATCCTCTTCCTATCATCGGCACAAATAACACTCAAAAAAGCTAAATTATTTATTTCTCTAGTATTTCAAAAAATATCGAAGTATCTTGAAAAGATTATTAAACAAGTCTATACTATATCGCTAGCAAACTTATAGCAAAAATGTGCACCTCAAAACTTTAAATTTAAATATCCGTGCTCGCGACAATCTAGTGAACAGGCAAATATAAAATTTCAAAACATTAAACACGTCTGATAAAGACCTACTAAAACTATGAAAAAAATGAAACTTTGATGCTTAATTACTCCAAAACTAATTAGAATTTTTGAAAGAACTAAAAGCCAATCTGTTTCAAAAAAATAAGAATATAAGTGTTTAAAAAATCATATTGATACCGTGATTAGTTTTCATTTTAGATAGAAAAAAACGAAAAAGTGTCAAAAATTTCGAAAATTAAAAAATTAATTACTCTAAACCAAATTCGAAATTCGAAAAAAGGGCGACGTAGTGCACATCTTCATACTTCAGAGTAATAGGCTGCAAAAAATCATAGTTCTGCTGCTAATAGATTTTGCTAAACTGGATTACGCGGCGAAAAAAGAAAAACTTACACTTTGACCTTAAAAATACCCCAGTACTAATCATCACATCAGTTAGCTTTTTGTTCGATAATGTGCCCCAAATATTCCTTTACAAACATTTCAAATTTCATAAATTTCTATCAAGTAGTTTTTGCGATATGAGAGTTCAAAGAGTTCAAAAATAAAATTTTCTGAAACAGCGGCAGCGGCGGCGGCAGCGGCGGCGGCGGCGGCGGCGGTGACAGTAACTTTTTTTTAATATAGAGAGATTTTGATATTACAAACGTCAAACGTCATTAGAACCTTGGTAAGGTACGTCGACGTCGAACCGTACTTATTTCAGCGGACCAAATCATAATAGTGCGGAAAACTTGCCTACCCATAACAGTAACTCGTGTGTAAAATTTTAGACCTACCAAATAATATCTTCTGTTCTGAACCTCGGCCTAAAGTTTTGAATTTTTACCAAAAATTTGCTGTTTTGCGATACTTCTTACGGTTCTGAAGCCTTCTGATCAACATGGGATTTTTTGGGCAAACTAATGTTGGCTTTCCCTCCAAACACCAACCCGGCGCTCGCCTCCGTTGCCCGTTTTGTACATTGAAAGTGACCCAGAACACACCGTTGAGCGGTATCATTCCATCAGGTTCCATGTATTTATTATTATTTTTTAAATTTTTCATTTACTTTAATTCCTATTTTACAAACAAGTATTTTTTTACAATCTACTTTTTTACAAACTGGAACTCCCAGTAGGATGTCGAGGGGAAGATACGAGTTACTGTTATGGGTATAGGCAAGTTTTTCGCACTATTACGATTTGGTCCGCTAAAAAAAGTGCGGTTCGAGGTACCGTCCGTGATACCTTGGTTCATGAAGTTTTTCCAAAGAACACACATGTTCTCGATTAAGAACAAATTCCCAACCTCTAAATATATGTCGTAAATTTTCTAAAAACTCATTACAGGAGAATTATAACCTTTATTTTTAGAGATAACTATTCTCGCTTTACCTATGTAAACTATTCTCGAAATATATTTTTTATTTGCGTGTCCTGTACAAAGTACCAAACAATAATAAAATATAACATAAATATTCAAAAGCTGTTTTTGTAACTGCTTGTATATATTTTACGGGCAAAGTGATTAATTTGGCATTATTAATAATGGCCAGAGTGGAGGCGAGCAAAGTGATAAATTTCATCGATAAATGCCATTGAATTTATCACATTGCCCTCTTCCACTTCGGGCATTATTAATAATGCCCGATTTATCACCATTGCCGGTAACATATACATAAGAATAGTTTCAAAACTAACTAAACAAAACTTCAATAGTAAAAAAATATTATTTCATAATTTATCAAACTATATTAATGTTCTTTTATAACTGAGAATCAAGTTCAGCGCTTAGTTACATAACTATTTAGTTATTACCTTAAAATGGGTTCCTCGAGATTCCATAACTATAAAAGAACTTAAACCAATTTGTTTCTTTTTAGAAAACGAATGTAACATTTAATAATGGTCATCGACCCCATAAATATTTAGTATTCCGTAGTTAGGAAAAACCCTAAAAGACGTAGTGACTGCATATTTACAAATTCTCTTTCTAGAGACTTATTGAAATTCGTATTTTATAGATAAAATAAATTTATTACTTTTAAATGGAAATAAAGCTACTATTAATTCATCAATTAAAATTCAATTCAATATTATAAATTACTATAAATTTGCCTGAATTAAAAAAAAGAAGTTACTTTTGCGATGTAGTGGATTATTTCCAAATGAGTTAACAATACATGGCCTGATGGTAAGTAGGGTATCCTAAGCGCAGACCTATAGTTAACAGCTTTGTATCAAAATTTTCTTTTTTGAAGGGTTGTTTCGGGAGTTCGTTTCATGATGAATTGCTTCAGACATGGTCTAAGCTAAGCCAAGGAAGATATTTCAGAATTTATTCCTTGAAATTCCAAAGTTTTACTTTTTTGACAATAGAAAATTACTTTCATACCTCAAAAAACAATATACCCTTCTGAATTATTTTATCCGGTCCTAGATCCAATTATTTGTGGTTTTTCAGAACGCTCCAGCCTGGAGTAATTCACCATGCAACTAAATGTGGAAACAACTCTCCATAAAGGAGGATTATGATACAAAGAAACTCAGGCTTGAATTTCTACTTAATTAACTAATGTATCAAAATTCACTCACATATGGTGAAAGTGATTGCTATAAGAAGAATTAAAAAGCTTACCTATGAATTCACTTCTATGAGCTTATCTGTATTCATTTCCATGATGCGTAGTAGTGTGCAGGATAGGCTCCATAATGGTATGCATACGGATATGCTGCAGCATGGGTGTTGTAGTAGGTATTGTAGTAGGGATATGCCACCTGAGCTGTGGCAACAGCGATCACTGCGATCACCAACAAAAGAGCGAACTGAAAAAGAAGAGACATAGTTAAGCCTGTTAACTTTTAATAATTAGCTTTATTATTTAAGATAGAACTCAATTATTTAATCATCGTGTAGATGAGAAATTTTAGAACATGAAATAACTTAGTGATAAATATTTTTCTGTTTTTAGTTCGTCATTCTTTTAAAGAAAAGCTAAGTTAATATGTTTTCGTAAAAGTTCAGTTTGAAACAAAAACCAACCATCCCAAAACCAACACTGCGCAACAAACACACCCACACCCCCATGACCTAACTTTCTAAATGAGTTTTCTTTAATTCATGAATGGATTTCAAACCAAAATATACGTAAAAATCAAACAGAAGTTTAATAGATAATTTTCTTGTGCTTCCCCGTACTTGAAACTTGGACCATTTATGCTATCTATAATTCGAATTTCTTTTCAATATAAAAGAGAGTAAGTGTGTTGAAGCTTCCAAAAGTTGGCTATGAACAACTTTAGATAAGGAACTCAATTTTTCAAAAAAGAAGAAATTATTAGTGAATGCAAAAAAAATTCCAGGATTTGAATGTCCGAAGCCAACTCACCAAGAAATGCATCTTGAATGAAAACTTGCAAAACTCACTGCAGGAGATAAGCAAATATACCCCACGGAGCTTTCAGAGCTTCTTATATTGAAGGCTTAACCAGGAAAATTTTGTAGAAACCCCCATAAATGATGACTGCCAAGGCCAAGGTCAGTATAATTGAGGCTTCAACAGGGTGGGGTCTGAAGATGCACAAATGCACTTCTAGCTGTCCATCTTATGTCTTGTTATACGGCCTTGGAGATAAATAGAGTGGAGGCCCATAAAATAATCATCTGTGTATGTGAAAATTATAATGACTTGCGTTAGAGGTGTTGCTATGGGGAGAGAGAGATTCGGTGAGTTGAAGGGTTTAAAGTTTTATTTTCTGATATGAAACAATGTATTAGGGCTCGACCGATGGCATTTTTTTGGCCGATGGGCCGATGCCGATTGTTTGAAAATTTCCATCGGCAGGCCGATGGCCGATGGTAATTTTTTGGCCGATTGCCGATGCCGATGGCCGATGCTTAAGGCCGATGGTAAAAAATGCAAACCATTCGGAATTATTTTTATAGAAAAGCATTAAAATCTATCTTAGAGCCAGAAATGAAAATACATGTTTGCTACTGACATTGCCGTATCCAAGAGGGGGGAGATAGAAGTTCAAACCCCCCCCCAAAAAATTTTTTTTGCATTAATTTGTGTAACATTTTTTTTACCTTACAAATTTTTAACTCACAAGGAGCAATCCTCTTCGGATAGGGGGATCGAAGGGCCTTCAATAAGTTAAACACTACTTTTGAGGAATAAAAAAACTCATTGGCACTTCAGCCCAAGTGGGCCAAGGCCTACGATGCCCATCTTCGTTTTCGTGACCGTGGGGCCCAAGTTGTTAGGCATGTGCATGTGTCCCGGTTAGGTGGTCATTCTAACGCGAGACCCCCAGTGTTTAGTTCCCAAGCAAGCTTGGTCCTCATTTTATCGACCCACTGAAGGGATGAAAGGCTGAGTGGACCTTGCCCAGCCCGGGATTTGAACCCCGGGCCTGTGGTGTGGAAGCGAGATGCACTACCACTGAGCCACTGGGCTGTTTTGAGGAATAAACCCCCTACAAAATTTTGACGTCTGTTTCACATTTTTCTTTTCTTGAAAATTCTGCCAATATAAAGTATTGGTTTGCTTTGGGGGATCCCCAAAAATGTTTCAAAATGAGATAAAACCCTAGCTTAAAACAAGAAAATTTAAAAACAATTTTAGTTCAAAACATCTAGCTCCCTTCAAAATTCTGACGTTTATTTATTATTTGTTAGATTTCTGGGTTTACAAGGAGCTGTTCTCCTTGGATGTTAGAATATTAAAAAAACATAAATAAATTACCCTCCAAAGAGATAAGATTATAATTACAATACAATACTTCCCCAAGCCCAAATTAAAATTAAGGGACGGGAAATGCGCTCTCAGAAAAAATTCACAGAATTTTAAAGGGAAAAAATTTTATAAAATTGTTAAAACTTCGGGGGAAGGTAAAACCACTAACCTTATCTTGGATACTGTTTTGGTGCCTAGGGAGATTGGAATTTTGTGGGATATGGGATAAATTTAGTTCATTTTTATAGACAAAAAAGGAAATTTTCTGGATTTCGAGGGGGGCATATCCCCAAATCCACCCCTCTGGCTACGCCCCTGAAGAGCTGGCATTATTTAATAAGCTTGATAAAAAATGTCCGGTTCATTCATTGACTGAAATTGTTTAAATCAATAGGATTGCTTCTAGCCTAAAAGGCATATCTACCTGGAAAATGTCCACTTTTCCACAGACAGCCGTGCAGGAGCGTCATTTCAGTTTTGGGTTCTGAGGGTTAAGATTTTTTAAGGGGACGCGGTACCTCTTTTTCGACAAAATTGAGAAAAATATTTTTTTAATCCAAACTAATCTATTTGCATTTGTCTATCATCCTACAAATTTTCAAAACTTTTCGTTCAAAAATATCCAAGCTGTAGTTAATTTTATGTGTGAAAGTATTAAGGTTTCTATGGGTTATGGAAACTTCAAAGTCCTTTTACTCAGAACCACTTTTTCATTGTTTAAAATGCTAAGGCTTTTTATCTATTGGACCAAATCTCTTGAATTTTTTTCTGACTACTAGGGGGCTCTGCCCCCTGCTCGCTATCGCTCACCAACCCCCGGAACTGCTTCGCAGTTCTTTGAAGATCGCTTCGCGATCTTAGCGAGCAGAGCTCGCTTGTTTCATCTCAACTATCCAGTACAACCTAGATCTAGAACTTGTCTGCTTATAGTCTTTTCATTTAGAATAGGCTCCTGAAACAGGATAAAAAACGCTCAATAATGCTTAATGCACGCTAATAATGCAGAAGAAAATTTTTTCGATGATAATTAGAATAATAACTGCTTTTAATACATTACGTCTCAGGCGCTAATTCTAAATGAAGAGAGTATAGTTAATGATAATTTAATATCGAAACTTTTTATCTCTCAAACGTTTCAATAATTTAATTCGGATCATTACCACGAAAATATCAAAATAAAACTCTTACTGCAATATTTTTTTTAAATTATCAATAATTTAATGGATAGGGGGCTACCGCCCTCTGCTCGCTTACGCTCACCAACCCTCGTAACTACTATGCAGTAGACAGTATGCAGATCTGCAATATCTGCAATCGATCTTTAGCAGAGTAAAACAAACTTCCGGAAAATCCTCTTCCTTTCATCGGCACAAATAACACTCAAAAATCTAAATTATTTATTTCTCCAGTGGTTCAAAAAATATCGTAGTATCTTTAAGAGATTTTTAACCAAGTCTAACTATATCGCTAGCAAACTTAGAGCAAAAATGTGCGCCTGAAATCTTTTAAATTTAAATATCCGTGCACGCGACAATCTAGTGAACAGGCAAATATAAAATTAAAAAACATTAAACACGTCTGATAAAGACCTACTAAAACTATGAAAAAAATGAAACTTTGATGCTTAATAATTCCAAAACTAATTAGAATTTTTTAAAGAATTAAACGCCAATCTCTTTCTAAAAAATAAGAATATAAGTTTTTAAAAAATCACATTGATACCGTGATTAGTTTTCATTTTAGATAGAAAAAAACGAAAAAGTGTCAAAAATTTCAAAAATTAAATAATTAATTACTCTAAACCAAATTCGAAATTCGAAAAAAGGGCGACGTAGTGCACATCTTCATACTTCAGAGTATTAGGCTGCAAAAAATCATAGTTCTGCTGCCAATAGATTTTGCTGAACTGGATTACGCGGCGAAAAAAGAAAAACTTCAACTTTGACCTTAAAAATACCCCAGTAATAATTATCACATCAGTTAGCTTTTTGTTCGATAATGTGCCCCAAGTATTCCTCTACAAACATTTCAAATTTCATGAATTTCTATCAAGTAGTTTTTGCGATATGAGAGTTCAAAGAGTTGAAAAATTAAATTTTCTGAAACAGCGGCGGCGGCGGCGGCGGTGACAGTAACTTTTTTTTAATATAGAGAGATTGTTGGAAGTGTGTATAACGAAAATTTGCATGGGTTTTGGGATATCCATGGTAGATGTTTTTTAAAAAATTACTGAGTTGTGAATTTTAGCATTTTTAGAGCTTTTTTAAGAAGGGATTCAAGAAAATAAATATTTTCAGTACTTAAAGTACTACAAACCCTAAACCGATGCAAATTTTTATTGTACATCGTTCAATGTATTTGAACACCAAATTTTGTGAGTGTAAGTCAGTAATTGTAGGAGGAGTAGCATTTTAAAAACACCTCTTAAATTTTAAATTTTCTTTTAAAAAACTCATAAAATTTGAATTTTTATAAATTTCAAATTTATATTATGTTTAATTTAAGGCAATTACATATTTTACCATCAAAAATTATAAAATAACAATGAATTTAAAGATTTTTACCAGAAAGGTACTGCGCCCCTTAAGTGAAAATAGGGCACGCCGTCACCATTTTTTATAGGGGGATGTTGACTAAACGTCAATTTTAAGATACCCCCTAACGAGTATAATTATAGGTTAAATTTTAGATCACTTAGTATTTGAATAATATTAAATTATATTGTTAATATTTTAGTTTAGAACGTGAGCTCCAGGTAAAAAAGGGGCGTCTGGATTGTAACCCCTTAAAGTTTTTTAAAATTTGCCTTCTGAAGCTTATTTTGAGTCCTTTTGGTTACATCTTAAAATTACCCTGTAAACCACAAAATTTCATAAGGTAACCCGTCATAGTTTCAAGGGGGTGGAGATCCTTCCCCAAAAACATTTTTGAAGAAGAAGTGTTTTATAACTTAGTGTTTTTTCCTTTTAAAACTCTTTAGGGGACACCCAAAGGGAAAAGCTTCTTATAAGCGACAGAATTTTCAAAAGAAAACACTGTATTCCGGCGAAATTTTTACAGAGGGGTTTATGGGTTCCCCCCCCAAAATTTTTTTGAAATTTTCCTTCTTAAAAAAGGTTTCTGCTCATTTTTAGTTGAATTTCTAAGGGGGAAAATCTTTCAAAACGTCAAAGCTTTAAAGGGGGCTTGGGATCCTCCTCCAGAAAATGTATTGAAAATTTGCCTCAAAACTAGTGTATTATCTCCGTTTAAAACACTTTGGGAACACCCAGATGGAACCGCTTCTGGTAAGTGGCAAAATTATCGAAGAGAAAACACTGTGAATCAGGCGTTAAAAGCTTCAGAAGGGGTAGTTTGGGGGTTCACCTCCCGAAATTTTTTGTTTAACCCTCAAAAGTAGTGTTTTAACTCATTTTGAGACTTTTTTGGGTTATACCCGATGCTCTTTCTCGATCTTAAAAAATTGGGTCTTGTAAATATTTTTCACATAAAAATAGTAGCCTTGATGGGGCAATTACCCCCTGTTCCCCCTAAATGACGCCAATGTGGGCGGATGTTCAACTTAGAACTAAATTAGGAGCAAGATGGAGCAGAATCACGCTTGTTTTCGTCTTTTCGCCAATTGATTGATGTTATTCTGTTTTCTGGGAAAACATCGGCCAAACATCGGCTTTTAGATGTTTTTTTGGGCCGATGGGCCGATTTTTTCGCAAGTCAACATCGGCCGCCGATGTCTAGGCCGATGGCTATTTTTTCAAACAATCGGCGCCGATGCATCGACCAAACCGATGCATCGGTCGAGCCCTACAATGTATGGTGTTTTAGTACAGCGATATGATCTACACCACACCAGGCCAAAAAACACCAATATTAGGGGGTGGAACGAAAAAGAAAATTTTATCATTAAGTTTCAGAATAGCGTACAAAAGTTGCAGTATGTGAAAATCGGAAATTGATTAAAAAAAATCTTTGGGTGTCGTAAAAGCCCTCAAGTTTGATGCAGAAAAAAAGATAAAAATGCTCAACATTTTGGTTAGTTTCTAAATACTCCCTTAAATTATGCAAGTGCAATTAATAGAATACTCATAAAATCCTTTAGGGGTGTGTTCATTTTTCCAATATATTTTGGTCATTTTCGTCTCAATGCATTTTTAGACACGGAGTTACATCACTGCCCCACCATGTCAAAGCATATAAGTCTTGGTTAAATGCCTACCACTGTCCTGGACCCTTCTGGGTCCTCTCAGTGGGAAAGGGACGCCACGACAGCAACCCCAACCCAGGCCGTGAAGAGCCCCAGCTCCCGACACAGCGCAGGCGACGTCTCACAGCGATTAAAGCCATCGCGCCGCCCGCTAGCAGCCGCACTCATAGCGATATTCCGCTAGAGAGCTCCACTACGTGGCTCGTTCATTTCGTCCTCCGTTCAGCTCACTCTCCACAGGGAGAGGAACGTCCCGAGGGACTTGTCAAAGCATCATGGGCGCCGGGAGGGGGGTGCAAGGGGGTGCACTTGCACCCCCCTGGCAAAGATTGGACTAAGTGTACCCAAACCACGTAGAAAGGGTTTCAGCTTCGTTTTTTGGGTAAAATATCCAAAAAATTTCTGGGTGATAACCCCCAGATCCCCTTTTGTACTTGAAACTCTATTTTTTATATTAAGTCCCACTAGCGGATCCAGGGGGGGCTAGGGGGCTTTAGCTCCTCCCAAAAAATAAAAAGTTGTACACTGTATTATAATATGGCAATTTATGCACCAAATGAGTTAAAACCCTGTTATATATAAATATTAAGGTCAAATTTTCAAAAATTTTCTGAGGGAGGACCCCCAGACCACCTTGGTACTTGTAACTATTATTACAACTCTATTTTACATTAAGTTGTCAAAACGCGCAAAAATTCTACCATAAAATCTATATCCGAAATTCGGATGAGGCGTACCAAAACGAATTGAAAAAATGGGTTTTTTACTTAAATTTCAAAAAATTTTCTGGGGGGGACCCCCAGACCCCCCTTTTAGTAGTTTGAGCAGGATAATTCACTTCCTTTTTACATATTAAGATCATCAAGAAGATAAAATTGGATTATGCAACCCCCCCAAAAAAAACAAATACTGGATCCGCCCCTGTTAAGTTCTGCAAATGCAAATCTCACCTAAAAATGTAAATCGAAAGTTCGTACTAGGTAAACCAAAACTAGTTAAAACCTGTTTTTTAGAGTTAAGTTTCCAAATATTTTCTGGGGGAGGACCCCCGGACCCCCCTTTAGTTGTTGTAACTTAATTACATTCGATAAACTTCTCCTGTGATAAGTTTTACACAGGACACAAATTTTACCTAAAAAGTTATTAAAAGCTACATTGGGTCCATTACAATACGCATGAGAAGCGGGAGGAAAAGATATTTGGGCCCTTCCCCCAAACCAAAACTACTTTCTATATTAAAGAAAAAGAAATGGGCAGAATTATAAATCCTGTTTTACTAATTAGTAGAATAATTTGTAAACACAGATGGATGCACCCCCCTAAAAGAAATCCTGGCGGCGCCCATGCAAAGCATATAAACGTGATTCATAGTAGTTAGGTAGGTAGGACTAATCCCACCTGGTGTAGGAAGGCCTACACCAGGTCCAAGGCACCAAACCGCTGCAATAAACTGAAAACCCTTTCCTGCTCAATATGGGCGGGGTGATTCACAGTAGACTTGTTGAAATCGCCGATTTTGTGGAGATAATTAACTTTTTGTAGAGCTTTGTACTTAATGTAAAATTTTTCTTTATACAAAAATATACTTTTGTCGAGTTTTATAAACTTTGACTGCGTGTTTCTCGAAACTAAAGATAAAACAAGTTTGCAGATTTTGACATTGTATAACTTAAACGATACGAATAAAGCAACTTCAAATCCATATAAAAATAGTTTTGGGCGTAAAATTACACGGTTAGAAATATATTTCAGTTTCTCCCCTTCTGTATTCTCTCTCCTGTATCAATTTCCAGATTATCACCAATCCTTCAGTTGATATTTCTAAGTTCTGAATGCATTAGACTGACAAAAGGGCAGTGGTCTGAGTTACAAAACTATTTTGGTTTCTCTCCAAAATCCCCCCCCCGCATTTTCTCTTTTATAAATTCACTATCCTACTCATCTAAATTTCTTTTAACTGTCTATATAATATTCATTATCATTCCTTCTTTATCATTATCTCTTTCATTGTTCCTTTCCCCCTCTCTCTCTTTTTATTACATGGTAAAAAAAGCAAATATAACGCTAGTTATCTCGTCTATCCAATGTAAATCTTTTGAAAACTTTAAGAAACACCGAATTCGTGCTTCCTAAAAATATTTATTCCTATTAAATACTTCAGAAACCTGTCTTTCATTCAAGAAATAAAAAATGGCTCCATCAGTCAATGAATGATGTTTGACAACACATCTCCCATCAAGAAACCGGAACACCAAAAAAATTAAACTCACAAAAAAACCTCATGATTCCACCCAATAAATCAAATACGTCCGATGTCTCTTGGAGACTCATTTTCATTCTTCTGCCCAACCCCTTTTCGTCCTCGGTCACCATCCAATCACAATCCGTTCCACCGCTCACACCCTACAGCGATCCTTGAGATGAACCAGTGGAAAAGGATATGTAATTTTTTCACGTAATCGATTTCTGTAAATTAAATTCACACCAAAAATCGATCTTGGATTATATTTGAAATCTAATTTTTTCTCTTCATAAAGAAATGTTTAGTTCAGGCATGGTCAACCCGCGGGCCGCATGCGGCCCGTTTGAAATAATTTTGGGACCAGCGAGATTTTTTTAGTCAAAAGTTAAAGTTTTAGGGTAAGTTAAGCCCCCCCCAAATTTGGACAAAGTTTATCAATACGCGTTAAAACATGTTAATTAGATTCGAATTTCCCAAAAAAATTTCCAGACCCCCCTTCAGTACTAGGAACTCTATTGTTCACAACTTTTTTAGGATATTAAGTTCAGCCAAGTGCAAATCCTACCTAAGAATAATTAAAATAATTTTTTTATTTATGCATTGAGCCATCAGAGGAAGATTTGGGTGCACTCTTTCCCGGTGCAAAAATCTAGCTGCAATTTTAAGAGAAAATTTATGGGTCCTCCCGAAATAAATTTCTATTAAGCACCACAGGCTCCATAGTTTATTCTTGAAGTTGCTTTTAAAGGTATATTTAAATGAATATCTTGGACGACCTAATGGTGTTGAGCCTTTCTCTTCATTTCCGCCTAAAGAACATAATTTTCAATAAAAATGTTGAGAGGGAATTCGAAGAATTGGTTAAAAATACTTTGAAAATAATTTAAAGACAATGTGGAATATATGCACTGCATTGGACAGTTAAATAGACTATAGATAACTGGTTTAAAACAAGAAGTTCTTGAATATTTTCAAAAATGTTATAAGGAATATTTTCAATATTTTATTACAATTGGAGTATGTAAAATTAAGTACACTATATTTTAAAATACATTTTTGTAACAAAATTTAAAATGTTTAGAAAATCTTTTCCACTAAAATTTTTTCAACAGATACATAAATAGTTCTGCATTGTATATGTCAAGGGTTTAAGAAGGCAAATCATAACATATAATAACTTTGTTTTAGTTTCTGGGGAAAATTTTCAGAGTATCCAATAACTTTAAAACTTAAATGAAATTAGAGCACTGCAAGGTTTAACAAAGGTTTTTTTAGGTTGGTTGTTTTTCCTTTACTTAAGCATAAAGAGTTCTATAAAACAAGCTCATTGCAAACTTTAAAAGTACTTATACAATGGCATTTAGACACTTTTTGCTATTTTTAAAAAAATTCAATGAATGAAAATGAGAAATAGCTATCAATCTAATTGGCAATAAGTAGAGTTTAACAAGAATATAATCAAATTAAAACAAAAATAACTTGATAAATCAAAGTAAAATCTTTGGAGATTAATTGTGTATAATATATAGAAGAAAAATTACTATCACCCATATCACTAAATTATATCACCCATAAAAATTACTTAAAGAAAAGCATATTCTATATACTCTACACAAAAAATTACCTGGCAAGGCTTTTAATTGAGAAACATAATCTTCAGCAGTAGTTCCATGCAACAGTGAATCTTTATGGTTAGAATTTATGTGATTGGCGACAGAATCAACAGAAGAAGAAAACACTTGGCAAAAAGTGCAGACAAAAATACTTTTCTGCGAAGAAACTTTATCTAAAACAGTAAAATAATAGTATTAATTTTATATGGAACAGTTTTACATTTACCAGTTCCGAAATCCAAAAACACTGAGGAAAAAGTAAGTGTAGGGGAGACCGGGCAGGGATGGGACACCTTCAATAAATCTTATAATTAATAACATAATTAATTTTTGAGTGTTCCACCAAGTAAAGCCACCATAGCTTCATACTTGTTGCTGTTTACTATTTTAGTTGTAAGTTCCTACAAGTTTCTGAATGATTAAGATGGTTTTACTATAGCAAAAAAACTAATTATTACACTTTTTAAAGTGAATTTTAAATCTCATTCTTGGTTGCTTTCTTCTTATAGTGGTTTATATTGTTTTCTGAACTGAATAACATATCTTTTATGAATAAATAGTTGAGTTAAGCCTAAATGTCACAGTTCTTTTGTAAAACCTATTTTTTTAAAATGTTGCAATCGGAGTATATGGGACACCATGCCTCGGGTGGGATGGGACATGCCCAATTGTACTTAATTGCGCAATTCTTTAGATACCTTTGCTTAGGAACTGTTTAGTATTGCAGTTGAAAACATATTTTTTTTAAAGAAGAATTTTAACTATTTTGTATTTTTCACTTTAAATTAGATTTTTTGAAGTAAATATAAGATAAAATAACTGATGTTTTTTTGCAATAAATCTTTAGAATGTGTAAAATACTTCTGTCTTTGTGATTTTTAACCATATATTTGAAAATTAATATTTTATTTAGGAATCTATCAAACTAAGCCAAGGATCTAAGAAACTCCCTAATTTATATACCTAGTTTATTCAATTTACTTCACTGCCATTCTATGCACCTAATATCCTAAAATTTTATATGCGGCCCGCGAGAGTATTGTGGTTTTCCAAAGTAGCCCTCAACATCATTTGGGTTGGCCACCCCTGGTTTAGTACCTCATTCGCGATTCAAACCCATTAATATGCTTACAATTCTATATCTCTTCTTCAGTATGAGATTGGTAATCTGTCTGTTTTCATAATACACCAAGTATGAATGAATGTTGTAATCATCCAATGATTGGCTGTTTTGATCAAAGTGTTATCAGCATAAAAATCAGTTTAGGATTTACCGTCCACAATGCGATTCAGTGTTTTGGAATATACAGTATTATTACAATCATTCCGAAGCCCTTACTAAATTTTATTCTGAAAAATGCATCCCTAAAGAGATTGAAAGCTTTGAATCGATTCCAAGAGAGTCCAACTTAAAAAATCGATTCTCAAACGAATTGAAAGAATCGTGAATAATTTTTTCTTCCAGTGACGCTCAAATATCCGGAAGGGGGTCACCCCACCCGTGGATTTTCGAGACTGCTCGAGACCTTCAGAGGATGGCTGGGATCCACCAGATCCTGGCACGAACGTCTGGAGGGGGACGCTCGAGACTCATTGAAAGTCGGAGAGAATTCGTCCTTTTTGACCGCCACGGAAAAAATTTTGATTGGGGAAGCATGATTGGATTTTAATGGGGTGCACGGTTTTCGGGTGGATTTCTTTTGTTAGCTGGGTGTATTTATCTTATCGCGATGCATGGTATGGGTTGGGAGTTCTTTAGTAAAGTTAAGGCAGTGGAGATAGCTATGTAGACTATAACTTTTTTTAATGTTGTTAATATTTTGTTTGGTAAGGCAGTGTAAACACTCACAGCATATTAAGAGAGCACATTTTTTTCTCTCCAAATTAACAACACTTTATTTTGAGTTGTTTGTTAGCTAGAACACTCTTAAATCGACAGTCTAAAAACTGAGTAAAAAGTACTCAAACTGGCTCCAATCCAAAGGAACTCAAATTTTAAAACATGAATAGGACATTTTCAGAAATGAGTATATTCACTCATGTTTTCAAATTTGAGTCAATTTGATCGGAGCCAGTTTGAGTACTTTTTACTCAGTTTTGAGACTGTCGTTTTAAGAGTGAATATTTGAAAAATTTGTTGCGTTGTGATAGAGCTCAGAGCATGATGGAAAAAGTTTTCCTATTTGAGTTTTGTAAAATATGTCGGATAGAAAATACGTTTAGAATTTTAATGTATTTTTAAATTTAGAACGAAACACACTGTTAGATTTAATTTTCAATCTTCGTAATTTTTAGCAACACTTCATAGAGTAGAGTAGAACTTCAATTATCCAAATCAATTGGGACCGGACCCCATTTGGATAATTGGATTTTTTCCCGAAAAAAAGGGTCTTGTTGAATAAACTACTGTATGTTTGTTGAAAATGAAAAAAAAACTATAAGTATTTCCAAAAGCTTTTATGGGCTTTTTCACATCATGCATGAAAATTAGTGGTACCACTCGATAAACAATGCTGTAGTCATTCAAGCCTTATATTGGTTTTTATAAAAGAGGAGAAGCTTTTTCACATTTTTAAATGATCTTGTGGGATTTTTGACTTCTCACATGACAGTACGTTTCTGTCTTAATTTTTTTCTGAAATTGATTCGGATCATAAGCGATGCGGATAGTTGGAATTCGAATAACTGGAGTCCTTACTGTACTACTTTTAGAACACATTTTTGGACACCAACACTTTAAACATTCATTATTTCTATAACTTCATTCTTTTTAATCGTTTTCATTTTCTATCATTACACTTGATACAATAAAGTACTTAACGTGTTCTAGCGAACAACAAACAAAAGTGTTATCGGTTTGAGAACAAAAATGTGTCCTATAATGTGTTGTGAGCGCATGCAGTGAAAAGAAAAGGCAATTTAGTAAACCCCTGCCAGGTTTTAAAAAGTGGGCATGAATTTCTCCAAATTATACTCAAATAAAAAATAGAGATTATACTCAAGGATTTACAAAAGAGTCAAATATGTGAAAAAGTAACCAGGCACAGCCACGTGATTTCCTGGGAGACCATTCGGGGCATTTGCCTGAAGCCCCATGGGACCTCTAAAAAAACACTTATAAAGCTAATCAAAAGTAAAAGAGTTTAACATAAATTTATCAACTAAATGAGCTTTTAAAATTTATATTCAACGAGTATATATCAAGCTTATAAAGTTTGTTAAGTAAATAATTTTACAGAGTATTTTAACATTTAAATTAAAGATGATTGATTCTTTTAAAGTTAAATAAACTTAAGTTTCAATTTAAAATATATCGGGGGCCAACAAATAGATCTTTACTCTACCCCCTCTAACTTGTAAGTCGGTCTCTTTGTCGTACTTTCTAAGTTGTCTCTGAAGAGAACTTCAGTTCTGATGCTGATTCAGTTTCCTGACTAATATGAAAAGAAAATAACATTTCAAGCATAACTTCAAATTATCTTTAATATTAAGACAAAAAAATACATGTGTCCTAGAGGGTTAGTATCTTTACAATAAATTATCTTAGGGTCAAAAACATAAAAATTGTTTTTTTAGATAATCCAACGAAAAAGATAAAAAAGTTCTTGATACTTTTTTAGATTTCAAATCATGTATTAAAATGTGCTTTTTATATTTCTGACTATAAGCAAAAAATATGGATTACTTTTAAAATTATATTTGGTTAAACTTTACAAATCTTATTACAAACTTATATTTATTCTTAATACAAAAATAAAATATTCTTAAAAATACGGTATTGTATAATATAATATAGTTCTAAAGAGATCCCAAAATGCCTCCTCAGTTACTTTTATGGCACCGCTGAGATGATAGTGGTGCTGCCATCTATGTACTCTTCCATAAACGAGTAGCAGTGGCATATATAGATATTTATTACGGGAGGAGGCAAATAATTCCATAGAAAAATTCAGTCATCCTCAGGTAGGGGGAAAATGCCCCAAAGTGTTCTTTATCCCTTTCCATGCATATTTAATTTTATCAATGTAGCTTCTTTTATCTTAGGAAGGGTTTGCACCTTTGTTATGTAATATAACAAACATTGTTCCAAGTCCAAAGCTTGGTCCTCCCCCAGAAAACTTTTGAAAATTGGTGTCTAAAAGACCCTATAATTAGTATTTTGTATATGTACACAAAAACATGTACAGAAATGAGATCGTTGATGGCACCAATCAACTAATACTGTATCTTTTAATTTAAACACAGATCCCAGCATGAACATTTGGAACACCTATGACAGCTTCCTGTCATAGTGGGTTCTCTGGCAAGCAGGAGTATCAGGATAAGTTTATCACACTCGAACCTGTTTTTGTGCGATTTTTCATTAGTGCTCTTTTTTATTTCGATTTTTATATACAGCACAAAAAAATTGTAGTAACAAAAAGAGCCCAAATAAAAAGTCACACAAAACAGGTTTGAGTGTAACTATAAATAGCATAGCTTGCCAATAAGCCAACTGAGTTTGTTCAAAAACCTAAACATTCTGGATTAAATCCAGAAGATTTTTTATGTACACATTGATATTTTATAAAAAAAGGGTTTTGATAAACTGAAAGGGGGAAATTTTTAAAGTTTACAAAATAAAATGCTCAGTATCATTCAATTTAACTTTTTGATTTTCTTGATACCATTCTCCCATATTTGCACACCTTAAATCAGTATCTAAAGAAAATGCAGACTTTATTGGGGCTCAATTGAGAAAAAAGTAGGGAAAACTTTCACAAAAACATAGAATTTTCCTGGAAAAAAGTGAAAAACCGGGAGAAACTCATTTTGATCTGTAAAATGATAGAAAAACTGGAAAACTCACGGTTAAACCGGGAGTATCGGCAGCTATGAAATAACCTAACCTGTTCTACAAAACTATTGATAATTTTTTTTCAGCTTCATTGAGCATTTCATAAAGATATGTGTATAAGTTGTTAAAAATAATTAAATTCCTACAGTAAAATTTTAAAACTTGAAAAACAGTTGGCCTCGTTGCTTTTTGACGAATAAGACAGGATTTCATGTTGGGATTTCTTTGCCACTAACATTGTTGTAGGGCAGAACCTGAACTGCACTCTTGTAGGAAAACAATAAGTAGAGGAAAGAAGTTTATCTTTTTTTATAACTTAAATTTATTCTGAAACTTTCATCTTGTAAAGGTAAAATAATAACAAAAAATAGGGGAGTACTGTTCAGACACTACAATTTGTGTTGTAGACAGGGTTTTTAACCCACCCACACACCCAAAAAAAACCAGGTGGTTTTTTTAATAAAACCCACTTAAAAAATCCAGCCCCAAGTGGGTTTTTTAAAAATTGGGTAAAATTTCATTATAACAGCATAATCAAGTCTTTTAATGATGCAAATTTCTCAAACTATAATACTTGAAGAGAAATATATTTTTTTAAAACTCTTATTATTGGAAAATAATATTGGGCTAGTTAAATGAAGGGCATCAAAACTCACACAAAAGTGTTTTTTTTTTCGTTTTTTTAAAATACAGTCGAATCCGCTTAATGTGATCGCATTTGTCCAATTTTAAACTGATAACATTATCCGATTGATAACAATAAGCGATTTCCAATCAAAAAGTAGCAAACAGTGTAACTAGATTATTTGCTTTAATATTAAAATTAAGTAACCGTAATTAATGTTTTCAAAACAATTTTACACTATATATGTACTTGGCAACTTAGAATTTTTTGGTTAAAATATAAGAGTAGCCCAATTAATAAAAATAAAATAATCACTTGCTTTGTATTTTCATTTATGTTAACACTACACTTGTGCGATTCCGCTCATAAGTTTGTTTTCTTTAGACTTCTAGACGAGATATCATCCGTATTTTTCAAAATTTTACATAGAAAAGGCTCAGAAACATAAATAACCACTGAAATTCCTCTGAATTCCACTAAACAAGAAAAAAAAATCAAAAATATCTCATTAGAAACATCTGTAAGGCGCCGATGGTGATATCCAATGACAAGCATGAATTCGCCCCCCTTCAACCGTTTTCTTTCAATGTATGAGGTCGGAGAACATCAAATGTTTATTTTTCTAACATTGAAAGAAAAGAAACATAACAGTGCAAAGTGCAACTGTGAATTTATACTGACTTTCAGAAAAAAGAAATTAACGAAACTCGAAAGCAGGCGTTTTTTAGGGGATATGGACAAATTTCTATAACATTAAGCGGCCTGTTGGTGCATAGTTGATCACAATAAACGATGTATTTTACATTAAATTAAATAGGAATGATCGGGACCTGTTGATTTCGATAACATTATCCGATTGATAACATTAACCGTGATCACATTAAGCGGAATCGACTGTATCAAATTTTGTTACAATTACTTTAAATCTTTTGCTATTTCTTATAAATATTGAATTTAACTGACCTAACCAGCGTAATAAACCAGACAAGATACTAAAAGTATGAAAATCCCAATAAAACCTAAAAAAAACAATATTTCCCAAAAAAACCCACCTGGATTGGGCTTTAAAAAAAACGTATTTTTTCAAACCCTGGTTGTAGAACTAATTTTGTTTGAGATAATCATTTTTGCTTTTCTATTATATCAGTCCTAAAACAAGATATTGAGGCTTAATATTTATTTGACTTAATAACATAAACATAATAAACATCATAAACAGTGATAAATGCTGAATACTGTAAAAAATGAACGATATACAGGTAAAATCTTGCATCTTTAATAACTTTACGGTCAGCCTTGCCTTGCTTGGTTCACAACTGTGTCGTAGCTTGGGGGTGGCCCATAATAAGGGGGTGGTGGAGGGTAGTGAGCAGGGTTCGGGGCAAGGGGTGTAGTGGTCTGAGGCGGATAGCCACTCGCCTGGAAGTAGGCGTTCCCTTGAGGGTAGATTTGAGGACGATTAGGTTCTGAAACACAAAGGATAAAAATGAGAGTTGCAAATCTGAAATAACTTTTAAAACTTAACTCCAGGGGGAAAACAATTGATGAAATAAAGCCAGAAACTTCAAAAAACAGCTTATAATGCGCAACAAGTAATTTTTTTTCAAATTGTGTAATTGTTACATTCTTTTTAGACACAAATTCAATAAAAATCCTTAAAAAATCTAACAAAGATTAAACATAATTGGTTGATTTGGATTTGAATGTCCCTTGTTCAGTATTTTAAACTTTCATTTCATATTCATAAAGCATTCAAAAACAGAAATAGGGAACTTTCAGCTATCAGCCCCTTTTGGCAAAGGAAATTTAAAGTTTATTATTTTATAATTTGGAATTGGATCTCACTGAGATGATTATACTGAAAATTTCATCCAAACCGTCAGATTAACCCTTTTTTCAACATTTTATTTTTCAAATTTGACCTATGTTTTATCTTGAAAAGTGCAAAAATTTTAGTCTTCGATCTCTTTTAGCCCGTTTTAGAAGTGTTTAATCATTTAATAATTCATTTACAGATCTCCAGTTTTCCCCACAATGCACCTACATAAATCTACATTTTTCTGCAATTTCTTCAAATAGAATGTTACGAAATGAGATGACGTTATGTTTTTTTGACTCCCTAAATTTAATAAGACAGTTATCTGCCTAAAAAAAATAATTAAACATAACTTAAAAACTGATGCTCAGCTTACTGATTTTGTATTTTTCCAGCAATACACCAGCAGTAGAAAATCCTCTTTGACCTCTGTTACTTCCTTGATACAAAGCACTGATAAGGCTCAGAACATTTGTTAACAAAACTTCAAGTAATTTTTAGAAGGGTTTTACTGTAAAATACCGTTAATACGTCTTTCTAGGGACCGACGTAAACCAACGTATAAATGAAAAGATATATACTTGAAAACATCTGTGATTATTAGATTTCTAATGATTTTAATGCAGATTTATGCAAATACAACAAATTTGGTTTTTCTAAAGAAAATTTTTCTTCAAAACTGTTATTAAACTGAATAATAATTAAATTTTAAAATACTATTAAAACATTTACTATAAAAATGAAACAAACATACCTTTATAGTTCATCCTAAATATTTATTTTATTTTCCATATCTTGATTACTATATTGCACATCCCAAACACTACACCTGAATACATTGCATTGTATATGAATTTCAAATCTTCAATTTATTACATATTTTTTGAAAAAAAATCCTTGGTTAAAAAAGACAGTGAGAAACCATGTATAACCGATATTGCGGGTTGTATAAACAAAGAATTTTTGCATTAAAATGAATAGGAATGAATTGGGACTTTGCGAAAACGACGTATAAATGGAAAAGTGGTATAAACGAGAAACGTATAAATATAAATATACGGTGCTTTACTGTATATTGAATTTCAGTTTAAAGCAAAAGAAGAAACAGGTGCAAGAACTTTGGACACCATGTGTTAGTTTTATAACCAGATTATCCAGAACAGTGTGCTTCACCCCTTACATTCTATGCTTTTGGTATTGAATATTGTATTAGTTATTAAATGAAATGAAAGTATACTTAGATAACTGAACTGCAAAAATAATAAGTTTTCAGCCCGTTGCATGAGGTGCAACTGTCATGAAAAGGAGCCAGCTTTGGACGTATGACATGTGATGCCAACCAATAAGGTGTTAAAAATGGCCCTAATCCACCAAGTACTGTTTCTTCATGAAGGGGAAGAGATTACACCTTAGACCTTTTTTTACTTTTTACCCTGTATTTTTATTTCTTGGAAATAAACTGTGTAATTAAACAACTTCCCTCAATACTTTAGCCTTTCATACACAGCATATATTTTTTTCACAATTTTAATTGAAGTATTTCTGTGCGTAATTAATGAAAGAAAAAACTGAAAATAGGTCCAAAGTATTGTGCCTTGATTTTAAGGGTACATAAATACTTTACATTATATTTAATGGATATAAGCTTTCTTTTAAGAAAGTGAGAATTCCCTAATGAGATTAATTATGTGAAGGCTAGTTGGAATGCTCTCCGGACTGATTCAGCCTCATTATATTTGGTTGCTTGCTTTCAAACATTTTCGAATGTACTTATCAAATGATTCATAGAACTATTATCAGAAAACAACTTTGTCGAGGGGTCGTTATTTTTGTAGCTAGTGTAGGGATGAAATACTACCACCGTCACCATTTTCTTCAGAAAAATGAATTGTTTTCACAGAGATACAACTTTTACGGTCAACTGTGAGTAATATTGCTGTAGAATCATTAGTTGCACCTCCCCACAAACCTTAATAAAATGTTAGTGAAAAACTCAAAGGACAATACAATACTTTCCCCTATATTTTTTCTCAATTTCTAAGCCAAAAATGAATACTTGTTTAGGTTTTGTGGAAAATTCAAAAGCCGAAGCATTGACCTACCATGATAGGATGCCAGCTGAGGAGGCATCACACGACCTGAAGGGGACATGAAGCCGTCGTGGTTCCTTATCTTGTACCACCACCCTCCGCCAGAGCAGAAAAGAATTGTGAGAAACACCATCAACCTGAAATTAGGAGAAGAAAATAAATCTCTGCTTCCTAGAAAGGAACTTTTATCAGAGTAATTCTTTCAAAGTAAGAAACTACAGTTAAAGGTCATTTGTCAAAGTACGAAACTACTATAATACAGTATTTAAACTACTACAACTGCAAAGAAATCATAGCATAAAATTGGTGAAACATAAAATTGATTTTTCAAAGACATAAACAGGTTAATAAACATGGTCGTGATTATTACAAAAGAGGAAAAATATTTTAAAGAGGATCATCTACATTTTACACGGTAGACAAATTATTAGTTCTAATATGGGCTACAATAATAAGGCAAGAAAGTTAAGCTCTAAGTCTCAAGATAAGAGTAAAAATTAACTTGTCATTGGATTAGAGCACTAAACTCTGAGCACATAAATTTAATTAAAAACCCATTATACTACAAGTCAGAATTTACCCCTAGCCTTATACATATTAACTTATGTTTTTTCTAATCTTTATAACTTGCTCACTAATAGAGAAATGGTAAATTTCGCACCTTGGTCTTCAGGAAAAACTTTAGGAGTTAATGACATCTTTGGTACACTTGAGCCTGTTTTTGTTCAGTCCTTTTTATAGTCTGTGTAAATAAAATAGGGGGCTCGCTACTAGTCATTTCCAATTGCATTTCTATTGCGTTGCCATGGTGACGAACCGCCAATTTTAATTACACAGACTATAGTGCTGTGCGATTTTTCATTTGTGAGGTCTTTTTTACTGCAATTTTTATATTGCAGAAAAAAAGACCACACAATATAAATTGCACAAAATAGGACCGCACAAAAACAGGTTCGAGTGTAATTATGTTTTTAGAGGTTGATAAGGGATGTCAATGAAATATATATTAGATTGAAAGGAGAATATCACCATTTATTGCTGGTTAAGCGGACAATAGGTGTAATCTCGCAACTCTCAAGCGTCACCTCCAACCGTGGACCGGTTTCGTCCTTGTTAGGACTCATCAGCACGGTATAGGATGGTAACGCAAGAGAGCGGAGGGCAGGTACTAGTCTAGCCGACTATAACTGAAAAAGTGGTGACCATTGATTAGTCCTCCACTCATCTGCTGGAATGACAATGGCATTCCTAGGACAGATTTAATTCCAGAAAGGCAAGGTAAATGAAAGGAGAATATCATCATTTATTGCTGGTTAAGCGGACAATAGGTGTAATCTCACAACTCTCAAGCGTCACCTCCGGTCCACGGTTGGAGGTGACGCTTGAGAGTTGTGAGATTACACCTATATATTAGATTGACAACATTTACCCTAATCACATTAAATGCACTGTAGTTAAAAATACAAAATGTGTTACATAAAAAATGTTGCACAACTCAACCTAAGAGTGCAGAAAATTTTATTTTCAAAGCAAAAAAACATCAATTGGAAACCTTTCTTACCAGAAGTACCACAACTGGTAGAATGTCATAGCCGGAGAACGACAGCACATTCTTCCACAGCAGTATTCATATAAGTTGCAGCTGAAAAAATACCTCATTTTATATCAAAATAAAGAAAAAATACATGTACAAATTTTTGCTAAAAAAGCAATATTTATACATATCAATGGGATTTTTTAACTTTAGTCTTAATGTAGTTTGAGAATCTAAAATTTTAATGTTAAGCAACATTTCTTAATAAATAAAAAACTTTGTACAGGGTGTTTCGAAACTAAATGTACCTAAAAAAGCAGGTTTTGAATAGGAATGAGGGGGGCAAAGATGCACTGTCAAAGAGTTAGGATGTAAAGTAGTACAAGGACATTAAACAAAGCAATTTTTTCAAGGTCTGTTTAATTAAACAAAATTGAGAGAAATGATTCACTCCATAAGGTACAGCAGTGTGCATACTAATTTTGCCATAAATATGATAAAAAATGGAAGACTTGTCAAACCGTGGGATGAGTGATAAAAAGAGCAATAGCAAGAGTTCATCCAAAAAATGAAGTCCCATTTGTCTGATGGTTTGTAATGATTAAACAAGAATTCCTTTAAGTGCAAGTACATGTGGAAATCACTAGGAGAAACACCGAGACTAAAGTGTGATTGATGAAACAGATTAAAACAAATGAAGATGATCTACTGCAGCAAATTTTCTAGAACTTCATTCTTTGGCTGAATCCCAGTTTGACAAATGTTCCAATTTCAATCACACTTGTGGAAGTAGTATGCGTACTACTGTACCTTACGCAATGGAACTTTTCACTAAATTATGCTTTGAACAGTTAAACAGGCCTCCTCTGGAAAATAATCACAGCATATCCAAGTTCTTTAACAGTACATCCGCATTCCTCATTTACTATTCAAAATATGCTTCTCTAGGTCATCATATCCTTTCCAATTATTTGTGCTAAAATAATAATTTTACTTTCAATAATTACAACTTAAAATCTATTATTTTAGAGTAAACATACATGTGATTGCTCTGATAGTAAATTGGCTGAAAATATTTAGTAAATTTAACTAGATTTTTAAAAAACACTGCATTAACTTGCTTCAAAGCGAATTCCAGTAAAAATTTACAACTTATGAAATCCTTAAGAAAAATTAGTTGAAAATGCGGATTAAAAGTGATTAAAATGCGATCTGAGAGGTCTCTAAAGCTTTTAAAGATCCTCTGACCAAGTTTTTCTGCTTCACACTTACCAGGCATGTGATTGCTCAAGAAAGAAATTATCTTAAATTTTTTAGAAGCGTCTAGATAAGTTACTGTGGTATAGAAATTTATTTTGGGAGGGGCCTAAATTCAAATCTCTATCCCCACAATAGGCTCAATTTAGCTTTTTAATACTCTTTAGAAAGGATTCTCATCTTACTTAACTCAATCTCAGAAATGTTTTGAAATTTGACCCTTAAAAACGGTTTTAAATCGTTTTAGTACACTTTATGTCCACTCAGGAAACAAATATTCCGATTTTTTCCCGCTTTGAAATATTAATTCCGCTTACAGTTGAGCGGAATTCCAATTCTCAACATCTCTAAAATTAGCGGATTTCCGCTAATTAGCGGAAAAATCACATGCCTGACTTACAATGAGAAAGCCAACTTCAACTAGGCGCAAAAAAACGATACTTTTGCAAAAAATCGCTATTTTTTGACATTTTTGCAGACTGATCCAAAACACCCGACTTGATGGCTTCTGACCACGGTAAAGTTGTTTTTCTTACATCGTAATAACAACATGAGAAGACACCGATTTTAACTTGCCGCCCGCGGCCATCCGTCCAAGAAAGAAGTCCCCTTTTCAGACTTTTTTTATATGGAAAGTAAAAAAAACTAGGGATTGTGTGGAAAAATCAAAATTAGCACAGGCAGACGATGTGGAAGAGAAAGCCAGAGAAAACATCGGCGCGATGGTGTTTATGTGAAATTTTGGCTACCAGAAAGAAATTTTTAAGGCGGATTTTAATTTTGTAGAGCGTATTGTCGGATTTTAGTTTTGCCAAGAGAGAATTGGCGGATTTCCACCAATTGGCAGAAGAATCACATGTATGAGTAAAACTTACTGATAATATTGGATATCTCCAGTATCTAAAATGTAGCGACATTCTTTAGCAATTGCCTAAAATAGTAAACAGTTAAGTGAGAAATCATTAAAAATGAATATCCAAAATAATACACAGTAAACAAATATTTTTTATTCTAGAACTTTGGCTTCAATTTTTGTGAAAGATGATTATCACAGCCTAAAATTCAAATGCACAAAAACTGTGAGCTGTTTTTTTTAAAGATGAACATAATCTCGTATGGTAACATTTTGAATATCAACCATTTCAGGCAGGGCTAGGCACTGAAATGCAAAAATCATTAATGCCCCTTATGGTTCAGCAAAATTTTAACCTAAACGAGTGCATTGCCTTCCATATTTGAACTATCTTTAAAGTTTTAACAATCAACAACTCTAGCTCAATCAGAAATTTAAGTAAACATTTGTATAAATTAGGCCCAAATAAAAAAATATACCTAATAAAAACATTGGGTTCTGATGTATTACCCTGTCAACCATTCAGATATTGTCAGATTCTGCGGCACACAGACCTGGAAAAAGTGCCCAAACCTGGCTTGGGGAAAGCCCCTGTCAGCTTCATAGGAGCTATACAAAGGTTTGGGCATATTTTATTAGGTTTGGGGGAAGGTTACAACTTTTTCCAGGTCTGGCGGCACGGTTCACAGGATAATACTTAAATACCAATTGTTGTAAAAAGGAAACACTGTTAGTTGAGATATTTTAATGGTTTTTAATTTTGATACTTGACTTTTTAGGCAATAAATTATGGCAGCTTAGGGAAGCTAATCTTAAAATACTGTGGTTCTTATGTTCCGTCGAATTATTACCTTATTGCTGCTGAATTTGAAAACGTAATCTAAACGCATAAACAGTTCTATTGCTGTGTCGCTAAGTGATTGACAGAATAATACATAAGTATCAGTACTGTTCCCTATTCAAGCAGTTACTAAGCAAGATTGGTTACATACGTATTATGCTATTGACGGTTAGATGTTAACACTAGAAGAGCCGGAGCAGTCATTTTGACTGTTTTGCGTTTTCGAATGTAATTATTTTCAAAAGCATTTTAGTTAAACAGTTCTGCTTTTATGACTTTATCTAACTTGTGGTTCTGTATGAGCCATCCAAATTTCATTCATTTTTTAATACAAGTTCCGAAGATATTAAATGGTCTACCTAGAACCGCCATAGCAGTCATTTTGACTGGTGAAGAATCGGAGCGTTTCTTTCGTCTGTTATCACTTAAATTATGACATAAATGATTTCTAAGGGGTTCTTTTAGCAAATTATACAATATTTTTCTGGTTTTGACACTTTTAAATGATTAATACATTCTAGGTATGAAGCAGTAGCCGGCGGTTCTAGTGTTAATGGGATGCGATAACTTTTTTGGATTTAACAGCATAGTTGACTGGATAATAGGGGAGACCGGGCAGAGATGGGACACCTTCAATAAATCTTATAATTAAAAATAAAATAAGTTTAGTGTTCCACCAGGTAAAGCCACCATGGCTTCATACTTTTTGCTGTTTACTATTTCGGGGTTTACCATAAAGGGTTTACTATTTTGCTGTTTACTATTTTTTTATAAATCTTAAGTTTTATTTGCTATTACATTGGTTATATTTTTTAACCCTTTAGGTCCCAACACGACTTGTAAGTTCCACTTCCCAATGTTTCAAATTCGTCCTATTTTTGTCATGTAAGGCCAAATTTAGTTAACTTATAGTTGCAGTTTCGTAAACTTGACATATTTTGGATGAGAATGAGGAATATAATTTGGGGCACAAAGGGACATGTTAAAATGTTTCAAGGTTTTATTTTGAAAGTTTCAAATTTATACAAGGAAAACTGAATTTTTAAAAAATATTCTTGTAAAAAATGTCCCATCCCTCCTCTGTCTCCCCCACATAAAGAACCTCATAATTTTGTCAAATTAAAGCAACTGTGTTTCCTAGCTTAAACAGGATTTTCAGTTCAAATTTTATATGAATCATGTTAAATATTTTCAAGATCTAATTTAAGTAGCCAGATATTGGAAATATCTCGAAGTTTTTAGTGTGTCTTTCCGATCAGTTTGCAGTTTTTGGCTATACTTCTAATCTTTGGTGATTAAAACAGCATGAAAGCTAAATTTATGTATTATAATAAGTCACCTAACTGAACAAATTTTAAAAAATAAATATAAGAATCAAGAAACATTATTACACACTAATTTAACATAATATAAAAAGCAATCAATTCAAGGACTCCTTATGTAACTTACAGTTTTGAGAAGGTAAAATAGAAAAAAGCTAATTTGGTAGATAGATGGCATGATTTCAGGTTGCCTTACAGAAACGTAGCATGTGTGCACATACACTAATATTGAGAAACAGGAAATCAAACAGTTGAACACTAATATCTAAGAAGTGACTTTCGTTAGATCACATTACGCACTTCCTAAATTCATATAGATTTTTAATCTAAATGTTGCTAGAAGCTATTTATGTCCAATGCGAAAAGTTTTTGTTGGTAAACATTCACTCATCGATGAGCTATTGATTTCAAAACATGATCAGAAAAGTACATCTACATTCTAGGGAAAGACGAAACTCAAACAAAACAACAAATTTTTTCAGAAATTTTGTCTGCTCCAATGTGGTTACAGTTAATATAAAAAGTAATTATAAAATTAGATTTTTAATTAGCGAACGGATGACACAAACAAGGCATAAAACCAGCTTGAGGAATTGGTAATGAGAGGTTAAAATAATAAATAATTCCATTCCATTTTGTATTGTAAGATCTACAATGTGTTTCCATTAATTCTCGGTTTCAGCTTCAGTTTGCATTAGGTCTATGGCAACACTTTGAAATCCCGGCATAAGTTATTGTTTTTTTTGTTGCTGGTTGCTGGACTCCATCATTAGTTGTGGCACGTGTCAATCAAAGCAACAATATGGCAACTCAAGACAAATTAACAAGAATTGCTATCGTTAACAATGATAAATGTAAGCCTAAAAGATGCAAACAAGAATGCAAGAAGTCTTGTCCTGTGGTACGTATGGGAAAACTGTGTATCGAAGTTACCCCGAACGATAAGATAGCTACCATCTCGGAAGAGCTTTGCATAGGCTGTGGTATCTGTGTCAAGAAATGCCCCTTTGAAGCAGTAACTATCATTAACCTCCCCAGTAATTTAGAGAAAGATACTACTCATAGGTACAGTCAGAATTCCTTTAAACTTCATCGGCTGCCTACACCTAGACCTGGTGAAGTACTGGGTCTGGTAGGAACCAATGGCATTGGAAAGTCCACTGCCCTCAAAATCCTTGCAGGAAAGCTGAAACCAAACCTCGGTAGATTCCAAGATCCCCCGGACTGGACTGAGATCTTAGCCCACTTTCGAGGATCTGAATTGCAAAATTACTTCACCAAGATCTTAGAAGATGACCTTAAGGCTATTATTAAACCTCAGTATGTGGATCAAATACCTAAGGCTGTGCAAGGTACTGTCCAGCAACTTTTAGACAAAAAAGATGAATTAAACAACCAGAATGTGATTTGTGAGATGTTAGATTTGGGGAATGTTAGGGAAAGAAATGTTCAAGACTTGTCTGGAGGAGAATTGCAAAGATTTGCATGTGCTATTGTTTGTATACAAAAGGCCGATATCTTTATGTTTGATGAACCATCCAGTTACTTGGATGTCAAGCAGCGTTTGAAAGCTGCCGAAGCTATCAGATACCTCATCCACCCTGAGAAATATATTATTGTTGTTGAGCACGACTTGTCTGTATTAGATTATTTGTCTGATTTTATCTGCTGTTTATATGGTGTCCCTGGTGCATATGGAGTTGTCACTATGCCTTTCTCGGTTCGAGAAGGAATTAACATTTTCCTTGACGGTTTTGTGCCCACCGAGAATCTGAGATTCCGCGACGTCTCTTTAGTTTTCAAGGTTTCCGAAACCGCTTCAGAGGAAGAGATCAAACGAATGTGCCGTTTCGAATACCCAACAATGAAGAAGACTTTGGGTAACTTCAAGATGTCGGTTGATTCTGGTACCTTCACTGATTCCGAAATCATTGTCATGCTGGGCGAGAACGGAACCGGCAAGACCACCTTCATCCGCATGATGGCCGGCAAGTTGACGCCCGATGGCGGCGGAACCATTCCACCTCTGAACATCAGCTACAAGCCGCAGAAGATATCGCCCAAGTTCCAAGGAAGTGTACGTCAGCTTCTGCACGAGAGGGTCCGTGATGCTTATGTGCATCCCCAGTTCATTGCCGACGTGATGAAACCCTTGCAAATCGACAACATCATTGATCAGGAGGTTCGCAACTTGTCTGGAGGTGAATTGCAGAGAGTTGCCCTCGTTTTGTGTCTCGGTAAACCTGCGGATGTTTACCTTATCGACGAGCCGTCTGCTTACTTAGATTCCGAACAACGTCTGGTGGCTGCCAAAGTCATCAAGCGGTTTATTCTGCATGCAAAGAAGACCGGGTTTGTGGTGGAGCACGATTTCATCATGGCCACTTACCTTGCTGACCGTGTGATTGTGTTTGAAGGAAAGCCGTCTGTCGACACTAATGCTAACACGCCACAGACTCTGCTTGCTGGAATGAACAAATTCTTGGAGCTGTTAAACATCACTTTCCGTAGGGATCCCAACAATTTCAGACCTCGTATTAACAAGTTGAATTCGGTTAAGGATACAGAGCAAAAGAAAGGAGGTAATTATTTCTTTTTGGAAGATTAACTCCAGAGAACATAGTAAAATTTAATTACTTCAAAGATACTTTCAGTAGCCTCCATTTTTTTAATACTTGCATTCTGTTTCAATACTAATTGACTTTTACTGAGCAAAATTAACAAGTTGAATTCGGTTAAGGATACAGAGCAAAAGAAAGGAGGTAATTATTTCTTTTTGGAAGATTAACTCTAGAGAACATAGTAAAATTCAATAACTTCAACGATACTTTCAGTGGCCTCCATTTTTTAATACAACTTGCATTCTGTTTCAATACTAATTGACTTTTACTGAGCAAAATTACCTTGTCAAAAACACTTTTTTGGACAAAATTAAAGTTATGGTTTTAGGTTTAATTTTCAAAATTTGTTATTTATATATTTTGTACATTTATTGTTTTTAAAACATGAATGATTATATGCATAAGTACTCATGGAATAGTATATATTGAAAAGATTTTCATGTTATGACTTGTTGGATGACCCTTGTTGACGTAAAATAAATGTGATGCAAGTTTTGGAATTAGTATTTTTTATTGGTGTTAGTTTAAAATATATGTGGATTATTCCTTAGCTTATCAGGGGTGCATCTAGAAAGAAATTGGGGCCGAAAACGGCCCCTTCACAAAATTCCGACCCTCAAAAACGGCCCCTTCACAAAATTCCGGTTCCCAAAAACGGACTTGAATCAAGCTTTATGCACTCGCTAAGTGTAATTTTATTTAAAAAAATAATATATTTACAGAAATAGGACCTTATTATAGATTGAAAAATTATTTTCACAAAATTCAACTCTGTTTTTCACAAAATTCAATTCCGTTTTTCACAAAATTCCCCAAAACGGCCCCTGGCAAAAAATCCTGGATGCACCCCTGCTTATGTTTTACATTTAAGTACAGTGTCGGACCCTTTATCCGGAAGGACCTGAAATCCGGCTCGCGTTTAGAATTTGTTTTTTTTTATATGTTGAAGAATTTTTAGTTATTAAATGCTGTTACGACGCACAATGGTTGCGCCGCGCCTTTTGTGACATCGTCTCGGTGCGGAATGGGACGATTCGGCGCAGGATGAATCGTATCGTCCCCACGTTTAAACGGCCGTTCCAAAATCGGTTCTTACATCTTACCGCGACGATCCGCGTGCTTTGCCGGAAGTTTTTTGCTGGATCCGTTACGATTGAAACGGACTATGTCGTTTCAGCGGGTATTTTGGTTTTACTAAAGCAGCTGCGTCTTTAATGGCGTTTTTTCCGGAACGGACCTGAAATCCGGAAAATTCCGAAGTCCGGGATGACGTCGGCCCCGAGCTTGCCGGATAAAGGGTCCATTACTGTACTATAATCTGGTAACAGCTTTGTTCTACGGGTACGGCGATTTTTGAGTCACCAAGGGCGATAATCCCTTGGATACGTGGTATCGATATACACCACTAGGCTTCTCCAAGTGGATTAAAAGTCGCCGTACCCATAGACGAAAACTGTTCCCCTCATAATCTGTTATAAACTTTTTGATTCTAAATAAATGTGAAGTAAATTCAAAATTATGAATTTAATTTTTAAAATTTGGCTTAGAAGAAAAGTAAAGGGATTCTTTAACTTTGAAGATCGTTTTAAAATATACTCTCTTAAATCTGATTATTTCTCTTCATCCATGTTAAATTATTTTCCAATGAGATCTTAATCCTGAAATACAGGTTATAGTAATTAGAATAAGTGTGTAGTTAATGACAGGTCAATGACCTAAATTAAGCCTAAATAAAGTAGGTTTAATTTTAAATTATCCTTTAATAAGTATATTTTCAAAAAGGATTTTTATCACTTCTGGTTGTATCAATTTAGCGGAATATAATTGGTATTAACTGAAGTGTTTCAGGTTTTTGTCATCCAAATGTTCCTAAATTTCCCCCTAATGTTTCAGGTTGAAATGATAGAATGCATTTACTTATGTCAGTTAACAGAATCTGGGAGAACGTCTTGTAGAGCCTAGAATTGTTAAATTCTTGGGAATAATCTTTCAAGAATATTCTCCTAGAAGCTATTGATAATAATTTTTTTTGAACAAAATTTTACTTATATATTAACTTTGAATTAGAAGAATATTATTTAAGAATACCATGAGAAGTTATCAAAAATAAAAGGTGAAATTAAATTGAAACTGTTTTAAAATCCAAAGACTATATGTTTGAAAGGTAAATGACGAGTAAGCCAGTTGTATTCTATTAACTAAAAATTTTCAGACAGTTAAATAGTGTTTTTGAAGTAAATATTTTACATAAAAAGGTTTTTCTGGAAATAATGAGAATATTTTCATGAAGAAAAATTGGATGAATTTAAAATTATACATTTAGTGAGTGAAAATTTGTAGATTTAATTATTTCAAAAACATGCAAGTCTTAAAAGTAAGAAATAAATTTAACTGTAACTGAGAATATTAACAATATTAATACGAGAGAATATTAATAAAATAAACATTAAAAAATTATTTCAAATTTTTCTCAACAGATAATTCTAATGTGATATCCCTTTCTTTTAGGAATATTCTCCTAATTTTAAAAAGTTCCATAAAAATTAGCTAAAGTATGTCAGGTTTAAAAGGTCCTTCAATTCGACAACTATCGGTACCTTTGCTTTCAACAACTTTATAAAAAAATTTAGACTCCTTCTAATTGTATGAGTAATTCTGAACAAAAGTGGACTTTTTAATGGTAAGTTTAATGAATCAAAGATGGTATTATTTTCAGGTTTTTAACATTATTACTAACTGACCATTTTATATTATTAAACATATTTTCATTTATCAGTCAAAAAAAATATTCTCAAAATTCTGCCCCTAGAGAATATTCTTGCTTTACAACTCTAGTAAAACCACTTGGGACTATGTCACTGCTGTAAAATTTTCCTTTCTTGAAGAAGTTCAGCCCAAAATTGTGATAGATATATAGAGAGCATGTTCAAGCAGTTCCTATAACGATGTTTAGTTCTGACAGAGTCAATATATTTATGTTCTCTTGCAGGCAAAGTGTTGTTCTTTTGGCTGAAAACTTCCACTAAATAATTTTAGAGTAAACTACCATTGCCCATCTGATGATTGGGGTCAATGATTTGGTTTGTGTTTAATGTAGCAACCGAATTATAAACTAATTTCGGTGCTTAAATAATATCCCGTCGACCGTTCAGCCTTTGGTTCAGCAGCACACACAACAATAGAAAAGTCAATTGGTTTTTATAATATTTTAAAATTTAGCAGAATGGTTGACTGGATAATTTGCGAGAACCTTTATATATCAAGTATTTTTGATACTCTACTAAAACAGTGCAGTGACATAGCTAGTGATAGGAAATAAAGATCCCCCTTAAAGTCAGAAATTTCCCCTTTTTTATCATAGAACAGTACTACATCTTACATCTCAAAATTCCAATCTACTTCAAATTTCGTTCAGGCTATGCCACCACTGATGAGTTGGGATATAAAAATATTATGAAATTAATTTGATTAATTTTTGTTATAACTAATTAACACTAACTAGATCTTAAAATTAACATCACTTAAATTCTTACAGCAAGTTTATTAATACACCATCTAAAATGTCAAGGGTTATGCAGCTGCATAGAAGCATGTCAGTGAAGTAAATGTGTAAAAATGTGCTCCGGAGGTCAGGTCATTAAAATTTGACTAATGGAGGCTTTACACCACGCGGTTTTCGGGAATAGACGAGATTAGTGTGACGTTTTTTGTTTTGTTTGGAAACATAAATTCAGTCTGTGATTGGTTCCGTGAACTGTACGGACAGTACGGATCCGTATGTAACCAATCACGGATCGAATAAACGTTTCCAATCAAAACAAAAACCGGAAGTGACGTTTTCACTAATCTCCTCTATTTCGACAACCGCAGTAACTCAGCGACCTCTCGAAAGATGGCGCTGTTCAATAAAGGGAAGAGGGTCAATTTTTGTCGCGAACCGCGTGGTCTAAAGCCGCCTTAAGCCTAAAGGCGGAAACAAATTGGAGCCGAGCGGCGCGGCGTAAGCGAACAGCCACGAACACGCTCTGCGCACGCGCAACTCGGAGGCGCTAAGAGCGGCGCTTGCGCAGAGCGTGTTCGTGGCTGTTCGCTTCCCCGCTCGGCTCCAATTTGTTTCCACCTTAACCCGGGAGGACGCGCGCTACTTACTGTTACACGGGAACGCGCGTGGGGTCTCTCAGACCCCGCAAACAGTTTTCCGTTCTAAACGTTCAGTGCATGCAAAATTTTTATCACCGAAAGTTTAAATTTATAATTTAATTGTTCAATGTGCATTATTAGTTGACTGCCTCTTATTAAGATATAATAAAGACTATTTCATTAAACAATTTTATATGTTATACATCTTATAGTAATGAAAAAGTATTTTGTGAAATTAAACACAAAAAAAATATTTTATATTTTCATTTAGTCATATCTTGACTAAAATGCAATACTAATTTAATGCAATCAATACATAGATATCCTTGACTATAATACAATAACAATGTAATACGTAAGTTAATTTCACATATATTTTTGATCATATATTTTTACTCCCCTAATAAGATGACATTTAAATCATATTTCTACTCACATAAATTTAGATTAACAGGCCACTCACTAAAATAAAGGATAATGGTTTTCAAGTTGAATTAATTTAATCTCTCATATAAAAGCCCACGTCACTCACTGACTCACTGATTCTGGAACGCTCGCACACTATGATGCCATCTCGCAATAATCAGAAAAATAAATAAATAAAAGTAATTAAAATTAAAATAATATAATATAATAGCTTTTAAATATCTTTCAAGAAAGTTGGTTTACTTAATAAAGGTTAAAAAGTTACTTTTAGGGAAGTTGGTTTCTAATTCAACAATAATAAATCTAATAAATAATCGTATAAAAAGCGCTTTTTGATTTTTTTTTTGGCAATAATCTTTATTTACTTTCGGAAACGAAAAATTAATTATTTCTTAAGTAAGTAAATAATTGAATTTTATTTATTTTTCAACTGATTTATATAACTTATTCACTTTTAGAATCAGCTTTCAATAGTAATCATCTCAATTTTTACTATTCATTTTTTTCTTTCTCATAGTCATTGTCATGGGTGATGATGAAGATCCTACCTCAAAAAAACGTCGCTTAGCTAAAGAAAGAAAGCAAAGATGGCGTGCTAGACCTAAATACGTGGGCGCCGTAGGCGCCCCATAACAAACTATCTTCAAATAATGAGGCAAATTAAAATCAAATAATAATTTAATAATGGAATGTTTGGGGAGAATGCCATTTAAAATGAGTTTATATAAGGGTAGTAAGATTTGATTTAAGAATAAATTTGCCCAAATCAGCTCGGTGGTGGTCAGCCGAAATTGAGTGACTTATTTGAATATGATAAATTAGTGATATTTCAGCGGTAAGATAAAGAAGTTAAACTTCTTATTTAATGTATAATTAATAGGAACTTGAAGTAGTAACGAGGGAAGCTCGCATAAAAGGCTAGCCTAGCTGTAAGACCCGGCTTTGCCGGGTCGTAACAGCTAGTTATAATAATATTTATGTAGAAACATCGGCTAATAATTGATGCAATCTTCTCATTTCATCTTCATAACTCAAATAACGAGGCATTTTGCAACATTCACTTTGCTCTCAAAATGGGATTGAACTATTTCTCGAGAAGCACGCTGATGCAATGATGAGACAAGTTTTTGACTGAGAGACAATTTGAAAAGCACCAGCAATCAAGAAGACGTGTACAAGATTGCCTCATCTCTAAAGAGGGGCCGACCCCTGTAGTTGACCGTTTGTTTGGACATGTGGTGATGGGGACACCAGCCGATTTCCTGGAATCATATTACAAACTTTCTTTCCAACGGGAGGGGGAAGGCGGACAGCCCCGAATTCATCGAAAAGATACCAAGGAAAAGCAGGAAATGCAATGGAATGTGAGCGGAGATGACGAATTTCTTTGGCTAAAGTGAACCGATGTTTATTTTCTAAAATCCTTTATTTTCCAATTTCTTTTTTTGCAAGAAAAATTATGGATTGCAGTTACCTCTACCCTACTTTAGGAAACCTCTTTGACTATAACATGCACCAATCCTCACAGTTTTGGAAGCATTTCCTTAAAAACAACAACATAACTCGGAAAATAACATACCTACTTTATTTAAACTTCATGAGGTGATAGGTGGAAACCTTTTAGGCAGCTACACGGAGTTTCATATATTTTCATTAAAAATTAGAGTTTTTATGAAGGTTTATTTAAGCGTTGGGGTCTCGCAGACCCCACGCGCGTCCCCGCGGGTTAAGGTGGATTTTACCAGTGGCAGTGGCGTAACTAAAGTTGACTCATGGCTCATGGGGTGTGTTAATCCCACCAGTGAAATCTTTTCAAAAAGGTAAGAAATTAATTGTACAGAAACTCTAAAGATGGAAATTTCTTGGTAAGTAGATGAATGAAAAAGTTGAAGGAGTATTTTGTTTTGCATTCATTCATTGCTTCAAAAAAATCCTTTTTACAGATTTTGTTCTTCAAGTACCTTCTAGTGCTAAGTTATACAGGGTGTATCTGAAATGGTGCAACAAACTTTCAGGGATGATAGTTGACACCTAGACGAGTCAGAATCACATAGGATTTAGGATTTGGGGGTTCCAGGGAGTTAAAAATGGAGCGACACCCCAAGAAAATCATTGAAAAATTCAGTTTGTAGAAGAACTACTAACTGGTAAAAATTTAACTATGGTCTCAAAAATTGTGGTTTAATATGATCTTTAAAATTATCACTAAAGTCTTCGCTTTAAAATTTGTTTTATTATGAAAAAAGTTAAAAACCACAAAAAATGGGAAAACTCTGCCAAAACCCTATTTAGTATTTCGAAATCCTTTCTTTTGATTTGATAATCTGAAAGATCATAGTTTAAAACCTAGTTTTCTAGAGCTGTTTCCCGAACAGAACAGCTGTTTGCGTACGCAAAAAACAAACTAACAGGATCTCAAGCGCAGTGGCGGATTTCCAAATGCGCCGCCTATAGGCTGAACCAAAATTTGCTGCCTACACAGGGCCGTGCCGTGGTAAAACGGCGCCCGGGGCAAAGATGGCTCACTGGCGCCCCCTTTATTTTTTAAACCACCCCTTTTATGTGGGGAAATTAACCAGACTTTTGTTTCGGGGGGGGGATTGACTCAACGTTTTTAACGTTAATATGTACCCCTAACGAGTACCATTATTTATACGTTAAACTTTTAATCGCTTGAAAGAAGCTCTTAAATGTGTTGCACAAATTGTCGAAATTTTTTAATGTGAGCTTAAGTAAATCTGGGGGGTCTCCCTCAGAAAAATTTTGAAAAATGTCTCGGAGAAAAAAGTGTTTTAGTTCATTTTGAGACCTTAAAAATCACTGAATTTTAAAGGAAAATAATCATAAATAGGCGTAAAATTTTGGAGGGGAACTAGAAGTCTTCTTTATTTCGACACACTTTGGGGAAACACCGAAAGGAGACCTCTTCATTTAGGCATCAGAATTTTTAATGAGAAAAACACTACCTAAAACCAAGGCTAAATTTTGGGGATTGGGGGTTCTCTACCAGAATTTTTTTCCCTTTTTTTTAAAATTTGATCCTCGAAATTAGTGTTTTAACTCAAGAAAACAATTGAAATTATAAAACAGTATGTAAAATTGCATAAAATATAATTAAAAATCTGCAATAGTTTCTAAGAAATAAACAAATATTTTCCTTCATATATTTTCTAGTAAATGTTTTATAAATTATCACTCGTATCAGCTATTACAAAGAGAAATAATTTGAAACATTGATTGAAAACAAGTTTCATGCATCGAAGCATCTTTCAGGGTCTTATCTCGGTTAAGTTGTAAGATAAGCAAACTTACCCGGAGAATGCCCATCAAGACTCAGGAGACTTGCGAGCGAATCCAAGACTTACAAAAAAGTCTAAAACTAATTTAATAAAAAGACCAAAATTGTGAAAATCAAATGGACAGGGATTAGCAGAGGAATCTGATTTTGAAGTGTAAATAAACCCAATAACCGCAGAAATTTTCGATCCATCAGTAAGACCGTAAACTAAACGAAAATCATAACATTTTACGGACAAACCTTAAAAGTTGGCAAGTACGAATATCCAATTATTTTTATGAAATTTATTGATTAATACAGTAAAATACGAAAAACAAATAGGAACTTACCAGAAAACGATGTTCCAATTTGTATTTTTGAACTTACATTACACAAATTTAGAAGGTCTCTCTCTGTTCAGGGTTACTGCCAATATAGAAGCAAAACAGAGCTTATATGGAAGCGGTCTCGTGAACACATTCAATGAAAGGGGATGAAAACCAACCCCCGAATACACAGGATTGGTTTTTCGTAAAATGAACCAATAGCTGATGAAGAGCTCAAGAAGCGTTGAGAATTCTTTATCTTCGATTTATTTATGACCCCTTTGAGCAGGTGGCAATGGAACTAATTGAACGTTCTTTCCATCCCTGGGCACTCAAGATTTTCCTGGAATTCTTTGGTCAAGAAACCTGAAATGTTTGTTATCACAACAGCACCCCCCAAGGGCGTATGCAGGATTTTTTCTAGGGGGGGGGCCGCCGGGGCGTAGCCAAGGGGGGGGAATTACCCCCCACCCTTGGAAATTTTCATTTTATTACCATACATCACTATCAAAAATACTCAATATACTCCCCCTCCTAATTCTGTTATCTCACACCAAATTTTTTATCCGGTTGCGACACTAGTAAAAAGTCATCAGCTTCAATCTGGTTCGGGACGGATTCAGGATTTTGATACTCCTAGTTATAATTTTGGATATAAATATTTAGGTATTTGCATTTTGATGAACTTAATGTAAAAAATTAAATAATTGTTTTAAATTCAAAAGGGGATCTGGAGTTCATCCCCAGAAAAGTGTTGGAAATTTGACCCTAAAAACACATATTGGTTTAACTTGGCTTTGATACCCTCAATCCGAATTTCAGACATATTATTCTTTAGGTAGGATTTGGATTTTCATGAACGTATTTTAGAATTTTTGAATAATTAAGTACCAAGTACTAATGGGGGGTTTGGGGGTCCTCCCCCAGAAAATTTTTGAAAATTTGACCAAAAAAACAGGGTTTTAACTGGTTTTGGTACACTAATACACCTCTTTTATACACCCCTGAGTTACTCCACGTCTGGGAGGGTCTGTGGTCTCTCCTAGAAAAATTTTGAAATTTTTTTTTCACTTGAAGAGAACAGTTCCTTGTAAACCACATAAATTTCAAGGAAAAATTTTCACATATAAGTCAAAATTTAGATGGGGACTGGGGGTTTTCCCGCAGAAATTTTTTGAAATGTGCCTCTTTAAACTAGTGTTTCATCTCATTTTTAAACTCTTTTGGGAACACTCAATTAGGCAACTTGAGTGTTCTCCAAGGTAACTCGCGGGGTCTATCCAATAGTGGATTTACTTCAAAAAGAATTTTTTTCAACTCACCCTAATATAAAAGTCCCAGATGGCACAAAAACATCGATCAATATGTATTATTCCATTAATTTTATCAGCTCAA